>JAIXND010000765.1:91610527-92926777 GCA_023646645.1 Varanus salvator macromaculatus | reverse complement strand
GCAGTTTTTGGCAGCATTTTATCCTAAGCATCCATGAATTAACATATTTCACTCTAGCATACCCGCTTTTGCTTGCATTTTAAGCTATGGCATAATTTTGTTTAGGTGTGCTTTTTGATCTGAGAATTGTATTGCAAAGTTGGAAGAGGTGCAAAGCCCATAGAATAATTGTCTTCTAATCTGTCTATCAGTCCAGCAACTAAAATCAGGTCAGTTGTACTAAAAATGCAGACAGCACAAAATTCTCAAGCATCCCTTCTCATGGCATCCCAGAGTTGGTAGGCTTTGAAACTCTGCTGGACATGGCAAATTGCCAGACAATTATATTTCTCCAATAAACCTTTGACCTGAAGAACAAATATTGTCTTGGCCTTTAAATCAGTGGAAGAGAAGTGAGTGCTGAGTAATTGAACACAGAACGCAACAGATAAATTTGCCGGTGATGTGGATTCTATTTATATATGTGCAAAGCACGTCCACCTCCATGTGCCCTTCCCTAGTGAGATCAAAGGGGAAAGGGTAGCAGGAAGACCTTCTCCGCAGTGGCGTCTAGTTGCACCTAGAATATGGAATTCCCTCCCCAGGGATATCCACCTGGTGCCTACTCTTCTTTCTTTGAGGCTCCAGGTGAAAACTTTTTTATTTAAACAATTTTTGGTTGATTTGATTGGATTCGATTCTAATATATTTTGCTATAGATTACTATCTTAATTTAATTTTGGTTAATTGATTGGTTGTGTTTACTGTTGTGTGTGAGGATATTTTATTTGAGGTGCTCTATTCTTTTATTGTTTTACCTTGTATCCGATTCATACTTATTTTATTGTAATTGATGTATGCTTTTATGCTCTAGTAATGTAAGCCACCCAGAGAACCTTCAGGTTATGGGGCAGGATAAAAATAGAAATAAATAAATAAATAAATAAATGGGAGATCCCGTATGAACATTCAAATAGCATTGTGCATTGATATCAATAATAGCTGGAGACCCAGACTTTGGTGGCTTGGCTGAGAGCAGCGGCACTGCAAGGGGCATCCCTGTTCTCTTGTTGCAAGGGCTCGAGTCTCCATTTTGGATGCTGCATGGGTTCCTGAGGAGCTGCGGAACCTGTGAGCTGCCACCCTGAACTCAGCCTGCTGACTTTGTAACACTGCTCACGGGACGCTCAGCATGCCTCCTGTCTGTGCAGACTCGGGAAGGCGGCACCACCACGGCTCCAGGGGTCCCCTACCCATGGATGGTGAGCTAGGCTCACCTTGGTGAGAATCCCAAGCTTGTGGCCTTGGCTTGACAGATATCTGATGGCGCCTGCTTCATGCTCTTCAACCAGCAGCAGTCCGGCTTCTTGTAATGCTCTTGCCATTTTCCTGCTTGTCCGGTTTCAGAGGCAACTGTTTTGAGCTACGATGGAAGCATGTTTATGAAAATACAGCTCCCTGTGGTAATGCACACAGAAGCGGAAGATGTGTCCTTGCGGTTCAGATCTCAGCGAGCCTACGGCATTCTGATGGCCACCACTTCGAGGGAATCAGCAGACACACTACGCTTGGAGCTGGATGCAGGACGAGTTAAGCTAACAGTCAACCTAGGTAACATTCTTCCCCAACTCCCACCCTAAAATTAACATCTCCAACATCCTTCTTCATCTTTGCCTGCAGCCATCTACTCAACAGCCTGTTGCCACTGAAAATAAACTCTCTTGTATATATGTGCCTTGAACACATATATATGTACGTGCAATATGTCTCTGTTTCCAAAGTCCATTGTTTGTATATTTTTAATTTTATGTCTTTCCCTTGCACACTCCACCATAACCGATGGGAATTCATTTTGGACTTCAGTCTGTTCTAAAAAGAGAAGACCAGTGAGTCCTGTCATTTGTAGGGGGATGGGCTTTTAAACATTTGTACCACACTGATTGGCCTTTAGCCGCAGGCTTTTCCATGCTGCGGTGTTATGGAAATGGGTCCTGATCCAGTTGGCTGCTTTGGTGCAAAGAAGGACAATGCACACCGGGTATCTTCATTCCCACTCCGTGGGGGGAAAGGTCTGCTGATGTGTCTGCATGGTGTGGGCAGATCTACCTGCCAATCCTCCCTGGGCGTTTCAGGTGCCCCCATGTGGTGCTGGACTTGGCTCTCCCACACAATTCTGCACTGGGAGTCAGGGGAATTGTATCACCACCAAGCAGCCCAATCCATTGAGCAGCGTAAATTCTGAGGCACGATATGTGTGCGTTTATTCGCAGGGATGGAGCCCATGTGAGATAGTGGGCCCAGATTTGCACTGGCCAGAGGAGTACATTGCTCGTGTGAATGCTGGCTTTGCTCAAGGCTGACACCAAGCATCAAGTAGCATGAATGAGCAGCATGCAGAGCACATATGCAAACACAGGAAATGGGTATCTTTTAAAAAAAATGGAACAATAAAATGCCACCGTTTTGGTCTTCTCTGTATAGCAGCCTGACACTATATGCAATCCAATCCAACCCATCCCCCACTCCCGTTCCACCTTCTTCCTCTTTTCCCCCCTTTTCTTTTAAACCACAAACGTCATTGTGATATATTTTTGTATGTCACAAATAACACAACCCTTCAATGCCCAAAGTCTGCGGCCCTCGGCAAACAGCCATGCGAACACAAACCACGTAAGCTCTTCTGCAGAAATAAAATCGTGCTTTCTTAGGGTTTTTGTAGCATTTAGAAATGATCAATCGCTGCTTTATTCATTGTGGAACCTAATGCGGGTTTACCGGAATGACATCCTTTTGTGAGATTATTTTCAAGACCTTTTGCACAGCATGCTTAAAAACTAGCTCTAAGGTGATTTCACTTTTAAATTGCGAAAAGGAGTAGGGCCGACTGAAATATTCAAAGCCCATTTTTAAGGAAAGCTAGGTCATTGAATTTGGATGAAGTTAATTAGATTTTGCGGTAGGGAATTTATACATATCAAAGAGGGAAATGCTTCTTTCGCTTCATACAGAGCCCTCTAGTGAAAATTTGGAGTTAGTGCAAGGTGAAGCATCATTTCAATTCACAAAATGGCAGCAGAAGAATGGTCCTTTGGAGAAAGCTTTCTGTAGAAAGAGGCATGTAGTGGTGTTCCCTGGCTGTTTGCAACCACTTTTCTGATGCGGTTGACGACACATGACAAACTCAGCTACATGGAAACAAAATCTAGGGGTTTTTCTTTAAATATATATCCCTACATATCCTCAAAGACCTTAGAGAGGAGTAAAAGAATGCACTGGTCATTTGAGCATCATCTTTTAATTTGTCAATCTAAAATCTAGCACAAGGAACTCTTTGTTTTACAAATACAGTATGAATGAAACCAAAGCATCACCTCTTTTATTTAGAAGCCCCAATTACCACAAGGGTTGCACCTAAAAGTTAGCACCTCTTTCCAGAGGGAAGGAGGGGAGAAGTCAGCTTGGTTCATTATCCTAAAATGAACAGAAGGCTTTGTGATGCAATGACAGGAGCACTTGCTCACTGTTGTCTAAATGTTGACTAATTAAAAACAGCTAAGGGTATTCCAGAGGATGAGATTATCAGAGGTATCTTGAACATTATGCTTAAACCATTAAGCCTGACAAATTGGGTCCTCCTTTGAGGTATTCACCGTGATCCCAAATGTGTGATTTTATGTTTGGCTTGCACCGTTCCCCATTGTGATGGAGCACTTTTTTGTTGTAACAATGGAGAAGATCGATCTGTTCTTTCATACATGGGGGAGAAGGTTGCAGCCAGCCTAAATCCAGCATCTGGGACAGCTGCCACAAGCACTTGCCCCCACTTGGATTTGTCACCATGTAGCTTTGTTTGAATTGGCCATATTTTCTTTTACCCTATATTATCACTTCTATTTCTAAAGTCTGATCACCATGTATCTGCGTTCTACGGCAATACGGAAAGAATCTGAACAGAGTGGCCATGTTTGCATGTGTCTGTCCCCGGAAGGGTGGAATGTGATTTTATTGGATGTCTGCAGCGATTACTTTGAAGGATAAATTTTCATTTCTCATCTATTCTTCCCCATCTAGACTGTATCAGGATTAACTGTAATTCCAGTAAGTGCCTATTCAAAATTTTTAAACTTATTGTTCCTACGTTATGCAATATTCACACTCTTTAAATTAAAATGCAGTGTGTACCATTTTTGCATAGTTAAATGGCTTGCTTTTGATAAGTTGTAGCAAATGACATGGGTGTGAAAAGGAATCATCTCACAATGCCCTGCATGTCTTAGACTTGTCTGGATTCCACCCTCAAAATGGAATGTGGATTCGGGGGGGTTTCAAGGGGAGTTTAAAGAATTTTAATAAGGCTGGAGAAATTTCAGAGTGCCTTCAGGTGTCACCCAAAGGGCTGTAAATTAAGGCAAATTGTATGGTTTCTCCTCAGAATTTTGAAGGACGCCAAATGCGCTTCAATAAGATCAATAAAACTTCAGGCAGGAAGGGACCTGTTTGCATAACTATAGTATTTCTTTATCGTTTGATCAGCAACCTGCCTTTTCACTAATACATTTAGATAGCTTTACATCCTACAGAAACCTCACTATGCATGACCTTTGAAGTTCGGAAGGTGACTTACAATTTAAATAAACAAAACATGTCCCTTATCCTTGTAGAAATAATACATATTTCCTACATTGTTTCCCATCCCCTATTTTAAAAATATCTGCTTCCACCTAAGAGACCCAGGACTGGTCAAAAGGCAGATCTGCTGAAGCTAAGCAAATTTACACATTACAGGGCCTTGATAGGAGATTGTTTTGGAATGTTATGTCCTCAGGCTTTGCCTTTATTGGGGTCATTGCAAAGCGTATCCTTGTTGCGGTACTCAATGAAATGCATTCACAAACACTTAACAAAAGGGCCACAAAGTTTTGAATCTGCAACAATGTCTGGAAATGTGCATTTGCGCACTGTAGTCCATGGGGTAAAGGTGCATACTTTTGAAAAGTAAGTGCAAATATGTGCACATTTCCCATGGAAGCGGGAACAGCATGAAGCAGGACCAAATGTAAACAGGAGCAAGCCGAGACAAGCTTCACAGTGATTTTCAGAGCATTTCGGTGAGCAAAACAAGTGCTGGTTCTCCCAACCCACACAGGTACTAGGTAAAGCCATTATTATCAGCAGAATAAATAAATATTCATATAAACAACAGTGCCTCTAACCTCACTGTTTAACATTTGTCCTCATCAGTTGAGAATTGTCTTAGATTAACATTTGCCCCCATCAGCTAATATGAGCTTTCCTCATTCAGCAGCTAAAGCTATTTTAAATCTTATTTCAATTGCCCAAAATCTGTTTATACAATCTTAAATTAATTAGAACAAAATCAACAAGTATGGAAATCTTATGTGCAAATTGAAGGAAAAGTTTTGTGGGGGAATCAGCCTTCCTAACAGCTCGTGCCAGCAGCTTGAATGAAGGGGAACACGCTTGTTCCCCCTTTAATTCGACTTTTCATATGGTTCTTCTTTCTTTATTTCTTTGTTATTGATTCTAGTGGGAAGGGAATGGACTATGACTGCTTTCAGATTAGGTTATTTCTTCCCCCATGTGTTGGGGGGCACAGGAAGACTTTGGATCCAGCAGGTCAATAGCCTGTCCCAGCACCCCCTCCAAAAACCCCGCCTCCCCTTTGTGCTCTCTAGCACCAACATTGCAATGCTGAAGAAGCACAATTAGCAGGCCTGGTCTTCAGAGGTGAACCGCTATTTTCCCCTTGTAGGAGGAGATCAAAATTAATCCTATGACCATAAACTTTATTGGATTAATATATCCATCCTAGATGAGTTCTATCACATTCAATTCAAATTACAGTCCTGCTTCTTCACGGCTTCTGTTAATTTAATGGGGATGCTATGTGGGATCCATGCACACATCTGGCTGATCCATGGACATCACAGATTATCTGTGCAACCAAGAGGAAAAAGTCAATAGCACCGATCTTCACATCAGCAAACTATCAGGTGAACCTTGAACAGCTGTGGAGAAAGTGGCTTTGTAGATTTGCAGAAACTGTCAAACTGCTATCAAGGCAAACATAGTCATGGGTTCTTGCCACAGGCAACAGCCATGAAAGGGAAAAAAGGAACTCCAGATTCATGGGGCAAGTCAAAAGGTTTGCCCTCAAAAAGCATTAGGTGACAGTGACTTGCAATGTTTCTCTAAAACAAGGAAAAACTCTCTAGGTCCTTTTAAGGGCCAAGTCATGCACCACTGAAAAAGTATATTTGTGATCCTAGGAGCCAAGGAGTTGTCTAAGAACTCCTAATATAAAGTGGAAACATCTGGCTAGCCCTTTCAAAACTCCACCCCTCTTCCTCAGAAGGTGCTCACAGTTGCATGACTTCCTTGTGGATGTAGAGCATGGTGGACCCAGGGAGCTCCATGTACACAGCCTGCCTGTTTCGATTTGTGCCATGAGAAACTTCACTCACACCATGGGAAACCCATAAAATGAAGATGATTCATAAAGAATAGAGCAATCCCTAAACACAGCAACTTCTGTTCAGGCATTCTGAGTCCTACAAAGGTTGTCATCATAAATTTATATCCATATAATTCTTTCTTTTTGTGTAGCTCACCCAAACAAAGAGTCTACTTCAAGATCACTCCCAATAGCTTTTGCTAAATGCATGCTGATTAGGAGTAAAAATAGGGGTTTAGGCCATGCTTTTATAGCCTGCAAGGTTACATTTGTGTGATGGTTTCTTTTGCACACTTATCCTATAAGGTCTCTAGGACTGAAATGTTTTTATTATGTGTCTTTCATTATGCTTACTGGGTGAACTGGTGATAATTTTTTAACCTTTTTGATATCATTTGGATTAAGATGCTATGTTCTGAAAGAGGAGTGTGGACTGTGATTTTATTTTGAGTCTGTGGATCTCCCAAACTTTCTATAGTAAGTACAATAGATTCCAGTTTTCCTTTTTGGGGGGTGGGGTGAGGGGAGGGAAGGGGAGGGGAGCGGAGGGGAGGGGACCAAATGTCACAGATCATATTGGACAAGAATACTTGTCAGCGTTCAACCCAATGGCAGAGCCTGTGACTACGTCAAAGCTAAACACTTCTAACTCCCATCATGTTTAGCCGGACAGATTGAAGTGTGTGTTCAACTCTCCATTTGAAGACCAAGGGACATGAAAGTTGTTAACTTCAACCAGAATTTTGCTTGGATTTTCATGCTACAAGCAAATTGCTATTCAGTTCCCATTCATGTTTTGGTTTGGTGGGATGGGGGTAGTTTGTTTGTTACTGCCAAGGACATTGTTTTCAAAGCCATTTGAGTTTTTTGCTCCTGAAACACTTGTAATGTTGGCCTACCTATTCACACATACACACACACTCACACATCTGTGCAAACCTATCTTCCAGGTGTCTTCTTGTGATGAACAAACTGTGAATTATTGGTCTTTCTAGATGTGATACCATGAAACTGAAACTAAAAGAAGGAAAAATACCTAATGGGAGTAGATAACCATGATGGCGAATCCAAATATTTTTGATGAGTGCTCTCAATCTCATGTGTTCTTGTAGTTTGAATTTAAATGCCCCACACAAATTATATGTGAAAGAAGCATGTTTAAAATTTTACAAAGAATAAATGTAAACAGTGGAACTTGAAATGGTAGATCAGCAAGAAGATGGAAAAAATCATTTTCTATCAAGATGGTTTCCAGTCTTAAAAACTGTCTGAGAAATGGCTGTTTGGTAAGGGAGAGGAAGCACTTTTTGGTACGCCTAGAAAGGACTTGCCCTTCAAATGGGCCTCCAGACAGAAGAATAAGCCCAGGTAGACAGAAAATGAACATTCATTGCAAACTCAGTAAGAACCCTTGATTGTTTCTGCACAATCCATTTGATCTCTGCAGGTAGATGCTACAGGAGGTATCTTAGATTCCGTAAGGAATACACCCTCATTCCTTCCTATGAGCAAGCAGGTGCTGGAAAGGAACCAGTGAGAAACATAATGTCTACCCTCTTGTGTAAGAGCTGAAACAAACATGCTTGGCCATGGTAGAGTGATCTCTTGTTCGATTGTCTAACACACCTGGCAGCTGATAGCTTTGGACCATTAGAAAGCCAGTGGGCAGGGCACTGGTTGGTTGCCACTCCCGGCATTCGAACTGCACATGGGAACAGACCAACTCATATGTAAGTATGTTTAGAGAAGTGGGCATTATCCCGCAACCACACAGTGGGAACCAGATGTGTGTGTGCAGACCTTAGTGCTCAATGGGTGGAATAGCACCGTGCTGAATTTTTCAAATAGTTTTGGCCATTTGTTGGTGGAAGGAAAGGAGAGCAATTGTGGGAAGGGGTGAGGATTTGGGGGGAAATTTCTCAGAATGTAGGGCTACAGTGTTTACCTTACTGTAAGGAGGTTGCTAAGGAAGGCATGTTCTTTGTTTTCCTATTTTTCACCCACTGCATCCTTGCCATCTTTCCGGTTTCTTTGGCTCCCTGAAAGTCATCCTGGAAAACTTAGCCTAGAGGGCATGGCTGTGCTGCTACCTGGTGAGTGCCGGAAAGCTGAGCAGGGGCCTCCTCCTCCTCAAAAGGACTTTTAAGAACCACAAAACCAAGCAAAGCCTCTCTCAGCTTTAGGCGCTCTGCAGACAGACAGCGGTATCAGAAAGCCCCAAGGGAGGGCATTCCAAGGATTCTCTGAAATTCGCAACATCCCAAGGAATGAGGCAGAAAATGTATTGCCTCTTTTTCAGGGGAGCAAAGAGCCTGCAAAAGGGCAGGCAGGGTTCCTAGGACAGACTAGTGCAGAAATCTGTCTGTCGGCCAGGAGAGCAGAGGCATTTTGGGCTGGTCCGTATGTGCTCATTCCTGTTCCCACCAAGGCGTGTATAAGGAATCTGCTGGGAGGTGAGAATCTATCAGATTCCCTGGGCTGGGCTCCAGGCTCCAAGCAAGTGGGAACACTTGCCCCGAGTTCCTAGCAAGTGCTCCCAGCACTCCTGGGGTGCCCACCAGCAACTCAGCTCCATGCCGTGTGCAGGCAGTGTTGCTGCAGGGCAGCTCCGACCAGGGAAGAAAGCTGGTCGCCAGGAATGGCTCCTGGCCTGCCTGCTCACATCAGCCCTCTTTTGCATCCTGCAGCCATTGGGAAGGGCCCAGCTGTGTGACTCGACTCGCTTTGCAGGACCCAGCAAGCATATGAGGAAATCTGGGGATACTGGAGGGTCAGGCATCCTGAGAGTTGTCTCCCGAAACACAGGAATGTCCCACATTGGGGGAAACTGAATTTGTACAAATCTGGTCATGCTCTTTCCATGTTTTATTTGACTTGCCATCATTAAGCTATTGGCAATCAGAAAGCCTCACTCATATACTGCAAATCACCCTGAGATCTCTCAGTGGATCTCTTCTGTTCCCACCCCAGGCAACCACGTGCAAAGACCTTCTCCAGTGTGGGAATGCGCATGAAATGCTTCCCTGGGCAGGGCTGCTTTGCAGGCACATCTGATTCTGCACCAGACTGGGAGTGCTGAATCTGATTAGCAACACCATGTGAAGTAAATTCAGGAGCAGCTAATTTGAAGCCTGTAACTTAAAACAAATGAAACTGTTGATTGGTATGCAGTGGTCTAATCACTCTTTTGCCAAGCTTTGATTTCACTCCTTGTGTAGTTTATTAGTCTCGTGTTTTAGCAGAAGTGAACAGCTATACATTTGAATTTAATTCAGTTTCCACCATCCAATAACTCACGTTTCTAGGAAAGCCGGAGATTCAGGGAAGAAAAATGGTCAGGTAGCTGTTCGATACCTAAGAGTGGGAAGATTACATTGCCAAGAGGTAGGATGCGTCTCTGTCGTGTCCCCTTTGTGCACAACCTTCAGATTGCAGCTTTGGTCCCTCAGAGAGGGTTCCTCTTTGCCTTGCAATTATTTCTTTTTTGCGGGGAGGGGGGCACGGGTCATGCGCAACTTTACCCCAATTATTCCATATGGAATTCCAAATTATTCCATATGGAATTCCATATTGCCTTGTCATTTCCTTTTATCTTACCTCTTCCACCTCTCTGAGCCTGTTGACAACTGAAAGATACAAGGGCATTGACCAGAGATGGTTGTATGACTCACAGCTGCATCTATGTTCTTGCACTCTTGTGAAAGAAAGACCATGGGCATTTTTTTAAAAAAGACTACATTTTGCAAATTTTGCGACCCGCTCCCCATTCAGCCACACTTTGCCATTTGTGTAAATGGCTGGGCAGAAAAACCTGTTCATAACATTTCAAGAATACTCACCCCTGAAAATTAACTCCACTCTGCTCCATGCCTGTTTACCGAAACAGAAACAGCAGAATCCCATCAAACTCAAATACTTCCCTCTCCCGCAGCAGCTGCTGGCTGCTACTTCCTCCACCACTGCCAAGTCTCCTACTCCCGCCCAGCCCACCTTCCCACCAGCTGCCCTGAGCATCTTTCACTCCCAGCTAGCTGGCAGCCCAACTCTCTGAGGAGTTGCATCAACCAGGAAGCAGTTGGCGCAGCCAATCAGGGAAGGTGGTCATGGCCACATGCCTGGCTTGGTCCCTCCCAGGGAAGGAGGCAGGCTCCAGGGATGCCACTCGCCAGTGCCTGGCTCCCTGGAAGGACTCCCGGCTGCCTTTCTGCAAAGCTATGCCAGCCACTGTTCAAGCCAATGTGGCCCTTCCGAGAGCCCGGTGGTCCGCAAGGGAGCCCAAGGAAGACAGACTTGCTGGGTGTGAGGAACATAGCTTGGGTTGGTGGAGCAGGTGGGAGACAGATATAGAATTGGGAAAGAGGAGAATGATGCAGGGGAGGGGAGAGGGGTTAGCAGCAGGGCAGACCCTTGGCTGGGACGCACATGCCTGTGCCTATCTCAGGTATTAAGTCCGAAGGGGTCTCCTGGGCCATCTAGCCTGACCCCTGGCTCCAGCTGGTTCCACTCTATTTTAGTTCATTTTGATACAGCCCTACGGTTTCTAAAAATGCAGTTTAAATGCAGTTTAACAGAAAATGCAGTTTACCAGACAATGGCCGAGAATAACTCTGCAAAGCACCTGGGAAGGGTAACCCCCACAAGGCCCCCCCGCGGCTGGCCAAGTAAGTCTTTAAAGGCCTTGGAGAAGAGGCTGCCGTAACCTGGCACTGAAAAGATGAGAGATTCGGATGTAGTGGAGAGTTTGCACCAGAGCTGATGTCAGAGCATTTAATTGTTCATTAGGACTCTGATACTTGGAGATCTTGAGCTGAAGCAAACACGCATGTGGTACACAAATATCACCAGAGTTGTTTTACTCACGTAAGCGACACGGAGTGAGAGGTAGGGAAGTGAAGCACAAATCTTCTAGCCGGAATTGTTATTTCAGTCATTTCAGCACCAAAAGCCAGAGCTTAGTTGTGGACGAGGTGAAAACATTTGCAGGTGCGCCCTGCATGGATCCTTCCAATAATTCCTACTTTTGCTAGGCTGCTTCTTGTGGGGAAATTACATCAGCAGTGAACTTGCAGAGGAGAGAGAGGCTGAACTGAAGCAGACGCATGTACAGCAGGCAGATGGAAGTGGTCAGGGAGTTAGACCTCCCCCAACGCAGCTAAGCAGTGGAGAGCCTTAGAAATGGAGCAATGCACCTATGGGCTAAAAGGAACAGCAAACATTGCTCATAAATTGGGTTATCTTCTTGAAACTCTTTCACAATGTCCATTCTTAATGCATCGCACCTAACATTTCTGTGGAGATACTTAACTCAGTGCAGAGGGAACAGAGACATTGGAAGAACAACCAGGTCCCCCAGAGCCTTGACCAGTTCTCCATGACTGCCTACTCCTACATGCCCAAATTTATTTATTTATAAAATTTGTATGCCGTCCAATTACTTGCGTCTCTGGACGGCTTACAGCATAAATAAATTGACAACCCACTCTGGCTGCAAGTTAATAAAAATACAACAGTAAAATTCAATATTAAGACATATTAAAATATTGATTAAATGAAAAGGTCTGAAAAACATACAATGACAGCGCCAGGCGGACTTCTCTGGGTGCCACCACAGAGAAGGCCCTCCTCCGTGTACTCTGTCTGCTAACGTCTTTCACAGAGGGTTCCCAGAGGAGGGCCTCTGCTGCAGATCTTAGGGGGCTGGAGGGCAAATAGGGAAAAAGGCATTCCTTCAGGTATCCTGGTCTCAAGCCATTTAGGAGAAATCTCTCCATTTCTTATGTCTATCCCTAAACATCTATTCCACATCCTTCATGCTTCTGTTCTTCGGTTAATGTTTCCATTATTGGTCACTGTTAGCTGATGGGAAGAAATATTGCATGTTTTCCTTTTCATGGGTTATTCTTGATACATGTGCTTCATGTGTATTCCACCATCCAGTTGCTTCTAGCTGTGGGAGGCACATTATGGCCATGCTGTGGGGGAACTGGACACACTGCTAAAGTGCCCCATTGGCATAATATTTATTTATTTAGGAAATTTATAGGTCATCCATCACTGTCGTCTCTGGATGGCTTACAGAATATTCTAAATCCAAAACAAAACAAAATTAGCTATTCCACAGACTGAGCATAAAACTGACATATTTAAAATAAATTAAATAAATCATATACAATTAAAATTAGTTAACATTAAAATATTGATCAAATAAAAAGGTCTTTACCTGGCGCCGAAAAGCATATAATGGCGGCACCAGGTTAAGTATGGGAATAATATGGGAAGTATAAGACCATGTTAGAGGTGCCCAGACCACAGTTCCTCCTCAACTGGAATGCAGGTACACAGAAAAGCTGCTTCGTGAGCTCCACCCATGTGGTTCAAGGCTTCTCCCATGAGCTGAGAGGGGCATGAAGAAGCCACCCAGCAGCAGCACTCATGAAGTGGGTGCTTATGCCACTGTTCTTGCCTTGCAGTTGTATCCTGCCTCTCTTCTCCCTGCAAGGGGCCCAAGGTGGCTTGCATTTCTCTGTTTCATCTCACATCCCTGTAAGGAACGGCAGAACATGCCTGAGAGTGGCTGACTGGCCCAAAGGCTGAGTGAGGACTAGAAGCTGCATCTTCTGGGGTTCCAATCCAGCACTCGATCCACACCACGCTGCACTGCCTCTAATGTGAAGGCTCTTAATTATGACTAAATTAATCATGAGGAGTAAGGCTCTTGAGGCAGCACTTTGATGTATATTCCTGTCATGGAGCAGAGAGTCTATTTTCTGTATGACAATCCAGCTTTACCACTTCTGTGTTATTTTAAAGTGACAAATGGCTTGCACATAAATGTCAAGCTCTGATCTTTCACTTTTGGCTTAGATTAAAACATGATCATATCTACATGCAAACTCCAGCCATGACCATCCGAAAATGTCAATGCTGAAATGTCATCAAGAGGAACCTTAAATCATTTGCCTGTCTTCTAGATTTTACAAAGCCAGATGACTTAATTTGGAGATTGGGTGGATTGTGTGTCCCTTTGGGAATGCAGCAGCTGCTTTCTGCTCAGGAGTAAGAGACTCATAGAATCATCGGATAGTAGAATTGGCCGTTGGGTCCAAGCCCTGCTGTTGCAGGTCACCGTCCCACCCAGGGGGCTGTCCAGTTTCTTTCTGAATGTCTCTGGTGTAGGAGAGCCACCACCTCTTCAGGCAGCTGGTTCCTCTGTCGTATCGCTTGATTTTTTGAGGCTTGTGTAGGACTATGGGCCCAGTGAGTAAGTCTGGATTTGGACATGCTGTGTGAAGGGGAAGAGTCCAAACCCTTGTCAGTCCGGCAGTATGAATTTGTGAATGGAGGTGGCTCTGCAGTGAAGGAGCAGAAGCTGGGAGGGTGCGTAGGCCTTCCTCAGCCACGGCTTTCCTCCTGGTATCTCACCTTCCTAGCTCTTGGATCAGGGGTAAGAAAGAAGCCCATGACTGGTGGAGTGTCTGGGCAGAAAGAAAGGTTGTTGCGGGAAATCAGAGGAGTTAAGCATTCACTCGCCAGCTACCGTTTCTCTCCTGCAAATGTAACATGCTGTCCCTGGAGTTATCGCAGGTGACAAATGCAGGGCTGGCAATATTGAGTTGCAGAAGATCATGGAGTTTCTGCCAAAAAAATGATGTGCATGATGGCAATACGGACAGCTCAGACAATGCCAGATCAAAGAACCGTAGATAGAAGAGTTGGAAGGGACCACGAAGGTCATCAGGTCCAACCCCCTGCTGTTGCAGGATGCCATGTTGCACCATCCCACCCAGAGGGCTGCCCAGTTTCTTTCTGAAGGCCTCCGGTGTGGGAGAGCCACCACCCCTCCAGGCAGCTGGTTCCTCTGTCGTATTGCTCTGGCAGTGAGGAAGCTTCTCCTGATGTCCAGCCAGATATCTAGAGAATAGAAACAAGCAGCATGCCCAGGTTACAACTAGGCAATTTTCTTTCTAACTTTTGCATTGTTCTTATCAATAGTCAAATCACACCATTGTTTCAAGCAGTCCATGACAGTATACATCTTTTATCAGGAGAAAGCCAAAGAATGTAAGAGCTGTTACGGAGTTGACCAAGAGCCCATCTAACCCAGCAGTCTGTTTGTTCCATGCCCAACCAGCATCCACAGGAGACTTACAGCAACATTAAGCCACCCATGTTCCCCAGCAACTGCTGTTCATAGGCAGACTGCCTCTGATACTAGCACTAGCGTATAGTCACCAGGCTTAGGAGCCACTGCTAGTGGGCTCCCGGAGAAGGGCCCCTGCCTCCAATCTCAAGGGGCAGGCCAGCACATGGGGCCGGCACCAATCCCCTTTCAAAGCCCTGCAATGCATTAGCCGTCACTCCATCTCATGGAAGGGACTGGCATACCAGCACTTCTGCTTTGCACTGTGTGAAGAAGTCCTTCCAGTTGTCTGTCCTGAATCTCCCACCATTCACCTTCATGAGTGGCTGATGAGGGAGTGAATCCGTCAACGTGCTTTCCACCGAGGTTCTCCTTTTCCCAATGCTAGCTTCATTCCGCCTTTGGAAGTAGCATTAGCTGCTAGCCTGTCTCGATAAAAGGGTTTCTTCTTCTCCCACTAATGGAAGCGGCGACATGGGAGAAGCTAAGGAAGGAACGTCCCAGGTTCCGCCTGGCAACACAGTCTGTTCCCCCCATGTCCTTCATAGCTAGTTTCTCCAAAATGAAAAGGAGAATGATTTAAAATGAACCAGATAATGGGAGGAAAACCACAAGTGGTACCATTTAAGCTGATTAGGAGGGACTAGCTGCATGACCTCCAGGCTGACTTAGTTGTTGGGCCTGGTCCTCTCTCAGGATGCGTTTGGGCTTTGAATCTGATGGACTCACCCACCACAATCCACCCAAACTCAGTCCTGGACAAGCACTACATGGCTACTCTTGCCAGCAGAAAGACCACTGCTAGTTCTTTTCCACACACCATGGACCACTGGGATGTCGAGACCACTGCATCAACAGAGCACTTTTCCACCAGCAGGGGGCACCACTGTCCTTTCCTATCACCCCTCGGCTGGTGTTCAGCAGTGGTGAAGTTTGGACTTTTCTATGTAAGGCACTGATTGTGCTGTTCATTGCTTCATCTATATTCAGGTTCATCCCAGCAGTGAGATCTAAGCTCTACACAAACAGCTCTTCCCTGTCTGCTGTTCTGCTACACAACCTCTAGGTGGAGCTGTGGTGCAGTGACATGGTGCAAATACATCAGGAGGCAGAGTGCCATTTTCCTGCTGTAACGCAACACCTCATTTCCCTTATTTTGAAAATAAATCAGAAAGTGCTCTGAAAAACACAAGTTAAACTGGAGGATCATAACACTGCTTAAAGAGCCCACAAGCAACTTGGAGCAAGGATTCATGAGCTCACAGAAAATGCCCCATGGAGAAAAGTCAGAAGTGTGTGCAGCAAAATGATGGGGTGGATTGGACCACTTCTAGCTAGAGGTGAGAGATGCTTTCTTTTTCCGCAAAGAAATGCCCTGCAATTAGCAAACCAGTACAAGCCAGACAACCAGAGAGAGAAAGGGAGTTTGCCTGCTGTGCTTCCAGCAAGATTTTATCTTTAAGTTCTACAGTATCCAAAAGCCAAACATCTCTGGGCAGTTCCCAACAGTTCCTAGCAAGACCATAAGACAATCAAAACCCCACAACATGTTTTAAAATATCCATAACATAAAAGCAAGTTTAAAAGATTGAAACAGTGAACAAGTAAAACTGCACTTAGTGCTTCATTTTGCAGATAATAGACCAGACAAGAAGATACCATCCAGCCCTTAGATAACTTTGGACGTATTTTAGTGCCTCGGCACAGAGGGCAGTCTTAACCTGGCCCTGAACGGAGGACAAAGTGGGAACCAGCTGGGCCTCAGTCATCCTTCCACGGTGGAGGGACCACCTCTGAGAAGGCCATCCCTTTTGTTGCTTCCCACTGAGCCTCCCTTGGAGTAGACACTTGAAGGAAGAAGTGGACTATAGCATGCAGACAGACTGCATTCCATGTTCTATTGCAGTCCCAAGCTGCTGCTTGAGGAATTCATATTAACACGGGATGTTTTCTGAATGAGAACCCTTTTTCTATGGTCTAAAGTCCATTCAGTAATCTTCATGCTGCATGTCTAAACCAGCCCTACATTTCTTTAATTTTTATCCTAAAGTTGCCAGCCCTTCTTTGTTTGTTTCATATAAGATGTGGAGGACATGAGTTGAGTATGAACTTCCTAACACTTGAGCAGGCGTATAAAACCTAAAAGTGTTCCTGTTGGTGTTTCCTGTTCACAGCAGAGGTCCTAGAATCACAGCATAGCAGAGTTGGAAGGGGCCAGAGGGCCTTCAGGCCCAACTCCCTGCTCAGTGCAGACTCCCAGCTAAACCATCCCTCCCAGATGCCTGTCCAGCTGCATTTTGAATGCCTCCAATGGAGGAGAGCCCACAACATCCACGAGCAATTTGTTCCATGGTTGTATTGCTCTCAGTCAGGAAGTTCTTCCTGATATCTAGGCAGGCTCTGGCTTCCCATAACTTGAGATTGATGTTCTGTGTCTTGTACTCTGGGATGATCAAGAAGATTGTCCTTCCTCTTTGTGACAAACTTTCAAGTACTTATGAGTGCTATCATATCACCCCTCAGTCTTCTCTTCTCGAAGCTAAACATGCTCAGTTCTTCCTATCTCTCCTCAGAGCTTTCTTTCCAGTTCCTGGATCCAGTCCCTTGCATAGAAACAAAACAAGTCAGAAAGGGTCTCCCGGGCCATCTAGTCTGACCCCTGGCTCCAGCTGGCTCAGCTCATGACATGCCTACCATGTGCACATCCAGCCTATCCTTGAACACCCTCACCAATGGGGCCTCAACCACTCCCATGGAAGCCCATCCCATACTCCTGTAACTGTTAGGAAGTCCTTCCTGGAATCCAAACTGAACCTTGGTTCCTTGAGCTCTGCTCCGTTGACGCTCATCCTGCCTTCCTCTGCAGGGGAGAACAGCTCTCTGCCCACCGCCATGTGACACCCCCTCACATACCTACATGTTGCCAACAGACCCCTCACAGACACCTGCAAACTTTGGAACAAGTGCCCATCCTTTAAACTGCTTTCCCTAGTATTTGGTACTCAGATATAGATTGCTTCTGAATATGGAAGCTCCATTTAGGTATCACACCTGAATGCCCGTGCATGTTGATTATCCTTTCTATCAGCACCATTCAAATGCATGCATCTGTTGATGAAAACTCCAAGTGTGCCGAGCTGCTTCTGAGCTACTTCAAAATGTTTACTATAAATGTGTGTATTATGAATGAGCCTTTATTATGAAAAGGGACTCAGTGGGGAAACACATTTCCCTCCTCCAAACTATTGTAAATGCCTCCCAAGATTGAGTGTAATTCATCAACCCAGCTGTACATGGAAAGAGAGCGGGAAGACACAATGGGGATCCAGTCTGGGCTGCTGAATCTCTATTTATCTGCATGCAGAGGTGGAACCAGGGTTGCCTTGGAGGAATTACTGGTGCGGATGATTCCTGGAGTCTCCAGCCTCGCTGCCTGTCCCCATGCAGGTCCATCTGCTGCCAGTTAGAATCCCAGCAGGTACTGCCTACCCCAAAATCAGGGGTAGGAAAACTGTCAGCTTAGCATCCAGAGGTCCACTCATGTTGTTGCTAGACTGTAGAGCTCCACTCAAAAGCAGGTAGGAAATAGTTGGCTGTAGAGGCAGAGTGGGGTAAGTTACCCACGACACTCCATGGGGCATAAAGATCTTCACCCGAGGTGCTTCAGGTTAGGGGATCTGATGGAAAATTCTTGAAGTGGCTATTAGAACTGTGGAAAGATCTTGATGATGCCAAACAATTAAAACTCGTGTGATCCAGGGGAGGGACACTGAGACTCAAAGCCGAGCAATTAGCACAACATTTCCCAACCTGGTGCCTTTTCTATGTTGTGGGCTTGGCCATCCATCAGCCCTGCCAGTAATGCCAAAGGTGAGGAATCCTGAGAGTTGTCACCTGAAACAATTCACCAGATTGGGAAAAATTGAATTAGTACAAAACCAGTCATGTTGGGGGTGCTCTTTCCATTTTTTTCCATTCCAATGCTCTTTCCATTTTTTATTTGACTTGCCATCATTAAACGATTGGCAATCAGAAAGCCTTGCTAATATACTGCAAATCACCGTGAGATCTCTCAAGGGATCTCGTTTCTGCTCACCCAGGCCTTAAATTACCTTCCTCACTGAATGCTCTCCAGCATCCTTTGCAGACTCTAACTACAAGCTGTGCAACATTGCTTGATTTGCAAGAATGGTCCCGGGGTTAGAAACCCTTGTCTTAGCTGCCTCCCGCTCCCCCCCCCCCCCGCCCACACACACACACTTCCTTTCTAGCCATTTCTATCCTTCCTCTCATTTCTGTTTTGGTTCACATTGCTTCATTTTCTTGGTTTCCTTAGTCTACTCTTTCCCAAGCAAATGCCATCTCCCCTGCCCCTTCCAATGGCTCAGCTGTTCTGCAGATGTTACGAACCACCATTAACGGGATGCACGGCCAGTCCAACGTTCTGGCTGTATTTTGCTGGCAAGGATTTCCTTATCCCTCAAGCCACCTCATGTGGTTTTTCTCCCCTTTATTATCTTATCAGCAAATGGTAGGGGGAAGTCAGTAGATGGAAGATCAAACACTGATGTTCATAAGGAACACATTTCTCAGCTCGCCTCTCTGAGAGAGGCAGCAATTTAATAAAGAACATTCATCTCCCAGATATCTCAAGTGTTCAGTAATGCACTGGGTACATAAGAGACTGCCATCTATTCTCCTGCGGATACTGCAAAATCTCGTTTGATGATCAAATTGACTAATACATTATCCATGTGTTATCCTTATAGGATTTACTGAATGGATTGAGTAGAATAAAAGTCATTTGCTCTGTTTTTCCATGTTGGGTAAATAAAAAGCTTTAAAATGCTGCAAATTGGGTTAGATGCATGGCTGGTGGAACTGGGCATCTTTAGGCCTTTAGTATATTCAGATGCTGCACTTTTTGATCCTATGGCTTTGCTTGCTAAAAGGATACAAGAGGTTATTGCTAAAAGTAGCTGCGGATGCAGGAATGGAGCAAGCAGTCATCTCATAGGATCACAGAATCATGGAATAGTAGAGTTGGAAGGGGCCATGAAGGTCACCAGGTCCAACCCCCTGCTGTTGCAGGACACCACGTCACAGCATCCCACTCAGAGGGCTGTCCAGTTTCTTCTTGAATGTCTCCAGTGTGAGAGAGCCCACCACCTGTCTAGGCAGCTGGTTCCACTCTTGTATTGCTCTGATGGTGAGGACGCTTTTCCTGATGTCCAGCCTGGATCTGGGTTGTCGTACCTCGAATTGATTATTCCTTGTCCTACACTCTGGCATCAGCCAGAAGAGATCTTGACCTTCCTCTGTGTGACAGCCTTTGAGGTACTTCTAGAGGGATATCATGTCCGCCCTCAGTCTTCTCTCCTCAAGGCTGAACATGCCTTGTTCTCTCAGTTCCTCCTCATAGGGCAGTGTTTCCAAACCCTGGATCATTTTTGTTGCCCTCCTCTGAACCCCTTCTAATTTACCTGCATCATTCTTAAATCTTGGTGCCCAGAACTGGACACAGTATTCCAGGTGAGTTCTGACTAGTGGGGGTTATAGAGGGACTACTACTACTCATGATTTGGAAGTAACCCTTCTGTTAATGCAGCCCAAAATATCATTTGCCCTTTCGGCGGCTGCATCACATTGTTGGCTCATGTTTAGCCTATTGCCCACAATTACTCTGAGATCTTTTTCTTTTTCAGTTCTGTTGAGCATGTATTCCCCATCTTGTATCGGTGCATTTGGTTTCTTTTTCCTCAGACTTCTTCCAGAGCCAGAACATAAACAGAAAGGGTGCTTTGTATTTGGTAGAACCAGATTTGAAGCTTGGTGAATCTCCTTCCTGTGCATGGCATTGCTCGTGAGTCCCTCCACAGGAGTGCATGCCACCTGCCGTCCCTCGTTATGCATCATTTATGCAGCACAGCCAAAATAAAAGAATGGCCAGCCCAGGAAACCCTCGCTTGCCAACTGTTCGCCTCTTGAGGGCCAAAGGGACAGAAAAAGCAATGGAACTTTGGAGGGAAAAGGTTACTTCCTCACAAAAGCAAGCACAGCGGGGTGAAAATTCAAGTAGTCCATGCTCCAATGGTGAGCAGAATTCAGGTGAGCATGGACCACCTTGTTTTGACCCCATGTGGATTCTGGATAAATCCCCCACCACTCTACTTGTTCTCCCATCACCAGGGTTAAAAATGAAAAGCATTCACATTGAGGAAGAGGAATGGAATAGCAGTTACAGGAAGACTGTAACTAAGTGGAGCAGTGCGACATAGTGGTTAGAGTGTTGTGCTGAGGATCCAGGAAGATCTGAGTTGGCCAGCAAGCTCACTGAGTCTCTGTGGGCAAGTCACTGACTCTTAGCCTGACAACCATGGCTGGCTGTTGTTTTGAGGATAAAATGATGATGAGGAGGAGGAGGAAACTGCTATTTATTTATTTATCTATCTATTTATTTATTTTTCTTACAATGAACTCACAGTGGCTTGCATCGTTCTCCTCCTGCTGCTCTCAATCTTATCCCCAGAACAAGAACCCTGTGAGGCAGGTTGAGTTGCAAGTCAATGAATGGCCCAAAGTCACCTAGTGGGTTCCATGGCTGAGCGGATCTCCTGTATCCCGGCCCTGTGCTCTCAATGCAACACCTCATTGGTACCGAAGGCGTGAGCTGCCTTGGGTTCCTTGGAGGAAAAAGAATGGGGTGTAAATGGGGTAAATAGAATGGACACCTTATTTGCAGGCAGGAAAGGCTCAAGCATTATTCCGGCAACGTATGTGGACTCTGTTTATTTAAAACTTTTCTAGACTGTCCCATTTCTGAAGTCTCGGGACAGTTTAACAATACAAAATGTCACACAGAGATGGGTAGAGACCTGTTCTCCCCTGCAGAGGAAGGCAGGACGCGTTCCAATGGAGCAAAGCTCAGGGAACCCAGGTTCAATTTGGATGCCAGGAAGCACTTCCTGACAGTCAGGACCCCGAGGGCGTGGAACGGGCTTCCACAGGAGGTGGTTGAGGCCCCATCGGTGAGGGTGTTCAAAGACAGGCTGGACATGCACATGGTGGGCATGTTGTGAGTGGAGCTGGCTGGTGCCGGAGGTCAGACGAGATGGCCCAGGAGGTCCCTTCTGACTCGCTCTGTTTCTATGTTTCTAAAATGTAAAACTATTTAAACACAGCATCCTAAAAATTAAACTAATAATAAAACACCAATTAAAACAGTCAGGTCTTAAAACATAGGGAAAATAAAAAGGGTTTGGCCTGGTGCCGAAAAGAATAAAGTGACGGCACCAGGCAAACCTCTCTGAGGAGCGAATTCCACAATTGGAGTGCCACCCCAGAGAAGGCCTTGCTGTAGACCACATAATATCCTGGTGGAAATGATGTCGAGGCAGTGGCTTGGTGGAACCTTCGGGGCTTTCACGAAGCTGCTCCTTTCCCCAAAATAAAGGAGGCTTTTTGGGGTGCAGCCTTAGGCGAAGGGTAGCAACCAGGGTAGGGCTGGTATGTCTGTAGGGATGAGCAGTTCAGTCAGGTCTGATTCCACAGAGCTCCTCTTTTCCCCATCTTATTTATTTACTTATACATGTATTTCTAGGCCACCAATAACTGCCAAGGCCTTCCTAGGCGGCTCACAATACATAAAACATACTAACAAAATAAAACACATTAAAACCAAGCAAAACACAATTATTGAAAACATTTCTGAAAGCAATGTAGAAAGGGCCATAGCATTTTGAATGTCTGCATTTCATTTGGATTTCCCAATTTGTGCACAGTTTTGTACATATCCATCTACTGTCTTAAGCATGTTTCCTTGCATTTTTGAAATGTGCATGTGTTACTGGATGCATTTTGCTTGTTCTGTGGAACACATTGCAAGTCTGGAAATGTACAGATTTCCAAACACAAATGACCATATGTCCATCTCCACATCCATTTCTAGGGAGTGCTGATTGCACAATTCCAGCAGGAAAACTCAGTGGCTGGACCACTCCCAGATCAGTACATCTGTAGTGTTTAAGCATTAATCTAAACCCCCCAAGAGCTTTTGAAGCTTTTGAAGTGTCCAGCTTTCAAAGTGTTGACCTTTAACACTTGAGAAAACACTTTCCTGGTTGAGCTTAAGACTGTTTGCCCATATTTAAAATGGAGTTGCAGCTGGAAGAGGATGGCCAATAATTTAAGTTACAATCTTTGTTTTTCTTTTCTTTTCCATCTGGAAGTGAATTCTATCCATTTCAGGCTTAAATCCATGTCTGGGAAATGTTGGTACAGAAATGGAGAGGCCCCATTACAGGCAGAGACATGGAAGTCCTGAAATTCCCTCAATTTCCCTTCAGCCTGGATTGCAGCACCTCCCGCAAATGAAAGGCTTAACTGTCCTAGCACGGAGCTAGAAAGACAAAGGGGACACTTATTAATAGCAGGTGTTTTATTCCGCAATTTCTTATATTTCTATGCCTCCAGATAGTGAAAACTGTAAAATCTGACATGCAAAAATAAAATGCAAAAGTTTAAAACTGCAGTATAAAATAGAAACCAAAAGCTTAGCAACAGGGCAGAGACTTAAAATACAGTAACAGTTTAAACCCATAGAAAGTGAAAGACTAAAAGCCCGTGGAAAATAGGAAGGTGTTCATCTCGCACCAAGAATACTTCCACAGTGTGGCTGGTGAGCTCATCCTTTGAGTGGGGTGCCACAGCAGAAAAGGCCTCCTATACATTAGCCATCTTCTTCACTTCCCTTGGCTTGAGCTTGTGGAGAAGGACCACCAAGGACTATCTTAGAATTCAGGCTGGTATAATGATCTTCACATAACTTGTCCCTGAGCCATTTAGGGCTCTGAATGTTAATATCAGTGGTCTTATCAAATGAAAATCTAGACTAGCAGTCAGTCCAGATGGTAGTGTCATGATATGATCGCATTAGCTAGTCCCTGATACCAGTCTTGCTTCTTTGTTTGGAACAGCAGGAGATTCAGGTCCATTTCCAAAGGAAAGTTCCTGTATAGCACATTGAAGTAACAAGAAGGTACCAGAATAGGGCCAAGCTTAGCTAGGTTATCTTTCTCCAGAGAAGGATGTGCTTGCCTTATCAAGCTTACCTGATAAAAGGTGCTCCACACCATCAGATCCACCTGTGTCTCTTCTGATAATGCTGGATTCAAGGACACTCTCAAACTATGAATCTAATCCTTTAGCAGGAGTGTGACCCCCTCCAGATTAGATTAAATAGTGTTTAGGCAGATGGCCAGCCCTGAACTACAAGGTGCGGGGACTGATTTAGAACAGCCACTGATACAAAAAGTGACAACTGGATTCTTCTGCATGATGACAGCCAATGCCTCTGAGTAACCTCCTTCACTGGTTTCATGTTGACATTGAACAGCATGGGAGATAGAAGCACCAGCTTCTGGAATTGGCCCTCTGAGTAGGAGTGGAAGCACTTTAATGTTGTGCATCCAATTCCCAAATTTGATATCCTTTCCAGAAGGATATAAGAGCTGATGGTATTGCTAGGGGGTCCAAGAGACTCACCAGGTGGCTCTCCCCCTGTGTTTTTCCTGGAAAAGGTCATCTTTGGGTAACCAAGGTAGTTTCCATTCCAAAACTAGGATGAACTTTGATTGGAAGGTGTCTAGATAATCAGTTTCATTTGAATACAATCCCGGTAGCTTTAATAGCTCTTCATAAGAATACTAGAACAAGCAGCTTTTCTTTAGAGTCAAGAAAAAGATGGCAACATTCTTTGAAAAGCTAAAGGAGCCTAATTCTCCTTTACATCTTTTGGCAGTAGTGGGGAGACATCCAACATCAAAGCACCAGAGAGGTTCCTTCCTCCAGCAGAGCTCGGGGGATGCTTTAAGGAAAGTGTGGAACTTTGGATCAGAGTGGATTTTCTGGATAAATTCACTTTAGCAAGAGGCATTAATTCCATGGGAGCCTTTATATAAATCAATGATGTGGCATAATATGCTTTTTACTGATGGGAAAAGCTCAAGAAGAGTATATTGGGAAAAGAAAGAAACATAAAAGTTAATATTAAGAATGAATATCTTGATAAGCCTATCAGGACAAAACTGGAATCACAATGGAGAAATGGGGAATGCACTTACATCTTGGTCTTAAACTAGTTTGATCTTCATTCACTTGTCCCAGGGAAGTACTTTTCTGTGCTGAACATGTTGAACTTGTGGACAGTATCAAACTCAAGAAAGGGGATGCAGTACATGGAAATCAAACAACTGAAAGTTGGAACTGGAGCAGATAATCATAATTTTATCTTCCCAAAGCAAAAGGCCCAGATTTCCAACTGCAGGGAAGTGTCCTAAACAGAAAGCAATCAGTTTGCTGCCTGGTAATTGCAGGCCACAAATAAGATATTCAGTAAGCAAGGGAATTGGATCACTGCCCAGCTAGAATCTGAAGCGACCCAAGCCAGTAAAATGATATTTAAAGAGGGCTTCTTAGCCACATCATGCCAGCTCTTGCTATTGGCAAGAGATTCTGAATGGCAATTTATTCCTGCTTTCTTTTTTCTTCTCCATTGTAATTAGAGAGCTCATTGAAATGTATATTGCTTCCCTGTACTGTTGATCGACATACTGATTTGTCAATCTGCATAATTCATGGAAATTATCTCTACTGTTTGCAGTCTGCTAATATGAGATGAGCAGAGGTGAAGACCCAGAGAGTGGCATTTTGGGCAGCCATTCATTCCAGCTGTGTCTTTGTGCTGGGGGCCCATCGTCAGTGATACGGGTAGCCAGCACATCTCAAAGCAGCGCCCAAAACTAGTGGAAATGCGCCTTTCTAGAAACGGGACAGGTCAGTGACGACCTTTGGCTTTTCCCTGCCCTGGAAACTAGCAGCTCCAAATATTTCTGTTTGCTCAATGAGCCAGCCACTTCCCACTGAGCTACTGGTGGGTCCCGTTAGCAAAATGGGCAGCATCAGATGATTTAATTTAGCATTATCGTTGCATACCGCCAAAGGTCCCCCAATGACTTCAGTCTGAAGTCTGAAATGCCTACTCTCAGCCAAATATTCCCAGCCAAAACGTGACAGTGAAGGCTACAGAGCTATGAATCTGGGAGTAAACCTTTGTGTTCCAATGTTCATCCGTGCTTGTCATCTGAAGAAGTGTTGCTCTTTGTATATGTATTGGTTGATTGCATGCAACCATCTGACCACGTGAAATAAAACCTAGAAAGCCCCAAGTGCAGATATTTTTAATAGGACAAAATATTTTGCTTTTCATATGGACAGAAGTGACTAAAAATAATCTGGATTCTGCATTTCCCCATAAATTATTATGCTGCCAAACCAGTTAGAAAGGTGTGAATTGCTAATGTTTTTCCTCACAGAGATTAGCCACTGTAAAAATGAAATTTGGCCAAGATTTGAAGATTCTTCCTAGGAAAAATGTTTCAAGGTTTTGAAATTCCTTTGAGAGTTCCAGACATTCCAAGCTTGCATCCAATATGAACTTCAAAAAGAATTCAGAAGCTTCTCTTTGGGTAGAACATCTAAAGAATTTCAAGAAAACCAGAAATTTCAAAATGAAACTGGAATCCGAAATGACATCCTATACAAATTCAGAGGTTCCTCTTCAGGTCAAAAATCTACAGAGGCAATCCTATGCAGACTTGGACAGAAAAATGTCCCACAGCTCCCAGCATGCTCCAGGCCACTATGCTACAGTGGTAGGGGCATGCTGGGAAGTGTAAACCTTCTTTTCCTTTGCAAACTTGCATTGGATTGGACCCTTTTTGAGGGAAATCAACCCTGACTGCTCTTTAGAAGGTTAGGTACTGAAGCTGAAGCGCAAATACTTTGACCACCTAATGAGAAAGAAGAAGACCCTGTTGCTGGGAACAATTGACAGCGAAAGGAGAAGGGGGTGGCAGAGGATGAGGTGACTGGATGGGGTCACTGGGGGTGGGGCTGGGTGGACTCTGGGGGATGGTGGAGGACCAGAGAGCCTGGAGGAATGTTGTCCATGGGGTTACAGAGTGTCAGACATGACTTTGTGACTGAACAACAAAAACAACACAGTGAAATATTCTGAAGTGCTCAGAATCTCACTTATATTATTGAAAGGGATAAGGCTCAAAAAGTCACTCCCCGCAAGCAGAAGGTGATTTATAAGACATTTTCTGGTGCTTCACCTTCTTAAAGCTGTTGCATTTGTTTGAGTACCGTTCTGACTTCACTTTATAAAAGGGATGGCAACAACATCATTCTCTCCACCCGCTTCTCTCCTTCCATCTTCTCCGCTTTAATATTCTGTTTCATCAGACCTATCCCCAAGGCATCAGTTCTACTTTTTAGCTCCCTTTTCTACCAGCTATTACAAATGAATGAATGCACAGGAGAAGTAGGTGTAAGTAAGCCCAATACTGACTTGAACGTTTCCATTACTTTCCATCTCCCCCTTATGGTCCAGCAAAGGGGGTATATTTTGCGTCTCTCCGTGTGTTGAGCACCATTGTGTCCATTTGCTCTGGGGACCCACTGAATTCCATGGTTAATGTGCATACTGGCATTGTAAGCTAAGGGACCTTTCATTGAGGTGGAACCTTGATGAAGCTTCTCGCTTCTCTTGACTGTCTAATCTGGGACAGTCCGGAACAGTCGAATTTGTAGGAGAATGATGCAGAGTGGCTTCTCAGAGTCTGCACTGAGACAAGAAACTTTGGCTCTAACTTCAGGTAGGTTCTGTGCACAGCTTAAGCTGAGTTGCTAGCTGAGCAAATGAAAAGAAATCCCAGTAGGCAGGGGAAATGTAAGGAATAAAGAACTCAGCAGAAGGGTACTGGAAGGACAGAGCAGCCACTTCGTAGAAGCCCAGGTTGTCAAAAGCTCCTGGCCGTAATGGCGCTTTTCCATTTAAGTTAAAATGGTTTAACTTAAACCATGCTTTTCCAATGGTGCTTTTTTAAAGTTAAGCATCATAAGAACTTCTAAAACAATTCAAAACCTTTACGGCATTTAATAATTGAACTTCTCATCAGCAGCAGAATCAGGCTGGACAGCAGTGGCAGCAAAAGTTTAACAAACCATGTAAAACTGAACGAAGAAGGGACCGGACTAACCTCCCATGGGAGAGAGTTCTCCTGGTAGGGACTGCCTCAGGGAAGACCCAGTCATGTTTTCCTACAGATCTTAAGCAATGAACAGGTTCATATCAGATGGATATTTGTGCCCACTCCTCCAGCTTTTGACCATCATATATTGACCTGAAGAATGGAAGGGGATTTTGGACCCTGCAGTTGTATGAACACAGGTTCTGTATGCAGGTTGAGAAACCCTGCAGAATCCAAAGTTCTCAACTAGGTGGAGGCCATTTAACCACCATGTAACATGTCGTTGGTTCAGTTTGGCATTTCAGATCTATGCATGGAGGCAAGGACAGCAAGTGGGCACACACACACACACACACACACCCCTGCTCTTCATTCCATGTATGGAACTAAGAGGAATGTTGAGAAACTGACCCTCCTACCATTTACTGTATACGCCAAACCAACATGTGAAGTACTACTAACTCACAATGAAATAAAATGGAAATCATTGGGAATAAAATGTATTGTTCAGAGCTCAACTTGGCAATGGCAGCTGTGCCCTCCCAGTGTCCCACCCAACATATTACAACCTTACTATGTGTTACAGCTTTTACCCTTAAGAATGTGTTGGGTTCAGATTTAGCTATTCCTAGAGAAGACCCACTGAAATCAAGGGACTTACTCAACGTAAAAGCCAGCATGGGGTAGTGGTTAACAGGGCAGGTCAAAGACTCAAGCGATCTGAAGCTATCCTCTTCTCGGCCATGGAGCTCCCTGGTGGATTGTGGGCCAGTTGCAGACTCTCAGCCCAACCTGCCTCACAGGGCACTTGTTGTGGGGATAAGACTGAGAGCAGCAGGAGAGGAATGATGTAAGTTGCTTGGAGTTCTTTACAGAGGAAAAGCTGAGATATAAATCTAATAAATAAATAAATGTGCTTGTTCTGTTGATTTCAATGAGTTTGTTTACCCAAAGCTTGACTAAATCTGGGTCCAACCCAATATATAAAGGGTGATAAATATAATGTTCTTCATTTGAGGATGAGTTGAACTGACACCCCTGTGTACCGGAAAAATAAATAAATACCATGTTGTCCTGTTCTAACATAGTATACACTCATTCGACCCATTCTCATCCTATTATATTTATATCCTGTTTTCTTCTTCTTGTAAAGAACCCAGGGGAAGCTTACAAGGTTATCTACCTCTTCATTTTGTACCCAAAGGAGTAGAGTAGGCTGAGAATGAATGACTGGGCCAAAGTCAGCCACTGAGCTCCGTGGCTGGGTTAGAACTAGAACCCAGGTCCACTGGGTCCTAGTCAAGCATCTGTAACCACCACTCCACTACATTCACAGCAATGTGGCAAACAAGACGATGTAAAGTGGGGGTGGGGGGTAAGGAAGCTTTTTGGGCCCTGTGAGCATCTTGGTGATCGGAGAAAGTGCCCTGGATGCCTGCACAAAATGGGCAGGCTGCAAGTGGAAGCACTGGCCCATAGTCATGAGCCATTTGGCTTCTAAGGCATATCTCAGATATGCCCTAGAATGGCGGGCCTAGAGGTATGGATGGAATAGGAGAGGAAAGCATCTGGGGCCTTCACTTTTCTGCAAAACAGTCACAGGTAGAGTAGAAGGCATCGTGGGCCTCAGGGGACACCGTCACCCTACTCCTGATATAGACAGTTGATTTAGACACAGTCATATTGAATGACTCGTCTGTTTCTACATGGTAAAAGGGATTGCCAGAATGCATTGTGAGACAGCAACACCTGCTTTAGTCCACCGGTTTGATTGGCACCAAATAACGGTATTTGTTGCTTTGCTCATGGAGCAGTCAAATGGGATGCGATGCTGCACCCCAAAATTAGGGGTGTCTGAGCAACTAAGGGCACAATCCAATGCAATTTCCAACAGGACAAAGGTCCACTACCCAGGTTGGGACATGAAGATTGTATCTTAATTCTGCTGGCATTTTAATACATATTTTCTTAATTTCACACTTCTGACCCAAGGCATGAACCAATCTCAGCTTTTCTGTAAGTTTCACTTCTCTGAATTTTGCAATGCCCAAAAAGGAAAAAAGTGCCCACAAAATGCATATTTTCCAGAAAAGGACCCAGAAAAAGTGCATATATTCTTGAAATACAAAATTCTTGAACAGTCTACCATATTAAGGAAAGGTGTGCAGCAGGTAAAATTGCAAACCAAAATGTATCCAGTCTGAGAAATGTGTATGAAAGAGTATATGAATTTTCATATGCAAACATGTTAAAAATCTGAACATTCAGGAAGAATCAAATATAAGAATGGAATAAATGACATGCTGAGAGCTACATCCTTCCTTACCCATGAAGTTATACAGAGCAGGGTTATGCTTATGTTTTGAAAAGTCACTGACTTAGGCCAAAGTTATTTATGGAGCTAGAAGAGACGGCCATTGCATGCCAGGTCCATCAAAAGACTGAAAAGGAAGAGAACGTGTCTTTTCAAGGGCCTGTTGGCCTCGGCGGTGCATGCCGGCAGCATCTCCCTGGCCTGGATTGAGCTAGAGGGGTAGAAGGAGCCCCTTTTCTTTCTCAAGAACATCTGATGAGTGCTACTACTCATCAGGAATGTGCAGGAAGAGGTACCAATGCACCTTCAAACACTTCAAGCAACTGTTAGTGCTTTGACCCTGTCAAAGAAAGTCAGAAAGGGTCTGCCGGGGGTGTACGATCGAAGGAACATTTTGCAGTTCATTCAGACCTACAGGAAATACAGGCAACATGTAGGCAGCCCCCAGAAGGACTACCATGATGGAGTCCATACAAGACACTCTTATATCAGTAACATACCCAGTAACATACCCAGTTTGGAGGCATCACATAGGCAGGTTGCTAGAGGCATATGAGAGGAAAACAATGAACGTGGTTGAACGTGATTAAGACACAACGCAAAAGGAAGAACCATCAGGACAGGCAAACAATCAGTGTGTCCTAGAGTCTTCCTGACAGGCAAATAGCAGCATTCCTGAGGCATCCATAGGGAACAGGGCTGGTAGATGCATTCCTGATCAGATCAGGAATCCCAGCTGAAGTCTAAAGCTGTTCTTACAGTGCCAGGCTTTTAGCAGCCATATGATGGCAGAGCCTTTGCTCATCTTGTCCCGATAACCCTATGAAGTATGAGCAGGCATGCAGTAGCATTACTATTACCTCCTCAGCAATAAGAAAATCCGTCATGCTCATCCCATTGGGTTATCCTTCTCTGTTGTAAGTTATCAACAAGAAGGGTCTGTGCAGCCATGGTGAGGAAAGACTCCATGGTGGTGTGGCTCGTGAGTCCTGGCTCGCCCTGGGTTACAGTGTGGCCATGCATGAAAGCACCAGTTGAGGATACCTGGAAACACTCCATGGAGGTGAGTCGTGCCTGATGCTGCTTATGATTTTGACTTGGTCCATACACTCCTCCTCTCCCAGCAATGGCTGGTCACTGTTGTTGTTTCTAAACGTGAGCTATTTAATGCTGGGCTTAGATGGCTATAAAGGGCTGTACTGAATCTGCCTGTGCGGAAAGATCCCACCCTACTTGTTCCTGAAATGTGAGAGTCAACAGAAGGGATGTGTATCAGATTCAGCCAGTGCCATGCAGGGGTGTTGGTCTGGGACTCCAAAGGTCTGGGGACTGGTCCCCACTTGGCCATGAACCTCCTTGGGTGACTTTGGCTGGGCAGTGATTTCCAGCCAAAGCTACCTGACAGGTTTGTTGCAATGATAAAATGGAGAGGAGGCGAATCGCGTGAACTGACTTGGGTTCCTTGCAAGAAGAAAAAGAGCATTTAATAATAAATCGATGGATGGCTGGATGGATGGATGGATGGGCATATTGAGCTGATCTTGAGGATTTTGGGAGATGTACAAATCAAAGCAATGATTGTCCAAAAATGCATATCTTTTCCTATAAACTTTCGATATAATGAAAAGACCTCTATGACACATTCCAACTTTATTCAAATTACCAAATGACCCATGGAATGAAATAGCCCCTCCAACATGTGCACCCCCATTCCAGAATGAACTCCCCACCTATCTTTCTGAAACGTTTTTAAGATTTCTTAACCAGGGCCATCTCTAAGCTGTACGGCATTTTTGTAACTCCCCAGAAATAAAAGCTGCTCTTGCACAGCTACTCAGAAGCAATTTAGTTGGACTTATTCAACTCAAAATAGGGAGCTGTCATTGGAAATTGCATCCACTAATGCCAAGGCATAAAAAGTTCTTAGCAGTTTCCTTTAAAAAGAATACATATATATGAAGGTGCATAGCAATTAGAACTATTTGTCTGAGATAGAATATCCTCAAATGGGACCAGGAGAATTTCAAATTTCAAGCCATTATGGCAAATAGCAGAAAAGTTATACAGCTGTTTATTTCCAAGTTTACTTAATAGGAAGCCTGATTTCTCCTGGAAACTAAGATTCTGATTCAGAGTCAGAAGGGTCGAGGCAGAAAGCAGCTTCCCAAATTGCCCGATCAGTGTCTTAACAGGATGATCCATGCCACTACAGACCAGTAGTCACAGATGGATGTGGTGCAAGAGAGGGTGACTTGCCACCCTCCAGGTGTTTTGGCCTATAACTCCCAGCATCCCCCACCATTGGCTAGGCAGACTAAGGCTGTTGGAAGCTGTAGGCCAAAACAACTGGAGTTCACATATGCTGTGACCCATACAGAGAAGTTCTAATGTCCCAGACAGTGGCTGGATGAAAAGGGAGTAGTCACCCCATAGAACTAGCCTCGCTCACTTGCAAACTCTCGCTCCTCTGGAGAGGGGACATGTGTGCTTGAATATTTTCCTACCATGGGGTGACCTGCAGGCTTTCAAAGTACCAGTGTGTATCAGCCTAACATCTTCTGATCAATGTTCATAGACTTATGGCAATGAATGTATAACAGGCAACACCAACCCATATATAACATTCCAAACTGGGAGGATTATAGGCATCCCATAGATGGTGGAAAGAGCATGGAGAAGAAGGTTGTCTCTGAGTTTTCCCCACCCTGGAAAGACTTCAATGGCCAATTCCAGACCTCTGAGTCTTTTGTCCCAGTGGATGAAGATGAGAGGTTGAGGTGTGACTAAGATGCTCTGTTTCCAGGTGGCACCTCACTTTTCCCCTCGGTACTCCCCAGAACACCCACAGACTTCTGGCTCCAAGGTCAATCTTCTGAGCTTGGGAAGACTGGCACCAACTGACAGGTGAAAGGAGGGAAGTCTGAAGTCATGCCTTGCAGTGCTTTTCTGAGGTTGGAACTGGTGTTCTGACTTCTCCTATGGCCGGTTACGGTTTGTCAGGATGTGCGTTGCATCATTGCTTTAGGGGTATGCAACCCGAACCCCAACATAACAAGGGATGACATAAACTCAAACACCAGGATGCTCATGTTAAACTGCAACTCAGTATTCATTCCTTGTAAAGCAGCATCCCCCAGCCTGGCACCCTTCAGACATTGTGACCTACAGGTCCCAGCATTTCTGATCATCCTGGGTGGGACTAATGGGAATTATGGGATCATGGAATCATAGAACAGTAGAATTGGGAAGGGTCAAGAGGGCCATCGGGTCCAACCCCCTGCTGTGGCAGGACACCAGTTCACACCATCCCACTCTGATGGCTGTCCAGTTTCTTTTTGAATGCCTTTAGCGTGAGACAGACCATGACCTCTTTAGGCACTGGTTCCATTGTTGTATTGCTCGGACAGTGGGGAAGCCTTTCCCGATGTCCAGCCTGAATCTGGGTTGTCACCACTTGAACTGATTATTCCATATCCTACACTCTGGCATCAGGGAGAAGAGATCTTGACCTTCCTCTTTGTGACAGCCTTTGAGATACTTCTAGAGGGATATCATGTCCCCCTCAGTCTTCTGTTTTCAAGGCTGAACATGCCCAGTTCTCTCAGTTTCTCCTCAGAGGGCAACATTACCAAACCCTGGATCATTTTTGTTGCCCTCCTCTGGGCCCGTTCTAATTTTCCTGAATCTTTCTTAAATCTTGGTGCCCTGAACTGGACATGGTATTCCAGGTGAGTTCTGACTAGTGGGGACTGTAGAGGAACTACTACTACTCATGATTTGGAAGTATTACTTCTGTTGATGCATCCCAAAATAGCATTTGTCCTTTCGGCAGCTGCATCACATTGTTGGTGCATGTTTAGCCTGTTGTCCACAATAACTCCAAGGTCAGCTTCTTTTTCAGTTCTGATGAGCCTCACATTCCCCATCTTATATCAATGCATTGGGCTTCTTTTTCCTAGGTGAAAGATTTGGCATTTGTCTCTATTGAATCTCATTTTGTTGCTTTCAGCCCAGTGTTCAAGCTTAGCAAGATTGCACTGGATCTTCACTCTTCCAGGGTGTTCACTATTCCATCCAATTTTGTACCACCTGCAAATCTGATTATTTTTCCTTGTACTTCCTCATCTAAATCATTAATAAAGATGCTGAAGAGCACTGGGCCCAGGACTGAACCCTGCTGCACCCCATTAGTTATCTCCACCCAGTTTGAGAAGGTGCCATTGGTGAACACTCTTTGTGTCTGATTTAGCAGCCAATTTTGGATGCACCTAATATATATACCTATATATATTAATCTAGTCCACTTTTTGCTAATTTGCTTATCAGAATGTCATGGGGCACTATGTTGAAAGCTTTGCTAAAGTCAAGGTAGATTAGGTCGACAGTGTTCCTTTGTCCATTTGGGAGGTCACCCGTTCAAAAAATGAGATTAAATTAGTTTGACAGGATTTATTTTTGAGTTCTGGCCTTTATTAATCACTGCATTTTCTTCAAGATGCTTGCAGACTGATTTTTTAATAATTTGCTGCAGAATTTTTCCAGGGATTGATGTCAGACTACCTGGGCTGTACATCCCGGATTCATTTTAGCTGAAGTCCTAAATATCTGGAGAGATACACTTGAGAAAGTTACTTTAGTGGCTGGGCCTTAAACACTTGAATGATGAAAACCCATATTACTCCTGGGAAGATTTTAAAAGTTCTGGAAAATTTAGAATAAGGTTGCAAGCTGCATGCATTCAGTCTTTTAAAGGAAAGATGTTCTTGTATGCTTCTGAAATGGCTCTGTGAAGAAGAAATCAACTCACCTCTCCCTTCATTTTAGAAAAGTCAAGTGTTATATCATTCCCCACCCTAATGAATTTCATTCAGAACCCTCACAAGCTCAAGCCCCTGCTCTCCTGTTCCCCAAAACCTCTGCAAGTAGCAGCATGGAAGACTGAAACTCAGGTGCTCCCCAAACCTGCGTTCAGTTCTGGAAGTGGCCAGGTCAGTATGAATGTTCTGTCTTCTCTATATTGAAAACAACGTCCACAAAAGTCAGCAAGGCATGTGGCAAGACTTGGCCCATTCAACCTCAAAGGCTGTCACAAAGAGGAAGGTCAAGATCTCTTCTTGCTGGTGCCAGAGTGTAGGACATGGAATAATAATTCAAGTGGCAACAACCCAGATTCAGGCTGGGCATCAGGAAAAGCTTCCTCACTGTCAGAGCAATACAACAGTGGAACCAGCTGCCAGGAGAGGTGGTGGGCTCTCCATCACTGGAGACATTCAAGAAGAAGCTGGGCAGCCATCTGAGTGGGATGGTGTAACCTGGTGTCCTGCACTGACCAGGGGGTTGGACTTGATGGCCTTCATGGCCCCTTCCAACTCTCTTATTCTATGATTCTATGATTACCAAGTTCCTTCCACCCCAAAACTTTTCTAGCCTCAGTGTAACATCCAGTATGTTTGTTGTTGTTGTATTTAGATCTCAGTTTTTCCCTCTTGTAAAGAACCCAGAGTGGCTCGTGCATGTATATATTATATTTATATCATGCCTTTTTTTCCTTCAAGGACCTCAAGGTGGCTCACATAATTCTTGTCCTTTCAGTCATCCACATAACAACAACCCTGTGAGGTAGGCTGGGCTAAGAGTCTGTGACTTGCCCACAGTCACCCAGCTGGCTCCATGGCTGAGTGGGGAAGAGAACCTGAATTGCCTGAGTCCCATTCCTGCACTCTTAACCACCACACCCCATTGACTTTCATAGTCTTTCTGCACTACATTTCATCCCTAAAACAACAACCCTGTGAGGTAGGATACGCTGAGATGAAGTGATGAGCTACAGGTCAAATTGAGAGCTTCAAGACCAAGTAGGGACTAGGTTCTAGATCACCTGGGTCCCCAGTCCATCACTCTGACCACCACATTGAAAAAAAATTGAATGGGTGTCCTTGGCAGCGCTGTACAATTTGGATCTTGCAACTTGGTTTTCTCCCACATTGAGATTTTTGTAAAAATCTCAAATTCTATTTTTTCCCTACACTTCAGTAGATTCTCATCAGAAATCAGCAGAAATAAAATTCTCCATCCCTATTGAAAAGTCCTTCTTTGTTGCTACTAGGATGCAATAGCATGGAACTGGCATGCCACATGGGGAGGCAATGTGTAACAAGCAAACTTGTCAGATTAAAACCAGTGCAATCCATATTTCCCTCAATTTGAAGGAAAAAAAAAAGGCAGGAGGAATTATTATTTTGTGGATGATCCTTGATACACAGTCAGGTGTATGCATGGGAAACATGGCATTTCCTCCCATTTACAGCTCTCAACGGATTGCATTAAGAATACATCTATTTCATCCTGATAGATTAACAGGCGTCACAATATCAATATGACTTTATCTTTCACACTGCCTAGTTTTCTGGCAAAGTATCTTGAGTGTGTACCTGTGTGCATCGGGAGGAAATAACTCCCCATAGAGATAAATATGCCTTAATCATGCACAGCTGAAATCGTTCCACACTACTATTCTCTACACTTCATTCTCTATGCATCTGGATGCTTGAGGAGTTCATGCTAAATAAAAAGATGCCAGCAGGCATTTAGTTCTTGTGTACTTTAAGCTGCTATTCTCCATTATCTTTATGAAAATAAGATCAGAAGCACGCTTGGTAATGACCTTGCTGAAGAGGGAAAAAGTATTAAGAGCGTGTTGGAAGTCTATGTCACCACCATCAAAGTATCTTCTATTAAAATGCCTTTTCTATTTCTACTATGTTTCACATTTGTGCCTATTAAAATGCATGAAAAATCTGTTCTATCCACATTAGACACTCAACAGCTTATTACGGAAACCTTGTAAACTGTTTCCTTAATATCTGATTCTTGACAATGAGTGTAACAAATCATACTTGACAAGACAGTTAAATTGCCATTCTAGCACGGCTCCCTTTGCAAGCTGGATGCAGGATGCTTTGCAATTAAATTTTTAGTCCTGGGTCCTTTGAGCCATTGGCCTAGAAGCGAGCCCCTGATGGATATAAAAGTATCAATATGATCGGACAGCAGTTGGTATTCAAAAGGAGATGGTTTGGGAATTTTCATGGTCAATTATTGAAGAAATAATCTAGATAAAGAATTGTATGATGACTTACTTATGCAAAAGAAAAACGCTGAATCCCAGTACTTAGTTGCTATGTTTTCTGAGTCTTAAGAGTACTTACTTTAAAAAAACAAGAAAAAGACTCACTTTTCAAACTGTTTAAAAATTGATCTAGAAATGCAAGTAATTCTATCTTAGATGGAGCCAGATTCCATAAGGTTTTTCATCTGAAGTGGGCCAACTGGCAGTTTAGTAATGTTTCAAACAAGATATCCTTCTGGATTGGACATGGGCTCAGGCACAACCTGCAGCCCAAATCCACACATTTCTGAGCTTGCAACATTATTTTTAATCCCTGACTTGCTTGCCAGCATGCGCACCTTTGAAAAGTGTCAATGAGCAAGTGCGTGCTTTGGGAAATGCTTGAATCAATGGTGGAAGCCTGCATACATTTCAAGAATGTGCACAATGAGGGGGAAATGGGTGTGAATGATGTGCATTTTCATGCAAAAAGAAAAAGAATCCAGACAGAATCTGGAGAACGTTGCTGAGCTCATGTTTTGTGAGCTCATGAACATCCCTAGAATGTTCCAATATGGCATGGACTCCTAGCATGAGCTCTGAGTAACTCAGCCCAGTCATATGGTTGATTGCCCAGGAGAGAAAAAGTAATAAATGTAATGTAATTTTCACCCATACATGTGGGATTTTCCAGGTTTAGGCCATAATCTAATGTTACACCTCTGTGTGAACATGAAGGAATATTATAGATGGAAGAGGGACACCCGGTAATGCACTTGTTCCTCTCTATGAATTAAAATGGATTGAGAAAAGAATTACTGGCCAATCTGATAGACTGAGATTATCTGAGCTACATGTCTTGTTGCATTTGTAATACTGAACAGAAAATGAAACTCCATTGTGTAGGAGGAAATAGCAGTCTAGTCTTTGGAATGAACTCCTCACACAAGGCAGCAGTGAGATAGAATTTTAGAGAATGATAGAACTCAACCAGTGGGTGTGTCCTTGTGAATGAGGGCTTCAAATCAATTAAATGTGTCCAATAGTGCGACCCTGTGCATGTCTGCTCAGAAGCCAGCCCCGCTGACCCTGCTCAATATGAAAATAGAGGCTACGTCTATGGGGAGAAATAGTGATAAGGTATTTCAAACTGGGTGACCAATCACTTTAAGGAAAAGTCTCTTTAGAATGAGTGACAAATCATTTTGACCAATGCGATTTTTTGAAAGATTGTTTTAACACCTCCTACATGGCAAGCAGCAACGTGGGCTGTCTTGAACTTTGAGATACCAAAGTTGGCATAATGGCATAATGGCCATACCATGCATAATATCCAAAACTTGATATCCCCATCAGCTTCCTGAGGAGGAAAGATGTGCTATTTAAAGGTGCTCAAGGACAACCTTGATTGGACACCACATGATGGGGATTACGTGAGTGAAGCGGCTAGAGCTGGGGATCAGACTAGATGGCTCAGGATGCCATAACGTTGTGAGGAACACATACAACATGGTATGGAAAAGTCTGGACAAGTATCCAAGTGTACAGACTGATACCTGATGCAAAAGGCAATAAGCTTGGCTTTGTAGTCACAGAACCATACATTTGGAAGAGGCCTAGCAGGCCATCAGGTCCATCCACCTGCTCAGTGCAGGACTCAGGTCTCCCATCCAGATCTGACCCTGCTTCATTTTCAAGTTTGGGCAGGATCAGGCACTTCGGGCTATATGGGAGCTTCTAAGCAGTGCAGCCAAGGAAGCGAAAAGGCATTATGTCAGCTTAACACACCTCTCAGAGTTGTTACAAAGACGAAATGAAACCCCCACACACATACAGTGTGTGCTTTCTTGGGAGAGATGCAAATAAGATGAATCATCTCCTCATGCAGTTTATTCAGAGGTCTATTAGATAAATAACTACCAGAGTTCCATCAGAGGAAGGTTGGAATAATGGGTCTTAGCTTGTGGTGTATTGGGATGAGGCATGAGTTAGCTATGCATCCACCAACCTCCTAAACGGCCATGCAGGCTGATCCAGGTACACAAGATCAAGCACAGAGAAAGAGGAAGAAATAAACGGATGGCTGCAACTCAGGTTTGGCATTTAAGACAGGGTGCAGAGGTCCAGATCATGCCTAGCGTTTCTTCATGTGCACTGGTCTCTTTAGTTATTTATTACTAGACTGAATATGAGAATTGTAAAAGTGTATGACATTTGTAAGAGTCATCATAGCCAATTTTCTTAAAATACAGTTATTTTCTACAATTTCAGCTGCAGTGTGGCAAAGCTCAGGCCTTTGATCTTTGCTGTGGGTCTCGCTCTGTCTGATGAAATCCTTAGCCACTGAAACATGTACAATCAAGTTAATAAAGCAGGTAGCATCAACATCATCATGATAATACTGCTTTGAAAAAGTGGTCTATGTGCTGTAAAGCTTGTGAGTAGTATTGCTCTCGTCTTATTTCTGTAGGATTGTGCATTGTTGCTAAACTTAGATTGTTGGTTGCTTTGGAGGTCCTTTATAAGGTCTGAAGGCAGAACATGCATATTTTACGTAATAAAATTTATAACTATGTTTGCTATCATTAAGAGAATGACAGACCAACCCTATACATGTCCACTTGGAAATAAGACCCATTTGGTTCAATAGGACTTATTCTCAGATAATGGAAGTGTATACATAGGACTGCAGTCTTGACTCAAAGAAATGGGTGTTTCTGTACTAGAAATGAATTGATCCTTCCACAAAGACAAATTATGTAGAATTTCTCACTTTAAAGGGGTAACAAGTGGTAGTCTACCAAACCAGTTTGAAGAATTGTATAGAGAATATATTTGATACTGGAGAAACTGTTGAACTATGTTTGAAGAATTAGATACATAATAGATTTGATATTGATGAAACTGTTGACCTATGTAGACAAAGGCATGTATTTAGCTTCTATAGACCACGTAGCTCCTATCAATATATGATGTATGGGTCAAAGGAAACTCTGTTTTGCTGCAGATAGATAGTTCCAGCAAGATATAAATGAAGAAGCTTGGGGAAAAGAGGGAAGCAGAGACAACCTGTGCTTGAAATATGTCTTTAGGTTCTCAGATTAGGCCCAAAGCAGTCATGACAGAGAAGAACCTCTTCTGTAGGACCTCCTTTACTTTGCCAAGCAACAAGGCCTGGGGGCTGCTATGGGGAAGTGATGCTGTGGGCGTGGGCACTGAACCCTTCACTCCAGGGGAGGTGTGCTTGGGTTCTGGGTGTCCCCTGGACTCCTTCCTTCACTTCGCCACTGCAGTCTGATCCTTCGCCTGCTTCCTGCCAAGGCTCAGGCAGTGATGATGGTAAAAGGAGGAGCAGGAGAAGTCACAGCTGCTTGCCTGGTGGCTCTCGGCCTGGCCAACAAGCAAGTGGCTGCAGTGACGGAAAGGAGGATGAGGAGCAAGGGCAGCTGCTGGCCTTGGTGGTGATAAGGTCACCCCCCTGGAAGATGGGGCCATGCAGGGTCCCTGGGGAGCCGCAAGCACATCAAGCTGGCACTAGTTCCCTCCCAGACCTTTCTGAGATGGAAATGGCCCTGTTATTAACTCCAGCAATGGGAGGAAAGGTGCAGAAGGGCAGCGCTCAATTGGCCCTCAGGGATTCAGATCTGAAGGTTTTAGCACAGTATGTGAGTAATGCCAGGATGGGTCCCACTCAAATCAATGAGTGCATGGCATTTCTTACCAGAGCATCCAAATCACATAACTGGTAGAAATTTTTTTAAATGCTGAGTTAGGAGTGTTCCTCCTATTGCTGCAAATGCAGACTTAAGGGAGAAAAAGCTATCTCTCTAAATTCCAAGGGCATGTGTAACAATCATCGTTAGAATTAAATAAAAGACATAATTTTACATTCATGAAGCAATTGCAAGATTCTGCATAGATTTTCCTTAGGCCAAGTTTTGCAACCCTTGTGTTGTTTTTGCTTTAGACAAAAACAGCAAACCTTTCTCCTAAAAGATGGACCAGAAATAATTCCAAATATGAAATTACTGGAATGAAGACACCTGGAAATTAAAGGGAGACTATTCATCTCAACATAAACTCACAGTCCAAATTTCTTCTTTTCTGAACTTAACACATTTTTCTCAATCTGTTTATTTATAATATGCAGCAGTCAAATGTTATTCAAGTGAAAATTTAAGAATGCTTAAGTTGCTAGTCTTGTTCCCCATGTCCCTATCAGCGTATTCATCAGGGTGAACCATGTCATTAGTTTTAATAATATTTCTTCAAAGTTATATATGCTTTACTTTAATCCAAGTTGGAATGATTATGGCATGACATAAATTGACACAGTCAAAACATGATGGCAAACATATAGTGTTAATTAACACATGCACAGAACCCATGGCATGGAAGTGCTGCAGGTGCAACAGTGAGAAGAAATACCGTGTGTGTTAGAATGCAAAAATGGCCACAAGTGCCTTTTACTTGCCCCAGTAAACATTTCTGTAGACAGAAGCATGGATTTGCTTCCAGAAATGCATAACTGGTCCAAAAACAGACAGTATAGAGGTCATTTGCAAATTAAAAAAAACAAGTCTCCATAAGCAAATGTGGATCTCAGTATATAGAACTGTAACGTGGGAGTCAACCCATAATCTTGATTTAGTGGTATGCCTGTATCAGTGATGGAAATAAGAAGGGACAGAAAGGAAAGAAACTATCCTCCACACACCCCAACAAAGTTTAGTTAATTTTGCCTCCTTCCTCCTGCCCTATACAGTGTGTGTGTGTGTGTATCAGTATATATAGGCTCTCTCTCTCACTCTGTGTGTGTGTGTGTGTGTGTGTGTGTGTGTGTGTGTGTGTAGGCTCTTTTGGAACCTCCTGTATAACTCCCTACAATATTATATCAATATTATATCAATATTATATTATAATATATTATAACACCCTACAACTCCAAAAAGTGTGCATGGCATAGCCATCTTTTCTTGCAGCTTCAGATAGAAAGAAGAGCTCGCAAACATTGGATGCTTTCTGCAAACTGTGCTCCAAGTAGTTTTGTAGCTTGGTATCTTCAACTTTTCCCTTTATTTCCCTCTGTTCGACTGCCTGTCTTCAGTCAGCGAGAGAGAGTTTCTATAGGTTGTACTTTCTACTTGCAAAGCACATGCTTTCCTATGTCTCCAGAAGGCACCAAATTTAAGATTGTTTGTTCTTTTAAATTGATCTGAAGTCCTCATTAATAATCAAAAGGCTTCATATCATGCCAGCATCTGCATTAAAGACAATGAGACTATAACAAAAATATTATTATTAAAAAAGGATCAAAGGCAAATCATTCTAGCAGTATATATAATGAGTTGGATTAGATTTAGTGATAGTTGGAGCAGAGTCATTGAAATCAAAAGGATATAAAAGTTGTGACTAACAGTAAACATTTTTTGATAGGTCTATTCTAAGCATGACAGTGATTAGAAATGAACATGAGTGTGGGTTTTTTCAATATTATTTCATAACGAAGAGTATCCAATTTTCTCTCAATTTATTTTCTAATTCCTAATTCCCAGTCACTTACAAAATACATTAGTTCAGTCATTAAGACTGTAATACATTTTTTAGAAACACTTAAAATATACACAAAAGCGCTCTCTCTCTCTCTTTCTGTGTGTGTGTGGGTGTGTGTTTCAATTATTTGACTTTGAAAACATTCCCATGGGTGGGCCATCTAAAGAGAAATTATCAATGACTTACTGAAGCAGTTTGGATGAAGTCAGGATGGGATCCGGGACTTCACCTCACATATGTGAATGGAGGTAGTCATGCTCCTTTTACAAGAAAATTCATCACAATTGCCAAGCTACCAAGAACCTAAATAATGGGGGAAGGGGCAGAGAAAAATTTAGTACCTGGAAGATTATAGCCCAGTTCATCAATTCAGATCTGAACTGTAAGGAATTCCACATTGCATAGAAACTCAAGGAACTGGCTTTTCCAGCCAAGTTGAATTAGGGTACCACCTCCCATTCATATCTAATCCAGAATACACACCCCCTCCTGCACAGAGCAAATACAGAAATATCCACTCTTACCTTGTGTGCAAAAGGAAGAGCATGTGCAAACCCAAGATGGATTCCTGATCACCCAAATCATGGTCTAGAACTTCAGATGATCATCAGAGCTGGGCCACCGGCTTCAGTCTGGAGGCTCTCTTCTGAAAGCAGAAGGCACACGCACCTGCTCAAGTCCCCTCACGCTTTCTGACTCTTCTATCCTCCCCCTCCAGCCCCCTTTGCAGCATCCTCTGCCACCAGGAGGAATTTTGCAGGTGGCCAGGTCTGCAGGTGAAAAGAGGGATGGCCAGAACCCATCACACAAGCAGTGCTCTGCTCCTGCAACCCCAGTTCAGCTCTAATGTCTCCTGAAGCCTCTGATGGAAAGCTTGTGGGGATTTTAGTAGACCCTCTCCTGGCTGGGACCAGTCTCATTTGTTTCTGCCTGCAATGGCCGATGGCTGCTTTTTTCATCCACCTTTGGAAAAACAGGCAAACTGCAGGAATGGCAGAATCATCAGAAGGAAGAAGCAAATGTTTAATGCAAGCGGAATTGTGTGCAGCTATTGAGGGCCAAGCTGGGCATAGGCAAGGAAGCCACATTAAGGCTTGTAATGCGGCTCAAGTGGGTCAGTTTTTCCCAATGCGGTGCCCTACAGGTGGTCTGGTGTTCCGCTCCCATGTCCCATCAGCCCCTGCTAACATGGCCAATAGTTGGGGATGCTGGGAGTTGTACTCCAAAACATTTAGAGGGCATCATATTGGAGAAAGCTACTGCAGGTCAGCGGGTGCAGAACCTCATTCAGCCTGACAGCTAAATGTCATTTCAGAGAAGATCCTGAAATGACAGACTTAGCACAGGTTTTGCATGCAGAAATTCTCTAGTTCAATCCCTGGCATCTCTGCGTAGGGCTAGGAAAAAAATTGCCCCAAACCTGGAGAGATGCTGCCAGCCAGAGCTGACAATACTGGGATAACTGGACTCCAGCTCAGTTGGAGGCAGCTTCCTATGCCAGCATGTTTTAGAATGTTCATTCTGCCGTCCAGTAAACCTTAAGAGAGACGTTTCAGCCATTTAGAACGGAGGGGAAAAAAACTTTGCAAAAGCCAGGAAACCAGCACAAGATAGGTGATTGGCAGTAAAGAGATGGGACCATGGGAAATGGGTAGTAACAGAAGGTAGGGAAACCAAATTACGAACCCAGGAGGATCATACTTAGACCCCCAGTGTGAGGTTCTGGACTCCTGATAGAGACAATAGGTTTGGGTGGCTCAGATGGATTTGGGAAAGCAACGAGTGGGATTCAAGTGTGGTCGCCCCTTCAGTAGATGCATTGGAATCGGTGGGGACTACACTGTTCATAACTACCTCACCTCATTGATGTCAATGGGTCTACTCTCGATTTGGAAGGGAGTTTTATTTGTAAAATGTCAGAAAGGTAAGAGCAGCTGCTCCTCAGCAATCCGCATTTGTCTTGCATGACTCAGCCATCCCACTGCAGTAAATGCATTGGAAAACCCGGTAAATGAATGGGCAGGTTTATCAGGGAATAAATTCATCAGGGCAAACTCTCAGTTAGGCAGCGCATCTATTATCCCTAGCCTATTAATCAGAAAATTATACATTACTAGAGCACAACAGTAAAACTTTATGACTAAATCATTATCATGGAGATGTTCTTTTTAGAAATCCAAAGAAGTTAACTACAGTGAATTTTAAGAAGCTGCCTCGCTTGACACTTTTCTGGGTTGGATGACAAATGTGTGTTACTAGATAATGAATGATTCCTCACCAAGCTCAGAAAGAGATGTTGTATGAAGAGTGTTAATGGAGGGTGTGCATAAACTGCTGATCATACCCATGCATATGGAGATTACGTGCAAACAGGCATATCAGTTGTGAGCTAGGTTGCCTCCCTCTGCACATGCAGAGCTGCAGGCCTCTCTTGCAAAATGTCCCTTCTTGATCAAAGCATCTTCCAGAAGCTCAATCACTCAGAGTGAATCTCTGAGCACAGACAGGGCAGTTCATTGAACCCAATCGAGTGTTTACTCCTAAGAACTCTTCTTAGGAGTATGTTTGGGCTTCATCCTTTCATGAGGACCCTTTGGAAGCAAGCACACCTCCTTTCTACATGCCAGTCTTTCAACTGGGCTGCCGTCCTTTGCCAGCATTGCACCATGGGGTTGAGAGCGGTACCCACTTCATCTGCCTTTGAGAAACTCCCATGTTCCAAGCCCCCTCCCTCTACCTGTACATCTTGGATAACTCAGAGGCTGCTTGAGCACCTAGGGAGACTGACCTTGAGATGATCGCCTCTGCTTCTTTCATCTCAACATCTGGAATTGGCCCACATTCTGAGGCATCTTCCTGCTGCTCTATCTCCTCCCGATCAGAAGGTCTTTGGAATGTGCTCCAAGAGCAACCATATTTCTCACTCCCAACTATATCCAAGTAATCTTAGGGAATTACATAAATCAACAGAAGAGTATTTAGGAAACTACTTTGACAATGTGCTGGATCTAGAATTGTCTGGTATGGGCAGAAGAGAATCTCTCATGGAAATTGCATCTGCTCAGCTTTCAGGGTTCATCCCCTTCTACCTGTACCTTCCTGTCTTACCAGTTTAGCGTGGTCCTTCAGCCCTCTGTGCAGCATTTCTGGAAGGGGGTGGAAGGGCTACCCAATTGCATGCACCAAAATTTGGACCCAATTGAAGGAGCAGTATCCATATGACATCAACCTAATGTCAGTTGCACTGTGTGAGCTTCAGGAACCTTTAGTGTGATTTGGTAGCATAAATTCGCATGACAGGATTCCCCCCAAAAGCCATCACACTATTGTTATTGGTGTTGTACTAGAGATCTCTTATATACAATCATACTTACATTATAGTGCAGTGTAATTGACATTAGCAGTCATATCACAGTGGAGACAGGTTAATACGTATAATTTAATTATACATTTTAATTTTCATTTCACCCAGATAATTGATCAGAGGCTAGAATATAAATATAAATTGAAGGGTAAATCCAAAAGGTGGTTCTCAAATTGACTGTTATGACTCCCAACTTGTTTTGGGCAAATTCCAGTTCTGTTTGTTTAAGCACATAGGAAAGGCAAATGAATGAATGAATGAATGGAATTAATATCAAATTATTAATGCTCCAGTGTGATGATATCTGAACACTTTAGGTGACCAGCTCAGATACTGACAGAACAGTCACATTTGCATGATGCAGCTTTATTCTTCTTAATTAGCAATTTGCTTTATTCTTCTTAATTAGCTTAATTAGCAATCTTAATTTTGCTGGGTCTAGGATCACAATTCCCTGGCAGAACATCTCCAGAACCTCACAAGTCATGCCCTAGGTCCATCTGTAGCCGCATGCAGCTAGGCATGTGAAACAACCAGGTTCCATCAACAAAAAGGAGGAAAGCCATCCAGCCAACACAGTGAACCTCAGAGGAACATTGCAAACTGATTGACACGTATTGCATCCGCTTTGCCGACTGAGAGAAAGCCTGTTTTTGCACGAGGTTCCCTCTTGCTAGAGGATTTATGGCCACCCTCCACACTCTAACGTCTTCTTTTCACACCATCTTCCTGCTTGCCACGCAGTAATGACAGGGGAAGACCACCCTGAACACACACTGTTTCTGAATGGCATGCAGGAGAAGGCAAGAAGGAGGAAGAAAGTCCAGCTGGCTCCCATTCTGCATCCCGCAGGCCTGGTTTCCACATCTTTATGCTCTCTTTCAAGGGAGCATGAAATGTAGGTCTGGGCTGGGCTGGAAGGCAGGGTACAGACTGAATATGTTGACAAGGGAGCACATTGTTCCCTCTGCCAACTCACTCCCAGTAGGCGCAATGTGTGTATAAAACATGGAATGCATTACATCCAATGAGAGGAATGGGGGGCCGTTCCAGTCCTGGCTCATCAGCCATCTCTGCCCCTGGCTTACCCAGCTTTTATATATGAGACGGGAGAGATTGGCATCTTGCTCTTTGCCAGAGACAGCAAAATGTCTTGGACCATCCCTGCTCTTCACATAAGGATGAGGATCATAGAATCATAGGACAGGAGAGTTGGAAGGGACCTACAAGGCCACCAGGTCCAACCCCCTGCTCAATGCAGGACTCCAAGTTCAAGCATCCCTGAGATGGCTGTCTCTTTGAATGCCAGCAATGTGGGACAACCCACCACCTCCCTAAGAGATGAGGATGCCCCCCCACCACTGCTTATTGGGAAGCCAAAGTTCTGACCCATCCATAGGTCTGTGATCCACTCACAAGCCTTCAGTTTAGAGCTTCTGATTGCAATATAAAGAAGTAGTGCTAGGAAATTCCATTAAGCCCACTTATTAATGCAATCAAATTCATGCCAAATGTACAGTGCATGGTCAGTGGTGCCTCTCTCCTCCCACGTGCAATATGCTGGGTGGTGGTGGTGATGGAATAATTAGTCATCCACAGCCTAAAGTTAGTTTCAAAGATGAGTCATTCTTTGTTAGCACTTTTGCTATAAATGTGAATCTGGGCATTGATGCCCTCTTACACACATACACAACACTCTGTATTGACTGTGCCTATTTATGAAAGCTCCGTTCCCCAACTTTGCCGTTTTTAAAATATAGTCTAGAAATGTTGCAAGATAGCATACTTGTCAGTTGAAGTCCACATAGGCTGTGACACTCTTTCCACTTACTGTGTCTTTCAAAAATGCTGTATAAAATGTTTGCCCCAGCCAGTTTCTCTCTTTCTCTTTCATTTCTCTCCCTCTCCCTCTCTTTCTCTCTCTTTCTCTCTGTGAGGCTCCTTTGTTGACTGATTTAAAGATTCCATAATAACTGTTTGGCATACCCTACAGGCAAAGGTCCAGAAACCCTTTTTGCTGGCTATAACCTCAATGACAATGAATGGCACACGGTACGTGTGGTTCGAAGAGGAAAAAGTTTAAAGTTAATGGTGGATGACCAACAAGCCATGACAGGTAATAAACATAGCGATGATTCGCTAGATCTCTCCATCCTAGTGGTAGTGGTGGGAGCAATGGTGAAGGCCAGGATACGGATTGGCTCCATTACCTGCCAGTCCCAGAGAGGCTTAGTTCTTCCTTGAATGCCACTGGGAGGTCCTGAAGGTCACTCCCAGGGCCTACAAATTCTAGCGACCTCAGCTTGCTCCCAAGACCCTAAAGATGCTTATGTTGATTACTGATTTGCTGTTGCTTTATCCCACTTTTCAATAATTATTTCCCAAGGCAGGAATTACTAATTCTACAACAACAACAACAACAACAACAACAACAACTATTATTCCTTGCCACTTAGGCTTACAAGCTAAAATGGCAAGAAACACAAGGGAGTGAGGAGCGAGGTACAAGAGGAAAAGGGAGATGAGTTTTTCAAGAACAGAGTGGTGAGATTGAAGTGGGCATTGAAATGTACCTCAGGCCAGACCGGCCTCCCCTCACCCGTGCTCTTGCCAATGGGGGCTCTTGTTCCTTTGGCCAGTGGAGGGGCCAGGGCCTTCTTCCCCCTTCCTTCAGCAGACCTGGGGCTACTGTTGGCTGGGGCTGAGGGCCCTTCCTAGCAGCCAGAAGGAGTGAGCTTCATGCAACTGCTCCTGCTCTGGGCAATGGCCCTGCCATGTCAGCCTTATGGAAGCCATAAGGAAGGGTGGAGGGAAAGCACCTTAGAGGAGAAAGTGTTGGGAGAAGAAAAGTCCAAGAGAATGAGGAGGACAGAAGCAGGAAGTGGAGGAAAGATGGGAGTATATATGACCAGGAGGAATAGAGATGAGAGTGGATGAAGCTCACACTTCCACACAAAATATTGGATCAAAGCTTTTGCTTGCAAACCTCTGCTAGAACCAGAGTTGATAGGGACATTGGCTTATGGCCAATGGCTGTGCAGAGGCCAGGGGGTTCTTGGGAATGCATCCATTTGCAGCTGTAGGACATCACGCAATCCAATTGCAGTGAGAAGAGTGGAAAGCAATCTTCTCTGCCCCCATTTTGGAGTCCTCTAGGTAAAAAGCACTGGAGGCGGAGCTACAGTCCTTGGCATCAGTGGCAGCTGTGAGAATCATTTGCCCTGAGAGGTCAAACAATTTCCCCCTGTTTCCACCTCTCTCCAATCTGCAAAGGGTGAAGCGAAGTTGATAAGATTGGTTCAGTCCAACAATATAAGAATTTGAAGTCCTTTCGAGTGCAAAAGTATATCAAGGTTGTTCCTGCCCCTCACAGCTTTGAACATCAGCCAAGAATGGACAAACACCAGCCTGTCCCACTGGACTGAGCTGGTGGATTGAACTGGTAGGTTTGGGCATTGTCCAAACTGAGGCTTGCTCAGTCCCCCTAAGGTGAGCTAAGGTGTGTCAGCAGAACTGAATTACTGTCTTACTTCTGCAATTGTACTACCGAACCCATGCCTAGACCTGGAGTGCCAACCTTGTTTGCTGAAGCCGCTAGTCCATGTCATCAGGTCTGCCTTCTGAACTCCAGACAAACTGGGGCTTTGGGAATCATTTTCACATCTGGAAAGCCTGCAAGGAGCCTGTGCCTAAAATTATGCAATAGATCAGAGTATCATAAATCAAAATCTATATGTGCACTATTTCCATAACCTCCAAAGAAATTCCTTGAAAAAGTGGATACAGAATTTGCTCCATCCCAAATGTGGACAGATCCTTTACTGACACTGTCTCTTGAGTTTTGCAGTTAGCAGAGCTCCTGGTAGTACATAAGAAATGAAGGAAGCAGGTGCTTTGACCAGTGCTCTTGAGAATTTTTCCTTTGAGCTGAGCATTCACAAGATTCAGGAGATTGTGCACCCCTAGATTCAGGAGGTGTTTGAAATTGGATGAAGCTGGTTGGGGCATTTTCTGCTTTGTTGACCAACTTTTTGTGCTGGTTACTTCTGTTTCCCCACCTCTCTCACATATCTTTTTCCTGCTTACTTCTGAATGCATTTGATATTTGATTATTTGTTAGGTACTTTAAGTTAGTCTCACAGGTAAAGTGGGTACTAACATACCCAGTCCATTTGTGCAAGCAACATGTAGCTCTTGCAGGCACTCTTCAGATGTATTGTGATGTAAGTATGAACATGGAGGTCATGAGTTTTGCAAGACTGGACCTCACAAAGTGAGTTCTTGAATCAGCACTAATGTTAGTTTTGGACACTAACTTCTCCAAACTCCTTTTCATTTGAAGGTCAAATGGCCGGGGATCACACCAGACTGGAGTTCCACAACATAGAGACGGGAATCATAACGGAACGCCGTTACTTGTCCTCTGTCCCTTCCAACTTCATTGGCCACCTGCAGAGCCTCACTTTCAATGGCATGGCATACATAGACTTGTGTAAAAATGGGGACATTGATTACTGTGAACTAAATGCCCGGTTTGGCTTCAGAAACATCATCGCTGATCCGGTCACCTTTAAGACGAAAGCCAGCTATGTTGCTCTTGCCACGTTGCAAGCTTACACCTCCATGCACCTGTTTTTCCAGTTCAAAACAACATCATTGGACGGGCTAATACTCTACAACAGTGGGGACGGGAATGACTTTATCGTGGTCGAGTTAGTGAAAGGGTGTGTATGCAAACCACAGCGTGGTAACATAAGCTGATGACATGAGTCATGGAAGTTAAATAAAACTTCTGTGTTCATTGGCAGAAGGCTGGACTACCTTCTGGTTGGGAATGCTGAGAGTTGAAGTCTGAAGAGCACTAGGTAGGAGGAGACTGAGATATAAATTTAGTCTGATCCTGCAAGGTGGGCTTTTCATAGGTCTTTCAAGCAGAGGTATTGAAAACTCTGAGATCACATATACTATTTGGATGTAAATATTCCATAGCTATGTGCCGCCTCTCCTGAGAAACCCAGTGCCAGTAGTTCTGTGTGAAGGGCTAGAATTCCAGCAAATAGCTTTTACTTTCCTCTGAAAAGTACAGTTCCTAGGGTAAGTTGTACAAAGCCACGACATTTCGAATAAAATGGAGAGGAACATAAGAAAAGCCCTGCTGGATCAGACCAAAGGCCCATCCAGTCCAGCATTCTGTTCACAGGATGGCCAACCCAGCTGCCCACAGGATCCCTCAGTAGGAGGAGTACAAGATTCCCATGTGCCTGAGCTCCTCTACTGCTATATGCAGGCATGTCACCTTTGATAACACTTAGCACGTAGCCAAAAAGGCTAGTGGGCATTGAGCACCTTCGTGCATTTGCCCAATCGCTTTTTAAACCCATCTAAATTGGTGGCCAAGTTACACTACTTTATATTGTATCCCCAAAGGAAAGAACTCCTGTCTCTTTTGGAATATGATTCCAGCTTACATATTGAGAACTTTGGAAACCTAGAACGGTGCAAAACTGGCCTCCCCAATTCTTCACGCTATACCTGCATGGCAATATGAGGGGAGCATGGTAGTTTAAAGCTATTTTAAATTAATTTTAATATTGTTAACATTATGGTATTTGTACTGGATTTTATTACTTTGTTTTATACCTTATTATACACCACCCAGAGACCTTTGGCTACAGGGCAGTGTAGTAATGAATTATTACTACTATTATTATGTATTAATAGTAATTAATAGTAATAATTATTTCATTTATAGAATAACAGCAGCAGCAGCAGCAATATCAACAATAATAATCTCACCCAATATCCCTTGAAAGAGTAAAGCCTATTGCTTCCTTCAACTGGACTGCAAGGATATTGAGCACTCCAAAACCATATCCATGGCTGACCCTGAATCATGCCATTAGTGGATCACATTCAGCTGCTAGGCAGAGTCCAGAGGCCTGTGGCAGTTTTTGGAGTCGCAGCTCTGATCTCAGAAACTCGCTCAGAGGTTGGAGCTGGGAATCTGACTTTCGCTTGCCCCTTGGCCACCCTTGCAGCCGCAGTGGAAGGAACTGTGCCCTTGCCATAAAAAGGCAAGATACCAATATAATGAATAAGTTAACAAGCATGGCTATTTTTGCTCCCTCTTTTCAGGTATTTACATTATGTCTTTGATCTGGGGAACGGTGCAAATCTTATCAAGGGAAGTTCCAATAAACCACTGAATGACAACCAGTGGCACAACGTGATGATTTCACGGGACACCAATAACCTCCATACAGTGAAGATCGACACGAAAATTACAACCCAGAGCACGGCAGGAGCAAGAAACCTAGATCTCAAAAGTAAGTGGCAGTGCTGGTCCCCGACTGAATTGCTCAGAGGACAGACTGCATCCTTATAGTTTGATATGCTTCGCACATTTTGGGGAGAAAAGTGAAATATATTATATAGACAGATACCACATTCATTTATTGAAGTGCCACGAATGGCACCAAATCAACTGCCTTGTGAGCTACGCAGCAGCCCTCAAAAGACATCGCTGTTCAAAGAAAAACGGATCAGGCATTTTTATAAATGCCTCTTTGCAGTCTTGGCTCTCTCACATTCAAGACGTTACAAAAGAAACTGGGCAGCCATCTGAGCGGGATGGTGTGACGTGGTGTCCTGCAACAGCAGGGGTTGGACCCCATGGCCTTCATAACTCCTTCTAGCTCTACTGTTCTATGAGTCTGTTGATTTGTGAAATTACCTGATGCACTGCTTCCGTTGCTGCAGGCAGTGCAAAATACAGAGCTCTGGAGACAGGGTTCATCTCTGCTTCCTCACCACCGAGACCCCCGTATGAAAATGTCACACACGCACATCCGGGCTATGGGATCCCCCTGCATATTGCCTCTGGCAGCCATCCCATAATGTCCTGTAAGAGAAATCATTTTGTTTTGCCTTCACTTGTGTCAGGAACAGCAACGAAACAAGTATATGTATGTCTGCCAGAAAATGTCTTGTGTGTCTTCAGGTGTGATCCCGGGACACAGGTGAGGGAACTCCCAAGGGTGTCTTCTATAGGTTCTTCAGGAGCATAATAGAAGATCCCCATTGAGAAGAGCAATAGCTCAGCACAAGCTCCTCAGAAAGACAGCTTGCACTCCACAACGCAAGCTCTATCTCCCATCAAAGGATTTTCCAGGCAGCAGCCTTAGCGCTTTCCGTATACAAGGGTTTGCTTATTTTTTATTTTATGTATTTATTTATATTGCGATTTATACCCTGCCTTTTTCCTACAAGGGGCTCAAGGCAGCTTACATCATTCTCCTCCTCCATCTTATCCCCACAACAGCAACCCTGTGAGGCAGGTTGGGCTGAGAGTCTGTGACTGGCCCAGAGTCACCCAGTGGGCTCCATGGCTGAGTGGGGACTGGAACCCGGATCCTCTGAGTCCCAGTCCCAGGCTCTTAACCACTACGCCACACTGGCTCTCTTCCTGGTGAACGATGATTTGGATCCCCATGATGATGCAAACTGTTGCTTGGGTATTTGCAGATATTTATTTATCCGTTCATTTATGTATAGCTTTTATATCCCACCCTTCACAATGTCTCAGGGCAGATATTTTTGGCTGTCTGGGGAAAAGTGGGCATAGAAAAGTAAAGTAAAGAATATGCTTGTAATCACACAGTACACAAACGTGCTGTTTATGGTGATTAAGGACTGTGGGTTTCGTTTTGTGGCTTCTCCCACCCCCAAAGAGGCACTGATTTGGTGCTGAGTCTCGGTGGTGTGTAAAACAAAGGGTGTGGTGGGCAAGCCTCTTCTTTAATGGCAGATTCCACTCTTCCGGAGTTCCTTCTTACCCTTGGTACCCACCATGGGGCTTGTTTTAAAGAGGAAAGGCGGCTTATTTCTCAGCTTCTGCCAATCAGAACCAAGTGCTGGGGTATTTCAGCAGCATGGCATCCCCCTTGGCAAGGTGGGCACATGGCCTGCAGTGGTGTGTTTGCAGGAGGCAAGACTTGGCCAGACCAAGCAGAATGGATTAATCCACAGGGAATTAATTACCTGCCCATCACAACTTCAAGAACAAAACAAACCAAGCCTGGGCACCTTCAATGGACACAGAATGCTAGTCAAATGTTAGCAGAGAGAAGGGACAAAAACGAAACAGAGGAAGGGGAATGGAGTTGAGTGTTGGGCAACCTGCCCAGGAACTACTGATTCCATTTGCATGGACACGAACCAGAAGCAACAGGTATCATGTCCCTCTGATTTCCAAGCAGCTTAAGCCCACCTGAGTTTCTCTGTATGGCATTATTATGGAAGAAAGCCCACACCAAAGAGCCAGACACAGGAATCATGGGTGCATAATATCTTTGATTCCTCCTTGTCAAACACAAGCTCCTTCTTTGCATACCTTTTGCAGGTCTAGGACTAAGTTTACCTCATTTTATGGCCCTTCTTAGGCTTAGTAATGACGTTAGCTCTATTGCATTTTTGTAGTTGGACATGGGAATTGTGGCAGACTTTGGATCCCAGGTGTAACATTTAGAATTAGCCTTGGTATTGAGTAACCTTGAGATGCTTTCCACCTCCCATACTGGTATCCTTGGGGTGCTTCCCATCTCCTTTCAGAGTTGCCAGCAGGGCTGGAAAGGGAAGGGATGGATAGTTAGAACGTTGCTGTTACAGTTGCGACCAAGAGCGGAAAGATCTGCCATGCCTGAACCAATGGGCAACAAAAGCACAAGCCTGTCAGAACTGATTTCCCAAGGCTGAGAGTTATTTTTTTCTGTTTTCAGTTCTGCATCCAATTGTGGATTTATTGATTGATTGGTTAGTTCAGATGAAAGCATGTACTCATTTTCTTGTACATCTTTTTTAAAAGCAGTGCATTTGTATGCATCTTTCCAAATGTATGCATTTGGTACATTTTTTTTTTTTTTTTGGCAAATGTACCTGTATCGGCAATTAATGGATTTTGAACACACACCTTTTTTTAAATTCTTGCATTTTCAAAGTAGGTAATTTTGGATGCAAGAACCTTGCTCTAATTTCAAACAGCCAAATCCACCCGGAGTGTCATTTCCCTTTACACGCTCACTGTGCCCTTTTTTAATGGGGGGATGTAGCTTTTTTACCCCTCATTGCAGCAGCTGGGCAGAAATTTCAGCTCAGGGCACCCCTTCTATATGTGTGTGTATCCGTGTTCACCTGTGTACATTGGAGACATGCGTATCATTCTTAGTAGTAGTACATTACATTTATAATCCATCTTTCCTCATCTTTCAAAGAACAAAAAGCAGATTACAAGTTTTTCTTCCTCTCCATTTTGCCTTCACAACAAGAACCCTGTGAGGCAGGGTGCACTGAGAGTCAGCGACTGGTCCAAAGTCATCCTGAGAGCTTCATGGCCAAGTGGGGACTAGAACCCAGATCTCCCAAGACCATGGTCCATCACCCTAATCACCAAGCCACACTGCAAAAGTTTAATGTATGCTTCTTTCAGTGTTGTAGACTTTGGATGCTCCTGGTGATATTTGTCTGCCTAGAAACTAAAGGTTGGATGGAACTGCAATTTTGCTTTCTCCTACATTCTTAAAAAAACAAAACAAAACCCTTAAGTTCTTTCCTCTGGTAAATTCTGATCAGAAATTAACTGAAATAAATTATTACCCAACCCCATTGAAAACTGATTCTTAGTCCAGAACTTGTAGCTGCCACAGCTCACTGCCATATAGCTATTATTCTGACCTTTCCCCTAAACAAGCTCAAGGAAGCATGACTGAACAGGGTTTGAGAGAGAGAGAGAGAGAGAGAGAGAGAGAGAGAGATTGGGAGAATTGTAGAATGCAAACCACATAGATGTATTTATAGAATTTCATTACTATCCAGTAGCTGAAGGTCTTCAGGCAGTGCACAGCTATAATAAATACAATACATAAGATATACATTAATCAATAAAACATCATAAAAGTTGCATTAAAATTAAAACCATGTTTAAACCCCATGATTACAATTAAAGAGCTAAACCCAGCCCATCCTGCTAGGCCTGCAGAAAAACACCAGCCAAGACCCCTTTGCTATTTGGAATTGGTAAGTAGCTTAGCAAAGATCATTTTAACTAAAAAGTTAATATAGTTGGTGCCAGTTGGGGTTGATGGGGAGATAATTCTATAATTTGGGGGCTGCCCAAAGGATAGATTCATTCGGCCCCAGTTTTCCTGTTGAACTATTATCTTTCAACTAACAGGCATTGGCAACAGTCATCAAATTTACTATCATATTCTGTGCAAAATACCTTTTAAAATGGGCATCATTTTCCTAAACTGCCACCAAAAGGTAAAAATCCAGGAAATGTGACGACAGTACCAATATTCCATCACAAAATATTTTAGCTCGCTCGCTTTCTCCCTCCTTCCTTCCTTCCTTCCTTCCTTCCTTCTTTCTCTCTTTCTCTCTTTCTCTCTGCTTTTCACCCAATTAGATTCTCAGCAAAAGATAATGAGTTGACCTTGGCACTTTGTTTAAGATTTTTATGTGGTTCCTGACATTTGTGTCATGTAAATTGTCACTCTGATCAGAAAAGTGAGTCTTAAAATAGACCCACTTCATCACAGACTTCAGAATCTGAAGACGTCATATGCCAGCACTTTAACATGAGTTCAGAAGTGCTTTGTGTACCCAAGCCAATTGTAGAAGTTCCAACAAGTTGGAAGGCAAATATTCATATTACTAGATATGCATATCTTAGAATAGGATTTATTTTTTTATTAAAAAATTTATATACCGCCCCTTGCCACAAGCCTCGGGGCGGCTCACAGTTGTTTTTCCTGCATCTGAATTGTGTGGTGGTGGTTGTAGTAGTTGGCACCAAACATTTACAGAAGCTGTATAGAGTTTGAAAACTAAGACATTCCCTGCTCACAGGTTCACAATGTGAGAGACACGACAGAAAATGAAAGATAAGTGAGGATGGGAGTGGAAAGCCCTCACTGAACCAGGTGTTCTTCCTCTGGCCAATGGATGCAGCCAGAAGACCTTCCTCTTGGCAGGCTGATTGTCTTGGGAGACAAGATGCAACCTCCTAGCATCTCTTGAACCCCTGGCTGATAGCAGAGGCCAGAGTGTGCTTCTCTGTTTGGCATTTCTCCAACCTTCAGGTAGCCGCATTTCCTATTCAGCTACAATTTCCCCTACACATTTGGATTTTGGACGTCAATCAGAATATAGGAAGCTGTGTTAGGTCATCTACTTTGATGAAGTCTACTCTGACTGGGAACCACCCTCCAAGGTCTGTGGCAGCGCCTTCCCCGGGACCTGCTTCCAAATATTCCAGCTGGCAGGATGGAGGCCAGGCCCGTCTGCTTCCACAGGATGTCCTCTGCCTCTTAGCTGTGGTCCTTCTTCAAGGCCATGGCAGGCACACCTGCCATCTGGCTTAATAGCTGCATCCACAGAGACCCCCAAAGGAATCAGGGAGGCATCTTCACAGTGAATATCAAGCTCTGTCTCTCGCTAGAGGAGGTGCAGGATTTGGGTTGCAACAGACCAACCAACTTTTCCTGCTCTCCTCTCTTTAAAATAATGCATGAGATAGAGACAGGGACATTTTTCTCCTTCTCCCACTTCATGGCCATCCCATGAAGCTGATGGATGGGAGGTCTAGGACAGAGAAAAGGAAGGACTTCTTCACACAGCATGCACTTAAACTGTCGCATTTGCTGCCATGGGAGGTGGTGATGGCTGTCAGTCTGGATGGCCGTAAAAGGGACTGGACAGATTCGTGAGGGAGGAATCTATCTGTGGCTACTAGCCTTGCTGGCCAGCTGCTTCCTCCTTCACCAGAGGTGGCCTGCCTGCAGACTCCAGTTGCTGAGGACCTTGGGCAGGAGGGGGTCTTGCACCGGTCCCGCTCGAGAGTTCCTGGCTTGCTGCCATGTACAGAGTCGTGGACTGGATGGGCCATTGGCCTGCTCCAGCATGGCTTTTCTTATGCTCTTATATTCTTATGGCCTCTTTTAGCTGAACATATTTTAAGTCCCTTGCACTCCCTCTCACTCCAGGAGGATGATGCAAACGTCACAAGCCAATCCATCTGACCTAGTTGTCATTCTGATGTTCAGATGTGGATAAGCCTATTTTCTATTCTCCTACATTCATTCATTCATTCACTCACTCACTCACTCACTCACTCACTCACACACACACACTCTTATATGGAGAGAGAGCTATTTCCACTCTGTTTAGAAAGAAATTAGCACCTTTTAAAATTAGCCGATAGCTAATTTAAACTAAGTTGAAACTGAAAGTAAGCCGATTTCTCACCCATCTCCACCAGACAAATTCAACAGGTATTCCCAGACTGAAGAGGACGGTGTACATGCCTGCCATGCAGTTTATAAAGCAGAGAAGCCAGTTCAAAAAACGTTATGGCAACCTTCATCTTGTGCTACAAACATGTCTGAATAATCAACTAAACTCTAGCCTCCCAGGGGCTAATCACTCTTCCCCCGGTGGACCATCTATCACTTTCTCTTTCATCTGTATTCAGGTTAAACCAGTCAGTCAACAAAACTCGCATTTTTTCCACTCCATTTACTGAGCTATTCGTGAATTATTATTTATTTTATTATATTTATTATAGGCCAATAGTGAAAATTCCCTGGGCAGTTCTGAACAATTAAAAACATAAAATACAGTATAGAAGTTTAAAACTCTGGTATAAAAATGAAACCCAAAATACAACCCAGCAGCAAGTACAAGGATTAAAAATGCATAACAGATTTAAAACAACAGAAAGTAGAAGACTAAAATCCCTGAGAAAATCGGAAGCTCTTGGGCTAGTGCTGCGCATGAGGAAATATGAGAATGTCCTTTGTGTTAGCTTAACATTAGAACATTTTGTATCTGCAGGCTGAGACCCACCAGTCCCTGTTGACTGCCTTTCTGGCGTACTGTGTTCAGTTCTGGGCTCCACATTACAGAAAGGATATAGCCAGGTTGGAGTCAGTGCAGCGTAGGGCCACAAGGATGGTGGCAGGATTGCAGGGGAAGACGTATGAGGTGAGACTGAGGGAACTGGGTCTCTTCAGCCTGGAGAAGAGGAGTCTCCAAGGGGATCTGTTGGGGATATACACGTACATGAGGGTGTGTCACACGGAGGTGGACAGAGACTTGTTCTCCCCTGCGGAGGAAGGCAGGACACGCTCCAACAGAGCCAAACTCAGGGAACCAAGATTCAATTTAGATGTCAGGAAGTACTTCCTGACATTAGGACCCTCAGGGTATGGAATGGCCTTCCACGGGAGGTGGTTGAGCCCGCATCGGTGTGGGTGTTACAAGGATAGGCTGGACATGCACATGGTGGGCATGTCATGAGCAGAGCTGGCTGGAGCTGGGGGTCAGACTAGATGGCCTGGGAGGACCCTTCTGACTCATTGTGTTTCTATGTTTCTGTGTTTGGACAAGTAAAAGCTTCTGGACCACTTCCAAATGCAGACACCGCTCTACTGAATTTCAGCCATCCAGAGTAGGGATACCCAGAGCATGGGTTGTTGTTGTTAGTGGCAAAGTCATGTCCGACTCATCGCGACCCCATGGACAACATTCCTCCAGGCCCTCCTATCCTCCACCATCCCCCAGAGTCCACTTAAGCTCACACCAACTGCTTCAGGGACTCCATCTAGCCACCTCATCCTCTGCCGTCCCCTTCTTCTTTTGCCATCTATTGTTCCCAGCATTAGACTCTTCTCCAGGGAGTCCTTCCTTCTCATTAGGTGGCCAAGAGCATGGGTACCTGGTGGTAAATTCTTATCAGAAAAAGAGCAGAACAAAATGCTCACCCATCTCTGGGTACAAAAGCCACAGTGATGGACTTCTGTGGACTTCTGGTTTTTACAGAAGTATGAGAATGTCCTTCTCATTGGTTTAAAAATTAGAACATCTCCCATCAGCAGGCTGAGACACCCATGCAAATACATTTTGCAGGCAAAACTCCCCTGTGCCAAACCCTTGATTTATGTGCACAAAATGCATTCTTTAGAAAAATGCACCCTTTAAAAATGTGCATTAAAATGCATTTCCATGCTCAGTCAATGGGGAAAGTAAGCATTTGGATGGATGCTTCTGAAAACAAATACGCACCTCTGGGCACTTTTCCTGTTCAAGTGACAAAACAACGGCTCACGAGGAGGAATGGAAATAAGATAGAATACGCTTTAGGGTGGAAGTTGGAGAACTTCAGTGAGTTGAACTGGATGGGTTTTTCCCATTTGTAGCTGACCCACAATCAGGAACTGCTTCAAAATGTCTGGGTTTGAAGCAACGGCCTACGTGGGAGAACAGAGGAGGAGGAGGAGGAGGAGGAAGAGAAGGAGCTGAGGAAGGAGCAGAAGGAGGAGAAAAAGTGGAGGAGAGATGCTGAAATCAGACCCACTTATGTCCACCTTCTGATCCAGCCTGCCCCACTTTGACCGGGAGGCTGGCAGCTGGAAGGGGCTCCAAATCTTGACAGGTCACTCACGTCCACACCATTTGCTCCCACTGAATCTAGGTCCTTTGTTCTTTTCCTTTCCCAACAAGATACCTGACTCTGAAGATACCATTCTTCATAGAAGCACTAGAGGGCAGTCTCATGTCGCCAAATATGATCCTGGCGCAGTCTGGCAAAGGAGGGGAAGACAAGCCACGATGCAGCTGAACTGGCTTGAAACATCCTGCCTTTGTTTTCTCTGCATTCTGAATTCCATAATAATAACCCTTCGGAGCAAAATCACATCCTTTCCCCCGGGGTATCTAACCTTGAGGCATTGAATGGAAGTACTAAAACAAGCACATTGGCGTTTCAAATTGGGGAATGGGGTTGTAAATGATTGCAGCAGTTGTCTTTCCTGAATGGCCATGCGGGAGGCAGATCTGGAGGCCGAACTGATGCCATGCTCTGCCGCATGCAAAGTTACGACTTTTGCAGGGGAAGTATTTCTCTTTGTGTCTTCCAAAGGAAGATCCCTCCGGCATAAATCTGTTTGTGGTTCGGTTTTGCTTCCAGTTGCCTGGAAAAGGCCTTTAATGTGGCTAGAAAAGCAAAAGCACAATCCAATATAAAACCACCATTTAAAAATTCATTAAGAACAACCCATGCGCACTCTGTGGGGCAAAGCAGATATTATGATAAATGCATATCAAGTGGCTACTTCTTTAGTTTTACTCTAGAGGAGGTGCAGCAGGGCTGATCCAGATCTTGAAAAACCCTCTCCCTCACACTGGGACCCCAATCTGGATCGGGGCCTGTGAGGGAAAAATGGGGAGAGCTCTGCTTTGCCCTTTTACGCTCATTTTCTCTTTCAAACTAATTTGTAAGATTTGATGGGAGGGGTGCTGTCTAACAGCTGAGAGGCTCTCTGTCTGGGGGTCACTTCTACCTGCGATACAGTACACTAAATCCCCTTCTCTGTCCCTTCTGATGAAACCACACAGGGACAATTGGTTGCATACACAGGCTTTACACGGTAACTTATAAAGTGGATCATCAGCCCATCCAGTTCATTACTGCGAATCTCAGGGATGGTTTGCCTCCAGTCCATGAGCCAGATGTGGTCCATGGGGATCTCCCCAGCTGGCCCACCAGCTTCTGCCCCTCTTTCAGTCTCCACCCTTCTCCCGGGCAAAAGCTCTTATCTCCGATCATCAATTGATCTGAGGTAAAACCTCTCCCCTGATTAAAGCTGCAAGTAGTTTCCTTGCTCAGCACTGAGCACAGCTAAGTCTTGTCTGCAATCAGCTGCTGTGAGGGTGGGTGGGTGTGTGTGTGTGTGTGTGTGTGTGTGTGAGAGAGAGAGAGAGAGAGAGAGAGAGAGAGAGAGAGAGAGAGAGAGAGAGAGAGAATTGTGACAACGGCATGTGTTTATGAATCAGGTAGGTGGTGGGTGTGGGTGCAAATGATGTGTACATCAGTGTGTGAAAGGTGAACAACAATGGAATGACAGGGTACATGATTCTTCTCCTCACAACAACCCTGTGAGGTAGCTAAGACTGAGAGGCAGTACCAGCCCAAAACTAGTCCCAGCCCAAAACTCTAACCACTACACCACACTGGCTCCCCACATGAGCATGAATAGCTGGTTCCCTCCAGGGCTCCAGCCCTCAGTCAGAATGAGGGTCCCCACTCCTGGCTTGCATTGGGTCCCCAGGACTTCCCAGCCATACATAGAGGCACAGGGAATTGAACCTTCTCACCACCCTGTGCAAAGCACGAGAGCACGTGCTTTTGCAACTGACCTGTGGCCCTTCCCACCTGGTATTCGTCGGAGCCTTTGTGACATCAGTAGCCATTCGCCAATCTCCATTCTCCTCTCACAACTATTTGCAAGCCTAGCATCCAACATATCTCACCCTAAGGACCAGGGCAATGGTGGCCATGGTCAATTATCCTGGAACAGAAGACCATCAATATGCTGTGGAGGGCAACACAAATAAGGGATGCATTGCTTTGTTTCCATATCTGTGGGCATATTATTTTAGGAACGTGTACCGATTCAGTCTGTGCAACTTGAATAGTTCTATTGGTATCCTGTCTACTCCAGATGCTACAGTTAATCTTAACCATGCTTTATTGGAGCAAGTGAATTACATAACCCACAATGTGAGTTTGGCTGATTTCAGTAAAACATAGTAAAAGCTACCCACATTTTATCTGGATTCTTTAACTACAGTGAGTATAAAATGGAAGCAATCATGCCCAATCATCTGGTTATGACTCCACTGGAAGGGACTGCCCTGGGCATTAAACCCAAAGCTCATTCGTGGACTTGCTTATGTGCAGGGTTGCATAATCCACTTTACTGCAAGTTCTACAGCAGTGGAAATAAATGCATAAATAACTTTTGAGCATATGCGGCATTTATTGGTTGCATTCCCACATATCCTATTCAAGTTCCATCCCATGCAGTAATCTACAGTGGTCCTAAGACTGAGGTTAAAAATGTCAGTACTTTTTCAGGCACTATCGGGATAGATTTATTTGATTTTGAAAGTGTTATACACAGACTAAAGCAACAGGGTGTATTTAGATTTTGGTAGCAGATCTTTTGCAAGACTGTTCTGTTCTGCTTAGTTGTCCCTTGCCATGCTTGCCAGGCGTAATGAAGGAACAAATGCCATTTTGATTTCCTTCGGTGGCATGCAAGAGGGTGTGCTGGGTTTTTGTAAGCGCAAATGATTTACCTAAGGTGCTTCCTGCTTCTGCAGGTGGAAGCTGAACTGCAAATGATTTCAATTTTCCATTAGATTAGCTCCTATTGTTTTATGTAAGGCACCCATTATTAATTTTACCACTGTGCATGATACTTTTCCTCTTTCAAGGTCAATTGAAAGGTTTTGTGATACTAAGGGCACAATTATATTCTCCACCATTGTATTCTCCACCCAATGGCTGGTCTAAGACACAGCAGTGGGGTTTTATTTTATTTTATTTTATTTAAAACTTTTCTATACCATCCCTTCACAGACAATTTCTTCACAGATTTGGGGCTATCTAGATGAAGAGCCAGGAAGGGGATGAGGATGAGTCTCATATGTATGTACAGCATCATAGAATAATAGAGTTGGAAAGGGTCAAGAAAGCCACCAGGTCCAACCCTCGGCTTGATGCAGGATTCCCAGTTAAACCATCGCTCTCAAATGGCTGCCTAGTTGCATCTTGGATGCCTCCAGTGTGGGAGAGCCCACCACCTCCTTGGGTCATGGGTTCCATTGCTCTACTGCTCTAACAGCCAGGAAGCTCTTCCTGATGTTCAGCTGGAATCGGGCTTCCTGTAACTTGAGCCCCTTATTTTGCGTCCTGCACCCTGGGATGATGGAGAAGAGCTCCTGGCCTTCCCCTTTGCAACAACCTTCTAGTACTCATAGAGAGCCATCACTTCTCCCCTAGGTCGTCTCTTCTTGAGGCTAAGCATGCCCAATTCTTTCCATCTCTCCTCACAAGGTTTGTTTCCAGTGCCTTGCAGGGTGCAGTGGGCCCAGCTATGCCTTGCCCTGTAAGGAGAAACACCAGGGTGCCCTGCACTTGCCTCCCTGCCCTTCCTCGTACCTTTTTACAGCCACCAGGGATGGAATCCTTCTCTCCTCCAGAGGCCTGAATCAAGCAACTTTAAAACTTTCCTGGGTCTGTCTGGTGCAATGGTTAAGGGTACAGGGCTGGGACTCAGGAGATCTGCATTCTAGGCTCCACTCTGCCATGGAGTTTAGTCGAACCTCAAAGTGTTGTTGTTGTGAGGATAAAATGGAGAGAAGGGGAAGTGTATCCTCCTTGGATTCCTTGCAAAAGGAAGAAAGGCAGGCTATAAATGCAGTGTCGTTGTTGTTGTTGTGGCAAGGCTTGGGTTTTGTACATGGAGTGGGTAACCAAAGAAGAAAAGAGGTCACAAAGTTTAAAATTTTGTGCATGTTTACTGATAAAGTGTTGCTGTGGTTGTTCGGTGCCATCAAGTAATCTCTGATGTACGGCAAACCCAGTGAATGAACGTTTCCCAAAATGTCCCATCCTTGACAGTGCTGCTCAGCTCTTGTAAATCTTATTTTTATTAGGGAAAAGGTTTAACCATCATGTGGATAGCTGCAACACACACCCAAAACCGTGGAAACAAAGGGGTAAGAAAATAATCAGGGCAACCACATCCAGATAATTTGCGACTAGATAGGGCCTCTTTTTTCCCCTTCTAGCAATATCTTGCTGCCAGAGTTTGCAGCTTTTCTGAGCATTCCCTTTCTCACTAGCATTTGGCTCCTTTGAAAAGCTCTCAGCTTTTCTTTCTTTCACTGATTCCCCCTTCCTCCCAACCTTCCTTCCTACTTCACCTTCCGCTGCTTTCTAAAATCTTTTTTCACCCAGCATTTTATAAGTTCAAGCAGGCTGGTGTTTGTGTAGCTCCCGTCCAATCAAGAAGGGGTGTCCTTGCCTCACATTCTCTCCGATTAGCTCTTTTGCAAACATTTCTGCAGACAGAACATCAAATCTGGCAACTTAGAGACATCCTGACACCCTAATGCAAACAAACCATCTTTTGCGGGCTCATTATCTATGAGACTTCGTGATGAACTTCCTGTCTGTTTGCCTCTAAACAGCACCTGCTCATTTGCAAACAGGGAATTGTAACCCCTGGAATCAAACAGGGTGGCTTTTCTGTTCACACACTGGAGTAGCCATAAGCATTGTGTGACTGCATGTTGTATGAATTAAGTTGGTGATTAACATTGTGTGCATGCCGGCTCCTGTCCACCACATGTTCAGATGCGGGCCCGAACCAAGCCCTCGTGTAGCTATGCAAGGTCTCCAACAATTGTGGTTCTTTCTGTCCCACAATATCTATTAGACATTTAATGTCAGCTTTGGCTACCATGCTCTTCTCCAGATGTTTTGTACTTCAGTGCCATGAGCCCCAGCCAGAATGGCCGGTGGTCAGGGATGCTGGGGGTTGTAGTCCAGATGGTTTAAAGGGTACCAGATTGAGGAAAGCAAGCTTACATTCCTACACGTTTCTAAGTAATGTACAACTATGCACAATAAAGCTCTGATGAGATGATATTTTAAAAATTCATAGAAAACTAACAGCGTAATGACAGGGCAAACATAGTTACCATCCTGGAAAAGCCTCCTGAAATTATATTTAAGAGGCACTAAACTACCCCAGAGCTGTTGCCTGACTTATTTCTGCTGTATGGGAAGGGAGTCCAGAAAGTTGATACTGTAACATGAATGACCATATTCGGAACCATCATGAGTTGGGCCTCTAATATCCTAAGCACCACCAGGAAAGTATTTCCAGATGAGTATGAACACAGGAAGACTGAGGAGCAGGAAAACTCTTCAATATTATGTTCCACAGCCTTCTGGTGTTTGAGTGCTCTTTGGGGAATAAATTATAACGGCGTGTATCATATAATAGGTGGATGTGGATAATCCCTAGCATGGCCAGTGTAATTTGTCTCATGCTTTCTGAAGAGCTGTCTTCAAATCAGAAGGTTTGCCTTTCTCCCACATTCCTTCTGACACACTACCCAATCCTGCCCTTATGCTAGGACTGACCCTGAGAGTCCTTCTTGAGAGTCTGCAGTTAATATCAGTATAGATGGCAGCCACTAGAGACAGAACCTTCTCAGCAGTGGCTCCAAGTCTTTGGAATGCCTGTCCATTAGACTGACATGTCAACCCTTCAGCTTTGAGTCAGGCTGAAGGCAGGCTTCTTCAAGAGAGTCTTTGCTTGATTCCAGAAGTCAGAAGAACAGCCCTGTAAGCACCTTTGTTCTGACGTGATTCACGCAGTGTGTCTCTTGCTTCCCACTTCGGAATATTTTCCTAAATGATTAGGAATATTTTCCTTGATTTGAGTGCTTGAAATACTTACAAAAGGTACATTTTGCAGACTCTACTGTGACTTTATACAGAAGTGTTATCATCTCTCAGTTTCTTCATTCACTGAGAGCCACATGACCATATAATGGCTGGATAGTATTATCTGATGGATTTCATTTGGTGGGACAGGTCACATCTAGGCTAGCTTTGTCTGGAATTCCAAAGAAGAAAGAGGCTCTTGGTGATCCCCCTGCTGCCCTTGTCTTGATTGAGTACAGATTATTCACGCCCAGAATGGACTGGAACTTAAACTGCGAGTGGGTGGCAGAATAGAACTGGGAGCAAACCAAACAGCAGGAGTCACAAGCAATTTGAATGCTATACAAGATATGTGGGTATATAGATAGACAGATATCCTGACAGGTCAGAAAAATCTTCTGATGGATCTTCTTTAATCATGTAGCAAAGCAGGTTCTTACATCTCTCTGTAATAAATCAGAAAACTGATTGTACGTTTTATGGAGATTCAACAATTGGTTTTAATTAAAGATGCCTAGAAAGTATAAATTAGACAGGCAGGCTATGTCGAAAGCAATGTCAAATGCCTGCATGCAAATATCTCTCCTGCTTCCCCATGTACCCATAATTTGTACTGGATCTTCATGATGGATTTCAATCAGTCACGTTGGGTGCCAAACATGATATAAATCTTGTCCATCTCTTCTGACCGAGGGCAAGATGAAGTGCTGCGGTCTTCGGGATCCACCACCAGCAGAACCAGTACTTGTGCAGATGAGCAGAACCCTTCCTTCCAGCATGTGACAGGTCAGTGGAGTTCCACCCTGTGAGCTCCACTAACCTGCCCCATTTTGGAGGTGAAAATGTCCGCTTATTCTGGTTGCTAACAGAACAGCCGGTTCCCTTTGAGCTTTTCCATAGACTTGCTCTCAGCTCAGCTCTCTTTGGAAGACCAAGCTGAGCACAAGAGGAAGCCCACAAGTGCCTGGAGGGATGGATTCCAGCAGGGTCCATCCCATCCCTGGTGGTAGGTCTTCCTAGGCTGCAGAAAGAATTGTGTACTGTCCCTAATTTTAGGAGAAACATGACTGAGAACAAAGGAAGTTGAAGGCCACATTTTGTTGGCAAGGTATGGCCAAATCCTTAATGAAGGCTATGGTTCTTCCTTCTCCGTCATCCCTCTATGTACCATGACTGATGTCCCATTTCCTCCGTGGCAGATGGATGGCTGCGCACACTAACTTGGCCATTCTTTTTCACCAATTCGCATGCACCACCAACTTCTGCTCACACTCTGTTCGACAAACACTTTCATTCATTCATTCATTCGCTTTATATCCTGCCTTTTTCCCCAAAGGGCTCAAGGCAGCTTACATCATCACTCCTCCTCCATCTTATCCCCACAACAACAACCCTGTGAGGTAGGCTGGGCTGAGAGTCTGTGACTGGCCCAAAATCACCCAGTTGGCTCCATGGCTGAGCGGGGACTAGAACCCAGATCGTCTGAGTCCCAGTCCCGTGCTCTTAACCACTACACCACACTGGCTCTCCAATCTACTTGAACTCTGTCAGGCTGCATGCCTTCCAGCCCAAATTCTTTACACAATATTAAGGTATCACATGTTGCATAGAAATACATTTTGGCTCCTCAGAGTCCAGGCCATTCCTTATGATATGTCATGCAGCCAAGAGGATAGTTCAGAAGACAAATACCACGAGGAACTGTCATTAACCATGGCAAACCACTGGGTTAGAAGCACACTTTGTAGACCTGGTGTAAACTCATTCAGCTATTGATTGAGTGATTGATTACATCTCTATATCACCCAGTAGAAGAAAGCTCTCTGAGCAGTTCGCAACTATTAAAAACATGCAGAGTGTTGTTACTATGTGCTACCAAGTCTTCTCTGCTTTATGACAACCCTGTGAACAAATGCCTTCTGAACCATCCTGTTCTTTAGCTCTTGTGCATTCAAGGCTTGGCTTCCTTTATGGAATCCATCCATCTCCTAGTTGGTCTTCCTCTTCTTCTTCTGCCTTCATCTTTCCCTAGCATGATTGTCTTCTCCAATGAGACTTTCCTTCTCCTGATGTGCCCAAATTCTGACAGGTTCAGTTTTGTCATTTTTATTTCCAAGCAAAGTTTGGCTTGATTTGATCTTGTCAGTCCAGGGTATTGACAAAGTTCTCCTCCAACACCGTATTTCACCAAATGGCTGCAATGGTGGTCATGGATGGCCACACAACCCTCATTTCCCAGAAGGAAATGTGAGAAGAGTCAATGAAGAGTAGTTTGCCCGAAAAACAAAATACAAGCAAGACATGAGCTCTAAGTCACCACAACATTCCTTTGTGCACAAATAAAGACGGAGTACCGTGCTCCCTTGGCAGCATGCCAGCCTCCTCATTAAAAAGAAAAGCTTTGTTTGTGTTTGCAAAAATAAAATAAAATTCGGGGAAACAGGGAGTCTGTCGGTATCAAGCTGTGCTTGTGGGGACCATGGGAGAGATTCCAGGATTGCAGCCATCTTGATTTGTAGCTTGGGCTATGAGATGGTACCTTTCCTAAGCCACCCGTAAGCTTTATGCTTGACTAGAGCTTTATGCTTGGCTTTATGCTTGACTAGGGATGGGGAGAACTTTGCTCCACTGAGGGGTTTGCTGCTCTGCAGATTTACCCTCCTTAGCTCTCCGGTCCCATTCAGAAGGCTGAGGTGAAGTTGCATCTCCAAGCCCACTTGCACTGCAGCTCATCTTTGGAAGAATGTGCACACAATGCACATCTTTGTAGGAAATAACAGGGTGGGGGCTGTCAGTGGCAGTTGAAAAACCACTGAAAGAGCTGTGGGGTAATATTAATCCATTGGGGAGAAGAGGAAGGGTAGTGCTGGCATCCCAGAACGAGGTTAACCTTGATCTGAATTCTGAGCAACTGTCAAATTAGTAGCAAAAGAATCCTGCTGCAGCCCTCATGCTCCTCATTGTGTCTATCAAGGAAATGAACCATTTCGAGCTCCCGCTTCATCTTGATCACTTCTTTTGTACATGTCAGGGTGGTGGACATGTGTACAAGTCTTTCTTGCAGCACTGGAGAGTAGCATCAGTCAAGGGGGTGGAGGGAAGGACGCTGCTGATAAACAGAAAGAAAAAGGCTTGCTGAAGACAGGTTGGCTGGTTGCCCAGCGGGATCTGTAGAAATTGAGGCTCAGAAGAGATAAAATGTCCTTGAGCTGGAGCAGGAGGATTCTCTCTGTGGCTGATGCAGCATATTCCTCATTCTCCGTCACTCTGTGACCAAGAGGTGGAACCTCGGACGTCTGGGCCGATGAAGGGGCCATATAGGCAAGTAGGGCCCTGCTTGATCTTCCGTGGCTAGGAGGATCAGGGACAGGTTTGCCTCCACTCCATGGACAGGGAATTTCTTTCAGAGAACTCTTTGGGCTACCTTCCAAGTGGCAGGTAGGGCTGAAGGTTGGATCAGGCCAAACTACCCACAATGGCTCAAGCACCAGCAGAGATTCATCTAAACCTCTTACTTCCAGTAACTAAACCCTGGGAGAGGCATTTGAACCCCTTTGAATGGGGCAGCAGTGCAGAAGGGAAATCCATAAACCAAGCAACTGAGGCTGGGAGAAAGAGGGTGGGCCTCGGGAAAGGGGCCTTCCTTCTGAAAAGGGTGGATTGGGATTGGGTACTGGTCAGCAGGCTTGAGGTTCAACACATTTCAGAAGACCATGTAAAACGTCCACATGATTTTCATACGGGAGGCTGAACATCACTTTCTCTTGAGAAAGAGAACATTTCCAGTAAATTAAGACCAAGGAGGAGGAGAGAATATAAATGAGTGCTGGCCAACTCCCCTGGGATCCGTTCATGGCGAGGCTTCACTAACCAAGCAATTTTACCTTTTCAAAGGAAGAGGTGACTCAGTTTTTTCCAAGTCCAATTAGGAGTCCCTTTGGACATCATTTAGCTCATGGTGATGTCAGGGGACCAAACCACCAATGGCTGTTACAAATACAGCAGCCATTTCCCTCCCTCTCCACCTTTCCAGTTGTGGGGGAGACAAGTAGGGTCTAGTTTCCCTCCCTCCTTTCATATAGGTCATGGCTCCAATAGCAAACCAGACAGACTGGGAGATGGTGTTTTCTGGAGGCACCCCAGGAAAATCCCCAGAGTGCTTGATGCACTACCATCCCAGGAGCCCTTGTGCAACAGAGGAAGAGAACTGGAGGAGCTGATTTGCCTGCCACCGTAGCAGCCAGATAAGAACTGGGAAGGGGGAGCAAGTGAGTTGAAATCAGGGGGAGACACAGAGTCTTCATGCGCTCACAGCCTGAAGAACAAGGGGGTTGGTGGGCTTGTCCCCAGTTGGAGGCAAAGGCTGCCAGTTGTTGACGTTTGTTTCCAAGTTTGGTGATACCTAAGAAAGCAAGACTCAGTGGAGAAGACAATCATGCTAGAGAGAGTTGAAGACGAAGAGAAGGACCAACTATCAGATTGATGAATTCCATAAAGGAAGCCACAGTCTGGGGTTTACAAGGGCTGAGCAGGGCTCTCAAGGACAGGTTGCTGGGAGGACTCTTGGAAATGGGGTCATCCTACGAGTAAGTTGGAGATGACCTGATAACAATTTACAACAAGGAAGAAACAGATATTTTAGCATCTTCTCAAAAGGAAGAGTGTAATGTTTCCTCAAGTGAAGGATTTGATAGTTAAAACAATTTACCCGGAAATCTTGTTTAACTGAACATTATGGTTCCCGTTAGAACTTTTGATGAGAAATTTCATAGGTTTAACTGACATGGGGATGGGAGAAAATAGGCGTGTAACAAATGTAGAAAAACTTGGAAACCTCATACAACTGAATTTTGAGGAATGGGACATGCCATGATAGGTGAGCGATGTTTGCATGCTGTAAAAATGCTTAACAACGATTTAGGCCTACTGAATCTTCTCCTTGCTAAAAGGGAATCTCTGAATATGCCTCTTTTATTTTCCAATAATAAAGGCACAGATACCTTGTGCTTCATCCCCTGCCCCCTCCCCATCTCTCACAGTTGGCACCGTATCTGAATGAACAATGTTATTTTACCCTGAATAATGAGGCTTGCTCAATGTGACAACTTGAAAGTGCGGCCAACAGTGCAATGAGCAAAGTTATTAGGATAAAGCAATCTTCTTAACTCGAATATTGGTTCCGTCTAATTGTTGTGCATTTGGTAAGCTGCTGAAGCCAATTCAAGGCAGCGGCTAAATGCAACGGTGTCCCTTCCAGCATCAGTGGAAAGAGCCCCGAGTGCTTTGTCTTTTCTTTTTAATCTACAGCCACCCTTTGAACTTTAAGTGTGTGCTCCAGAGAATATGCAGCCAGTGATTCAGGCAGAAACATCAATGGCGGTGCTGTGCTGAGAATTCCGGCCACTTTTTTTAAAAAGACCATTCTCATTCAATCCGATGAAAAGAAATTGCTTCTGAAAAAGAGGCTTAAAAGAGGAGAACGCTTTGGAGCAATGCCCATGGGTGGAGTTCATAGTTCTTGTGCTTACCTTGCTTAGGAGATGGTCAGGGAGGTGTCAGGGAGAGTCCTTCTCATTGCCTCTCTGGCAGCTGACAGCTTCGCTGGCTTCCATATGCCAATTAAAGCCCAGGAGGAGATATGAGCTGATCCTCCCCCCGAGGCTTTTTCTTTTCCCTTTTCTCTGACCAGGAAACACAAGCAACCCAGGATGCAGCAGAACTGTGCAGAGATGTGCAACAGAAAACACACACACTCACACACACACCCCATCCTCTGCTAGCTTGTGATGATAAGGTAAGCTCAACCTTGGAGAAAGAAATTCTGAAGGACCCAGGGAAGTCATCTTTCCAGAATTTAGAAGACAAAACTTGGCACGGCAATAACAAATGGATAGGATGCTGTGACCAAGTTTTGTATCTCTTCATCTGCAGCCTGATGCAAAGAGCTGGTACAACATCTTACTTGCTCCTGTGTTTGAACTGGGCTTAACAGCTCAGGAATACAAACTCCAAGTTCCAGTGATGGCTGAAATTGTGCTTGATGAGTGGGACTCTGGTTGCTTTTCTGGGAGCAGAAAACAGCTTTTCTCTCCTATGGGTATCTCAGGTGGAACAGCACAGACCCAGCCTTCCGCATTCTTCTGAATTAAGCCAGAGCTATAGCCAAATAAGATCTTCTCAACTGAATAGTTCACTTCAGGGTCTGCTGTTCTACAGGTGCAAAGTGCATGCAGACAGAGGAGAGGTGGCCAAGTGCAGAAGGAATACTCCTGCTTGCAGATTTCTAGAAAGTGTGCACAAAACGACACCTCCGGTTCCTTGAAAGTGATGGCTTCAGCTGAAGGCATCATAAACATCACCATGCCCACCAGTGCAGTTCAGATAAAGATGTTGCCTGAACACAAAGACTAAGTGAGCCAAATTGAATCCAGGGAACACAGTTGTGGAAGAACTTTTCCAAGTGCACATTCAAAAGCAAAAATCCATATGTATAGGGATGCTGATGCTGGGAATGATTGATTAATGGCAAAAGGAGAAGGGGACGGCAAAGGTTGAGGTGGCTGGATGGGGTCACTGGGGCAGTGGGTGTGGGCTTGGATGGACTCTGGGGGGATGGTGGAGGAAAGGAGAGCCTGAAGGAATGTCATCCATGGGGTCATTGTGGGTTGGACACAACTTTGTGACTAAACAACAATCAGATTTTACCGTTAGCTTTATTTATTTATTTCTATTCAGCAGTTTTCAACCAGAGATTTCTGGATTTCATTCAATTTTGGTGTGTGTGTATGCTGGAGAAACTCTTTTTTTAAAAAAAGTGAAAAAGGGAAAGGTTTACAGTTTTAGTTAGAATCAGGATTTTTTTTGCCAAATTTTGAATTTAGACCAAATGCCATTTCAGATCTAGCTACCTGTGATAGATTATGATAGCTGCCAGATCTTACATCTCCAGGGGAATCATAAAAGTTCTTATCCTGGCTACATTTATGAAAGGAGTCTTCAGAATTCTGTCCTATTTTCTCTCAATTTCATGCAAAATTTCACAGATACCAAAAATTTCTCACCAGTGAAGAGAAAAAGCTGTCTCTGGTAGCTGAGTCGTGTGAGTCCGTCGGACTCCTCTGAAGCGTTGGAACTTTGCCTTTCTCTGTGTGTGTGCGTGTGTGACTCTGTATAGATCTCCTTACAAACATTTCACTGTTAATGCAGGAAGTCACCAATAAGCAAATATAAGCAGTTTGCAAAGCATTGGATCTGCATAAAGCATCTTTTATGGAAGATGAAGCACTAATTCTTTAAAGAATGAAGAGTGAAAAGGACAGCAAAGCAGTCATGAGCCCATCCACTAACCATTGCAAGCCATTGGAGTACTGCTTTTTATATTGCACTGTAGAAAGTTGTGTCTCTAGGGAAGCTGATAATTAAGGTGGGGAGGAGAGAAATCACAATAGCATCACACTTATTTGTAGCACACAAATGAGCATCCGCACCTCTTGTGCAAACTTTGGGCTTTGCTTTCTTTGTTTCTTTCTTCCTTTCTTTTTTTAGACATAGGACCTGGGACATGAGATATTTTGAAAGGTGGGATATCAACGCCATCCAGTTATTATTACTATGATGATAATACAACTCTGCTTGCTTTTCATTTTAACTGCAATATCCAGTGTAGCGCCTCTGAGCACCCAAGTGCTCAGAAACACCTCTCAGAACACTCAGCAGGCTGCCTGTTCCACCTGATATTCAATTTACTTATTTACTGATATTTTGCTTATTTTTGCCTTTCAAAAAAGAAGAAAGAAACCTAAGCAGGAGGCCAAGCAAAGTGCTTCTCCCCAATGCCACCGGTGAAGTGGTTCAAAGGAGGTTGTTTCTTCACTCAGCCTTGTACAGTGTCTCATTACAGTGCCTTGCAATTAGGGTCTGGGACAAGTCTCTTGCTTCTGTCTCAGCAGCTTGCCTTCTGGGAAATGCATGGTTGCATCTACAAAGGCAGCCCATCTAAAGCAAGGGTCCCCCAAAAGGCTGGGGAACCCTACTTTAGGTAGGTGTAGAGGATTGTAGCAGGTGTTCAAAGCTCCCCTCACTTCATGCCAGTGTCCTCTTTCAGGTTGGGCTTCCTGCACATACTATGGCATGCAAGATAACAAGAAAAGCATAGAGCTGCTAGGTATGGATTTAATGTCCCTGATGGCCCTGAGGACTGGGAATGAATAATGAATTTGGACTGGCAACTGCACCACAGCCCATCCAGACAGATGCACCCTCCTTTCTGGAAATGAGCAGAGTTAACTTGTGCCAGAGTTTCACAACCCCAATCAAATCACCCAGAAAGGGTGCACTTCTTTCTGCAGTGGCAGTGGGGTAGAATCAAAGGCGTCCAGCTGAAATAGCTGCTCTTCCCACCAACTGCAATACAGTAAAATCTGTGTTGGAAAATTTGTCCATAAGGCAACCCCTTGTCAGGCAAACAATCCAGGACATATAGAAACTGGAGGGCAGGTTCACAGCAGCAGGTCAAACTCCACACCTGTGGAGCTTATTACCAAGGAGGGCACTGCCTTGCTGCCAAAAGAGAGCTGGATTGGTTATGGGCCACTGCTCTGATCCCTTCCTTACTGAGCTCATCCAAAGAATTTATTTCAGCAGCTCTAAATAACATCTTGACTCTTCTATATTGTATCCAGCATCCTTCCTTTCAAGTTGGAGCTCTGGCCATCCAGTAGATTTCTGCCGCACTGCAGTGGGTGGGATGGGTAGGTGGGTCTTAACTTTTTGAAATGGATCGGCAGAGGTTGGCTCCTGTGTACTTTCTCTCCTCCCCTTTTGGGTGAAAAGGTGTGATAAGGAAGGAGGCAAGGGCACATGGAAAGGAGATTGGACTGGTCCGTAGGTGCTGGTCCAAAGCCAGGGTTCCTCCCTTTGCACATTCAAAGCCACTGATCTTTTTTGCAAAACATTCTTTCTTGACCAAGGCATTTTCCAGAAGCACAAACCCCCAGAATGAATCTCTGAGAGTACACAGAGCAGTTTGTTGAACCCAATCCTGTGTTTACTTCCAGGAACTCTCCTTAAGAGTAGGTTTCAGCCCCATCCATTTGGGGCTCAAAGCAAGCAAGCACGCCTCCTGTCTGCAGGCCGGTCCTCTAATTTGGCCATGCTCTGCTGCTGATGTTGCATCATGGGGTCAAGAGCCGGACCCGTCTTGTCTGCATCTGAGAAACACCCCATTCCAAGCCCCTCCTGCTACCTGTACCTGTACACCTTGGATATTCTAAGAGGCTGCCTGCTCACCTGAGAGCCTCTCATCGCAATGGCTGAAATTTCCCCACATTCCAAGGCCTCCCTGCTTCTCCCCCTCCTCTTCCTCCTCTGAATCCCAAGCAGCAGGCCTTGGTTATGCATGGCAAGAGCTACAGCCTCGTTCACACCCAACTCGGGGAACAAGTCTGCTGGCTGTACAGAGGGGTGGTTAAATACGACCAGAGAGTGTTTACAGGGCTTGGGTATCCTGGCAATGCTTGGAACACAAAGACTTTGCATGCTGCTCTCCCTGCAGTTCCTCAGTTTGGACAGAAGTGGGTGGTGGCACACAAGCTGAATATTCATTGAGAACGCTTATTTCCCCAAGAAATGTACCTGCTTTTCTTCCAAGCCTCCTGACTGGGAAAAACTGCCTCAAACCTTGGGAAACTGTCCATCACTTTACACAACACTCAGCTACTTGGACCAATGGTCTATACCAGTGTGAGACCACTTCTGATGCTCCTGTTCCTTGTCAGTGCTGCTTGCACTGGGAGAGGATCTAACATTATGGGATTAGAGGATGTACAAGAGCTTCTGTCCATTCCTTGCCATCTTCTACCACTCTGTATCAACAATCTGCATAGGCATGTAGATGAAAGACTGCACAAATTCTGTTGCCATTTGATTTCACAGAGGAACGAGTTTATTTTTCTGTGTGTTCATTTTTAAAAGAGAACCTTGTTACAACATCATGTGTATTGTGTATTTTTTCCTTACAGTGTTTTCACAGCATACTGATAAGTGCCAGTGACACAGAGGAGGGAAATATGTAATACTACATGGTTAGGATTGCAGGACTGGGGCTGAGATGATCTGGGTTCTCGTTCCCACTCAGTCATGGAGCTCATGGGTGACTTCAGATCAGTCACAAACTCTCAACACCCACAACTCTCACAGAGTTTCTGTTGTGGGGATAAGACTGAGAGGAAGAGAATTATGCAAGGCACCTTGAATTGCTTTAAAGAAAAAAAGTGGAATAGAAATATAATAAATACATGACTAAATGAATGGACAGAACTGCAAACCATAGTTAATGGTGCAGGTATGGTATTCTCTAAAAGGAATGGCATCATGGAACATTTGGAACTCGAAATCAGTGGAGAAATTCAGATCAGGGTTATGGAAGCATCGCTGCATAAACTTGTATGAGTTTGTCGGGAGTTGAGTTCTCTCCGTCTTCCTTTTAGGCAAGATTTCTTTGGCAAAAGCACTTTATTTCCATCGTACAGCCAGTAAACTCACATCTACCCAAGAAAGAGTCTTTGAACATGCAAAGAGCAGTTTGCTAAACCCAACCTAGGAACCGTGTTTGAGAACCCTCCTTTGCAGTAACCCTGGGCCCCAGCCCTCTGAGGGTGCCTGCTTGGATGGAGATGGTCAAGCCTCCTAGACCTGTGCAGGCCAGTAGCTGGCTAGCCCTTCTTCCCAGATGCTGCATCATGGGGTCCGGGATCAGGCCAGCCTGCTCCAGCTCTTCTCCCTAACCCACCTGGCACTTCCAGGTGTTGTCGGGTCCCGGGGTCTGCCTGAACACTGGGGACAGCATTCCCGAGACAGGCTCTTCCTTTTCCACCATCCCTGTGTCCTCCTCCTCATTTCGCAGGCCTCAGCACCCTCAACCAAACAGCCAGTGCCACCCTGGCTGTGGAAGCATGCCAAGAATAACTGCCTCTTTCTTTCTCAACAGAACCACTCCTACTGTTTTCATGTAAACCTTCTCTATTCCCCAAACTCAGTGGGACTGTGCAGCTTTATATTGTAAATTTCACCATCAATACAAAAAGGTCCCCATAGGAGCATTAGAATAATTGCAGTGCCCATTCCATTTCTGTTCCCTCTCATTCTTTTCACAGTCATATCCCCTTCACGCAGATGCTTGCTAAAACGTTATATTTTTGTACAGTTATTAGAAACCAAAAGGAAATTATATTTTAGGGACAACCATCAATTCAGGAACCAGTTCATTAAGAAAATAGATAGTTTTCATTATGGGTTTTTTGAGTAAGCATATATTCTCTTCCATCTAATTCATTAGCCTGAAACTGAGCCATGTTGGATTCTACAGATATATGGAAATTATTATCTGAGAATGATTTTAGTATAGGGTAGACTTCAATGGTTCCCACTGTCCTGGAGATCCTGAAGAAATCCAGCAAGCAGTCCATCCCATTGGTAACAGTCGCTGATGTTCTTTGATCCACCAGGACTTCCCATCAGCAAAATGGGGAAGGAGATTATTTTTAACTTCTCCCCCTTTTCCCTGAAGCTTTCCATCCATCTCTCCTGCTGTTTCAGAGGCCCTCCCAACCTTAAGAAACCCTGAGAACTCCATGTAGGGAGGGAAATAATAAAAAATCAGTTATCTCCCTGTTCAGAAGACAGAAGCCAAGTCTGCCAGATCCAAGACCCTCCTGCCACAGAGTAACAACAACTGGTAGAACCCAGTGGTCCTATCTAGATGTATTGCAGATATTGTCCACGTCCAGAGCTATGGGTCACACCACTGGTGCCATTCTCACATATTGATCCAAAATTGGTGCACAGCTTCAGATCAATGTGTGGAGATTGGAAGCAGGCCCAGCTGGGACCAAAAAAATGGATTCTTCATACTTTTCCACCAACAGTTTCAGGAGGGTCTATGAGAGGAGCCAGATAAGTGGTTGGAATCGGTTGGGTTCCCCTCAGCTCAAAAGAACCAAGTTCAATGCTGTGTGGGACTATATACCAAGGTAGGACATCTTCTTTATAGAAAACAACAGGCAACAGATTCCAGTTAGGTCGTGCTTGCCAAATTAGCACCTATGGTGTGTTGAGCTGGGTGTGTACCCAAGCACTGATGTGTCATGGCCATCAACGAGGATTCCAATCTGAATCAATGGAATTGATCTCTAGTAACCAAATACCATGAGTAAAAAATTAACCGGACCTGAATTAATACCCAAGTTAGAATTGTATGATGATTTAGAATTATTTTGTTAACTGTGGAATCAAAACAAAAGTGGATAGGAACTGAGAGCTAATTCATGCTGTCCAGAACTTTTGGAGAGGGAAATTTTCACTGAAAGGTTGAGAGACATGAGTCCCTAGGGTTTCTTTCTAGTTTTTTAATCTTCATGCCTGTGTTTATTTTGCCACTGCCAATAGAAGTGGTGACAGCTACAAAGTTTGTTTTCTTGGCAACCAGGCTCACATTTAGTTTTCTATAGACAGCCTGTTTGCCACTTCACTCCAGGGCTTTGTGGAGAACAAATATTTATTCTTCTGACCTCAAATGCCAGAGGAAAGCTGCCTTATTTTCATGAGATTTTAATCAATTGACATCTTGATCTTTTATTATTTCTGTGGCTGATTCTGTTCTGTTTATTGTATTTTCTTAATGGTTTGATATTGTTTCTATATATCTAGTTGAAATCTTTGACTGTACGGTGGCCTGGAAATGTAGCTTAAAATGTTTTGTTTTTCCTTTAAAAAAAGAAAAATGGACCGTTAAACAACTGTGACTGACCTTATGTTTTGGTTACACAGGTGACTTGTACATCGGAGGGGTAGCAAAAGAAACCTACAAATCCTTACCTAAATTGGTCCATGCAAAGGAAGGATTTCAGGGATGCCTTGCCTCAGTGGATCTGAATGGGCGGCTTCCAGATTTGATCTCAGATGCTCTGTTTTGCAATGGACAGATAGAACGAGGATGTGAAGGTATGGAACAAGGACTCTGTAATCCTGTCACAACCTCATCTAATGAAAACTAAATATCCCCACACCTCATCCTTGGGTTGCCGTAGCGCCTCTCCCACTGTGTCCTGTTTATCTGGGCTCAGATGATGACAGTTTCCAATATCACCCGCTGTCATCAATTTGTGTCGTGCTACAGCGGTAAACTGGACCTGCTCTACATTATTAATGAAGGTGGATGTCATGGAGGGAGAAGCGAGCATTGATGGCTCACACACAAATTGAACCTGAGAACATTAACTTATCTCCCTGAACATAATCGGTGGAGTCTGCTCTTCACCACCAACAAGCTGATTTGCACGTCTCCATTTTGTTTGCGCTGTATTTTAATTAATTGTTGTGATAATTAGCTCCTGTGCAGCACTTTATATCATCACGCTGCTTAGATGGCAGTTAGTGTATAAATTAACTAATTTAATTTAGGTGCACATTGTTAGCACAGGTTGTATGCGGAACAGGTTTCAAAGCATTTTGTAGGGTCTCAGACTAGGTTGGGGGCTTTTTATGGTTCCACATCTCTAGTGCTTTGGTTTGGCTTGTCCATGTGTCCCAGGCCTGCACAATTTCACATGCACCAAGCTGAAACTCAGCTCATTGACCACATTTGGTGATTCTTACAGCTAGATAAACCTCTTGTCTTGGGTGTTTGTTTGCAACTACAAAGGCATGCAGGTTGTCAAGTGCCTGGCAGATATGGATGGGCACATGACCAATACTCAAGATCACTAGGATTCTCCAAGCTTCATCTCACCTCTTCCTCAGTCATTCTTTCTAGCATTTACTCCTTACTCAATCAGCAATCTGCTGAGAGATTTGGGCAAATCTCCCCAGATGTCCTCCATAAACTAAGGCAAGCATACAGTCTACTGAGAAAATTTGCATGAATTGGGACATTTGCAGAAATCGAACTGGGAACAAGACATACACAAGCATGTCCTTGACAGTTAGCAAATATTTTTGTCAGACATGTGCTTCCACTTGTAAGCCAAACCAACATTTTCATACATCCCTACTGACAGGTGAGAATAATGCTTTAGTAGGCTGGGTGTGACTTGATGAGACTTTCGTATCCGATAATGCAAAATTGCTCCCCAAGCCATATGACCCAAAAAGTAAGGTCTGGATAGCAGCCTTTTTGCCCTCATGTTGAGCTCTTGTTTTGGATGGCAGCTAATTGTGCTGCTGGCCAAAATACAGCCAATGCTCAGGGTGTGACTTTGTACACAATTTGAGATAATGTGGCTAAAAAGACAACAAGACAATTTAGTGCAAGTGCACATGTGCAAAACCAGTCAGCAGAATCCCAGCTGTATTCAGGGATGGATCCTAGTGCAGATAAAAGTACATATGAATGTCCTGCCCTCCAATAGATGAGCTGTAATGTTGACAAGCTGAGCCTGTTGCAAGCCAAAGACTTCTCAGGGGGACACAGAAGGGGTCGTGCTGCCTTGGTTTGCTGTCCAAAGGAAGGCACCTTGGAACATGCCAGTCACAAATGATTTAGTGTCAAGTAGCATAGAGTCCAGTCCACAACCAATTAGGTACAATCTGCTCCAGGAGAGCAGGATCAACACAAGGTAAATAGCTGTCAGGACCTTGGACAGCGTCTCCCGGGGATGCTGCTAAAGCATGTCCTCATGGGTAGCGGGGCCCTGCTGTTGTCATTCCATGCTCTCGTGTGTCTGAGGGACAGGAGAAGTGGAAGATGTCTCATCCCCAGAGACTGAGGCTGAGGAGAGGCTGCATTCTCGGGCCTGGGGGCATCACAGTGGTGCTCTGCAGTAAGGTCATCCATGTCTCATCGGTGCAGGTGAGCTTCTGAGCCTGCGGACACGGCGGGGTTAGTCTGCCAGTAGAAGAAGAGAGTGGCCTCTTCTCTGCTGAGCTTCAGTGATCCTTCTGTGCCCAAAGGTGGCATTGCAACTCCCAGTGCTCAGATGGCTTCAAGGCAACGGGGTTACACTTGACTCTGAAGCTGCTTGTCACTTCCTGGGCACACTTTCTGGCACACTAACCAGCCTCCTTCAACATGATCCGCCTAAAAGAGAATCCTTGTGTCTATATTTTACTACCTGCCTCAATTTCAGTGAGGGAAGTCAGGGAACCTGCATGTAGGAACATGGAGTAACAGTGGCGTCGGACAAAATGCAAACAGTGGCCCTTCTTTTGACCATGGCCCAGTGCACCATGGGAGAGAGGAGGGACCACCACTGCATCTGTAACTCAAGGACACTACATGGTCCTTGTCATCCATTCCGGACCACATTCCATCAGTTCCAGCAGAAGGCCCAGAGAAGAGAAAGATGGGAGAGGATGTTGTACTAATGACGGAACTGAAGATCTGAACATGACAAATGGCTATTCAGTATTAAACCATGCATTCACTTGTTAAAGCTTTCCCATTTATCCTACGAAAAGAAATGCTTTTAATTTTCCTTCATTACATGTCATCAGCTCAATTAACCATTATATTTGTAGAAAATGCTGGCAAATTACTGCATTCTCATTTTGGCTTGCCTGGAGATTTATGTCTGTTAGCATTAATTTATTTGCATTACATGGGATTTCTTTTCCTCCTCAAGAGCGGCATGCACCTTTTTCTCTGAACAGTCTTTCTGTGTTTGCTGCCATTTCAATATTTGCTTACTAACATTTAATATATTTTGCTTTTTTATTTTGCTGACAAAGTTGCATTGATGAAAGCTGATTTGCAAGGTAGATAGTCCATATGTATATTAAACAAGACTGAAACCTGTAAGGCATTTTAAGAACTGTCAGCCATTTCTGTGCTGATGGGTTGCATCTCAGACTTTTCTGCTCTTCCCCTTTAAAAATACGATGCAGGGAATGCTCCTCTTACAGGGTATTCTGCATAAAGGCTTTCAGTCTTGTGTCTGTTTGTATAGTGATTGCTTTAGTGCTTTGATCATGCCCCTTTTTAAGTTCTTTTCTTTCATTTTTTCAGTGGTCTATTTTATGATCTCTAGAAATAGAATAGCTTTGTTTCTCACGTGGTTTGTCACTTTTGAGCATGATTTCTCCCCTATTTTTTCTATATCTATATTTAAAAAAACAAACAAACAACCTGCATGGGATAATTTCAAGCATGTATGAAGATACTTGCCAACATTCCTGCCAGTAAACTACTACACAATATATGTCTATTTTCAAAAAGGAATAACCCACCCAAGCATCCCCTGCCTTTCCACAGACATAGCTCTCCATCCGTTCATTGCTCAGACAACAGTACTTTCTTTTTCCAGCTCACTTTTAATTTTCTGATTATTCTTTTTAAGTGTGGCAGTCTGTTTTGCACAGTGCCTGGTAGTGCTCATCCTGTGAAAGAGAGACCATTGTACATGTGGACATGAAATTAGCAATGATTACCACAACTACCACCCCGTTTTGCCTGTGTTGGCTCTCTGTTCTGTTGCATCTCTGAACCAGCTCATCTCTTTGTGTTCCTCTGCCTTCTGAACCAAAAAAGCCATTATGTCTCTCCATAAAGTTCGTTTTGTTTTCTTTTGTTTAAGTTATGGCCAATATGACGATCAGTTCTTTTCCTTGGTTTGCTGTATAAATCTGAGATGTTGGCAACTACCCCATGTGATCCGATGGCAAATGTGGTCGCCCCGAAGGCAAGAGGCCGAGCTCACTTTTCTGTGCGCTTTCTTGGTAGGGCCCAGCACAACGTGCCAAGAGGACTCATGTGCGAATCAAGGAGTCTGCTTGCAGCAATGGGACGGCTTCAGCTGTGACTGTAGCATGACCTCTTTTAGCGGAACGCTATGCAACGACCGTGAGTACATTCGAGATTCTTGCTTTATCTCTCCAAGGCTTAAGAGGTTGGCGGGGGGGGGGGTGGGGTGACTAGAATCAAGACTCTGAACTGTTGCGCTCTTTTTACTGTTTGCAAACCCTGCAAAAAGCAATTAGAAAAACAGCTTTACTGTATGCAAATGAAGTGTACGATTGCAGTAGTGCATGAGACGTGGTGGACTAAAACAAATGGGGGAAATTCTGGAAATGCAGTGCGGAAATGTCTGTCTGACACGTGTTTGCATGTGCTGAACGCAGCACCTTATACACGGTGTTGTCCTCTGTTCCTTGAATGGGAGTGGGGGCTGGTGGGAGTGGGAAGGGAAAGTGAAAATCTTCCGTTCTCATTTTCCTAAGCGGTATTATAATTTTGTAGCATTATATCACAAGGGTTGTAATTATTGTGAAACAGTTGACAGCCCTCATTACCTTTCTGCGCCAGGCTGCTTTCGGTGACTTGAAATGCTCTGTTAAATACAAATAACTTAAGATTTTATTTCACTTAAGTATCACCTGAAAAGATTCTGAAGTCATGTAACCCTCAGAGATTGGGGATCACTTTGGGGTGTTGGAAACTTGTGGGGTGACTAGGACCGATCACTAGGATGAATGTCTAATATATGTCCCTCTTGGCTGACCCTATGGAGAAACTGCAGCTGGCTGGAGAATGTCTACTTGGGAGTTGTGTGGAGAGAGAGTTAATAGATGTTGATACAGACAAAGAGTCATGACACCCTGACTGCATATGTGGAATGTGACAACGGTTCTGATAAACGGCTGCCTATTTTCCAACAACCGCAATCATGGGCCCATTTGGACCAAGTGTTTAACATGGCATGGTGCGCTGGCACATATGTCCACAAGGGAAAATTTGGGGGGATGAACTTGTCCAAATGTTTGAGTGAGCGCTCGAAAGTTGGTCTACTGCATGTCTCATGACATTGCAATGGCGTGTACCGGATTGGAAGAACATTCGAACTAGCACAAGAAATGAATGCAAAGACAGAGGCCACATGTGTTGGTCAGCTTCATTGAAGATTCACATTTGGAGCTGGGAGAGGTGGCCAATGCGATGCATCTACATCCCCACTATGATTGAATCTCGTTCTCCACCCTGGGCAGGAGAGATCCACCAGGGGAGCATCCATTTGAGGAGTGGATTTTTAAGAGTGCAAGCCTATGCATGTTTAGGCAGAAAAAGGCTTGCAGCTTCTAGCAGTCTCTCGTGGTAGGACTTTTCTTTCGATTTAAACATGTGTAATGGTCCATCTGCCTTTCAAATCCCCATATATCTGTCCTTTTATGGAGAGAAGCTCATTTGTACACATTAGAATATTTGTATAAGTCGGAAGGATCATCACAGACTGTATTTTATGCCACCAGATTGATTCCAGATGAGCTTCCTTGGTCTGGTAATGGAGCACAAATGTAGCGTATTTTGGAACCTGAAAGAATTCACAAAGTAACTGCTCAGCAGGGCTTTTGAGCTGCAGATGCACACACACACAAACATGCACGGAGAAGGAGCTCTGTGTGGATGATAACACTATCCTGATTGAGTATTCTTGTAAGACTCACCAGAGAGGGAAGGACTCACCTGCTGTGGATGTGGCTACCTCCATGCTCTGAGCCGGAGATCCTAAAACTCCTTGTAAAACAGGCTTGGGTTTTTGTTATCTGACAAGCCAAACATTTACTAAGCTATCAGTACCTTGCTTGGCTTAGTTTTGGAGCTGAGAAATAGCTTACTGCTGCAGGGCTGACTTGAGCAAGGGGTTAGCACAAGAGATGCATTCCCACATACTGATGCCCTCTTTCTCTGCACTTCTCCACAGTCTGAACTCCCCACACTGTCTGCGCTCTAATAACCTGTTTCTGGTAGGTGTTTGCCGCATGGGGACAACTGGTTTGTGAATGTACATTTTTTTGAGAATCAGTGAAATGAAGGGAACAGGTTATTCTGAAGACAAACTCTGCTAAGAAAAAGCAATCACATCAATATTGGAATTTGATAGAGAAATCTGCCTATTTATCCATGAATCACAGAAGCATTGCCTGCTTACTTAACTGCAGCAAATCTCCAACATATTGCAGTCAACAAAGCTCATGAAACTTCACAAAAATAGTATTACTGTACTCGAGCTGGTATTTTTGCTGTGTCTGCCAGTGTGACCTCAATTCATGGAGGCTGGATATCTGTAGTTTCCACTTATCCATTTGAATTGATTGATGCCTTTCTTCTCTGGGATATAAGCAGCAGGTATCCTTGATGCCATGCCAGGGCCAGGGTTGGGGTGATGGAGGTGAAAGAAGGACCAAGGCTTACTTGAGCAAGGGTCAGACACTGGCATAACAGAGCCTGAGCTGAACGTTAAGTCAAGAACAGGGAAGAGTCAAGGTACAGACAAGGTATGGCAGGACCAGAGGCAAGAGAAGAGCCAAGAGGCAAGGAGGATCAGGACTTGGCAAAGGTGTGGCACGATCAGGGGCCAATGCAGAGTCAGCAACAGGCATGAGTGAAAATGGAAGGGGAAACATTGCAGTACTGGAGGCAGCCACCAAATTAGAAACATTAAATAGATACTACAAATATTCAAGTAGCTATGAGAAAATTGATCAGCACTTAGAAGCCTTTTATAGTGCCTCAGGTGGCTCCCAGGTGGCCTGTATGGTTGCACAGGCCCTAATCCTGCAATCACTTTCAAGCCTGATGCTAATCCTGCAAGTACTAGCAAGGCAAACTAGGTCACTTCCTCTATCCGGCCAGCAGGGGGAGCTGTATCACTTTGCGGATCCTGACAGGAGACTGCCTTTCAACTGGGAAAAATGTGTTCAAGCTGGCTTGATGCCTCTTTCTGGGATATGTATCCCTGTTGTCCTTATTTTCCATGCAGAGAACCTGGACAGAATTATAATGAAGATGAGCAATGGACATGCAACTGTTGAGAAATATCTGTGCTGAGACAATATGCATGCATAGAATGGATTTTTACCATATTCCAAAGTAACATTCCGTAAAAAACCAGAAACTGGCATATTAAAGAAGTGAACCAGCTAATTTCATAAAGTAATTACTATACTAAATCGCTATTTAGTATCAGATGTTTTGCTTTTGTTCCAAAGTATTGGCCTACAGTTGTAACTGACCTAGCCCTGCATAAATGAATGTATAAAACCTTCCAGAGTTATGTACTTGAGTGACTGACATTGATCAACAATTTACTGTTTGCCAATTTACGTTTAGATCAGTTCTGGTTGTAAGGTTCTGCTTGTTGAATCTGAGTCAAATATACATATATTCACATGTAACATAAACATGCTTGATTAGGCATGTGTAAGGAACTTGGTTTGGTGGTGGGAATCCATCAGATTCTTCAGCTCAGCTCTCCAAACTCTAGTCTACATTCTCTCTGCCCGAAGTCTGCTTTGCACCAAGCGTCCATGTGGGCATCTGGCAGGGTTCAGAGTTCTGCTTCCGTACACATGACTTGCAGACTCTGTGTAGTTTGCATACCTTGAGCAAAGAATTGCATAGATGTGTGTGCTTTCTGCAAAGAATTACATATTTTCCTATTTCGTGCAAAGAATTAAGTAGTTTGTGTACTTCATGAAAGAAGCCACTAGTGTTCTCTAGTGTATTTCTTGAGCATTTGCAGACATGATGTCTGCTTGGCTTGTTTCGTGGCCGGAGCCAAGCGTGGGAAGGAAGTCCAGTGAGTGCAAGAGAGCCAGACTGTAGCCCAGTCATCTCATTCCTAGTCCTGATAGTTGCAAAGATGGGCCATGTCCAACTTCCCATTACATGACCAGAAAATGCAATAATATTGGAAGGGGCCTTTCTTTTCCTGATGGTAAGAAGTCTTCTATAGTTGCAGAACCACAACTGTCTTTAAGAGGTGAGAGATCATGGAAGGGATTCAGTACAAGGACAAATGGTGAGCGGGGGTGGTGGAGAAGAAGGTATTCTTGAGGGGTAGGAGGAAATTCTGCAAAAGGGACATTAGTGATGTCTTTTTCTTACAAACGGATGGCCTGTGGTCCCTCTGAGACAAAGGAAAGTAACTTGGGGGAAGTTCTTAAGGACAGCAACAGCAGCCTTTTTGAGTTTGAGCTGTTTGCGTCTCCAAATTTTCAGTAAGCATAAGGTTGAAAAATAACGTCAACCCAAAATTAGATCCTCTGTACCAAACGCTCCTCTCTACTCTTCACAGGTTCTCTACTAAGTTGATATCTTGTTTTTGGTTGCAGAATGTTGGGTGTGGCAAGAACTAAGTTGGTGATAGATTATTCGCAACATGAAATATCATCAAAAGCTATGCACAGAATCATTGGCTGGTCACTGGTCAGTCTTCTTACTGGGGTCCAATGTCGTATGCTAGACTGCAGCACAGTCACAGCATCGTCCCTTATCAACATGACTTTTAGGGGCAAACCTGACAAAATGTACTGCAGAAGGTCCCTCCCAGATTCCCTGATAGATTGGGAGGTGGGATCAGATCAAGAGCACCCCTCAGTGGAAGGGGGATAACCCCCATTGCTTTTTATTTCAAGGGGCATAAGATGCAAGTTTATACAAGTAGGACAAGCAGCTGGTGAAGGGTGATTTCAATATGAATAATAGCAAAAGGCACCCATCCCCAATCTTCTAGCACACCAGTCCCAGTCCAAACCCTACCTGCACCCACTATTAACATTAAAACTAAAAACCATTCATGAATCTCCTACAACACAGACATGGCCCAGCCCATGATGAGCTTGGGGGTCCATCATCCATTCGCCTTGTTTACTCGGTGTGTTCTTCAAGAATGACATGAATCAATATTTCAGCTGCCTGAATGTGTCCTTGGATTTCAGCCACATAATGAAGCTATGAAGCATGCCTGTTTCCTATTTTTCTGAACAAAGCTATCTGACAGGGAAAGTTCCAAATGTTTGCACAAAGCTCTTGTGCGAGGCAAATTTAATTGCTTCCATAGAAACTGCTCCATGTGCACAAGTGGATTTCTATAGCCAATTCTTCCCTTAATTGTGCATCCCAAGTTGCACAACTGTGTGCTCAAGGATGTGTGTATGAGTTTATTTATTGTATTGGGCATATAATTCTCTGGGGTGCACCCTCTGCATTCAGATTATGGCAACTTCCTCCTCTGTATTAATATTCTGGGGGAATATTGTGTATTCGTGTCTATCAGGTGTTCATTATTGGTTTTTTACACACTTCTAATTTTGTCTTTTATCTGCCCCTTCTTCTGTTGTCCTTTAACATTCATACCTTTCTGGCTTTTATATATTAGCGGAAATTGAACATTCTCACTTATCTGAATTGGGTATATTAGGGAAAATTGCTTCCAAAGAGTACAAAAATGTGTGTATTGGGGAAGATATGCCAAAAAAAAAAAAAAAAATCCTCCAACTGAAGCAAACTGAAATTAACACTGAAAAAAGAGAAAATGATAGAAGCTGAACTGACAAATTAATCCATCGCCAGTTGAAATAAATGTTTGATGGCATGATCTTATTCATGTTTAGACAGAATAAGACACTATGATTTCCAGCATTCACTGGTCAGTACCACTGGTAGAGGAATGCTGGGAAATGTAGAATTTTTCATCAGTCTATAGAGGATTCTGCTTTTGCTTGCTCAGATACAGTCTTAGAATGAGAGCGGACTGATTGTAATCAGTGCTTAACTTATTCAAAATTGATTTCATTGTGTACATTCTAAGTCTGACTAAGTCTAGGCTTATGCTAAGCTATGAAGTAATAAACGAAAGACTGAATTGCAGTATCTTCAGAACATGTTTCTTTCATCACCATTAACTATAATTAATACATATGCAACTCATCTCTGACAAGTTGGAAAACTATTTAGCAAAACAGCATGAACGGGAGGGTACAGATTTGAGCCCCTGCATCGTTCCAGAGCACATGTTTTGGCCCAGAGGATTCCAAATTTAATACCTTCCATCTGCGAGTATTAGGTACCTTCTGAATGTTTTTCCCTATGGACCCAGTTTGTGCCGTCTCGTCAACCTAAGCTTTCCATAGTGTCAGTGGATGCTCATTGTCCTCCCCTGAACCAGTTCCAATCTGTCAACACACTTCTTAATATGTATATGCCCACAACCAAGCACAGTACTGCAGGGGAGACTTGGGGAACGGACCTAGTTTTAGGCCTGCTAACTTTTCTGAGGTTTGCTTGCAGTGCCTAGTCCTATAACTAAATGATTTGGAGGCCCAAGAGAAGCAGCAAGCTGCCCTCCCCTGAATCACTTTCCAGTGCTGTGTTTTTGGAGTCCCTTATCCTTCAACTTTAATCCATGCTTTTGATCTCCTTCCCATTCTTTTGCTAACACTTAACAATTTGTCTTTATTAAATTTCATCGCACTGCATTCCAACCAATTCTCACACCATCAAGATCACTCTGAATTCAAGCCCCATGCTTATAGCGGAATACATGAATGTTAACAGCCATCACTTGCAAATTGTTGCAATTTTCTAGCTTGTCTTAGAGTGCATAAACAAAGCCTTCCATGGCATTTCTTCTTTAAGAAGAGTTAATACTTGTAATAAAGTTAAAGAAAGACAAAAAGGGAGAGACTGATCAGATAAGCAGACCTATAAGAGGAGATCTTGATGCAAATCTACACAATTTCTTGCAGATTTGGGCCACAAATCTTACCCTGAGTGAATTATTTATTTATTTGGAAAGTAGCCATTCATCCCTGTGAGCCTAGATGAAAGTTCTCCTTTAAGCTGAAATTTCCTTCCATGAATATGAGCTTCTTTTCACATGCACAATATCAAAGGGAAATTTGCTGATTGTAGTTTGTCAGTGGCTAGTCTGGCATGATATCACGCACCACCAGTTTTTATTCTCCTGTCCTGATTGGTTGTTTTCCTGTGGCCAGCCTGTGTAGCCGTGTCATGTGATCACAAGTTCTGCAAAAGGAAGAAAAATGTTTCTCTGTCCATGTCCTCTTCAGACTATATATAATTTTATAAACCTCCATCTCTTTCATCCCTAAATGAAATGCTGCAAATGTTTAGAAATGTTCTTCATCCCTTAAGCACGCTGGTTGCCATTGTCATCAGGTGCAAATGGGGAAAACTCCAACTTATTAAAGAAAGCAGACACACACCTGTGTTTAGCTGTGCCACATAAGCTTCTGTTCATTGTAAACAACCTTTTGGACACACATTATATCAAATTGCATCTTGGGAGCTGTGGCTTGGAATCATGTACTTTCTCGGAGCCAGAACTGGGGTGATTTTGGCAGGGAGAAGATGGAAAGCTGCTAAGGAAATTCTAGGAAGAATGAACATGTAGTTAGGTCAAGGCTTGTCCCTTCTTGTAGAGCTGGGGGTGGTCGAGGCAATGGTGGTGAAGAGGGAAGCAGCATCACATTTGGCAAATCAGGGGTTAATCCAGCTACACACCACATGCTCAGAAACAGCATTGTCTGGATACTGAAAGTCCATGCACAAAAGCCAGCAAACAATCCTAAACTTAACAGTGATTCATCAAGGGCTAGTTTAGACTTGTTAGGGAAATAAAACTTCCGAGTACATTTGAGTCTGCATCTAATTCACGGACTGGATGAATTCTGGTCAAAACCTGGCTGGAATTTCTTGTCCTTCCCTGGATTTCAGACACTTTCCCCAGTTCTACGGTATCCATGTTGTGAAGGAAGGAGCAGAACTGTAGACTGCATTCCAAGTATGCCCATAGTATAGATTCTCAGACAGACATTTTATAATACTGGGAACTGGATTTGCAGTCCCTTTCCTAGAATTCCCTAGCAGGGAATTTGCCTTTTGCACTGTTCCTGCACACTGGTTCCAAACCTGGCTCGGTAGAAAGAGATTTCACCTCCTTTTAAGGCTTGCTTATCTTTCTTCTCTCCTTCCTGCAGAATAAACAACCCTCATTTTGTAAACTCTGCCCTATATCGCTGTTCATGGAAATAAGCTGCATTGACCCTAGAGACCAATATTCAATTCCTCTTGATCCAAAACCTCATTGCAATTTGTCATTTCCTTGGGGACATATAGACTGCTTTGTTGCTTTCTGGATTCAATGCAGTGGTTATGTTCAGTCTTACATTATCTTTTGATCTCCTCATCTCTCTTCTCTTCTTCTCTTCTCTTCTCTTCTCTTCTCTTCTCTTCTCTTCTCTCTCTCGAGAGTAGAACAAAGGAAGGGACATTTAATAGGCCTTCTTCTAGAAATCCCTAAGGAGAAAATCTTTATGGCAGAAAAATATTCAACCCGATAGTATCTCAGTAATTGAATGCACTACTAGGAATAATGAAGAAGAAGAAGAAAGGTTTGGTTTTGTTCAACCAGTACTGGTGTGTCAGATCAAATTCAGATAGTTTAGATCTGAAATTGTTAAGTGATTTAAATTTTCTTGCAAACGAACTACAGTCAGCCTTTAATTTTTTTAATCCAATCAATTATGGGAAATAGCTTTCTGAAAGCAAGCCTCATTCAGTTTCTTCTCCCACTCCCACCACACTTCTGTGATTGTACCCCAAAGCCATGATCATTTTCTCAGCCCTGACTCACTACTGATATGTCGTCCTACAGATATTTAATTTGAGCTACTTAATACAGCTTTGCTAGGATAACAGCTGACTTCAAAGAAAACATTCCCTTTCTAACCTCAGCAAATGTACAGGGCTAAGGGGGTGATGTTTTTAGTGAAGGCTAACATTTTTCTCCTTTCCAAATGTGCAATGTGTCAGAGAAAAGCACAGAATGAGGAAGTATGTAAATGCTTGCTCCAATTCCACATACCCACAGCAAACTCAGACTGCACTCCAATGCACATTTTCATTACACCGTAAGAAAAGCCAAGCTGGATAAAGCCAATGGGCTACCTAGTCAAGCATTCATTTCATGCAGGGTCAAACCAGCTGCACACAGGATCTCTCGAGCAGGATGGGAACCCCAGTCCTCATCAGGTGCTGCCCAAGCTCCCGAGCAACTGATGCATGCAAACATATTGCTTCTGGTACTGGAGGTAGCGTGGAGATATCAAGACTAGGAGCCATTGATAGCTTTCTCCTCCATGAATTTGTCCAAGCCCACTTTCCTTGGACTAGACTCTGCAGGGTCTTATTTCTGAGTAAACATGCATAGGCGTGTGATATTAACCACTGGATAACTGTGAGCTGAGGACTTCTTGTGCACCATACCCTGTGCAGCTCACTATTAACTCCATTCAAGAAAAGAAGAACAGTTAGTCCCTGCTCTGGGACTGGAACCTCATGTGGTTACTTTCCAGGAGCACCTGGGGTGTCCGCAAGTCTAACTGGCTCCCCACCTTGCATGTCCATGATTCCTAGTGTGTATACATAGAGTTGTGGGTTCAGTGAAGCACCCTAAACTTCCTCAACAACAGTGCTGTAGTGGAATCAGGACACCAGGACTAAGGAAAAGGTAAAGGTTTCCCCATGACATAAAAGTCCACTCATACCTGACCCTAGAGGGCGGTGCTCATCTCTGTTTCCTAGCCAAGGGAGCCAGGGTTTGAAATGGCATGACCCAAGCATTGTGCCCCAACTCAATGAGAATAGATAAGAGGAGCTTATCTAGCAGAAGGTTTTACCATGTCCCTGGCCCAAACTTGGATTGCAGTTTGTGTCCAGTGCCTCCAAGAACACCTGCCTTATTCCATCAAAGATTTCAGATATGCACTGTATGGCCTAGCCATGCTGCGTTCCAGCTTCCACTGTTCCTCTCTTTAAAAACTTGGTGAAACCTGGTGGAACCAAGGAATAGAATCCATCACTAGGTATAGGCATCTACAAAGATAGTTTCACTTTGGAAGGGCATTCAGAATGATGGAAGTGAATGGAAGACTTTCAGGTTCCATCTTCTAGTTAAAAATAAATCAGGAAACAGGTGATTTGAAAAATCCTGAGAACGTGATGAGCGAGAAGTAGTGCGTGTCAGAGTAGAAGATACTGGGGTAAACTGACAAGTATTCTGAGCTGGTATAAAGCAGACTCTCTTGTTCTCGGCATGAACATCTGGACTACATACAGTGTTGGGTCTACAATGCCCAAGGCCTCCAAAAGCTAGTGTTTGCACATAACCTGCTTCTTTCCAATTTCCCCCTTAAGTTTCTGGAGTTTGAACCACCAAAAGCAGTGGACGTTCTTCTTCTCATCAATAGTAGAAAAGAAACACATTGATTGCTTTGATGGATCCATAGATAAACTCCAGGTTAGGTCTGTACGGCTGCGTTCTCATGTTCTGCACCTTGCCTTTTCACCCAGGTGTTACCTGCATTGATGGGTTTCCTGGTTTCTCCACAGGAAGTTGCAGGGATTAGTTAGTGTCTAGGACAGGGCTGGGGAAGCTCAGGTACAAGGTGTCAGGGTCCAGGGTCTGGGTGGCCAGAGGCAAGACAGAGGCACCAGGACCAGGGCAACAAGCTTGAGGTGAGATGGAGCCCAAGGTCCAGTGGGGAAGTCCAATAGCAAAGTCCAGGCTGTAGTCACGGAGAGGGCCTGGGTCACGAACCAGGCATATGTATCTTAGGGGGCGCCTGCTCCCGTATGTTCCTTCAAAACTGCTTGTAATAAACCTATCCTTAGGTGAGACAACGGGGCACTGATGCAACATTTAGGTCAGAGGTGGGCGACTAGGAGCCCACCAGGTGTTTTGGACTGCTATTCTGAAAGGCCCCAGCTAGGCGTGTTGTTGTCCAAGGCATCTGGGGGTGGGTGCTGGCTTGCCTGCACCTGAATTGGATGAGACTAGCAACCTAGTTGATAGCATCCATAAAAACCTTTGGACATGCATTTGGTTCTGGTTGTCAAAGCGGATCCCGGCTGTCTTGCTTGTGAACTTCCCTGAAGCATCTTGCCAGCCACCACTGCAACAAGAAGTCAGACTAGAAGAGCTTCTCATCTGATCTCACGCCTGATATTCAGAGAAAGAGCATCCCCCTTCCCCGCATTGCGATGGATACGGGCGCAGGCAACTCCCCAATAACTCTTGTTCAGAAGCCATTAAGAGTGCCCAGTATGGACTGATTAACTTTTAATGTTCCTGTTTTCTGAGAAGCGCTACACTCTCCAAGGAGCATGTTTTAATAGTGTGGGATAACCTGCTATCCATTAAAATTGATGCTTGCAGGTAGCGGGGTCATAAAGCACCTGATCACATAAACAAATGTGCCAGTTCTGCATGTATTACAAAATCTGAATTGTGATGATAGCTATACTTTATGGAGGGGGTGGGAAGGCAGAAATAAGACTTTCTGAAACTGTTTTTTTCCCTGGCACATATGCTTACACCGGGCTTTCACAATGAGCCTGGGGTTGTAAGTAGCAGACTGGAAGCAATTCTTTTGATATATTTTTGTAAAGGTTGGAAATCATTTCTTACTTTTCTGAATGCCACTCAGCTGCAGGTAAATTAGAATTCTACAGCTGTAGGACTGCCAATTAGAGCCAATTGTAACCTGAATGGCATGTCTTGGCATTAACATTCTTAGCAGGATCTCCCCGCACCACCCCTTCAGCCCACCCCACCTCTGTTCCTGCACTAAGCAGAGATTGCTTCAAAGACCTGTTTCATATTCAGAAAGCCCTGGATGCAGGAAGGAATTCTATGTATGGGTGTTGTTGTTATCTTAAAAAAATACACATTAATTGAAATAAATACTCGAGGCTTCAAAAGGCAGCTTGGTACTCAGGAGCAATTGAGCATCGTGTGATTAAGGGCCCAGGTTCCAGAAAGAGGCTGGGTGTGAGACTGGGTGAAGAGTTCTGGAAGGATACCCTGTGGGGGTCCAGAGGGAGCCTGACTGGCATCATGTGCATGCAGAACATGGGTGGGGAAGATGCGCTTTCTCAGCTTGAACAAGTCTGGAAGCAGGAAGCACAGCTTGGCTTCCTTCGACACCCAAATATGCACAAGAAAGCCGAGTTCTGGCTGTTAGAAGTGCCAATGCAGGCATTCCTCGAATGTGCGTAAAACATGCCATTGCCCTGAGTGTTACTGAAAGTCCCCAAAATTCGATTCTCTCTGTGTTTGTGTGTGCAAAGTGGGAAAACAGCGACTTGTTTTCAAACTATCAGAAAAATTATTCTAGAGTTGTCAACATCCTCATGTCAATGTCAGCAGGAGTTTTTACTATTTGCTGTGACACTTGTGCTATTTAACTTTCGTCTCCAAGGTCTCACCCACAGATGTCAATGAGTCTTAATACAAACAGAACAAAATAAATGGATCAGGCCAATGGCTTTTTTATTTCCCCCCACCTCTGACTCTGAAACCTTCTGCCTGGGACAATGGCGGATAAGGCCTAATGAAAGCCAGCTTATGAAAACCAGCATGCCTCTTACAGGGCAGATTGGTAAAGTGTCGTGGCTCTTAAATACAATCTGGTGCCTTTGAGTTGTGTTGGGCTACCATCTCCCATCATCCCCATTCACTAATTATAGCCTATCAAATGAAAAAGTGGATCTCTCTCCCTCCCTCTCTCAGATGGGTACCCCTGGGCTGCAGAGAATTGGTGTGGATGCCAGGAAGTACTTCCTGACAGTTAGGACCCTGAGGGTATGGAATGGGCTTCCACAGAAGGTGACTGAGGCCCCATTGGTGAGGGTGTTTAAGGGTAGGCTGGACATGCACATGGTGGGCATGTCATGAGCGGAGCCGGCTGGTGCCGGAGGTCAGACTAGATGGCCCAGGAGGCCCCTTCTGACTCGTTCAGTTTCTATGTTTCTATATTACAGTCCCAATGCAAAATAGTTGCTAGGAGGCCATGAAGAGTTCGAGATTGGTTTGATTGTTTTTCTTTTTATAAGAATTTACCAAGATTGGCAAATCGTTTATGCAGTCCTGAGACACTGTAAAGGGTGGGAAACAAACATTTCAAATAAAATAAATAAATAAATAAATGCAACAGAAATTGCTTGAGATTATCAACAACAGCAATGAATTTGAAGAGAAACTGGTTCTTCCATCCTGGCAAGACGTTTAAGTGGTCAACTCTTTAAAATCAGCATCTGAAATAGGGGTGTGTGAATAAGAAAAATCGAGCTAGATGAAATTCTCCAGATTCAGTCTTGAAGCTGGTTCCCACTAAAATCCATATCTGACTGGTTTTTTTAATCCATCCATCTATATATCCATCTATATATCCATCCATCTATATATGTGTGCATACTTTTCCAAATGTACTTATCAACTGTGCACATCTCTGAACTCGAATCAAGTGTGTTCGTGTGCATTTTTCAGAAATATCCATTTTTATACATGTGTTGTGGAACCCTTTTTCTGATCCACAAATTGGATAGTAAGCCCAGAAATAAAGATACTTGGACTGCAAATTACGTCTGACTCAACACCTGCTCTGGATGGTATGAACTGGGGAATCGTCTTCTAAGACAGCTTGCTCAACACATTCCTCATTTGGAAAAGGGAACTATGAGGAATTAGTTTCATTTTTGACCAGAATGTTCTCAGTTTGCACCAATTTGAAATGACCACATGAGGTTTGTGGCTGACATCATTTCTGAGTTTGCAATGCTATTTGCAATTTTTAAAAAGTAGATTTGAAGAACGTGCTCTAAAGAGCTCATCCTTCTGGAAATAAAATGTACTGTGACTGTCCAAAAGCTGTAGCTTTAATTATTCAATGGACAGAAAGAGTTTGGGATCCAAACAAAATGAATATGATGGAAATCACACCTGTCAGATTTAGCCACATCTCCTACAAGAGATATACCTGGTACCTCCCTGCTCTCTTCTCGAGATTTTGCTTGAGAATGAAGCTCTGCTGAGTCATTTGTACTTAGAGCAATGCCAGAGTTAATGAGCTCAGTTGAATGTCCACTGCTAAATTGGTGGGGTGCTTCCATTGTTAAATTTAAAGCTTTCCTCTGAAAGGCAATCTCATTTGCCTTTCCCCAGAGCCCAGTATCCATTGAACATGTTTGTTAAGATTCCCTATTAAATTCCATTCAGCTTCTCATTTATTTGTGTACAAATCTAGAAAGTTGTGTCAACTCTTGCCAAGCTTGCAGTTTGTCACCAAGCCCTGGGAAGGGGAAAACTGGTAACCACTAAACTGAAGGTTGTTTGTTTGTTACTGCACAATTAGAGTTTTATGGCATGCCATTTGTACTCTTTTGCTCTCTTTAAAATTCGCTAAGCTTTGTGCTTGGCAAAGTAACTGCTGTTACAGTATACTTGTTACTTTTATATGGTATGCTTTAATGACATAAAATGGATGTCCCAGGGTTGAAATTACATGCTTCATACCTCTTTGTCTTGTCTCAAGGATTTAAGCTCAGTAATCTTTCAAAAATTGGTCATTAGTCACCTATCTTTTAGAATGCTGCAGTTGACTGGAAATTTAAGAACCAATACTTCAAAAACAATCTCAAAAAAGGGAGAAAAGAATAGGTGGATGGGAGTGACCAGCCCCTGTGGAGGTTTAAGGGTTAGGAAAGATGGAGATGAATAAGCAGTGTTGAAAGGGTGATTATGCAAATGGTGATGATGAAGGCAAGGCAAGGCAAGGCAAGAGCTAGATCCAAAACAGAGCTTTACACACTGAGAGACAGCAAAACCCATGTGGCAAAAGCAGCAGTCCAATACTCTTTCAAGATGGGGAGCCATACAAATGCAGATCAGAGCTGAGGAAATATCATTACACTCCAATGCATCTGTACCCTGCCTTCCTTCTTCTTGTGAGGAGCTGCATGCAGCTCACATAGTAGTCCTAGGCTTCATTTTATCCTGACAGCGGCAACCCTGTAAGGCAGGTTAGACTGAGAGGCAGTGACTGGCCTAGTCAGTCAATGAGTTTCATAGCCAAATGGAGATTAGAACCCAGATCTCCCATGTCCCCAGTCCAACGCATTAACCCCTGCACCACTCTGGCTCTCTGATAGGGGAGATCCAGGAGAACAGGTGGAGTTGCTGGTGCCGCACTGGACCTCCAGTTAAGAAGTCAACCTGGCAGAGTGCATTCTCCCCTCACCCCAAGGCTTCACTGCCCTAAAGCCAAGCGGTGCCTCTGATTGGCCTGCTGGACCGCCAGGTGAGAGCTGATTGGTGGCCAGCTGTGCCAAGCTGCCACTCACATCACGCCCCCTGGTGCCCCTCCCTGCCTACATGTGGGCAGAAAGTGATGCTCTCGCTGGAAGAGAAGAGAAGGGGCATGGCTTGTTTTCTTTGGCTTTTAGTTTAGTTACTTATTTTCCTTAAGTTTGCTTAAAGTTCATTTATTATGTTTGTTTGTTTGTTTATTTATTCATTCAGTGCATTGGTATGGCACTCCATAGCAGAGGTGATCTGGGCAGCTCATAGCGCAATATAAAAATGCAAATAAAAAGAAATAACAGTAACTACCAGAACCATAAAGCATCACAGGGTTAAAATACAAAATAAATACAACTGCATAAATAGAACAGGAGGAAATAAACGCAGTATAACCAACAAAACAACAACCAATGAAACAATAAAGCAATAAACCAGCAGCAAACCAATAGTCCAGTCTAAAAACAGATACTCAATGTAAAACTCTTAGCTTGGTGCTGAACACAAGGTAAAGTGGGTGCCAGTTGCACCTCCCTTGGAAGGGAATTCCAAAGGGGAGGTGCAATGGCGGAGAAGGCCCCTTTTCTTTTCAATTCCCCCCGCACCTCACGTTATGAATTTGCTGCATGAAGGCTGGATCATATTTTATTTATTTATTAAAACATTTCTATGCCGCCCCATTGCAACAAAGCCTCGGGGCGGCTCACAACAGTAAAAATTTAAACAAATAGCTTCAATTAAATCAATCAATATGGGTACTTTTTAATTATATGCTGTCTAGGGAAGGTTATAGTCTTGAAAAAGCACTGGGAAATTAGACAGATAGGTAAATAGATTAGATAGCCCGTCAGCTAGATAGATAGACAGGTAGGTAGGTAGGTAGGTAGGTAGAGTGGATGGATGGATGGATGGATGGATGGATGGATGGATAGATACATAGACAGACAGACAGACAGACAGACAGACGGAGGAAGTGAGAGAATATAAAGGCTGGCCTCATACTGTGGTAGAGTGAGCTGGCTACTTCAGGCGATAGACTTTGGAAGACGGCAGCAAGATGTCAGGGAGCAAGTTTGCAAGCTGAGTTAGCCTGAGGGCTCTGCTGTCCATCGCCCTTGTGGAACAGAGATGCCAGCACCAGGCCAGTGGGCTTCCCTGCACGGAATGGGGACGGGAGGGCTGGCTTTCTTTTTCTTTGCCTCAGGCAGCAGAATTCCTTAGGCCGGGCCTGCATGTGTGTGGACTGATGTGGCTTGAGGGCAAGGAAACCAAGCAAGGAACTAAGAGCGCCACTGTGCCATGTGTTCCCGGGTGGCAGCTCCATTGGTCTCAGTCTCATGTGGCTCAGGAGTGACCAGAGAAACCAAGACACGGACATATGGCAGGAACCGCTGCTTCAAAAAGGGATGCAGCAGCACATATGCAATCAGAAGACGCTATTGCTTCTGAGAGGGAAGCAGGAAGCAAAGAGCAGGCACAGGAAGGGATGTGAGGCTACCAAAAGGCAGCTCCGAACCTTCGCCAGTTTTGCTTTGTGATCCAGAGCAGTGCAGCATCCAATCTGCACATCAAAGGGAGGACCCAAGTTCCCCCTCTCTTCTCTTCTCTTCTCTTCTCTTCTCTTCTCTTCTCTTCTCTTCTCTTCTCTTCTCTTCTCTTCTCTTCTCTTCTCACTTTGCTTTTAATGTGTTTCTATTGCCTTTTCAACAGCACCAAGGGCAATTTAGTCACAAAGCACAAAGCAGTTTAGTCACAAAGTTAACCATGGAATAACAAGTATGATTAACACATCATGTTAATTTAGCACAAAGTCTGGATGAAGAGACAAAATGATTTTCCCTGAGTAGCTCCGACTTTGAAAAGGGCTACACAAATGAAATTGGTACTTGCAGCCAATCTCAGGCAGGTTTCCTCAGAAATTAGTCTCACTTTCTCCAGAGAGTTAAACAAGGAGGTAAATCAACATTCTGGACTGCATTTATTCTTCTTCCTCTTCCCACTACATGTAAACATGACAAACTATATTATATATACTATATAATAGCGTGCTCTGTGTGGGGCTACCCTTGAAAATGGTCCAGATACTTCAATTGGTGCAGAGTAGAGTTATGAGATTGCTTATGGGGTCTGACAGACATGACCCCATAATGCCAGTCCTATAGCATCTTCACTGGTTACCAATAGGGGTCTGGGTCCAATTTATGGTGTTAACTTTGCCATATAAAGTCCTAAATGGTTTAGGACTAGGATATCTGAAGGAACATTGCCTTTCATATACACCTGCCCAAGCTTTGAGATCTTCTGCTAAGGTGCTTCTCTGGGAGCTCTCTTTGAAAGAGGCTAAAAAATGCCTACCCAGGGAAGGGCCTTCTCCAGTGTAGCCCCGCAGCTCTGGAACCTGCTCTCCAGAGAGGTGCACCTGGCGCCGATGCTTTATCCATTTTGGCACCAGGCCTTTTTATTTACCCACATTTTAATGGCTGAATGATTCCTTGTTCTGGTGCGCCCACAACTGCAGTATTGGGTTTGGTTTTGGGCCCCTCATTACAGAAAGGATATAGCCAGGTTGAAGTCAGTGCAGTGTAGGGCCACAAGGTTGGTGGCCGGTTTGCAGGGGATGGGGTATGAGGCGAGGCTGAGGAAACTGGGTCTCTTCAGCCTGGAGAAGAGGAGACTCAGAGGGGATATGTTGGCAACATACAGGTATGTGAGGGGGTGTCACATGGAGGTGGGTAGAGACTTGTTCTCTCCTGCAGAGGAAGGCAGGATGTGCTCCAACGGAGCAAAGCTCAGGGAACCAAGGTTCCATTTAGATTCCAGGAAGCACTTCCTGACAGTTAGGACCCCGAGGGTGTGGGATGGGCTTCCACGGGAGGTCTTTGAGACCCCATTGGTGCGGGTGTTCAAGGATAGGCTGGACATGCGCATGGTGGGCATGTCGTGAGCGGAGCAGGCTGGAGCCAGGGGTCAGACTAGATGGCCCGGTAGGCCCGTTCTGACTCGCTCTGTTTCTATGTTTCTATGTTTTTACTGCATATTTTATTATATTTTATTATCTATTATCGAAATTATGTTTTTAATGTGTTATTATGCTTCTGGTTTTGTAAGCCGTCTTGAGATCCATCTCAGACCAAGATGAGATAGGAATGTTTTAAAGAAATCAATAAAATCATGTGAGCTTTTATTAGTAGGAATGCGAAGATTTGGTGGACAAATGTCTGAATTCAGAACTCCTGCTACTCATATTCCATATATGCAGAAACCAGTGTTAGTACATTTCAGCTTCTCATGTGGTCCTCTTATGGGCATTAAAGCAGCCATCCTTGAGCAAAGGAACTTGAAAGGGGAACGCCAGCATGAAATTGAAGACTTGCGTCTGATCAGGGAGTTTGATTCTATTACCTGTGGCCTGAATTGGGATAAGGGGCCTTTAAACCCATGAAGGGCATAGTCCTGTGGGGATGCTAGAATTTGGAGGATTAAAAGCAGGAAAGCGCAAAGATGCATGTTGCTTCTGCAGATGTCTCCGCAAGCCACTCAGGTGGCTGATTTCAGCCAACTGCGTTGGTGCTTCGAAACAAGAAGGAAGGAGGCCAGCCCTCCCCTTGCTCCACCCCAAAAAACCTTTCCCCTCTTGGAGAAGCAGCTGGGGCTGGACTTTCCACACTTCCTGCAAGGTTGTGGGGGCTGTGGGATACCCAGCCATGAGGTCAGAGCATTTTTCTTAATTTATCGCTAGGAAATGGGGAAATAAAATCCATGTCCAGGTGTTATCTAATGGTTAGAGGATTTCTCTGATTTAACTTTTATGTTGAATAGTTCCCCAATGTTGCAGGGCTTGTTTTACCATTTGTAAACGGTCAGTCTAATTATTTTGTTTGTTTGCTTATTCAGCATATGTTTAAGCTCCAATGCAATTATCGTATTACGCAGGCTTTTCATTTTATTTAATCATCATTAAGTTAGTGTAAATGCTTCTTACATCCCCAAATGAACATTTGCCATTGACCTCGAGCTCACACCTTTCTCCGGCACCTGTGTGTGTGTGTGTGTATGCATGTACGCACGCACGCACACATGCATGCCAATTTAGGATAACATTTCATGCCTAGTTTCATATACTGAAGAGGATTTCAGTCCAGAACAGCATGATAGATGTGTTAATTGTTTTTTTAAGGGGCACCAGACTCTTAGTTACTTAGGTCAATGAAGATCAGCTTGGCGACCACTCCTTCGTTTGATATCAATTGACTTCAGGAATTGACTTCAGCTTTTCTCTGAAACTTTTTTGCCAAAGAATAGCTCACTCACTATTGATAGATCACTTGTTATTGCGGAAAATGTATTATGTATTTCTACCATTAATTTACTTTCAAACATTTCCTCATACCCCAAATGAGGTTAATCTGTGAATAAATATGTGTGGGCCGACAATTCCCAACCAGGTTAACAATCACGAGTACAAAACCAGGCAAGATATCGCAATTTCAGGAAAGGTAATTCCAAAGCAAAGAATGCAATTGTGTGTGTGTGTGTGTGTGTGTGTGTGTAATGTGTGATTTCATTCTGCATATGAGGTCAGCTTCCTAAATTTTCATTGAGGTAAGTTAGTTGTCATTGTCACTTGAAGATCAATAGTTGAAAAAGAACTTTATCTTTGATTTGAAGCTCTTTTCTTGGTGATTTTGGGCAGATCCAGTAGGGTGCTTACATCTGGGAGCATGTGAGGAATCTGTTCACAGGTCGGCACCATCAGATACCCCAGACTTCCCCTGGCCTGAGCCCAAGTTCCCGGTGAGTGGACTGGGATGATGAGGTGCTCACCCGCAATCAAGCTCCACGTACTGTGCAAGCAGCGTCCCTCTCCTGCACCACGTAGAGCCACCACTTGTGTGGCTGCGCACAACACCAAAGAAGGCTGGCCATGAGGGGCTCACCAGGAAAGGAGCCCTTCACAACTGCTCACAGCCCCTCTTCCTGCCCCGACATGCAGCCACCAAAGAAAGTCACCAGTTGCACAGCCAGGGATCCGTGCAAACTGGCAGACTTCCTCTCAGCGTGGCTTGCTTTGCACAACCAGGCTGTGCACAAGTGGAAGCCTGTAATTGCTTTGATGGGTGGATTCTGACAGGGTTTGTCCTAACCCTATTGTGCCCCTGCACTTTACTTGTGCCCTGCCATTTCTGATGTGCAAGCAGTCCTCACCAATGTGCAAAACTGATTTAGCACTTCTGGGGCAACCCAAAATGAGTGAAGACACTTGTTCCTAGAAGGAAGTTCCAAGGAACTTGCATTAGGGAACTCCACCATCCTACCTCCTTCTCAAAATACGTATTTCCCTTCATTTCAGAACTGTCCCTAGGAAGGGCTAAATCTCCCTTGCAAAAGCAGCCGATACTGGATGTGCAATAATAAAATGGGTGGGATCCATCCCATGTGGAAGAAAATTGGCAAGGTGGAAAGGAAGCAGCAGGGACATAAGTACCGTGTTGGAATTTGCCTTGTCCAAACTGTAAAAGTTCCACTGTTGCTCAGCTGAAGCTTGCTACAGGCACCATGGGGCACAGGGCATGCTCTGGGCTTCAAAGTGGGAGCAATTACATCTGTCAGGGTCTCATGATGAATTTGAAACAATGCAAAGATATCTTCCCCCACCCCCTGCCCCCGCCACACACACAGAACAATCTTTTTTCTTTGACTGAAGGGAAGAGGCATGGCTTGAGGGAAAGACTGCTCTCCATAGTGTGTGTGTGTGTGTGTGTAGATGAGTGTTGCTAGTAATTACCATGCAAAATAAGGACTTGGTATTTAAAGGCAATGTCTGAAATTCAGCTAGGAATTAGCATGATTGAGGGAAGACAGCGCTGCTACAAGGTATTTGGAATGTACAAACAATGAAGTTGGCTCTGCTGCAGCTCTTCTGAAACATAATCCTGTTTGTAATGTTATTTGGAAGGCATCTTGAGTTTGTGTCGTGCGCGCGCGCATGTGTGTGTGTCCTGCCTACAGACTTACAGTTCTGTTAGCTGGTTCCTGAGGAAAAGGATAAATTGAAACGGGTCTCTTCTCCAGAGATGCCCAGTGAGAAAAGGAGGCAAACCGAGCAGCAAATTCTTTTCCTGCTCTCACAATTTGTGGGGAAATCCCAGGATAGGCTGATCTGATCTCATACCTCAGAATTAGCCTCACATAGACTTGTTCCCTGTTTGCTACAAATAGTGTCAACCTTTGAAATATAATCATCAAGCCAGGAGCTAAAGATGCAGGCAGCTTCTTCAGTGTGCTCACGGTTGAGAGAGAGAAAAATGCATCTATTTCCATGACTGCCATCACACATCTCTTTTGTTCCCTTGCTGTGTCTGGTCAAGGAGAAGCTTTTATTTTGAGGACGTCAGGGCTAGAGATGCATGTGAGTTCAGGTTTTTCCCACAAAACATAGCATTCCGGTTCAGTATGCAAAACTTCCCCAGTTTGATCTCCACAAAGCTCCTGTTTTGGAGATATTTCTCCCAGAGACTGAGCCAAGCCTATCAAGATGCCCTACCAAGCAATACATAGGAAAGCTGCACAATGTCACATTCGCTCACCACTAGATTTGTGCAAGCTTCCCATTCGCACAGAGGAGGCAGTGGGCATGGCCACGAAAGGGAAGAGAGATGAGGCACTGCTTGGAAATCCCTGGAGATCTCAGACATCACTCATTCATTCATCCCTGGTGAGGGCCCTTGGTAAATAAGGTCCTGGGGTACTTGGCACTAGAAAACACACCTCCAAAAAATCAAGAAGAAAATAGTCCACAAGCATAGGCATTTCATTAAATTCATCCATTAAAGTTAGTTACAGTTATAGCCTTCCTGTTCTTGTATTGTGAGCTTCTGAATTGCCCAATTTCATATATTTTGGAGGTGGGATGCTCTCCAAAGACTGGATTCACACTGGCCAGCTTCCACAGGAATGGCTGATGGCATATCAGTCATGTTGTTCTAGCAGCTGAATTAGGATGGTGTGAGCACCAATCCACCGTGTAAAGCCATGTCAAATTTTGGTTCTGAAGTTGAAAGGGGGGATTAAAGAGCTTCAGCCACCTTGTATTTCATGGAAGGACCATGCCTTGAACATGCTAAGAATGGACTTACCACCTGCCCCCGAAAATCTCCAGTTTGGGCACACTGTACAGGGGATGATCCCCAACAATGTCATGGGAGGAACTCTGTTCTAGGTCCCCTTCTTTGTCAGTTCTGCAGTTTAAAGTGCCCTGGAAGTAAGTTTGTCAGCCTCCTAATGGGAAGAGAGACAGACCCACGTTTGAGCCCATGCCATGTATGGAAAGGTTCAACAATATAACCATGAGCCAGAAATAGAGCATTCATTATGTGAAAGCAGTTACAGTATACAAGCATTTTACCTCTTTGTGCCTGGAAAAGCTATTGGATCCAGCAGCTGTTGGAATTAAATTTGTTTTATTATTTCTTTCTCTACCATAATTCACTCAAGTAAATATTATTGAGCACAGTTTGTGTTTGTAAATTCTGTCTCACACCTGTAATTTACAGCTTGCAAGCTGGGGTGGGTTCCCCCCTCCCTATCGGAATGGAGACAATACATGCAGAAAATTTCAGGAAATGAATATGCAGTCTGCGGATCATTCTGCAAGGGAGGACGGAAGAGCTGCTCGCTCGAGAAGCTAAAAGCAGGACTAGCGTGTGGCTATGGAGTGGGAGAAGTAGCGGTGCCATAGAGAGCATGATGCTAACAGGTGGCTTTTGTTCCAAATAAATGAATAAATGGATAGAAAGGATGAAACCCTGGTCATTTGCTTGCCATTCCAGGATGACGGGAAACCAATGTATGCATCCATCCAGGGCCAGTTTTAAGGGCTTGGCTCGTGGTGGTCTGTGTATGAGCCCCTGTGTACTCAGCTACGTTACTGCTGAATTACGTTTGCTACTCCTTCTTTCTGGTAGGTTCCTCATTTTTAACACCTGTGTGACCAGTAGGATGTCATGTTTCATGCTGGAAATAGCGGTCTCTGTTGAACTTGGCCAATGCAGATGAGCAAGGACTTCCTTCCAGATTTCTTCCTATTTGGGATGGAAAGAAATTCACATGTGGGAGAAGGCAAAATGCCTCATCAGTGGAAGAATCTTTTTCAGCTCCCAAGCATTATTCTATGAATTTTTTGTATTTATACGCGGGATTTTAATGATTGTAAGCCGCCCCGAGGCTTATGCAATGAGGGAGGCATATAAGCTGTCTAAACAAATAAATAAGCAGGTAGAGAGGACCCTCAGCTGGCCATGACTGTGGCTCCCGAGTCCTAAGCTCTGGCAGTGCTTGCACATGGAAGGACTCCACTTGGCTCTATTCATTCTGTCAGTTACTCCACAAGCCCTTGTGGAGGCAGGCGGTCCAATTCACAGAGCTGCCAAGCCTTCTTTGAGCCCGTTTCCTGCTTGACTAACTCCAGGGTGCCAAGGCTGTAGACTCATTAGGCATGCACACATCCTGCTCAAAAGCTAAGTGAAAGTACCAAAATCACTAAAAACAGTTGCTAAGATGCTGGGAGGTGCTGAAGAGACTGTAAGATAGGCACCTCTCTGGAAAAGGTGTTCCACCTGGAGGAGGCATCCAAATAGCATCATAATATCCCGATACTCAGAATGCAGTGATGTTCCTTGTTGGTTTTTCATTTCACCAGTGGCACATTGAATACCAATATGAAAGTTAATTTCTGGGAAGTTAATCTCTGGAGACAGAGGCTGAAACGGGGTCTTTTCCTGCCTCTTCTAGCCATACACATTTTTCCCAGTTTGTAACTTAAGAAGGCCAATATATGTGTCTGTTCATGTGTCTGATCAAAACAAAATGAAAGGAAGACTCAACAGGTGAGGGCCCGGAGAGAAGATTCTCTCCCAAATTAGCTGTCGCCTTCCCTGTCTCCCAGGCCTGCACTAGCAATTGGTTCAGACATTACTTCAGGGCAACACCAGGCTAAATTCCAGGCCAATTTTATGGTGATGCGATGTGTGTGTGGGAAAAATAGGTAAACCGCTGTATCCATAGTACCATGTTAGTAACAAAGCCTAACAGGTTGTCCTTTCTGATATGTCTAAGCATTGTCCCGTCTCGCCACACTGGTTTCTATGCAATTCAAGTAATATATGAATCAGCCCACAGAGCTACCCTGCATAAAGTCCCACCAAGACAAACACCCCCCACCAGTTATAAACGCCAAGTGTGAATTGAGGCTTGCTGGGTGCTTGGCGAGGGCCCCATCCTTGTGGTCTCTTGCAGGCAGCAAATTCGGAGCTCTTTGGAGCCCCTCGAGGGCCACTGGACAGGATTTCTAATTCATAGGCTCTGCTGAGATTGTACAATCTGCTCCTAGGGCAGGGTTAGCAATCCCGCCCCGTAGGCACCCAGCAACTGCCTAGGCACCTTTTCGCCCACCTTTTCTTCCAGTAAATGCGAGGATGGCACTCCACTGATGTTAATAGCAGATGTGGGAAGGACGACCCCATTGAAAAATGGCTGGGAGCAGAGGAAGCCCACCCCCACCAAGGACTCTTGGAGCATCTTGGTCCAGGAGGTGAGGGCAAAATCTCTTCCCAAAAAGAGCTGAAGCAAGAAAAGTGAGGATCCAGAGAAGGGAGCACAAGAAAAGCAAGACTGCAGAGGGAGTGGAGGGTAATAATCACATTGAAAAAGCCAAGGAAACGCGGGGGGAACAGCTTGGGGGTTTGAACAGTTCTGTTTCTTATGCTGTCTTTACTCACTTGACTGCATGACAATAGCAAAATAAACAATTGATATACTCCCTCTATATTACTGTCAACACGTGAACCAGATGTAGAATTAACTGGCAGGCACTCTGTCCATCAAACAAGAGCTGTACTGAAGCTCCAGCACCATGGCAATTAGCTTCCCAGATGTTTGGTGCAGCTCCACTCTACATTTCACAAGCTCCGTGTTACATCTCACCATCTTGGAGGGATATTTTTAAACTAATTATCACCATCAAGCCTGTCCCTGAGATTGGAAGACCCTGAAGTTTCCAGCACTGTATTTTGTCACCTATTAGATCAGAGTTTAATCATATTTAAATGGCACCCAGAAGTAAACTTTCCTCACTCTTCCTTTGAATGTGAAGAAAGACAAAGGTCTCAGCTTTAGCCTTCTTAAAACCTTTGGTGATCAATTCCACAGTCAGGGTGGGAGGAACAGCAGATGATTTGGAGGGCTGCCGTAGAACATTCCTAGCATACTCATGGCACATTCGTAGCCCGTTTCTGCTGGGACCAAGGACGGTGGCCAAAAACCCTTAACTCCAGAGGCCCCGCAGACTTTCCTCCTGTCCACTGGTTCACCCTCAAATTACCCATTTCCCAGGCCAGGGTCTCAGCCTCATGGGAGAGGGCAACCACAGAGCTTTCCACGGGGAATCCTGGTGGGGGAGAGCAGCACAGCTGGATCTCCTCCAAGGCTGGAGCTGTGCAGCTAGCTCTGTAGGAGGACATCAGAGAATAAATGGGTCAGAAGGGGCCAAGAAGACCACTGAGTCCAGCCCCCTTCTGGAGCAGAATGCCAGTTATGCCATTCTGGTCAGATTGCTTCTTGAAAGGCCCTGGAGTGGGGGAGCCCCCAACCTCTCTTGGCAGCTGGTCCCACTGTTGTTTTGCTCTCGCAGTCAGGAGATTCTTCCTTGTGTCTAGCTGGCACCTGGTGTACTGTAGTTTAAGTGCATTGTCCCACGTCCTACAATCTGGGATGAGACAGACTAGGTCTTCTCCTTCTTCTTTGTGCCAGCCTGTGAGGTACCTGTAGAGCGCTATCACGTCACCTCATCGTCTTTTATTCTCATGGCTAAACAGACCGAGTTCTTTCGGTCTCTTGTCAGAAGATTTTCCAAGTCCCGTATCATCTTTGTTGTCCTCCTCTGAACCGTCCGCAGATTATCAGTATCCTTTATTTTGTTTTAAGCAAAAGTTAGAATAAACAGTAATATCTTGCACAGTTGTACATGAAATTAGATCAATGGAATTTGCATGACCATAAAACCTCATTTATCTTTATCTTGTTTATTTCATTAGAATTATACCCCACCTAATTCCTGCAAGAATCCCAAGGTGGCCTACATCTTCCCCTCTCCATTTTCTCCTAGTAACAACCTCGTGAGTTGGGTTCGGCTGAGAGTCAGGGACTGGCCGAAAGTCACTCAGTGAACCTCTGGCCAAGCAGTCTGGTTCTCTGGAGTCCCAACACAACACAATGCCACACTGGCTCTCTGTTGCTGTACTAGTTTTATGAGAACCACCCAAGGAACACAAAATATGTGCAAGGTTTTGAGATCTAAAGAGATTTCATCAGATGTACTGGGGGCTGCTGTGAAGTTGGAGTTGTGATACATGAATGACAAAGTCCTGAGATGGAAATGGAGGAGGACAGATATGTGGATCTTCAGACAAGGGTCTGGAAGGTAATGTAGTGGCTTCAGGTTTACCTGGAGCTACTAGACTTGTCCCTAAAGCTGCTAAGAGCAAGAAAGCCAAAAAGGTTGGATCCCCCATTTTTGAAGATGGAATCTTGCTGTTAGCTAGAGTTGAATACAGTTCATGTCTACATGGATTTTCCCCCATTCAGCAGTTCACGTTATTTCAAGTTATCCCAAGCATGACCAAGCATAGGAGCCAAGTCCCAGCTAGGGAATATCTCAGTCAATGTTAATCAGAGTTGATCCAAGCTTAAACTTTCCTCTTATCCATATCACTGGCTTGGAATCTTGTCACATACACTGTACACAGAATGCAAAGGGACACAGTTTCCCCCAATTTAGGCATTTCTTGCCCAGATGGATTTAGTGATTTTTAAAAGTTGACATATTGAGGGTTACCATGTTCTGGGGGCCAAACTATCCAATGCATACAATAACCGTGTGGATATAGTCAAAGCGAAGACAAATGTTGGGGTGGATACAATGTTTATGGTTACTTTGACCAAAATGCAAAGGACTGTTTTATCATTTATTCATATTTATATCCCACCTTTTTCCTGTTTAAGGAACTCTAGGCAACTTACATATTTCTCCTCTCCTCAAGCTTATCCTAATAACAACCCTGTGAGGTAGGTTGGGCCAAAAGTCTGTGACTGACCCAAAGTCACCCAGTCAGTTCCATTGCTGAGTGCTTTATTTTTGTCTAACAATGACAACTCAAGTAGAGTGTTGTAAAATAAATGCAAATTGTCCATGAACCATGGGCTATTGAGGCAAATAACATAACGGTTGTTTGCATGTTCAAATCTAACAGTTGTTCCACAATATTTAGCTTTATCTTTTTCAAGAATGTTCTCCTAGGGCCTCTGGGAGAAAGAAGGTACTTGGGGAAGCTTTAATGACCTCAAGAGGTGTGTGTTAACCCAGTGAAGGATTCGGTGGGTAGATTATCTATTAATTAGTTTTCTCTTTTAAGCAAATAAGGATTTTCACATCACCAGGGAGAATTGTAACTCCACAGGGTTTGTAGAGCTACTGTGCAGAGCTGAAGGATACACAAAGGAAGCTGAGAGACTGGTGTAACATGTCAGAATTACAGATAAAGTGCGAGCTGGAGAAAGGCATTCAAAAACAGGTTTTCTCTGAGACTGGCCAGGCCTGGTGTCCTTCAGAGTTAGGGCCACTTTGCTCTCCATCGACTAGCCCAGGGGCAATCCAATTTTGCGTGTTCTAAAATTGATTTGGATTCACATTGCAGGATGGCATATCCAGGAAGGTCATTAATTGAGGAGGGACTGAGGGAGGAATTATTTCCTAAAGGTCCCTCCAAGGTATGGCTATGTGGCAAGACACCTGACATCAAACCACATAAGACTTGAACATGCAGTCTTGTAGCATGTGTGGAGTACCAACACTGAGATGCCACTCACAGCATAGAAACAGAGCGAGTCAGAAGGGCTCTCCTGGGACATCTAGTCTGACCCCCAGCTCCAGCTGGCTCTGCTCATGACAACATGGGGGCACAAAAGCTCCCAATTGTTGTGCTGATGCCAGAAGCCACTCATCAACAGCCACACACATGTTTCAGCAACCTGTTGCCAGACATTTTGGTTTAGAGGACCACAACCAGTCAGACTTGGGGATATTCCTAGTGGAAAAGCCACCCATTGCTGGAAGCAAAAAAACATTCTCCATGACCTTAACTCAGACCATTTTAACATTTTCCAAGCACTCCTTGTATTCTGAGGTCCTCTTGTATACTTACGTCCTTATAACCACCAACACCTTCCGGATAATATTGCCCTTCTTCAGCACATCTAACAATTGTAACCTGGCTCATTTTTTAAAAATCCAACAGCTAATTGCTATTGATAAATCTCAATGTTTAAATAATCGTAGTTGTATCTCTGTTGTCGGCTAGTCTGTTTTCTTTGTGGAGTGAAGGGCTTGGGATACCGATGCTGCTGAATCTTCCAGGTGAACTGGTGGAGCAGCTGCTCAGTGACAGAGTATATGCGCTGCACGCAGAAAGCCCCTGGGTCAGTTCCTTCATCTCTGGGGGCTGGAGAATCCACCGAGATCTGCTTCGAATCATTACAGAGAATAATGCACGTGCCGCCGCTGTCTCCGCAGGCAGCTTCCTCTGCCCCTCTCTTGTTTCGAATGCAAGTTGGCCTGGCTGGTTACACGTGGAAACAATGCAAAGTGAAGGTAATTCTGTCGCTCCAAGCTCTGAATGACAAAGCACACGCAAAATGATATTCTGCACATCTATAGAAAATGCTCTTTAAAAGACTGGGTGGGTGGGGTGGGGTGTCTGTTTTTAACCCTGGACAGCAAATGCTCTTCACAGGGGGCAGCTTCCAGTGCCACCCACCTGGGCACAGACCCCACGCCACTGCATTCCATGAGCAGTAAGTTGCCGGTGCGTTCCTGTACCAGCCACTTGCAGAGTGGAGACATGATGCTCCCAAGGCAAATCCTGTGATGATGAGGATAATGTAATGTTTGTGTCCTGCCATTTCTTCTCCTGGGAGGAACCCAAGGAGGCCTTCCTTGTCCTCTTCCTCTACATTTTATCATCAGTACGTCAACCTTCTGGAGTAGGTTAGACTGAGAGTCACTGACTTGCCTGGAAATGCTCAGTGAGCTTCATGGCCAAGCCAGGACTGAGAATCAGAATGCGCCCGATCCTGTCTAATCTTGGAAGCTAAGTAGGATCGTCCCTGGTTAGAATCTGGATGAGAAAGCTCAGTTGCACACTGAGCAGGGGGTTGGACCTGATGGCCTTCTAAGACCCTCCCAATTGTATGATTCTATGATTCTGGAATAGAGCAAGTCAGTAGGACTCCATCTGAGCTCTGGTCCCCTGACCTGTTCCTGAAAGGAGCATTTCTACAAGTTTTTGGTGGGCACCCCTTGCCAATTGGAATCAGTGGAGGTGACCACACACGGGCGCTCTCCACTGGATGCTGCAGCTGACCCACCCACCCTGGTTTTCAAAGGACTGGAGACCAGCAGATGGTTCCCCTGAAGCTTTGGGGAGGGAAAGAAGCTGCAGCCCTTGAGTCTTTACTTATGACTTGGCAAGGAAGTTTCCTGGAACTTGTCTAAATACATTCATCTCTCCTTTTTGGTTGTCCATGTCTGAATCAAACAGTGTGGCAGGTTCCTGTTACTCACAAGGAATAGATGCCTTGATGAGAGCTTGCTGCCATCCCTCACTTAGGCAACAAAAACCTCAGAGCCAGGGACAAATCTGTGTACAAGGAAGAGTCAAAGGCAACAACAGCAGGATAGCGGCTCCCTGCCCGCTTTGTGCCATGTCTCATCGGGAATTTGCCACATTATCTTCATACCCATCCCATCATGAACTTGCCCATGGCTTGCCATTTAGCTTCATGACAAAGAACTTGAGCTGAGCCCTCCTCCCTCCCAAGCACACCCGCTCCACCCCAAAGAACCGGGATCAAATTCTATGTTGTGCTAATTGCACTGCTGAAGTGGTTCTCTCTCTCCCATTCACTCGCTTCACATTTTGAATAACAGTGGGCAGCCCAAGTTGGACTGAGACCAGCACACCAGAAGAGTGAGATTAAAATTGCCCCCACTCATCCCTGCTTAATTCTGCCCTGCACACTCCATGAGGATTAAAAAAGAAAAAAATAATCCAGTTGGCTCCATGAATCCCAGGAGGGGGCTTAGATTTGAGAAGCAAGTGGCACAAATGGAAGACTCGCTTCTGGGACCCCTTACTCCCAAACCGGAGCAGATACTTTTAAGTTGAGAAAAGAAGAAAAGGACGAGGTTCAGCTCTGCACTGCGCCATTTGGACATACGTTGTTTGCCCTCACTATAGCAATCCACAGCAGACCATGGACCCAGGAAGGGATGGGCAGATCAGTTTATTTCCACTCCATGCCGGCTGCTCATTCATTCATTCATTCATTCATTCATTCATTCATTCATTCATACATCCACACTGTCCTGTTTCTGCATTCATCTGAAGCATTAGAAAGAAAAATGCATGCAAATCCAGATTCGTTTTAATGTATCTTATTCACACAGTAAGATCTTCCCTATATGTATTACCATAAAATGCACTTTTTGCAGGTACTTTAACCCCAAATACATGCTCTATACATTTCTGAAGACAGGAACTCTATCGCTATATTTGAGGAAATGGCAAAATTCATTTGGTAACTGCATTCTGAACTGCCCATTAGTCCAGGAATTGCAAAGCAGGCCGGATCCCGTAAAAATGTGGATTGAACAAAACCTTTGAGCAAGCCTAGCATCTGACTGAATGTGTGTGGTTATGGCAACCCATCAGACCCCCCACGTACATAAATCCTTTATATGGACAGATAGGTAGATACTGTTTTTGTTCTTTTTGTTTTTCCTTCCAGAGTCAGATTTCTCTAAATAATACATTGTCCAATACATTTTAAATGGGGCTGTATGTCTGCCTTAGAAAATGCAGCGCATCTTATTATCAGTCAGTTCTAGTCAAACACCTTGTCAGCAACATCTCCTTGTGGGAAATGTAGGTCATGGATGATTTACTGATAAGGAAGAGCCTTGACTGGTTATATATAAGAATATATGTGAATGCACAATCATCCCGATACACCATAACTGTAAAATGTCAAGGAGTAGTTCTGGCTGGGAGATGGATGGGGGTATCCTCCCCACTCCCCTCCCCCTCCCCCTCCCCCTCCTCTTCTTCTTCTTCTTCTTCTTCTTCTTTTCAAGCTCTTTCATCAGTTAGCACGAGATACTTCAACATAATGCTGCCATTTCATTAGAAAATCTCGAGCAGATTTGCCAAGAAGTATTTAAGAGTAAGCAAAACGGCCTTAACTAAAGGCTATGCAATTTCACGGTGAGTTATGTGTCTGGAAAGCAATAGTTCATCACCTCTAAATTCACACGGTTCATTACTTGCCAATCCAACATACAGAGACATCACTGCAAAGGAATCCAAATGGACGCTAAATCGACATGAGCCCTGTAATTATGAGGCAATCAAAATAAAAGTCACTGGTTTCAAAGTTAAAATGAAAATCCGTAATTATGTTCCTTTAAAAAAAAACAAAGAAGCTTAGATTAAAGAGAAGGAGCGATAGGGAGGGGAAGACAACTGTATGGAAATCAGATGCAGGCAGCCCAGTAGAAATACATTGTTCTGAGGTCTGTGCTTTCTAAATAATAGACAAGGTAACTGTATAGACTGATTCCTTTGAAACGTCTGACAAACATGATTTATGGCGTCCCTCAAGCATATTCAGTGGCTGCATATTCAATTGAGAGGGCTTTTCTCCTCTCCCCTTAATCTAATCTTGTACGGAATTATATTAAAATGGTGGCTTAACTTGGAAAGTCACAGAAGGGAAGGTATGAATTGCATTTGTGCAAGGGGGAGAAATCATACAGTTTGGACATTCCACATGCAAGGCTGCAAACAGCAATTAATCACTTTTCTTCCTCTCATCAGAACTTGGCTGTGAAGTTTCAAGAGGCAGAACACTCAAAAAGACTCGTTTCTAAACTAGAAGCCTTTGTGGATGCCATGAAATGTCAGGAGAAAAGGGGGGGGGGAGACGACATGGGGGAGGTGTCCGTGTTCATCATAAATCAGTCAATAACGTAATATCTTTAAGAGTTGTGGATTAGCTTCGATATGTCTAAAGCAATTGGTTCCTAGGGCTTGTTTCAGATTTATGACTCCTTACTTAGCGTATCTTGACGATACTCATTGACTCCCCATGATCCTTGCTTTTATCTTCTTAAGTTTCATCGGCTTTGATTATGTTCACATACTCAGGCTTACCTAAGGATTTGACCCCAGGGTAATTGCTTTGGAGTAGCTTTCCGTGTTGCTGCTGAAGGCATTTCCTTATAGTAAATTCAGAATTCCACCTCTGGGCACCTCTTTTTCTTCTTGGACTGCTGGCTGTGGTAAAGCTGAAAATCTGCACATATTTAGTTGGATGCGCATTCCATGGAATTCAGTGCAATTTATTTATGAGTGGGCACCTTGCAGGCCTGTAAGTGCATTCTAGGGGCATCAGACACAATGAGGATTGTGTCCTTTGGGGATTTGACATGCACATGGTGGGCATGTTGTGAGTGGAACCGGCTGGAGCCGGGGGGTCAGACTAGATGGCTCGGGAGGCCCCTTCTGACTCACTGTTTCTATGTTTCTATGATTTCTTGTGAGTAGCCAGACATGGGATTAAGCTGTATGCTCCAAGCAGTGGATGGCATGCAAAATAATAATTTTGAAGAAAATAAAGCCCTACCCCTTATGATGTCTCCTGACCTAGAATCTGAAAATTCCCAATTCAACTTGCACTGAAGCAACACAAAAAAGTTATTCTTCAAAATCTTCTCTACAGCTTGGAAGGGCTCAAAAAGGAAAACAAGCTTTCTGCAGATACTCATGATTGGCACGCCATTCCCAAACGAAGGAGAGGCAGTTTGCCCATCTCTGCTTAGGACAGATTCTGACAGATCTCCCTTTTTGCCCTCATAACATTTGGAAGAGATGTGGATCTAAGAACTTCCCCAGACATTACTGAGACAAGCTGAAGCAAATGTTCACCGCTCTCATGGTAATCCAAGAGCTGTGCATTGCTTTACCTGTAAACACCTAGCAGGATGCACCTCAGCATCCAAGCCATACAGCCCACCTGGGGCTCAGCAAACCTCATTTTTCCACTTACCCAAAACTGCAAGATGGAGGCAGGTCTCTGTCCTCATTACATAGCTGGTAAGTAGCTTGCTTGGTGGACCAAGCGTTGCCTGGTCTTGAGCCAGTGCAGTCATCTGCATCGGCTACTATTAACCTGCCCCAATTTCCCAAGTCACAAGCAAAGAAAACACTCAACAGTAAGAGGAAAAGCCCAAGCAAAGATTATGGTTTGGGATGATACAAGCTGAGATGTAAAAGTTTGGTGTGCCCTGAAAATAAATCTACCCAACTTCTGCTACTTGGTCCTTTGAGGAGGAATTCTCCCAAGCAGCGGAAGATAGGGGATGTATTTATTTGTTTGCTTGCTTGCTTTCTATCCCACCTCATTAGCCAAAATCTCTCTGTGTGTGCAGGATTCCAGTCTACAACTCCTTGTGAACAGATGATGTACCCCTGGATGCTGTTATAAACCACCAGAGAGCTTTGGCTATTGAGCAGTATAGAAATGAATTGAGACTAAGAGATAATAGAAGCAGCCATCCCCAGTCTGTCTAAGACATACTGCCTGCTGTATCAAGATCCAGAGGTCCAGGCCTTAGCCTGACCTGCCACCAGGCCCATCCCATCCCCATTGCTCATTTTCATCTTTCCAAAGAATCCGGAGAGCTCTCTGCCCCTTTCCCTGGGATCCTATATGGAATACCAGAGCTGGGAGAAACTCGAACTAAACCCAGCCGCCAGCTGGCCTTATAGTAATTCTTTCAGGCATTGTTCTTTAATGACACCCTTACAAGCAGTTGGCTTTTACAATGTCTCCATAACATAATGATTTCCAGGCTTCATCTAGGTGAGCTTTCATTACTTTACTCAAAGAGGCTTCCTGAGATTTGCCTGTCTCGGGTGTCAAGAGGGCAGTCAGATGACTGGGTCACTCTCTTTTTATTAGCGGCCCTGGATGTTCTAACCGCGCGGTTTTCTGACCTGGCATGCAAAGATAAGACAACGTATCACAAATGGCATTTAGCTTTCTTTCCTTTGGGCAAACCTGCTTTCATTTCATGTTATTGATTTTATAACATTTAGGGAGCCATCCTCTCTTTAAAAGATGCATTGTGAAGAGATGTCCAAATACTGAAAACATACACACTCAAATGTTAGCTCAACAGAAATGCAGTAAGAGAACAAAAAGAAGCAGGAAGCAAAATCTGGAAGCATCTGTATCATTGTGTACCAGAGTTGTGTGTATACCCTTCTATGCCCCTGCAAGAATGTGTACCAGAATTGTGTGTATACCCTCCTATGCTCTTGCAAGAATCTGGCCCCTTGCTCATGTTTTTCTCCCAAGCAAGACTGCTCCTCAGTTTCACTGAGTAAGCAGAGGGTAATACTCTATCTGAAGGTCTCATCCATTTGGAGAGAGGTACAGCTCAGTTCTGGTTTTAAATCAAAGGAGGAAGAGTGGAGAGCTTGAAGTTTCCCATGAAGAGTAACTGCCTGGGAAATAGACCGAATTCCAGAAGGCCAACTATGCTTTCCACCAGGAGAGAAGCAGCTCAGTCTTCTCCATTTCCCAAGCTCCATTCCCTTTCCAGAAGTTGATAGACACACCTGAAAAATTATATTCCTATGCAGTGAATGAAAATTTTGGGTGCTGGCAGACATCCTTGACACCAGAACCCACTGCTGGCTCAGATAAGCCTGAGGAAAGGAAAGGACCTCCTATGGATGGCTATAGTATTACAGCAAATGCTTATGATTTGGGTGCAGATATCAGGAAACCGTTTTTTGGGCCTAGTTTCAACTCAATGCCACATCCTGCCCTATCACATTCCCTTTCCGAACGTTTGGCATTTCCAGTTCTGGCTCCATCCCTGGTTCTGAGCCCTCACCTGCAAATTGCTCCTCTACTTCAGGGCTCAGCATGAAGCTGCCTCTTCTGAAGGGCTGCCCTCCAAAACAGAATCGTACATAGCAGATGCTCAATGCAGGTTTTTATTTTGGAAGAAAAGAACAGCAGATGGGCAAGGTGGTGAAAGTGGGGAGGACATGCCACAGCTTAGCTAGCGGCTTCCAACAGCAAACATAAGGAGCTGTTCCAAGGGAAAACAACATTTGGGGTTGAGTTACAGCAATGAGCTCAGACTTTGCAAGTGCGATGCAGGAGCTGTGCATTTTCATGATTGCTCAGGAACCTCCTGAAAATGGGGCAGCCTCTCCACAACCTGTTCTCCTGGTGATGGATACTGACATGCTAATTTACCCAGGTGGAGAGCAGCTCCATATCTGGAAGAGGGCAGAACACCTTTCTGTTCACAAGGTAGAATGCTGTTATATATAACACCGTCTAAACCAGGAATACGTGTCATGTTCTTAAAATAAAATTAAAAGGGACATATCTTGAGATCAAAGGATGCATCAAAACAACTTCCAAGCAGATAAGGCAGTGCATTAGGAGTCTGCTCATAAAATTTACATAGGCACCCAGGGGCTACAGTGAACTGTTAACGCACAAGTGCTAGAAGGCTGCCAAAAGCCTACATCAAATAAATAAATAGATAGATAGATAGATAGATAGATAGATAGATAGATAAGATAGGCCTACAGAGTTCCAGTTGTCATTTGGCAACTGTTTTGGAAGCTTTCATTTATAGAAAGAGTATTCCAAAGTATTTGAACTTGGACATATTTTTTGCTGTTGTTACGTACTTTGAGGTTGCCATCAATTCCTGGTGACCCTATGAATGAATGCCCTCCAAAATAGCCTGTCCTTGCAAGCCCTGCTCAGCTCCCGTAAAGTCAAGTCTGTGGCTTTCTTTATGGAATGAATCTGTCCCTCCTTCTCCTGCTCCTGCTCCTTCTCCTTCTCCTCCTTCGACCTTTAACTTTCTCAAGCATTATGGTCCTTGCATATAGATAGTGTTTTCCAACCTCCTGACTGTTGAAACAGCTTCTACTCTACTCATAACTTCTCTATCAAAATTACGTCTTTGTTGTAAGCCGCCACGAGGCTTTGTTGCAATGGGGTGGCATAAAAATGTTTTAAATAAATAAATAAATAAATAAAATTATACTCTTCATACACCCAAAGATTTACTCTTCATGCTAAAGATGTTCCTTGCAAATATGTGTAATAAAATAGATACAGAAACAGAGAGAGAGAGAGAGAGACCTGAAAACTGGCCATGGGGGAGGAGTAGGGCTACGTGGCCACTTACACATCACCAAAGAAGACAAAACAAGATAGCAACATATTGACCTTTAAGAACTTCAGAAGAGACCTTGCTGTTTATTCTGTAACCAACAGAATGTCACCACAAAATATCACAAAGGTCTTCTCAGTGGTGGCACCCACCCTCGGAACATCCTCTCTCATGCAATTTGGGAAGCAGAACAATTGGTCTGTTTTTGAACACCTCCTGAAAATGGGACATCCTGTCCACCAGATGCTCTCCCTACACTGGCCACTGACACACTAGTTTTCTCTTATGTCCTATTTTAATAACGTGGCAGATCCAAAATGACTGCAACATCTAGGAAGTACACTGTTTAGTGACTGGATCATCTACCATCACTCAATAAGTATCCAATTGATTAATCTACCAATTGAAGCTTGCACTCATCTGTTCCATCTGTAAATGCTGAATGTCCTCTTTATGGAGTAATGAAAGTCATTGTCAATAGTAAACCCTACTATTTGCTAGATAATAGCAAGCTGGTATTATAGCTCATTATCTCCTACTGGAGTGAATTTCCCTTCCATCATATATGAAGCATTTCTATCTTGCTTGGTCTTATCCATGACTACATCACTGGGCATATGCATCTTCTGTCCTTTGATAGTTGAGTTATTTTGGAATAATTTGCTTTTTCTACAGATGTGAGACTGTGGATCATGGGTCAAGCTAACTCCTCCTGCTTTTAAAACCTTAACTTACCATGACTTGCATAAGACCCTTGCTTGTTTCCCCTTTTCTGTCATAATTTAAGAATGTGCCCATACTTTCAAGATGCAGATACCCTGGGGATTTCTGAAACAGCTAAGGGTACTATAGTGCTGAGCGTAAGATCTTCATATTGCATATACACTTCCGAGCTTTAAAAAGCCTAAGGATAATTGGAACAGAGATCTACGTCTGATTATCTATCTATCTGTGTAATAAGTCTGCTATTTTTTCTGTTGAGAATGAATGTGAGGCACTGTCCAGATGAAAGATTCCCCCCCACCTTACCCACCTCCTTTCTTCCCATACCTTTAATGATTATGCTGAAGTCTAAAATTAAACTCAGCAGGTAGGAAGATTGATTCTACACGAATTTCAAAAAGTTTTGCATAGGCTTAGATTAACACTGGATTGGTGTGCTACAGAGAACTCATGGAAAAAGAAATGTTACAGAATGACATAAATGGGGACATCCAGGCTCATGTCATTACCAAGGGACATTGGTAATGGCATAAGCCTTTTCTAGTTTAGGAAGGGGTAGTTAGTATGTGGCTTCTTTTAATTAGAGAATAGCTAGCATGTCTCTCTTATGTCCCCACTTGTACACCTGGTTGCAGTTCAAGGGACCTTCCCATGATGTAGGTGATCGGGATGAGGAGTTCCCACAATATCCTGCTGGGTTGCACTCCAGTGTTGACTTCAATAGGCTTAGCATCACTCTACTCTGCAGGATTAAGGATGCTTAACTCACTACTGGATTGCAACTCTAATGGTCAGGCATGATTCTATGATGCAAACCAACCCTGTGCCAGTGCCTCTTGCACCTGTGCAGTGTCCCGGACCAGCCGTGCCCTGTTGCAAGAGCGGAAGCTAAAGTAGTGCCCACAATTCCCATTTTTCCTTCCCTCCCTGTAACCCTTTTGCTGTGACCTGGTAGAAATCTCCACCTCTGGCTGCTTCCACCAAACACACCTTAAACATTTCTAGCTCTCAGACGTTTTTGTGAGCAGGTCCCTCTTTCTCAGTGCAGCAGATTCAGATGAAACTTGAGAAGCAACTTAACTGGTTTCTGAAGAGTCTAAATCAAAGCATTTTCCTTGAGATGTGGAAGAAGCAGCTGCTGGTGTGTAATGGGGAGCCCATCCCAAAACTTCCCCTCCTTCCCTCCCTTTCAGAAAGCAGGTTGCTCCTCACTCTCTGCTTAAGAATCATCCTAGGTAACCCTGAAGCTGCAGAGTCGCCTGCCCACCTCAGCTCCTCCTCCTCCTCCTCCTCCTCAGATTCAAATGGATCTCTCTGAGCAGACTGTATTACGTGAGACCTGGGCCCCTCTCTACAGGCATCTGCTTTAGGCAATACAGAGGCTGGTGGTTAAATGGGGGATAGTTTTCCAGAAAGGAAAGTGTGACATTTCCAATAGAAAATGTCAACAGGAAAAGGTTTTAAAATCTGAATGGACACACACACACATCACCCACACCAACACCAACACCAACAACCAATTCCATAATACAATGACCAGTGATAAATGCATCTAGTTAACGTAACTGGACCATGTCCCTATTTAATGCAGGCCCGTTACCCTGCAATTCAGTCCCTGCAGTCTCTCTCACTCTCTCTGGAGTTCTCCAGTTCCAGAAGCTCTGATTTTTATTTTCCTCTAGGATTTGGAGCTTCCTCCCTTGCTCAGAACCCTCCTCTTTTCTCTGCTTTTCCACCCCTTTCTTCCTTCCTAGGCTTTCATCTCTTAAAATTAGTCTTTCCCCCTCTCCTACTCCACACACTGTGCCTCTATTTCCTGAGGCTAAAACTTTGTTTCCCTTTCCTCTTTTGTTCTGTTGGACCTCACAGTCTTCTGGCTTCCTGGACATTCTGACTAATCTTTTTCTGAAATTGAGTCTCTCTCTCTCTCACACGCACACGTGTGTGTGTGTGTGTGTGTGAGAGAGAGAGAGACAGAGACAGAGACAGAGAGAGATTTAATCCTATAGTGTTCTAAACCACAAAATACAAATAGAGGACAGCTCAGCTCCATTGTATGATGTGATACCTTCTCTTTTATTAACAGATTTTGGTTGTAGAAAAAAGCCCTTAATACAATTTGCATGTTAATAATGAACAGAGACCAACAGAGAACACATCACATAAGCGCTTCACTGATTAAGGGGGTAGTTTAACTCCTCTTCGCATATTTTAGATATGGTTACAGCTACCTCCGTGGCAGCCGAATCTTCACAGCAGGGTCCTGCATTATGGGAGCTGTTCCGCTGTACCCGAATTTCACTTTAAGTGAATTTTGGCAGCTAGTCTAATTTTAAGTGTTATGTAAAAATGGTTCATCGTTTGATTGATATCTGCTTTCCTGTTTCACAGCTCTACTTTCTCACATTTTAAAAATAATCTCCCTCAAATGGGATGTAATTCTAATATCAGAGCTGTTACAGCCTCAGCAAGAGATGCTGATAGGTTGCTGGGGTTCTGATAAAGTATCTCTCTTTCACAGGGTATCTTTTCGCATCTGCCTCTGCTTCTACCCTCTGCCCCTCCCCCCCTTTCTATATGTATGAATGATCTCAAATTCTCTAACAAGAAATGTGCTAACAGGCTTGCCTCATTGTTCTACCTGTAATCAAGATTGGCGAGATCAATAGCACAGATAATTTAAGGTGCTATCTCCCTCCCCCCTTCCTTCCTTCCTTCCTTCCTTCCTTCCTTCCTTCCTTCCTTCCTTCTACACTCTTCAACCCTTTCCATTTTATATTTTTCTTAATATTACTTATAATGCAACGACTGGGCATATGGAAAATGCACACTCCTTCTCTATAATGTAAGAGAGACTCAGCTGTTGACCAGACCACATAGATGTGCCTTCCCCAGAATTTTCTCACCTTGCAGGACAGCGTAAGGATGCACTCCATGGGAGGTGCTGATAAAACCTGGGAAAGGCAACAGATGCTCAGAGGTGGGACTCCAGAGGCCAAGTCCTTCTCTGCCCCCTTATGGAACAAACCACAGAGACCCTCCCACCAGGTGGCAACTGGAACATGGAGGGGAAGAAGCATGCTGGGTGGCTGGGATAGGAGACTTGGGCTGTGGACTTCTGATGTCCCACCAGTGGTGGTGACCATCTCCCACTCTGTGTGCTGAGGCCAGATGTCCAGGTAGGAGCATCTAGATGATACAGGATACAAGGTGCAGTGTTGGGGCCTGCCAGGTTCGGAGGCCTGCAAGCCCGGCACGAAGGCCTGGGCCCCTGGGCAATTCACCGCAACACCTGCAGGTTCTTGACCATTCCAGGAACTTCCGGAAGGTTCAGTTTTGAGTAAGCTCATGACTTTGTTCAAACTTCCCCTTCCATGCTGCTTCTGGCATATTTTATGTGCAATCTAGCTAGGAAGATCAAATATAAAATATACATGAATTTACAATAATGCAGAAGAGGGGGATAATTTCTCAATAACTGAAGTGCGGTGGAGAGGCTGATCATTTTGAGATCAGGTTAAATTATTCATATCTTTTGGACAGTCATTTTATTATGATAAATTTTGGATCCTTGACTTTTTTTCCTTAATAGGGCAGAAATTGTCTCTCTTTCTGCTTCCACTTTATAGTGACTCTCATCGTCCACTATCTTCAGACTTACAGATAATTTAGTCTCCACTGAGTTCTGAACCAGAATGGAACATTAGATAGGTGATGAACAATACATTGATCTTTGCCTATCCGGCTAATTGACTGTTCAGCATTTGATGAAGCCAACACTGGGTGATAAGGAGATCAGCCTTTAAGGGAGACGTAGGTGTGGACCAGCCATCACAGTTTCATTAAAATCCCAGGCACATCCTACAAGACGTGTACTCCTTCCCCTCCAAAGTTGTCCCAATGCCGCTTCATTGACTTTTAATTAATCGATTGATTTTACAATTAATTTTGTAGCTGTCCAGAAGCTACAATCACTGCTGTTCAATGGCAGGTACTTTTAAGAGCACACACACAATGTCTCTTTGTATCCACAAGAGCAAGGCCAACCAGCAGGGGAAGGAGCTTTCATTGGTTCGTACAGTTCACGTTCGAATGTGGAAGTGCTTGATTCTGCACTGTTAAACCACTATGCCAGCCCAAACTCATTTAGCCACTGGAAGTTTGGGAAAGGAATTCTCCAGTATTCCACTTTGGAATGAAACTCTCAACGTGCTGGTACTAACTTTCAAAGACCTGGATAGCTTGGGGTCAGGTTGTCTGGAGGATCTCCTTCTCCCAAATACGCCTACCTGCTAGACATTGAGGTCATCTTTGGGGGTCCTTCTCTGGAAGCCCCTTCCAAAAGAAGTGAGGTGGGTGGTTACTAGAAGGAGGACCTTTTCAGGAGTGGCACCCCCTGCTTTTGGAATAAGCTTCCCAAAGAGGTGCCTACTTCGTATTCTTTTTGGTGCCAAAAAGAATGAAGACCTTTTTAATTTCCCAGAATTTTAACAGTCTAACTTGCCACCCTGAGACCTCAGTAAAGGATGGGGTAGAAATGCTTTCGATAATAAATAATAACTTTTTAACTTTGTATATTCTATTTTTTCTGCACTGCTGCTATGCTTCTGTACTAAACAATAGCAATTGCTATTGCTAGTATGGCTTTGTTCTTGTAGATTAATTTTTGTGGGTGTGTCTTTTAAACTTCGATTTAATTTTAACTTTTGTTAAAACTTTTAAAGTTTTGCTGTTGGGTAGTATAAAAATGAAATAAATAGTATTTTTAAAAGGCTTACAATAACATGTTTGTTAAAGGAAACACCATTCAAAATGCATTATTATAAGAAAACCAACTGCAAAAATAATGTGTGTCTTTGAGCCCAAATTACATAAAAATGTGTGTTTGGCAAAATGGACACAATAATGACTAACATCTTGGATGAATAGACCTTAAAACTGGAGGAATTCTCCAAGCTGGAGATGCACAATTTAGAAAAGGAGAAGCAGAAGTCCCTAAATTGGCAGATGTGGCCGTCCCTGGTGGGACAGCACCCACTCAGCATGCATAAGCTTCCAGGGCCAATCTCTCTCCTCTCCAGGAAGCCCTGGGAATGATTCCTGCCTGGAAATTCTGGAAAACCACTGTGAGCCAGTGAGGCAGTACTGAGCTGGATGGAGCAGTTTAAAGCAACTCCCGGTTTGGTAGGCAGGGGATACAGCACAATCGAAATGTTTGGCCTGCACTGAATCGAACACATCTGCACACAAGGGCAGCATATGGACATCTGGTCAGCAGCTGGAATTACAGAACGTCCAACTTTGAGAAGGGCCTGGAGGTGGCTTGCGAAGAGGTCTGGTAGTATTAATGCTCCAGCAACACCATCCTGTTCGTGTTCCTCTCTTGCCCCAGAGATGGCAATGGGATGGGAGACAGCGATGGCTCCATGGAGCTGGACTTGGGTTTGGTCCCACCAAAGGATCACTTTCCCCGCGATGGCAGAGCAGCTGCTCTGCCCCACGTTGTCTCACCTCAGTTGCAGGAAGTAGCACACCCATTCCTGACAGCAGCCAGACAGAGCAAACTCTTTGGGCTCCCGTGGGAAAAAGGGAGTGAGCTGCCAAAGGGAGCACATACCCTCCTGCCACACTCCTTCCGCTTTCCTTCAGTGTCTCCCAGATCTGGCCTGCCTGCTGATCCTTCCCTCCAGAGTCACAGGTCGATCATTTGTTTCTCTCAGTTTGCCTCGCCGTCGTCAGTGTGTTGGATAGAGGCTTTGCTCCTTCTTCTCGGCTGGGTACTGTTTGTCACAGCCATCTGTCAAGAAATGCCTACGGAACCCATCAGAGAGCTGTTAGCCGTTGGCATGGTGATAGTTTGGCAAGCTGTTCCTGCCTCCTCTTCCTCCCCTCCCGCCACTTACTTCGGAGCAAAGGTGACATCAGACAGAGAGAAATCCGAAAACCAGAGGGGAGGCGAGCGGCTGCCCGAGTTGCCGGCCCATCCTCACGGGGAAACATACCATTGCAATTTCTGGAAGAGAAGAGATGAAAAGTTCCCCTTTATTGCAGCTGCGGTTCATGCTACAGCATGGTCGGCCAGCAAACATCCTCCACAGAGGGAAATTTCGGAAGTCACAAAGGTCTAGTTTGACCCTCCAGCAAAACAGAGGTCTTAACCTATCCACCTCTCAGCTATTCAGACAAGTTCCGATTACCTTCAGGGAGAGCTTCAATCGGTGTTGTTCTCGAGCTGGGCAGAATGCAGCTTCCAAATTCCTCATGGGCTTGCCACCAATGTGCCATCCCCTCATTTCTAAGTAACCATGCATGCACACACTCATGCTGCATGCACGCACACTGCCAAGAGAGCTTCTGTCATGCCTGTGCCTTTCCTTCCAGCAGGGCTAATAGGAGCTTCTGCTGGAGGCACTGGGAGCAGAGAAATAGCACTGGGAAGAAACTGAACACGTCCTTCTCGGCAGCTCCCTCTGTTACCACCAGAGCCGCCCCGGTCACTTTAAAACAGTGGTGGGCAACCTGCGGTCCCAACACTGAATGTGGCCACTGGCTTAATTCCACACAGCGCAAGGAGCCAGTGTGGTACAGTGGTTAAGAGTGCTGGGCGGGGACTTAGGAGATCCGGGTTCTAATCTATCCCTATCCCTAATCCCCACTCAACCCTGGAGCTCACTGGATGACTTTAGGCCAGTCACTGGCTCTCTGCCCAACCTACCTCACAGGGTTGTTGTTGTGAGGATAAGACTGAAAGGAGGAAGAGAGTTATATTAACCACCACCACCTTGTGTTCCCTGGAGTAAAAAAGGTGGGATATAACTATAATAAATAAAATGAATTCAGCTCTCAGCTTAATATTGAATCCACTGTGAGTTCAGACCTCTGGCAAAGCCTGTTTCTTGCCACCTGGGAGCCTGCTTAGGGGAATGGAAGAGGGCATGAGAATGTGAAGGGCGCAATAGAGAAAGCGCGAAGTGCTGATCCTTCTACCTTAGCTCTGCGCTTGCCCACGTCTGGCTTTGGGTCCTCCCATTGTCAACCTGCAGCTCCCAACAGATTACCCACGAGGAAATGCAGCCCTGGAGAGAATACGGTTGCCCAGCACTGCTTTAAAGTAGGCAAGTAAGCAGGAGGTCCAGGCACACAGCTAACCAGGTCTCAGTATTGGGTGTATGGATGAAGAGCACCCAAGTAGAGTGCTCATTAGTTCTGTGCCTTGCCATAAGTATTACAGCATGGGGCACTTTTGGAAAGGGTTCCTCACAGGGTTAATAAATATGTATTATACCCAAGTGAAGCAGTTGTAAATCTAGCATTAAAGAAGCAGGAGGGATCTCTCTCTCTCTCTCTCTCATTCTCATTCTCTCTCAATCCCTGTTCAGTACAACGCAGCCCTCATTGATACCGTATGGGCTTGCTTCTGCTCATACCAGACAAAAAGCTAATCACCATTTGCAATAAATGGCAGTGTCTACATTCTGTCACTTTTACCATCTGCCTCTTAACATCATCACTGCCACAACAACCAACACACCCTGCTAGGAAGTGACTTATTTTCTTGCTTCATTAACTGAGTGCTCTCCGTATTTTGGTGCCCTGCTGCCCTGCTGGTGTCTCCCAAACTTTTGCTTACTGGGACACAATTACTACGACTGCCATTTCACCCTCTCCTTATCCTCTTCCTCCTCCCCCTATGCCTTACAGAGCCCAAGAGAATAGGATGCTGCCCCACGGATGGAGAGCGAGGCCTGATAAATCACTGCATTTCTCTCCCAGCTCACCAAAAATGGGAAGACATCTCCCTTGTAACAAAAGGACACTCATAGGATTATAGAACCATGGAATAGTAGAGTTGGAAGGGCCCATGAAGGCCATGGGGTCCAACCCCTGCTGTTGTAGGACACCACGTCACACCATCCTGCTCAGATGGCTGCCCAGTTTCTTCTTGAATGCCCCTAGTGTGGGAGAGCCCACCACCTCTCCAGGCAGCTGGTTCCACTGTCGTATTGCTCCAACAGTGAGAAAGCTTTTCCCGATGTCCAGCCTGAATCTGGGTTGTCGCAACTTGAATTGATTATTCTTGTCCTACATTCTGGCATCAGCAAGAAGAGATCCTGACCTTCCTCTTTGTGACAGCCTTTGAGGTGCTTATAGAGGGATATCATGTCCGCCCTCAGTCTTCTCTCCTCAAGGCTGAGCATGCACATTTCTCCCAGTCTCTCCTCACAGGGCAGTGTTTCCAAACTCTGGATCATTTTTGTTGCCCTCTGCTGGACCCTTTCTAATTTTCCTGCACCTTTCTTAAATCTTGCTGCCCAGAACTGGACACAGTATTCCAGGTGAGGTCTGACTAGTGAGGAATATAGAGTGATTTGGAAGTTTTACGTCTGTTATTGCATCCCAAAATAGCATTTGCCCTTTTGGAGGCTGCATCACATTGTTGGCTCATGTTTAGCCTATTGTCCACAATTACTCTGAGATCTTTTTCTTTTTCCTGTCTGCTGAGCCATATACTCCCCATCTTGTATCAGTGTATTTGGTCTCTTCTTCCTAGGTGGAGGACTTGGCACTTGTCCTTATGGAATCTCAGTCTGTTGCTTTCATCCCAGTGTTCAAGTGTATCAGGATCACCCTGGATCTTCATTCTGTCTTCTAGGGTGTTTGCTATTCCAGTCCATTTAATGTCTTCCTGCATACAACACTGCCATTATTCAGAGCTGGGGATGTGACTGACCTTTCTAGACAATGCTATTGTGTTCTCTAGGACACCTCCCCCACAATTAGTCAGCTTACTCTGTCCTGGTAAGAAGTGCCTCTGTCCATATTTTGGTAAGGCGAGTGGGGAAACGCCTGATGGAACCTTCTTTATTCTCAAGCAACATGGGCAGCATCCTGCATGGCAGTGACGGGATCGTTCAAGGCACACACACCGATGCATCGCAACACTGCACAGACCATGAGTCGCAGCTCTCTATCGTGCGTTCCCAAATTCGCAAGATCGAGATCTTTCTCCCGAGTGGCTTAGTATGTACTATCAGAACTTACTTTACTGCTTCACTAATATCCACCACATGCAAAACTGCTCCAACTGATGGCCAACACTTTGCTGTAGCAACTGCAGTCACTTGGTTGGTAACGGGAAATGCAAAACCAGTCCCTGCACTGTCAAAAGGGATGTCACGTGTGTGGTGCATTTATCTGCCAAAGCAAAAAAGCTCTTATTATTTATATATGCATTTCCAATTGGCGTCCAATTTAGTTTGTGGTCTACCCTTCATATCCATTGTTACCCCCTGATTTTAAGGTGTGGAGAGATTCTGGTGTTTGCTTTTCTTTTCTTTTCTTTTCTTTTCTTTTCTTTTCTTTTCTTTTCTTTTCTTTTCTTTTCTTTTCTTTTCTTTTTTTCTAGTTATTATAACATTTTAAAATCACAGATTTTAAATGTGTGCATTTGCTTCCAATATGTACATTATAATATTTTTGTTTTAGATACAATATTTTTAATGCTTATACTTCCTAATCTTCTAACACTAAACAATTTAAAGTATGTGTGGTTTTGTATAAAATTCAGGCATTTATCTGATTTGTTTTGGTTTTTAACAGAACTGCAGAAACATAAATTGTCTCAGTTGTAGAATGTTAAAAGACTCGCCTCCTCACTGTGTGTGTGTGTGTGTGTGTGTTTGTGTGAATTTGTGTGTAGAACTTCTTTAATTTAGATGTCTTATATTTCATCTTTCAATTTGCTAACATTCTCAAAGCAGTTTATAAATTAAGATTAAAAAAGACATTAATAAAGCAACATAAAATGAATGTACAGCATAAAATGATAAATAGCAGCATAAACCAGCATAAAATATGACATACCACAATCAAACTTAAGCACAGCAGTAAAACTCAATCACCATTCAGTTAAAAGCAAAGGCAAGTACAGATTGCTGTGACCTGACGACTAAATTGTGACAGGGTTGGAGCTACACAAATATCCCTGGGGGGAGCATTCCATAAGTGGGTGTGACCATCAGGGATGTACTGATTCATTAAATGCATTTGCTAATTGTTTTGCTGTTTGTCAGGCATATTTTGCTCAGTCTTTAAGTCTTGATTTTGAGGACAATCATTTTATTCATTTGCAAATGCACCAATCGCCCAAACAGCTCCCAGTAATTAAAAAAACCAACAATTTAACAGGGTAAGTAAATCAGAAGATTCACTAAATCCATGCAACTCAGAAGTGAGTTCATACAGAATCCACTGCTACAATTCATGGAGGCTGGAACACTTCTGAATCCATTGCAGATTTCTCTGATCACCTAAAACACATCAAGAAACCCTGTCTGCATAGCCAACTACTTAATCTCTGGCTATGTAGACTGAGCAGGAGGACTTCTGAGGAAGATCTCAGTTTCCTTGAGGACTGAAAGGGAAACCAGCATGGTGTATGAGGGCCCCCCCCCCCCCTTCAAGCTGCACTGCCCTGCAGTGGTGGCAAGAGCTTTAACTCCACTGTGCATTCTGAAATGTTGGCTCTGTCCCCTTTGCACTCAATTCCACCGCCTCCCGGAATGCACCTGCCCAAGAGCTTCCCCAAAGGTGAATTTTGCAATGAATTTAGTCCATTATGGTGACCTGAAAAGGGTAAACGTTTGTTTGAACTGTTAAGAAAAATACTTTCTTGTACTGATTTTTCAATCACACACTTTTACACCCTTTCTCCAACACCGCCCCCCCCTCCACTCTTTCCCTTGCAAACATGCATCCGCCCACCAGAATGACACAGCGTCAGACCTCTCGGGGAGCTCCCAAGTTACCTGTCATTATCCGTTCCCTGTCCATGATAGAAAACAATCAGAGTTTGGGCGCTCGTTGGATGCTGAGATAATAACATGGCAGGCACAATGGCCAGTGAGTATTAAGCCAAGGCAGGAATTAAAATATCCCATGCTGTCAAAATCAATGATAAAGGGTGTGCTTAAATGGAGTCTCCAAATAAGGCAGGATTAGTAAGCCGTTGCATGTCGGCTGGAAATAATGCGGCAACCTTTACTAGTTCAAGCGTTTCATTTAAGCGTTGTAGAGCAAAGGAAATCCGACAGACCTGAGGAACGACAGGTCTTCCCCGTGTCTGGTGTATGGTGGATCTGGCCCTACTGAGAATGCTGGAGAACCTCTGCTCGATGTAATTTTTGGGGTGGAGGACCACTTGCTTATCCGGGAAGCAGCCTTCCTAGCTCCACTTGAGAGGGATGACAGAGAACGGGATTTTCTCTTTCCAGTGGTGCTGAACCTGGAATTTTCTGCATGCAAACCTTGCCCTCTGCCAGCAAGCTATGGCTTCTCCTTACTCCTTCCAAGTCCTCCAAATTATTTCCCATGATGTCCCATTCATTTCTAGGCTTGACTGCTTCCACATAACCTGAAGTGCCCAATCTTGCCCAATCTTGGAAACTAAGCAGGGTCAGCCCGGGTTAGAATCTGCATGGGAGACTTGAGTCCCACATTGAGCCCTTTGTATTGCCTTGATCAAGGATCATTTATGAACCACACAGATTGCTTTGCACACATCATGAGAAGGCAAGACTCGCTGGAAAAGAGAATCATAGTCAGGAAACCTGAAGGCAGAAGAAGAAAAGGAAGAACAAACAAGAGATGAACTGACTCCATGAAGGACTTTACAAGAGCTGAGCAGGGCTGTGAAGGGCATCTTGTTTGTTTAGTCGCAAAGTCATGCCCGACCCATCATGACCCCATGGACAGCATTCCCCCAGGTTCTCCTGTCCACCATCCCTCAGAGCCCACCCAGGCTCACACTGCCCCAGAGACTCTTATCTAGCCACCTCATCCTCTGCTGTCCCCTTCTTTTGCTGTCAATCGTTCCCAGCTTCAGGGTCTTCTCCAAAGAGTTGTCCCTTCTCATTAGGTGGGCAAAGTATTTGAGTTTTGAAGGACATCTTGGAGTGCTTAGGGTCACCATAAGTCAGGGACAACTTCACCACATGTAAGAACAGCAACATAACCTAGAATGAATATGACTATCCCACCATTTTCCCCACCCACTTCTAATGTATGGGATTTCAAAGTACTAAAGACATGGCTGATATTAACAAAACATTTTCCTCATTTTTACTGAAGTTCATAATGGACCTCATATCCTTACTCTGGAAACTCTTGTTCCCTCCTACTTCATTGCTCTTAATCTGACTTTGTGTGTTCTTTTGCATTTATCTGGTTCTGAGCATCTTCCTACAAGCCATCTTCTCTTTGCTCTACTCCCTTACCCATCTGTCTCTTAAAAAGCCATTTCCCACATAGTTCTGGTAGGACCAGAAAAAAAAATCAATTTTCTTTCTGCACAGTTTGATGATGCACACAGGAACATATCTCAACATGAGTGAGAATTTTCTCAACTAGGAAAGGGTGAGAATTTTGTTTCAGTTCAATTTGGTAAGAATGTACCAAAGTTCACAGTATTTTCCATATTCAGGACAAAAAGAATTTGAGATTAAAAGAATGTGGGAGAGACTGAAAGTAGTAGACCCAAAGATGTAAAGGTTTTGTTCTTAGAAGTCTGGTGGGGATATTCAGTGGGGCACAACCGGAAGTGTAAGTTGTGTTGCACTACTTTTGTGCAACACCAATAGCATTTGATTGGAATTGTGCTAGAATAATTTACACCAGAGTAACAGAGTTTACATTAGTGCTGGCACATATTGGATACTGTCCTGGTTCTAAGACCCCTTAACCATGTTAGCACTTCACCAGGGTTTGCCACCTTCTCATCTGTAAAATGACTGCTACTTTAGAAGGCCAGATCCTGAAGATGAAACTCAAATACTTTGGCCACCTAATGAAAAGGAAGGACTCCCTGGAGAAGAGCCTAATGCTGGGAACAATAGATGGCAAAAGAAGAAGGGGATGGCAGAGAATGAGGTGGCTAGATGGAGTCACTGAAGCAGTTGGCGTGAGCTTAAGTGGACTCTGGGGGATGGTGGAGAACAGGAGGGCCTGGAGAAGTGTTGTCCATAGGGTTGTGATGGGTTGGACACGACTTCGCAACTAACAATAACAACATCTGTAAAAGTTCTCTGACAGACAGGTATATGAATGCCCTCTCCAAGCTGGGGATTGAAATTGGCACATACTTATCCATGAGAAATTAATTTCTGCTCTTTCTGATAATAATTTGCAAAATTCTCAAACCCTGTATTTTCAGGAAAGTTTTAAAAAAACTTGAGATTATTATTATTTTTTTTTAATGGAGTGCAGGTTACAGGGAACCTGACCACCATTTCAAATGACCAATTCATACCCTGGAATGTCAGAGAAATCTACAGTGGATTTGATGATAGTGGACTGGATGTTTTTGAGCCACGTAGATTCCTTGTACTTGCACAATGGTGTTTCACTGTGGGGGTTGCACAACAGAGTGACATTCTATTCTGGATGACAGAGAGATGTGCCTGACAATCTGCGAAGCACAGATGTAGCAGCTGTTGCAAAATTCCCAGAAGCAACTGGCAACATTGGCCAGCTGTGGCATTTTGGGCACTTCCTTTGGTCCTGGGGACATGGGTGATTTTTGGATTCCCCTTCCTGAAGTCCTAGGCACTGCTCTCAGTTTGGAAACTGAGCCTTCCCCTTGCTCTTCCCTTGCCCTCTCCCATGTGCCACGAAAAAGGCTGCAGTACCTATCTGATATGGGCAGAAGAGGTTCCTCTGTCATTCCATAGTCATTCCAGCTCTGCCTCCAGCATGACCCCTCTAGGTGGACACAGGGGTGATCACTTTTCCTTTCCTGCTGACAACAGCTTAGCATGGTATAGGGACTGGCATAGGAAAACTCCAGGACTGGATGATGGCAGCAGCTCCATAGATCTGCCCCCGAAACCATGTGAATCCCAAGCTGCTCTCTGAAATTGATGCGGGTCTCATGAAGAATGATGATTCGCTGTGGCACAGAATGGCGGATTCCCTTCCCCACCAGCTCTACCACTCATGATATTTGCACTGTTTTTGTCTCCACCGAGAAAGAAAGAAGGAAAGAAAGAAAGAAAACTCTTTAAGACTTATTTTTTCTGCTTTAATGCTTTGGCCACCTAATGAGAAGGAAGGACTCATTGGAAAAGACCCTGATGCTGGGAATGATTCGAGGCAAAAGAAGAAGGGGTTGGCAGAGGATGAGGTGTCTGGATGGGGTCGCTGGGCCAGCAGCATGGGCTTGGGTGGACTCCAAGGGATAGTGGGGGACAGGAGAGCCTGGTGTGCCATGGTTCATGGGGTCACAGAGGGTCAGGCATGACTTCACAACTGAACAAGACAAGACACACACCCATGCATGCATGCAATTTCTACTTAATCCTATGCTTGTACCCCACCTCCAGTTTTCAATTTCCATCTCCTTCTTTCCTTTCCTTATGTCATGTGTCTCCTCTTAAAGCATAACAATTTCCATATTTAATGCACAATGCCACAACTGAGCATGATATAATCAGATAATATCAATCCCCCCAAACCTTAGACTGTTACAAAGGCAGGCAGGATGCAATCGTTTCGAATAACAAATGAATGGGCGTGGGTACTATGCCATGATGAAGACAGCAAAATGGCAATAGAACCTAAGTCCCCCCTCAACTGAAAAAATGACATTTCAGATTAGGAATGCCCAACTTTTGGAGGTCAGTGTCATTTTCGTCCCTCTGTCCCACATCACAACCTTCAGTTCTCGGTCTGTTGTGCTATCCATGGGGCCCAACCCCAAATGGTCCAAATTGCCAGTTTGCCACCCTGGCAGATATGGACGCTTAATTATTTTCCACTGGGGGGACGGTTGTTCTGCACCAGGGGCCACTGAGATCCACATACTTCCTGTAGGCCACATGTTGTCCACCTGCACTTTAGAGTCCTCCATGCATTGAGCATTCTTGTCCAAGAGATCAGGAGAACCTAAATTTGTTAATCACAGATTGGCAACTCTTGTGGAAGAATCCGTGCTTCTCACAAAGAGCAATGGTGTCCTGCCAGGGCCCTTGACATGATGTTGGGCCTGCTTCAATAACATGAGGGAAAGCCAACCACAACACCCCTCTGGTCTCCAGTGCTTGGTAAACTAATGCCACACATTTATGTATAGAAACACTTTGACATAACCTTCTGCCCCCATAAGAGCTCCCGAGGCAGTTCAGAAGAGTAAAGCACATTTATGACGAGCTAAAAGTGCCAGAAAAATGCCACAGGGAACCCCAACCCAACACTCAATATATTAAAATAAACAACATCGGAGACAACTGCTTGTTTACAAAATAGAGGTGGTAGCCAACATTAGTCCAACTCAAGCCCCATTCATTCTGTGACTCTGAGGAAGACTAGAACTGGCTGCAACCATTGGGCAAGTGCTGTCAGCTGCACAGAGAGCTTCAGGTATTGGGCCATATAGAAATGCAAATGATGAAGTTTTCACATGTTGGTGGAACACTCGTGCTTTCAGCACTCCTGAAAATCTTCATCCCATACGATGGCTTTTTTCTGCTTCATTATATTTCGTGCATGCAAATGGGGAAAAGAGAACAATACCCACCCCTTCAGCTTCTTCTGTCCCTTCCCACTCTTGGCCCCCCATGCTACTTCTGGGGTGCAATGCAACACGGCCAGTAATTACCAGTTCAGTGCAATTCTCCTGTATCCTCCTGCGGTTGCAGCTATACACGCTTCCCCGCAAGCAGCAGGAGTATGTGGTGCATCAAGGGGCTGGGAAGGAAGGAGTTCCTGTGTGCAAGGTGTAGGGGAGTGGGAATACATATGCATGCACGGTAGTGTCTGTGTGTGTGTGTGTGTGTGTGTGTGTACACAAAGTAGAACACGTTTGTTGCATTATTTATTTATTTATGGCTCCGCGCTCCAAACAGACGGTTGAATCCATCAAGCTGTATATTGCTCAAGTTCTCATTATCGCACTGCTAAATTTCTTTCATCCCACTTCAGCACTGAATTGCCAATATTTTTAGTCTATGCAGAAATCCCTATGTATTTTCTTGTGTGTTTTTCAAAACACATGTAATTCTGCAGGCATTTTGTTGTGCCTTTTCCCCCGCAAATACACTTTTTCTGAAAATGATTTTTCTGCATTGAATAATTTATTGTTATTTTTTTTCCAAATATATGCTTTTATTACTAGACATTGTTTCAAATGTGCACATCTGTGCATGGATTTATAAAATGTAGATTGCAGTACACTCTTGATATCTAACTGGTTTCCAGGTCAAACTTAAAGTTTTGGAAGTGAGAATTCAGTTAGTTTGGATTGCATTACAAAATGCACTAATTTTTCACCCATCCTGACTATCACACAGAGGCATAGAAACAGAGAGGGTCAGAAGGGGCCTCCGGGGTCATCTAGTCTGACCCCGGCTCCAGCTGGCTCCACTCATGACATGCCTACCATTTCCATGAGAAGACCACATCCAAGCAAGACCGAAATAAATTGTGTCATGCTTCTTCAAGAGGGTGGGAAGAGAGAGAAGCTCAGAAACAGATTTACTCTTCAATGACCTAACAGACTACTTTATTCAGGGGTCTTCAGGGGGGCTAGTAAATCTTCCTACAGTGGTGGGTCACTCTGATGGATTCTTTTTTTTTTATTTTGTTAATAATTCATCTATTCTGTTCTATTCATCTATTTAGCCCATGTCTCCGGGGAAAGCAAGCGTGTTCTAATGCAGAACCCAGTAATTGCTCAGCACCTTTCTTTAACAGTGGAGTTTCCAGATTTTTTTTTTTTTAACATAATCATTAGAAGATTATCAGTATTAGAAAGTGGAAGAAGGAAACCCTAATAATTGGAATTATTGACAAACTGTCCTCAGGGAAGTATGCCACCAAAGATGAACAGTATTTGAGAAGGATGAACCCCAAGACACAATGGGATTGCCTGGCGCTGGGGGCAATAGAAAGAGCCATATGAACAGCACAACATGCAGTAACTCAGGACAGGAACAGCCATGTCCTTTTCCTTCTGTCAGTTCTTGAATGGTTCTCCTACAGGCCCACTTTAACGTCACTTCTTTAGAAGCAGGGTAGCATACAGAAAATATGCATAAAGCATATTTGGACAGTCTGTGAACGTACCAGAAACTAAGACTAAGGATTTTGAGCAATGTCTAAGAAAAGACTCCAGCAAGGCCAAGAGAAAGGGGGAAATCCACTGTTTTTAGGTCAGCCATAAGGAAATGTGGAGCTATGGGGATAACTCAGCCTTCCGTTGCATCTCTTTTGCTTCCCCTGTATTTATAGAATCATAGAAGAGTAGAGTCGGAAGGGGCCATGAAGGACATCGAGTCCAACCCCCTGTTGTTGCAGGACACCCCGTCACACCATCCCACTCAGGTGGCTGTCCAGGTTCTTCTTGAATGTCTCTAGTGTGGGAGAGCCCAGCACCTCTCCAGGCAGCTGGTTCCAGTGTTGTGTTGCTCTGACTGTGAGGAAGCTTTTCCTGATGTCCAGCCCGAATCTGGGTTGCTGCAACTTGAATTGGTTATTCCAATCTGAGTTCACAAAACACTGACAAGAATTCAGGGCTTCACCCGGCCATGGAACTAGCTCAGTTGTGATCTCCTAAAGGCAGGGCAGGGCCGTTTTGTGTATATAACACTGTAAATCATAATATAAAATATTACACAAAGGAGAATGCATTTGAGTGCACCTCAGTGAAAAATATGGGGAGACAATCAGGGTCCTGATGAAACTGGATGCCACTTCAACAGTTCTGAAATAGAATATTCTGCCTTTTAAGGGTGGCTATTAGATTTGATGACCAGTTTTGCAATGGATCCAGAGCATCCATAGTTGAAGCACCAGGCCTTTCTGAATAGCAGGTAAAATTAAGTCAACACTCAACACTTACGTACACCACAGTCGGTGTTTCCTCTAAACTTAGTGGCTGGGGAGGAGAATGAATTCCCCTAGAACGAGAATCTTGTTTTCTGTTCTAATACAAATAACATCCAGGTGTCTTGGTTTTAATGGGCAAGTAAGACCCATAGACTTTGCAAAAGAGTTGCTCAGATGGAGATGCAAACTGGAGAACTGTTGATCTGGATCAAACACATGTCTAAATTTTCAGACTCCTCTTGAGGTATGACTATCAGGACCATCTGCATGCGAAAATGGACTACTACCTCACTGCTGATGACCTGCTGAGTACCTTTCTTCCCTACAGTCCTGCGAATCTTTCTCTGTATCTTACTTGCATCCACGTAATAATAACAGCCAAAAGATGCCATAAAGTTGAAATCTTCCTGTAGATTGATGTCACAGACAAAGCAAGCAGCCATCGATAAGAACTTAATAATCGTTCTTCTGGACCAGACCAATGGTCTTTCTAATCCAATATCCTGTCTGGAAATTTAATCATTGAGTCTACTGGGAGAAAAGAAAGAAACATGAGTTTGTGTGTGTGTGTGTGTGCGTGCACGCACATGCACATATGCACGCACACACACACACACACACCACACACACACACACTACTACTACTTCTCCTACTAGCATTTTTAAATCCTGCTTGTTCTTCTGGAATATAAACTTTGTCATTCACACTCAGGCGATAGCAGCACCAAAATTCTGGCCTGCCCAAATTGCAGAGGGGAGCTCTGTGTGAGGAATGCCCAGGCGTCATTCCCTAGGACCTGCAATTTAAGAATTGTAGGTAACAAGGGAAGCCCTGAGATCTTGCTGCTACTGCCCCTCAGAAAAGGCGGCAATGACCCAGATCACCACTCCACACCAGCCCATCAGTTCTGAAGTCAGAAGGCTCATTTGGAATTTGGAAAGCATGTGGAAGGTGCTGTCACAATGTGCCTGCCTGCTGGGGGTAGGCTGCCATGTTGGACATGGCTGCTCACAGAACGTTCATTTGCCAGAAGGTGAAAGAAAAGTGGCTACCCCAAGAGGTGGCGCATCAGGGTCATTTCTAAGCAACAAAACACAAAAGCAGGCTTTTGGACCCAAATGAAGGAGGTGCTTGTCTATTAGGTTTGTAATCCTAATGTCTTAGGCTCACTTGGGGTAGCAACTGGCTTTGCAGCATGCCAGGGTCCCAGATTAAAATAATAATTAAGAAGCAGAATAAAAATCAGGAGAGGATAGGGGGCATGGCAGGAGCCAGGAGAATTTTCTGTGGGTACCACGTTTGAGATTCCACATGATAGGGACTAACCACATGACTTAGCATAATGTTATTTCATGTGCTCTGTTGCCAACAATCCATCTTAATGGACCCAAGACTCCACTGTGTTCAAAGGTGTCCAATTTGTAGAATCATCAAAGCAATAAATGCCTAAGTCTTGATCTTTCTAAACATAGATGCAATAGATTGTTTTGTTCTTCATATTTTCTTGAAGCCAAAATTAAAATCGCTTGTCCTCTCCTTTTTGCAGAGAAATATAAAAACAGTATTTTTAAGTCCATTATTGATTTTCAAAGCAGAGCAAATATCAGCTACAAGAGCTCGGATAGAAGCTTCTGCAATGTGAGTGAGATTGCTTTTGCAGTGTTTCCATTATACTCTCTCCATTACACAAATCAGACTGTGTATTTCGCCTCCATCACATCATATCTGATTTCTTTCTCCTCCAATTATGCACAAAGCATAATTAATGTTTAGAACTCACTGACACCAGAAGGGGATAATGGCTGCTAACTTAGAAAGCGTTTTTAAAAGAATAAGGTAAACTCAAGGTGCATGGGTCTGTTAGCTACAGTTAGCAGTGAGGGAAAATTTCCTTGGTCTGCATTTTGAAACAAACTCGCCTCATCTGCACTCCCCAGACTGTAACAGGCTGATTATCCTTTGGAATATGTACTCCCCCAAATGCTGTAATGCAATTCCTGGATCAAAAGCCATGCACAAAATGTGTACACTGGGGGTGATTGCATAGGAACCATGCAAACATCAGCAAAAATGGGCTGATTCATCCATCTCTGCATAGCGAAATGGAATCTCCATGTTTAGAGGCTGCAAAGATGGGACTGACAGATGATGGAGATGAGTGACAAGGGGAGACATTTGCTTTCATGCTCTGCTTTTGAACTTCCAGAGGCTGCCTCTGATCAACCACAGAATGGACGCCCAGTCTTCGGCAGCAAGGCCATGCACTGCACCGGAGGGCTTTCCTTGTAAACGACATCTCTCCATGTTCCTCATTCCACCTCTCACACCTGACAGTCTAAACCGCACATGCTCCTTTAAGGCTCACATCATAGTTGCTGTCTTCACAGAATCAGCACTGCTCTGCAATGTCCGTGATGGCCATCACTGGAGGCCGAGCTCCGTGCTTTTCTATGAAGGGCAGGAGCATGAGATGCTCCCTTCTTGGTGGCAACACAGCAGATCAGGAGATGTCCTCCAAAGATGGCTCCTTCATCAGTGGCTGCTTCAGATTCGGGATGAGTTCTAAACTCAGGTGGGCTGCATCACACAGATGTGGGAGAAGCCTGGCCTGAAGTGACTCTCATCCTAAATGGAGCTAATATGGATCTGCACACTCTTCAAGATTTGGGATTCAGAAGGGAACAAAGTTGCAGAATGTGTGTCTCCAAGGTGGGATGCATTTTTTCCCAAGTTCTGCACCTAAGAAAACATCTGTATGGCGGGGGTGGGGGGGGGAGGTCTTCACTCTTGTGATTGACATGCTGAATCGCTTTAACAGAGTTTTATGCAATTCTGTCAAACTGGGGGGTGGGGGGGCATTGTTGACCTTGAATGCTAGTTGATAGGAAACATGAAGATCTGGATTTGAGAAGCAAGATTTGGATCGACGTTTGAACTGCTGACCTCCAAACTGATCTGATTCCCAAATCAGACCTACTTTCTCAGCTGAATTAAGGACTTTGTGCTCAGTGCTCATGCCTAGTTTGAGCAGGCAGGCAAACTGTTTTTATTTCACTAGGCTTTTAATGGATTTTGTTTGTTAACTTAATGGTAATTAAATAATCCATTAAACCCTCTTTTACAATATATGAAACATGCCTTAATACAATAAACCCCAATAGTTACCAATAGAAATCAGCATCAATAATATATCTTTGAAAATGTTTTTCACTACAGGAGGAGTACATGCAGATCTGTTTCTGTCCCCTGCTCCCCCATTTTTTCTCTGGAACCTGTGGGTGCATTCAAAATGATGCTTTTTATGTAAATATACAGTTTTTAAAAGCCTCCCGAAGCTTTAGTCTATGGAGAATGCACTTTTGGAAAAAATGTACAGAAATTACGTATCTGCTTAGAAGTCTGTCCCATTGAGTTCAATAAGGTTACTCCCAGGTAAGTTTGCATAGGATTGGAGCTCAATATCCTGCAACTTTCCTCACTACGAAGTCAGCAATGATTTAAATATCTAACCTTTTGTATGCATGTATCCCTAAATAATTTATACTGACAAATTTAATCTACCTGGAGTAGAAAAAGGAAAGGGAATAAAATTTCCAAAAATGAGAGCAGGGAGCACAAGAACTTGCGTGCAGGGGACTTCTCTGTGCAAACGGCGCAAGGGCAGATGCGCGGCCCTGTTTATGAGAAAGGTCGCCATTGTCATTTCTGAGCAAGATTGCTGTGCTGAACTGGCATGACACAGGAATTCATCCTGATCCCGTAAGACTCCAGAAGTGACTACTGGAGGGTTTAATCCCCTTCAGACTTCATCAGCCACGATGCATCTCATGCTGTCATTTAAATGCCAAACTGCATAATTGGGCTATCAATGATGTACAGATAATAACTCGAAAAAAAAAAAAGAAAAACACCTCTGAGATGAACAGAGATGGGAAACTGTTTGATAAAGTGATAAGCAAGTTTAATAACCTGCCTCATTAAGTAGAAGGAAGAATTAATCTGGGCAGACATTTACATATACGAAAAAGTCAGTTGCCCCTTGGATTCTCTCTCTCTCTCTCTCTCTCTCTCTCTCTGTATGTGCATGCATTTGTGTGTGCATGTGTGTACACCCCTCTCCCCCCTCTCTCTACTCTTCTCTTTCTCTCTCTCTGTGTGCATGTGTACGTATTCATAGGAAATGCATTATCCATTGAGGCATCTCAGTTCTATCTTTTAGTATGCTTAAACATAGGAGAAAATGTGCAATGTTTAAAAAAGAACAGTTCTCCTTTTGGAGCCCTTCCATATGGCTGAGCTTGCTCCTGTTTAACTCTTACCACTCTTAGTGGCTTACAGCATGGGCAGTGACCCAAGGTTGAGAGCTGAAAGGATTTCAAATGAACAGCCAGCCAATATTCACCAGTACATAAAAATATCAAAAGACAAGCCAAGCTAAAGCTGCTACTGCTATTCATTCCCCCCTGGCTTGTTAACCCTGCCGGCTCTTTGCCACTTGCATTTTCTGGTTTGCAGAGCTACAGTTGTGTACTTCAGGGTGAGACACAGATAAGCACGACTGAATTGCAACAAAGAACAGCCGAAAAGCAAAACTCATGTCCCACCCCAATCCCCTCCATACACACCTTTTTAAAGCCCATAAATGAATTTTACATGGCTTTGTCTTAGAAAAGGATTGTCATATAATGGTATAGTAGCTATTTTGCATGCAAAAGATCTCTAGTATAATTCCTGGCTAGTATGATGTGGAGCAGTTCAAGCGTTAGACCAGGTCTAGGGAGATCCAGGTTGCAGTCCCGACTCAGCCATGAAGCTCACTGGGTAATTCTCAGTCTAACCTACCTCTCGGTGCTCTTGTGAGGATGAAAGGGAAGAAGAGGGGAACCCCATCCACCCCCTTGGCTTCATTGGAGGAAAAAATGTAATAAGAACATAATTATAAATATAGTCATAGCCAGGTAGCACTCTGGAAGTTGGGAAGGACAAGTCTATCAAGTGCCAGGACAGGAGACTTCTATTCTCATGTCGTGGCATGTCGTGAGCAGAGCCGGCTGGAGCTGGGGGTCAGACTAGATGGCCCAGGAGACCCCTTCTGACTTCCTCTGTTTCTATGTTTCTATTCCCACCCCCATCCCCCAGCAGTTAAGGCTCATTCTCTCCTGATTTTACATTAGCAGTTGCTTTTTCATCCAGAAATGTGCATGCACTTTTGTATGCCTTTTTCAAAAAGTACACATGTTCCAAATGTATGCATTTTTGGCTACAGGCCTCCACAGGCTTTCTGCACATTTGTTAAATGCATGGATTTCCCCACACACTTCTTCAAAAATTCATATTTTGGGAACCCATTTTTCTTTGGTTCTATGAAATGCATGGCAAACTTTCACTAGAGGTCCAAATATGGTGACCTCACATGAAAACCCCATAAATTCGTCACCTATCCCCATCAGAATTAAAATAGCTGTATCGCTAATAAATGTTATTGCTCTAACCACATGTCAAAACCAAACAAAACTGGGTCTAAGCAAAGTGTATGTTTCAAAATACCTAAACAGTTACAAGAGCTAAGGAAATACTAAAGGCTGCCTAAAGCACTATTTGACCAGATCTCTAACAGTGTTAGAGGATAAAAATTTCTTTCCAATTTTAGAAGACAGCACAGTCAGAATGGTCACTTAACCAATGCAAGGAAATGCATCTTCCAACTAAAAATAATACATTCTACTTTGGAGTCTGGGACTGTATCCATAAGCTGATCCAATCTCTTCCTTTTCGGAGATTTGTCAAAGGGGTGAAGGAGATAAAATACTAAATCCTACACCTTTCCTGGTCTTAGGAATATGGGGATGAAGGCCCCCTGTTTGGAACTGTAGAGAGTCACTACAAGATGGCCTGACTGAGGCAGCTTTTTCTGCACCATTAACTTTTAGAAACAATCTCATGATAACTTTGTGAGGTTTATCAGCAGAAAAGAAGCTACTACCTTTTAGTTTTTCTATTATTGAAGCTGAAGGAGTTGTGCATCATCATCATCATCATCATCATCATCATCCTTTGTTTATTTCACTTCTACACCACCCAAGAGCAGGACTCTTGGCAGTTTGCAGAAATTTATCCAAGCGCAATAACAACAAAGGGCACAGTAACAACACGGAGACAATAAAATGCAATGTAGGGTCCCAATATACAACTGTTAAAACAGTTTAAACACCCCAAGCTAGACCTGGTAGAGGAGCTGGCATGTCCCATCATAGGCCATTAAATGCTGGCGCCAGATAGGCTTCAGTGGGGATATCATTGCATAATCAGGGTTGGGGTGCCACCACTGAGAAGACCTTCCTTCTTGTTGCTTCTTTCCAGGCATCCCTTGGAGCTGGCAGTCAAGGGAAGGCCTCAGATGCTCGTTGTAGTGTCCAGGTAGTTAGAGGATGGGAGAGGCATTCCATCAGGTATTGCAGTCTCAAGCTAGGTTAATTGAATTGGTCGTGGAACCATATTGGGAAACAATGTAGGTGGGTCAGAATTTGTATTATATGCTCAGAACTTCTGGTTCCAGTCATTAAGCTGGCTGCCATATTTTCCATCTGTGGCAGCTTTTGAACAGTCTTCAAGGGTAGCCCCACATAGAGCACAATGCAGTAATCCATGCATACCGCCAAAAGAGGAAGGGTTTCTTGGCCAAAGCCACTGCCCTCTGACTCTTCTATACAATATCTTTCCAATCACTCATGTTGCCTTCCACAGATTATGGCATTGCCCATTATCCAGCAACTTCCGTGGACTGACCAGAACAGAAGTCCAGAAATGCCAAGGAAATTGCAGTCCATACTGAATAATTCTCTCTCTATATGTGTGTGTGTGTGTGTGTGTGGTGTGGGTGTGTGTTGATCTGTTGGAGGCATACAGGTATGTGAGGGAGTGTCACATGGAGATGGGTAGAGACCTGTTCTCCCCTGCAGAGGAAGGCAGGATGTGCTCCAACGGAGCAAAGCTCAGGGAGTCAAGGTTCCATTTGGATGCCAGGAAGCATTTCCTGACAGTTAGGACCCCGAGGGTGTAGAATGGGCTTCCACGAGAGGTCACTGAGGCCCCATCGGTGAGGGTGTTCAAAGACAGGCTGGACATGCACATGGTGAGCATGTCATGAGTGGAGCTGGCTGGAGCCAGGGGTCAGACTAGATGGCCCAGGAGGTCTCTTGACTCGCTCTGTTTCTATGTTTCTAAGTTTATATACACACACACATACGTGTGTGTGTGTGTCGTGTATATATACTGTTTCAGAGGTTCTTTACTCTGTGTGTGTGTGTGTGTGTGTGTGTGTGTAGTGTATATATACTGTTTCAGAGGTTCTGGGGTGGGACTGACTCTCATGATTTCAACATGTTTTTAATGCTGTCATTGCACCTGAAGCCTGGAAAATAATGACATTTCCCAGTATATATATTCTCTCATTCTTTCATGGAAGTCATTCAAATAACAAGAGGCTTAAATAATTCCTGGTCACAAACACAAATTCCTTGTGTTAATACGCAGTGCATGTGAAGATGTTTGTCAGGGTGGGGGGTGGATTGTTGTATTTTGCCACAGAGTTCTAAAAACCATGAGCTCCCTTCAAATGAATACCTCAGCCCTGGCATTTCAAGTGAGGGAACATCCCAGAACAGTCATTAGCATAAAATAATCACACACGTTGCAGATAAAGGTGATTGTGTATCTTGTAGCACTCCAGGGGTGTGATTGTATGTTGGAAACAACATCCCCTACTGTGGCCTCTGTCTTAATTAAGGAAGGATTTAGCCACTACCTTTACAAAACATTTCACTCTATTTAAGACAGCGATATTGTGTGTGCGTTGTGCGCGTGTGTGCAAGTTGCATTCGGCAATTAAAAACTGACATTATCTGTTGCGACTTTTTTCACACTCTTAAAAAGTATTTGCTAGGCAGGGGAGAACCAGCAATTTCTGAACTCACCTAAATTCTCAAAAAACACTTTGGAGTTCATTTTGGCTTGCTTTTGCTTTTGTTTTTTACTGGATGCTTTGCTTTGCTTTGCTTTGCTCTTCAAATGGGGACAGTCTGCCTTTAGAAAGGGAACAGTAGAAGTTCAGTGTGCATTTTTCAAAATGGTACCTCATTGTTTCATGAAAAACAATGCATTTTCAAATGTTCTTTCAAAGAGTGAAGGTTTAAATGGGCACTTTTTAACCATGATTAGAAATTTACAAATATTTCTCCGGAAAAGCTCCAACAATGGAGCTGTTGCTTTGCATACAAATGACCCTGAATTCTCCACTTGGCACCTCAAGTGCCAGAAAGGACCAGTGTCTGAAACCTTGCATGGTTGCAGAGAATCCTCTGGGAAGGAAGGCAAGATTACACTGGTTTGGGAAAGGTAGAGATGAGGTTCATGTAGGATCTAGCCAAAGGCCTGTTAAGTCCAGTATTAAGTTTCAACCTTGACTGGCATGATGCTTCTTGGGAGTTCACAAGGAAGGAATGAAGGCTCTGCACCTCCACTTATTGAAAGGAGAAGAAGAGAGCAGCTGGACCGCTGGGCACGCAGTGGAAGCAATCAAAGGCATGCTTGTTCTCCCATTCCTTCCATGGACCCACAGAACAGCCCAAAGATGTTTCAGGTGACCTTGAGTGAAGCAAAGGAAGGGCCCCATCACATGGACTGCATAGAAGTCGCCCGGCATAGCACGGATTTGCTATATATAAAATTCATGAACTTTTATCATAAGTACACAGGGAGGGAGAGCGCGTATAGAAAAAACAGATTAAAAGATAGACTTAAAAGAGAATCATTTAAAAATTAAAATAGAACTAAACATGGCCTCTGGCCTCATTGGTCACTGCAAAGCTAAAAAGTGGCTGCTTGGAATCCTGGGAAATGATCATTTCTTAGAGGAAGAAAAATTCCCAAAAGTATGGAGTAGTATCAAATGTAGTCCTCCTGATTAAGGTCATATGGCTGAAAAGCGCTGAGTCTCTGGTCTTTCTTGCCCTTGCTTTCTTTCCTTCTCGCTCTCTCTCTCTCTTCTCTCTCTCTCCCTGTCTTGCTCTTTCACTTCCTACACACACACACACATGGAGGGAGGGGGAGAGAAAGGGAGGCCCCTTTAAATTTGAGACTGCAACATTGCTGTGAACAGTGGAGATTCCAGCTTGTGAGAATCACTAGATCCATGGCTTGTTATGTGAAGTGAGCCTGGCCTGGCTGGATTTAAAGCAAAAAGACATTATAATTAGACACATTTGTCAAGCATAAATGTGGGTGTGCACATGGAAGAAAGCCCCGTTTGTAGCATAATGTGCAAGCAGAAATGTATGCATTTGGGCTCAGCAGGCGTGCTTGGATGTGTAGGGAAGGTTTTGCTCCATAAATGTACCTTTTGTTTCTCTACATTTGTTTCTCAGTATTGCAGGGCATTACACAAGAAGGAAATCTTTTTATAGAGTCAGTAACAGATGGTCAAACACCATGCTTACCTACAATTATACCCTAAATCAGTATCCATGATTATATCATCAAAGACAATAATGGAACAAATGTTCCCAAGCATATCTCAGACATTAAAGGGCTCTGCAACTGTAGAGCAAATGACTTCTTTTCAGGCTGTGCCCAGAGAGCTTCCCCACAGGGGGCTGCTGATGGGGGAGCAGCCAGCTGGAAAGGGCAGGCTGGCAGAAAGGGAAGCCACTCATCCTCGTGGTGCTTGGGACCACCAAACCAAGCTCCATGTTGCCCCAGGAAAGAGCTGGCTCACCAGGAATCCCGAGGGAGGACTCGTAGGGCTCATTTGGAATTGCACAAGGGGTGTTTTGTGAGCGAAGGTGCAGAAGGGGGCGATGCGGATGATCAAGGCGTTGGAACAGCTCCCGTAGGAGGACCAGCTGCAACAGCTCAGAAAAAAGGCTGAATAAGGGGAGACAGGATAGGGGTGTATAGAATTATGCACCTGTGGGGAAAGGGGGCAGAGTGACCTTTTGCTTGCTCACCCATAATACTAGATGCTGAGGTCATCCAATGAAGCTGACTGGAGGTAGATTCAGAATGGATCAAAGGAAGTACTACTTCACACAAATATGGGATCCACTTCCACAAGATGTAGTGATGGCTACCACTTTAAATAGCTTTAGCAAAGTCTTGGACAAATTCGTGGAGAAGAAGACTATCCATTGGTACCAGTCCTGATGGCTACCTGCTATCTCTAATACCAGAGACAGCATGCATATGTACTCCAGCAGCTGGGGAACATGAGTAGGGATGTCCTGCTTGGGGATCCTTAGCAGTTCACTACTTGAACAGAAGGCTGGCCCAGATGGGTCCAGCATGGCTGTTTGTATGTTCTTCTATAAAGCAATGGGAACTTGCAACCAAAAGTTGCAGGATATTATTTACAGCCATACACAAATAGGACCTTGACGTGGTCCACTCTGTTTCTGAGCAGAGTCACACCAAACAAGTCAAGAGAAGGGAGCAATTCTCAACCAACAGAGCTCACCATTAGCAAAGGGGAGAACAGGTCTCTGTCCACCTCCGTGTGACCCCCCTCATGTACCTATACGCTGCCAACAGATCCCCTCGGAGTCTCCTCTTCTCCAGGCTGAAAAGACCCAGTTCCCTCAGTCTCGCCTTATACAGCTTTCCCTGCAAATGACTTCAATGAAGTTCTCTGGTTCTTAAATAGAATAAAAATGGCCAAACAAAATGTGGGACAATGTTTTGAAACACCATTAGTGCTGTTATCCCAGGACAGCAGTGCTGTCAGCCAGCAAACCAGGTGCATTTCCTTCACTCCCCTTTCCTTTTCCAGTTAACTCTGGTGCCTGTTGCTCATGCTCAGACTCCCTGGGATGTGTGCATAGAAGTGATGCTTCCTTTCATATATGCATGCATACCTAACGTTCCTCACAGATGTTGATCTCTCCCTTTTGCTTCTCGGTAGCCTCCTTTTAGTAAAGCACCTGTTGGCACTCACCCTGCAAACTTGCAAGTAAAATTCTAACTAGGCAGTGGCGATCTACCCACCTGCAATTACTGGAGCTTATGTAAACCAATTATAGAAGGCTCACCACTGTTTTGTCTGCAAACGAACTGGAAAGTGGTACATGCTCAGCTGAGCATTATTATTAATTGGCGCATTGTGTCAGTGAGCTGATGGGCTGCCTTCCCTGGCAACCCTCAGCTAGAACATCATTTATTTGGAGGGTTCACTCGCTCCAGGGACTGTTTAATTGGTCTGACATAAAGGAACAGGCCAACAATTGCAGGCACCAAATACCAACATCCCAAAAGTACGTAGCCTCTTCTTGACCTTACTTATAACAATTCGGGTAGATCAGCGATGCTATCATCTCTTGTCATTAGTGTTTTATGTGATGTGCTTCCAGCAGCTGTGTTTTGCAACCACAAATGCTGCTGGGAAAATAAAGAAAGACAGACAGACAGACAGACAGACAGACAGACAGAAAGGCAGAATCGTGGCATGGGTGAGTAAAACTAACATCAACATCCACTGATTTATGGTTATTATTCATACCGAAGATCTTTGGAGTTCCTTTTCCACAGCTGTCACCATGGTGGCACATAAGAAATTAAAATAAACCAGCTATCACAGAATCATAGGATTGTTGGGAAGGGCTGATAAGGCTGTTGGGTCCAATCTCCTGCTCAGTACAGGACTCGACGTTCAAGCATCTGGCTGCCCAACTGCCTCTTGAGTGCCTGTAGGATGGGGGAGCCCGCCACCTCCCTAGGTCATTGGTTTCGTTGTCATATTGCTTGAACATTCAGCTTGAAAAAGCTGAACAGAGCTGCCATGGACAAGCCATTTTGGAGGGCCTCCGTCTCGAAGTTGCCATGAGTTGGAAGTGACTTGACAACACGGAGCAATGGCATTGCTAGGACTGTTGAGAGGTTCTTTGGACAAGGAGTGTTCTGCTACCAGTGTGGTGTGGTGGCTGGACTGTTCAGCTAGTAGTCAAGAGATTCAGGGTCTAATCCTGGCTTGGCAATGAAGTTTGCTGGGTGGCTCTGACCCAGTTGCTGACTCCTCAGCCTCACTTCCCTTGCAGGGTCCATTGAGGATGTAATGGAGAGTAGAGGAATCAAATAAGCTCCCATGGAATCCTTGACGGAAAATATGATTTGGATGTAAATGTATTAGTAATACTAATAATAATACTAATAATAAGCATAAAATCAGATAGACTACCATGCTAAAAGAATGGAAGTGAAAAGCCTAAACCCACTTACCTGAAATCAGCGGAACTTCCTAGGCATGTATAAGAATGAGCTCAAAGACAACATTCATACAATTTTGCAATATGGAATTTGAAATCCAAAACAACTTAGAAGGAGAATCACAGCCATCAAGGAAGAGTCAGAAGAATTAAGAAGCATCGGCATTGCAAGCAACTAAGCACAATATGCCACCATGACAATGAAAGACTTCAACCAATTCCATTAGCTGATCATACATCCATTTTTTATGTTAGTTCATTAACATCCTCCCAACAGAACCCTTGTGGATTCTCTGTCCGTCAAAGACATGGTCTACTTGTTGAATATTGGGAACAAAGGAGGAATGACCAGGCTCCTGAACCCAGGACTGGAAGTCCAGTTCTGAGTGTTCAGGACCCAAGTAGCTTTCTACCCCAGCACTTCCCACAAAGGAAGACAGAAGGCCATTGCTTATTCGATGCAGTTATTCAATGCCATCACAGTCCAGGCCACCCATCCCTGTGCCTGGGGGCAGCTCCACAGCAATCATCAACCTCAGTTTGGGGGGATGATGGAGCCAAAGTGGACAAGATTTTAAAACAGTGTCTAGCATTTTAGGAGGCCTGTTGTGCTGTTTGGGGTTTGGTTTTCCATTTTACACTAGAATAGATCCAGGGTTCCCAGTTGGCATCAGAACTCTCTCTTGTGCCTGCTCAAGAGTAAAAATGAAAATGAGACCCCGAAAGAGGAACTCCTACCTAAGAGACAGGTGAAGATTTAAGGTCACACCTGATTCAGCCCTCTGTAGGAAAGCACTACAGTGATGCTCGCCAGAGCTGGCCCTCTTTTGTCCATGGAACCCCTTCTCATGCTCAGTCCACATTTAGGAAGCAAGATGAGCTGTGGGCACTCATGGAACTCCAGCTGTGCAACCAGCAAGCTTCTTCTACCACATGTGCAGCACAAACAAAGACCGCAAGCCATGTATGGATGAGGGACACCACTGTTCAGCATCCACATGGGCTCACTTCCTGGCGGACACCCTCACACATTCCCAGCTCAGTCACTGGCAAGTCAGACTCATGGGTGCGAGAAAGTGGGCCAGATTTCAGGGAGCCGAGCCCAGAAAACACAATAAATTCCCACTCCCAAAACCAAATCTTCACCTATTCCTCATGTATATCTATAGAACATACAGTTTGCATGCAGACAAGCAGGGATTCTGGGCTTGCCAATCCTCTTCGAGCTCCTGGGATAGCAGGTACAAGAATAACCTTCTGCTTTAAAGTTTATCTAGACAGAATAAGTGCCAGCCAGAGTAGGACTGTAACAGGCTACCTGGACCAATTTATTGTATTTGCATTTATATCCTATCTTCTTTCCTTTCAAGGAACCCAGGGCAGCTAACAGAATTCTCCTCTTCCTCTCAGACCTATCCTCACAACAACCCTGTGAGGTGGGCTGGTGGGAACTAGAACACAAAGCCCAGTCCCGCACTGAGCCACTACACCACACTGACTCTCACACTGGCTAGTTACTTGGCGGAATCAGCCATGTGCTGGCACGGGGGTCATTTGGGCATTTTGGCCGTGCCCCCTCTGCATTGGCCACACCCCCTTCCCGGTTAGCCCACCCACAGTGCTTTCATCACCCCCCATAGCCTCACCGGTGGAATTCTGTGCTTGGGCTGAAATACGCAGCAACATGGGGAGAAAAATCCCCATGCCGGGAGGCACCCCAAAGACGCGTGGCTATTTTTGCAGTTGTGGCTCTGCAGTCACAAGGCACTCAGGTGCTAAGTCCATTCACCTGCTATCTCCTCGTGCCCGTGATTGCAGGGGGAAGACAAGAGGGCTTTGCACTCAAGCAACCGTTTTAAAAATAAGCCGGGATTGTATCAGATGCGTAGTTAAAATCAGCCGCAACTCAGGAATGAAGACGCCTCTGGATAGTGCATTTCAAAGAGCAATTACACACACACACACACACACACCTTTTCCCCTGGTCCCTGTAATTTTATCATTTCCATCGAAAGGGATAGTGTGGGGGAAGTTGAGGAAAGAGCAGGAGGCTGTATGCTGCAGCCATGGCTAGAGAGGAACCTTGAAACAGTGGCGAGAGCCAAGATGCATGAAGTGCACGCTTCCCTTGTCCTGCCCGCCAAATTAACGTTGTCATTACCATGAAACCTCGTGTTGTTCAGATTGTGCAAACACTGACGTCCTGCTGAGAGGGAGTGAGATGCACCGGGTGGCAATTAACGAGTTGCTCGTTTCATTTGACAAAATCCATGTGCACATTGTTTCAAAGGTCACAACAAAGTGTAATGAAGTAACATTTTGGAAACAAGATTTTGGAGAAGGGATTTTTTGAGGCTTGTGTAGGACTATGGGCCCAGTGAGTAAGTCTGGATTTGGACATGCTGTGTGAAGGGGAAGAGTCCAAACCCTTGTCAGTCCAGCAGTATGAATTTGTGAATGGAGGTGGCTTTGCAGTGAAGGAGCAGAAGCTAGGAGGGTGTGTAGGCCTTCCTCAGCCACGGCTTTCCTCCTGGTATCTCACCTTCCTAGCTCTTGGATCAGGGGTAAGAAAGAAGTCCATGACTGGTGGAGTCTCTGGGCAGAAAGAAAGGTTGTTGCGGGAAATCAGAGGAGTTAAGCATTCACTCGCCAGCTACCATTTCTCTCCTGCAAATGTAACATGCTGTCCCTGGAGTTATCGCAGGTGACAAATGCAGGGCTGGCAATATTGAGTTGCAGAAGATCATGGAGTTTCTGCCAAAAAAATGATGTGCATGACGGCAATACGGACAGCTCAGACAATGCCAGATCAAAGAACCGTAGAATAGAAGAGTTGGAAGGGGCCATGAAGGTCATCAGGTCCAACCCCCTGCTGTTGCAGGACACCATGTTGCACCATCCCACTCAGAGGGCTGTCCAGTTTCTTCTTGAATGTCTCCAGTGTGGGAGAGCTGCCACCTCTTCAGGCAGCTGGTTCCACTGTTGTATTCCTTAGAAGGAATCTAAGGTTGGGTTGATACTGGCAACGTTATTAAGTAGCATCATAGAAATATGATAGAATGGACTGTATTGTTTCAGGATGCAACGCATTTTTCATGCTTCCCTGTATAATCCTCCTCCCTAGCATGCCCTTCTGGGGTGCTGCAGGGGTAAAGGCAAGCCCCCTTTCCCCCTCTTCACAGTGGATGCTTGCGTGACTGTGTGCGTCTTGTGGCTGTTTGTCTTAACCGTGCAGCACTTGGGGGAAGCGATCTGGGGTTTTAGGAGCTACTGACCACCCCAGATGGGAGACAAAGGATAAGTAGCTTGTTTGCTAGAGTTGCTTCTTCAGCCCCAGGTAGGAGACTGTGATGACTAGAAGTAGGATTCCCTCTGGATTCAAGGCAGGTGGGAGAAGTGCCTACGGCACTCCAGGTGAGAGGTGGAGTGGGTGAGATCTAGAGCATGAAGTTGTCCCTTGGTGGGTTGGCAGGCCAGATGCCCTAGTCTATGCCAGTGGTTTTCGACACCGGCCTGGAGCTGCTGTGCTGGCCTGGGGGAGGGGAGCACATCCCATTCGCCACAGCCTGGCATGGGGGCTGGCTGTGCTCCACCACCTCTTCCTCAGTTGGCATCACATTTGTGGGGGTTGCACTGGTACTGCTGGGGGGCCAAGGAGGGAAGAGACAGCTTGGTGGGAGCTGGCTGGGAGCGATGATGTGCCAATTTCGGTATTTTGTTGGCATTTCGTGTTGCTCGGTTTCTGGTTGTTTTGGAGAATTTTCATGTTTGTGGTATTGTGTTTGGAGACGAATACACAGAATGCTGTATGATGTGTATGGTGCTTTTGGCTTCTGCCTCAGTGGCCCCCAAGGTGGTCTTCCTGTTTTTGCTGGTCCCCAGCTGTGGAAAGCTTGAAGACCACTGGTCTGTGAGGCCAATAGTTAGTTAAATGTCATGGGTGTGCTGGGCTGAGTATGGCTGATAGATGACTTCATGCAGGAAGACCTTCCAGCCCTCCATCGGGAAACCCCTCACAAGGACCTCTCCACCGTTGAGCAGACCATCTGGTGTCAGGCCACAAAGACAGACTGGGGACACTGCTTGCACAGCATCCTCCCTGCTCTCCTGAATCTCCCCCGTCCTCACTGGCAAAGGCTGTTGGAAGAGCCTAGGATTGTGCTCCTGGGTGTCTTTAATTTCTATGTTGAGCCTGCCTTTGGCAAAGAACCTCGTGGCCTTCCTAACATCCAAGGGGCTGTCTCAGTTGGTCATCAGCCCAGCACATGAGGCAGGGCACATCCTTGACTTGGCCTTTGCTCTAAGCTGTTAGCTCACATAGGTGTCCAAATTCTACTGTCCACACATAAAAGGACAATTTGAGATCTAGGTAGCCTTCTACCAATGCTGGAAGGAGAAACCTCTGCTCATGTAAAGAGCTGGACCCAGACTGGAAACTTTCCTTCAGTCCCTCCTTTTCAGACAAGCTTCTGGTCCTAAGCTGCACTGACTCTAACCTGGCTATATCCTTCCCATAATGAGGGGCCCAGAACTGAACACACTACTCCAGTTGCGGGCGCACCAGAGTCATATAGAGTGGCAGTAATACCTCTCTTGATCTAGAAGCCACTCTTCTGGCTATGCAACCAAGGGTGGCGTTCGCCCTCTTGACTGCCACGTTACACTGCTGACTCACAATTAACCAGCAGTCAACCAGTACCCTAAGATCCCTTTAACAAGTGCTGTTCTCCAGCTGCTTGTCCTCTTACTTGTACTTATGACACCCATTCCTATGCCCCAAGTGCAAGATCTTGCACTTATCTGCATTGAACGCCATCCTGTTGTCCCCTGCCCACTTCCATAGTCTGTCCAGATCCTTCTGGATCCAGAGTACCTGCTCCTCAGTTGTGGCCACTGCCTTGATTTAATATAATTTGCTAATTTGATCAGCATACTGGTCACCCCCTCTTCCAGGTCATTGAGGAAAAGATTGAACAGGATTGGTCCCAGGACAGAGCCCTGGGGGACACGACTTGTCACTGGCTGTCATCCTGATGATTCCCCACTAATAGGTACCCTTACCAATGTGATGGACAGTGGTCCTTTGCACAGAATGGCATTAAAAAACCATGTGGCTTAGCATTATTTCCAGAAATAACTCTAATTATATTGAAGTCACATGCATATTTGGTGTCTGCTTGTGAAAATTCTACTAGTGTTAGAGAAAACTATGCAAATTCTGATTTATCATTCTAAGAAAGTTCATGAACAAACCTCAGCTCATCTCTCTTCCCATCATGGGGTTGGAAGTGGGGCAAGAAATCCAGCAAGCTCAAACAAGTTAAATGTTCTTGTTTTAATACATATTGGAAGCAAATAATGAAGCAGATCACAGTTGAAACACTTTAGTGGGGAACCAGGAGCACATGGCGCTTCTCTGAGAGCTTGTGCACTGTTGTGCAGAGAACACTGGACTGGGAGTTCTGAGTTTTAATTCCTACACAGCCAGGAAGTCAGTGGATGAGCTAAGCAGATGGTTCTCTTTTCAATGACAACGTGAAAACCCCAAAGTGCACAGAAGCCACTTTGTGGCACTTTTGCCGGGACGAAATGAGATGAAGACTAAAGAGCATTGTACAAAATAAAGAGCTGGGATGAGAGTTAAAAAGGATCCGTCTCTGGGACCTACATCCATTCCGGTTGGATGGGTCCTTCAGGAATCAGAACGAGTCTGCCCTTGGCCCAAGGTGAGAAGCTTGAAGGACGTGAGGAAGGAGAACGAATGGCAGCCTACTCCTTGGAAGAGGATTGGCACAAGTGAAACTCGTTACCACTCATGAGCTACTCCCTGGGGAGACCAAAGAAAGGCCTAATTCTACTCTCAGAGGCTGAGCCATAAACAAGGTTCAGTTCCTCTAATCACACAGCGGTGGAACTAGATCCTGGAAAACATGTTATTGGGAGTCCCCATAAAGCACAATCTTAAAATTATGAAATAAGTGTTAAAGTAGCCACTCTGCCGCTTAGTTAAAGCATTTCTCAGGATTGTTTTTCTTGCTTCCCCTCCCCCCTGCTTAGTAAATTGCACATTAATATTAGAGTGTTTCAATACGGATTGCCTTAATCAGAAAGGCCATCTGACGGAAAGCATTCCTGCGAGCCCCAAAGCATCACTCCAAGATTCTCGAAAGGGTACATAAACAAGCCATTAGAGCTCTTATTTCCCCTTCTCTCCCGCCCTCGCCACTCTTTCTTTATTGCATAGTTCAGTGCTGTGTTTTATAGCAATGGGGCTTTGCCAAAAAGTCAATACCCAGCCTGCAGGCGAGACACATTCTTCACACACAGAGGTTTTCATAGAATAGGAAATCATGTAGCCTGGGGTGGGGGGTGAGCGCACACATGCGCAGACATGTGTGAGCATACCTGACTCATGCTTCTGCCATTGTGAGGTGTGTTTTGAGTGATCCATTCCAATATATTCTGTTTTCAGCTGTCTCTAAGAATCAGAATGTCTTGGAATATACAGGAACCAAATGACTTTCCCTCAGATCTTTGAGAAATACCTTAAACATTTCTGAGCTGAATCCATGAGTCCTTGGCTGGGTCCTGAAGCTCTTTCTGATGCTATTACTCTGAATGCCCCCAGTTTTGTGAATGTCGACTTTCACATCTGTGGGCTAAGAAGCCTAGGCAACTTTTGTGACTGCCTGAAATGAACGTGTATGTTCTTACTTTTCAGGTATGTGCCCTTGAATACTGATGAATGCATTACAGGGTGTGTCACTGAATTTCCAAACATTGACAAATGTTGTGTGGGATTGTCCACCTTCTCACCTCAAATAATCTATAGGAGGAGTGACTGGAATGGAAAGACTCTGTACCTCCTCGTATATCTTTCAGAATTCCATAAACTCTCTGCTGTCAAGCCAACAGGATGATATTATTCACATTAGAATGGGGACCTTGCTGGAAGCTGAAAGATCCAGATGACAAAGAAAGCATTCTTCACTGAACATACACCACCTGTATATTTAATTTTTGGAAAGTTGCAAATCAGTGCTACTGTAAAGCGAGGAGAAAAGCCAGTTTCATTTCTTGCCTAGTAAATTAGTTCACAAAGGCTAGCCTAAGGAATGTTAAACACAAAACACAAAAGATTGCTTTCTCTTCTGTCCTGGATTTCTTTTGACATTACTTGTTTCTGGGGAGAAGGTCCCATTGCGCTGCTCTGAATGTTTCTCAGCAGTCACAAAGTACTTTGGAAATGAAGAGGGAGTTCACCTTTCTCTCGCTAGATTAGGGAGGCATCCTTGCATTTGATCGCCAATTCTGGGATATATTGAGGGAATAAATAACAATGAATAATGGCCTTCATGCCAGTAGCTTCCGCAGCTTCCAGGACTCCTTGATGGAGTTATAGCTCCTATGCTCACATCAGTTCTAGGTCTTATTTTATATCACTCATCAATTCAAGTTCTCTTATCCTTCGACTACCACCTTCTTTATTTTTCTGTTCTTTTCTTCAGTTATGACATCTTGCTTCTCTCGCAGTCTGCTTCCTACCAATCCACATCCAGGCTGTGGGCTGACATTTTCTCTCACATGGGCTTTTCCACTCCTTCAGCCAGGGCTCTGCTTGCACAATTGCTTAAACACATGAAGTCAACCCAAGGTTTTCAGTGGATTTACCCATGTTAAGTACTGTCAGTGCTTGGCTGGGGAATGTGGGAGCTGTAGTCCAAGACCTCCCCAACCTAACTGGGACAGCTTGGCCAAAGGCAAAAGAGATTATTGCTACTATTGTTAATATTAGTAACAAATTGCATTTGTATCCCACCTTACTGCCATGGAACCAAAGCCATGTTAGAAGGCTTTTGGGGCAGTCTTCCTCCTACATGCCACCAACCAGACAAGTTCAGTATATGCAGCATTGGACAGAATCATGGACTGGGAGTTCTGGGTTCAAATCCTGCCATGGCCATGTGGAGGCTGGGTATCCTGAGCAAGCAGGTGTTGTTGTTTTTCAACTTAGTCACAACTTTCCTTTCTGGGGGCCAAGGGGAATTCAAGATTGTCAGCCCATGATTCCTTTGCTACATCCTTCCCCATGCAGGAGCCCTCCAAACACTTTGGACTGTATCTTCCATCCTTGCTGACCATTGGCCTCACAGGCTGGGCTGATGGGAGTTGTAGTCACAAGCCTCTGGAGGCCATCAGGTTGGGGGAGGCAGCTCTGGCAGGTAAATATGCCCTCAGGTATAGTTTTGAGTTGAAGCTTCCTTTGCAATCATTCCTCCTGCCAGCCAATTGAGTTGCGGACACCGAAGGCTAACCTACATATTGAGACAGCAACTTGGCAGCTCCTCCAGACTAGAATTCCCAAAATGTCTGGCCAAGGACCCCTCTGCAGGCTGCCAAGTTGGCAGAGGCTGCTGTGATGCCTTTCTCAGGCTTGGACATTGGCCAGACTGCACAGGAAGGTTTGCAAAGGGTCTTCCAAGGAGTCTGCATGACCACGAGTGACTCACCCCAAAGCTCACTGCTCCCCTGGCCAGCCTGCTTGGGCGCACAGTGTCACCAGGAATAGTAAACCCTTTTTTTGCAAGGGTGCGGCATACAAATATGTAAAATAAATAAATAAATAAACCCACATGAGATCCAGTCTCCTCTTACTCTGAACAGCAGAATCACGACTTGCATTGCCCACACGATCTGGCCACTCTCAAAAGCCATTATTTGCTGGGGTTTCAGGCCCCAGTAACATGCAACAGCTTAGATACCTCTGTCCATGAGACACCAAAGTTTTCCCATGCAGGGACTATCCTATAGGATGCAACCTTATGCATGCTTAGACTGAAAAAAGGCCCCGATCATGCCAGCATTTCTGAGCCAGCCTGAGAGTTGGTAGGACTTTTTTCTGTCTAAATCTGAATAGGACTGCACCTTTAATTGCTATTTTGCTGTCACAGCTCACCAGAGGAGGGAGCTGCTGAGCTGTTCTCTTTCTTTGCTTTTGTAGCATCACTGCAAATCTCTAGAAGATTATTCTGCAGCTGCCAATTCATCAGCAGTCAGGTGACACTGGAGGCCAGTGATGTTCCCCCCAGCCTTATAGAAAAAGCCGATGCTGTCCTCCAGACTCCCTAGTCAGAGCAACTATAGGCTGCCCTTAGATCTCTGATGGCTTCTTGGTTTTGTTCTCGGTTTGTTTCCAAACTACCAGCCTTGACTGGGGTTTGCTTGCGGTCTCTACCTGTCTGATCTAGTGCATAATGTTAAGAGAGCCTTCTCCATTGTCCTTGGAGATCTCAATGGGATATAGTGGAGTGAGAAGCTGTTTATTCAGGCCTGGCTGAAGATGCTCGTGATTTGATTGGTAAAAACATAATAAGGTGAAATATGCTAGAAGACAGGACTCCTACTCGATGGGCAGTCCACTATTCCTGTTGACTTGATTCCAAAGAACTATAGGGATGTTTTTCCCTTTGGATTCTTTGACCCTGCTGTTTTCTTTTTGTTTGGAGTAAAATCAGTGCCTGCCCTTGAAGCAAACTCCAGTGGTATCTAAGCTTTGCATTGTCTGGGAAGTCCATCTATAGGCCAGAACTGGTGAAGTTGTCCAGGCTCAAGTATGGAGAAGAACTTGTTGATTCCTCCAAGCCTACACTTAACTCAGCCTCTCCTGACCTGGTACAATTGGAATACAGTTCCCAGCACCCCAACCAGCAGGGTCAACTGGCATGTCTGGAGGGTGCCAGACTGGGGGAAGCATCATCTTCCTTGGCTCAAGTTAACAGCCAAGATTAAGAAGTTGGGTTGGCTTCCTGCCAGCTCTTGGTACCAGTACCCAAAACCCATGCTTCTTTCCTATTCATCCCCTAGCAAGCAGTGATGGTGACAGAAATGGAAATGGAGAGAGGTGATGGAAGGAGATGTCCTGATTCTTCATTGCCCTGGCAGGTTGGACATGTCAGAATGGAAACACCAGAGACATCTGAAGGAGACAGGAGGCTGGCTAGGGGCATCAGTGGGAGCATCTCTCCAGCTCCTCAGGTTATTTTAGAAAGATGATGTAATCTCATTTCTGAGTTAATCCAAGGAGAGCTTGGGAAGACTCTCCCACCTCTATCTGGAAATACTCACAAAGCAGATGCATCTATTTTGAGGCAAGCTCTCTTAGAACAGAACTTGGCCACCAACAAACTCAGAATAAACAGGTTGCAATGGGGTGTGTGTGTGTTTTGATGTTGCTAGGATACTGTTCGAAGAGGGATGAAAGAATAGCAGTGCTCCAAAGGCATCGGGGAAGGAGGGAGAGGGCATCTGAAAAGGATGCCTCTTGCTGGGCTGCTCCCTGAGAAGGAGGCAGTCTAACAAGCCAATCTAAATGTATGGGCGAAACCACTGGCGCACTGCTGCAGCAGAAGAGGGGCCACAAAGAATGGTTAATTCCTGTGTGCGCATGGGTGGCAGGGTCCCAGGAGTGCATGCCACCTTTGCCTGCATGGATCCCCGGAGGCGGGGCTGGATTTAGACTTGCCAGGCTTTACCTAGAGCAAGCTTTCTTTTGTTTGAAACAGGAGTCTGCATCAGACAATGTAGAACTTGCCCACCTGTAGCACTCGGTGCATAAGTAATCTGTTACCATGTCATGACAATGCAATCAGTCATCCAAAGGGAAAGACGGAACTCTTGCTGGGGAGGTTTGGTGTCCTCCAGACGTACCCTTCCTTTTGGTCACCAAATGGCTGGATACTTCAGAGTTACTCATCTGCAGTCAGCTTTAGAGCTCAACAACTCACTTCAAAATTATAGCTTTTGTCATATTATAAATACTAGAGAGAGAGAGAGAGAGAGAGAGAGAGAGAGAGAGAGAGAGAGAGAGAGAGAGATGGATTTACCCATCCCCTTGCATGTCAGTGGTGCATGTAATTCAATTTAGTTTACCATATGCAGGATGAGAGCCTATCATGGCTATTTGGCTCCCCAGCAGAGCAAGCCAACTTGTTCTCCAGAAGGGTCACCGAAACCCTACTGAGCTCCACCAAGCAGCTCAGAGAAGGGGTACACAGCAACCAAGGCTCTGAGGTGGAGTCTCTGTACAAAACCGAGTCAAATGGAGAAGAATCAGCTTCACATAAGCCTTACAAGGGGGTCCTCTCTGGCCACTCTGTAGCCTATGCCCAACCCAGGAGCCAATTGGCTATGCAAGGTGGTGATCTGCGGGCAAGGCCCAAGTGGTCCTAAGAGGGAATTTCCCCCCTCTGGTCTTCTCCCGGATTTAAAGTGGCAGCCTGGGTGAGGTGGAGGGTGGTCTGACATTTCTGTTACCATCTTAGCTTTAGTTAGCTAGTGGATGAGTTGCTTCCTGAAGCCAACAGATGCCAATGTGGGGTATCCCTTGAAGCAAACCGCTGCTGGATTTCTTGCCCACCTTTCCCTTGCCGTGCTCACGCATGATAGCGCACGCTGCTGTTCCTCCAAGGAGGAGAGGTGTCATCTGTGAAGCAACTCTTGGTGCTAATTGAAGTCTGTGCTGTCTGGGCTAGGATAATTGTAAAATGGGTTTATTCTTGAGAAAACTCAATATCACCCTGCCAATGCTGAGCTGCTTTTGTTAGTAATGGCTTTCATTCATTTTGTCTGAGTGGGAATGAGGCGTCTCCAAAGTCCATAAACATCTGTTGCATAAATGCAGCCCTCTGCCACCCACCAAAGAAAATACGGAACCCTCAGCAAACTTTGCGATGGATATAGAGAAAGAGCCAAAACTGTCCCAGAGAAATCGAACTACGTCTGGAGTCATTAAAATGGCATGCTAATTTCACATCAAGCCATTCAACGGCACATCACCAATTAAAAACTCCATTCTTGTGCTGTACAAAAAAGCCAGCCTCCTCAAAAATTTCTGGAAGAGACAAGACTATGCTCAGGTTTTTACTCCTGATGAGGAAAATAGGCCCTTATTGCCACCATTTTCAGATTTCATACCTGCAGACAACATTTCCCACGTCACTTGCCTGCCAAGGGACCTCAGGGTCTATCCCGTCTAATCCCCGTTCCTGAGAAATGCGTCTGCAGGACATTCTGGATTCCTTGATGGTGGTGTCAAGCGCCAAGCATTGCTATCTTGCTCCACACCCCCTCAGTTAGTCTGCCACCCTTAGGTGCAGTGGAAGGTTCTTCTCTGTTATCAGCTGCTGCGTGATGGCTTTTGCACATGGGCCCTTTCGTTTCCTTCCTTGGGCTGCAAAATGATTGGAGCTGCCCCTCGGCCTGCCCTTATTTAGGATGACTTCCAATGTTCCTAAGGTAAGGAGATAAAGTCAAGAAAAGCAGAGGTGAATGCAGGTGTCTTCTTCAGGGATCACTTGAGTGTAAAAGTGGAGGAAGGTTCAGAGGAAGGGATGCCCAAGGGAAGGGATGCTGAGAGAGAAAAGGGATGTAGGCCAGGAATGGGGAAGGTCATCAGAGCTTATCTACAAGACTGATTCCTGTGAAATGAAAGTGAGGAGTGTAGATAGAGAGAATGAAGAGAAGAGGAATCAGAACAAGACCATGGAGACAGCTGAGAAAGAAGTGCGCTCTTGATTTTCTGAAGGACACTTTTCAGTTCTTTGGCGATCCCCCTCTTGGGACTTCCTGCTCCTACACCTGGCCAAAGACTGCTCCCTAAAAAGAGGGTGGCCAGACAATAGAAACCCAAGTGTTTTGGACTTCAACGTCTAGCATTCCTCAGTATTAGCCATGCTGGCAGGGCCTTTTGGGAGCTGAAGTTCAAATCATTTGGAGATTTATTTTTGGCTAGAACACCCAACATTTGCTTGCAGATATACACTCTAGGAAAAGGACAAATAATTTTTCAAGGAAGTCTTTCCATCCAAGACTTCTAATCTCTTGGAGGAGACTGGATAAGCTTCCAGAAAACTGTCTGGCTCTTTGGAAAACTATTGCCTTACTTGAATGGGAGTGTTGATCCAAATCTCTTCTTTAAATTATCCATCAGCCAGGCAGGTGAGAATATAACAAACAGTCTCACAACTTTATGGTTTGCATTGATTTCTTTGAACCATTTTCAACAGAAAAGGCCGGCCAAAGGCCCCTGCTGGTATATGCTCTGGCACATCTCCATTAAGTTGGGTGGAACTGTGCCAACACTGTAGTTGCTGTGAATATAATATAGTCCAAGCTTAGCCTGAGCTTAAATGTTTCTAGAGAAATAATCATTTCTTATGTGTCATTCATAAAGACAGAGAGGAAAGCCTGGTTCTATTTCTAGCTATCGAGAACTTTAGCTATATTCGGAATACAAGAAAGAATTGCTTTCAGTTGCAATTTTACTTCAGTTTGATTTACTTCTTTGTAGGATAGGATAGGATAGGAAGGGACCCGTAAAGCCATAAAATCCAAGCCCCTGCGCTGCTTCCACAGGGAGTCACCATCCAGATGCAGGTCCATACTTTCCAGCTTAGCAAGGGTGACCCAACCGGCCAGCTCATGGCATAGCTATGCAGGCAAGTGATATTTCTCTTCTAGTATTTGACCTATCGGTGGACCACAGTGAGAATATTAGCATCAAATAATGAAAACTGCATAAAGGTGCAGTCCTGTGGTGATGCCTGTAAGATGCTGAATTGGGGGTGAACGGTCACACAATGTGGCGTGCAGAAGGAGCCTCCAGCTCCCAGCTCTCCCTCCTTGCCAGATGGACTTTTTGCCCATCTTGCTGGCATGTCACAGAGCAAGAAGGGATGGAGCAAGGAGAGCCCTTAGGTATCCCCACCAAAGAAATACTCCCTTTCCCTTCATGCCAAGGCCTCTTTCCTCACCACTGGGGGCAGCCAATGTTTCTTCCCACTTTGGCTGTGATGCGAAACTGCAGGGAGCTCAGATTCCTAAATCCAAAGTTGGAGTGCTGCCTCCGACCTCAAATCTAGGAACCCAAAATATCCCGTGCCCCCTAAGATCCCATCTAGTGGACATAGGATTGCTCCTTAATTAGTTTTAATTAATTTAAAATCAGTGGAAAATCATCAGAAGCCACAGTAGTGGCACAGAGGAATGAAAATTTGATAGACTTCAGGTTCCATCCGATGTAAAGAATGTCTTCACCCAGTACCTAAAATTTATTTTTAAAGGAGCCATGATACAGGTGTATAAAATCCTGCATTGGCTAGCGAAGTCATTCCTCCTGTTGTGTGTTACGTGAACTGGGGATCATCCAGCGAAAGCAACAGGAGCTTCAGGAAAGACAAAAGCAAAGGCTTTCTCACTCAAAGCATAATTGATTTATGGGACAACCCAAGGCCCCGGGACAGCATCCGAGGATAACTAGCCTAGTTCAGGTTCTGCAGTCTGAAGCTGGGTAGCATGCGTTGACGTTGCAGCTCGAATCGAAACTTTTAGCTGGCATGGAAGAGCTACACTGGCTGCACTCCAAGATAAGAAAGTGACCGCAGAGAGAAGGGGAAGGGGGCATTTCAGGGGGCAGGGAGGGGAGGCGACATGAGATATCCTGTAGCCACTCAAGCCTCCTTCCCTCCCTTTCAAAGATGCTCCAGCTAGACAGGTAAATAAGCCTCTGAATTCAGAAGTTTATAGGCATTGTGTAGGACCTAGGGCAATGGTGGCGAACCTACGGCACGTGTGCCACAGTGGCCACGCCGAGCCCTCTCTGTTGGCATGCGAGCCAAGTCGCCCCAGCATCACCCCAGCAGCTGAGCATTGGATAACAGTGCACATAGGGGCCATGCACATGCTCGGAAAGGAGTAGCGGTGCCAGGCAATGATGTCATGAGCCATGACGCTTTAGCAGCAACTCGTCCGAGCTTTCGCATGGCTGGTCAGTGCACTGCCATGGATGGATGGATGGATGGATGGATGGATAGGAAGGAAGGAAGGAAGGAAGGAAGGAAGGAAGGAAGGAAGGAAGGAAGGAAGGACGGAAGGACGGACGGACGGAAGGAAGGAAGGAAGGAAGGAAGGAAGGAAGGAAGGAAGGACAGAAAGATTTGCTTGGGCTGGCTGTGAGTTGCTTTCTCTAAACGAAAACCTCAGTATTCAGGTTTTATTGCAGTGTTGGCACTTTGTGATAAATAAGTGAGTTTGAGGTTGGCACTCAGTCTCTAAAGGGTTCACCGTCACTGACCTAGGGAATTTTCTAGTTTATAGGCATTGTGGTAGGACCTAGCAGAATTCTTTTCCACAAGATGCTGCACAAGCAGTAGCATGCCAGGAGTCAGCAAATGACCCACCAGCTATCTGTGATTGCTCTTCAGTCCACCCATGAGCTAAGCCAATCCATCCCACCTCCTGAGGTCTGTACAGGCCTCACTTTGTGGAAGTATGGGCTGAAAGAGCAAACATGCAGCCAGTGAAATCTGTTGGCGCACCAACTGGCTTCTCAAGGACGGAAGCGTCCTTTGTGCCTTACTCAGTCAACTCCCAGTCTCTTGCCCCATAGAGGAATGATGTAATGAAGGAATGCATCCCATAAATAGGTTTTTCATAATTGCCCAGGCATAACCTGGACAATTAATTAATTAATTGAGCCGGCTGGTGCCAGAGGTCAGACTAGATGCCCCAGGAGGCCCCTTCTGACTCGCTCTGTTTCTATGTTTCTAACCTAAACTGCTGATGGGCATGATAGCAGTACCTTTATGTTTATTGAAGTATTTATTCATTTGTTTGTCCATTTGTACTTTTAAAATATGGGTTCCATGGGCCAAACGGACCACTTGAAGATGCAGCCCTATAGTTCCACCCCATTTTCCTTGACAGCTGGCAATTGATAGTTTCTGTTGGATAATAGAATTTTCCAGGCACTAAGGGGCACTAAAGAATGTGTTGTATCACTAGCCATTTTTCTTGGGCATCCCCTTGCTGTTTCATCCCCACATTCATTCTTTTCTCTAGCCTCCTCCTTTTCCTCTTCCTTTTTGCTTCTGCACCTGGCAACATGTGCTCTCTCTCTCTCTCTCCACCCAGGGGAGGGAGTATCTGTATCACATCTCTTTGCTTGCTTACACTCACGCACCAGTTTAAGGTGGTACTTGAGCCTTCTTAGACAACATGAAGAAAAGCACAAATAACGTGAAAGCACAATCCAGTTGCAATTTAGAAAGAAGAAAGGCCAGTGCACCCAGCCAAGCTGAAGAATTTCTGCACACTCAAGCATCCCCGTTTCTCCCATTGTAGGAAAAATCGACAACATAGTAAATTAAAGTCACACATGCTAACTAAAGGGACAGTCCTGTGCAATCCCACCAAGGAAGTTTGTTTCTGTCTAAATGTGCATGGAATCGTCCCTCAAGGTGATCTGAATTCCTCAGCTGCCTCAGTTTCCTTTTATTTCTTCTAATGCCAAATGGTATCTTCCCACATTTGCTTTGTACAAGGCAACCCTCTTGCAAGTCCAAGCATTACCTGGATTTTTGTCCATTCTGAAAGGTTGAAATACCATGTCCAAGGCTTTACTCGTGGCAGTAGGAGCTTTATGCTTAAATATGCTGGTGTGTTAGGGGCCTGGGCTGACCCTTTTTATTAATTAATTAATTAATTAATTAATTAACAGATTTATAGGCCGCCCCTTGCCACAGGCCTCGGGGCGGCTCACAACCTCAAAAAAAAAAGGTTGTAAAAAAAAGGTTTTTACTAGTGCTGTCCCCCCCACCCCAACCCGGCTAGCATGTGGTCCCCAAGATCATCTCCAAAATTGTTTCACACCACCGATTTATCAGTTGCCTTTTAGGATCCGCTGTCCCGGCCTGGTGCACAGCAACCTGTCAAAAATAATAAATCAATGATCAAAACGGGCAGAGGCCAAGGTGAGCAGGCTGGTCTTGAGGGTCCTCTTGAAGGCATGTCATGATGGAGTTTGGTGGACAGTTGCATGTGTGAGGCAGCCACTTCACTTCGAGAAGGCCCTGCCCCGTGTACCTCCCAGCTTAGTTGCTGGTAGAAAGCTTCCCAAAATAATTAGCATTAGAATTAAAGATCAGTCAAGAATGCAAACAGATCCTGAGCAGCAAAAGCCCAAAATTCCACCCTCAGGAGGCACAAGATCCTAGAAGAAGACAGTCGTGATGTAGCTGTCTGTGCCTGCTGCCTGAGTTATTTTCAGGGTTTATCTGGGCTGAATGTCCTAGCACTTTTTCTCCTTTTGCAACTTGTTATATAAATAAACAGAATTTGTCATTTTATTTAATTGCAGTATGTGTGCCAATTCTTTGCAAAGGAGAGGAAAATATGTAGCATTCTTCTGTATGACTCATGGAAAGCAAAAGGCAACTGTGGTTGATGTGAGAAACCTTCTGGACTCAAACCCTTCATGTTACCAACTGCTTTGATGCACCCAGTTCTAATCCGATATGGGCACTGTCTTTACCCCACTCAAACACACCCTCAAAGACTCCCTATTTTCAGCAGGTGTTGCTTTGCTTTGTTTTGCTTTTTTCATGTGTGACTTTGTCAGAAAAAGGCCTAATTGCATAGAATCATAGAACAGAAGAGTTGGAAGGGGCCATGAAGGCCATCGAGTCCAACCCCCTGCTGTTGCAGGACACCACGTTACACCATCCCTCTCAGATGGCTGCCCAGTTTCTTCTTGAAAGCCTCTAGTGTGGGAGAGCCACCACCTCTCCAGGCAGCTGGTTCCACTGTCGCATGGCTCCGAATCGGTTACAAGGAAGATGGCAAAGTCAGCCCAACAAACCGGGGTGCCTGCCCTTTCCTGCATGTTTTGCTCCTAGTGAGTGGGAATGTGAGATTTCCTGCGGTGGGTGCCAGCGCTGAATGCTACGCACATTGACTTGGCGGGGAAGGAATTCTCCTTTGCTTGCCCACCTCAGGCAACGTTGTCCTTGGCGAGCCCTGGGTTGCTTTCCTTGAGGATGGGAGGAGGGGCTGCCTTCACCCACAGGACTAATTTCTGTGTTGGAGGAGCTCTCAAGGGTAGCGTTCCACTCCTGGGTGTGGCCAAGGCAGAGAAGGACGAGACCAGGGCATTCGACCTGAGCTGAGGTTTCCCATGTTTACCTAAGGGGGTGCAAGAGGACCAGTTTGGCCTCATCTTGGATGGGAGTTTTCCTACACACACACACACACACACACATGCACGACCATCCCATTGTCAAGCAAGAACCTAAAATACTACACTCTTTCATGATGATGATGATGACATAATCTCTCTTTGCACACATCAGACACTGATCTCTGCCCGAATCCACCCATCTTTTTACCTTTCTCCAACATCCACAGCCCAATATATTCCCTCCTGCATTAAAATCCGATATATTTGTCCTCAAGAGAACAAAAGGATCCCCATGTCACTTGAAACTCTCCCTTGTTAAGGTAATTATCTTCAGCTTGTGTAGCCGCTTAATTTTTTCTGGCTCTATCAATGGGGCCTGCTCACAGAAGTACAACATAAAGGATTTTTATCTGTGCTATTGATGGCTCAGGAAGCAACGTGTTTGGGATTCGGTTGTTGTTTCTCTGGAGACCATTTATTTAAAGTGTGTGTGTTGGGTGGAGGGGGGGAGATGAGTCTTATTGGGGGTGGGGGGTTGGAAATAACTTTAAACTTTGATTTAACAGTACAAAAGAGAACACTGCTTAATCCCTGAAGTAGGAAATTGCTTTTCTTCATGATCCATTGCCTTTGTACTGTTTCTGGCTATTGGGACTAAAGCAAGGGAGAGACATTTTCTTGCTGTATTATGCTCTGCCTGTGTTGGTTTTGTTTTTAATTTTTTCCCTTTTTTGTTGCTGAGACTTGGCTGCTAAATTGTTGTGGAAAGCACATATATTTAAAATCATAATAATAAGGTTGTGGATGGGGGACCTCTCTGTGAAATAATCTTTGAGTCTCAAGTGGACATTTGTGAACGCTGAAGCAAGGCAGAAATTTACATGGGAAAGAAGCAGAATGGGAAGGAAATTAAGGCTGTGAGGCTCTGAACTTTGCTCTCCTTTGCAAGGCTCTGAGAGTTCCTGATGGAGGCACATGCCCAGCGAATGGCATGCAGAAGGAGGAAGGAAGATGGGATTTGTTTCTTCGCTTATGGGCTCATGGTCTGATCAGGAAACAACACGCAGCGGCTGTTCCACACAGCTGTTTGGAAAGTGATGCTCACGTTGCTTCATCTCTTGTGCCATGGAGGCTACAGGTCAGCTAGAAGGACCACCAGTTTGGCGTTTCGGTTCATTCAGTGTGTTGCAAACCAGCCTTGCATGTTGGGAAAGACATGCGCATGACGAAGGGAGTGCCTAAACGCTGCTTCTGGTCGCCTGTTTGCACCAAGAACAGTTGCAGCCCCAAGTTAACCCCACATTGACCCCATGCCTGCTCTTGGACCAGTTGCTGTACTTCCTGTTGGGAGAGGTGGCCAACACTGAGCTTTGGATGGTGTAGTGAAGTTGTGAAAAGTCAAAGCATGGCTGGAGCACTTCAGTGGGGTGAGGGGGGAGATACGCGTTCCTGGCCCACATTTTTTCCAACCATCCTCTTAGCTGCTGTTTTCAACATGCAAAGGATGCTTTGGTGGCCTGTCCCTGCAGATCGCAAGCCCTGTCCTTCAGCTCTATCCTGTCATCTCTTTATTTGTTCTGCTTGTCTGTCTGGATCCACCCAACTCCAAGGTGGGGGTACAGCGAGCCTCACCCCCTTACCTTCCCTATCCATGGTCCGTAACTAGCAAAGCTGCTCTCAGAAATCCAGCTACTCAGTCAGGCTCCTTTTCAACCTAACAGCAATGCTGTTGTGGACTAGCAGTTCAGCCAGATCTGTTTCAGCGTACTTCATATAAGTACTGCCTCCAAGTCTATTCTGTGCTTGCTCTGGTGGTGAATGTGTTCTTCTTGTTACTTTTAAAGGGAAAAAAAAACAGTGCAGAGTTTGGAGAGTCTTTTTAATGTGCATTTTTGTGCACAGTTTTTCCAAATAGTACACTTTTATATTCATCCTCCCATATGTGCATGTTTTCTGTCCAGTGTGTGTTGGAATACATTTATGCAATTGGGGGTTTTGGGAAATTTTTTCAAAAGTGTGCATCTTATCAGACGTATTTCCCTATTCTGCTAACTATTTTGCTAATCCCATAAAGTATGGATTTTGGAATGCAAAGCATGTCTGGTCCATGTCCATTTGTGGATGACGCAGACTGGAGAAAACTCCAAAACAAATCAGCGGAATGTGCTGGTTTGTCCCACATTCCTAGTTGCGCTTACGGTTGGAGCCTAAAGGCAGGATAGGATCACAACTTGTTGCAACAGTCCATTCAACATGGACAATGTGTGCACAGTCATTTCATGGCACTAAAAGCCAGTTCCAAGACGAAGGCCAAGCTCGATATAACATGAGGCTGGAAATATGATGGCAATTCTACAAGATACACATTTCTCACCAAGGTATCCAGTAGCTCACCATCCATTCAAAATGTTCCTTGACCTTCCTCCCTTCATTGTTCTCCTCAAAGGAGCCCTTTATATCTCCAGCCATGGGAACTCATAGTCACACTCTGTTCTACCCTGGTTTGGAGTAGGGTGCCCCGTTCTGGGACTGTAGCATATCCAGAGAGGGGCAGCCAATATGGTAAGGGGCCTTGGAAGAACTGAGGGGGCTGAGCTTGGCAAGGAAATGATTAAGAAGAGAGAGGGCAGAGGTCTTCAAATATCTGAAGGGCTCTTGGTCCACAGGACAGGACAGCAACCAAGGAGTTGGGACTGCAGGGAAGCAGGTTTTGACTAGGGCTTAGGAAAACTGCTTAATGGTTTGAGCTATTCAACAGTGTTGTGTAGTGGTCTGTTTCGAATGTCAGAGCAATTTAGGACAACCCCTGTAGCCATGCCTCCCAAGGAGGGCAATTCTAGCAGTTTTCTTCTCCTCCTGCACCTTTTTGTAACTCTCCTAAACCTTAATTGCGCATTCAGAATTAAGCCACTGCAACATCATCATCATCATCCTTGCTATTCCTACTGCTGCTCTTTGCATTGCAACAGGCAATGATATATGAGAACATTGTCCCCCAGCCCACTCCCCTGAGGATCGAAGTAACTCTCAGAGGAAACGAAGGATTCTGAGGCAGGGGGATGGGGGGCGACATCCTCACGAATAAAACGGTATTGGTACTCCATCGCTGGGAGCCCTGGTTCCATTACACCGCCGTTCAACAATGTGACAGAGACTGCTTGGGAGGAGGTGGGCGCTCCTTCATTGGCAATAGTTACACAGAGCCAGGCAGCCTTCTGTCGTGGACTCAGTCCTCTCATCCTGCGCCGCAGAACCGCCCTTGAGCAGGGAGGTGGGCAGGACGGCCGCCAGGGCCCTTTCCATCTCTGCGATGCAAATGCACTTGTGGGATCTCTTGTAAGAGCAAGTCCTTCACTTAATGGCAGAAGAGTTGTTCAGCTTGCTGGAGTGAGAGAGCCGCAACAGAGGGTGATTCATACAATGGGGGGTACCAGGAGGAAGCCGCTGCCGTACAAATCCCTTTTATCCGAGTGATTTATGAGGCTGCCAGACTGTGCCTGATCAGAAGAGGCCACCTCGTGCAAATTTCCATCAATTTGTTTCACTTACAGCTTTTCCCCCCGATGTCAGGACCACGGGGGTCACCAAGAACCTGTTTCCTACACCGGGAACATGCACGCTGCAATCCATTCCAAAGCATCCTTCCTCGGAAGCGAGTGCCACCGAGGCCAGCCGGACTGCCTTGTGCTGCAGCAGCATCTTGCAATTGCAGCGGTTTCGGTAATAAGAAGCAGGCTGTTCAAAGAGATGTCGGTGAACGAATTAAATGAGTTTCAGTCAATCCTTTGATTAAATCGGCAAACGTTTGGACATGATGGGGAAGAGATGATAGTCCTACAAGAAATGAGGCATACTTTGTTTTGAGTGAAACCATGCATACTGGGGCAAGCATCCTTCCCGCCCACCCTTCCCCCTACAGCGTCTCCCGAACGGAGAGAGCAAGGCATTGAGGCGAATCATGGGGCAGAATCAAGCAGGATCAGTGGGCCATCAGTCATGCATCAGACCAGCACCAGCACCAACACAAAGGGGAAAAGAAACAATTTGCAGCTTTTTTTTTGTTTTTTTACTTCATGCTAACAGGCCCTACTGATGCTGCAGAACCCTTCAGTGCGATGGTTTTGGCATTACACTGAGACTACCCATTGCGTCCTGGCCCAGCACTGAGCATGGAGCCCTTTCTAAAGTAGTATATTTAAGACTGAAATGAAAGCCACTGCTGCCATATAGAATATATTGATTTTCTCTCTCCTACCCCCTGAAAAAGGCATAGGGATTTGCCTCCCTTTGCAGCCTGCAAGTGGGAGTCAGTGAAATGTAACATGAAAATGGGACTTGGGTTTTCTGCCCACATGAGAATCCAGCGGCAAAGCATTTTCTGGGTTGTACTGGCCAGGTGGCCAGGGAGGGAGTCATGGGTCTGAACGCTTCCCGATGGGAAGAATAAAGAGAAATCCGTCATTTCCCTGGAAAGGAAAGGCTAAGCAAGGCATGTTTTCTACCGAAGCCCCTGCCACTGGGGGCAGGGGAGGCATTCAAATATGCCACCCACAGATGGCCGCTTCAGTGCCGCAGTCTTGGAAAACGGATCTCACTGCTTTCAGAACGCCCCGGAAGTGCCAGATCACCATTTAGTGGTGGCTGCTTCCGGCCGGCTGTGAGAGAATCAGTGCGGGCCTCTGCATTCTGCCTTGTGACCCTGAGAACGGAAGAAGAGCCAGATCAGAGCAGACCAAAGGTCCATCTCGCCACCCACAGTGGCCAGCCAGACGCTCTGGGAAATACGCAGGCAGAACAAGTTTGCTCCCAGCAACTGTTGTTAGGGGAAGGCATATTCTGATGGTGGAAGCTATGGAGATCTTGAGATGATGGTTGGGTGGAGAAGGGACCCTCCAGACACCCTCTTTCTCTTGATCTTGACAGCCATTTCTCAGCTACTACAAGTTTGTTAGTTTGTTTACTACTACTACTACTACAGTTATACTCCACCTTTCTTTTTCTTGCAAAGCAGCTGACAAGGTTTTCCTCCCCTCCATTTTATCCTAACAGCAACACTGAGAGGTAGGTTAGATGGACTGTCCATGTGTAGCCAAAGACACCCAGTGAGCTTCAAGGCTAAGTGGGGACTAGAACCCGGACCTCCCGAGTCTGAGTCCTACACTTCAGCCACATGAGCTATCTGATGAGGAAGTTGCTGGAGTGAGATTATTTCTTGCAATGAGCCTGATCTCAGGAGAGGGAAAAAAATCAGTGGGTCTGTGTGGGAGAAGTGTGTGCAGGGAGAAGGGTGCGTGCGTGCGTGCGTGCGTGTACGTGTGTAGCAGCCATCCTCTCGTATGGCCCTTGATGGGTTCAGCATCACAGACCTGTTTGTGCTCTTCCTTTGGGTGGTTGAACATCACCAATCCCTCTGAGAAGCTGGATGGAGACCGCTTGGAGGATGTATGAAGACCCAGAATGCCAGTGTCTTAGTCATTAGCAGACTTCACTGGGCAAATGGCTCCACCAACTTGGAGCCGACTCCACCAATGCCTCCGACTGCCTTTCTAAAACTTAGAAAGTGCAATCACTCTGCCAGTGGGTTTTTTTTTGCATTTGGGCTGGGTGAGATTCCCAGTGCCATTGCGTGTGTGTGTGTGTGTGTGTTGGAGCCTCCTTTTCTGTCTGTCAGCACAGTCACGTTGGAAAGTGGGCAAGGCATGTGAAAATGAAGGTTGAGACAGAACAGGACAAGGGACAACGAGAGCTGAGTTTGGAATCTGCAGACATCTTGTCATGTTGGTTGTCTCCCCTGGAGATAAGCCGTGGGATTTTGTTGTCACTGGATATGTTACATAATACCCAACCTGTATTATGTAAATAATCCCATATATTACAAAATGCCAATAAGCCTCTAGTCTTCTCGTTCCAAAGGACAGCAAATCTTACTTCGGGAACTTCTTACCACTTGGAAACAGAGTGGTCACTTATGCATCACAATAAATAAATACAAGGATGGAAGATGGCACAGATCTATATAAAATCATTTGCGCCGACAGATTTATATGGGGAAATCTAGAAACGTTGCCTGCAATTTAATTTGGCGTGCAATTTATCTCACCACATGAGCAAGGTAGTAACCAGGTTATCTTCTGGCCAGGTTCTTATCCTTTCAAGCCCCCCTCTCTCAGTTCTCAGGGATGGTTCTTTATCCTTAGACTGGACATCCCTTCAAATAGAGGACCCTCCTCCATAAAGTTTGACATAGGGCCACTCTACCTGACAAGTAGGGCATAAGATCTCTTCTTGCTGATGCCAGAGTGCAGGACACAGCATAATCAATTCAAGTTGCAACAACCCAGATTCCGGTTGGACATCAGGAAGAACTTCCTCACTGTTGGAGCAATACGACAGTGGAACCAGTTGCCTAGAGAAGTGGTGGCTCTCCCACACTAGGGGCATTCAACAAGAAACTGGGCAGCCATCTGAGTGGGATGGTGTGAACTGGTGTCCTGCAGCAGCAGGGGTTGGACCCGATGGCCTGCATGGCCCCTTCCAACTCTACTATTCTATGATTCTATGAGATGACTGCTTGCAGGCCTGATCATGTGCCTTCACTCCAGAGTGTAATAGGACTTCTTCTCAGGGCAATGCACATAGAATTACAATTCAAGCACTGGGCCAAAGTGGGAAGGACTAGATTAGAAGACTCTTGTGGTCCATAACAGGAAAGAACAGCAATCTTTCTAAGAACTCTGTTCTCTTTAAACCTAGTGACCATGTCTGCCCAAGCAGAGTTTGTGTTCAGTGTCACCTGACTCAGCCATCCTGGTTTGACACTCCCAAACAAGCCAGAATTGGTAAACCAAGAACAACCCTAGTTTGTAATCCTGGTTTGTTAGAGAAGTGACAAGTAGCTACATGTTCTCTTTTATGGAGGGACATCCTCTGTTTGAAGGTCTTCCCTATCCAAGTTTGATAACTTAAGATCAAAGAACCATCAGAAGGAACTGCTGAGTTTACCATTGACAGCAGCAGATGGTGAGATGCACCACACTTCTGTGTTAATGGAAATAATTTTTCTAAATTTGCATGTATGCACATCAGATTTACATTTGAAGCAATGGTATGTCCTCTTTTTGGGTGATGGATTTTAGCTGTGCATGAGTGGTGACTCAAGCCAAGAATCATAGTTCAGAGGTTATGCTAAACAAACCCTCCTTGGAATGCACAGGATAGGGGGGCAGAGAGGTAGGAGAACTTGAGCAGCATCCATCAGCACCCTGCATGTTCGCAATAAGCCAGGATCCTCCAGAATCCTCTCTTACCATTCTGTGCAGACGTGAAAAGGTTTAGCATGACAATAATATTTGATACATTTATTTATGCGATGAGGAATGGAAAGCAGGGAAATTAGTTGTGTCTTTTGATCATTTTGAGCTTTGCCAGTATGAGATGGTGAAGAAAATAGCAAGTCCTTGCCATATGCCCAATAAAGGCATCATTAGAAAAGCATTAGTAGATTAATCCAACCTACTGTGTGGTTGATATGATTTGGAATGCAATAAGGTAAGTTCATTAGTTTGCCTTCTTAATGTTTTCCACTGTACCTCAAAGCAGGCAGGAACAATTCCATGGAGGCACAGCAGATCTCCGTAACACCTGTCAAGATAAACATGGGGCTCTCTGGGGAGCCCATCTTGGCAACGTAACAGAGGAACCTGCAAGGGCAGGGAGGAGAGCCACAAACCTTCCACGCACACACAAAATGGGGGCATGTTCCCCATTCTTTCTCTGAGCACAAAAGCCCTGACAGGGTGAGCTTTGGCAAAGAGAGCATTAGGATGCGATTCTGCACATATGGAGGCAGGAAGAAGGATTGCATGGGAGTTGTGCGGCATTTTTCTGTCTCAATATGCACAGGACTATACCTTGTATTTATTACACCCTGTGTCTATGTTTTATTATATTACGTTCCTGCTTGTTTATTCCTATACAAAGGACCCACAGCTGCTTCTCTGGTTCTCCTCCTCTCTATTTCATCCTAACAACAAATCTGTGAAGTAGGATAGGCTTAGAATGGGTGGCTAGCTCAAAGTCACCCAGTGAGGTTCATGGTCAAGCTGGGCAGCCATCTGAGAGGGATGGTTTAACTGGAGTCCTGCACTGAGCGGGGGGTAGACCTGATGGCCCTCAGCCCCCTTCCAACTCCACCATTCTATGAGTCTGGATTACTGGAAGTGGTCCATTAATGTTAGTGCATCCATTCTGGCAATGAAAATGACAGGTATGGTGGCCATTAATTTGGATCAGGACTGAGCCCATGAAGTTCAGCTCTAAAATTTGACGGTGGGGAAATAAAAAGAGGAAGGAAAGACAGGGGAAAATATGTGGTGCAGGGCATGCACTGATATCTCCAATTCAGCAGGACTTAACTGCCATTATTATTATGTGCCACCAAGTCATCTCTGACTTATGATGACCCCATGAATTAAAGCCCTGCAGAACATCCTGTTCACGACAGTTCCATTAAGCTCTTCCATGTTCAAGGCTGTGGCTTCCTCTATGGATTTGGTCCCGCTCATCTTTGGTCTTTTGGCTTTGAATTTCCCTATCATGACTGTCTTCTCCATGGAGTCTTGCCTTCTTAGCTTGTGCCTGAAGTACGGCAGCCTCAGTTTTGTCATTTTTGCTTCTAGGGAAAGTTTTGGCTTGATTTGATCTAGGGCCCACTTCTTTCTCCTTCTGTTAGTCCAGGACATTCACAAAGCTCTCCTTCAGCACCTTGTTTCAAATACAGCCCTTTTATTTCAATAATCACCTTGGATTGATGCTATGCAGATCCCAGCTCTGTGCAAGTTTCCTCAAAATTTGGTCCCCGTGGGTTGTATAGGTGCTTACCCCCAGGTAATTTGCACAGGACTGCAAGCTTCAGCTCTCTTGGTTTTAAAACAAGTGGTCTGCACTATTGATGCAGTAGAAACCAGGTGATCTCCAAAGAGAACTACCATTCCTTCTGCTATCCCTCAATGAAAACACCTGGGGGAAACCCAGGACAAGGCAGGAGCAAACTGTAGACACATGAAGTTCAAAGGGACCACTGCATCTTAGCAAATGTGTGACTATAATTTTAGTATACATGGCATGTTTGCGGGCTGAGGCCTCATTTTGTCAACTCATTGTTTTGCCCTTTGTTTCTTTTGCTTTTGGGGGAAGAGTTGCCAATGAAAGAACTACTACTTCTTCCTGATTGAAACAAGCCCAAACCATGCACTCGCTTTTGTTCCTCTCCAAAGGCGCATTTCCTTCCTGAAACCTCCGAACACCACGGCCAGAGGAGGACTTTTTTTCAGTGCTGCAGTTCTCCCCACCCCAATTCTGAATAAGATAGGATGCTTGTCTAGATGTTGATAATATTTACACACAGATGATTTAAATCTTTGCCTTTCATTTAAAAGCAGAAATCTGAGAGCCAAGAACCTCTAATTAAGCATTTTAAATAAAACATGATAGAAATGAGCATGTCTGACAGCCACACTCTCCTTGAAATGGAAAGGACTGCTGGACTTCTAAAAAAAACATATAACAGAGGTATTTTTTGCCTTTGAATTTTTTCTTCTGCTCCTGCACCTTCGTTGTCTTTCTGCTCCACTCCTCAATTTCTTTAACTGCCTCATCTTTTGCTGCTCTTTCCATCCTCTTGTACCTTACACATCCTGCCCTCCTACTAAGGAGCTTAGGGCAAGTGACAGAGAGTAATCTCATTTTATCCTCACTATAACTCTGTGAAATAAGTTAGGCTGGAAAGTGGTGATTTGCTCCAGACCCCCAGTGTGTTTCAGAGCTAAGCAGAGACTTCTGAGTGGATTTCAATGGACTGGCATTCCACCTTCCTCCTTTTACCTGTGTTTGCTGATGACAGTTACTCGGCTGAGGCTTCCTTCCTTCCACATATCACCTTATTTTATCCAGGGTCACCATAGCGGAAGGCTTTTGTTGTGAAACTCAAAAGCTTTAAGGATTTTGAGGGCCTTAAGGTCTGATATTTTATTCTGCTGCTCCTTCTCCAGGCTGTTCGCAAGCCCTCTAAGCCTTACATCTGTGTGGCAGTGTGATCGGGGACTGATATGCCAGACCCAATCCATTGAAGTACGCAGCCATGTTTCTGTTAGATGGTGCATCAGATCCTAATGAATTCTGACTCCCAGGGAGAAGCAATCAGCTCTAGAGAGACCTGGGAGGTTTCTGAGGCCAACCAAGCTTTCCCAGCTCACTCCAGAGCAAAACTGAGCCCTCCGAAAGCCTGGAGAATCCAAGGTGGAGGGAGATGGAGCTGTAGCATTCACAAAATCAGGAATATTTCTTCCTAAGGAAAGCACTAGGGTTGGGAGAGGAAAGGAAGAATGGGCGTAGTTTTGTGAGCTCTAGCAGCTGGTGGACTCTCCTTGTTTCTTTCCAGGGACAGGGATCAGGGGATGTGGAAGGAAGATGTCAGCATGGCTGTGGGGGCTCTTTGTCTGAATCAGCAAAGGCAAAGGACGTGATCTGGGCTCCCAAGAATGGCCAGAGAGACAGCACTGAAGGGGAGTGGGAGGGGCGACACTCAGATGAGTCGTGCAAATCAGCGGCATGCTGTGCGATTAGCAAGCTGGGAGCATGGCACGTCTTTTGCCATTCATTCATAAAAGAGCTCACTGTGTCAGTGGTCCTGTAGAGGAGAGCCTGGGTTTTAATCTGGGAGGCTCAAATTTACGCCGCATCTCTACTGCAGGTGGTTTCTATGGCCTTGGGCATGCTATCTTTGATCAGCCTCAGTGTCCCAGCTGTGAAATGGACACAATCGTGTCTTAACTCATAAGACTGATGAACACTCCGGAACTGAAGGCAGGGGATGGAGAAGCCAAGTCCAAGAATACTTCTGTCAGGATTTACTCTAGAGTAATATGGCACATAAAACCTCCCAGCATTACCATTTCCCCCTGCAACTTTGACTTCATGGACATGAGCAAAAAGTAGCAAGGGGGATCCTAACATCCCAAAGGGAAGGATCATGGGAAATGGCTGGTGGAAAGCCGTTTTCCAAAAGTGGCAGAGATGTGAAAGGATGTGAGCACACTTGAAAACTATTATTGGACACTTTTCAGCAGCTGAAGAGAAACAGTGATTTGCATTAATATAAGAACCAGAAAAGTCCTGCGAATGAGACCACCACTATAATGCTAGGATGCAGCTGCCCCCCTGGGAAGGTTACAAGGAGGGCAAAAAGGTACCCGCTTCCCATCTGTTCCTTGTCCCAAGACCTGGTATTTGGGAATACCTCTACCTCTGTACACAAAGGCTCCCTTTTGGTACCATGGTTCAAAACTCTCCCAGAGCATCTTACAAAGATTGATAGGACAATGCCTGCCCTCAGCCTTACAGTCTAAATGACACAACTTGAAAGGAAAACAGATGGGGAGGGAGAAGGAAAAAAGAAAAGGGAAAGCTCCCCTGTTTGGCTTCAGGGCTTTTGCAAGTGGTTGCAAGAGTCTGTCAACCTGTTTCCATCCAGGGTCAAGGAACAGGCTGAAGACGACTGGAGTCCAGAGGGTCACTCATTTGGAGGAATGAATTCTTTGCTGCTGCCTGGCTGCTGCTTGTCAATGCCCTTCTGTGCACCAAATGCCCCTCTGCTTTGCCATTGACTTTCCTGGACCCAGGATCTGTTTTTCCATGCCTGCAAGCTGCCCCCTTCATGGAATTCTCCTTCTGCTCCCATGCCCATCTGTCTTCTCAGAAAAATGTAAAAGCAAAAGAAAAGCCATGCTGGATCAGACCAAGAGGCCATCCAGACCTGCACTCTGTACGCATGGTGGCAAACCAGGTGCCCACGGGATCCCTCAAGCAGGATGAGTGCCAGACCTCCTCCTGCCCAAGCTCCTCAGCGACTGGTGCATGCAGGCAGGCCACCTCTGCTCGAGGAGGTGGCCCCTAGCCAGCAAGGCTAGTAGCCACAGAGAACCTCCTCCCTCACGAATCTGTCCAATCCCCTCTTAAAGCCACCCAGGTTGGCAGCCATCGCCCTTCACCGTGGCAGCACATTGCATGCCCTTCTTTATTTGCTGTGTGAAGAAATGCTTCCTTTTATCTTCCTGGACTTCCTACCACTCGGCTTCATTGGATGGCCTTGAGCTGAGTGTTGTGGGAGAGGGAGAAAAATCCCCCCACTTTCCCCGCACCGTGCACTATTCTAAACACCTCTGTCACATCTCCCCTTATCATTTTTCTTAGCTGAGCACTCCCAGTTGCAGCTGCTCCTCACAGCGGAGCTGCTTCAGCCCCCTGATAGTTTTTGTTGCCCTTCTTGGCATGTTTTCCCATCCAATAATGTCATTTTTCAGGTAAAGTAACCAGAATTGAACACCATATTCCAAGTGCAGTAGCTCCCCAGATTTATTATTATTTATTATTATTATTTATTAGAAAAATTTCTATGCCGCCCCTTGCCAGCTAGCCTCGGGGTGGCTTACAGCAGCTCCATATAATACAAACTACAACATAAAATTGAAACACAAAACGACCTACCACATTCAAACTGAAACTAGATTAGTATACAGGAAGTAAGAATTTGCTCTCAAAAATGTCTTTACTGGTGCATGTCACTCCCTGTCACTTGACCCGAGATCAAGTGACAGATGCAAACTGCCGTAAGTTCTGGATTCCTCCTGGATAATCTTGGTTGACAGCAATAAAGCCAGGAGAGGCCAGTGACTCCCAGGTCTGGTGAAGAACCTCTTCCATAGCTGCTGCACTTTCTAGGAGCTGTCCATGGTGCTGAACTCTACCCCTCCTCATTAGTTTTACCAGCACGGATAGCTCCTAAAAAGCTTAGAATACAAGCTGCAATGGATGAGGGACTTCAATGACCAAAGAGTCAGCCACCCCTGCTCCTCCTAGTCAAAGCAATAAACCAAGATGCTGCTATCTGATCTCCCCTCAGAACTGGAGGGCGGGTACTTCTGGTGGGGGGTTACACTTAGCCCCGGGCAAGACAGGCAGAGCTTGAGTAAACATCAGGCATCAGGTGAGGGGGTCTGTTTCTGTGTTCTGGGGTACAGGTCCACATGCAGAACCCTGTCGCAGCTGAGACTGAAAATAGCTTTATGCAAACATGTTCCTAGATGGTCTTGGAGGTCCAAATAGTGGGAAAGTGCGATATAAATCTGTTGAGTAGTAAAGCATTTGCGTATGGATTGCAGAGGATAAAACTATATGCTATGTTAATGACATAGTATATTATTATTAGTATCATTCCACTTATTCCAAGTGTAATTATGTGATGCATAGTGCAATTGTGCAATATATAGTGCAATTGTGTAATTAATCATGATAATTATGTAACATCTATGGTATAATTCCCCTTCCCTTCTCATCTATTTTAGTTTCAACCTGAATTGGAGCCATACATACTCTTGAGTAAGAAAGCATGAGAGTGGTTATTGCCATAGAAACATAGAAACAGAGTGAGTCAGAAGGGATCTCCTGGGTCATCTAGTCTGACCCCCAGCTCCAGCTGGCTCCGTTCATGATACCTAACATGGAATTTGACCCATGGAGGAACCTTGCCAGGAAGATCGGTCATGATTTCCCTGCTCCCAGGTACCCCAAGACTTCACTGCCAGTTTGGAGATCTTTCCTTCCATGTGTGTATGTGCAGCAGGCAGAGGCACACCAAGGTGTACTGATCTTGTGCATGCAAAGGTATGGTTCCGGACTTGGTTCAGGACTGCCCTGCTGTGGAACAGAGTTAAGCCATCAAACAGAGCCACAACCAGTGACATTCATAAAATATATTGCTTTGTATAATTTAATCTTTTCTACGCCTAGGTTAGAAAGGACATGTTAATGGGTCCACATACTTACAACCAAGCCCAATATAATTGTCAGTAGTAAGTCCTCAGTGGGGAACTGACCCTGCCAGGGTGAAAGGGAGTAAATTGAGAACACCAGATGCCCCAGGAGGGTCCAAATCTCTTCCAACACACTTGATTATTAAATAATAACTTTATTATTCAGCTAATGAATGTTTAAACAAATCAGAGGTTGAATGAAAGTTAAGAGGTTATTATCTAAGAATATGGGAATCAGGCTTTCCATCCTCATGCAAGTTTTGTAGAAGTGATGCAAATATTGAAGACTATATTTCAATTAAGTTAACCAGCATTAAGGCCCAGCATTAAGCAGTTAAGGCCCAGCATTGCCCTTTGAGTTCTGGATATGAGTGGTAGCTTGGGAAAGAAATTTATTCTCACCCAGATCCTTCTGGTTAAATTGATGTACTTACTTTGGCTCCTCGTTCAATTAAGAGCAGTTTTAGCACAGGCCAGAAGTCTGTTTACAAACAGCTTCTGTAAAACAGGGGATAAAAACTCTACACTAGATTCCTGTTTTATTTCCCACCTCTTGACAACAAAGCAGATCTGTTGGAGGCTGAATTATTGAATCATAGAAAAACTTCTGGTGTGCAATAGAAAACACTGTTTGATCTAGAAATGTTGGAACAATGACACTGGTGTTTATTGTGCCCTGTTGTGTCCAGGTGTGGCACTGCAAGGTTTTGTGCCCATACCTGCTTTTGAAGCATATGGCATTAGATTACTTTTTATGAGCTTGAATGTGCTTTGTTGGTCTCTGGCACTGATTTGAATGGATTGCTCATATCTAAATGGTTAGTTTTTAAAGAAAAGGTGCATATTAGAATCCAGATGCTTGAGATGCCTGTTTGCTTTAGCTATTCATTTTTGCATAGCTTCCTAGAATGTTAACTACTGGTATATTCCTCCAGCCCCCGAGCCTGTTCTTGCTAGGAGCTGTGAACAGAGGAAGTCCGCAAATCAATTAATAACTTTGCTGTGAAATCCACTGTCTTTCAGGCTGTGCCTCACACATTTGCAACAACTCTCCCTTGCAGAGTTGTTGTTTGAGGGAATGAAACAATAATGTGACAATGAAGATGCTTGGTCTCATTTCAAAAACACTTTGCAAGGCATCACTTCGAAAGTCTCGCAGAGGGAGAGCAATGGGGGAGAAAAGGAGTTGCAGAAAGAGAGAGAGCAGAGGGGAAATGGGGGTACGCCACGGTGTCTGTCGCACCAGAAAAAAGGACCCCCACTCATGTTCTTTTGAGTGGGGATTGATTGATTCTACCCTCTATTCACCCAGCAACAACCCTGCATGGTGGGCTCTGATCAAAACTAGTGACTGAGTTTGAACGGAGTCAGACGACACAGAGCCTTTCAGATCTTTTATGTTTTGGGGTAGAATCTTTACCATGAGCAGTGGAAGATGGAGGCTTTTCATGTGGTGATACTTGAAGTCCTGGGCTTCATAGGCTGATGTGGGCTTGAACCCTCTTTGTGTCCTGGAATTCTTGCCTGACGTTTAGCTCTGGCTCATGGGCACCCTTGGCTCTGATGACCAGCCACTGAGCACACGAACCAATTCTGCCAGAGACCCTGCAGTTTCAGGGGAGAAGAAGCAGTGTGCAAGCCCCCGTTTGTGGCCTTCTAGCAGCAAGAGCCGTTCCCACTCGGGAAAACGGGGTGTGTGCGAACCCCCTCTTGGCAAGATTTCGGGGCACGTGCGTTCTCCGGGTTTGCGCACTGGTAGTTTTTGGAGGGAATGCTGTGCTCGCCTTTGAGAACCTTCCCTCCACCTGCTGCCTCGCTCTCCTCTCTCTGTTCAGGGTCAGCCATTGGGTGGGAATCCTTGGGGACGGACCTTCGCGCAGTAGCACTGCGCCAGCTTGGCATGCGAAAGGCTTCGGGTTTGCTGGCCACAACAAATCCCATCACCCACAGGCAGCCCGGCCAGTGGCTGACTGGGGAGAAGAAGAGCTGTGGTCCAGCATCCGTGGAGGGCGCCCTGGTGGGGAAGGCTGGCACGATAGTCTTGATCAAGCCAAACGGATCTGCACTTTGATTTGGAAAAGCGAGGCCCGTGACGAAACTTGGAGGAGAATCCAATGCACGTTTAGACCGAAGAGGACGCTTACAAGTCCCAGCGTAACCAAGCCCGCTAAAATCTGAATTTTAAACTCTAAATTTGCAAAGGCTCGCGCCTTTAAGCAGGCGTCTGCGAAAGACACCCGCACACACAGTTACCTGTTATTTCATGCGGAATGGTAGATTGTAAGCCGCTCGGGGCAGGGCCCTGCTCTGTCGCACTACGTATCAGTAACAGGCCTGGGCAGCATTTTGAAGGCAATGCTCGAGCTGCCTTTTCCCCTCTCCTCCCGTTTCGTGTTTGAACGCCCGCAGTGGCGGAGGCCCGCTCCGCCAGCCACGCGCGGCGAAGGCGCCGGCCAACGCGGCCGGGGCCCGGGGAGAGGCGCGGGAGGAGCTGGGTGGGCGGATTCCCGCGCTCGCAGGGCACTCGGCTCTCTCAGCCCCCGCAGGCGCCCGCCCACTCGTGGGCCCCGCACCCGTCGCCCCAACGCCTTCCTCCTCCGAAGGCGAAGCCCCCCGCCGCCGCCGCCGCCGCCGCGCGCGAGGGCGGGGGACGGGACGGGACGGGGCGGGGCGGGGCGGGGGGCGGCCGGTGTCGCCGCGTGCCGCAGCGCCTGGCGGCCGCGTGGTCCCCTGCGCTTCGCGCGCCGCCGCCGCCAGGGCGCGAGGAGGGGCGCCGGGGCGGGCGCGGGGCCCGGCCGCTCGTTCGCCGGTCCCCACAGGCTGGCGCGCTGCGCTGCGCTGCGCTGCGCCGCGGCGCCGGTGATTTGCTGCCGGAGACTGCAGATTTGCATAGCGCTCGCCTCGCCTCGCCTCCGCCTCCGCCTCCGCCTGCTCCGCCGCCGCCGCCGCCGCCGCCGCCAGCATGGCTCGCCGCTCGCGCGCGCTCGCCCGCCCCCCTCGCCGCGCTGGCTCCGCTCAGACGCGTGCCATGGATTTTCCCCGCGAAGCGCCTCTCGCCGCCTCCTGCCCGCCGCCGCCGCTGCCGCCGCCGCCGCCGCCGCGCTCCGCTCTTTCTTCCGCTGCTCCTCCGTCGCCGCTGTCCTCCTCCTCCTCCTCCTCCTCCTCTTCTTCCTCTGCCTCGCGCTCGTCGTGCTGGCAATAGGCGGCGAGCGAGGAGAGAGGCGCAGCTCGCCCCGGGAGCGGCGTGCGTTCTCGGCGCGCCTCTGGCGAGGGAGCGCTCGGCGCTCGCCCCGCTGTATGGATTCCCCGCTGCGACGGCTGCTCGGCTCTGGGCATCGGGCGCCTCGTCCCCGTCTCGGCTCCGTGCGCCTGGCCGGAGGATCCCCCGCTCGGTGGATTATGGAGCACACCTCCCGGAGCGCCGCTTGGTAGGGAACCTGGAAGCGCGTGGATACGCACTGGAGGCTCCTCGGGGCCGACGCCGCCGACGCGATTTCTCCTCGGGGATTGGGCGCTCCTCGGCTGCCTCGGACTATGTTCGCGCTCCTTTGGGGCCAGAAGGGACCCGGGGCGAGGGATCGGCGCCCGACAGAAGCGCCCGCCGTGGCGCGGTGAGCCGCCCGTGCGCGCCTCCCTCGCCCAAAGTTTGCCTCGCCATGCCCCAACGGATGGGGGAGCTCGCCTTGTCCGAGCCCGTCCCGTCCCGTGGCCGCCTGGCTCTGCTCTGGATACTCCCGTTGACTCTCAGCGGCCTCCTCGGGGTGGCTTGGGGCGCCTCCAGTTTAGGGGCACCGCACGTCCACCATTTCCATGGCAGCAGCAGCAAGCACCCTTCAGTGCCTATCGCGATCTACAGGTCTCCGGCTTCCTTGCGAGGCGGACACGGTGGGTCCCCGAGGGGCTCGGAGGGCTGGGCTACCAGAGGGGCTGAGCGTCGGTGGGGAGCACCCCAACTTCTCCACCGAAATCGGGGTGCTGCACCCACGTGGCTGCGGGAAGCGGGTGCACTGCGATCCAGGAGCGTACCTGAACGGAAGAGGAGGCGAGGGATGCTGGAGCGGGTGCCCTGGGGGGTGAGGGGCGTTGCAGGATCTTTGCCGGACATTTTTCCTAGGATCAATGGGTTAGGAAAAGGAGGAGGAGGTGGAAGGACGCCCCCCCCCCCCGTCTAAAATCAGGCAAGGAAGAGATCACTTTCCTGGGAACCCAAGCCTGTAGGTGCCAGACTGGAGCGAAGGGAACACAAAGCCCGATGTTGCGCGATCTACTGGGCTGTTGGCATTGAATGCAGATGATCTTGGAAGGGTTTGTGCTCGAGTGCCTGGCGAGCTTCGTTTGCTAAACCAGAGGTGCAAAACGCAGGCGGGGTGGTAGAATGAGGAGGAAGGAATCGGCCCAGGTGATGGCGAGGACTAGCTTGGGCGATCGCTGGCAATCTGGATGCGGGACCCCACCATCCATACACCTGAGGGAAGGGAAGGGAAGGGAAGGGAAGGGAAGGGAAGGGAAGGGAAGGGAAGGGAAGGGAAGGACACGCCTCCCTGGCAGAGGTGGAAAAGCAGAAGCTGATGGAACGGCAGCCTCCTGGAGCAGAGAGTGGCTTCTTTTAACTCGGCTCTCCGCTCCGCGGGCGCACATGACCTCAGCCCCACCAAGGCTCCTGACAGGAGGTGGACCTTGCTTTGCTGTGTCTGTCCAGCCTGCCTGGCAAGGAGAGGTCGGCGGGAGCATCACGCTAGCCCGTCTTCTCCACCACCGTGCTCTCCTTTCCATGCCTCCCTCCTCCTCTTGTTGATTCAGGATGGGGAGCAGGAGAGAAGGGCAGGTACCGACAGCTCTGCTGCTTGCTTCAGGGCAGAAGCTGTCCAGCTGGTCCAGGGCTGGGCCACGGCGAAGGAAAGGTGCTTGGCACCGTGCCTGCCGTGGACTGTGCGCTGGTCAGCATTGCTCACATGGTGCCCACACCTGTCCCCCTCGAGGGGTGTGCGTGCACGCGCACGTGCATTTGTCGGGGTGCTAGTGTTGGCGATGCTGCCACATGGGTCTCAGAGCCGCTCCCATCACCACCTGGAGAACCATCTTGCACCTGGAGACTCATGAAATGGTTGTGGGAACCCGCCCTTTCCTTACGGCCTCCCTCTGCTTCCCTCCACCGCCAGCTCCCTCCCGCCTCTGTTCTGACCTGTAGAGCTTTTTCGCTTGCATCCACCAGAGGAACAATGTTTTCCTTAGTCGGAGAAAATCAAGCGCGTTGATCTCCCCTCCTGCCAGCTTTCTTCGCCCCGAGGAGATGTCACCTTTCCCCCACGTGTGCATGCCCGTCACTGCTCCCATCTTGAAAATCCGTCTCTCTGCCTCAGAGAAAGGCATGGCCAGCCTCTGCTGCCCCGTCCGCCCCAGCCTTTCTCATTCTCCGGCTCGCACCCTTTGATGCGTATTCCTTTGAAAGATCGCTATGGTCTGGCAGAGAAGAAGGTGGATTCAGGTGTTGGGGACTGATGGAGCGCGAGAAGGCTGCAATATGGAGTGGCAACGTGTCATGCCGTTACACAGGCAGGCACCCCTCCACCCCTTTTGCAGTGTGTTATTCTAATGTAGGTGTGACACTCGCGTGTGGCAGGTCTCACTGCAAGGGGTCCAGCGAAGCCTCGCCAGGACAAGCCTGCATGTGCGAACCTGCGCGTGCGTCTTGGAGAGGCAGCAGGGAAGGGGTCGCTTCTGTCCTTCCCTGCTTCTTGCATGCACCCGAGCAGCTCTTTTGTGTTGTGAAGTGAGATCACCGGACGGCAGGCGCCCGTTGCCAGAGGGGTGGAAACTTCCTCTGCTCGTGGAGTGACGGGCTGGAGCAAAGCGAAGCTTTTCCACGGTTCCTGCCGATGCGTTCGTGCCACGCTAGAGGGCGAGGCGCGGAGGAAGTCCCTTGCCCCCCTGTTTGCCCCATGCAGATGCTTTTCTCCCTCCCTCCCGGCATGTGTGTGTCTGCAATCCAATCACCGCATTTCTGGTTTTCCCGGAGCCTTTTCCCTGCGGATGTGGCGATGTTCCTTTCGTTTCTCCCGAGGCAGCCTGCGTGGCACCGCTTCCCCCAGTTGAAGCACGCTGGGGACTGGCAGGCGCGGGGAGGGAGCGGGTCCGGGGTCCGTCTGTGTTTGCAGCACCGCCCCGCCGTTGCTGGAAAGTCTTCTGATAATTACACTCCTTCCAATTAATTGTCCTGGGCTGAAATCAATGAGCTAAAACTAAGGTCATCTAATTAGATAAAGGGCTCAGACCAGGAAGTAAACACCTAATTGCCGAAAGACAACTGGAATGGACTTAATGTCTAGCGCATTGGATTGGGGCTGGGGGCGTCAGTTTATGATGGGCTGCGAAGAGGAAAGCGGCTCAGAGAAACGCCTGGCTGGCGTGGGGGCTCCGTGCTGAGATTCTGGGCTGCTTCGCTTCGCCTCCGTGTCCCGTCGTCAGAGGCATGGTTGGGGAAGCACACCACCCGAATCTCGGGGGGTGGGGGCTCTGTCCCCCCCACCCCACTGCCCAGGGGCACTTGCTGAAATACAGGTACCGAGAAGGCTCAAGGATCGCTATTGCCTCTGGATTTCTTGGCTTTCTCCCACACGGGCTTCCTCTCCTGCTCTCCACCCCACCCCGAATCTGCCTGAGGTCTTCTTTTCTTAAATCAGATGTCCTTTTCTCCTCTGTCCGTGCACCCCTTTTTTCTACAACTGAGTGTCCTTCGGAGAGAGGGTCCTTTAAATGCACACACAGAGAGGCACATACACACAGACTTTCCACCTATATAAATTAGCATATGCAAATCCCCCGCCCCACCTGACCTCTGGGTCTTTTCAATAACTAGCAGGCTGCCTGCCCTCCATCCAGCCACCTGCTTATCCATGCATGGGCATTGACTTGCTCGGGCGATCTATGGAAGCAGCAGGCAGAGTGCAAATGTCCAGGACCGACTCCATGAGCTTCAAGGATTTCAGCGCCTTCTGCCTTTGTGGGGGAGCTTTTGGTTGCTTCTCGCAGCTTCATCCTTCTTCATTTTCGCATCGCGCTGCGCTTCATTTCCACTATCATGTGGTGTCATTCACAGGCTTTGCAAGGTAGCAAAGCGATCTTGGGATGAGCTGCCACGTCTTGGTGTAAAAGTGCCCCAGACAGGGGAAGGAGCTGCTGCTGATTTTGGAAATGGTCTTTAACAGAGGGAAAGAAAAAAGTTGTGCTCCTGTGCCTATTGAGCATGGGAGGAAGCCCAGCTAAGTTCGGCAAGATGTCCTTCTGAGTCAGCACGCATTGGATTGGGCTGCCAGGCATCTTAATGAGCTCTGGCATTAGGGTTGGTAGCATTTAGCAAAAGCACGAGAAGGGAAAATGGTCTGCTGGTTGAACAGTGCACTTTAGAGCTTCACGGGGATAATGATCGGTAGTTTTGCTCACGTTAATTTTGTAAATGCATGAAAGTGAGAGGAAGGAAAAGGGTTGGCCTAAATCCAAAATAAAAATGGAGGGGGGGTGAGAGTGGAAAGCAACACCCTTAAACAGACTTACATTCTGTTCCGTTCCCATTTGACTCTTTTAGGATTCTGCATGTTCTTTATCCCATATGCCTACATGGGGGAAATTAATGGGTAGCAGCCATGTGGAGCTTCAACTATGGCACATTTGGTTTTTTAAAAAAGAGGGATTCATTAAGAGCTTCCTGGAACCAAATCCAAAGGGGCAGATTGAAGGGAATGGGAGACAAACAGTCCAGGAAGTGTGCGGAGCTCAGTTTCCCGAGAAGTGCTTTAAAATGTTCTACGTACATTGCCTTGGATTCTATTAAAGGAATATGGGATTGAAAAGGCAATGGAGACGAGGGGAGAAACAGGGCTTCAGCTGCCACCTTTCGGGGGGTTTGCTTTGTTTTCAGTTTTTGTTCTTTTTGGGGGGGGGTGAGGGGAGGGATTTGGAAACTTTCTTGCAAGCTGATTTTCCCGGGTGTCTTTGGCAGTGCACAGCAGAAATACACCTGTAATCAAAGGATGCTCTTTTGCACCTGACATAGTTCCAAACTGTATCACTGTCAGGCAGCAAATGGGGGAAGTTTCCTAGCAGCTGAATTAAGTCTTTCAGGTGAATGGGCTTTGGTGGCCCCTTCTGCAGGCGTCTGTCTGTCCATCCATCTGTCTGTCTTTCTGTACATGAGTCACTCTCATCAACCCCTGTATACACACATACACAAGTCCCTCAATAAATTCAACTGTGATGAGAGGGGTTGCAAGGAATCGTCGTCTCATCTTTGTCAGCCCTTCTCGTGTTGGGCAAAATGTCGGGGGAATAGTTGGTAATGCTCAGAAAGGAAGGAAGCACCCCAAGTAATACTTGTCGGTATTGTTGGGAGCTTTTCTTCCCTCCATTGTTAATGTGGGTGTGTGGGCAGCGGCCTCCCAGTTGTCTTTCATGAGCTCCAAGGAAGCGGATTGGTCTCTGGCTGACTGAGCACATGGAGTACATCGATGCAGCTGATAGAAGGAGGATGGGGAAAGGAGCAGCTGCGGCTTAGCACTGTCTGAGGTGCTTCTTGCTTGCTAGAAAGTTCAGGAGAAGGTCTGGCCCTCCTCTTGGCGCCTTCACTGGTGTGTAGTCCTGGGTAGCAGCTGCATTATACCTCGATCTCGTTTTCAAGTCGGACAGAGATAGAGCAGACTTTTTCGAATGACCTCATCAGCTAGTGATGCCTCACTTCCTGGGAGTGTATCGTGCAAAGCTCATAGCCATTAGACATGGGGACCCTCTGCTGGATCCAGTTCACACGGGAGGTGTTTTCAGTATGCCCCTACAGCATGTGACAAAAGACTTCTTTGCAATAAGAGTTCTGTGTCCTGTATCAGGGAGATGTGATTGGCCATGGAAAAAGGATGCAGTATTCAGCTCAGCCCAAAGAAATTGCAAAAGTGTTTTGGACTTGCCTGCATGGAAAAGCGTCTTTGATTGGTGTTGGTATGATAGATTGTGGAGAAGGCTTACAAAGGGATTCTTCAGGGATGTTCTCCTTAGCACAAAAGGCAACTGTTCTACATTGCAGAGGGGCAGATCTTAGGTTTGTATGCTCTATTCTTCTGTTAAGTAGAAACTCTGCAGCCCATCTCTGTGTGTTAAATTTACAAAGCAAGAGAGAATACGCAATATCTCGTAAGAATTCAAGCATGGCTACTCCTGGCTGAGTGCCTATTTAGGTGCACTCTTGCTCAAGAGTACAGCAGTCTTGCTGGATGAGAAATTAGTCTCCATCTGGCTGTTTGCAAGAATCCTAGCAACTGGTTGACTTGAGAAGGTATCAGTGTGATGTAGTGCTTGGGATTGTTGGGCTGGGGCCTTGGAAGACCCAGGTTTGGACCAGGCATGGCCTCTCAGCATAGCCTACCTCACAGGGTGGTTGTTGTGGGGACAAAATGGAATGGGCTGCCTTGGGTTCCTGGCAAGACGAAGGAAAATGGGGAATCAATCCAGTGTGCTAGTAAGAGCAACAGTATTTTCCCTCTCTGCTGCAGTGCAAGCTGGCTCTGCAGTGTAGGGCTAGGAATCCATGGTCTGAGCGGGCTGGTGTGACGTGGTGTCCAGCAGCGGCGGCGAGTTGGACTCAGTGGCCTTCAGGGCCCTTCCAACTCTACCGTTCTATGATTCTGTGAATTGCAGCAGCAGGAACAGCACCTGAGCCATCCCTCACATTTTGCGGATTTAAACTTGGATAGATCATGGGACTGTTTTCAGTTTATGCCCAGGTTGTAGTGGAGCAGTGGCTCACGAGACTGAATCAGGAGACCTCTTTGCTTAGCGCTTTCCTGCTGTGAGCTGTCTAGTATACACCCAGTCCCTCAGTTAAGTACAACTTCTGTTCCTGAGATCATCTTTAAGTCGCGTTTGTATGTAAGTCAGTTTACATATATAAACACAACATATAAAACACTTACAAAGTGCTTCCCTATACAGTAAAACATCTTAAACACAATGCAGCATTTTAATAATGATAATAATACAGTATTAATACATTAACTGCAGGTACTGGAGACACACACACAGAATCTATACATATGTGTCTAAGTATATGGTACCATTCTTAAAGTAGTTTAGATAGAAAGTTTATGCAAAATTAACACTTTTTAAGCTAACATTAAACCTATCATTAACTGGATGTTGATAGAAATGGGACTGGTGCTGGAGGCATTGTTACAAACCAAATACAGTAAAAGTTACAGAAGGCAATCCTCACGTGATCCAAAACACACTGACTTGCATGCACTAGTTTTTCAAGTGCATGAAAAACTACTGTAATTCCACAGGTGCTTTCACTATGCTGCTTGCTGCTTTCCCCCTCCTCCCTCCCCCTCTCTCCGTCCGTCCTTCCTTTCTTCCTTCCTTCTTTCCTCCTTCCTTTCTCATTCCCTCCTCTTACCACCTGGCACCCACCACCTTAGGATAACGCAGGACTTCCAGGTTTGCTCACTCATAAGTAGGGTTGTTGCTAACTTGGATGGTCATAACTGAGGAACTGGGTGCACACATATATTATACCAAGAGCTGGAGGGGGGAAGAGAGAGTGTGTGTCAACACAGGTCGCTTTCCTTGGGGATGTGGCTACAAGGGCCATGAAGAAGAGCACTGGCCCTCCCCAGTTGCCTACTGCACCTCTGGAGATGCCCACAGGTAGCAAGAGAAGCTGAGTGACTCCTTCAGCTTCCTAGGCTTGGCTGGTACTTATTTCTCGCACTGCTGTGGCTCTCCTGGTTGCATCCGGGAGCCAGCACCACCAGCACAGTGGACTTGCCTCGCCTCTCTAACAGCAGTTCCCTTTGGGGCCATGAACCTAAGAAGTGTTCGGCGCCATGAACCTAAGAACCTCGGCACCTCTTTCATCCCGAGGACCAAGTTCTATTTCCAGGAAGTCCTCAGGGACTGTGTGGATCCCAGAGGGGACAGGGCTGAAGGGAAAACAACAGCACAGATGCATGAGGCGAGAGGCATCCATCGTTCTGATTCTAAGGTCTTACCATTGGAAGCTAAACTGATCAAGAGGCATTTCAGCCCAAACTGGAAAGGCTGGCAAAAAATGCTGGTGCACTGGAGAAGAGCGCAGCCTGGGGAAAGGGTGTGCGTTCCTCTTGGGAACCCCAGCAGGGCAGATTGGGGTGCCCCGTTCACTGGATTTAACTCATGTGTCTGCAGCAGGAAAGATGCTCTCGTTCGAAGAAGCACCAAGGAAGGAGGTTCCACAGGTCCTGGGGAAGCTTCTTCCATTGGCCCAGCTGTGAGTCGGAGGCAGTGTCAGCCGCGGACCTGCGCCTGGTGCCATTTGGTGATTTCAGCACGGGCATTTCCCCCTCCCTCGCTCCCACAGTGTTGATCCCCACCCCTCAAAAGTGGTAGTGAAACAACCGGCAGTACCCCCAAAACAGAACCGTGGAGCTACAAAAAGGAGAGAAAACGAATGACTGTAGCTGGTGTTGCAAGAAGTGATGCAAATTCTAGCCGTTCCCAGATCTGGCAGTTAAGAAAAAGAAAAAAGAAAAAGAAAAATTTAAAAAGACTACAGAGGACAGATCAGAGGACGATTTGTAGTTTGTGATGTGTACTGAAAGAGAACATTAAAAAAAAAAAACAAGCAACCAAGAAAAAGGAACACTCATCCAGTTTTATTCTAACTTCAGTATTTTGGGGAGCTGTGTGGGGAGGGTGACTGTTCCCACAGTGCCTTCTTTTCAGCTTGATTTGACACAGACTTTGAACCTGGTGGAAATGTCAAGTGTGCAATCTATCATTTAACCCAACTTTCCACCATCCTGGCATTCTCCAGATGTCTTGGATCACAACTCCCATCCTCCCCACCTAGTCATCCAGTGCAGGGTAGGAGGAGCAGAGGAGGTGATCTTTGCTTCCCCAGAGTTTGCTAGATTGGCACAAGGGTGCTTCAGAGAGCTAGGGTAAGACTTGAATCCTGGCCTCTCCAGGATCCTGCCCATGGGGATGCACCTTTTCCCTTCCCAAGGTGGCAAACACCACCCTTGGTTGCATGGCCAGAAGTGTGGCTTCTAGATCGAGAGAGGTATTACTACCACTCTATATGACTCTGGTGCGCCCGCAACTGGAGCATTGTGCTCAGTTCTGGGCCCTTCGTTACAGAAAGGATATAGTCAGGTTAGAGTCAGGGCAGCGTAGGGCCACACGGTTGGTGGCCAGTTTGCAGGGGATGCCGTATGAGGCGAGACTGAGGAAACTGGGTCTCTTCAGCCTGGAGAAGAGGAGACTCAGAGGGGATATGTTGGCGACATACAAGTACGTGAGGGGTGTCACACGGAGGTGGGTAGAGACCTGTTCTCCCCTGCAGAGGAAGGCAGGACACGCTCCAACGGAGCAAAGCTCAGGAAGCCAAGGTTCCATTTGGATGCCAGGAAGCACTTCCTGACAGTTAGGACCCCGAGAGTGTGGAATGGGCTTCCACGGGAGGTCGTTGAGGCCCCATCGGTGCGGGTGTTCAAAGATAGGCTGGACATGCACATGGTGGGCATGTCGTGAGTGGAGCCGGCTGGTGTCGGAGGTCAGACTAGATGGCCTGGGAGACCCCTTCTGACTCGCTCTGTTTCTGTTTCCTCCAGAGCACATCTGGAGCAGTTCCTTCATGCTGGCTATAAGGGGTTAGGGGAGGCAGAAATCTGATGCCCCCTTTCAAGGTCAGACATGCTCTTCCAACCTTGGAAGGGGAAACTGGAACAATCCCCTGGTCCCTGGAATACTTGTTCAGGGGCCCCGGGAGTGCTGCCTAAGGGTTCAGCTATGCCAGTTTAGACAGAAAAATGGCCCACAACTCCCCACATGGCTGACCGGGACATGCTGGGAGTTCGGAGGAATGCATGACATGGGAAGTCTTGCCGCATTTAAACTTGCAGCCTCCCCCACACCATCTAATTTTTCATAGGATTGTGTCTTAAGTAGCCCTTTCCCTATTTTCCTCAAAGACACTAGAATTCATTAGCACAAGGTATGGTTTTCAGGCATTTACTTAGATGGTTCTGAAAAGGCTTGGACAAATTCATTTTTGTTTAGTCGTAAAGTCATGCCCAACCCATCGCGACCCCATGGATAACATTCCTCCAGGCTCTCCTGTCCTCCCCCATCCCTCGGAGTCCATCCAACCCCACACCCACCACCCCAGAGACTCCATCTAGCCACCTCATTCTCTGTCATCCCCTTCTTCTTTTGCCATCAATTGTTCCCAGCATCAGTGTCTTCTCCAGGGAGTCCTTCCTTCTCATTAGGTGGCCAAAGTATTTGAGTTTCATCTTCAGTATCTGGCCTTCTAAAGAGCAGTCAAGGTTGATCTCTTTGTGGTCCAAGGGACACACAGGAGTCTCCTCCAGCAACATAATTCAAAGGCCTCAATTCCTCGGCACTCAGCCTTCCGTATGGTCCAGCTTTCACAGCCATTCATTGCAACTGGGAAAACCATAGCCCTGACTATACGCACTTTTGTCGGCAGGGTGATGTCTCTGCTTTTTAGTATGCTGTCTAGATTTGCCATAGCTTTCCTCCCAGGAGCAAGCGTCTTTTAATTTCTTGGCTGCAGTCCCCGTCTGCGGTGATCTTGGAGTCCAAGAAAATAAAATCTGTCACTACCTCCATTTCTCCCCCATCTATTTGGACAAATTCATAAGGAATAGGATTATTAATGGCTGTTAGCCAAAGGGCTATTAGCCAGCTAGAGTTTCCATATTCAGGGGCAGTTTTTTCTCTGATTCCGAGGGCAATTACAGGACTGCTATTCTAATTTCTGCTCTGCTTGCCTGCTGTTCCTAGGCAGAGGCTGCCGCAATGGATGTATCCTTAGTTTGCTCTAGTAAGAAAGCAAGTCCCTATATTCTTCTCTAGATTTCCCTGTGTTTACACATGGTCTGTGTCAGTGGTTAACTGGAAAGGACTAGGAGGATGTTGCTTGGGTCCACGAATACACACCTGTGCTCTTAACTGGTAGCATTTATATCCCACCGGTCAGCCAAAATGGCATGTGAAGACCAGAAAAATAAGTCAGTTCCTGCTCTTTGGCTCACCATTAAAAGACACAACACATTCTGCACATTCCAGTTTGGAGGAACAGTGGAACTGAGCTGAAGCTGGGTACCAGCTGAGTCCATTGCAGCTCAGCGGTTTGTCCTTGGTCTGGCATCACTACAGCCTGGGAATCCAGCCCTGCCTACAGTATTTTTTCCCCTGGAGAATTTCCTTCAATCTGCATCCAGAACTGAACTGACCTGTCCTCCAAACTATTGTAGTGATGGAAATGCAGTTTTCATCCCTGTTCTCAGAATTAACTTTCTTTGAATCTTGCAGTGCAATTTTTTGGCTTATAAAATTCATATGAATTTGTATGTACAATTTTTGTGCCATTTTGTAAAGGGCACAAGAGTTACACAGACCAATGCAGAGATGGCATGGAGCAGAGTTACAAATGGGCACAAGTGACACTAAGAGAGACTGAAAATAGCACAATCTGTCCATATTCCAGGTGATTGCAGCCACAACAAGGTGTGTTGTTTACAGGCACCTGTTCAGAGCAATCCTTGAAGCTTTTCTGAAGGTGTCTAGCTAATACTTTCAACAGTCCCTGCCACAATTGCCTAGAAATGTCTGTGTTAACCAACATCGTTGTGTCTGTAACACACTTTGGGTTCCATGACAGTGCACTGGTCAAGCTATTAACATGCCTGATAGAAGGTATTTAGATGCTGACAGGCTTAGCTTGGGGAAATTTAAGGAACTCAAGATTTCTCCTAAATGGTTGTACATCAGGGTACATGTCCTGGAATGGCATGGGTCATTTTTCCATGCGCCAATCAAAGTCTGATCAAACTCTCCAGGAGCTTTTGGGATGGGAGGATGAGGACTCACAATGCTGCAATCAAACCCTTCAGCTGTCACTGTCGAGAAATGATATCCAAATCAGGGGGTTTTGGAGGTGGGCGCAGAATCTGCCATCTCTCTATTGTTGTTGTGATGTGCCGTCAAGTCAGCTCCGTGTTTGGTGACCCTATGAATGAGAGCCCTCCAAAATGTCCTGTCCTTGGCAGCCTGTTCAGCTCTCGTAAACGTTGCTACATAACTGAATTTATGACCTTGTTATGTGTAACAATGAATAAGAATTATGCAGGAGGGACCATTTAGTTGTGCTAGGTTATCATCTGTTCATATAACTCCTTATTTTGTTCTGTGTGCCCCCTCCCCGCAGCTCATGTGGGTTGCAGTGGCTTGTGCTACATCTGGAGAGAAGTTAATCATTCCATGATCTCAGTTGTGCCATTAAATCTTGTCTATGCTTCTGGGAAACTTGCCTCCAGTTTGCTAGACCTTGTAGTGATGGGCCAGAATGGCTCATCTCTATCAGAAAGAGAGTCTCCTATTTGATTCCTGGACTGTGGGTGGAATTCTGCAAATCACCGTCTTCTCCTTCTTCTTGTTGGAAGGGAGTCTTATGGCTAATGGGGCAGGATAGAAATCTGATAAATAAAGGAAAGGACCAGCACCATCCAGAATGTGAGCCAACAGGGTAGTCTCTGAGCATGCTCAGAAAAGTTTATTGCAGAGAAGTGGGTACAGAGGGAGAGCTTAGGTTTTTACAGGTCCCTTTGGGTTTGGGTGTCCCCTTCACCACCAGCAAAGCAAGCCCCTAGAGTTGGAAGGGGCTGTCCAGGCCATCAAGCCCAACCCCTTTCTCAGTGCAGGAGTCCGGTGTAACTCATTCCCAGCAGATGGCTCTCCCATCTTACTTCAGCCTTTGCTACCAATGGGGACTCCCCCCCGCCCCTCAATACTTCCCTAGGCATTTGGATCCAATATCCGATGCTTTAATCATTAGAGAACTTTTCCTAGTGTTCTGCTGGAATCCACCTTCCTGCAACTTAAGGGTGATATTTTGGATCTCACAATAGTGGTGAACAGCTTGCCGCCCTCTTCTCTGTGACAATCCATTTCTTAGATGCATAACCACATTTTGGTTAGCACAGAGACCTCCCAGGGACTGCGGAAGCAGATGCCGATCTGCTAGTCATGGAAACTTTCAGAAAGCTTCAGGGGTTTCTCAACAGTTGCTCATTTCATATGTTGCTCCTGGGAAAGGTAATGTGCAGGACAACCTAGAAGGCTGGCTCCAAACTTTTACATGCTGGGCTCTGGACTGGGCAGTGGGTGGCAAGAGGGTGGTTTCAGCTCAGAAATGCCTGAACTGGGAGAGCTAATTTCAGGACTCTTCTCCATTCCTCAGATTTTTCTCCTCAGATGTTCTTGCTCAAGCAGCTGAGCTCACACCTGGCCTGTATTACTTCAGTAAGCAGGTGGGAATCCTGCTGTGGGCTTGGTTCCCAGAAAGAAATGAAAAGGTTTAATTGAGTCACGGGATGGGCTATGCAGAATCAGCTCAAAGATCTCCCTAGTCTAACGTCTTCCCAGTTTCTCAGATCAATGACATGCAAAGCGCACAAGGAGGGCCGGAACCCTGTCCCATGTGGACTGAATATGGGGAAGGGCAGAACAGCATCATCCTCATGCCAGAGCCCACACATGTGCAGCCAGCAACTCGCCACTTGATCATGTGGGCTTCTTACCATGTGGTTGTATTTCTCTCACATGGCCGGGCATCCCGTTGCCCTTCCAGGTTCCAGTGCAGGCGTTGGCAACCTTCTGCTGGCACTTTCAGGAACTCCTGTGCCTGCCATGGGAGGCGTGAGGGGGACTGAGTACGAGGCAGAAGTGAAGTCTAGGCCCCAACACATGCAGCAACCTTGAACTCACTGCTTTCAATGCCGAGTGAGGCATGTTTCACACAATCCCTGTTGCTGGTAAGGCGATGTGCTAAAAAAGAGGGGTGAGGCAATGTGGCGAGTGCCAGGCAAGGCATTTGGGGAGCATCGGGGGCCCCAAGCACCATGTTGCCTACCCCAAGCCTAGTTCCCACTACATGTGCAGTTTATATCCATTTAGACTCCGTTCAAGCATTGGCAGATTAGGGTGGGCTTCATCTTCTCATTTTGCACTGAACCATCCTGTGCAAAGGACTTTCATCATTGGAGAACCTTCCATCCCCTGTTGGAATCCAACTTGGATTCTCATTACTTATATGTCACTTCTCTAACCCAGTGCCTCCCACATTAGCTGCAGTGGCCAATGATCGCTGAGGATCTGCACTTTAGTCCAAAGCACAAACTGGCCTAAATAAACACCTCAGAGCTACTTTTGAGCATTCTCTTGGCTATCCACAGCCTGCAGTAGTTCTTCTCCTTTGTCCCATTTGCTTTATCCCATTTCCAGAGCTCCCTGAGTGGGTAACTTCCCACCTTCCCACTCCACCGCTTCAGGTTTCAGCCTCGGCCTCAGGCATTTAACCTGTTCTTGTGTGGACTAGGCGTCACTCCAGTCCAAGCTAGTGAGCTCAGAATCATTCCTGTGAAAAGAGCAAAAGTTTGGGAAGTTGATTCCCCCAGCCTTCCAGGCTCTCCTCTTATCTCAGGTATTCTCCAGGGTGCCTGGTAATGAAGGATGTTGGGAGAATCTGCTCCACGTTCCAATAGTGTGGGTCTCTATGAATTGTTCAGAGGAGCAGCTTTTCCCCAGCCACATCAATTCCACAGACTTTGGACCCCCGCATTTGGGCAGGAAGGGGCTTTGCACTAATTTGCTTTTGTGCTTATTTGCATTAATGAATGCAGAGTACTGCAAGCCTGGGCTCACACATCTGCCTGTTACTGCAGGTGCGGCCCATTTGGGGTTGATTTGCAAATTACCCCAAATCAAAGAAAATGCTGGTTTAAAAAAAAGTGGGGGGGGTGTTTTGTGAATGATTAGATGATGGAACAAAGGATTTCCTTTGACCTGTTCATCCCTGCTGATAGATGAGCACCCAGAAAACAGGCGGTTTTTATCTTAGAGAGAGATGTGCCATTGTATTGCTTACAATCTCCTTTGCTCTTGGCTTTTGCCCAGTGTGTTAAACATTTTCTGTCTTTACCAGCTTTCTGGAACTGCATTTTCTGGGTGGTTCTAAAATTGCTTTTGAAACATCACCGCACCCTTTCATTAATTCATGTTATGTGAGCCAGCCAGACTCCTTGATTAAGGAACATCCCTACAGAATCCATGAGTGAGACCTTCTAGCTTCAGGATCATCACTTCCAGCCCTTCTCCAAATGCGCCTTTTAAGTTACCCACATTTTTATATCGCCTTTCAAAAATTTCCATTCTGCTGTATCAGTAATTTTTTATGTCTCCTGCCAAAGTATTAACATAAGTTGGAATAAAATGAATAGGAAAGCAATCTCTGTCAGCAAAGTGGTTAATTGGATGTGCTGTTAAATATGCATATTAGGTAGGGCAGGCAGGAAGGGGGGATCTCTGCTGCTGTTCTTGCACTCAACTGGGCAGCCTCTGGCACAAGGGCTCAGCTGTCTAACCCTGTCATGGACAGGCCATGATAGCATAATCCAAAGCATTTCTGATAAACATCTTTATACAAGCCTCACAGCCTTGGTGCACTTCCAGACTATCGATTGACTGGGGCCCCTTTGTTGTGCGTGAAGAAATATCAATGCACTATTGTCACTTATCAGTGAACAAGGCTGGGCTTAGCCTGGTGGGGGGAACTGTGTGTTATAAAGCCACCTCCCCCCAGCAAACCCAATTCCAAGATAGCATCTATAAAACATGTCGTATTATTCTTTAATCAAGAGCTGCTCCACCCCTGCTCTGAGGAGAAATTAATTTGGTGCACAAAGGCATGGGTCCCCGCTGCTTTTTTTCTCATTTTCATTGCCCCCTGCCCTGCAAGGTGAGCCATGGACAGTTTTATAGGTAGCTGCTTTGCCGGCCCGATTTTCTGATTTCGATTTCACACTGGCCTTGCACGACCCCCTGCAGAGCATCCCAGGGTGTGCTCTGAAGACATCTGATGGAGCAAACTTGTTCCAGCCAAGAGGGTCTGAACCTGGTTTGAAGATGTGAAGTCTAGGGTGGGTGACTGGTGGAAAAAGAATGAAAAAGCAAGGTGGGGGTGATTTCTTTGCCCCCAGAGATTTTCCGTTTGTCCTACGAAGAGGAGATTTCCTCCCCTCTGTTTTCCCCTTTCCCCCACTTACTTTTCCTCCAAGCCTTTCTCTCTCTCTCTCTCTGCCAGTGTGATGCCAAAAGCCCACCTTCCATTTTGTGGCTGTTTTGTTTCCCTGCGAAAGAGACTGTAGTTTTTCTGCCTCTTTCGCAGGGAATTTTGGAGACATTTCTGCATCCAGGAGCTTGGTGCTCCACCTCTACCCCATCTGGGGCTTTGCAGCTTCGGTGGCTTCATGGCCTTCCAGGAAAGCCCCCAAGAAGACTTAGCCAGGCCTTCCTTCCTGGCAACTTCCCAGCGCTGCCTGCTGAGTTGCCTGAGAGCTGAGCAAGAGACTTTTGCTTTGGCTTTGTTGTTATGATCAGCCACAAGAAGTGCTCACTCAGATTTCAGGCTCTGGGCAGCTTGTACTGGAAACCTCCCAGGAAGGAAATCCAGGCTAAGCCCTCCTGGGGATTCTCGAGGAAGCATATGTAGCTGACAAAGATGCAAAGCACACAGCAGGACAAACTTTGTAAAATAAAGAGTACACGTGAAACCCTAGCCACCTCCTTAAGGGAGGCACTGATGCCCTGCGCACTGAGAAACTGTTGCGAAATTCTCTAGATGGGGCAAAAGATTGAGAGCCAGTGTGATGTGGTGTTAAGAGCTTGGGACCGAAACTTGGGAGATCTGGCTTCAGGTCCCCACTCAGCCATGGAGGCAGCTGGGTGACTTTGCGCCAGTCACAGGCTCTCGCCCCAACCTACCTTGCAGGGCTGTTGTTGTGATGATAAGATTGGGAGCAGCAGGAGGAGAATGATGCAAGCTGCTCTGAGTTCTTTTAAAGAAAAATGGTGGGACATAACTCTAATAATGAAATAAAAGAGGCAGCCTGAACATTTAGGTGCCCACACTCTCTGGGTTAGGTGGCTACTTAGCATCTGTTCCTGAGTCCAAGAAGGCACTGATTCTAGCAGGAGAGAAAACATTGGGAACGGTGACCCGGGAACGTTCAGCTGCCTGGACAGAAGCGACTCCTCCTTGAAGTTTGGCTCAGGGAGCTCCATGGAAGCGCAAGTTAATCGCCTTGGCCAGGCCATGCTCAGATGGGGAAACAAAACAGCCGTTAAAATTATGAATGAGCTCTGCATGCTGAATTTCTTCTCTCCTACAAGGGCACACGTCCCTGGTTTGGACTGAGATCTTAGCACGGGGAAAGTGTGGGGTTGAGAGTGTGGGCCGGGAACCTGGGGGTTCTGGGTTCTAGTCTCCACTCAGCCATGGAGCTCACTGGGTGACTTTGGGGCCAGCCACTCACTCTCAGCACACCCAACCTCGCAGGGTCGTTGTGAGGCTAAAATTTGGTGGGGGAGGCTTAGGTAAGCTGCCTCAGGTTTTTCACGACAGGGAAAAAGGCAGAATAGAAAGGCAATGCCACAAGAATCGCAATCACAATAATATTGACATTCTCGGGGAACAAATGTCATTTCTCTTCCCCATGAAATTCCACTCTCTTTGGGGTGGGGGTGGGGATAAAAAGAGCCCTACAGTGAATGCAGTGGTGATGGTTCCCCTTTTTGTCCCATCCCTTGTTGCCTCCCCCCCTCCAATTATATACTCTCCTGGAGCTCCACGGTCTTGCTGTGAATTAAGGCTTCTGTGTGCATGTCTTTTGGTACTGTCCATGCACATGTAGGAGCGAGAGAAAATGGTGCTCAGTATCTCCACTCCGGGAGCTTGAATGGACATTGTGTCAGTCCTGAGCAACCTACCAGGGACATCTGTCTATAGGGAGGAAGGGTCTGCACTGGGTGCCAGCGCTGCACCGAGCCAAGCTCAAAGTGCTTGCACTGACATCTATAAAACCCCACAAGACGTAGGACCTGGGTAACCCAGAAGAGCACTTTCCCCCTTCTGCACCTGTCCAGATGTTCAGATCTACCTGGGCCACCCGCTGAGCAGGGCCAGCCTTCGTTCACAGTGACCTGAGAGAAGGAGCATCAGGTGTTCAAAATTACTGCTGTCCTTAATATCTGCTGTCCAAAATTCAAGGGGATGTTGCATCCCATAATAACAATCGCAGAAGACTCTTCCTGCCATTCACCTGGGGTTAGAGCCAAGTCGGGACATATTTATGGTGTTGGTTTTAATTCTTGTAAGAGCCTTCTTTGTATCCTTTATCATCTGCTGCATAAAGCTGATTTCTGTTTGCTCAGCAGAATTTCGACAGCTTTAGCAGCTACATCTGGCACAGTTGCCCCCTAGTAAAACTTGCCTGACAGCCTCTGAAAAGCTGTCCGCCTTGTGAAGAAGGACCTCATGAAGGAAGAGTCATAATAAAATTGGGCTAGCCGTTAAAATTTAAAAGTCAGATTTAACTTTTTTAGTGCAGAGGGAAGGAGGACCACTTGGTGAAATGCATAGATCAGCACTGATGTCAGGTTAATGAGAGAGAGAGAGAGAGAGAGAGAGAGAGAGAGAGAGAGAGAGAGAGAGAGAGAGAGAGAGAGAGAGAGAGAGGTTTACTTCCTTGTAAATGTTTACTTCCCATGGTTTGCCTTAATTTTGTAGCTTCATTTATTTAATTTTAATGGGGTTGTTTTCTTTAATACCTCCTCTTACTGACTTTGAGAACATGCTCCAGAAAGCTGTGATTCCAAAGTCATAAGGAGGGTTGACTTGTTGCTGAGCTCACAAGCTTACAGCCTAGCACAGGTGCCCTCTGGATTTCTTGGACTACAGTTCCCGGCATGGCCAATGATCAGGCATTATGGGTGCTGTAGTCTGAATCGTGTTGAAGGTGCCAGGAGACATATCCCTGGAATGCCATTTGGACATTCCTAGAATCATAGAATCACAAAATAGTGGCGTTCAAAGGGGCCAGGAAGGCCATCAAGTCCAACCTCCTACTCAGTGCAGGACTCCAAGTTAAACCATCCCTCTCAGATGGCTGCCCAGTGGCATCTTGAATACCTTTAGTGTGGGAGAGCCCACCACCTCCCTAGGTCATTGGCCGCATCATTGTTATGCTCTATCAGTCAGTATTTTTTCCCTGATAATCTAGCCAGAATCTGGCTTGAGCCAGTTATTCCATGTCCTCTACTCTGGGATGATCAAGAAGAGGCCCTGTCCTTCCTCTTTGTGATGGCCTTTCAAGTACTTGTGGAGTGCTGTAATTCTCCCTCCAGCCCTCAATTCTCAAGGCTAAACATGGCCAGTTCTCCCACTCTCTCCTCACAGGGCTTTGTTTCCAGTCCCAGACCATCCTTGTTACCCTCCTCTGCACCCTTTCAGTCAATTCCTGATCTGGCGGGATGCTACAAGTGCTGAGTCATGCTTTTCGGTCCAGGCAGGAGCTCCACGCTGATGGTGGAGCTCTCCCAGTTCTGCAAACTCCAAGCAAAAGTTCATGATGTACAAGGAACATGGTTGTGCTGCTGGGGTGACCAGTCAGCACCTGAATGGTGGTGATTGGCGAGTGCCATTTTCTCGGTAGAAAGGTGGAGAACCATCAAAATAAATATACTGAGACAGATGCACGGCCAACGGGTTGATCAACCATTATTCATTGCAGTGCACCGAGTGTACAGAAGCAGTATATTTCTAGGTGCCAGATGCTGAAGACCTAAGAGGGGATGCCCTTCGTGGTCCTGCTTGTTTGCGAGTGCCCCAGAAGCATCTGTCTGGCTGCTGGTGGAAACAGAATGCTGGTCCAGATGGCTCTCTTGCCTGAAGCCGGCCAAAGCCGTTCTTCTGTTCTTAACACTCCATGTTGGCTAGAACTTTGCAAGTGCTCTGGACACAGTAAGGAACTGTCTGTCCCATTCCCGGCTTGCGAACAAACAACAGATTTCTCAAATGCAAATCCGGTTTGTATTTTGTAAATCCTTCCACTTCACTAAATTGCAGGCTTAATTTGTGCTCAGGTGGTGCCTGCAAGAATTGCTCCCCCTTCTGAATGGCACGTTTAATTAATTAATTAATGAGTTCTCCCCTTTCAAACATTCTTAAGCAAAAGTGCAGATTCTCATCGATGGAAACACCAAGATAAAGATCTTGTGCGATGTAGGAATGAGTGAAGTTACATATGCAAATAATAGCTTGTCGGTGATGTGGCTTTTGTCTCCTCTAGTACCAATTCATTGCTGGTCTATAATTAGGAAGAAGGAAGGGAAGGAGCAGCCAGCGTAGCTGAGTAATACCCTGTATGAATTTCAGATATGATCACAACAGGGCTTTGTAAGCGCGGGGTTGCGTGATGCCTGGAGACTGTGTGCAAGCACAGCCTCCTACCCAAACAGCGTTGCTCTTCTCGCTTGCAGAATCCTCCAGGGGCCAGTCCACATAGGCAGGTTCACCGCTTAGACATGGTGGCATCAAGCACCGGCTTCCATGTGAGGAGGAGACCTCATAGGCAGAATGGGCAGACGGGTTCGAACACAATCCCTTCTGGCTGAGTGGGTGGCAGGAGTCCCACAAGGAGTCAGTGGTGCATGTGCAGCCCTGGGCTGGGCAGAACGCATGGCCCCATTTGGCCCCACGTCCACTTCTATGCTTGCTTGCAGCCGTGGTGGGAATACTGGGAGCTTCCTGCCCAAGGACACTGAATCAGGCTCCTGCTCCTTCCGGCTCAGGAGAGACTGTGCTGGCCGGATGTGGCTGTTCCATGCTCCAAGGAAGAGTTTTGCCAGCACTTAGGAAATCCTGGAATTGAACTTAGGCATAATGTTAGGCGGGTTTAATGAAATTTTGTATTGTTTGTTTGTTTGTTGTGAGCCGCCCCGAGGCTTTGTTGCTATGGGGCAGCATAGAAATGTTTTAAATACATAATAAATAAATAATGCACGCCTATGGCCACTGCCTTGGACATGCTCTGGACCGGTTCATCACAGGTGAAATTCCTGGTGGGTCGCCGTTGTAGATTCCCCTAAGACATGGGTCCTCAAACTATGGCCCGTGGGACGGATCCGGCCCGCCATGGCCATCCATCTGGCCCGCACCGCTGTTTGTCTCCCGCGTGCTTGCTGCGTGGGCAGGGAGGTGGTGGCTTGCTCGCTTGGAGATGGTTTTGGACTCGCTGGGAGATCTCCGAGCAAGAGAGCCACCACCGCGCGCGCCCAATGCCACCTTGCGCATGCAATGGCACCTCAGCGGCCCACACCCCCAGGCACCCCCCCCAGCCCACAGTGGTCACCGCAGCCTTTCAACTGCCCCCCTATTCAAAAAGTTTGAGGACCCCTGCCCTAAGAGGATCCCAGGTTGCAGACACCTAGGTCTCTTTTGTCTGTGGAGGAAGTGAAGTGTTTTGCCTTTGAAGTCTCAAATGCCGTAAGGTTCCCTACGTACTCAGTTCGGGGCCGGTCCATGCCAGTCTAATCTGCTGCTGTTGATTCCGAGCCAGCTGTGCAGTGGCCAACCGAGATGGCGACCTCTCAGGGCAAAACACTGAAGAAGGTCCTTGCCCATTTCCCACAAGGGCATCCAACCGGAGGAAAGTGACTTCAGTCAGGGCGCGCCTTTTCCGTGTGCGCATGTGTGAAACGGACCAGGGGATTCTTAGCCCCTGGTCTTAATTCAGCTGTGCCTGCTGATTTGATCTGATAACTGGAACAGTGGATCAGGCAGGGAGATGGGAGCCTGGACCGGGTCTTGAACTGTTAATCTAAGGGCACGAGGAACATGCAAGGAGACAGATCAAAGAAGTCTCTCCACCCTCATTGGGGAGGGAACAGTATCATATGCAGGATTTCCAGGTCAAGTTTGCTTCCTGATTTAAGCAGCTAGGAGATTTACCCTTTCCCGTTGTGGACAATCTTTGCCCTGCCTGCTCAGTTATAGGAGCTCGTTCTGACAAGCAGTTGCGTAACACAAGACAGGGAAGAATTTATATCATTGGGGTTTGCAAAGAAAGCCACAAACATGCATCCCAAAGCATACGGCAGCTATCTTAGTGGGGGGAATGATTTCTTAAAGGCTCCAGCATCAGGGCGTGTGCCCACCCCCCAGCCCCAGCCTTGGGAGCCTTGCAAGCCCGTGGTGCTAATCAAGCTGCCGTTCCTCAACGCACAGAGAGCCAGGGCTGGAATGTGGGGACAGCCATGTTGTCTCATAAAGTTTCAGTCCATTAGATAGCAATGCTTTTGCATGACTTGCCATGTGTGTTATCAACATATGCTAGGAGTCAGCAGAGTGCAAGTTACTGCTGTTCAGGCCAGCCTCAACTTCTGCTCAAATTTCTGATGCCGTATGCTTTGGAAGGAATATCTCTCGGAGGGCTTGTTTCATTTAATCACATAATTATTACTATGATCGCAATTTAGCAGTTAAGTGATGTTGCATGGTTACCCCACAGTAAGAGGTGCTGCACTCCGGTGACTGGACCACGTGAACTTGGGAGTGAGGTGTGTTCATCCCCTTGTTAGAGAAATCCGATAGTTCGGTGGAAGTATGTAGGGATCAAAGCGAAGGGTCAGTCTCATCCTGGAGTTCATCAGAGCACATCTGATGGACCTTCCTAAAACAGGAAGCTTCACTTGTTCATTTATACTGTCTTCCTGCCCAGCTCCTGAAATGGCACCATCCATGTAGTACTGTTGTACCATCAGTTCAGGCAAAAGGCTCTTCCTCATTTGAAATACCCAGGTAGATTTATATGCCACCTTCTTATTCCAAGAATGCAAAGCAGCTTTCAAGCTTATCCTCTTAGCCCAACAACAACCCTGTGAGGTAGGTTGGGCTAAGAGCCTGTGACTGGGCTGAAGTCACCCCATTGGCTCCATGGCTGAGTGGGGACTTGAACCCAGGTCATAGGAGTCCCAGTCCTGCGTTCTCAACCACTACACCACATTGTCTCCAATTACACACCACACTGGAATGCCAAGTCAGTTTTGCGGGGGTAGGGGATGGGAAGCAGACTCTCACAATGAATTGTAACTAGATTCTGCCCTAACGCTTCTCGAAAAGTGGGATTCTATAAATTTGGGAAAGCTTTGCAAAGTAGAATGCAAGACTTACCAAAAGCAGCTTTCAGTGGTTCTGTTGGACATTCAACCAGTAATTGCTCTCTTCCTTAAGTTGGAAGGTACCTTTTTATACATGCCCATTTGTGAGGTCTGCTAAGACTACATAACCTATGATGCATTGCAGGGAGGAGCACAACACGTGTGCAGATTCATCAAGACTGAAATGTAAGTGAACAGCAGAAAACTGAAATGGGTCCACATTCTCAAATAGAAATAGATTCCAGGTTCATAAAGAGTGTCAGAACTATTGCTGGCTGGGTTATACCGCCTCCTCCTCCTCCTCCTCGACCTCTTGGCTGAGGATGCATGAAAATTCTCTGCAGTGTGTTTTGAATTGGGATTTGGGATGTACCCTGTGAACGTGGATTTGGATAGTCTTTGGTCCAAGCTTGCAATGTGATTCATGGACCCTCTTCCCTGCCCTCCCCACCACCAAAAAAAGAGAATGCTTTGAACAGCATGTAGACATTTGAAAAATTTATACTCTTGAAAGATGTGTTCAGATTCACTTCAATCAAAAGGAGAAGAGTGTGTACATTACAAATATGTACAATGTTGACGTTTTCTGAAGAATACACAAGAAAATAGGGATATTTATAGAAGAGTTAAAAAATGAAGATTGCTCTCTGATATGGACTTAAATCAGCACAATCTTCAAGAGGGAATTTGGAGAACTTTGGCAGGTTTGGATCCTGTGGATTTGCACATCCCAAGCTTGGGCTGGCTTGCCAGGCCTTCCAGGGATTCTCCATAGCCCATCCTTGTCGTTCCCATTTCTTTTTGACCAGCAATCTCACACTTCCTGCTGGCTTCCTGTTTCTATCGCTGAGAGCAAGACTCCCCACAGCATCACAGGAAGGTGCTCCTGTTACTGCGGTAGCGAAGCCCTTCCACTCTGTTCCAGGGCGGTGTGGGAGGATTGCCTGTGTCCAGGCTGATGGCACGGAGAGGTTGCATCTCACTCTGCTCTGCATCAACTAGATGGGATCCGACTGATAGGACAATCCTTTTATTAGGTACCATCTCACTCAACCACCCTTCACTGCAAGGATTCCAAGGCAGTGCAGAAAAACATGAATAAAATCATTCACACAAACTTACTGAGAGAAAGTAGTTGCAGAAAGATATAAGCACCATATAATCAGAAGCGACAGCCTATGCATGTGAACATGTAGACTTCCAGATATTCTTGAATTGCTGCTCAGCATAATCCATGGTGAGGGAGGGTAGAAACAGCAGTCGAACGGCATCTGAGGAACCAAGCATTCCCTAGCCTGATTTGTAGCAACCCGTTCAGCAGGGTTAACACATAAAAACACGCAATGCGAGATGCCCTCAAGATGGCTGTGAAAACTGAACGCTCTTAACTGGGCCCTGAAAGGATGGGCCCTGTCATCTCAGTGCTGGTCAAGCTGCTGGATGGATGCTCTGGCTCTCCTCACCCTATGCTAGCAGGACAGGCATCCAAGGAACATAGGTCAGGCCACTGCCAAAGCCCTACAGGTGCCGGAGCCCTTGCAACCTCGCAACCTGTGTGCTCACCTGCCTTTCCCTCTGGCCCACTCTGGTGGTAGTGAGGAGGAGGAGGAGGAGGAGCAAAAGATGCCACTGCCTATTTGCTTGCTGGTCCTCTGACTGTCCAACAAGCAAGTGGTAGAGGTGATGAGAAAGAGGGTGCAAGGCACAGGACAATGAGGGCACAAAGGTAGACTCGCTGCTGGCCTACAGTGCACCTTCAGAGAGTTCTGGCTCTTGGGTGGTATAAAAATGCCAAAAATAAATAAATACACCTGGAGCAGGCTCTACCTGCTTTCCAGGGCTTTAGGTGGTGGATTGACAGACACCTGCACCACTATGTAAGAGAACTCCCAGAAGGTGCATCCCGAGATATGATAACAATTCAGAGAAACTGAGAAGCATTTGTAAAAGCAACAGCAAAACAAGGGGCCTTTGGAACAAATGCTCAGTGCTTGGGCGTCTGCTGGGAATTCGAAGTCCAACCCATCCGTTTCTACCAGAAACATCTCTGTGAGACACAGAAAGAATGAACCCCGCAAACCCCAAGCCCCGTTTCTTTTCTCTGCCAAAACAAGCTATAGTGTTATAAATACAAGCTTCAGACCTTTCTGTCATAAGCATTTGTTCAAAGCTTGGCCAGAGGCTCCATTTATTGTATTGTATATCTTAAGTGTGTTTTGCAAAAGCACCTCATATTTTATCAAATTCTGGATTTATTTATTTTTTCTTTTTTTGATTAATGCCTGGGACATTTTCCCCAGTGTGGTACAATCCATCATACTCCTAATCCAATCTTTAAATGAAAGGTATTGTTGGATCTCTTCGTAATAGAGCTATTCTTCTTCTTGCTGTAGTTACAGCTCTCTCTTTTGCTTCTTTCTTCATGGAGGGGACAAAGTTTGAGCTAGCAATGATGCATTCCTGGGGAGAACATGGTAAAGGCCCCGCATGGCCCATCCCCACACCCTGGATCCTGGAAACCTCTTTAATTGCAGCCAAGAGTGGCTCACAATGATGAAATTTGGTGGCAAGCTAAGCCTGGCAAGCTGGGACAAGCCCCTTTAGCTTGGCGTCAGGCAGCGCATTAGAAGGGAAGGCTGCTTTTATGCAGGCCTGTCCATTGATAGCGTTTTATCCTGCCATGGTCTTTGGCTGGCACATAGTGGAAAGGCTGACTTATTTCTTCATTTCTTTATTTAAAATTTTTCCATACCATCCCTTCACAAAGGTCTCGGGATGGTTTACAACAACATTGATAAAATAAAATAAGAATAAAAATAAAAATAAAAATATCACAGCATCTAACATTCGGTATAAAACCACAAATTAAAACAATCGAACAATTCAGATATCAGGAGAATAAAAAGGTTTTCGCCTGGCGCCAAAAGGAAAGAAATGTTGGCGCCAGGCCAACCTCTCTGGGGAGCGTGTTCCGCAGTCGGGGCGCCACTGCAGAGAAGGCCCTCCTCCAGGTAGCCACCCTCCTGATCTCTTTCAAGGACGCCTCCTGGAGGAGGGCCTCTGCCTCAGGTCTCAAGGGGCAGGAGGGTACATAGGGAAGAAGGCACTCCTTCAGGTATCCAGGACCCAAGCCGTCTAGGGCCTTATAGGTCATCACCAGCACCTTAAATTGAGCCTGAACTTCAATTGGTAGCCAGTGTAAACAAGGACTGGCATTATATGTGACTTGGGAATAGTCAGGGGTCTGGATCCAAGGTCTAATACTGTGTGTGTGTGTGTAATCCTGGCAAGTATTTGCTGCCAAGAGGACAAAACTATGATGCACAATGGGAAAGCCTGAGGCAGGAGGTGGAGTCCATAAGGATGAAATGCCCAGTGTGAGGGTGAGCAAACCTTGTTTCCTTGTAAATGCACCTATATTTTTATTTATTTTTATTTATTTTTGGATTTATATCCTGCCTTTTTCCTGCAAAGGGCTCAAGGCAGCTTACATCTCCTCCTCCATCTTATCCCCACAACAACAACCCTGTGAGGTAGGCTGGGCTGAGAGTCTGTGACTGGCCCAGAGTCACCCAGTTGGCTCCATGGCCGAGCGGGGACTTGAACCCAGATCCTCTGAGTCCCAGTCCCGTGCTCTTAACCACTGCGCCACACTGCGCCATATGGCAGCTTTTGCCCCCCAAAGTTCCCCAAAAATGCACTCAAGAAAACCACACTACAAGAAACACTCTGGGTTGTGTCTGGCCAGCAAACAGACAATGTCGGCGAAACAGGTGGGACAATCAATCCCTTGTAACCTCACTGTGACAGGGCTTCAAGAAGACCCCAAGATGGGCCAGCTTCTCTTGGTCTCTGCACAATTTGATCTCCTCTTTTTTATCTTTGTTGTATCGTGTTCTGTGTTTTCAAAGTTTTATTGGCTACCACCCTGGGAGGGTTGATTCTAAAAGGCAACTCATAAATTGGGGATGTCAAATGATTTTCAGTTCCGGTGCTAAATTGATTTTGAGAAATTACTGAGGGCTGCAACCAGGGATGGCTGAGGCCAGAGATAAAGCAGGTGAACCAACCCACCCCTGCCCCCTGCCCCCAAGCGCCAGCATAGTTTAGCAGAAGATCCTGCTGCCATTAGCAATGCTGGGGGGGCATTTCCACCATTCAGAAACATGGGGAAGAATGGGAAAAGCCAGGAAACTGTTGGGAAGGCTGGTGTGTCTTACAGGATAGGTGCCTTAAATTAAGGAAGTGTGGCTTGTTTCGTATTAGGGAAAAGAAACACAGGGCCAGGTAAGTAGAAGTTCAAATCAGCATAAGGCTCAAGCTATGCAAGTTTAAACAAAAAAGGCCTACAACTCCCTTTGTAATTCTGTTTTTGTCTAACATGCACAGGGTTGTGCTGTTAGTAACTGTGCATCATTTAAATTTATTGACATGTGGTTCCCAGGTGGTCTCCCCTCCAAGCTCAGGCCATCCCTAGACCTGCTTAGCTTCAACAGAGTCAGTTCCTTGTGTGCCTTCAGACCATACTCTGGGCACATCCTAATTTAGCATGCTTTTTGACTTGGTGATGATGGTACACATGGGAGAAGCAAGAGTGCCTGAGCTGGCTGAAATTCTGTGGTTTGGTTCCCATTCTTGTTTGTGATCTTATTTTTTGGGGGATCCTTCAAATGAGTAAAGGACTCTTTTTGAACAAGGAAAGCATGCATTTCTCAAAACAACACACTTTTGCGCCATGAATTAAAGTGTGCCAGTGCAAAGTTTTGAAAGCATGCTCATTTTCTGAGTATAAATGCAGATTTGGGAATGGATTAACAGTTCTGCAGATCATGCACTCGCATTTGGACTTGAGGCTGCAAACAGCACTTTTGAGGGATTTGGGGACTGCACTGAAATCCTCACACATCCTCAAAGGATGGTTCACTGCATCCTGCCTGGTGGTTGGGTGCTTTCATTGCACCTCATGGGAGGGTCTCTTGCTCTCCAGAAGGCAGGAGTGCAAAAGCTTCCGTGTCACCTGGCAAATGTCTTCCTAGTGATGTCTCTGAATCCAGTGCTGGGTCTCATGCCTGGTTAGCCTTGCTGACTTCATTCCTGCACCAGCCAAATGCCGGTAACTAACCAGGAGGCCTGTAGCCAGAGGAAGGCCAGAGGATGGAGTAGCCATCCTTGCGGAGGCAGCGCACTGCTGACTCTCTGCACATTTGAGTCTCACTTGGCGAGGGCGGCCGTGGCTGACGCAGCAGTATTGACCCACACTGCTGCATCCGCAGGATGCCCTCCTTCTGGGATGCCTAATCTGCAAACTCGCTGGACAACTTCCAGCCTGCAAAGCGAGTTTATCTGCCCCCAGTGGCTGTACTGAGTTCATCAAGGTGTGCTGAATGGTGGCAGGATGGGGAGAGAAATTTCTTTATCCAAGCTGGAGATTTCTTGCACTTTAATGATATGCTTGTGGGTGGCAGGGGCGGGGGAAGTAGTGGTTAAGTGAATTGTCCCTCATGGTGGGCATGTTGTGAACGAAGGCGGCTGGAGCCAGGGGTCAGACTAGATGGGCCGGGAGGCCCCTTCTGACTCGCTCTGTTTCTATGTTTCTATGTCCCCATCACTCCATGAAGTCCTTAGTTCGGTGAAGCATTGGGGGAAGAGGATGCATCAATGTTGCAGGGCCTCTTTTGATCCCAGGGTCAAATTCCATTTTGGAGAAGCTCTTGAGTATCATCTCCATCATCACCATCTCATTGTTTTCATTTCTGTACCACCCATAGCCAAAGCTCTCTGGACCATTTACAACAATTTCTAGTGTTTGCAAAAATATACAAGACACAAGACAGTGATCAACAGTATATAAGAATTAATAACTTTATATGACAGGGGCTAGCCACTTGAACTCCTGAAGCATCCTTTGGATGGGGCTGGCTCTGGGTTTGACCATGGTCTACATGGTGATGTGATGGTAGCAGCTGTTCTTTTGTGGTCAATGCTGGGCAGCCTGGAGCTCCAATTTTAACAACTTGGTGTCCTCTGGATATTTCAGAGTTCAGTTCCTATGAGCCCCTGCCGCCTTGGCCAGTGGTCTGGCATCCCGGGAGTTTGCACGTTGGGTTAGGTGGCCTTTTGCTAAAGCAGGCTCTGGCTCTTGGGGTCTGAGTTTCTTGCAGTTTTGAGCAGCTAAGAGGAGTCCCAGAAAGCTTCATCTGTGGTTGTTGCTGTTAGTCGCAAAGTCGTGCCTGACCCATCGCGACCCCATGGACAACATTCCTCCAGGCCTTCCTGTCCTCCACCATCCCCCGGAGTCCACTCAAGCTCACACCAACCACCTCAGTGACTCCATCCAGCCACCCTCATTCTCTGCTGTCCCCTTCTTCTTTTGCCGTTGATCATTCCCAGCATTAGACTCTTCTCCAGGGAGTCCTTCCTTCTCGTTAGGTGGCCAAAGTATTTGAGTTTCATCTTCACTATCTGGCCTTCTAAAGAGCAGTTGGGGTTGATCTCCTCTAGGACTGACCAGTTTGATCGCCTTGCGGTCCAAGGGACTCGCAGGAGTCTCCTCCAGCACCACAATTCAAAGGCCTCAATCCTTTGGTGCTCAGCCTTCCTTATTGTCCAGCTTTCACAGCCATACATTGCAACTGGGAAAACCATAGCCTTGACTATACACACTTTTGTTGGCAGGGTGATGTCTCTGCTTTTTAGTATGCTGTCTAGATTTGCCATAGCTTTCCTCCCCAGGAGCACGCGTCTTTTAATTTCTTGGCTGCAGTCCCAGTCTGCAGTGATCTTGGAGCCCAGGAAAATAAAATCTGTCACTACCTCCATTTCTTCCCCATCTATTTGCCAGGAAGTGAGAGGACCGGATGCCATGATCTTAGTTTTCTTAATGTTGAGTTTCAAGCCAACTTTTGCGCTCTCCTCCTTCACCTGCATCAAGAGGCTCATCTGTGGAGTGGTAGCAAAATGAAAATGATAATGATGGTAATACCTACTCTGTATTTTCACATTTCACTCCCACTGCCTTTAATCAATCAATCAACGTGACTATCATTCATAGCGGTGAAGCTCTCTGGGTTGTTGGAGCAGTTCCTAAACAGGACCATGACAGAATAACAACATCCATATTCCCCCCCACCCCCCAATATGCAATTTTAAAACAGCTGTATCAGAAATACTCATTTTATCTCTCCCTGCCATAAACTCAACAGGAACTGGGCTGGACGCTTTTGCTCCCTTGACTGTCCCGTAAAACTGGGCTGCAGGTTGCAGACCCAGTATGCCTGCTGGGACCAGCATTTTGCACATGCCTGCGCCAAGAACCGGAGCGTGCACATGACAACTGTTCTACTTTACCATTCAGGAGTGACACTGGTCTAAACAAACGTGCTTTATTTTGCCTAATTGTCTGGGAGTTCAATCTGCTCAGTGAAGGTGCAGTAATTAAAATGCATCTGTGTCTGCCTAATGCTTATGGATCGTCCTTTAAAGACATGTTGAAATGTGTTGCACTGCACCTTTTTGTACCATATTTCTAAATCACACTCTCTCTTTCTCTGGCTGGGTTTTCTTCCCCTTAGTTAATCAGTAAAGATATAACAATGTACCACTTACCTTGTCCTTCTGTAGGGGTAATTATCTGATCAGATGACCTGGGTCTGATAAGGGAAAAATGATGTGTAATTGTTTGGTAATATCAAAGCAAGCAGAACTTTCTGTATTTAGCTACTGGAAAGGAAATCATACCAATTTTGAGATTCCACCTTACACTTGCAAATAGTTGGAGTCCAGCTTAGATAAAGACCTGTCTTTTATTTTATGTTATTATTTTATTTTTTACTTTACTTTATTTTATTTTATTTTATACAGCAAGTGTTAACCTAAAGGTCATGTGTAACCATTCCTTTGTTTGCAGTCAGAACATTTACAGCTGAAAAATAGATTTCCCACTCTCCACTCCTTCCAAAAGAGCATTAAAAAGATGCTATTTATTTATTTAATTTGTATGCAGCCTAATAGCCAAGGGTTTCCTGGGCAGTTAACAAAGATGGTATGTGTTTTCTGTGCTGTATTAATGGCAGAAAACTGGCCATGTTGGATCAGACTCAACTCCTGCATTCTGCTTACAACAGCAGGCAGCAGACTGCTTTGTGGGAATGGTGCAAAGCATCAAGCTTCCCTGAGGAAGTTGTTAATGACTTTGAGAGCATTACAGCCTGGGACTGCATTAATTCCCCCACCACCCCCAAAATCAGTCTACTAAAGTTTGTGGGAATGATATCAGAAGCTATGGGTGGGGTTTGGTGGAAATCACCCTCTGTTAATGCATTAAAACGACTCTCAGGCCCAAATCACACAACCATGTTTATCACATCACGGTGAGATTGTCTGAATTGCCCTCCGTTAACACCAGGTGAGACATATTGATTTATTTAGATGTTTATCCGCCTTTACAAGTACTCAAAGCAGCTCACATCATTCTCTCCCTCCTACTCTCCTAATATTCACATTTCCCCCTCCCTTTCTCAGAGAAAGAGAGAGAGAGACCTTTTTGAAGGAGGAACTTTCAGCCATTCTCAATTGCTATGGAGAGGACCATCCTTGTGAGGACAAGGCTATGAGGAACCATGTGCCCAAAAGGGAAACATTGGAAGTAGAGCTTGGCTGTCAATATGCATCTATTCTGTGACTTTAAAATAATCAAGGCAACTTAGTGGATTTAGTTAAGAATGACAGTAAAGCAGGTATCAGTCTTGCAAAGATGCAGACCCAAATCAAACAGAACAGCTGAAAGAGGAGTCCCCAACCTACTAGTCACTAAAACCTTAGTGATAAAAGAAAAGAGAACAGTCTTGCTTTTGGCTCTGAATCTCGTCAGACTGTGCCAGCTAAATAGTCCTGGAGAAAAACATTTTGGAGATATGTTGTTGCTGCTGTTGTTATGTGCAGTTAAATTGTGTGACATATGGCGACTCTATGAACTAAAGTTCTCCAGAATGTCTCTCCCTTTAGAACCCTACTCAGTTCTCCTAAGTTCAAGGCTGCAGCTTCCTTTATGGATCCAATCCATCCCATATTTGGGGAGGTAGGTTGCCACCACTAAAAAAACCCCTTTCCCTAATCACTGCCTGACTAACAGGTGATGGAAGACTCCCTCACAGGATAGCCTCAGGTCATCTTCACAGGCCGTCATTTCCATGTGATGGACGCAACCTTTTATTCCTGCAGTCCTTTCTCTTCCACACTTGCTTCTTTTATTCCCAGGAAATCCATGCTCCTTTTCATGATCTGAGGGAGGGAGAGGCTGAGCTTATCCGTCCAGGTCCTGCCTTATTTTACTTTGCATCTTTTGATGCCTTTGTGAGCATAACACAGGACCCTCCATGGATTGCACTCACCCAGGTGATCAGCTTACGACGAGCAGCAAAGGTTATTGTATGCTTAGGCTCAATCTTATTAAACCAGTAGATCAGACGCTGAATACATTGTGTACCACCAGGGGAACGAAAATTGCCAATAATGTTTTCTGAAGGAGGAGGAGGAGATTCTGCAATAGTTCTCACTCCTTCCTACCTTGAAAAAGCTGATTTAGGACAACAGCAATAGTGAATTAAGCTCTTTTGAAGCCCAAGTCATGCTTTCCTTCCAGAGAGGATGTGATATAAAAATAGCTGTGTTGCATAAGCATTTGGAATCTTCTTTTGAAGAATGTCTGGAAGCAGGCAGCCTGCACCTTGCTGCTTCAGTTTCTGAGAATGAGGCACAGAGACCTTGGCTATCTAACTCTGCTGGCCATGTTGGGAGGGTTGTGGACGTTGCTTTTCCACCCCATAATTTTGCCAAGGATAAACTGGTAGTGCATGTGGACGGCTGTGAGGAGTTAGTGCTCAGCTCTGAACTGAGTAGGATGGGCTGTGGGCGGTGATCCGGAGGAGGATTCTGAGCTCCGCATCTTTTGTAAATGCAACACAAGAGGTCCAGGATGAATGGAGCCTGCATTATTAACCGATGTGGCAATATTAAGTGCATATAACACATATCAAAGCTGTTTATCAGGTGTAGATCTTTAGAGTGGATGATCTGATACACCTTTGTCCTGCAGGGCAATTTGTTTTCCTCCTTGCACTTCTCATCCTTATGCTAGATCAACAGTAGGAAGCTCTTTCATGCCAGGGATGCTCAGTTCTCCAGACCAAGAAGTATATTTGGCTGCATCACTTGACTAGACCTCTCAGGTGACCCCAATATATGATCAACAGAAAATTGTTATGCCAGGTATGGAAATACACCTCTAGACGCTGTTGGACTCCCCATCATGCCTCCCCATTGGCTATGGCAGCTAGGAATGATGGCAGTTGTGGTCCATCAGCATCCAGAAGGTCATGGCTTACCCATCCCAGGCCAGCGCATCTATCCGTTGAGGTGCCATCTGTCATTCTCTCTCTCTCTCTCTCTCTCTCTCTCTCTCTCTCTCTCTCTCTCTCTCTCTCTGCCATTGCACATGAAACAACCCACTGTGGGCTCTTCACACAGGGCTGCTTGTGCAAAATCTGGGGCCCAAGCCCATAAGTTGGAAACAGCATAAATCTGCATATGCTAATTTCCCCCTATCCTGAAGTCTCTCTCTTAAAGACCTTGTTTCATAAGGGGCACTCCTATTTGTAAATAGGGATATGTGGAGATGGGAGAGGAGGGCATTTGACTTTGGGCTGAAATATTTTGGTAGGCGGTAGCTCAACGTGAAGTGCAGGTGGGTTATGTTCTCATATAACCCCAGGCCTCTATCAGCTCCATTGGCTTCCCATCGAAGTCTTGGCTCAATTCAAGGTGCTGGTTATTACCTATAAAGCCCTAAATGGCTTGGGACCAGGATACCTAAAGGAATGCCTTCTTCCCTATTTGCCCTCCTGCCCCCTGAGATCGGCAGCAGAAGCCCTCCTCCGGGAACCCTCTGTGAAAGATGTTAGGAGACCGAGTACCCGGAGGAGGGCCTTCTCTGTGGTGGCGCCCCAACTATGGAATGCGCTCCCCAGAGAGGTCTGCCTGGTGCCATCATTATATGTTTTTTGGTGCCAGGTTAAGACCTTTTTATTTAATCAATATTTTAATATGTTTTAATATTGAATTTTATTATTGTATTTTATTAATTTGCAGCCAGAGTGGGCCATCAATTTATTTAGCTGTGCAGAGACATTAGTAATTGGACAGCATACAAATTTTACAAATAAATAGCCAGCTAATCAAAGATGCCACAGAGACATCAGGGCTCTGTACCCTTGTTTTAGCAGTGACCTGTAGGCACAAGGTGGTGGTACAGGTGGCCTCTCACAGATTCAGAGCTCCAAAGGTATGATTCAGGGCCCCTATTGTAATAAGCCACCCTCTAATAGAGCTTCTCTCTGAAGGATTCAAAGCAAGGTAGGCCTAATTCTCAGTGTCCAGGGCTGGGAAGAGAGAACAGCTTTCATCTCCTTCCATTGTTTCTCCTCCAATGAATGAAAGGATGATGGAATTGCATTGAGGGCAAAACTCGTCCCTTACTGCAGTTCATTGGCAAGATGTGCAGACAGAGAACCTCAGAATGCAAGCCCTCTGTGAGCAAAGATGCATGCTGCCCCCCCCCACACACACACACACATGTTCATCCACCCCATGCATACATGGTGCCAAAACAGGGCATTACCCGAAATCTGTGTCTGTTGTTTTCAGCTCTGGTTTTCATTTTGACTCTGGTCCAGATCTTAAAAGCCCGCACCCCCCTGCCCAACTACCCCACATGCTAGGGCCTGGATCAGCACCCTGCATGGGAGTAAACATGAAAAGAAATAGAGTGTTTGTTTTGGTATCCACACTCCTTTGCCCTGGCAAATATAATTTCTCATGAAACCCAGAAGGATGCAATAAGCTGCATAACAGGGCCGCACAATTATACCCAGGTTCAAATTTTCTCTAAAATTTAGTGCCATTTGTGCATTATAAAATGGTTTGCATGTGGGTTTCTTCTGTGAAGGTTTGTTTCGTTGTTTGTATGTGGCAGTTCACTTCCATATTGGTGTAAGCCTATCATTGTTTTGTGTGGCTCCGTTATTACTCACCCGGACTGCAAAATCTATTTGAATACCAAAACTCCTGGAGCCATTTGTATGTCTGTGGGCGAAACAGACCTGTTCATCTCACATTTTCATCCCATCTGTGTCTGGACAGTGTAACAAAGGCACCCTGTGACAGGACAAAGAAAAAGAACAAAGCCTTGTGGTTCTGCACAACATAAAGGATGTGTTGTATAAGCTGAGTGTTTTCTGGAATGTTCGGTTACAGAGAGAACTCCAGGTATAAATATTCATTCCTTAAAAACATCTTTGTATTTTGTAGTCTCAAGGCAGGGGGTAGGTGGTGAGAACTGAATAGAACACAGCTCCTGTGTAATTTTTTCTTCACATTTTCTGCAGCATTAACCTTTCCGGCCCCCTCCCCTGCCAGTCCTGTTTTGTGAGGAGAAAGCAAGTTAACAGGTTTTTTTCTCTGAACAGTTGAAGGTGTATTTCTGACAGGTACCTTTTCCTGTCATGTTACAATGCCTTTTAGTTTTAGTGTTTAAAGTGTGTTGGGTGGCAGCCGCAATGAAGTAAGGCTACTGTGCAGTTTACTTTGCAGAATGCTATGGCTTTGGAAGATGGCCAGCTCCACTGTGGGTTTTTGTGTGAGACGCAACAGAACTTCAACTGAAAAGTGGGGAAGTGAATGTTGGTTTGTTGGAAGAACTTCCAGCAAAAACTGAAGGCCTCCTCCGGTTTTCCTTTGTGGTCCTCTGAAAGCCAGGAGGGTAGCATGGGTTGTATGCTGGACTGTGATTTAGGAGGTCCAGATTCTAGTCCCCTCTTGGTCATAAGCTCATGGTATGATTTGAGGCCAAGGCTGGACACTCAGCTTAACCTACCTTACAGGGCAGTTGTGAAGATACAATAAAGAGGAGGAAGTGAAAAAATGTGTTCCTTGAAGGGAAAAAAACAGCAGGATATAAATTCTTTTTATGCACCTCTTTTGTCTGTTGATAAATGAGCGAAACAAGTGGAGTGTTTGGACCATGGGGAGGGGCTTTGGATCAGGGGTGGCACATCTGGCCTATGGAAGGACTGCAGTTCAATCTTCCACATCCCCAGGGAGGGCTGAAAAGAATTCTGCCTAGTTAGCTGCTGCCAGCCAGAGCTGACAAAACTGCTCCTGGTGGACCAAAGGTCTGACCTTGTACATGGAAGTTTTCTATGCTGTCCTTTCACTACCAGACAAAAGCCTGTAGCCAGTAAGTCTATTGGGTTGGGTACCATTTTAATGCTGTTTTTCCTGTAATGGTTATGTTATTGTAGTCTAATAACATACTGTTTAAATCAATTTTAATTGGCCCCATAAGCTGTCTAGAATGCTGTTTTGGTAGAAAGGTGGTATACAAATAAAATTAATGACTGAATGAATGCATAATCCATATATGTCCATTTTATAACACTTAGATAAATTCACTCAGAGCTCCATTTTCCCTGTTTCTCATTAATCTCCCAGTGTTAATTTTAAAGAAATTGAAAGACATGCTTTGTCTCAAAACATGCATTTTAAAACAGACTTTGGTATGATTTTGAGCCCAGGATGTATTGGGAAAGTTGGGAACACAGAGGGTAGCTACATTCTGAGTCCAAAGTGCCATGGATTGTGCCAGTGTGCTAAATAATCACTACACGCCATACTGTTTTGATGAAAGTTCCCTATGAAGGCACACGTACAAAAGACTTATGCTAGTACTAGAACAGCTGCTTGAATAGGTCCAGTGGAGGGCAACAAAAATGATCCAGGGTTTGGAAACACTGCCCTGTGAGGAGAGACTGAGAGAACTGGGCATGCTCAGCCCTGAGAAGAGAAGACTGAGAGGGGACTTGATATCCCTCTATAAGTACCTCAGAGGCTGTCACAAAGAGGAAGGTCAAGATCTCTTCTTGCTGATGCCAGAGTGCAGAATACAGAATAATCAGTTCAGTGGTGACAAACCAGATTCGGGCTGGACATTAGGAAAAGCTTCCTCACTGTCAGAGCAATATGTCAGTGGGACCAGCTGCCTGGAGAAGTGGTGGGCTCTCCCACACTAGGGGCATTCAAGAAGAAACTGGGCAGCCATCTGAGTGGGGTGGTGTAATGGGGTGTCCTGCCACAGCAGAGGATTGGATCCCATGGTCTTCATGGCTCCTTCCAACTCTTCTGTGATTCTATGATTCTATGAACGGCATAGCAAAGAGAAATAAACATAGCTAACAATTCGTGCTGACTGCTGGTGTTGGAGGCTTTCTGGATTTTCTAATTCTTCAAAACATGGATGCAGAACCTCGCTGGCGGCCAGATCTAGGCATCCCGGCTGCCCCAGAAGGCCATGTCCACTGTGGCCCCTGAAATTTTCCAAAATGAAATTGAACCCATGAGCAAGAAGAGGGGCTGCTTTCAAATAATCCCATTCTGTATATAGTCTTCCATTGATTTCTAAATGTCCTCCCTAAAGGAAACTCATTCTCTTTGATCTGTCAACTGCACCCCTGAATCTGGGTCATGTGGGAGCATATTCAGAACTTTGCCTTGGCCAAGAGAAGCTTCTCCTCTCCTGCTCCATCTGCCTAACGTTCCCACATTGCCATGGTAGAAAGCCTTTTTATCACCACGGGCATGTAGGTGCGTGTTCATTCTGTGGAACCCTTGAAAAAGGGCCAAGGATACGAAACTAGTGGTCTTTCTCATGGCATGCATCATTCAGTTGCATGGATTTTCGTTGGTTTGTTTTAAGTTTCCTTTGAAGGAGGAGAAGACGACATAATTTGGAGGAGATGATGCTTCTGGAAATGCAAACCATCTGAGACTCTTACCACTTTTTATCACCTCAAGTCTCCCACATCCTAAAAATCACAGACAGGTTCTGTTAATACCTTCCAGTGAATGCCAGTTTCTTTCGATGTGATGCTGACTTTTCTGGATTTGAATTCCAATGACAGCAGCCTCTGAGTTATATAAACAGGCTAAATTGCTAAGAGTAATGATGTTGTTGTTGTTGTTGTTAGTAGCGAAGTCGTGTCCGACCCATCGCGACCCCATGGACAACATTCCTCCAGGCCTTCCTGTCCTCCACCATCCCCCAGAGTCCACTCAAGCTCACACCAACCGCCTCAGTGACTCCATCCAGCCACCTCATCCTCTGCCATCCCCTTCTTCTTTTGCCATCTATTGTTACCTGCATTAGACTCTTCTCCAGGGAGCCCTTCCTTCTCATTAGGTGGCCAAAGTATTTGAGTTTCATCTTCACTATCTGACCTTCTAAAGAGCAGTCAGGGTTGATCTCCTCTAGGACTGACCGGTTTGATCGCCTTGCAGTCCAAGGGACTCGCAGGAGTCTTCTCCAGCACCACAATTCAAAGGCCTCAATCCTTTTGCGCTCGGCCTTCCTTATGGTCCAGCTTTCACAGTCATACATTGCAACTGGGAAAACCATAGCCTTGACTATACGCACTTTTTTTGGCAGGGTGATGTCTCTGCTTTTTAGTATGCTGTCTAGATTTGCCATAGCTTTCCTCCCCAGGAGCAAGCGTCTTTTGATTTCTTGGCTGCAGTCCCCATCTGAGGTGATCTTGGAGCCCAGGAAAATAAAATCTGTCACTGCCTCCATTTCTTCCCCATCTATTTGCCAGGAAGTGAGAGGACCGGATGCCATGATCTTAGTTTTCTTAATGCTGAGTTTCAAGCCAACTTTTGCGCTCTCCTCCTTCACCCGCATCAAGAGGCTCTTTAGTTCCTCTTCACTTTCTGCCATGAGAGTGGTATCATCTGCATATCTGAGGTTGTTGATATTTCTCCCAGCAATCTTGATTCCAACTGGCAATTCATCTAGCCCTGCCTTTCTCATGATGTGCTCTGCATATAAGTTAAATAGGCAGGGTGACAGTATACAGCCTTGCCGAACTCCTTTCTCAATTTTGAACCAATCAGTCGTTCCATGTCCAGTTCTCACAGCTGCTTCTTGACCCACATATAGGTTTCTCAAGAGACAAATAAGATGGTCTGGTACTCCCATCTCTTTAAGAACTTGCCACAATTTGTTGTGATCCACACAATCAAAGGCTTTAGCATTGTCAATGAAGCAGAAGTAGATGTTTTTCTGGAACTCCCTAGCTTTCTCCATGATCCAGCATATGTTGGCAATTTGAGCTCTAGTTCCTCTCCCTCTTCGAAATCCTGCCTGTACTTCTGGTAGTTCTCGGTCCGCATACTGCTGGAGCCTAGCTTGTAGGATTTTGAGCATCACTTTGCTAGCATGTGAAATGAGTGCAATGGTGCGGTAGTTTGAACATTCTTTGACATTGCCCTTCTTTGGGATGGGAATATAAACTGACCTTTTCCAATCCTGTGGCCACTGTTGAGCTTTCCAAATTTGCTGACATATTGAATGAAGCACTTTAACTGCATTGTCTTTCAGGATTTTGAGTAGCTCAGCTGGAATACTGTCACCTCCACTAGCTTTGTTGTTGCTCAGACTTCCTAAGGCCCATTTGACTTCACATTCCAGGATGTTTGGCTCAAGGTCAGTGACCACCCCATCGTGGTTATCAGAGATGTTAAGCTCTTTCTTGTATAGTTCTTCTGTGTAATCTTGCCACCTCTTCTTAATCTCTTCTGCCTCTGTTAGGTCCCTGCCATTTTGGTCCTTTATTATGCCCATCTTTGCATGAAATGTTCCCTTCATATCTCCAATTTTCTTGAAATGATTTCTGGTCCTCCCTATTCTATTGTTTTCTTCTATTTCTTTGCACTGTTCATTTAGGAAGGCATTCTTATCTCTTCTAGCTGTTCTCTGGAATTCTGCATTCAATTGTTTGTATCTTTCTCTTTCTCCCTTGCCTTTCGCTTCCCTTCTTTCCTCAGCTATTTGTAAAGCTTCCTCAGACAGCCATTTTGCTTTCTTGCATTTCTTTTTCTTTGGGATGGTTTTAGTTGCTGCCTCTTGTACAATGTTGCGAACCTCCGTCCATAGTTCTTCAGGCACTCTGTCTATCAGATCTAATTCCTTAAATCTATTTGTCACCTCTACTGTATATTCATCAGGGATATGATTTAGGTCATACCTGAGTGGCCTAGTGCTTTTCCCTACTTTCTTCAACTTAAGCCTAAATTTTGCAACAAGAAGCTCATGATCTGAGCCACAGTCAGCTCCTGGTCTAGTTTTTACTGACTGTATAGAACTTCTCCATCTTTGGCTGCAGAGCACATAGTCAATCTGATTTCTGTGTTGACCATCTGGTGATGTCCATGTATAGAGTCGTCTCTTGGGTTGTTGGAAAAGAGTGTTTGCTATGACCATCGTATTCTCTTAACAAAATTCTACCAGCCTGTGCCCTGCTTCATTTTGTACTCCAAGGCCAAACTTGCCTGTTATTCCAGTTATCTTTTGGCTTCCTACTTTAGCATTCCAATCCCCCATGATGATAAGGACATCATTTTTGGGTGTTAATTCTAGAAGGTGTTGTAGGCCTTCATAGAACTGGTCAACTTCAGCCTCTTCAGCACCAGTGGTTGGGGCATAGACTTGGACTATTGTGATGTTGAATGGTTTGCCTTGAATTTGAACTGAGAACATCCTGTCATTTTGGAGATTGTATCCCAGTACTGCTTTTCCTACTCTTTTATTGACTATGAAGGCTATTCCATTTCTTCTGAGGGATTCTTGCCCGCAGTAGTATACCTGATGGTCATCTGAACTAAATTCACCCATGCCTGTCCATTTTAGTTCACTGATTTCTAAGATGTCGATGTTCAGTCTTGTCATCTCTTGTTTGACCACATCCAGCTTGCCTTGATTCATGGATCTGACATTCCAGGTTCCTATGGAGTATAGATCTTTGCAGAATCGGACTCTCCTTTCACCACCAGATACATCGGCAACTGAGTGTCCTTTCGGCTTTGACCCAGTTGCTTCATTCTTTCTGGCGCTACTAGTACTAGCCCTCCACTCTTCCCAGTAGCATATTGGACACCTTCCAACCTGAGGGGCTCATCTCCCGGCATCATATCTTTTTGCCTTTTGGTACTGTCCATGGGGTTTTCATGGCAAAGATACTGGAGTGGGTTGCCATTTCCTTCTCCAGTGGATCACATTTTGTCAGAGCTCTCTGCTTTGACCTGTCCGTCTTGGGTGGCCCTGCACAGCATAGCTCCTAGCTTCATTGAGCTACGCAAGCCCCTTCGCCATGACAAGGCAGTGATCCATGAAGGAGAAGAGTAATGATACTCAGTGTTTATTTGCATGCATGCGAAAAAAGAGAGACTTCAATAGAGAATTCTCGAGAGCCATAAAATGATTGCACGAGAGTTGAGAGCTCAGATTCTGGAGTGCAGTAACTATGAGACCAGCAGTGTGGTATAGCTGGGGGTGAGACTTCTTCCATGAGGACCCCATGAAACATGCCTGTTCTGCATACTGTGCTAGCAACTCCAGTGCTCCAGTGGGAGCGGGCAAGTTTTCTGGTCTGGGACTGGTTTCTATCAAGCACAGACTTTAGTTTTGCAACAGAGACATATGCCTGGAGTAAGCCATCCCTTGTAGATCTTGGATGCTGGCTTTCCTTAGTGCCGTTCCTTGCAGTGTCTGTGAATCGTGGTTTGTGCAGTGAGAGGTACACAGAGAAATGTGGCATCCAGCACTTCAGCACTTTTCTCTTTTCTGCATGCAGACCTGCCAAAGTCTGAATATGCTTGAAGAACATGGTTGGACTTTCCAGTTTGGGCTATAGCTAGTGGGTATTTTACACTGTTTGCTTGTTTGTTTGTTTGTTTGTTTGTTTGTTTATTTAATTAAAACATTTATAGGCCGCCCCATTGCAATAAAGCCTTGGGGCAGTTTACAGCATAATTAAAATACAAAAATAGTACAAATATTAAAATAATTTATCCCTCCCCTCCCCCTCGGTGCATCTCAGCCACTAAATATAAATAAATTAAATACCCCATACAACCAAATAAAATAAAAGCCATCTAAAATACAACCCTTGACCAACGCAAACATTAAACATACATAACATCTAAACAACTAAACAAAAATAAACTCAAACAAAAACCAACGCTAACAATTAAAATAAGACTTAAATAAAAAGGTCTTCGCCTGGCGCCAAAAAGCATATAACAACGGCGCCAGGCCATCGTTAATTTCATTTGCTTGAGCTGCCATTTCAAACCCTGACCTGCCAAGGTTAAGAAGAAGAAAAGAATTAAAATGACTGGTCACCAGGCATGCAAATATCCATCATTTGTGGCAAGAAGGATTACTTGCAGTTGATTGAAGAGGTGACATTTACAAAAAGGTTTAGTATATTCTTGCCCAGTGGGTTGAACCTTTTGACATGGTGGGCTTCCTTTTTCCTGCAGCTCTGGCCAGCATGGCTGGAGGGCACCAGGTTGAGCAAACCTCTTTCTTGTACCCCACACATTTTGAGGGGTATGGCATTGGAAACCTCTCCCAGAGCAGCTGATGCCAGTTGGAATCTCTCGAACCATCCGATCGGTGAGGCAAAGAAGCTTTTGTCCCTGCATCTTACTGCAGGGGCTCCCAGCTGCTTGCTTCTACCAACCTGCACTCCCCCAAACTGGTGTCCTTCAGATGTTTTGGGGCAGAATTCCTACCATCCCCCTCATGCAGAGGTTGCCTGGGAATGAACAGTCCTGTATTCCCAAAGATCTGGAGGCGAGCCAGTACCAATCAATGCATTCATTTACACTTGGGTGGGCTGCCCCTATCCATCCAGTGAGAGAGGCGAGTGACATGGACTTCCAGTTGCTTTCCCAGGCAGAGACTTGTGCATCTTCTCCAGCATGAAGTGGGATTCTCTGGGTGTGCAGATGTCCCAGGGAGATGCATGAGGAATATGACCGGAAGATGCTTGGTATAATATGACAAAAGGGTGCATCCTTCTCATCTTTCCCTCTGTGATGCCTGCAGCCACCTCAGCCTAACCTTCAGGCACTGTTTTCCAAACATTTTATTTATGTATGTATGTATGTATGTATGTATGTATTAAAACATTTCTATGCTGCCCCATTGCAACAAAGCCTCGGGGCAGCTCACAACAATAAAATTAAACCATACAATATTCATTTAAAAACCTTCCCACTTCCCAAACATCTCATAGTTTGGCCACATCACCACAGATGCTTGAAAGACTCTGAAGGTGATCTAGGCTGAGGAGAGCACATGATGGAAAATCACACTGACAGGCCTCCAAACCTAAGCTGTGCTGAGATCTTGCAAATGGTCCCGCTTGAATTTTAAGCTTGTAGCCTTTGAGTACTAGCTTTTGGGTCTCATTCACCTCAGGGTCTATGGTAACTCAAAACAGGGCCTTGTCAGTTTTAGCACCCTACATTTCATTTATTTATTTATTTATTTTTAAATAAATAAAAATAAATTTGACAAAAATAAGTTTGACATGGCATCCCTGGGAAGTGTGATATGGCAACCTTGTATTTGCTAATAGTGAACTCAGACAGAGTTATATGTCCAGGCTGCAGCTGCTGAAAAACAAGGAGGTATCAAGAAGGTCTGTGTGAGCAGGAAGTATATTTAGGAAGAGAACCCCATAGGCACCTTGGCAAGCATTTGGTGATGCGTCTGTTTAGGAGCAAACAGAGTCCTGGGTGGTCAGGGAGAATGGAATGGAGTAGCCTGAAAGAAGGTGTGGCTGGCTGGCTGGGACATTGGACAGAAGCATCCCAAATTTTCTTGCTGGTCCAACTTGTGCCTGTCTGGCTTTGGGTGCCCTGCAGATATATATATTATTGTTACCCCTTGATCTGGCTGGCTGCCTGGTGTGCTGATTTCTCTGCTGGTGGATTTTGGCTGAAGCAGGCTTAAATTAGAAGGTTAATAATGTATGAACAACATCCCCATAATAACTAGTGAGTTAATAATACATGAATTTTTAATCCCTATGTTTTGTTGTGGTTTAACTTTGTTGCTTTTAATTTATTGTGCACAGCTTACAGCTGAAGGGCACCTGCTTATGGGTGCCTAATGAAATACCCCAAGCCACCTGATTTTCTCAGGTTGCCATCCTTAACTGGTTTGCCAAATGTCAAGAAACAGCCCACTGCGAGCCAATCTACGAATAGGTCCCTTCAAGAGCAGATCAGACATAAATATACATTAAGATGCCCAGAGGCTTATTTTAGTAGTGAAAGAACTGTACAATATTCAGTTTAAAAATATTCTTCTTTTTAAAAAAAAGTTACTGAATACAGCGCTCATTGATTGCTTTAGAAAAGTCCACCATGAAAAATGCAAGGTGGGTTTTTCTCTTTCAAGCCCCCGCAGTCAAGCCTGTGGAAAGATTATGGCTGTAATCATAAGCGAATACTTATGTGAGTACACACAGAGCAACTTTCTGGTGATTTTGAGACCAGGAACAAAAGGGTGGTGATGAAAAGGAAGCTGGTTTCTTAATGGATAATGCGAGATCACATTTAATGCTTGGCCTCCGTGTCTTCTCCAATCAGAAAGCAATTTGATTCCAAATGCCCGGCTTTGGTACGTTTGTTGCTTTTGTTGGAAAGAACATATTCCTAAAAGCATTCTATCATTAAGGCCCCTTTTAGCTCATGTAAATAAAAGTGGTGCTAGTAAGCTATATGCAAAACCCCCGTGCGGAGACAGGTTGATGCTGCTTTTGATGTGCGCAGACATGCCACAAAATGAATATGCAGGTGTTCCCTCTCCCCGCAGCTGTAATTAAAGCCATGGGGCAGGTTCTAAGGATGCCTTTAGACAGTTTTGATAAGTTACTACATTTTCCCGCAGTAGCTGACATTCAGCATACTGTGGCTAGTTTATTTTTAAAAGATGCATTTTTGGTTCAAACAAAACCTCAGCAATTTTATCTCCCAGTGCAGGATTTGAAAGAAACCTGGCATAAAAGCAACACGTTTAAATAAGCAGAGAATAGCATAGAAACAGTAAGATGGATATTAATGAGACTTAAGAAGACACTGAGAGGGGTGTATTATGTGCAACTTTTAAAACAGTTGGGCAGGGGGAATACTTTTGAAAAAGTAGCTGCAGCCTTCTCTTTTCTGAATGGATTTCCCATTTAGTAAAATTTCTGTTATATTAGTGTCCACCTTTTCATCCAGCAACCTCAGAACAGCACTGTAAAAGAATGACCTTTGGAAGCAGATCAAGCTGAGAGATGGGACGTTGGATGCAAAGTTCATCTTGCTTAGAGTAGGCCCACTGAAATAGATGAGATCCAATTCAATCTCAAGGCCATGGTTTTCCCAGTTGCAATGTATGGCTATGAAAGCTGGACCATAAGGAAGGCTGGTCGCCGAAGGATTGAGGCCTTTGAATTGTGGTGCTGGAGGAGACTCCTGCGAATCCCTTGGACTGCAAGGTGATCAAACCAGTCAGTCCCAGAAGAGATCAACCCTGACTGCTCTTTAGAAGGACAGATCCTGAAGATGAAACTCAAATACTTTGGCCATCTAATGAAAGGGAAGGACTCCCTGGAGAAGAGCCTAATGCTGGGAACAATAGATGGCAAAAGAAGAAGGGGACGGCAGGGAATGAGGTAGCTAGATGGAGTCACTGGAGCAGTTGGTGTGAGCTTAAGTGGATTCCGCGGGATGGTGGAGGACAGGAAGACCTGGAGGAATGTTGTCCATGGGGTCGCGATGCGTCGGACATGACTTCACGACTAACAACAACAATTTAATCTTGACAAGTTCTATTGATTTTGATTGCTCTGCTATGAGTATGACTAAGTGTGCAATGCTATGAATGTTTAGACAGAAGAAGTATACAACCTGCAATGTTCCTGCGCCCACCATGTTGGGAGGTTGCAAGCTTTTCCCACCTAAACATGCATAAGGTTGGTCTCCATGTCTGGATCTAGTGCAGAATATCATGCTAAACCATGCATACAGCTCTCCCAATCCCCTCTTCTCCCATGGAGACACATTAAAGTGTTTAGCGGCCATAGTTAACCATATCATCCCCATCCAGAATTGAGGCCAGTGGTACAGTGACTGCCAACAAACCATCTTCCTAATCCAGGGTTTACTGTTGGCTTGTTGAAATTAACCACAGCTACTCTGAACCGCAGCTTGTCACACCAGAGGGCAAATTGCAGTTAAAAACAAAAGCTGAATCATAGATTTAAATATGTTTTTAAGCTATCATAAAGGGAAAAGGAAGGGTGTAGGGGCTGACCCAGTGGGCTCGATGTTTTTGATGATGGATGTTGTTTTTAGTTTTTCTTTGTTCTTTAGGATTATAATTTCAAATAAAACTTATTTAAAAAAACAAACAAACAAAAGCCGAATCAACTGCTTCTAAACCTGTGTTGGTATGAGAAGCAGGAAAATAGATGGGAGGTTGCATAGCCTGGAGCTCCCTGTGGCACAGTTGTGTTTTAAACTAAAGCATGCATTCCCTGCACACCTCATTTTAAAGGGGGAAATGTTGGATATTTTGCTTCTGCTGTGTCACTTATTTTAGCAAATCGGTAGTGCGGTAAGGACACCTGTTGTCCATTTCTGCTTTAGCATGACGTGTGAACATGACCAGTGGCTGATCGAAGGCCATTGCAAGCGCAACAGGATTTTGAGTGTAGATTTCTCTAAAAGACTGAATATTATATATTTATTCTTGGGAACAGAACAATTACAGAACATTATGATCTTGCCAGCAAACATATCCTTACCAGTTTAGATCATGAAACAAGTTTTGTTTTGTTTTGTTTTTCATTTCCAAGCTGGGCCTTTTGTTTTCCTTTCGAATAAATATATTATAGGGTTGACTGAAATAGATCTTTTTATCATTAATTATAGATCAGTGTTTCTTTTATAATGCAGTTTGGCGCGCAGTGTATTTTTTTATCAAGAAACACTACAAGAAATGAAAGTAGGCAAATATATGCAGTGTAAAATATGCTGCAAGAATGGTGTGTGTGTACATATGTCAAGAACAAACAGAGCTGTTGTTTGGACAAACATCGGCATGTTGACTTCCACCTGTTCCAGCCTGACGTGGTATCGGGCAGAATAAGCACGTTTCTCCATAAAGCAGTTACGCCAAACTACTCGACGTTCAGTCTACTTCATCTTGAGATTTCAGTCCGGGAATTCTGGTCCCAGGGGAGAGCACCTGGAGCTGAGTGCGCCTAAGGCAGGTGTTTCAGCACCAAGGAGAGCTCCTAGAGATCCACTTGCTCCAAAAGGGTCTGTGATCAGGCGGCACTGTTTATGCCAGAACCTGCCTGGAGTCCAGAGCTCCCATCACACGCCCTTTCCTTGCCAAGTGGGCAGCTTTGACGAGGCAGCCTCCTCTCCCGGATCCCAGGACCCGGTTGTTCTTCCAAGAGGTTGTGCTGGGTGCACCTGCCTGCCCTGAGGTCTTGGAGAGGAACGGCTGGAGCAGGTTGCTTTGCTCCAGAAGGCCCCAGTTTTACCCTCTGGCAGCACTTGCTGAAAAGGATCTTGAGTACTGGGAGTAAAAAGCCGTCCCTATAACGATGGAATGGCCCAAGATCAATGCTCCAGGTGATAGATCCATTGTGACAAAGCTACCCTAGCTGGGGAAGGGTCCTAGTTCAGTGGAAGAACAGATGCTCTGCACATCTCCTCTTGAAAGTCCTGTATGAGACATGAAATGTCTTGCACTGAATCCTTGGAGAGCTGTCAACACTGAGTAGACAGAATGAGCTAGCTGGGCTAGTGGTCAGGGCAGCTTCCTATATTGGTCAGCTTATCAGAGTACTCATAACATAAATGGGGATGCTTTATCCCTCCAGATGTGGTTGGACTCCCATTCCCATTACCCCCAGTCAACAGGCTTGCTGGGAGATGCAATCTCACTGGATCTGCTGGGCCAAGGTTTCCTCTCTGACACATCACACTTATATCTCTGAATCCAAGGAAATATTCCTCATTTACTAATACTAAAAATGGGGTTGATATTCTGCCTCCACAGTTTGTGGCAGAAGAATTAATAAGGCTGTGGTGCTATAAAATTTATTAAATGACTAACAATGTCGGGATATCTTGCCAAGCTGAATTTTAAATATTAATAATCAATTAACAAGAAATATTTTGAGCTTCAAACTGCTGTAATTAAATGCTTGGCCTAAATCTTCTGCAACTTGGATGGTCTAAGCTAATAGACACAGTGATTTTCTATGATCCATAGATAATTTTTGTTTAATCCCCTATCTAACAATAGATCAGGGAGACACCGTGTTATCTATCAAAGAGAAACTGTGTGATTAACGCCTTCTCTTCGGCGTGCACTTCGGAAGGCCTCTTGGTCAGGGTTCTATCTTCTTCAGCAGCTGCAACGCACGTCCTCTTAATGAAGCAGAAGTAAAAAGCATAACCAAGCGAGAAGGTTTCGCCTTCTTCTTCATTACTTAGCAGTCAGACTGGTCTGTTAACTTTTTGCTACGCTGGGTTTTGTCATTTTTCCCTTCCCTGTTTTCCCTCCAGAGGGAGAAAGAAATGAAACCAGTGATCGGCAAACCCCTGTCTTGTTTCCTTAATTCATCTTAATCAAAGTCTGCGCTGTTTATTAAGAAGAGGGAGATCTGAATACGTTTTCTCATCACTTTCACTGTCTTTTTTAACTTTTAATCTGAAAAGTGTCGAAAGCCAAGAGAATCTTTTACAATCTCTTCCGCAGTAGGGGAAAGCATGGAGTTGAGCTACTTCTGGAATGTAGTGAATAGTGGCTTGCTTCATTCCTTCTTCCTTCCTTGCTTGCTTGCTTGCTTGCTTGCTTCTAAAGATGTATGCATTTAATCATCCTTATTATTTTAAAAATGCATCCAACCTATTCACAGCCATCACCCAAGATCCATAGACAATAAGAACTACAATGAAATATCAATGATCAGATATATACTAATAATGCTTATTGAATTGTTTTGCTCCCTTTGCTGCATGCAGTCATCTGGGCATCATGTACACGGAACGAGGCGCAGTGTTCCCTGCTGAGGTCTCAGGTAGTCCAGGCCTTTTGCCTTTTTCTCCATCAGCTCAAAGCCTAGTATGAGTAAAGGGAAGAGGAAAGTCAGAGGGAGAGAAAGAGAGAGAAACTGAATGGTAACATCCCACTGCTTCAGCATCAACTAGTGGCACTGGTGCTGAGCACGGGGTCCCTCGGTAGTTTGGGGTTGTGGTGTTCCATTCGCTCCATTCATTTTAATTGGTCTCTAACTGACCCCGAAGCCTTTTTAATGATATTGTCAAATTATCTGCACATATACATTCTTGCGTGCACACACAGACACAGACACAGACAAGATAGGAGACTGAAATACTTCCAGGGCAATTAACTCATTTACTATCTGAGAATATACAGAGCATGAAAGCTTCGCCAATGCAGACCAGTCAAGCAGGTATTTGAGAAAACCTGTTTTATACACGTTTATTCATTTTGTGGGGCTGGACTGGGGTTTGGGCTGGCACTGAGGGAGGGGCCTGGAACTGGCGGTAAATTGTCTCTTCAAAGCCCAGCAGGGCCGCTGTGTGCTCAGGACAGTCCGTGCAAGCTTTCCCATTCACTTAAATTCTGCAAGTTGCTGTCTTGAAAGCATTTGCCGACATCCATGTGGTTTTAAGAGGATGAGCCCTGAATTTAAGTCTATGTGCACATGGGTTTCTACGGAGCTCTTTTAAGTGCTAAATGCTGAGTATTGCAACATGTGCTGAGCTTAGAACATGTGTGTGCACATTTGTGGCTGGAGCCATAGGTTGGTCACATGTTGCGAGTGTTACTTTATTCTTTGGTGATGAGCAGAAGTGAAGGAAATGGGGAGGCAAAGCCCCAGAACCATCTGCAAAACAACCCTAGACAATTCCTGTAAGAATTATGGGCACTTTTCTAGTGTTTGTATCCTAGTTCTTTGTTGTACCACGTCTATTGAACTTTGTTAAACATCCCTGCCTGAAAGGAAGCACCGTGTGTGGCACAGAAACATGATACAGCCTTGGAGCAGGAAAGGAAAGGGGTTTCGTGAGCTGCCGATCCTACAATGTTTTGACGGATTCCTTTTGTGCAAAGCCCTTGTAGTTAAATAGGGAGAGGAATCTTGTCTTTTGGCATGTGTACATCAACAGAGTGATGATTCATCGTAAAACGAAGCATGCAGAGTATAAGATATGATAAGAGAGAAGTGAGACAGAATGGAGGAAGAGATATCTGGCATTATCCGGTGGGAGGGAGTTTAAGCCGAGCGCATGCACAACGAGGGATGAGGTATCTCAGGTCATTCAGATCGCGGTTGCATCCGCGGTGCCCTTGGGGCCTGGGCACCCCAGATCACGGAGGCATCCAACCATCTCGTGCAGGGCAGGAAAGTGAGAAGGCAGAGGTCGCTTCTGCCATTGTTGGTTTGCTAGTTCTTCGCTCATCTAGGGAGAGCAAGTCTGATGGAGAGGGAAGGAGGGTGGAGAAAGAGGGAGGACTCAGGGAAGAGGGAAGAGGATCGGGCTATGACTCCCCATTCCAGGCTCTGACCTTGCAGGGGGCAGCCAGACAATAGAAAGGTTGTAGGATTGTGCTCAATTTATTCCTTTTAACCTTTGAAGCACTTTTGCAAAGCATGCACGCCCCTTTCAGCAATGGAAAGGTCTGTCCTTGGGCAGAAGAAGGGCTGGATGGAAATGCTGTATGCATTTCGCAACAGAGGCCTGTGGCTCCTTGCTTCTGCATTCCAGGCCTGCAGGCTCCCCACATGCCATGGCTGGCATCTGGGGCTCCAGAGTGCTTGCCTGCACAAGCGGTATTATTGGCTGCCACTTGAAGACTTTAAAAGGGAATTGGACAAATTCACAGAAAATAAAGCTTCTAGTCCTGATGGTTTTATTTATTTATTTAACCTATTAAGTTTTGTTAAACTTATGCACCAAATAGTCTCTGGAATGATGGAGATTTCTTTCTAAAGGTAGCTTCACACTGAACAGAATGATCTTTCTTGTTCAAACTGGTGGATTAAATGGAGCAATGGGTCAGGGGCCCATTGCAAGGAGGCAGGGACCAAGTTCCTTGCTTTCTTCAGCAGTATTCAACAACGGACAGGATGACACCATGAAAGACCCTGAAGGTGGTGGTATCCATCCCTCTGGAACCAGGGGGTCAGTCTAGGTGGCCCAGGAGGTCCCTTTGACTCGCTCTGTTTCTGTTTCTTTGAAAGAATATGTGCTTATCCAGATGATGGAATTCATGGTGAATGAGGAATGCCAAAGGGTCAGACATACATTCTTTCACACATGTATTCTGGCCTTTGGGATATCTGGTGCATAGAAATCATACGCCTCATGTAGCCATATCTGTCCCTTTCCACTGAAAATCTCTCAAATAGCTCACATTAGTTTACTGTGGCTTCAGCACTGTTCTTGCATGTTAGTCTGGATGCTGCTGAGAAGGGGATTGCACATGCAGGCTGTAATATATACATATCTGTCTGTGTACAGATGCACACTCACTGGGCATGAGTGTCACATCCCATTAAGTCTAGGAAATACTTAGGGAGCTCAGTTCAGCGGAATGCTTTTCGCCTGGCCTGGCTGCTCCCAATTCCAGGATCTCCCGTGCCCCCAGAGTGCGCAGCTGCCTTGCCCAGTGCTTGTCAGGCCCTCTGTGGCATCCAAACAGCTGAGCCAATGGCAGCCAGAGGGGCCGTGACCCTTTCGCCCGCCGAGCCCTCAGACCGAGAAAGCAGATTAGCCACTTGCTGCTGATGGACGTTGCCTGCAGGCTTTGGTCACGGCAGGAGGACCTTCTGTGAGAAGCTGCACATGAGGGAATCAGTGCATGAGAACATGTGTAGACCAAGCAGCTGTTCCCTGGGCACACAAAGAAGGACTTTGCCGGGATTAACGGACAGCATTTAGCCACTTCTGGACAAAGCATCGTGCAAAGAAGGCAGTCTTTCAAATCCTGTGTGCTCATGACATTTAGCATCTTAATGCTGCTAATTGCCAGCATTCTCGGACCTGGAGCCACAGGACCCGGGGTGATCAAGGCTCCTGTAACTTTTTCAGGAGCCCGGGAGAAAGAGTAGATTTCTCACCTTTCTGCACCAACCTCGGTTGTCTTATTACTGCTGGTACTGGAGCCATGTCTTCTGTTGTGCTGTAATGTGAATGTGAAGCCACTGTTACACCAGGTAATCTTGGGGGGCAAAACACCTCAGGAGGGGGTACCTGCCCTCCAGATAGTTCCACACATGCTGCCAAGGGGAGCATGCCCTGGTTTTGCATTCACACGCTACATTCAGGAAGGAACAGAACACTTATTTGGCAGAAAATAGAAAGCTGGTGCGAACTTTTCACCGGATGCTGTCTAGGCACCAAATGTTCCTATTGCATCCCAAATCTTACTTTATATTTCTAAGGAGATGAAGAGCTTCCTGCCTAGCAGAGGGAGAAGCTAACACAGAAAAATAGAGAAAGGGAGTCCATTACCTGTCCTGCAGGGTAGACTCTGGGCAGGTGTGTGGGCAGGAAGCCTGCAAGGTGTCCATAGCCCAGGATGGCAGGCTACCTGTATTTCAGAAGTGGTGTGCTTTGTGAAGGTTTTCCAGGTGCCTAAAAGACCATCTCCAAAGAGGGATGGCAAAGATCCAGTGCCAACACAAAATCTTTGTGAACAGTGAAAGAACAGTTCCTGCTTTGTTTTCTTTCCCAGCTGCCCTGGTGGCAGTGGTGCATTTGTGTCAGCACCACGGACGCATGCCTATCGCTCTGTGTCAGTTCCCAGACCACCTTGTCCCACTGTCCCGCTTCTGCCCCCACAAGAGCTGTTACCTGGTCACAAAAGGAGGATGTAAAGATCCCCTATCACGTGTGGGGTTTGTCCCACAGGGCACATAGCATCGAAAACCATGTCATTCAGGGAAATGGCACAGAGCAAAAGGTTAATCTTTTGGCTCTCTGCCAAGGCCATGCTCCTCATCCAAACGTCTCCCAACAGCCCAGAATGGCTATTAAAGGTGAAAGACGGAGGTCGGTCCCTTTCTCAGATCTCTTGCGCCATTTCTGGTTTGGCCTTTCTTGTACCAGAGAAAGGTATGTAGCATCATCAAGAAAGAGAGGAGCATTTCTTGTCCCTACATTTTTGGTGGTGAAGACACAATGAGGAAAAGAAGGTGCAGTTGGCTTTCGTAGCCCTGGTCCGTGACATGTCCCCTCTTGATTTTCAGAACACTTTTGAAATAAAAGATGGCAACACTTTCCTAAGGGATTGCTGTTATCCTGATACAAAGTGTAAAAAGTACATCTCTCTACAAAAGGGAGGGAAAAATCCATAAATAGCTTGTCCAGTGAAAGGCCCTCGGTAATAGTTAAACTCAGCTTCCCCTCCAGCTCGAGTTCTTTATCCAGTGTAGCCGGAGGGTTGAGTCAATCTCATGCACTATGAATAATGGAATGTCTCCCTGCATTTCCTGTTTATAAGAATAGACAATTTCAGAGCTCTGGAAAGAAATGGATCATTATGTTTTGAGCAGCGGACATGCTACCATAGAAAGCCTGTATTATTTGTTGTGAGTGACTAGGCAATGGCGAATTTGTAGCATGTTTGTCTTTATTCTCTTTGTATCATGCAAGATCAATACTCTGTGGAGGAAACTATTATTTGCCCTTGTGTTAAGTTCCCACTCAAATTGTTAAGCTGCATTGCTTCAAAGTCTGCCTGATGCTGCATAATGGTCCAGTTCACTAGCAGTAATATCCCTCTTGTGTGTGTGTGTGTGTGTGTGTGTGAGAGAGAGAGAGAGAGAGAGAGAGAGAGAGAGAGAGAGAGAGAGAGAGAGAGACTGATTCTGAGTTATCAGGAATGATTCAGTCTGCCGGTGCCTTTTTCCTCCCATTGCTAGTGGGAGCTATTAAGCAAACCACAGACCTTGCACCCGTGTTCTGGTTAGCATTATTGCATGCAGGAGACTTTCTGGTGTGCATTTCCCACAACGTGCCAGAGAAATAACCTGGGTCCTGCCTCTGGCTTGTTGGCACAGCATCATGCGATCACACATGCCACTCCACTGGCGTCTTGCTATGTATGCTTGCTGGGGCTGGATGAGGCACAGGGAATCATCAGGTCCCATTTTGCAGGTGATCAGGCCACTGTAGCCAAGTCTCTGTGTCTGGAGCCTAATTTTCACGAGCAAAAATTTTCAGTGCATGTTTCCTGAAAGACCCTGCAAATCTTGCTTTTCTTACTCAGTTCTGCTCCTATTTAGCGTTGCTCGTGGTGATTGCATGGGCATGCTTTGCATCTATAGGTGTGTCTGTAGGGCCCACGCTTTGTGCCCAATACCTAATCCAGGTAATTGATGTCAGAAACTATATTTCATGGCCATTTGGAAACTTCCTGAGGACAAATCAAGGCTGGGCATTTCCAGTTGCTGATCAGTTGTTTTAGCTGGCATCTCTCTGCCTCTCCTAGCCTGCCCCCACACCCCAATCTGGAATGCAGGCACCTTCCTATGAACCCCTAAGTATAGGAAACAGGGCCTTTAAAAGAAAGACCTCAGAAGAAACATACCAAACTGCATTTCCTCAGAAGCCACTGCAGGAAAAGGTGGGGAACAGGGAGGTGTTTGGTGTTTTTGTAACCCATCACCTTGCAAGCCTCTTTCCATCAAAACCCCTTTGCTGTGCTTGTTCAGCACGGGAGACACTCTTTCTGACACCCTGGAAAGCTGTCGTCATTTCAGATGGGAAATCTGGCAAGCTCCTTTTCCTCCACTGGACAGGAGAGGCGTGCTCTGATTTTTAAGGAACCATGCTGTAGCGCAGAGCACTTCCGCTGTCAGCCGAAATTGATGGAAATGGATGATCCATGTCCAGCAGGCGTGGGATGGCACAGAGAAGCCAGATGCTTGGCTTTCACGTGGCGTGGCGGAACCTCAGGGCATTGTTTGCTTGTTTGTGGCTTTGTTTCTGCCAGAGGTTCGCTGGCGTGTGTGCTGATGCGTGTTGTGCGGTGGGACCCTGAGAGTGGAGAAATGCCCCTCGGTGCTGATTTCGGTCTTCTGTGATGATCAGCTACATTCTCCAGGGAGACGCTCATAGACCCCACTCGGAAAATTTAATCTCAGTGAGATAAGTGGATGCAGACAAAGCCAGCAGTAGGCCCTGCAGCACAATGTCCCCTTACACTGAGGCTCCAGAACCCTCTTCCCATGGCCCCAGGCACAAGGGAAACAGTCGGGCAAAGGGGCGTGCATTTACTGGGCTCTAATTGCTTTAATATTTTATTCTGGAGCATTGTGAGCCTCCTTGGATGCTCCTCTATGGCAGAAAGGTGGGATGTAAGATCAGTAATGCTACAGTAATCTTGGGGAACAAGACACTTCAGAGGGAGGTGCTTGCCTTCTGGGTACCTTGAGAGGTTTAGGACCCTTTGCTGGGATCTCATTCATCCTGCCAGAGAGAACATGCCCTGGCCTTCCATTCACATGGTTGCACAAGACACCTAGGAAGCAAAAGGAAAGCTTATTCAGGAGGAAACATGGAGCAGGCATGACTGCTTAGCCCGGTGTTGTCTAGCCAGAGGTATTCCTGCTGCCTCCCAGCAACCTCTTAGGCTAGGTTCTAAAGAGATGGAAAGAAGCGAACAGGAAAAAGAGAGGCCGTCTAAGCTTCTACCTGCCTGAAAGGGCACTCAGTGGTAGTCCTTGTATGGGCAGGAGGGATGCAAGTAGTCCACCTTCTAGGCTGGTTGCCAGGTCTGTATTCAGAGCTTACCCACTTCTATTTTCTAAGTCTCCGGTTTATTACAATTATTTATTAAGTACAGTTAGATCCCACCCATTTTCCATGGGAGGTGGTTGAGGCCCCATCAGTGAGGGTGTCCAAGGATAGGCTAGACATGCACATGGTGGGCATGTCGTGAGCAGATCCAGCTAGAGCCGGGGATCAGACTAGATGGCTTGGGAGTCCCCTTCTGAATTGCTCTGTTTCTATGTTTCCTTTAAAGAAATCAGAGCAGCTTACAACATTCTCCACCTGCTGCTCTCAGTGTTATCCACACAACTACAAGAACCCTGTGAGGTAGGTTGGGCTGAGAGTCTGAGACTGGCCCAAAGTTGGCACCATGGCTGAGTGGGGACTAGATCGCCTAGAACCCAGATTGCCTGAGTCCCAGCCTTGCACTCCTAACACGGCACCACAGTGGCTCTCATGGGTCTTACACTCTCTCTTCCTGTACTTGATTTTGTGGGAATGGGAAGGTTTCTGTTGTTTCTCAGACTTATGCCAATTGTTTGATGGGTGCTTGGCTGCTCTTGATGACTGTAGCTACTTGCTGACCGCTATGTGAACACGACTGTTTTCTGTGGGTAGAAGGCAGGTGCTTTGTCTGTGTTTGCTGGCTGCCACTGGTGGTGTGACCTCCAAGTGCCCGGTGCCGTTTCCCTTATCTCTTGATGCATTTGCCTACTCCAGACAATCGTAGCCACTCCTTGCAGGATCATTTTGCCTGATCACCTGACCTCAATAACGTCTGGTTTTGCATTCTTCCTCTGCAAGAATTCCATCCTTCATCCTTCATTCCTTATAACAGTCCCATTGAGTGGGCCAGGCCATTAGGTCATTTCTCCTAAACTCAAATTTACCCAGTGACCCGTGAACATGTTCTGTGGTGCTTGGAGTGCAACCAGTATTGTACTCCATTATGCGCACGCGCGCACACACACACACACACACACATTATATACACATACTTAAGGTTGTGACTACTCTGTGGAATACTACTGGAAGTAATGCATTAAGAGAAGTATTACTTCCAAATCATGAGATGTAGTAGCAACTCTATATTCCTCAGTAGTGAGACCTCACCTGGAATACTGTATCCAATTCTGGACACCAAGATTGAGGCAGGTAAATTAGAAAGGGCCCAGTGGAAGTCAAGAAAATTATTCAGGGTTTGGAAATACTGCCCTGTGAGGAGAGACTGAGAGAACTGGGCTTGTTCAGCCTTGAGAACAGAAGGCTGAGGGGGGGACATGATATCCCTCTATAAGGACCTCAAAGGCTGTCACAAAGAGGAAGGTCAAGATCTCTTCTTGCTGGTGCCAGAGTGTAGGACATGGAATAATCAATTCAAGTTGCAGCAGCCCAGATTCAGGCTGGACATCAGGAAAGCTTCCTCACTGTTGGAGCAATACGACAGTCGAACCAGCTGCCTGGAGAGGTGGTGGCTCTCCCACACTGGAGGCATTCAAAAAGAAACCGGACAGCCACCTGAGTGGGATGGTGCAACATGGTGTCCTGCAACAGGAGGAAGTTCTGACGGCCTTCATGGCCCCTTCCTACTCTACCATTCTAGGATTCTATGAATCTGGCTTGCTCTTGTTAATTGGCTCTTTCTTGGCCCTGGCTTAGGAAATGAGCAGGGCTGAGAGGAAACCTGTGAACACTCACAAGCTCCTCTTGCACAACGCAGCATCATTCCATTCCTCTGCAGCAGAAGCAGCATAAATGAAGCCTGCTATTGATGTGCATGAAATGCGGATGCTTCTGATGTGATGCTTGCATGGACTCTGTCCCTGGTTGGCGCCTGTGTGTGGATATAGGGCCATGGGAGAGCAGTCCAGAGTCTGGGGAGCCAAGCGAAGGAATCCGACCGATGCCCACCCCCAGAGTGGATTCCTCACACATCCCTCCACACACAACAGATGAAGGGGGAAATATTTATTTATTTGATTTATATGCCACCCTATTGGCTTTAAGGCTCTCCGTGGGGCTTACGGCATAATCAATACAGCAATGCAGTACAACTTACAATTGCAATAAAACCAATAATAGCAATAGAATCAGTAGTCATCTACAAAAATAAATAAGCAATTAATAAAAATAAATAAGAAAATAAAGTAAAACTGAAATAAAACTGAAATTAAATGAGAGGGGACACATCCTATTGACCAATCAAGGCAACCATTAAAATAAAAAATAAACTTAATTTATAAAATTATAAAATGAAAGCAACAATTAATAATATTAGAATGTTTAAAACCAGCATTAAAATAATAAAACCAACAGATTCACCCACTAAAATAACTGTGGAACAGGAACATCTTTCGTTGGCAATTCCTTGTGCCACTCACCAAGGAAAATCAATATGTTCAGTCATTGGTGTTTAGCTGTGTTTAGATATGTCAAAATACCTGCAATGGAATCAGATGTTTGAATGTCTAAGAGTCTAACTCTGCAGCTTGGATTGGCTTGTCTTGAGTCATGCAGATTCTGCCAGCTTGTGGATCATGTCTTGAACATTTTATGCAAGTTTAATAATAAAATCACCCTAAACAAAAGAGATGTCTTTCTAAAAACCAAAATGCTCATTTTTCCTATAGCCTAAAGTATGAAAATGCACATTCACACTGTGTAATTTGGATGGACTTGTGCATTTTGGGGAGTGCACATATGCATTTGGCATAAAATTGACTTCTGTCAGTCAATGGATGATGGAAGGAAAGGTGCCTGACAATCTTCCAAGCACAAGCTGAGCAAACTTTCCAGTGTCTGCACAGTCCCATAAACCTTGTCTGGCATTAGCACCAATAGCTAAAGAGCAAGTGTAACCTGCAACAGAATGTTGTGGTGGATTTGCACCTCCTAGTGGGGGTATTTTTGTTCAGTTAGTGTCCCTGTCTGTTTTTGTCTTCTAACTTGCACTCAATATTTTATAGCCACTGAGTATACACAATACCTTTTGACCTTTCTGGAGGGGAGATGGAGCCCACCTCCCCAGGTTTCTATCTGTCTCTCCTCCCTCCCTCCCTCCCTCCCTTTTCTTTCCTTTTCACTGGACTGTATTGTGTGGTTTTTGTGCTTCTGTAAACCTTGGGACATCCTGGTTCCCTAACTTAAGACTGCAGGTATCACTGTGCCTAAGACCTTTCTCTTCCATCACTCTGTGCTCAACAGCCACACAGATGCCCATGGGAATCCCACAAATAATCATGAGTTCAAACCCCCTTCCTGTGCGTGTTCCCTAGCAACTCGTATCGAAAGATGTACCGCATCTGGTGCTGGAGGTAACAGAACCATCATGACTGGCAGCCATTAGGGATGTTCAGAAAATTCACTTCAATACATTTTTTTTTAAAATCAGGATTGTTCCTTGTTTGCCTCTTCTGGATCAAGTCTAGGCTTGGATAAAATGTAAAGTCATACCCTGTACATTTCTCAGCTAGCAATGTGTTTTGGGGGCCAAAAAGATAAAAAGTAGAAAAAATGTGTCTTTTGAAAAAATCCCCCCAAATAGGTTTCAGCCATGTCAGAAGAATGCATACATGCCCAAATCTGTACCCTGTTGTTGTGTGCATTTTGAAAAATACGCATGGAATACATACAGATTTTCATACACAAAGTTTATGAAATCTGCAATTTTATCTGCAAATAAAAAAAATCTGCAAAGTTTATGAAAGAGTTTGCAATCTGGTACAGACTTGAGTCAGTCCAAGCTTCAGGATGGCTTTCAGAGAACTTCTGCAAGCTCAGGTTCTTCTGATTGGCACATCTCTAGTAGCCATGGATAGCCTGCCATAGAGGAGCCAAACCTGTCCTCAGAGGCTGGGGACCCTTGTCCAGAAGGAGCCCAGGAATGTGTTCCCCTCTACCCAGAATAGGCCGCTTGGTCTTGGAAGTCTCTAGCCATGACCTACTCTCCTGCCACATGCACTGCTGTTGAATCACAACCTGAGGTTGCAAAAACAGGCCAGACTCCTTTGAGGAACAAAACTTCCTGCAGTCCAGAGGAAGAGCCAACCACCCAGAATCCATTCAAACTTCTCCTTAAGGCTCAGTCTTGATCTGCTCTTTGTCGGAGCAGCAATCCTGTCCAACCTTCAGCCCAAGCTTTGCTTGGTGTGTTCTGTGGTGCTGATCTTTTCCTGTCATGGTTCCCTGAGAAACCTGAGCAAACCAGACCCCTGGGAAAGACTTGAAAATAGAACCCTACAACCCAGACCACATAGAAACATAGAAACAGAGCGAGTCAGAAGGGGTCTCCTGGGCCATCTAGTCTGACCTCCAGCACCAGCCGGCTCCACTCACGACATGCCCACCATGTGCATGTCCAGCCTATCTTTGAACACCCTCACTGATGGGGCTTCAACAACCTCCCGTGGAAGCCCATTCCACACCCTCGGGGTCCTAACTGTCAGGAAGTGCTTCCTGGCATCCAAATGGAACCTGGGCTCCCTGAGCTTTGCTCTGTTGGAGCGTGTTCTGCCTTCCTCTGCAGGGGTGAACAGGTCTCTACCCATCTCCATGTGACATCACAAAGTGTTGTCAGAAGTCATGGTATGAAATGGTACATGGGCATGAATTTGTCTACCCTCCTTTTAAGGCACGAAAGTGGAGGCCGTCACTACATCTTCTGGAAGCAAATTCAGTGGTTGGACTGTGCATTGAATGAAGAACGATCGATTTATTTAAATGTATATTCAGCTGTTCTGCCAAAAGTGGCATTCATGGTGCTAAATAATTTAAGACATGCAGTGCATGGAGCACCCAAGTAGTTAACAGCCCTTCAACAGCAGACAAGCTTCCATGCCAGTGCATTAATAAATAGGTTACAATATATTACAAATTATATTACATATTACATTATATTACAAATTAAGGAAGACCTTGGCAGTTATAGGCAGCCTATAAATACATGTATAAATAAATATTACAAATGCATTTAAAATAAACACATTAATAAAAATGTCTTTGCCAGTGGAAGGAAACCAAAGAGGGTCTTCCCACCTATCCTTCTGCGATGAGCCGTTCCAGACCATTTGATTTGTCCTGAATCTCCCACCATTCAGCTGAATGATCCATCAAGTCATCTCCAACTGATGGCAACCCCATTAGTGAAACCCTCCGAAGTGTCCTCTCCATGACATCCAACTTAGCTGTTCAGGTTCGGATATTATCCATTGTAAAACCAGGTATAATTTTGTAACTCTAGCCTGTTTCCCTTTTCTTGGCCGTCTCCTAAGCCCATGTGATGTAGCCAGTGCAGTGCAGTGGTCAGTGTTGGACTGTGACCTGAGAAATCCAGGTTCTAGTCCCTGTGTGGCCACAAAGTTCACTGGTGGCTTCAGGCCAGTTGTTGACTCTCACAAGGTTGTGAAAATGAAATACAGAGGAGGAGGAGGAGGGGTGTTGCCTTGGATCCTTGGAGGAAGAATGATGACACACCCATGGAACAAAAAAATAAATAATGCCCACCCCTTCCTCATAGGAACCTCGCTCCATCCCCTGATTGTGGGGGTGTCCTTTTCTGGACCTGCTCCAACTTTTATACATTTGGAGGTATGATGTCCAGAACTCTACTTGGAAGTCCAAGTGTGGTCACACCACAGATTTTGATATAGGTCGTATTATGTTCAGTTCTTTCCCTGCAATTCCCAGCATAGAATTGGTGTTTCCTCCACATCAGCCACATGCTTGGTGTCCATTTTAGGGTGCTATCTGGCACAAGATCCTTTTCTCATTGTTCACCACCAGCTCAAGCCCATCAAATGCACGTAGAATCCCACAACCTTAGAACAGTGGAGTTAAGAGGGGCCCATAAATCCAAGCCCCCGCTCAGCGCAGGACTCCCAGCTCAAGCATCCCTGAGTTTAGGATTTAAACATGTTGGTGCTCATGCCCTGAATGCATTATTAGAGGAATCGTATAGAGAACAAAACGGTGCTGTAAATATACAGCCTTCTGTGTGCAAGTAGAAACAGAGCTATCATTCTCTAGCTTTTAGTGAGAGAGCGAGAGAGCAGAGCAAATTCCGGGGAAGGAAAGATTCCTCAAAGAAGGGAAAGATTCCATGGTTTGGCAGCCTGCCTTTGAATATATTCAGGGGCTCTTTCTCTCTTTCTGCCTTTCTTTCTTAAACTAGCACATTTCGGGAACGTCGTGGTGGTTACTATAATACCGGGACATAGTTGTGCTCCAAAGGAAACAATGATGCTCAAATCTGCGAGAGTCTTTGCATGTGTCCGCACACGGAGAGAGACATCCATGCTCAGGATCGATGCCTGTCCATCATAAATGGCATCTCTGCTCTCCTGTTGCTGGTGAGGGTGTGCCCATAGCCAGGATGCCTGGAGCATCGAGGTTTGGGGCTTAAGAAGCCTTCCCTTACTTCACAGGCTTTCTTTCCTACATGATCAATGTCCCCCGGCCCCCCCTCCCAAACCTGTTTGGTGGAACCTTATGTAATAATTAAAAATAGAAGTCTGGTGTGTGTGATCACCGCATGACGCCAAATCCATTACAACGATCCTGCTGCTGAGGGATGCAATACAGTGATTCTGCATGAAGTTATTAGCATGAAAAAACCTGAGTATTCCTGCAGCAGCTTGTTCCAAAAAGGGAATCATGCTAGAGATTCAAGAACATCTCCCTAGAAATGAATCAGGGAGGAGACAAAGGTTGGCTTCCTTTTAGAATAGGGATTTCTGAATGGCTCGCACAGAGCTTGTTTCAGCGTTCCTGCCCTCGACGGCAATTCAACAAGGTGCATATGGAAACAAGCTAGTCCACTGCGGATGTCACTCTTGCAAGGCAAGACAATCAGTCCGGAATTTCCTTTGATCAACGCTGAACAAAATCAAGAATTAACACATGCACTTCATCCATCTCTGTGTTACATCAATTGAATGTTATTAACATAAACTGGTCATTAATGCTTAGCCTATCAAATGAAGTTGTTTTATCTTTCAGCATGGAAATTCTGTGATTTTGTAATGGAATAATTTCATGTTTTGATTTGTGTTAGCAATTAATACAGATTGCTGTGTACGTTTTTGCACAAGCAGTTTTACTGGAAGCTTTCTAGAGAAAGCTTTCCAGGGATTATCAATGGGTAGAAATACCATCAAAGAGGAGAAAGAATTTACTATATCTTGTTACTAGAATAGTAATGTTTACCTGTTAGACTGGGGTGTGTGTGTGTGTTTAGCATAGATAGAGCAGGCTGTTTGTGATCCGTATCTTTTTCACAAATGTTCAATGAAAAGTCTGTTCCATTCTGTTTTCTACTTTTTTAAAAAAGACCTCACATTCTGCACATTTCCCAAAAATACTGTACATACACTGTATATATTTTTCATTGTAAAATACACAGTTTTGTATTTATTCTACCCTAGCATATGCATTGCTGTGCGCATTTTTTCAGCCAAAAGCCGCACTGCAAAATTAAGAGATGTGCATGATCTGAAAGATAACTGTGCTCTGAATATGTAGATGAGTCTAGGACAGGCAAATTAGGCCAGCCAAACTGAAAGCCGAGCAAACCTCTCCAGCACTGTGTGATTCTCCCTCTCCCCTCACCCTCCTCTCTTGTGTGTGTGTGAGAGAGTGAGTTTCTGAGCAAGCACTGGTTCTGGAAGGATTCATAGCTGAATGGCAGAATATACATGATGCAGGTCCCAGCTTAAATTCTTGGCACTTTCAGTTGGAAGCATCCTGTGTATTCTCTATCCAAGGAAGTCCATCCAAGGCCTAGTAGACTCACCACTAGTGAAACATACTGCTGTTTATGGAATGCGCTCCCCAGAGAGGTCCGCCTGGTGCCGTTGTTATTTGCTTTTTGGCGCCAGGCGAAGACCTTTTTATTCAAATGTTATTTTAATTGCTAATGTTATTTATTTATTTTATGCTTTGGCCAGGGTGACTTAAATTTATATTGATTTATATTGTTTTATATTGCGATTATTTATTTATGGTTGTAAGCCGCCCCAAGGCTTCGGCGAATGGGGCGGCATAGAAGTTCCATGAATGAATGAATGAATGAATGAATGAATGTTTAACTAGTTGGACCACTGTGGCAAATGGGGCGGCATAGAAGTTCCATAAATAAATAAATAAATGTTTAACTAGATGGACCACTGTGGCGAATGGGGTGGCATAGAAGTTCCATAAATAAATAAATAAATAAACAAACAAATGTTTAACTAGATGGACCACTGTGCTGATTCAGGAGAAGAAGACAGCTTTATAGGGCCGTGCTGTCCAGCTGTCTAGCAGTGCCATCCAAAGGAAGCCAGATGAGGCTTCAGAAAAGCAGGATCGTCACTCTCTCTGCCTGTCCTGTGAACTCCGCTTACAGGAGAGATAGCAAGAACAAAGATGGAAGTGGTATGATCTCACGTCTTCTACCATAAAGATGTAAAGTTCCTGTGACAACAGTGCAAAGAAGGTAGCAAAGTAGCTGCAGTGGCTCTCTTTTACCAAGAATACAGAACAGGGCAGGAAGGGTAAGAGCTGCTCCAATCAGGCAGTGTGGTGTAGTGGTTAAGGGTGCAGGACTGGGATTCAGGTGATAGAACATAGAAACAGAGCAAGTCAGAAGGTGCCTCTCAGGCCATCTAGTCTGACCCCCAGCTCCAGCCAGCTCTGCTCATGACATGCCCACCATTTGATCTGGGTTCCCACTCAGCCATGGAGCTCACGGGTGACTTTGGACCAGTTGCAGACTCTCAGCCCAACCTACCTCTCAGGGTTGTTGTTGTGGGGATCAGATTGAGAGGAGGAGTATAAGCAGCCTTGAGTACCTTGAAAGGAAAAGATGGTGAGATATAAATAGAATAGATAATCGGTACATCACAGTTGTTGTCAGGACTGGTGGCCGATGCAGGAACTTAGAGGCTTCTGTGTATGCTCCAATACAAGCCTAATATTTAAACTGCTCCCTAATAGTGATGGCCAAGTGCTGTTTTATATCAAAATAGTATACAGTGCAAGCCACACAAAGGCCTAAATTCAAGGTCAGGTGGTGAGCCAAAGGAGGGCAGAGAAAATAGGAGGAAAAATGCAGAAGTGATGTGGAAAAGCTGCTCAGGAGAAAAATAGCCCTCGGCAAAGGTCCGTGATCTCATTATGCGCTCATTGACAACATGAGTGGGAATTGCGGCTGTGGATGTGGCGAGGGAACGTGGGTTGTTGGCAGTGATTTTAAAGTGGGTGGGGGGATCTGTCCCCTCCATACCCAACAAGCGACTGAGCCAAAGAAGACTTCCCTCATTCAGCGGCCTGATTGACAAGCACGGCAATGACAACAAAGGCTGAGAGAGGAGGCAGGATGACCGAGCTGTGTATTCGTGCAACGTACGAAAGGGATGAGGGGGCTGGAAAGAGGAGATGGTTGTAAATGACTCACTCCATTCAAGGCCACCAGGATTGGTGCTCACATCTGGTGTATTCACCAAGCTTGGCTCCTACACAGCCTTCATTCATTCATTCCATGGGGCCTGTGTGGGATCGCAATGATGAATGGAGGCTGTGCATCAGCACTGTCTGGGAATATGCACCTGGTGTTTCCCGGGAAAGCACAGCAAGCCTTTTCCTCGCTAGGCAGGAATCACATCCAAGAGAACTCTAACACACTCTTATTTTTTGTATTGCCCCCAACTGCGAAATATGTCAGTGATGTTCAGGACGAACCACCATGGGAGGGACTGTGTACCTGGACAGGTTAAAGGTGCCATGAGCTCGGAGGGAGAAGAGACCTGCTTTGGGCGCACCTGCTAGCTCCTCTCCAGAAGCGGAGTTGGAGGAGGAAGGAGAGGCACCAGAGGGGGGTTTGGAATGTGGGCCATTTCCAGACATTGAGATGGGAGAAGCAGAGGTGCTTGTCTCAAGGCCAGGCCCCCCAGGTGGGCAGAATAACCAAGATGCACAGTTCTTAGGAGGGATCTTGGAACAGGGGAGTTTCTCAGAGACAGGTGAGCTGGCCATGTCTCTTAGTCCCGTGATGCATCATCAACAGAGAGGGGTGGCTCAGTTGGAGGACTGGTGTGCAGGGAGGAGGTGAGCTCATTTTCAGAAGGCTCCTCCCAAAGAGATGGGGCCCAGGCATGCCCATAAGGAGTGTTCCTGGAGGTGAATACTAGATTGGGTTCCACAAACCACTGTGCAAGCTGAAAGAGTCGTTCTGGGCATTTGTGCATCTGGAGAATGCTTTGGTCCATAAATAAGATTTTGCAAGAAAGGTCGGTGGTTCTGAATGTGCGTAGGGAGGAACCTCAGATCATGACGCTGTGCTTTTGTCATCAGAACAAGGCTGTGGTAGGACAATACCACCAGGGTAGGACTTGGAGCAGAAGATCAGGGCTTCACTTAACAGAATGACCTGGCTGATCACATTTTGAAGGAATGCTCATGACTGTGTAAACAGGTGTGTGTGTGTGTGTGTGTGGTCATTACATGCTGAGTCTAAACTTCCATAACTGCTCTTCTGAACAAGTCACATTGACCCTTGCGGGACTGACTATCACATAGAAACAGAGCGAGTCAGAACGGGTCTCCCGGGCCATCTAGTCTGACCCCTGGCTCCAGCCGGCTCTTCTCACGACATGCCCACCATGTGCATGTCCAGCCTGTCTTTGAACACCCTCACCGATGGGGCCTCAGCGACCTCCCGTGGAAGCCCATTCCACACCCTCGGGGTCCTGTCAGCCATACCTGTCTTTGCATCTCTCAGCCATCACTGTACCTGTCTTTGCATCTCTCTGTCCTCCTCGCTCTCCGCCATGTTAAAACATTGATTCCTTCCCTACAGGTTCAAGCAGATAATAACAACATTTTCAATACACAGAGGTCCTTCTAATTAAAATCGTAAATATCCAGTAAGACACTCACTAGCACAAGGCAACTGCTCCGTCTTCTGTCGAGCAGGCTCTGCTTTTCTTTGTTGCCAGAGCAAACGTTGCAATCCTCAGTGCAATAAACCAACTGTGGAGTGTGGGGGGAAGACGTACCCACTCTTGAATTGGCCTGTTGACAAGGGAGAATGGTATCCTACTGGGGCGACTCTGAGCTGGGAGTGGGGGTGCTGCATTGCAGTAGTCCCGCTCCTGCTTGGACAACCTTCTGCAGAAGGTGGTGCTTGGGGAATATTGTGCAATGCCAGCGTGGAGTTCCTTAGGGTTCTGCACAATCCTGCACACTATTTAACATTTACATGAAACCACTGAGTTTCATCCAGAGATTGGGAGTGTTTTGGCATCCGTATGCTGATGTTGCAGAGCTTGGTTTCCCCTTTTCCTCTTCAGCAGGTGGGGCTACAGATGTTCTAGTCTGGTGCCTGGTTGTGACAATGGACTGGATGTGGGCTAGACTGAAGATCAGTCCAGATGAGACTGAGATGTTATTGGTGGGTGGGGTTTTTGACCAGATGGAGGGAACCCAACCTGTTTTAAATGGGGTTGCGCCTCCCCTTGAAATAGCAAGTTCATGGCCTGAGGATGCTCCTTGAGCCATCTCTGTCCCTTGAGGTCCCGGTGGCTTCCGTGGCTTGGAGTACCTTCCACCAGGTTTGGCTGGTGGCTCAGCAATGCCCCCCTCAGATGTAGCCTGCTAACAGTGTTCTATGCTCTGGTATGTTCTGAATTAGATTGATGCTCTTGAAGATAGTTCACAAACTGCAACTCGTACAAAACATGGCTGCCAGGTCAACAATAGGGACCTGTAGGTCTGAACATCCAAGACTGGTTCTGGCTCACTTGCATTGGCTGCCTGCATGTTTTGACCCCAGCTCAAGGTGCTGCCTTTTACCCTACAAAGGCTTTTGAGTATGATACTTGATGGAACGCCTCCCACAGTCCACATACTATGCTCAGCATCTGAGGCCTTCCTCCAGGTACCACCTCCAAGGGAGGCTTTCAGGGCAGCAATGAGAGGGATGGTGCCCCCCCTCATCTCGGAAATGACCTCTCCAATAAACCCTGACTGGTGCCAACTTTGTCATCTTCTTGGCACCTGGTTGATACAGCCTTTTATGATGAAGTTTTCCAAATATATTTGAACATCCATTCTTGGAGAAGAAGCACTGAAATCCATGAAACTTCAATGAGTCATGAATAACTGAACTCTCACTGATTTCAACAGGTCGCTTTGCATCTGTATTCAAATTGTTATATATGTATCTTAGAAACAGAGAAACAGCGAAGTCGCCTCCCAGGCCATCTAGTCTGACCTGCAGCTCCAGCTGGCTCCACTCATGACATGCCTACCATGTGCATGTCCAGCCTGTCCTTGAACACCCTCACCAATGGGGCCTCAACCATCTCCTGTGGAAGCCCATTGCATACCCTGTTGTCCCCTGTCCACTTCCATAGTCTGTCCAGATCCTTCTGGAACTGGAGTGCCTGCTCCTCAGTTGTGGCCTCTGCCCCTATTTTAGTATCGTCTGCTAATTTGATCAGCAGACTGGCCACCCCTTCCAGGTCATTGATGAAAAGATTGACCAGGATCAGTCCCAGGACAGAGCCTGAGGAACCCTATTCATCACTGGCTGCCATCCCAATGATTCTGTCGGCCAGACCCCAATCCATTCAGAAGTGCATTGGTCTATCCCCAAACTCCGCAATTTCTCAACCAGGATATCATGTGGCACTTTATCAAAGGCCTTGCTAAAATCAAGGTAAACCACATCCACCGTGTCCCCTCCGTGTAGCCACCTCAAAATTTTTGTCATAGAATTCCACAAGGTTTAGGACCTGTTTTTGCGAAAACTGGGTTGCGTGGCTGCCAACCTCCCTTCCCTATCTAGGGTTACTAGATCTCTCGCTATTATGAGCCTTTCCATTGTCTTTCCCACAATGGATGTAAAGCTAGCCAGTCTGTAAATCCCCATGTCTCCTCTTGTTGTTGTTGTTGTTGTTAGTCGCGAAGTCGAGTCCGACCCATCGCGACCCCATGGACAACATTCCTCCAGGCCCTCCTGTCCTCCACCATCCCCCGGAGTCCACTCAAGCTCACACCAACCGCCTCTGTGACTCCATCCAGCCACCTCATCCTCTGCCGTCCCCTTCTTCTTTTGCCATCTATTGTTCCCAGCATTAGACTCTTCTCTAGGGAGTCCTTCCTTCTCATTAGGTGGCCAAAGTATTTGAGTTTCATCTTCACTATCTGGCCTTCTAAAGAGCAGTCAGGGTTGATCTCCTCTAGGACTGACCGGTTTGATCGCCTTGCAGTCCAAGGGACTCGCAGGAGTCTTCTCCAGCACCACAACTCAAAGGCCTCAATCCTTTTGCGCTCAGCCTTCCTTATTGTCCAGCTTTCACAGCCATACATTGCAACTGGGAAAACCATAGCCTTGACTATACGCACTTTTGTTGGCAGGGTGATGTCTCTGCTTTTTAGTATGCTATCTAGATTTGCCATAGCTTTCCTCCCCAGAAGCAAGCGTCTTTTAATTTCTTGGCTGCAGTCCCCGTCTGCGGTGATCTTGGAGCCCAGGAAAATAAAATCTGTCACTACCTCCATTTCTTCCCCATCTATTTGCCAGGAAGTGAGAGGACCAGATGCCATGATCTTAGTTTTCTTAATGTTGAGTTTCAAGCCAACTTTTGCGCTCTCCCCCTTCACCCGCATCAAGAGGCTCTTTAGTTCCTCTTCACTTTCTGCCATGAGAGTGGTATCATCTGCATATCTGAGGTTGTTGATATTTCTCCCAGCAATCTTGATTCCAACTGGTGATTCATCTAGCCCTGCCTTTCTCATGATGTGCTCTGCATATAAGTTAAATAGGCAGGGTGACAGTATACAGCCTTGCCGAACTCCTTTCTCAATTTTGAACCAATCAGTGGTTCCATGTCCAGTTCTCACTGTTGCTTCTTGACCTGCATATAGGTTTCTCAAGAGACAAATAAGATGGTCTGGTACTCCCATCTCTTTAAGAACTTGCCACAATTTGTTGTGATCCACACAATCAAAGGCTTTAGCGTAGTCAATGAAGCAGAAGTAGATCTTTTTCTGGAACTCCCTGGCTTTCTCCATGATCCAGCGTATGTTGGCAATTTGATCTCTAGTTCCTCTCCCTCTTCGAAATCCTGCCTGTACTTCTGGTAGTTCTCGGTCCACATACTGCTGGAGCCTAGCTTGTAGGATTTTGAGCATCACTTTGCTAGCATGTGAAATGAGTGCAATGGTGCGGTAGTTTGAACATTCTTTGGCATTGCCCTTCTTGGGGATCGGAATGTAAACTGACCTTTTCCAATCCTGTGGCCACTGTTGAGTTTTCCAAATTTGCTGGCATATTGAGTGTAGCACTTTAACTGCATCATCTTTCAGGATTTTGAATAGCTCAGCTGGAATGCTGTCACCTCCACTAGCTTTGTTGTTGCTCAGACTTCCTAAGGCCCATTTCACTTCACATTCCAGGATGTCTGGCTCGAGGTCAGGGACCACCCCATCGTGGTTATCAGGGATGTTAAGCTCTTTCTTGTATAGTTCTTCTGTGTAATCTTGCCACCTCTTCTTAATCTCTTCTGCCTCTGTAAGGTCCCTGCCATTTTGGTCCTTTATTATGCCCATTTTCGCATGAAATGTTCCCTTCATATCTCTAATTTTCTTGAAGAGATCTCTGGTCCTCCCTATTCTATTGTTTTCTTCTATTTCTTTGCACTGTTCATTTAGGAAGGCATTCTTATCTCTTCTAGCTGTTCTCTGGAATTCTGCATTCAATTGTTTGTATCTTTCTCTTTCTCCCTTGCCTTTCGCTTCCCTTCTTTCCTCAGCTATTTGTAAAGCTTCCTCAGACAGCCATTTTGCTTTCTTGCATTTCTTTTTCTTTGGGATGGTTTTAGTTGCTGCCTCTTGTACAATGTTGCGAACCTCCGTCCATAGTTCTTCAGGCACTCTGTCTATCAGATCTAATTCCTTAAATCTATTTGTCACCTCTACTCTATATTCATCAGGGATATGATTTAGGTCATACCTGAGTGGCCTAGTGCTTTCCCTACTTTCTTCAACTTAAGCCTAAATTTTGCCACCAGAAGCTCATGATCTGAGCCACAGTCAGCTCCTGGTCTAGTTTTTACTGACTGTATAGAACTTCTCCATCTTTGGCTGCAGAGCACATAGTCAATCTGATTTCTGTGTTGACCGTCTGGTGATGTCCATGTGTAGAGACGTCTCTTGGGTTGTTGGAAAGAGTGTTTGTTATGACCATCGTATTCTCCTGACAAAATTCTACCAGCCTATGCCCTGCTTCATTTTGTATTCCAAGGCCAAACTTGCCTGTTATTCCAGTTATCTTTTGGTTTCCTACTTTAGCATTCCAATCCCCCATGATGATAAGGACATCATTTTTTGGAGTTAATTCTAGCAGGTGTTGTAGGCCTTCATAGAACTGGTCAACTTCAGCCTCTTCAGCACCAGTGGTTGGGGCATAGACTTGGACTATTGTGATGTTGAATGGTTTGCCTTGGATTCGAACTGAGATCATTCTGTCATTTTGGAGATTGTATCCCAGTACTGCTTTTCCTACTCTTTTATTGACTATGAAGGCTACTCCATTTCTTCTGAGGGATTCTTGCCCGCAGTAGTATACCTGATGGTCATCTGAACTAAATTCACCCATGCCTGTCCATTTTAGTTCACTGATTCCTAAGATGTCGATGTTCAGTCTTGTCATCTCTTGTTTGACCACATCCAGCTTGCCTTGATTCATGGATCTTACATTCCAGGTTCCTATGGAGTAAAGATCTTTGCAGCATCGGACTTTCCTTTCACCTCCAGATACATCGGCAACTGAGTGTCCTTTCGGCTTTGACCCAATCGCTTCATTCTTTCTGGCGCTACTAGTACTAGCCCTCCGCTCTTCCCCAGTAGCATATTGGACACCTTCCGACCTGAGGGGCTCATCTTCCGGTGTCATATCGTTTTGCCTTTTGGTTTTCATGTCCATGGGGTTTTCATGGCAAAGATACTGGAGTGGGTTGCCATTTCCTTCTCCAGTGGATCACGTTTTGTCCGAGCTCTCTGCTATGACCTGTCCGTCTTGGGTGACCCTGCACGGCATAGCTCATAGCTTCATTGAGCTACGCAAGCCCCTTCGCCACGACAAGGCAGTGATCCATGAAGGAGATGTCTCCTCTACTACCCATTTTGAAAATTGAGGCCACTGATGCCACTCCACTCCTCTGGAACCTCACCTGTTCTCGACAGGTGAGGCGCCCAAAATGGAGGCCAACAGGCACAAGAGTACCCCTGCCAACTCCCAAAGTACTCTTGGGTATAACCCATGAGGGCCTGGCACCTTTGTAATGTTCAGTGCCCTGAGGTGCTCCTCAGCTTTAAGGGGGTGACTCTAATCTGTGCCCCTAAATCCCTGGCCTCATCCAGTCCCCCATGTAGATCTCCCCCGTCCTGTTTTGGTGAGGACACAGAGGCAAAAAGTCATTTAGCATCTGTGCCTGTTCTCTCACATCAGTCACTGAATTCTTCCTTCTTCCTTCTTAAGCAGCCCCACTGCCTGTCTCCCCTTCCTCTTGCTATTTGCATGTTGATAGAAGCCCTTTTTGTTGCTCCTGATCTTCTTGATGACTATTACACTAAAGGTTTTTCCAATTTTAGATAGGAAAAAGAAAGAACTCCCACACATTTTCCTGGTTTGGAACCCAACTTTATATATTATTTTTTACTTTCTTCCCTGCTGCTTCATAAATCTGAGGAAATTATTAGTAGCAGCACCAGCAGCAGCATTACATTCGTTTCCATACTGCCTCACAATCAAGGATCTCTGGCCTTCACAAAAGCTTATGTGACAGGACACACAACAACTCATTGAGATGGTGTGGGCTGAGAGTTTGCGGGTGGCCCAAAGTCACATGAAGAGCCAAGTGGGGGGTGACACTCCAGGTTTCTGACGCCCCGATCCAACACTCCAGCGTCCACCCCACACTGGCTTTAACAAAACGAATGAAACATTTGCTTTGACTGTGAACATGCTGCTCATAGCCGGGGGGAATACAAGGTTTATATTCTAAAAAGCAGAGGCACTTAAGAAAGAATAAAATGAATGCTTCTTAAAAATTTGGAGCAGCTGTGGATCTGTGGCAAGTTATTAAGCAAGCAGTTCTACCCAAACTAGGAAAGAATTAATAGCACTGTTATGATAATGCATATTTGGCAGAATGTTCTGCTTTTCAACAATTATCTCTCCCGTGGATCAAAATGTAAAGTTCTTTCCTTTTTTCAGATGGGTCGTGGGTGGAGAGAGAAAAATAGGCGTGGGGGATTGATCACAACTGGGGGTGGGGGAGTTAAAAGCTCCCTGCTCCTCATGGTAGGGGTCCTCGTGAGCCTCATTGGCGCCCCTCCCCCGTCACCTACTTTTTCTTTCATCAAAGCTGCCTACAAAGGTGCTAATCACATGAAAGGCATCTCATGGGGGTCTTAACATCAGAAGAAGAGGGGGTGTTTCTAAGGTGATGAAACGAAAGTGGCAATTCCTTGGCTTCTCGTGAAGGAGGTTGTGTCCCACTGGATAGAAAATATTTGAAACGCTCACAAGCCGGCTGATTGCTTCCCGTTTTCTGGCAGGAAGACAGGGGCTGCTAGGGGGTTCCCCGTGGTTCCAGTTGGGCAACAGAGTTAGAGGTAATCAGCCTTTCCTCAACGGACCCACATGTAGAGGGGCTTGGGCAGAAAGCTGGAACAATGGCTGGGCATGAAAAACAAGAGGAACAACAAAACACACCTAACTAAGCTAGAAATGCTTACAGAGAAATTCTTTTTCTGTCAAAGGAGCACTGCTGCAAAATTAATTGGCTGTCTTCCCTACAATTTCATTCTTTGAGTAGACATGTTAAGGGTATATTTTTAGATCTTCCGAATCTTTCTCTCTCTCTCTTTCAGTGACACTCTTAATGAGTAGCGTGTAAGACACCCCAAGCTGTCTGCTTGGAAAGCTAAAGCAACCTTCCCCAACCTAGTGCTTTCCAGACTTGTTGGAATGAAACTCCCATCATCCCCAGCTAAGCTAGCTAATGAAATTTCTCAGGTTGCCTTGCAGTGAAGGAGAACTGACACACAGAAGATCAAACCATAAAATCTAAATAATGCAGTATAAATAATGCAGAGGCAGAGAATAAAACCAACATAATGAAACCCACAGGGCAACAAGGACATGTGGAATAATTCCAGAAATGGCACAAGAGGCTTCTGCAGGTTTGTAGTATTCAGTGGCACATTGCCCCAGGCACTGGAGGTTCTGCATAGCCAACTTGTTGATCACCACGAATACAGCAATCCTCCATGAATTTGTTCAGCGCCTTTCTAAATCCATGTAAGCTAATGTTCATTCTATATCCTTAAGATTATCCCATATATAATTATGTGCTCAGTGAAATACCTTATTTTATCAATCCTGAATACACTTCTAAGCTGCTTGACCAGGAGGTGGTGAGTTTTCTACTCATTTTCTCCACAGCAGGCATAATTGTATACATCTTTACCCAGTGGTGTGTTAAATGTTGGTAGGAGCTCACGATCTCCCTCTCCCTCTCCCATTCTCTCTCTCTCTCTCTCTCTCTCTCTCTCACACACACACACACACACACACAGAGTGAAGCACTACATAGCATAAAACCCAGTTTTAAGATAAACATGATTGTCTCCCTGTGCAGACTTGCCCTGGAATAAACTCCCTATAACAAATCAGCCTTAAGAAAAGTCCATCAGCCCAGTGCAACCTTCATCTTTTAACTAGAAACGCAAACAATACTGCAAAGAAATGCCCCCAGCGTAAACAGCGAGCATGAACTAAGAAAACGCCTCTGTTTGATTGTTCTGCTTCTCTGGCTTCCTATTGGCTAATCTATCACAAACAACAATACAACTTGAAAGCCTTGTTATCACCTCATTCATGTGTTAGAGGAAGGAGGGACTAATTACTTCAGCTCTCTAGTAGATGATGTCACCATTCCTGCTCTGAGGAAGGTCCTGGAGCTTTTCAGGTTTCGCCCTCAGTTACTCTACAGCCTCCTGGCTGTCCCTCTAACACTGCTGCCCCTTCTCTGCCATTTTCCCCTCTCTAAAATAGGGATCTCTGACAAGATATTTCACTTCATTTTTGATCAGGTTCTCCACTCTGTGCAACTTCCAGAGTGAACACAAAATTAGACACAAGCTGTAACTGAAGTCCGTATATTTCTGTGCTTGCAATGTGTTTTGCAGGCCAGAAAAAGCTCCCTGACAACATGTGCGCATCAGAAATAAGCACTTCTGAAAAATATACACAAATATATTTTAATCACCAGGAGAAAAAATGTATGTATTTGAAAGATGTGCACAATTAATGCAAACTTTTGGAAAAATTTCTGGGAAAATATGCATGGCTCTAACTAGGGTGTGTGGGGAGGATAGAAGTGCTACAGAACTGATATTGATTCAGTGTATGAGGTGGAGGTTGAAGAGCCTAGGTGCTCTTAAGGCGGGCAATGCAAGCATCCCTTCTGAAATGCCCCCATGGCTTAATTCCTTCAAAGGGAACCTGCTCCTTCCAACACACTTGGCTCCTTCTGGAAACTGGTTGCAGTGTTGCTCCACTCACTGTGCCCCACTGCTCTTTTCCGCTTACCCTAAGCACAAGCAGTCCTTTGCCAAAGAAAGCATGAGGTTGCAGGCTTGCATCGTCCTTCCTTGCTATGTCTGGTACAGCTGATCTTCTCTGTGGCTTGCGAATCAGCTCAGCTGTATCAGCCAGTGCTTTTTTGGTCATAGAACGCACCGGAACAGAGTTCCGGCACCTTTTTTTTGACAGATTTTCCAAGTTTTAAAAGTAACTTTTGAAAATTTGATGTTTGGTCCATGTGAATTTGAATCGCCCTGTCGAGTGTAGCAGGTCGGCGGTAAAATCATTAAAACGGTGGATGTGGGCTGCTTGTGTGTTGAATCCGATGCATGTGTACTTTGTCTGCGCTGGTTGTGATGGTGCTGCTCGGCTTGTGATTGGTCGTGTGGTCATGTGCAGAGTGCTTACTGCAGGCGGCGACCGTTATGTTTCAATACACAACTGACGTGTGTGGGTGTGTGTACAGTGATTGACTACGTGCGAAAGGTAAATAATTTCATGAGTTCCGGCACCTTTTTTCTTACAAAAAAAAGCACTGGTATCAGTTATAAGCTCCCCACCCTCCCAGAGTAAGACTGCAAGACGGGACCACAGGGGCTTGTCCTTCCTTAATGTATTTATTGTGGTACTACTGATATTTTGCCAAGATTTCCTAATCGCAATCTTTGCCAGAAGCCCCCCAAAGAATTTCTGTGGAACAGATAATGTCCCACATGCTGCTTCACGTTTTCCCCAGTGTGAGATGTCATAACAAAGCATAACAATGAAGGTTGTAGAGTATATGATATATGAGCAAAGCTTGATGATCCTCCATCTGAAGTAAAGGGAATCCATTTCTGAGAGCGAAGACACTAAAAATCCCCTAGTTTTTTAGGCAACTGAATACTGAAGTCTTTGAGGAAGCATCATGTCAGAGAGCAACAACAGAGCCTCCAGGTGTTTTAAGCCAAATTCAGTCCCAATTTCCTGAAGAGGCTTGGAGTAGATCCAGACTCTATGCCTTCCCAGTATTAGAAAACTGAATTTCTGTAAATGGCGTTGAATGTCTTTCTTTGGAAGGAAAGGAAGAAACTCCTGAATGAAGGCGATGGGGCCAGTGCCAAACTCTTGAATTGAAAGAGGTGGGGCCAGTGTAAAGGAAAGGGGCTAGAGCAGCTCCCCTGTGAGGAACAGCTAGAACATCTGGGGCAGTTCAGCTTAGAGAAAAAGTGAGTAAAGGGGAACCTGATAGAGCTGGAGCACCACCACAGAAAGGCCCTTCTCTGGGTAGCCACTCTTCAAATCTCCTTCCAAGAGGGTTCCCAAAGAAGGACCTCAGAGGAGGATCTTGGGGCTCAGGCAGGCACATATGGAAGGAGGCACTCCTACAAATACCCAGGCCCTAAACCATTTAGGGCTCTATACATCATTTCATGCAGATGTTAAATAGCATGGGGGATAAAATAGAACCCTGCAGGACTCCATGGCACAATTGCCATGGTGCAGAGCCATAATCCCGCAACACCACCTTCTGGAATCATCTGACCAAGTAGGAGTGGAACCACTGCAACGCGGGACCTCCAACCTCCAGCCCAGCCAGCCTATCCAGAAGGATACCATGGTCAACGGTCTCAAAAGCTCCTGACAGGTCCCGAAGAACCAACAGAGATGCAGCGCCTCTGCCCCTCTCCCTGCACAAGTCATCATACAGCACGGCCAGGGCAGATTCAGTCCCAAAGCCAAGCCTGAAAGTGAACTGGACTGGAATGGATCCAGATGCTCAGTTTCCTCCAAGAGTGCCTGGAGATGTCCAGCCACCACCTGCTCGAGCACCTTGCCCAAGACCAGGATATTAGCCACTGGTCTATAATTGGTGGCAACCTCTGGGTCCAAGCTTGCCTTCGTTAGGAGAGGTCTGATCACTGCTTCCTTCAAGGAAGCCGGGACCCGCCCCTCCCTCAGAGAGGCATGGACAACTTCCTGGGCCCAGGGACACATCCCGTTCTTGGCTTTGGTGACCAGCTGTGAAGGGTAAGGGCGGAGCAAACAGGTGGTTGGATGGACTTGAACTGGGTAAATCCTGGTCGAAACTGGACTGAAATGGATTTTTCATACATCCCTAATCAGACTTCAGCAATGGCCCACTGCTTACTCCCAGAGGGTCTGCAGGGGAGGAAGGAATTCTTCCACCAATGATTTCCATTCTTCTGGTGGATAGGCAGAATTGGATACACCCTTCAGCTTTGAAAAAGACTGTCCCAAGTAGCCAGCCTTGAGACCTAGCTCCTGTGTCCTTAAATCCATTTAGGAGGAAGTGCTAAGCAGTAGTTCTTTTGTTCTTTGCAAGTAAACACAACAGCCGTATTTGCTCTGTTGCTTGCTTAGAAAATCATGTTTCCACCCTGGGAGAATGTTCCAACATTTCAGAGCTGAGCTTCAACAACTGGCATTTGGGCTTCATTGAGCATCTGATTGCTGTTTTGGAATCAATATTTTTCTAGCAATAAAGATGCCGTGTCACTAATTGTTGCAATTTCTCTTTGTCAAATCACTCTTAAATAATACACTTTCTATCCAGTGGTGTCTTCGCTTGTACATGATGCTCTGGAAGAATCTGGCAATTAAATGTAACATGCATGATGAGAGAGAGAGAAAGAGAGAGAGGAATATTCATGCTCACATCGACTTAAGTGGGTAAAATGAAATGCTTTCACATTTTGTCTAACTGCTAGTACTTTATGGGGATGCACCCCCCTCCCCCTGCTATTGGCAACAGCAAAATGAAAAGCCACTTTGGTTATCAGAACAAATAGGAAAACGATTCCATCTTTTAAAGAAATTATCCTGCTCAATTGCTTTGCAATGCTGCCATCAACATCCTGTTTAAAAAAAATGGTAATTTTAATGACTGCACAGCCAGCGCCAGCCATCACTGGGTTACTTAGGAAGCGTCCTTCTCATCTGAGGTTTCTAATGTGGAATGTTCTCCATCTTTATTTTCCTTCTTAAAATTTAATGACTTTACCAAAGATTAGTGGATAATGGAAAGTACTGATATGGCATTTCCTTCCTGTGTGCTAGAAATCAAATTACTTTGTTTCACTAGAAATCTATAGCAGTGAGACATCTATAAATTATAACTGTATGCATAATCTATAGACAGAGTCAGAGAAGATGGTTAAGTTTATCTATCAGGTGATGGGACTTGATCAGTCGTGGTCTCTAGACCTTCGCGGACATCTGTCTTTATCCTTCTGTCTTGAATGTGTAGTAGTCAAGTCTGCCCACCTTTGTCTGAAGCATAACATAGGGTCCCATAGGCTCCCATTAGGATCTGTGTAGGACCAGTGCTTTCCAACGCTTTCATAAATGCCCTTGAATTAAGAGTCAGCAGTGCAGCAGCCAGGTTTGCCGATGGCACCAACCCTCACAGGGTGGCGAAAGCCAAAAGAGATCGCGAGGAGTTCCAAAGGGGTCTTTCCACACTGAGAGAACGGGCACCAACGTGCCAAATAGTCCAATGCAAGCAGGTGTAAAGTAATGCATGTTGAGGCAGAAAATCCCAGTTTCAACTATCGGCTGATAGAACCTGAGTTAGTGGCAACTAGCAAAGAAAGGGGTCTTGGGGTCGTGGTGGACGACGCGCGGAAAATGTGGCAGCTGCGAAAAAGGCAAATTGGGCATAATTAGAGCAGCACTGAAAATAAGACTGCCGTGCACTTGCTATCCTTGGAGATACAGGAAGTGCAGCCACATGTAGATGTGATGGGAAATGAGGGGAGCTGATGCCATCAAGGTAACGCTTGCTAACCAAGGAAAGTGGTGTCATGGCAAAACCAGGAATAAATCATTCCGGTAGCAATTTAGGAGTCATTAAATACTATCGCTACATGCGTGCAAGAACAACTCATTGTGCTAATGACTGTTGGAATTTTGGAAGGCCCAGTTTGGTCCCAGTAGTTCAATATTCTGAGTGTAGCCAACTACACAGGACATTTAGGCTGGGCCCATCCTCGGAGTGTAAATTCTGGTCCACTCTAACCCTCATTATGGACCTGCATGAGAGTTTAGTGCACACCTGGCTCAGTGAAGGAAACAGCAGCAGGCAGAATTATTCTGTGGGATTTTCTGCATCACTTTCTGACTAAATTGCTCAGCTTCCCAGCCTGCCATATTAATGGCTTATTTCCTCTCATGAAATCCACTGAGAAGCTCTTTCAATAATACCTTCTTTGCATCTGATTTGGAAAGCAGTGGGGTATGGAGAGGCATTCCAGTGCTCCATCCCAGTTATGGATTTCCTTTTGCTGGAAAGTCACCAAAGCTAAACTCCCCCTGGAAGGGGTAATTACCTATGGGGCTGTGACCTTATCTGTGGCTCAAAGATAAGGCAGAACTATATGTCCCATCTGAAAAGGTGATTCCACCCTTAAAGACAAGCTGGACATGATTTTAGGCAGATCTTTAATCACGTGTTTTTGTATCATTTGCTTTATGAACTGCAGTAAACAGCCCAGTTAGATTTGGCTTGGCTTGCTAATTCTGTTGCACAGCCAGTGTCTGCTGCTTGTGCAGCAAGCACTACTTGGGACTACCCACCAAATGATGACATAAAATTCTGGAATGGAGCAGGTTGGCAGAGCCAGCATGAGACAGCTCCACTAGCCTGGGTTGTGAGCTGGTCCCTTCCTTCCTTTGCTCTGGTTCCAACACTCAAAGCAATCCTTGGAAAGGTGTTCTTTTCTTGAGACCTCGCAGAAAACAGAACAGTTTGAGCTCTAACTAGCCTTCTACCACAGCTGAAAAGAGAAGCTTCTGCTCATGTAAAGAGTTGAATCCATCCTGGAAACTTTCCTTTGGTCCTTCACTTTCAGTAAAGCTCCTGGCTTTCGCTGCTGGGGAACAAGATGACACCAAAGGCAAAGCTCCTCCGGTGGAGCAGCTCACTTCTCTGGGCAGCTCACTGGTCAAGGACTGGGTCTCATATAAATTCCCCCTTCCTTCCCTTCCAAAGCAGGCTGATTCTCACGCTCTGCCTGAAAAATTTCACTGGGCAGCCTTGAAGGAGCTTCAAAGGCTTCAGCTTCCCCTCGCTCCTCTTCCTCTTCTGAATTCAACAAGGTCTTCCACTGAACCATATGCAATGCGTGAGAGGATGGCTTACTCTCTACAATATGCCCTGATTCAGAAATTAGCATTTCTACTAGTTATGGGGCTTGCTGCTGGAATCACTAAACCTGTATTCTGTGAGCTCTTGGTAGGGTACCTGCAAGGCTCTGCCCATTGCTGGAACAAAATCACTGGTGGATCCCACTCGTGATGGGCAGCCATGGATACTGCTGAATGAAAGCAGAAGTAAAGGGTGTGCTTTTAAAGCTGGAGATTGAGTGCTCCCCCTTCTCCTTACGTGGTTCAGACAGATTGATGAGGGCTTTTCCCAGCAGCCAGTGCTGCACCCTGGCAGTGGGGAAACAATGCAATGGCATCACCACCTGGGCAGTACCACATACAGGGGATGTGAACAGCTCATGTTGTTTGTTGTCGGGAGTGAGGATGGCTGCCTGGGGCAGTCATTCTCATGGGCTGCTGGCTGCTGTTCAAAAGATTCAGAATCAGAATGTGAAACAGATCAAAGGAGACTGGGGAGGATGGGACATGGTGAGACACTGAGATGAATGAGGTGGACATGCTTATCTCCAGGCCAGAGGATTTGGCAGGGCAGGGATTTCCTGGGAATAACCAGGCTATACAGCCGGTGGGAGGGGACCCTGGGCATGAGTGTTTCTCAGACTTGGACCAGGTAGCCCCAGCGCTTGATCACATGATGAGGCATCAACAGAGGCAGATGGCCCAATGAAATGATTGGTGTGAAGAAAGGAGGAGTGGTCGCTTTCAGAGAGGCCGTCCCAAAGGAGCAGAGCCTGGGCATGCTCATAAGGAGAGTTACTGGAGGTAAACACTAGATTGGATTCGGGAAACTGCACTGTGCATGCTTAGAAATTCATTCTGTGTGATTCGTACTTGGAAGCAAAAGAACTTTTTGCAAGGAAAACGGGTCTGTGACTTGACTGCTTGAAAGAGACTCCTCTGCTTGTGACAATTCTCATCATCCCTATTTTTGCCCTAAATTGGAAAGACTCGGGAAGTGTCGGTGACTCTTCTTAAATGAACCTTCAGGATGGGATTGGCTATACGTCTGGGTAAACACGTTGGGCTCGTAGTAAAACCACACTTGTGTGCAGACGCAAGCAGGAATCTGAGTGCGCCAAGTCCTGAAAAAGACTGTTGTGCCATTGTTGCTCTTGTTGAGCCTGTGATTGCTAGGAAACTGTTTTGACTGTCTTGTTTATAGATTTAATAAACTGTAAAATATGAATATTGATTTGCACATGTCAGTAGAATAGGATTTAAACCTACACACACTGCTACATCGTTTTTATTGAACCTTGTTAGTATGCCAGCATGCGCCTTTGTCTGACTTGCTGGCCTCCATTTGGTCTTCCTAACAAACCCCTCTGCCAAAAATAGCAAGTATCCAATCAATCTTTTGATCTCGTTTTCTTTTAATTGCCTTTGGTTGCGCATGATCATCCATGAAACTTTTATTTTTTTCACAGTTAACACTTTGATGCATGCAGCTTTCGGCAATGTGTCAGTTTGTGGTACTTTCTTGAACAGCTGTGTTCAAAGTGCCCATATTGTTCCTTCTGCTTTCCTCCATCGCTGGTGCCAGCAATCCAAATCTGTGGGGGACGCACATGTCTGTTTCACTGTCGGTGCAATATAGGAAGTGGTTTACCTCAAATTGTGATCGCCACTGGGTTTCAAAGCCATGCACTTGCCATAGCAATCACAGGCTCTTGTTTCAGTGAGTGGAATGAAGATGTATGAGCCCCATGAGATGGATGGGCTATTGAACATGCAATGCAAAGGTTGCTAGTGCAGTATATCATGCAAAGAGTCTATGTCTGAGAGAGAGAGTCCATTGCCTTGGCAGGCGATAATGTGCCTACGAAAGGCTTCCTTTGCAGGACGGACAGGCATGGGAAAATTTTGTTATCTGGGGGATCTGCAAAACTTAGCAAAAAATCAGCAAAATTCAGCCTCATCATAACTTCATTTATTTCTTTCACATGGAAATTGGTGTGTATTTTTGTGTGCATTTTCCAAAGTGTATGAAAGTGTGTAACACTGATGTATGTTTTGAAATGACCATTCAGCATGCTCATGTACATTTTTTGAAAATCGTAATTCTTTCCTCCACGCTTCCCAAATGCACACATTCTTCAGGTACGTTTTTGTTTGCTCCATGAATTAGAAAAAAGCTTGGTCAGATGCATCCATTGATCCTGGACTGGGTTTAGTCTCCATTTGGCTTCAGAAATGCAAACTGGGTGAATCCTGCTCAGAAGAGAACTGAAACTAATTTCTGATGCATCTCTGGCTGCTCACTGGGTTGAGTAAGTGTGCTGGTTGATACCACAGGTCCATCTGTGGGAGAGGGGACCTATGCTATCAACACTTCCTCTTCATGCGTTCATTCTGAATGTGTGCAGGGGGCCTTGAGGAAGCATTTTAAAATGCATGTAAGTATCATCAGACATTCTGTTAAGGCCAATTTAAGATGGGACATGGAAGCACGCAATTGCATTGCTCTTGTATGGTTGTTCCGAGTGTCCTTGTGGCATTATTACAATAGGTGCCAGAAATTTCAAACAGGAAGCAGTTTGAATGTTCACCATGCGGTGTGCAAAGGCTAAGCATGTGGTCTAACCAGAGTGAGGCACTCTGAAGGCCCGCTAATTTCTGAACATGCCTTGAAGTGTTACTGGTTTCAGTGGGAGACAAGCTTGATGGAACTTGAATTTAAGTTCTAGTGAATCAGCCTGTACTTAACTCTCTCCCAGGATTTAACTGGGCTTAAATTCAGCAGCACTTACGTGTGCTTATCTGTCACTGAATCATACCATAAGTATTTCCATTTTTGCATGTAGCATGTTCTTACTTGGTGGCTGGAGGAAGCATGTGGGTGGATTTAGATGGCTTGGAGCAGCAGGGTAGGGGCTACTAAAGCCTGTATCAGAGTGGAGAAGGCACCGTTGCTTTCCTTGACATGTGGTCAAACTGGGCATTTGGGATGGGAGTGAAATCACATCCAATTTTGCCCATTCAAATTAACCTGCACACAAAACCCCAGTTATTCTTTGGAATCTTTCTGAATTTTGGAATGGAATTCTCCAATTAAAATGCATACAAAATGAGTCTATTATGGGAAAGTGCAGAAAAATGAACATTTTCGTAAAAATAGCATGCCAGGACACATCGCATTAGTAAAATTCTTGCCAAAATTGTAAGTGGGGCAAAACTTAGTGTTGTGAGCCGCCCCGAGGCTGCTGCAAGGGGCGGCATAAAAATATTTAAATAAATATTTAAATAAATAAATAAATAAATAAATAAAACTGCGCACAACACTCCATGCAAGTTGTGATGCTTTAAAAACAAAATCTCAACATTCCTGATCAACTGAATTTAAAATGGGAAGAATGATAAACTGAAACTGTGCGATTCCTCTGCTGCAGCACAGGGAGGTTGTGCTGCATTTGCTGCAAGCCACTCAGAACTCTGGGAAAGTGATTCTGTTTACCCTGGGAATTAATGTCGAACGCTTCCTCATAGGGATGGCAAACAAGTGTGTTTACCCAGATTTTGTGAACGTTGGACTTCTCTGCTTAATTTGGACTTGTGGTTGCAATCTCTTCTTTTTCTTTGCACCATTGGGAAGATCACAAAAGATGAACATGACTGCATGTGAAAGGTGCACAGCGTCCCTCAAATCAGTGCAGATTTCAGAAAGTGCATAATTCTGCCCTGCCCCCACGTAGATTAAAGTGTGAAACGGTGCTTTTATAAGGTTGCACAGTCGAAAGCTTTCTTCTTGTCAACACTGGCATATTTTTTAAACATGAGCAGATATTCAAGAGCTTGCAAACATTTGGGGGCAATGTGTTCAGCTTGTGTTTGCATTTGGGATTGCAAACAAGCCACATGGTCACATTTTGCACACGAATACAAATTTTGATACATCGCTACTTCAAAATCGTTATACTTAGTTAGAGACGAGTTGATGCCAACTTGAGTTCCTCCAGCCAGGTGTGTTTTACTATTCCCATTGCACATCTGTGTTTTTTTCTCAGAGGTCTGCAGAACTTCAGATAGGAAATTAGAAATGATTTCTCATGCTCTAAAGTTCACAGCTTTCATTGGTTGATGAAAATGGTTCAGAAATAGCATCAGTAAAACCAATTTAGTTGGAGGCTGACTCCAGCTATTACAGAAATAATATTCACGTAAAGGAGGAAAAACCATTGGAGGAAGTGATAGTGTGTGCTTGGGCATCAGAAGCGCTTTAATCTCATCCGCCAACATTGAATAAGACAGCTAGTTATTGGACTGAATTTGTTCTGAAAACAGAGTACAATGTAAGACAAGCGGCTCTTCTCCACAGTTCTTAGACCATGCAATTGATTATTGATAAGAAAGTGTATTGGATGATGAATAATTGGAATTATATTTAGCAGTAGTGATTGCTAAGGCTGAAACAATAATCAAAATGAATAGCATTCTTGAGCACAGTGGGAAAAGCAGGGCTGGCCATTTGCAGGTCAAGCTCGCTTCAAATTGCATTTGACTGATTTTCCACACTGGTTGCAGACACATTTGCAAGTGTCTGGGGATAGTTTCCCTAAGACTATCTCCTCTTTGCTTTCCAGGTCTCTTTGGCCAGATTCACCAACATTTAATCCAGCCAGTTGTAGTGAACCATGTGATTTTTGTCTGTGATGTCACAGTGCTAAATCTGACATCATGATGTCATGAGCGATCTACAAACAAAATTACATTTGCCTTAGCCAATAGGATTGAAGAAATCATTGGCCAGTGAAGCTGCCCAGTTAATCCAACCACTTTGCTCAAGCCTAGTTCGGGCTTGTGTTGTGACCATGATGAAAGCGTTCTGTGAAATATTTGTCCTATGCACAGATCTCCACTCATGATTTTTCACAGCAGCGCTACATTCAAACTCCATGATTTCAGACACATCTGTAAACTGCCCTGATGTGGAGGAAGAGACATTGCGATTCAGATGCCCCTCGGGCAGGATCATAGCAGAATCTTAGCTAATTAGAAAGGAATTAAAAATGTTGACTCTTCCACATTAAGTGGCCATTCCAGGGCTAGTTCTTCACACTTTCCAGAGGATGTATAACCAACGGCATAATATGCTAAAGCAGCTGAAATAATGTGTGAATAAGGTCTCCAGCTGCAAATTGATTAACTTAGGAGAGAGGTGGATTGGCTGTATTACTGTTCACCCAGTCACGGCACGGCATTTCGCAACATTCTTCTCCTCTCCATTTTATCCTCACAACCACAACCCTGTTGTTGAGAAGGGCCTTTTCAGGGGTGGCACCTCGACTGTGGAACATGCTTCTCAGGGAGGTTCGCCTGGCGCCATCGCTCTATTCTTTTCAGTGTCGGGCAAAGACCTTTTTATTCTCCCAGTATTTTAACAATTAATTGGTTTTATCCTTGTTTTCCTACTATTTTAGATGCAGTGTGCTGTGTGTTATGATATGGCTTTGTTCTTGGTTTTCTGTTCCCTATAAGTCACCCAGAAACTTTTTAGTAATAGAAAATGTTTAAATAAATAAATAAATAAATAAACTCTGTGAGGTAGCTCAGGCTGAGAATCCATGACTAAAGTCACCCAGTGAACCCCATGATCAAGTAGGGACTAAACCCAGGTCCCTTGAGTCCCCGTTGAGCATTCTTGACCGCTGCTCCATCTGGCTCCAGCCATTTCCTATCCCACACTGTAGAACTCCTGTCCATGTGAGCTCCTACGTGCTGTGCATGCAGATCATCCAGCGTGGTGCTGGGGCAGGGGGAAGAGGGAAGCAGACCCTGGAATACAGTCCAGGCATCAGATCTTACTGTGCAGATTGTGTGGCATGAATCCTTGCTATTTTATTTATTCGCTGTATTTGTATCCCACCTTTCTTCCATTGTGGGACTCACGGTGGCTCCATGAGGTTCCCAGGTGGTCTCCCCTCCAAGCTCAGCCAGCCCCAGGCCTACTTAGCTTCAACACGGCGGAGGCCTTTGCTAGTGCCCAAAGCAACCGTGACCTAGGTCAGCTGCTGAGTTATTTTCTCAGCAGTGCCTCGGTATTCCTTGCCACACCCAGATGTGGGCATCCAGCTGCTTTCCTATAACCTTTTCCGAGCACTTCCTGAGGTGTGAAAAACTCCAGGGTAGGGCATTGAAGTTTTGTCTTACAATCCCTTACAATTTCAGAGAGGCCTGATGATTCAGAACACATGCCAAGGACTGCCATTCAGTTATATTGGAGCATTCACACATGCACACACAACACACATGTAAGCCACTGTATTTACCTTTACCTTTACCTAGACCTTTACCTTTCAGTGGTCCAGCCAGAATTTTACCACAGGCACTTCTGTAGCCATAACAATTATCCAGATGAACAGTGTAAGCATTTCATAGAAGGCAGGCAAGTCTCTGTGGTCAGAGAATGTGCAAAGGTTTGGTTCATGGTCTACTGACTTACAGCAAATCTTTTCTAGCCCTTACAGAATATTCATGTACATTCTTCTTCATTTTGGGATAATTGACTTCCTCGATTAAAATGGCTCCTTAGGAACCATTCCAGCTCATGACCCAGCGAATAAGAAAGATGCTCAGCAGTCAATTGGCTCCACACCACCTTTAACATTCCCTTTTGTTTGTGAAGTAGTAAGCAGGTCTACAATGCGGATATAGATTGTGGAGAGCAGTGAAAAATGTTTTGCGTGTGCCCATGCACTGGGGAAAGAAAATATCACATTTTGTTTGCTGACTTCCATTTTGCAGTTTGCAATTTAGGCAATGAGTGATGTCCTGAATCCCCTTCAGAGCAACTATAGCTGGAGCATGTTCAGAACCGGTTTCCGGGCTCTTACGGTGTACATCTCTACTCCATCTGCACCCTGAGGAAGATTTTTCATGGAGGAATTGAGATTAGCAAAGCTCTCATAACCTCTGGATGAAGTCCAGCTGTCATTGCTAAAATAATTTTACTGAATTTTTCATGTGGCATTAGTGATTCGTTCAATGAGGCAAAGTCACCTTGTGGGCTAATCGAAGGATTGCTTATAAAGGTTATTTTGAATATTTGTGATCCAAATCAAATGAAAAAGATAACCTTTGAGAGGATACGCCTGGCTGTGATTCGAACGTGACAACACTTGGGCTACTCTTACAGTGGAGATGTTACACTGTTGAATATTTTATCTTCATATGTTCTGTGTACAGTCTTGCAAAAACATAGAGCATAATCAAAACACGTAACTATTTGGGACATGCAGACCTAGGTAGCAATTGTCCCCTTAAAAAGGAACATCACCTTTTCCGTACTTGCACCAAAATTGCATTATCTCCACAGCCGCCTCTCTTGTTCATTCCATAATTGCCAAATTGAGGACATAAAAAGCGGCAGAAAGGATAAGACACACCAGGAATTCCTGCAGTGAAATTTTCTGCTTTGGGGACTCATTTTGCTCCTAGTTTGGTAGCACAGTGTTGCCCACTGCTTGCTGGGTATTTCCTTCCCATCACAGGAAGCTCTTCCTGTGCAGGACAGTTGATATGGAAATATAAATATGCTGCAAGCTCGACTCCACTTTGGAAGCAGATTCTACTGTGGAATTGCCTTCGACGCCGTCTGGTCCATGCTTATTGGATGAATTTCAGTTGTTGCGGCCTGATGATGTGGACAAGGTGCTTGGACGGGTACGCCCTACCACTTGCGTACTAGACCCATGCCCTTCCTGGCTACTTAAGACAGCCAAGGACGGGATTGGGCCCTGGATCCGGGAGGTGGTCAACGCCTCTTTAAGAGACAGCCAGGTGCCTGCACTCCTAAAGGAGGCGGTAGTCCAGCCAGTCCTAAAGAAGGCATCCCTGGATCCAGAGGTGGTCGTCAATTATAGACCGGTGGCCAACATCCCGTTTTTGGGCAAGGTACTAGAGCGGGTGGTGGCGGGACAACTCCAAGCACTCTTGGAGGAGACAGATTATCTGGACCCATTTCAGTCCGGTTTCAGACCCAGGTACAGCACTGAATCTGCCTTGGTCGCCCTGTATGATGACCTGTACAGGGAGAGAGACAGGGGGAGTGCGTCCCTGTTGGTTCTCCTGGACCTCTCAGTGGCTTTTGATACCATCAACCATGGTATCCTTCTGGATAGGCTAGCGGGACTGGGAGTTGGAGGCACTGCTTGGCGGTGGTTCTGCTCCTATCTCTACGGCTGATTTCAGAAGGTGGTGCTGGGGGACTATGGCTCTGCGCCATGGCAGCTATGCCATGGGGTACCGCAGGGGTCCATTTTGTCCCCCTTGCTATGTAACATCTACATGAAACCGCTGGAAGAGGTCATCAGGAGGTGTGGGCTGTGGAATCATCAGTATGCTGATGATACCCAGCTCTACCTCTCGTTCTCTACCGATCCAGGTGAGGTGGAGGCTGTGCTGAACCGGTGCCTGGCTGAGGTAATGGGCTGGATGAGGGCCAATAAACTGTAGCTCAATCCAGACAAGACGGAGGTCCTGCTGGTGGGCGGCTCGGGTCTTGAAGCGGGGGACTTGGGCCTTGTCCTGGATGGAGTTGCGCTCCCTCAAAAGGACAAGGTCCGCAGCTTGGGGGTACTCCTCGATCCGGAGCTGTCGTTACAGGCCCAGGTGATGGCAGCGGCGAGGAGTGCTTTCCTACAGCTTCGGCTGGTACATCAGCTGCGTCCTTTCCTGGACTATGACTGCCTGGCGACAGTGACACATGCGCTGGTAACCTCGATTAGATTTCTGCAATGCCCTCTATATGGGACTGCCCTTGAAGATGGTCCGGATACTTCAGTTGGTGCAAAATAGAGCTGCCAGGTTGCTGACGGGGACTGGGCATTATTCTCATATAACCCCAGTCCTCCGTCAGCTCCTCTGGCTCCCAATTGAAGTCCGGGCCCAATTCAAGGTGCTGGTTTTGACCTATAAAGCCCTAAACAGTTTGGGACCTGGATACCTAACAGACCGCTTACGCCCTTATATGCTCTCCCACCCTTTAAGATCTGCAACGGCGGCCCTCCTCCGGGAACCCTCTGTGAGGGAGATTAAGTGGGTAAGTACTCGGAGGGGAGCTTTCTCGGCGGTGGCGCCCAAACTATGGAATGCGCTCCCTGGAGAGGTTCGCCTGGCGCCGTCGGTATTTGTTTATCGGTGCCAGGCAAAGACCTTTTTATTCAAGATGTATTTTAATTGTTAGTTTGTTGATTTGGGTTATGGGTTATTAGGTATTTATGTATTTGAGTATTGTTTAAATGTGGGGTGTATTAGTATTTGGGTTTAGAGGTGGAGGGTGTTTATTTAATTTACTTGGTTTTCATTTGTATTTAAGTTGACTGTATTTAAGTTGCTGAAATGCACCGAGGGGGGAGGGATAAATTAATATATGTTATGATTTTATTGTATTTTAAAATTGTTGTGAGCCGCCCCGAGGCTTTGTTGCGATGGGGCAGCATATAAATGTTTTAATAAATAAATAAATAATAAAAACAGAGTGAGTCAGAAGGGGTCTCCCGGGCCATCTAGTCTGACCCCCGGCTGCAGCTGGCTCCACTCACGACATGCCCATTATGTTCCAGCCTCTTTGAACACCCGCACCGACGGGGCCTCAACCACCTCCCATGGAAGCTCATTCCATACCTTCAGGGCCCTGTTAGGAAGTGCTTCCTGGCATCCAAATTGAAGTTTGGTTCCTTGAGCTTTGCTTCGTTGGAGCGTGTCCTGCCTTCCTCTGCAGGGGAGAACAGGTCACTACCTGCCTCCATGTGACATCCCCTCACATACCTATATGTCACCAACAGATCCTCTCTGAGTCTCCTCTTCTCCAGGCTGAAGAGACCCAGGTACCTCAGTCTCGCCTCATACCCCATCCCCTGCAAACTGGCCACCAACCCTATGGCCCTATGCTGCACTGACTCTCACCTGGCTATATGCATTGGCACAGCTCCTTCTAGAGTGACCCAATCATAAGTCAGCTGGAAAATGCAGTATACACAAAGCTGAGGCTGGCACCGTACGCACCAGTACAAAGCACCCAAAGAGGGCTTTTGTGGGCTAAATCATCCTGCTAAAACATCTGTGGGGATGGGATGGGATGAAATGCAGCCCCACATTATAACTGATGGATATGTTCCAAGTAGCATCCTTTCTCCTTTTCAGTACATTAAAGTTTTGAAGAGGTCAAAGCCAAAAGTTCTAGGCTGGAGTGAAACAGGCGTTCTCAGTGTACACGATTAAACTGGTTTTGAACTTTGAGGATGACCCGGACGACATTCATTGAAGCCATCCTGGTGGAAATTTACCACCGCTCTTTGTAAATGTTTATAATAGGGACACTTTATCAGGTTCCATAGACCTTTTGTCCATTCTCTTATCTTGTTCCCACAGCTAATGCATTTTAAATAAATAATAGTCAACTCGAGTCTGAGTTGAGGTGGGAAAGAGAAAGTTATTGACTGAAGAACCCTCAAGAGTTATTTATTCCCATGGTTCTAGTAAGAATACAACATCAACACTCTAGGCTGTCATTGTGGTAATATGAGTTCATCAAAAGAACTCTTTACAAAGCAGCTTTGGTTGAGTGAATTATTAATGGTGGAAATATAACCTTTAACTCATTCAGTCTATCGTGCTCCTTTGTACTCCTCTGTCTTGTATAACTGGAACGCAACACAATAAATCAGTGGGCAGATGCAATATTAAATATAAGACATATTGCTTGAGTTATGGATTGCCTACACAAATACCACTTAATGGTTGTATTTGGAAGCAGTTCCTCTGTTTGAGGACTTGACAGTGATAGATAGTTCTGCCCAAGTTTTGTTTTATCATGGAATCGGACAGTATAAGGGGGAATTTGCTTTTCCCCCAAACCATACTAGATCTCCCTTGGACTGCTTGTATGTACTCTCCTGCCATTATGTTCATCCGAGGGTGACTTATTTATATAATTGTATGTTAAGGATGCTGCCCGAACCACGCTTGCCAAGCAGTAAGTCCCACTGAATGTCCAAGCACCAAGTCAGCACTCATTGGATTGCTGTGTAAGTCAGCAGTGGGGCCCGAGCTACCCTGGAGTAACCCCCGTTGCTCTTTGTGGGGCTGTGCCCCAACTTCTCAAAATGCTCTGCATGTACTCCTGATCTCGGGTATCATTAACGCAAATGTTTTAAGGTAGATGAGCATTGATATCCCCCTGTTAGGGGCTGAGGACTAAGAGATGATGGACTGATGACTGAGATCAAATATTCAGCAGGGACTTGCCAGTTCATCACTAATGCTTGAAACCCCAGGGGATTTTTAGTCCTACCCCAGCCAGAACCCAAACCCTCTCCCCACAAAAAAGCAAAATAAAACCTTGCACCTTCCTTCTGATGTATGTATGTATCCATTTATTTATATCCCACTTTTTCTTACAAAGAACTCAAAGTGGCTTACATCATTCTCTTCCTGCTTCTTTCAGTCTTGTCTCTGCAACAACAACCCTGTGAGGTGCATTGGGCTGAGAGTCTGTGACTGGCCCAAAGACCCGGGTCACCTGAGTCCCAGCCCCTCACTCTTAACCACTACACCACACTGGCTCTCAAACACAGGATTTCTGGGAGTCCAGTGTCAGCAAGGTTCCTCTGGAAACTTTGCTGGTAGGACTGATAAAAATTGCCAGAGGTCAATTCAGATCAAGTTGCCCCCATTAGAGTTTACAGTGATAACGTTTCAAATTCATACTGGTGAATGGAGGAAACCATGGGCTACGAAAGGGGGAGTGGAAGGCTTGGGACCAAATCCTTTGCCCTCTTGAGCAGTATTATAATAAGATCAAACAAGCAAGAATAAATTAAGCAATATTAAAATAAGATTTATACAACATTCATAATACTATGATTATTAAAATAAGATTTTAAAAATATTTCAATACTATTAAAACTGGATACACCATTGTGCCTCAAATTTCCATTCTCTCAGCAGCAAAACTTGGGCCTGTGAAGGAGGCCACTACATAATCCTGAGGATGGAGAAGGCATTCTCCAGGGGAGATCCATTAAAAAAGCCATCAGAAAATGGTTTCTCAGAATTATGAGAAATGCCATTCCACTTCGGGGTGGAGAAAATTTCCAGGGGCTTCGGGATTGCATTAGTGGAAGTGGCATGTCACCTCCCACCAGCGCAGGTCTGTCCCAAGGCATTTTGTAGCCTAACATGATGGCATCTCCTCCCATTCCATATTTCGAAGTTGACAGGGCTACCTGTGGACTCCTGCGATGGGCCACCATCCTTCACTGCCCAGGAGCAGAGCTCTGTGAAAGCAGAGCAGGCTACATGGTACATGGTTCTCTCCTCCAACACCTGGCTGGCTCTCCCCGCATCTGTTGCTTGGGGCAACCACCTCTCTCCGCCCAAGGGCAGGACCAGCCCCTTAGGCCACCTGTGCTCTCCAGCCATTGCTTGAGAAGCAGCATTTTAATCACAGCACTCCATTGGTTCTCCTGGAAAGTGCCTTGATGCAAGTATGCACATGGGAATTAGGACACAGACTAACCACTGACAGACTCATAAAATTAGGTCCACCCTTGGAGGTAAATCCCATTAAACTCTAACAGGGAGCCATGGCTTCAAAATGGGGTGGGCACACACTTTGCTTAAATTCCTGAACATTCGTGCTCAGCCTTGCTGCTCTGTTATGACACTGTGTTTCCCAGAGCTGCCATTTTATGTTCCTCTGCTTTGCTCCCTTTCCCTACCAGAAGTGCTTCCTCCATTTTTTATGTCACCATTTAAGTCTAAACTGAAATGCTCCATTTTAAAAATTGCTTTCTAAAACTTGATGGAACGGATTCTCAAGGCTCCATTTTAATCATATTTTCTGTTCCACCTTAATGCGCTGCGCTGTGTGATGTGTTTATGGGTGGCACTATATAAACTAAAGCCGTACATTAAAAATGCTTCGTGTCCCAAACGCTCCTGAAAAATGCCACAGTATCAACTGCATTCTCAGCAGAATCTTTCCGAATGCTTTGCTGGGCTGGGGGATTATTGTATTCAAGTTCTCATAGATCATCTTGATGGATAATAAAGTACACAATAGTTCTGTCGTGTACTGTAGTTTTGCCTCGCGAGGAGACAGGCTCCTGCTGCCATATTTACTTTAACTGCACAAGTCTGAGCAAGACTTGATAGACCATCGCCCTGCTTTGGATCTTTGGTTTATCTCAGCCCTGGGCCGCCAATGCTACCTGAGATCCTTTCATGGAAGCAAACCAAAGTCCAGCCTTTCCAAACCACATGCTCTCGTCCTGTAGTACCATGACACACTCTTGTGTGGGCCTGCCCTAAAGGCTTGTCCAGAAACGAGCTAGTGCGGAATGTGGCACCAACTGTTCTGGCATCAGCCGCCCACCAAGTTGAGAAGACAGAGGGCTTCCTCCAAGCCAGCAGCACTGGGGGGACCAACATGCCACACACAGCTGGTGCAAATCTCCTCTTTGGCAAGCTGCCATGAAGATAAGGCGTGGCCACAAGAGTCTGCGGGCTGAAGTCCTGCGTGCTTAGCCACTCTCCTGCTCATGCTTTTCAATGCAAGTCAAAACCTGAAAGTATCTTGACTTCTACTTACCTGACTTCCCATTAAACATTTTTGATTTTAAGTTCTCCGTCTCCTGTCCCCCGTCTCCGTCTCCGTCCCCATCTTCCCCTTGCCCTTGCCCTTCCCCTCCCTCTCCCTCTCCCTCTCCTTTGGCCACCCATGCTTTTTATTTCTTTTTTAAACTTCTGGCTAAATAGCAGAAAGTGTGAATTGTAAGTGGGAGAGGGAGAGGATGAGAAAGGGGCCTTGGATTTTGAGAAGATAATTTTGCTGACAGCTCATACAGGATAGTGACTTGCACAGCACTTATTGATAGAAATGGAAAAGTTCAGGCTTATGCACCTGTATAAGCAGTGCACAGAAGTGTCCATCAGGTGTTGCTAGCAGCAGAGGCAGCATGGGAAGGGAAACCAAACCCTCCAGCCTGGGACGTCTTTCCAATGCTAGTTTTCAGTTGCCTCTTGCCGCCACCTCTACATTCTTGCAGCTACCTGCAGTCCCCACTGAACTTTTCATTTGCTTGCCCTCCTCACCTCTGCTTTCCTCTACGATCTGGACCCTTAGCAACTACTTTGCCCTGTGCAGTGCTCATCGCGTGTGCCTTGAGGTCAGCATACCTCTCTCTTGCTACCTGTTTTTGGTTGTGAGTGTGTTGCGGGGTGATTGTTTTGTCCTCCACTTGACACAAGGCAATGCATTTTCTTTTCCCTGTCTCCCAAAGGCAGTTGTCTTGATTCTCCTTTCCTTTTTACAGTGCAAACCAGACCACAGCAGGGACTCAGCAAACCTTGTGTGCTAGAATGTAGGCAGAAGGTGCTTTCATGGGTCATCATTAATCATTCTTGTTGGGTTTGTGCTGGCTCTCTTCAGGTAAGGCAGTTCACTGATGGATTGAGTGGGGTCTCCAAATGAGGAAGCATGGCAGAAAAAAGGGGGTGGGAAAGAAAGCTTAAGAAAGAAAAGAAAAGAAAAGAAAAGAAAAAAGAAAAGAAAAGAAAAGAAAAGAAAAAAGAGGTTCAGTAGCAGCAGTAGTGGTCAGCTGTAGCTCTTTTTTTTTTTTTAGAGGTGATCCAAAGGTCTATTTTTAAAGTCTGGCTTTAATGAACAAGAGTTGAGACTATTCAGTTAGATTTTGGCATGCTTGTATGGTTTTCTTGAAACTGTCCAGTTTGTGACTCTTCCATGACCCAGCTCACGTTTGACAGATGCAATGATACAGGCTCATTGGAGAGCTTCCAACAACCAGTTTGGGGTTCCAAAACCTATCCCCCCACTCCTCCCATAATCCTTCATGTCAATGTCAAGATCACATATTTATTTCTGTTTTTATTTTAAGTATTTAATATCACTCCTTATATCCATGTTCTCAGGATTTTTTTGGATGCCCTCGTATAAGAACAGGGTCAGCAAATGAACATGGCAGTTCAGGAGATAATGGGATTAAATGGCTTTCAAAGGTTTAGACAGCCTTTGAAAGGGATTAGACAAATTTGCAGAAAGCTGATCCACCAGAGCAGCCGCTGGTTGATACTAAATCTCAGTATGAATATTTCCTTGATGGCCACATGGCATCTCCATCAGATCTCGCTTGAGGCTAGTACATTGGGCTAGGACTGGGGAGATCTGGGTTCCAGATAGAGTTATGCTAAAATTTACTTTCTGTTCTCGGTTACTGTGGACATGTCCTGTTCACAGCCCTGAACATGAGCAGGAACAGAATTCAAGGGAAATGTTTTTGCAACTTCCAGATTTGTAAGTGCGCAAGTTCACCCTGCCGAAAATGCATGCTTGTACGTTTTCCTCCAAGTCACTCAGGTCATGCAACATGCTCTGCCATTTGGGAAAGTTTGGACACAGGTTAAAATAAATACTTGATTTTTCCATTCCTGTCAATGTGTAGCTTCTGTCCCTGGGGATAGAAATATCCTGGGCACATTTTAAAGGTCACTTTTCAGTGCGGAAAGTATGAATGATAGTTCCCTCTCGTCTTTTTGTATATCAACATGCCTCCTTCTCCTGCCTCCCTTTCCAGTGATGCCATATTCTTTTCCCTCAATTATCATTTCTTCCCTCTGACTCAACATTCTGGGCCTTTGAGTTATTGGTTGTGGGAAGTCCTGACTGTGGTGTTTTCTTCTTAAGATTTTTCATACTCCTACAAACACTGAGTCTTCTGATAACCCTCACTTTTGTGTGGGTAGTCTAGATTTGGCTTCATCTGCACTAACACAGGAAAACTTAAATTAGTATTAGAAAGGATGATAAATTTGCCAGCCTTTGATGCTTCCTCTTGCTTGGTTTCTCAGGTCCTCACTTACTCATGAGGACCTCACTGGGTGACCTTGGGTGTGTTTCTCTCTCACACTTGCAAAGCTCACCAGATTGTGTAAGGATAACATAGAAAGAAGAGATCCATGTACCTGGAGCTCTGCAGTTCCCCATGTCTCTCCTCATTCTCTCCCTCCCTCCCGTATACTGTATATTATGCATGGCTGGAGATAGCCTTGGAGCTAATCCATCAGTTCACTTATTAATGGAAAAATGGTTTGCTGCAGTGTTTCTCATAATGCTCTGACTTATTGTGATCTTTCTGAACTCTGATCCATTTGTTCCAAAACTACGCAGCAATTATGTTGAGTATTTGGAGAGAGACCTACTATCCATCCTCATCTCTTTTTGGCAAATCACATGCAGGAAGCACTAAAATGAGGTTTGTGCAGTTTTCATAGGAAAGGGATGCTTTTTTTAACACAAGGCCTGAAGCAAGCTTCAGAGTTGCCCACTGGAATTCAGGAAAAAGCTACAGAGCCAAATTTCAAAGGACAGATCCTTGGTCCATTGACATTTAAAGCCCATCACATTAGAAGAGATTACATATTATTTTCCCAGATAAATATATTTATCTGATATTATTTTCCCATCAGTTTTTGATGATCATCTATTAATTTAGTTTATGAATTAACAAGAACTATAAGTGTGTCAAGAACTATGAACAAGAACCTGGCCATGGTGTGTAAAGACCTATTTCTAATATTCTCTATTTCTATAGACCTATATTTCTAAGACCTATAAAGACCATTGATTTTTTGGTGATGAATATCTCCAAAGGCCTACATCGATCTTATTTCTGGCAAGAACACTAGAAACATAGAAACAAAGCGAGTCAGAAGGGGCCTCCTGGGCCATCTAGTCTGACCCCCAGCTCCAGCCAGCTCTGCTCATGACATGTCTACCATGTGCATGTCCAGCCTGGAACACCCCCACCGATGTGGCTTCAACCACCTCCCATGGAAACCCATTCCATACCAGTTGGGGTCCTAACTGCCAGTAAGTACTTCCTGGCATCCAGATTAAACCTTGGTTCCCTGACCTTTACTCCATTGGAAGGCGTCTTGCCCTTTTTTGCAGGGGAGAACAGGTCTCTACCCACCTCCATGTGGCACCCCTTCATGTACCTATATATCACCAACAGATCCCCTCAGAGTTTCCTCTTCTCCAGCCTGAAAAGACCCAGCTCTCTCAGTCTCACCTCTTACAGCTTTCCCTGCAATCCAGCCACCGTCCTTGTGGCCCTACTCTGTACCAATTCCAAATATTGTCACAATGCTGGCAGTTCCAGGGTCAGGGATTGGAAAACTAAAAGCTAAAAGAGCTGAAACCCCATAGCAACAGCTTATGTAATTGATGAGGCTGTCATGGAGGAAAAGGCTATGAATGGCTACATCAATGGATACACACCTCACTGTATTAATCACAGAACATGTGAATGAGATGAAACTGGACACTGTGTGAACCGAAGGTGGACCTGATCCAGCAGGGCTCTTCTTATGTTTTATGTGGACACCCCAGAATTCTTTACTCAGAACTAATGTATCTCATGACTGGTTTGTTTGTTTCTTAACTTATATCTATACGATGCGGTGCAATTATTTGCTTACTCTTCTACTTGTTGATTTTCTCCTTGCAAAGTGAGAATCTGTTTGTGAGCCCTCATATTTTTCAGCCGATTCACAAGTTAGGCAACAAAACTTTGGCTTGCCATCATGTGTACAAGGCATGAAGAACTGCAGTCAGTGCTACCCTACCTGGCAAGTGTTCCAGCCACATACTCATATTTGAAAATGTGTTTGCAGCAGTTGTATGTTAACTTCTTTTAAAAGCAGGAATTATTAAAGAACTTACTGGTATACCTAAAAATGTTATGTATGGAGAGGTTCTCAATGTGTCTTCCTTTCTCCATGAATTCCAGCGAAGAGCTGATGGATCTAATATGCAGTGCCTATTGTCTTTGTCCTTTATTCAAGAATTGGAATATAGATTGCAGCTTTGAACAAATTAAATCTCTTTTCTATGTTTCCACTAGACTAACACTAGACTGTCTCTTAAAAACACAATGACCAGTTGTTAGAGGTAGATAATTAGACTGTAATTATCTCAAGTTTCACTTTTTCTTTAAATGAATGACTTCTCCACCTACGTTCCTTGAAACTTCTACATCGTGCAATTATTGTGTTCCAATCTTCCCTGCCTCCTTCCCTCCTCCCCTCTGCCACAATGTAGGAAAACTCAGCCATTCTGTTAGGGAAATGATCCCACTGCCAACATTTAAGAAGTACAATGGCGTAGTATTAGATTCTGCAGTCTAACCAACGGAGCTGGAGATCATGGTTGATCATGGCTTGAACTTGGCATTGTTGGCTTGAACTTCTTTTGTTCAGAGCTACTTGTAAAACTTGGTTTTCTTTCTTTATGAATTCCTTGCTGACCCTTTTCGACAGGGGTCAGAAATCTAGAGTCGTCTCAATGTTGTGAGAGTTCACTTTCCACCAGGGGAAGCCTGCATGGTCAAAGACGGTGGCAGTAATTCATCAACATCTGGAAGACATACATTCTTCACCCTGCTTTAGGATGTCTTTGCATGTGAGGCTGAGGCTCATCACACAACAACACAGCTGACTGTACATTCAGCTGAAAGCTGTATATACACATGCAGATGTACCCCAACACACACATTTCTAAAAGCTTGAAAGCTTAACACTGTATTGTATGAAGCGGTCAATGCAGCCTGGTCAACTTCTTAATTCAAATGCAAACTCTAGATTGGCCGGAATAACGATATGGATGCCCTAGTTTCTCTTCCACACAAACAACTCAAGTGTGTGTGTGCGCGCATATATAAATCCCTGGTTTCGGAGGAGGACTTTTTAGGGGTGGTGGACCAACTGCTAACTGGGAAGGAGGGCTAGAACTCAGTGCTAGAACACTTGCATTGCAAGTGCTGGACTGGTTGGATTACTGTAATGCGCTGTATGTGGGGTTGTCCTTGAAGACAGTCCAGATACTTCAGTTGGCTCAGAATAGAGCTGCCAGGATGTTAACGGGGACTGGCTGGTTTTCACATATAACTCTGGTCCTCTACACTGGGTACCAATTGAAGTCTGGGCCCAATTTAAGGTGCTGGTGATGACCTACAAAGCCCTAAATGGCTTGGGTCCAAGATACCTGAAGGAGCGCCTTCTTCCCTATGTGCCCTCCCAGCCCTTGAGATCAAAGGTGGAGGTCCTGCTCCAGGAGCCCTCCTTGAAGGAGATTAGGAGGGTAAGTACCCAAAGTGGTACTTTCTGTGGTGGCACCCCAACTATGGAATATGCTCCCCAGAGAGTTTTGCCTGGCACCAACATTATATTCTTTTCGGCATCAGGCAAAAGCTTTTTATTTTCCCACTATTTTAATGTTTAATTGATTTTAACTGGGGTTTTAGTATTGCAATTGTCAGATGCTGTGGTGTCTGTTTTATTCTACTCATTTTTGTAGTCCGTCCTGAGATGTCTCTAGTGGATGGGTTAGAAAAGCTTTGAATGAATGAATGAATGAATGAATGAATGAATGAATGAATGAATGAATGCAGAAAGAAGCCAGTTCAATCCCAGGCCTTCTTGGTAGGGCAGGAAAATCTCTTGACAGCCACTGGCTGTCAGTGTTAGGAACACTGGGCTTGATGGACCAGTGGTCTGACGCAGTGCAAGGCAGTTTCCTATGGTCCTTTGTACCCAGTCCATGGCCTCTGAGACGGGCTGCCAACAAGTTCCATGGCCTCTTCCATTACTTTCTGCATGGTCTTCTTGTCTTGGCACTTGTGGCTGCCCTGCAGCCTCTAATGGCTGATCTGTAACAAAAATAGTGCGAGAGCAGCTCAAAACATTTTAAGCCCGGCATATGGAAATGGCAAGAGCCACAGAACTAAATGGAGTTGCTCCTGATGTTTCCCAGTTAGGGGAGAATTGGCAACCTGGCTGAACATTTGAACTCCATCATATTTTATGGCTCTGCCTCTGCTTTCTGCAATCTCTTGCATAATGAATGACAACTCTGTTGCCAAACGGTTCCTTCCTCTTGCCCAGTCCAGATGGTTTCTTTCCACCTGCTTGCAGCACAAGGCAGTACACACTTGCCTGGGACTCCGTGGCATCGTTGCCTGCCATGCAGGCCACCTGCCGTAGCCGCGTGTTGCGTTCCTCTGAGCTGCCTTGGCTGTTGACTGGAATCTCTGCCTTGCCTAGCAAAATGGGACCATTCCTTCCATCCCCCATTGAGGCATCCTCTAAACCTCGGATGAAGGACGAGCCCCTCAGGCTCTGAAAACCTAAGAATGATTCTGTTGGATTTCACGCTTTCCCATATATAGTGGGAAGTCCAGAGGCTTGAGGCTTAATCCAGACAAGATGGAGGTCCTATTGGTAGGTGGTTCAGCCTTTTGGGTAAATGATTTTAGCCCTGTTCTGGATGGGGCACTCCCTGTAAAGGACAGGGCGTGCAGTTTGGCAGTGTTCTCAACCCAGAGCTGTCCCTGGAGTGTCAGGTGGCGGCAGTGACGAGGAGCGCTTTCCTTCAGCCTCAGCTGTTCCATCAGCTGTGTCCTTACCTGTGTGAGCAGTGCCTAGCAACAGTGAGCCATGCCCTGGTAACTTCCTGCTTGGACTACTGTAATGTGCTCTATGTGGAGCTCCAGATACTTCAATTGGTCCAGCATAGAGCAGTCAGGATGTTAACAAGGACTGGCAGGTATGCACATATAATGCTGGTCCTCGGACAACTACTCTGGTTGCCAATGGAAGTCTGAGCCCAATTTCAAGGTGCTGGTAATGAGCTATAAAGCCCTGAACGGCTTAGGGCCTGGCTATCTGAAAGAGTGTCTCCTTCCCTGTGTGCCTTCCTGCTCCTCAACTTCTGGTGCAGAGGTGCCTCTTCAGGAGCCCTAATTGAAGGAGATTAGAAGGGTGGCTACCAGGAGAAGGGCCTTCTCAGCGATGGCACCCTGGCTATGCAATGCGCTCCCCAGAGAGGTTCACCTGGTGCCCACTCTGTGTTCCTTTCCTTATAAAAACCCTTTTATTCACCCATTATTTTAAGTTTGATTAGGTTTTAATGTGGGTTTTATTCACTGGATTTATTGGATGCTATGCTTTATTTTGATCTGTTTTTATTGTAAGACTGTCCCGATACGGTTGTAGTCGAACAGTACAGAAAAGCTTTAAATAAATAAATATATAGTGTACAAACCGCCAAAGTGACAGGTGAGCTGCAGCTGTGAAAGGAAAAGGTGAAAGCATCTGTAACCAGAGTGTGAAAACAGGTGCACACAAAGCTAGAGCATGAGTGTTATTCAGCCTTGTGCTTCCTCCAAGGAGCATGGGCCAAAATGATGGTCCTTCTTCTCTTTATCCCCCACCCACACCAAATTCAGTGAAGTAGTTGAGGCAGGAGGATGGTGAATGGACTAGTTGACCTGAAGTGCTCTGGGTCACGTTAAGATCTCAATAAGGGTATCAGCTTCCTACTCCCAACCACTAGTCTCAATTTGCCTTCTCTGCCTTCCGTGATCCCAAGTCTGTGCATCTGCCTGGTGTCACTCCTGAATAATTCTTCCAAGGCAGCATGAACAGGACCTCATGGAGGGCTGGGCCATGCACTTTGGGAGCTCTTTCTGAGAAAAGGGTGTAGGACAGCTGTGATATTATCTTTTAGGGGATCCATCCTTCCTCTACTAGATCAAGCTGCCTGGTCGGGCTTTGGTGGACTTTTATATTGCTTTGTTGATATCAAGGCTATCAAATTTTCTGTGTTCCCGCTTACACACACATGGAAAACACTGCTGATAGCAAGTGGATTTTATATTTGCAAAAATGGAAAATCCAGTTTTTCCCTATTTTTGTGCCCAGAGGACTTCAGAACAACTGTAGGTCCCTTCCTGTAACCATCCTATGACTTATGTTCAGTGTCTGCAGACCCCTTCTCCCTATTCCATTTTGGATGAGAAAGTTGCAGGCACTGTGAATTTAGCATCAAGTCAGTTCCCCCCCCCCCTGCACTCTATAGTGCCTTGCATGATAAAGAGAAATGCTCAGAACACTTGCGTATTTTTGCCATCCTTCCATTGACCTAATAAAGGTATTTAATGTTTATGCATTTGGAAACCTCTTTCTCCAGTGTGATCTCTTTGAGGGCATATGTGCTTGAAAGAGCTACCGGATTTGTATGATCCCACTTGTATAATCCAGCAATCTCATTATTTCCAGTGCGGGCAGATCGCCTGAGCAGAATCTGATAATGGAGATATTTGCATTTATGGGCTTAGCTAAAGATTCTTCACATGGCAGCAAAGGATGTAACTTCTTTTCCTGCTTCAAATTCCACCCTCCCCACCCAATAATGCATCTTTAAGATTTGGAGAAGGGATGATTCGACCTCAAACCAGGTGCTTCCCAGTTCCCATCAGCTTTCTCCAGGGTTCCCTTTAGAAGCTATTCTGCCATCTTTTAATGTTTGCCTCTAGCAATCTAGGTCTCTTTTGGGTCCAGATGGAGCCCATCCCTCTTGTACAATCCTGGCTTGGCCCCAAATATCCTCCAGTTCCTAACAAATCTGAGCGGCTTCTCCCTACACCGTGGTCTCATCCAGACATTGAGACTCTCCAGCTTTGCTTGGCTAGCTGGCTGTGCCCATGGAATGAATCACATTTTGGGCTGTGCTCAAGAATACCTCCACCTAATCATCCCCTTAAAATGAGGAACTTCCATAATGAACATCCAGCAAGAATATCACTCGAAGTTTAGAGAGCATTCTTAATAGCAGGTTTCATGGCCGTCTTATACATTATGGCTTTAATTAGGCGGAATTATTTCGTTCAGGTGGATTTTTACACTACATTAAGGTTTCATTTTGTTCCAAGGAGAAATCTGTAAGTTCATCCCACTCACTAGCTTTTCAAAGCATGAGATATCGAAGGAGCAAAACAGATGATCTTCTTAATCCTCCATTATGTAATCTTGCTCTGAGCTACAGTCATCCAAACGTTTGTTTATCTCTGTGCCCATCCACATGTTCAAGAAGATTTGGAAATGAGCGAAAAACACCACACTCTGTGCTTGCAGTATTGGATCCCATCTCACAAAGGAGATAATCGGGTGAAAAATGCACCAACAAAGCACAGCTGGCATGATTTGAGAGTTGCTGCACTTTTCCTACGAAAGAATATTACAGGGACTGGTGCTCTTTAGTTTGGGGAACGGGGTGGACAGATGTGAGAAACATTAACAATCAACTGCATAGTATGAAATGGATCGATTAGAACAGGACAGGAGATATCATTGGTCCTATACTTAATTCACAAATTCGGGGAGGGTCCATAGCTTAGTAAGAGATCACCTGCTTCACTAGCAGAAGTTCCCAGTTTCATAGGTGTTCTCTCCAGTTATAACAGAGGATCAGGACGTCGATTTAGGAGAGAGACCAAGACCAGGCTGAGGCACGGCTTTGCTGGCCCCAGCTGCTTTCTAAGTCACCTCCATCATGTGAACCTTTTTACAGCATCGCATTTAGATTCTGGCCTGCCTTATTGTGTGTACTTCCTTCTTCCTTTTTATCCCCTCAAGTTTTTAATCTAGCTGGAGTTTTTATACAGCTTTTATGAATACGCAGCTTGATGGTGCCTTCTTCTCCCACATCGTCATCATCATTGTTGTCATAATTGTCTCCTCCTACTGCTCCTCCTCCTCCATCACCATCACCACCACCACCACCAGTTTGTACTTACATTTTACCAAGCACCCCAGGAACCATGGGAGATGGTGGATCTCTGCTCCTGAGTCTGCATGCCCTGCTATGACCTTGTGGAGATGGGAGAATCCAAGAATGGATTGATCCTCCTTCCATGGATCCTCCTTCCATGCCATTGCATCTGCCATGCAAAAAACGTCAGGGACTTTCCTTCCAAGGGGGAGCAGGAAAAGTGTTGGGGTGAGGTGGAGAAGGAGACAGGGCCTGCAGAGCGCTCCCCACCATTCGTCCTACCCTGCCCACAACAAAGTAGGTGTAGTAGATGGTCCAGGGGCTCATCCAGATGACAATGTACAGAATGGGATGAACATGAACACCTGTTTGGCTCCGTTCTTCTCCCACCCTGCCTACTTCCATCTGGCAGAGTCTGGAATAGATGAAGGCTCAGATCTTGGAGCCGCTGTCCCTCAAGTGGCAGTCCCTTAGGACTGCACTCAGGATTGTTGTGATCTTTGTGTCAAATGTCCTAAAAGTGTAACAGAAGAGCAGTTTAGAAATACTTACAGCAAATGATTGAATGAATGTCACCTTCATGGCCTGCTGATGAGCGAAAGTGATATTTGGCTGGCCATAGTGGAGAGCGGGATGTTGATTAGATGGCCAGCGCTGGATGCATGCGAGCAACATACCCTCTAATGCAACTGTACTGGCAGTTTGTAAAAGGCAGACCTGATGTTCATGCCCACACCTCCCATCATCCCTGTTTTAGCTATGGACCTGTGACATCAAATATCAAAGACTTGTCCTCTGCCTTTCAAAACTCTTTAGTCTTTTTATAGCCTTGGAATGCTGTAGAGCTGCTTCTTCCTCCTTTTTTTTTATAATGTTGCATTTTAATTCTTGCAAATTGCTTGCCAATTTAATACCGGCAACATCTAAACAGTAAGTAATTGCTTATGATAATGAGTGCAAACTAATTTACTGGAATATGTTAGTATTCACAATGCACTTTTAAACTGTCGGCTGTTCCAAAAATACGGCACTCGGGTTTAACTGCAGCTTTTGTGGGATGGAGTTGCGGCGACAAATGGCAGACCCCTCAAAACCACCAGAAATAAATCTTCAGAAAGGCAGCTTCTGACTTCACAGCCATCTCCCCAAGAATCGCACCCATGCGGGCACAAGATCACTTCATCTTCTGCAGAAGGAGAACTGAGGAACAGTAGCAGCAGCATTCACAAAAGAGGCTTAAATAATTCAGCTTAATTACTGATTGATGTCTCGGAGATAAACATTTATGCCATGATAGAGTGCTGTTGTTCCCATATGGACTGTAAAGATTAATTTAAACAAATTTTAAAGCTAAGCAATGCAGTCATTTATGGATTTCCAAGCCTTTTTTTTCCAATGGCCTTCATTCTGGAAGTGATTATATCTCCACTGCGTCAGTCCACTGGCTGCGGGTTGCTGCTGTCTCATTTTATCTTATTAGAACAAAGAGAGGGTTGAATAGATAAAACACTACTTGAAATTTCATTGCTTACAGAAGTGCTTTCAGAGTGTTTACCCACTAGTCCACACTAGAATCATGTTGCATTTGGGATGAAATCCATCTGTTTCTTCATAATCCAGATCCGTAAAGGGGATGCATGCTGGGACTTGTGGGGTGTGTTTGTATGTGTGTGTGTGCACTTGGTCTTTATTGCCATTATAGCAACCCATTTGTAAGATCTTCCTAATGCCAGCATGGTATAGTGGTTAAGAGCACCAGACTGGGACTCAGGTGACCTGGGTTCTAGTCCTCAGCTGGGTGACCATGGGGCAGTCACAGACTCTCAGCCCAACCTGAGGAGCAGGTACTCCAGATCCCAAAGGATCTGGACAGACAATGGAAGTGGGCAGGAGACAACAGGGTGGCGTTCAATGTGGAGAAGTGCAAGGTCTTGCACTTGGGGCATAGGAATAGGTTCCATAAGTACAGGTTAGGGGACAAGTGGCTGGAGAACAGCACTTGTGAAAGGGATCTCGGGGTACTGGTTGACCGCAGGCTGAACATGAGTCAGCAGTGTGATGCGGTGGTCAAGAGGGTGAACGCCACCCTTAGTTGCATAGCCAGAAGTGTGGCTTCTAGATCAAGAGAGGCATTACTACCACTCTATATGACTCTGGTGCGCCTGTAACTGGAGTATTGTGCTCAGTTTTGGACCCCTCATTTCAGAAAGGATATAGCCAGGTTAGAGTCAGTGCTGCGTAGGGCCACAAGGTTGGTGGCCAGTTTGCAGGAGATGGGGTATGAGGTGAGACTGAGGAAACTGGGTCTCTTCAGCCTGGAGAGGAGGAGACTCAGAGGGGATCTGTTGGTGACAGATCTGTTGGTAAGGGGGATGTCACACAGAGATGGGTAGAGACCTGTTCTCCCCTGCAGAGGAAGGCAGGACGTGCTCCAGTGGAGCCAAGCTCAGGGAACCAAAGTTCCATTTAGACACCAGGAAGTAATTCCTGACAGTTAGGACCTTGAGGGTGTGGAATGAGCTTTCACGAGAGGTCATTGAGGCCCCATCGGTGAGGGTGTTCAAAGATAGCCTGGACATGCACATGGTGGGCATGTTGTGAGTGGAGCCGGCTGGAGCCTGGGCTCAGACTAGATGGCCCGGGAGATCCCTTCTGGTTCGCTTTGTTTCTATGTTTCTCTGCTACCTCACAGGGTTGCCGTTGTGGGGATGAGGTGGGAAGCTGGAGAAGGAGAATGATGTAAGTCGCTTTGAATTCATAAGAAAAAGTGGGATATAAATCTAATAAATAAACAATGCTTTTCTGCAGGGGGTGGGTTTTATCCTCTGGGGACCTTTCTCTAACATTGCAGGCTTCTGCGCTTGCAAATGATGCCTTAGCATTTGACAGAATAACTTGGACTGCAACTTCTTCACCGGAGGATCAGTGACGTGTCACCAGCTTGGCAGTGTGACTTGATGTGATGGTGCGAGAAACCGCCACCATTCCAGATGTGTGTGTGTGTGTGGGGGGGGGGAGGTGATGCATGAAGCCAGCCTTGCTACCCAAAGATGATGAGCATGACAGGGGATGACACAAATGTGCAAGTGTCCCTCTTCTCTGCTATTGACATGTGGCTGAATTTTGCAGTGACCTTCTTTTAGGTGCCCCAGGAATCCAGATTTTCTTTTAATTTCACAGAAGGCCTAATTTGCTGGCAACAGAAGTCCATGCGTATGTTATATCCCAATAAAGGCAGCGCTGGGTAGGATGTGGGCCAGCACGCCCAGTGTTGGGCACCACTGGCCCAGCCTCCTGGATGCCCCTGGTTTGGCAAGGACATCTTTGGGGAGGTTGCTTATGGGACGCTGCTCAAGCATAGTCTTCCTCCATGCAGGTGTCCCCCAGATGTGTCAATTTCCAGGAGGCTACACTGTTGAGCAGCACAGCCCCGGTTGTTGTGTGACACCCACATCGTGCTCTCTCAGTGCTTGATTGTGAGTGGCCACCCAAGCCAGGAGCTGGTAACCAGGAGCTGCAGTGCCAGACTTTTGTAAGTGCTGATTCTTCTCATGGCAGTCCCTGTAAACTGTGCCCAGGAAGAGTCCCAAATGCAAGCAGCTGCACCGATTCACATCCACAACAGTTCTAGTAGTTTTCCTCTCTACCAGGAGCTGGTCTTGTGTAAAGCAAAAGGACCTTGGGCACTTAGTCAAGATCAAGACATTCTCAAATGGTTTATGTAGGAGCAGGAAACAATATGTTGTTGCAAGGAAAAATAATTTCCCCACTTCTACTGCGAAGATTTTAGCCAAGTACAGAGGGAGTAGGAACGCCTGAGTGGGGCAGCAGTGGATGCAGGATGGGACGGCAAGATCAGAACAATCACACTCAAACCAGAAGACAGAAGTGAGAAGCTAGTGAAGACCAAGGTATAGCAAAATACAGGCCCACGCCAGAGCTAGGAAGACCTTGTTGGCTGAGTGAGACTCAACTGGAATAGGAAGCTGTCTTAGAAGCCTTCCTCTCCATGATGATCCACTGACCAGCCTGTGTGTGGCAACCAGGAAGAAGGGCTTAGTCCAGAACCAGGGAGCAGTAAGGTGCCCAGGCAGCTGTCATGGGCAGCCACACAGAGACCCAAAGATTTCCCAGGCGTGCTCTCCTAACACTCGATTAATCCATGGAGAGGACTTTGGAGATGTCCGATCCCTTTCACTCCGAAGACCTTTCACAGTCCTAATACTTCAGTCTCCCTACAAGATCAAGATGGCAAGATCTTGTAGGGAGCAAGATCCCTACTGAGCAAGATCCTTTATGAATGTTTGTAGCAAGATCCACTGTGAACATTTATGACAATTCCACACATGAATCGATAGCTATCTATTTATCATAATTGTTTGCTCAAAGAATTCTGTATTGTCTGTACTTTGCACAAAGAAGTCTCTCATTGTTCCTGAAGGTTTGTGGCCTGGGTCTCCAGCTCAGTTCATTTCCTGGCCAGGATTGACTAGGAGAGAGAAGTCCAGTGAGCACAAGACAGCCATATTACAGCTTCATCTTTGCCTCCCTGACTTACACGCTTATCTGTTGGAACCTAATACAACCTTTATGATCAATCTGCTATAAACAGAACATTGTCTGCTTTTGCGTGGCATTATGTGCAAGAGGCAACGTTTAACAACATGCCGGGCTGATGGATAAAATGCTGTGTATATATCAATTTTACTGATGATAAAGCAACAACAACAGGGTGCTTATTTCAGCGAGCGCTATTATGGGCTTCAGTGGGTAGACCAGCCCATGCTCAGTAATTACCAGAACTATGACAAACAAATAGTTCAAAGCATAATACACTCATTTGTCACTTCTGATCTCCTTCCTTGGACTCTGCCAGTTAACGTGTCACTCAAAAAGAGCGGGATAAATCTTTTCCAAAGCAGAATGCTAGCAATTACCATAATGACACAGTATGTCACTTTTTTTGCATGTGCCAAGATAGGATTCAGAGGGAGGGAGAGGCAAAAAGAAAGAAAGAAAACAAATCAGTGATCTGATAGAACATAAGGGGAGGAGGGTGAGGGGACAGTTGGCTGAGTCTTTTCATCTCTCTGTTTAACCGGCCTGTTGCGGATGAGTTCCAAATGTCACCAGATCTGTTTATTTCCCCCCCTCTGTTGGGTGTTGTCTGTTCTTTTGGGGCATTTTGGAATTATACGTGGGGTTTTCAGGTCAAGTTCCTATGAATGTAAAGATTCCCCAGAAGCTTAGGGACAAAGGAAGAGAGAATGTCTCATTACACTGAATTGGACCATTTGCTCATTTGGTCTGAAATTGTAGACACTGCCCAGCAGGGGACACCCTGAGGTTCAGGTAGGGTTGTGTGAATCAGCAAATGGATGTCAAAGGTTGACCCGGTTCTTCAAATTCCTTCTCAAAGCTCATAATGAGCTTTGGATCGCAAACTTTATTTTGTTGTTTCTTTTGGCATGGAAATTCATGTGTATTTACACACACACACACACCCCTGTTGTGCAAGTTTTTGAAATACAAGCATTCTTCTCCAGCCGAATAAAGGATATTTGTGTGCATTATTCCAAAGTATTATTGTCTGCATGTACAGCTGGAACCTTTGGTGTGCCAAATGATTGCTTTACTCCCATGCATGCTTTCTTCTCATGTCTTTCCTTGGGTTTCTTCATGACAAAATCAAGAATTCTGGAGAAGTATCTTGAAAGACAGCTTGCTTGGCACATTGGATGCACAGACAGGAAAATATTGGGAACATTCCTGCAAGCATTCCTGAGATCAGCAACAGACGCCCTCCTCCTCCGGAGGGCTTTCTCTGTGGTGGCGCCCCATTTATGGAATGCGCTCCCCAGAGAGGTCCGCCTGGCACCGTCGTTATTTGTTTTTCGGTGCCAGGCCAAGACCTTTTTATTTAAAACTTATTTTAATTGTTAAATAATTTGTATTTATTCATTTTAAATTTTTTAGCCGAGATGCACCGGAGGGTTTTAAGTAAATTTTTGTTATGTTGTTATTTATTTGTATATTTTGTTTTGTTATGAGCCGCCCCGAGGCTTTGTTGCCATGGGGTGGCATAGAAATGTTTTAAATAAATAAATAAATAAGCACATCGTGTTTATGTGGAAAGCTGCTTTTAACTTTAAAAACTTTCAATAACATGGGACCAAATTGCCCAAAGGATTTACCTACCCAGACCCTCACATGATCTTCAGAGGCCTTTTTCAAGGTGCGCCATCAAGGGGGCTCATGATGGTGCAACGTCCTTCCCTAGAGAGGGTCATCCAGAACTTAACATTATGGTCCTTGCACCATAAGAAACTAACGAGCAGAAGAAAAGACATTCAGAGCTGTCTTGCCTGGCATTCTGTTCACACAGTGGCTAATCCGCCAGCTGTGACTGAGCATCAGCAGGTTGGTACCCTTCCTCTGGTGTTCCCCAGCATCTGGTATATGGAGACACAGAGGAAGTCTGGGCCTAGGAGCCCTCGATAGCCTTATTCTTCATGAATGCATCTCTTCCCCTGTTGCAGCCATCTGAATTGGTGGTCACCCCCAAAGCCATCTTAAGACTGTTTCAAGATTTCACAGCACCTTCAGCTGTGTTTAATCTTTTGTTGCGGTTTTGCTGTTTCAGGCTTCATTTAAATATTCTGTTGTGCCATGCTGGAGTTTTTAATTTGTTTGGATCCCATGTTTATTATTTCACAATCGTAATGTCGCAGCATGTAACTGTTTGATGTTGCGTGGGTGGTAAATAAATACATAAATTAACACGTGGGTGTGTGTGAGGTATGAATGCAGCACGTAACCTAGAAAATGCACGAGCAACCTGTGCTTCCTGTTGGAGTTTCTCTGCAAAAGGATCGGTGTGGACAGGGTTCCTTTATGTGAGAAAGCTTAAACAACTTCCATTGTAAGATCTCCCTCTCCACAGCAAATAAATAAGCTAAAAACAAAAGCTATGCTTTGTGGCACTCTTTGGAGAAGCCTTTCACACCATCCAGAGTGCCCCATTGCGGTTAGCTCCTTTTCCCCAAGTGGGCAGCCTTTCCCATCAGCATTCTGCTTTCCTCGCCATGAATGTTCAGTGCTGAATTTATTCACAAGTCTGATGAGGAAACTTTAGTGCCGTAAACGTAAAGGCTTTGTTTCCTGGTTATTACTCTGCAAATCCAATGACTTGTGAACAGCTGAGTGTGGTTGTAGCAGAGTGCTTATTTAAGGTGGGAGATATAATCCTGTGTGACAGCAATTAAAAGAATTCAGTTGCTTGCCTGGACAGCTAATGGTGTTGGTAAGGCTACTGTCATTGTGTGGGGAGGAGGAGAATAGATATAAAATCTTGCATCTTGTCATCTTGCGGAATGGAAGGCTTTGCATTTTCCATGAGTGTCCTTATTATTACCATAACCATAATTTTCTCTGAAAGAAAAATAATACTGTATATACCTGTACTTTTTTTCCAGTGCTATGAGTAGTTTTTTCCCTTTGGCAAATCCAAGGAAGTCACCAGTATTGAGAACTCTCACTTTGCTCAGCAAATTCATTTCAGCCTTTTCTTTGCCTTCTTTGATCAAAGCGGATTTCCCTCTCCCCACCCAACCTTTCAATTTTATCTTGTGAAAGGGTCAAAGTGAGATCAGATTTTCAATACTCAGTTTAGAATTTGGCTAAGAGCACGGATATGATACAGGATTAAAACTCAATTGAATTTCTCCCCTCTTTTTCCTTGACTTTTCTCAGTTATCACATCTAGGTGGCTCTTCCTTTTGCCAGAATAGCTTTGCAATCCCAACCCAGATACTTAGACGTACATTCCACAGAGTTCAGTGGAGCTTGTTACCAGATAACTGGTACAGGGTTGCACCCTTAAGAACATCAGAAAACCTGTGTTGGAACTGACCAAGCCTATCATTCTGGTCTGGCATTCTGTACTCACAATAAGCAGTGGGCACTGCTTTTTTCATTAAAAAAAAAAAGATATGGAAAAATGAAAACTGAAAATGGGAAGACTGAGCAGGACATGAATGTAGTAGCCCTTTGTAGATCACACCTCCCATAAAGAGGCTTCTACCTTGGAAAAAATACATGCATGTATGCGCACATGCTGCCATCTTAATCCATCAACTCTTCCCTTTCTTTGGATATCTACAATCCCTTAATTGAAGACGCAGGCTCTCTGTATTGGACTGTCCAGGGTACCTCCCTTTGAAAATAAGGAATCACTGTTCTTCCTTTCATTTAGGAAGGCTTCTTGCATTTTTTTTTAGTTCTATATTCAATTATTCAAGTTTGCTTCTTTGCTTTTTGAAGAAACTCTTCTTAGATTGAATTTTACAGACTGGCTTCTTTGTATTTTCAGTGGTGTGTACATGGGATTTTTTATTTATTTGTTTGTTTGTTTACTTATTTATGGCATTTCTGTACTGCCCAATAGCCAAAGCTTTTGTCAATGCTCATGTGGCTCCAGTGGAACCACCCAGGGGCAAGTAGGAGATATTCCAGGGGCAGGTAAGAGGTAGAAGTGCACACACATTTAGAAGGGAAAAGATAACCCTTTTTATCCCCAGTTAACTGCCCAGGGAACCCATCCTGGTTAATGGGCAGTACAGAAATTAAATAAACAAACACATACATAGTACTATTATATACGGTTGTTTGCTTCTCCTTCCTTTTTTTAAACTAAAAGTTTAAACCACTTTCAATGCATGCTGGCAGAGTGGGTTTATCTACAAGCAGTCCCTGGGTTACAAATGAATTCTGTTCCCAAGAAAAGGAAATTTCTCTTTAAGTTGAATACATATTTAAGTTGGATCACACATAGTTGGCCCTCCACGTTCATGAGGGTTAGGGGTGCAGGACTCCCACGAACATGGAAAAACCCTGAATGCCTCTAGCCTGCCTCCAAGCCCAAACTCACCATGCCTCCTCTTTGGAGCAAGGAAATGCCAGAGAGATTTCCCTCTCCAGATGGGCAGGGCAGGTGGACATGCTTCCCTCTCTCCCCTTGCTCCTTCCCTCTCTGTGGTGATGCTTGGGAGGCTTCCCTATCTCCCAGTTCACTTCCTTTCCTTTTAAGGTGATGATGGTTTCCTGCAGTATTTTTTTTTTCAATTAATAGGCTTTATGGTAGTTTGTTCATAAGTATGAGTTGCTTGTAGCTCAGACGTTCATAACTTGGGGACTGCCTGTGCTTTCATCATATGTATGGGCTTATCTACTTAAACCCAAACCAAACATGGAAAATAATAATAGGAACAAAGTGTATTCCCCTCACCATGGAACCAGAACTACTAAAGCTGAGCAGAAATTGGAAATTAGGAAGGCTTTGTAATCAATAGACAGATATGAGACTTGGTACCTTTGTTTTTCTATAAATTGAATTACAAAGTTGCTAGGAATTTTGGCGAAGAAACCTGCTAGAAAAGTTCAGATTCTCCTTTCTTGCAGCTTTTTTCCTGTTTGCTTCCAGAGTTCCTTCTGGTTTACTCAGAGGCAGGAGAGACAGGTGACTCCTGTCCCAGGAGGGTTCCCGATCCTTTGCAGCATTTATTTTGAGAGGCTATCCATGGTACTGAATTTCATCCCTAAGGAGGCTCATCACTACTATCACTATGGACAACCTCCATAAAGCTCAGGAAAAAGTTGCAGTGGGTGCCCCGTTCATCTAGGAAGCCCCCCTCTGCCCTCCTCAGCTGCCCAGCTGACAATTCTGATTCTGATGTACACAAAGTTTTGCTTAATGCTTCTTCACTGGATTTCTTGCGCCGGTGAATGGGAGCGAAACACCTGGACGACCTTCACACAAAAGCGTCAGGTGCAAGTATGGATCCTGAAAGCATCTGCAGCAGACACAGACAAGTTCATATTTGTGGAAATGTGACCCATGGATTCTGCAGCAGATTAGCTTTTTTCAAATCACCCCATAAACCTGCACACCACTTTTCCCTGTTCCATAAATGAATGCAAATTTCATCACAGGAAAAATATGCAAGACTCAAGATGCCCTTAACTCCATTACGTGCTGCAGACTCAAACATGAAAATGTTCATAGGGGAGTGAGAATTCACATAGTCAGGCATGATTTGCACAATTTTGGAAGTGTGGGTTTGTGCAGAGGAATGCAGAATATTTGTGCATAACCTGATGCCATCAAGGGGCAAATGTCAGAGTGAAAGCTGCCAGAAAATTCACAAAATGCAATTTGCCAAAGTCCATCTAGCCCTGGGTGTGGGGCAATGTGAGCATTATTGAATTTGTGATAGCACACCACACATCAATGCTTCCAAACATGGACTTGTCTCATATGCAGCTTGCATTTTTGGTATAAACTTTAAAAATAAGATGAATACAAAGGCCACAATGCATTCTTATCAAACTTGAAGTACGACTCAGCCCCAAGTGTTCCAGTTCTTTTGACACTGTGAGTTTTCTCACCAGTCCTTCTGTTGTGTTACTATTTCTCTCTGAAGAACGGGCACTCAGGGAATGGTCTTTGTCAAACTTCTCCCTTTCCTTTGTTTTGCTCCCAAAACTTGAAAGTTCCTCCAAGTAACTGTTCTTTGTCTTACAAAACACTGCACTTTTGCCAGGTGTTTCCTGTGGCGTCCGCAGACCCCCTAAGGTGAGATTGCCAATCTGTTTCAAGTAGACAACAAACAGATGGCTGAGTGGCTTGTTTGCTGTCGAATCTTGTAGAATGCGAACTGGGTCCCTGGCTCTGCATTCTGCTGTGTGTCCCCTTCGCTGTGCTGACCAGCTCTGTCCATCTACTTCTTGAGCATCTGGTGTAATTAATAAGTCATGAGAAACAAATCGGTAGGCATTGCAAGATTTCTGCTCCCCTACGTGTTACACTCATTTGTATTAATAGGCAATTGAGTCAATATGCAATCGTTAAGTCCCATAATTTCTGAGTCGAGAAACTAATTAGGTGGTTGCTAATGTAATATTTGAATTTCACCTGTGAAAATTGCATAATATTTGTTCTTGTGTACATATATGTGTGTGAGAAAGAGTCTCTAATTGTTGATTGGAAGCACTGGAATAATAGCAGTTTTTCCCAAGAAAAATTCCATTTCTTGGAAAACATTTTGCTTAGCCTATATTATAGAGGAGTGGATGTAAGGGCAATGAAATCTTCCTTTATTTATAGATGGTTGACTTTTGATTTCTATTTGATGTTTGGCAAGTGTTCAGAGAGATGTTGCTTGTATCCTTGTTACCTTTAATAGAATTATAAATAGAGTGGATTTTTTTTAACATTGGTTGGCACATGGCATTTTACAGCACACTTAAGTTTTTAGTGAAAGATAATTGCATCATTTTCTCAAATATTAATGAGGTTGCACACAGAAGGACACATAAAAATAGCATGGTAATGGAACCAGTGTTGGAAGAAGACGCTGTCCAAGGTAATTATGTTGGTCCAGATAATGGTTCAACAGCCTCTGGGGCAGTTCTGTAGTTGATGCTAATCTGATCCAACCCTTGTTGTTGTTGCGTGTTGTTATTCATTACATTTCCATATTGCCCATAGCCAAACTCTGGGTGGTTCACAGCATTAAGTCACCCATCCAGATTCCAACCAGGCCCAACCCTGCTTGGCTTCCAAGATTAAGCAGGATTGGGCACTTCAGGCTGTAAGAAGGCTTTCAGGAAGCTATTGTCAAAAGCAGGTGTCTTTCCACTTCTTCCTTTACACGGAGGACTCCAAATGGGTCTTTAGGAGTCCTAGCCTTTCTTGCTTTTTTCCAGGTCTACGAACAGCATAAATCCAAGTAACAATCTCTTTGAGAAGTGTGGGTAGCATGTGCCCATGTGGGGAGCTGAATCCAGCCTGGAACATGCCTCTCCTTGCCTCCCGTTTGGTAGGCCTTGTCTCCTGGACCACTCAGCGCCTTTCCATGCCATCAAGCATGGTATCCTTCCGAATAGGCTGGTTGGGCTGGGAGTAGGGGGCTGCACTCAGTGGTTCTGCCCCTACCTGGCCAGACAATTCCAGAAGGTGGTGCTGGGGGATTATGGCTCTGTGCCATGGCGGTTGTGGCTTGGGGCACTGCAGAGCTCACTTTTATCCCCTATGCTATTTAATCTGAAACCGCCGGGGAGGATGGGCCGAGGTGTCACCAATATGCAGTACCTCTCTTTTGCTTCAAACCCAGGTGAGGCAGTGGCTGGTCTGAATCACTGTCTGAGCACGGCAATGGACTGGATGAGGCCAACAGACTGAGACTCAATCCAAACAAGGTGGCGGTGCTGTTAGTGGGTGGGTCATCAGTCCAGCTTGATCTGGATGGGGTCGCATTCACCCTGAAGGACACGGTTCATAGTTTGGGGATGCTCCTGGATCCAGAATTGTCACTTGAGTCACAAGTAGACTCAGGGACATGGAGCACTGCTCATATAAGCTGATATACCCTTATCTGGAGAACCAGAGCCTAGCTACAGTTATGCATGCTCTGGTAACCTCTTGTTTGGACCACTACAAGGCGCTGTACATGGGGCTGCCTTTGAAAATGGTCCAGAAAGTTCAGCTGATGGAAAACTGGGCAGTAAGATTGTTAATGGGGACTGGTCTATGAGACCATATTATGCTATTCCTTTTCCAGTTGCACTGGCTTTCAGTTAAATTCCAGGCCCATTTCAAAGTGCTAGTATGAACATTCAAAGCCCTAAATTTATTTACTTATTAATTTATTAAAAGCTTTTCTAACCCATCCACCACTAGTGTCTCAAGATGGCTTACAACAAAAAAGAAATGGAACAGAACACCACAGCATCTGACAGCTTGAAATGATAAAACCCCAGTTAAAATCAATTAAACTTGAAAATGACGGGAAAATAAAAAGGTTTTAGCCTGCCACTGAAAAGAATAAAGTGACGGCACCAGGCAAACCTCTCTGGGGAGTGAATTTCACAACTGGGGCACCACCACAGAGAAGGTCCTTCTCCAGGTAGTCACCCTCCTTATCTCCTTCAAGGAGGGCTCCTGGAGAAGGACCTCTGCCTCAGATCTCAAGGGATGGGATGGCAGATAGGGATTGGCCTGGGGCTCAGTTATTTGAAGCAACACCTCACTCCATATCTACCTACCCAGGTCCCAAGGTCCTCCTTGGGGGTCCTTCTCCAGGAGCCCCCTCCAAAGGAATCAAGGAGGGTGCCCACCAGGAGAAGGACCTTTTTGGCTGTGGCACCACTGCTATGGGATGAGCTCCCCAAAGAGGTCCACCTGGCACCTTCTTTTCAGTGCCAAGTGAAGACCCTTTTATTTTCCCAGTATTTTTTATTTTCCCAGTTTTTTTTTCAATTTTCCCAGTATTTTTGTGACTTTGGAGCTGAGTCAACAGGTTGAGGATCTGAGCTCCCCATCAGTGGAGCTGGCCATTTCAGCATCCTGCCCTGTGGGTAGTGCCTTGGCACTGCAGCCTGGCTCAGGTCGCTCTGTGGCTGCCTCCATTTCTATGTCCCACCCTAGAGGCAGTAAGTCCTCAACTCTTCCATGAGAGAATTGGGGTGCTGGTTCTCACATCCTTGTACCAATCCACTCTTCTGGCAACTCCTGTCTGGTCTCAAGACCTTGAGACTTGTCTGGAGATGAACCATTTGACAATCAATCTCTTTGTCATCTTTCGAATCTTCAACCCTGCGAGAACAGGCACTGAGCCCCTCGTGTGTGTGTGTGTGAGCTTTTCCCAGAGGCGCATACACAGCAGCTCACACTCAACCTGAGTAGCCTAGCATGGCGATTTTGACAGTCCAGAGCCATGCAAATACTGCTTCGCCCTCCCACTCCAAACCCAAACTAGCTGGCTGGGGACGGGATGGTCCTCCACTCAACACTTGGCATCCTTCCTGGCTGTTGCTCTGAATTCCTTCTTCAAAGGATGGATGGGGTGTCAGTGGAATAAGTAAAACAATGTATATGAGGAAAGCTATCATGGTTTCCACCTTGCACAGCAACAGTGTTTGTAAAACATGAAAGAGGCTCTGTGCTAAAAATTCCAGGGGACATAGCAGAGCAGTCATTTACGATTGGCCCTTATTTAAGCATTTTATGCATTTTTTATAGGAATCTGTCAAACTGGAGTACGCGTTTCATTTGAGCTTGACAGATTTTTGAAACAGTTCCTATCTGATGGTCCTAAGCGAGCCACAGTAGGTTTGGATCCTGCAAAACTGCTTGAAATGTTTACACTGTTTGGGAGCTGAGACCTGTTTACCTGTATCACAAATTGCTTAAATTTATGCAGATCCTATAAATTAAGCAAACTCTGTAAATTGCACAAATCAGGATTGGCTTCACAGATATTTTTTTGAGGGGGGGGATTTTTGCAGTAATTCACGTGAGATGTCTGGAAGCACCCTCCTATCTCTGCATATGTGTGCATTTCACCTTAACGACTTCAATTTTCTGACAGCGTTTTTCAGATTTGTGCAAAGTGTGGGCCACTTCTCTGGAATTTGCCCAGATTTGCCCAGTGCATGGAAACCTATGCAAATTGTGCAACTTTAACCACTCACATAACTTTGCATTCATTATGCACGGAGTTCTGAATTTTGTACAGATTTCCTTTTTTCTTTTTACAATTACACAAATCATGACCTGTTTTAAAAATGGAAGTCCATGCATCAGATCAGCCTGGCACCAACACAGGGGTGGACAGAATGGCATCTTCAAGGGCTGTGCTGAGAAAACATGTCCGGGTTTCATCCCACTGCCAGATTTCTGACACATCTGTAACTTTTTAGTCTCCTTTCAAGACTACAGTTTTCCCAGGGTGACTTGCAGTATAAACTGCACTTAGCTGAAGTTGTTAGATGGTGACAGGGAAGGGCTGGTTTGGCTAAAATTGGGGAATGGGGATTATGGATTGTTTCTCTAGCTTTCCTCCAGCATTTGAGAGCTGGGATGGAGCTATGTCGGTGAGTGGGGCAATGCGGAATAGCAGCGTGAAGGTAAATGGCAGAATCCGCATCGCCGTACACATGTAAGCATCCTTTGAAACAAGGGTTGGGAACTGACCCAGCACCACTAATCCTCTGCAGGCCCCCTGGCATTTCTGGGGACTGGTGTAGCACACGGGGGGATCTCCGCTGCTCTCTCCAGTCACTGATTGGCTGTCCCAGGGGGGATTTCTCTCCCTAACCACCTGGAAGGCGGGGAGCACAGGGGAAGGGCCTTGAAAGGAGAGGCCAGAGGTTCCCCACCCCTTCCTGAATGTTGCAAAAATAAAAAAGGGACTTTCTTCTGAGAGTGTTGGTTCTAGATTAGAGCTGGGAAGGAAGACACTGCTCAATCTGTTCCCCTAGCATTCCCAGCCTTCCTCTCACACTCAGTACTGAGTTGAGCTGAGTGCAAGTCCATGGATATTTGCAGAATAATGGATGGACAGTCATAATGCACCTGGTCCACATGGGTACATCGCTTCTGACTCTGGAGGCTGCAAGTCACTGATCCAGACTGGTAGCTATTGACAGCATTCTCTTCATGGATTTATCCCATTCCCTTTGAAACCCACACAGATTGGGTCTCAGGGCTACATCCTGTGAGAGTGACATCTATATTTTAACTATGACCTGTGTGACGAAGTGCTTCCTTTTCTCCGCCCTGAATCCTCCTCGAACCAGCTTCATGGGATGACCTGGTAGAAAACAGCAGTGGAAAGCTGGAGATGTTTACCAATAGCTTATGCAGGGTGACAAGGACTATGGCCAGGGTGAAGCTAGTGCAGAGATTAGACTACCTGTTCAAGGAGTGATTGGACTGGCTGTCACTAATAGTTCCTGACACCTGTCAATCTAGTGCTTCCTCCGGCTATTTCCACAATTTTGGGACAGAAGCACGGAAAGTTAAATTTTGCTGTCCTCGTTCCCTGGCTCAAGATTGCCAGTTTTGGATTGCATACAGGCAGTCCCCAGGTTATGAACAAGTTCCATTCCTGAGCAAATGGAAATTTGTCTTTAAGTTGAATTCTTATTTATTTATTTATTTATTTTTCGATTTATATCCTGCCTTTTTCCTACAAAGGGCTCAAGGCAGCTTACATCTCCTCCTCCATCTTTTCCTGACAACAACCACAATGTGGGGTAGGTTGGACTAAGAGTCTGTGATTGGCCCAAAGTCACCCAGTTGGCACCATGGCTGAGCGGGGACCGGAACTCCGATCCTCTGAGTCCCAGTCCCATGCTCTTCACCACACCACACTGGTGATAAGCTGGATCACATATAGTTGGTCCCCCACCTCCCTGGGGGTTAGAGGCACAGGACTCCTGTTGAACTGGAAAAACCATGGCTGTCACTCCCCGCCACCCTGCCCCCCTCCCCCAACTCACCAGTTTTAAAGGGGATTGGATAAATCCTTAGAGGAGAACGCTGTCAGTAGCTCCTAGAGATACGCTGCCTCCAGGGTCAAAGGCAATGTGCGCGTGGGTACCAGGTGCTGAGAGATGTGGGCAAGGGGATGCTGTTGCACTGAGATCCTCTTTGCTGGCAGGCATCCTAGATGTTCTGCTCCATGGACAGCTGGCCATGGACCGCTTCTGAGAACGGAAGGCTGGCCAAGGTGGCCTTTGGTCTGAGCCAGCAGGGCTTTTCTGACATTCCTCTGTCCTTAAGGCAGTTTTCTGGGCCTGATAATGGAATCCCGCTTTGTCCTGGGATGGTTTTTGCCATCTGTTTCAATGGGTTTGTGGGTTACCTCCAAGGAAGGAAATGGGGCTAAGAGTTGAGAACTTTCCCCTGCTGCCTCCTTTCGTCGTGTTTGCTGGGCGCGTCTGAAATTGATAGCAAGACCCAATGTTTTATTAGAACAATTGCTTAGGTTCTTTGTCGGCATTAATAGTTAATGGGGAGGGGAGGACAATCAACCGCCGATCGGTCCCCAAGTAATGAATTTTGCATTATTATATTTGCCTTTCCTGAAATATAAACATGAAGGAGGCTGTTCTCCGATGGCTTATAGCCCATTTTTGCATAATTAACATGGGAAGCTCAAAGAATAGCAGCTTTGTGGATTAGACAAAGGCAGGTCTAGGGTTCATCAGCACAGATTAATTAGCTGGTTATCTGAATCTCAGCTGGTGTTCTGGCCACAGAGGGATGGGGAGGGAAAGCAAAAGAGCATGGCTAAAGCCTTCCTGAAACGAACGAACGAACAAAAGACAGACAGACAGACTAATGTATAAAAACAGTATATAGTATTGTTTCTCAAGAGTTTAAAAAGGATTGCATTGTGAGGCTATGATGCTTTTAGGATTGGGTACACAGGCCTTCTGCCAGGTCACACTGTCCATCTAGCACCAGGGGAGGCAATGGCTGATCCATTGGTATCCCATCAACCCCAGCCAGCATGGCCAATTAGTATTTATTTAATTGATCTATCAATAATGGTTCTATTCTGCTTTGGACTACAAACTCCATCAAGTTAGGCCATTGATAAGAGCTGATGGGACTTGTATTCTAAACATCTTAGCATGACTTCCAGATGTTTAGAATATAAACATCTAAGTAAGCAACATTCAGTAAGAGTTCCTAACTCAAGCCCAAACCTGAAGCCAATCCTGCTAAGCCTTAGGAATAATCCAATCATACTGGTCTGTTGTGAGGATTTTGTACAGAGAGCCAGTGTGGTATAGTGGTTGAGCTTGTGGGACTGGAACTCAGGAGATCTGGGCTAGGTCCCTGATCATCCACCTGCTGCTTCCATATAGCCTGAAGTGCCCAATCCTGCCTAATCTTGGAAGCTAAATGTGATTAGCCCTGGTTGGAATCTGGATGGGCGACTTGAGTCCTACACTGAGCAGGTGGTGGGGCCTAATGGCCTCCTGGGCCTCTTCCAACTATATGATGCCATGACTTGTGTGAAGCCCAACAGGGCGACTTTAGGCCAATCAATGTGCTCTGAGCCTGTTACCTGACGCATCTGTTGTTAGGAGAATAGCATACAGAGTAGTCTTTTTAAGTTGCTTTCAGTTCCTTGAATGGAATGCAACATGACCTTGGGCAAGTCACAAACTTTCAGGCCCAGCAACCCTACAGGGTTGTTGTGAGCAAAAAGAATGTAGGAGAGGAATCATACACACTGTGCTGAACTCCTTGGAAGAAGGCTGAGAGAGAAATGTAGATTTTTACAAAAATCTAGTGCTTGTTTATTTCTATTTATTTGACATAGAAACAAAGGAATATAGAAACAGAGCGAGCCAGAAGGGGTCTCCCGGGCCATCTAGTCTGACCTCCGGCTCCAGCCGGCTCCACTCACGACATGCCCATCATGTGCATGTCCAGCCTATCTTTGACACTTTTATATACCATTGCAACAGCCTCATGGTTCTCTGGACTGTTTACAGACTACTTCCCTGTGGAGTCATTTGAACCCTTTAATACAGTCCATAAATATTATTAATGCACTACTCTCCTTGATCCCTGAATATTCTCTAAGTGCACAGCAAAAGGGAGCAGAAAGGGAGCAGATCTGGAATATGGCAACCTGGAGCAAAGCTCACTCCTCATCTTGGCCTGTGTTGATTACCTCCCCGTGTGTTTGCATGCAACGCATGAAATAGGGTTCCAGGTTTACCCTACCCTGGACTAATTTGAAGGCAATTTTTGCCACATAAAATCACCCATTATGTGAATGTTTCAGGGAGGGCCTCTTTTCTTAAAAAAAAGAAAAAGAAAGGAAAGGGGGGGGTATTTATTGGGGGTGGGGAAATACCAGCTGTACATGCTGCTAAACGGAGTCTAAGAAACTGCCACGCTGCAAAATGAATTCGCTGAATTAGTGATGCTGTGTGCAATGTGGCATCCAAACCGGAAGCAAAGAACGTGTAGATCCATCAGACGAAGAGCTCGTGGCGCTCGGAAGGCTAGACAGAGACTGAACCCATGCCGGTCAGTAGCTCCACCTCTAGATTCTTTCATCCATTCGGCATGATTCACTTGCTAGTTGAAAATGCCAAACACGAGGCCATCTCTAGCCGATAAAGCTTCATAGATGCATTTACTTTGGAGCAAGCACCACTGAACTCAGTAAGGCTGGCTTCTAAGTAGACGAGCCTAGAGTGGCCTAGAGTGGCAACATGCCTGTTTTAATTCCCCCTCTAAGAAGTGCTTTGACAAAAAAGAGAAAGGCAGTGAGTTGCTTAGAATTGAGTCCTTCAAGTCTTTTAAATATATTCCTCTTAATATGCATGGCAAGAGTTTCTAAGCTGAAATCTATCTCCGAGAAGCATTTTTTTCAAGGTAAATAATGGAAATGCTACTCAGAAAGTTGGGGCATTTATTTAAACCCTGAATTCTTGACCAAATCAGGTTCATAACACATAATACATCCTTTATTAGGGTCCCTCCAGAATTGTAATGGTTAATATCCTGCCTCCCGGACCACACTGCTTGATCTAACTAGTGCCAGCCCAAACGGGTTTTTCTTTGCTCTTTATGCCTAGTGATGCAATCCATAATTTGGCAGGAAGGCACATAGCCAATTTACATGAACCTGTCAGCCCTGTTTGTTAGTGTATCCACAAACCCAACGTGGATTATTTTCTGAAAAGCTAATACTGATGAAAGATGAATAAAGATTATTTTTAAAATGTGTTATTTTCTGAAAAGCTAATACCAATGAAAGATGAATAAAGGGAGAGAAAATGCCTGAGGCATTCTACTTTCTAGGACTTTTTTAACTGTACACAAAACTGTACACAAAACTGTGCACAGCGCCCACAAATCACAAGCATCTTGCATCAGATGCGTTCATGACCTTTAGCACGATCACATGACTGCTGAAGCAAGTCATTGCCTTCCCATTCATTCTTTTTTCTGCCAGAAATGGATCCATCCCATGAAAGCATAGCCTGCATTTATTTCCTGGGTATTTACCAAGATTCCAACAATATCTTCTGTGCAATTAATGTTGTATGAACAGGATCAGGTTTGAAAAATGTACAGAAGAAATCCAGTAGGCCACTGGGGATTTTCTCTTTTCTTTGGAGGTTGGGGGATGCATGCTGGTTCTTGCTCAAGATGTTATTTACTTATTTTATTTCTATATGACCTCACAGCTGAAGTTCCCTGGATAGTTCACAACAATGGATAGCAAATACTGGGGTGAGGAAACCAGTATTTTGCCTACATTGTCAAAGTTTTGGCGCACTCTATTTTCAAACTGCTTTTCAACTCATTTCAGTGAGAAAAGTGTGCATTTTTGTCTATTTTTCAGAAGACTTTCATTGACTAAAACATGCAAACACTTTTATTTTAAAAATGCACATTTCAAAGTGTGCATTCTGAAAATCTCATTTTTAAATGGAATTGGACATTCAACAATTTGCAAAGATTTCATGAAGAAAAACACTCCTGTACCTGTTCACACCTGGAACAGGTTTGCAGGCTTTGAGAAAAAACAAATTCTTGTACAGCCTTAGCACATACATAGCTGAGAAGCAGAACACATGCTCTGAATGCAGAACATTCTAGTTTTATTTGCTGTTGTATTATATATCCTAAATTCCATTCTGGTGTCTCAGATGCCTTTATGTGTCTTGCTAGCAAACGAGATCTCATGGACACTGGAGGCAGCGGTGTCAATGGGCAATGTGTCTACTCCAGGTTGCAATCTGAACTTTTGAAGGACTATCCGTGGTCCTGAACCTATTGTGGTGTTCTGAATGCATAAAAGCAGACTAGCTATAGGACTCAGTCTTCAGTTTGTTCCATCCCATTTCCACATGAGCTGAAGCATTACTGAAATTACAGGTTTGTGATGTTGTTTTGATTTGGATTCTGCTTTTATAAAAGCACCTGAGCAAATCAGCTGCAAAGTGACCACAGGACACAGCTGCTATTTATGGCTCCAGGAAAGCACAAGAAGCCTGCTGTCACATCTCATTCTGGATGGGTTTCAGCACTTATGGGAGGCACTTGCTAGAAAGGTGCTTCATGTGCAGGGGGTGGAAAGGAAGGGCTGCAAGTGTCTTCTGGAATTCAAATAAAGGCGATGTTGGAGAACTCTCTTCTGCCAATCTACAGGCTTTTCTGGTGAAGCTGGGAAATGAAAGGGTGTCAGAACTCAACTGCATGGATCTACCCCATGTAGTTCCATGAACTACATGGAATGAGACAGTCAGAGGGATGAGTTGCACTGGGACCACAGTGCATGGGGAAGGCTGTAGCTCTGAAAAGGCGAACAGCCCCACACACCCATCTCTAGGGCAGCAATGAAGCCTCTTCCAACTGGTCCATGCTGCTGTTCTTTTTAAAGCTGCTCTCTCTGCTAGTGCAGGGTGGGGAAGATGGTTTTTGTGACAATTGCAGCCAGAGAGGAAAGGGAAGAGCTGCAGCTTCAGTAACAGGGCTCTCCACTTCTAATAGATTTTAAAAGAGGGAGGGAGGAAGGCAGGGAGAGTGGGAGAGAGAGAGATGCATTATTTGCATTTATCATAATGGGTGTCTTAGCTGCTGCAGGGAGCCAAGTACAGCAGAGAGAAGTAATCCAAGTACCCATCTTCCTAAAGAAACCATGAAACTGTTCGAAATATTTGCATGGAAGTGCACCAAAGAGGTGTGTGCCTCTGCAGCAGTTGGTGCGAATTGCAGTTTGTGCAAATTGAGGCTGACTTATAGAATCATGGAATAGTAGAGTTGGAAGGGACCACGAAGGCCATTGGGTCAACCCCCTGATGTTGCTGGACACTAAGTTACACCATCCCACTCAGATGGCTGTCCATTTTCTTTTTGAATGTCTCTAGTGTAGAAGAGCCCACTGCCCCTCTAGGCAGCTGGTTCCACTGTCGTATTGCTCTGACAGTGAGGAAGCTTTTCCTGATGCCCACCCTGAATCTGGGTTGCTGCAACTTGAAATGATTATTCCGTGTCCTGCAGTCTGGGTGATCGAGAAGCGATCCTGTCCTTCCTCCTTGTGCCAGCCTTTGAGGTCCTTATAGAGGGATATCATGTCCCCCCTCAGTCTTCTCTTCTCAAGGCTGAACATGCCCAGTTCTCTCAGTCTCTTCTCATAGGGCAGTGTTTCCAAACCCTGGATCATTTTTGTTGCCCTTCGCTGGACCCCTTCTAATTTGCCTGCATCTTGCATTAGATCTGAGTTGTTCTTGTTTCTTTTGTTGAGGCCTGCTCCACCCACTTTGCATGTGCAGACTCCACCTTGGCCCCCTTGAATTGTCTGACAGTCCACTTCAGATTTGGGCAAAATTCAGGCCCTTGCTCTGCAAACTGCACAAATTTGTGGGGCAGCAGTCTGAATTTTGCACAAATCCCCCTGACTTAAAAAAAAGTGGAAATCATAGCCCATTTCAGAAATGGAAATCTCTCTGTTGGCTTGACTCCCATCAGATAAAGTCAGTGCCAGTGAAGGGTTGACTGAATGGAATCCACAAGGCCAAGTTAAGAAAATTAATCTGATTTTTATTCTCCAACTAGATTTCTCACAAATCCCTACATTCAAACTGTACAGGAAAAAATGTGGTATAATCCTCCTGAGAACCATTTATTCCAAGTGGCAGAAGCAGGGAGGAGTAATTGCATGGCTGAATGTTAAAAAAAACTCAAGGCCAGAAAAAGTTAGCAGAGTCAGCTTGAAGGGCTGCATTTTAGTTTTCTCCAGGTGGGTCTTAGTTCATGCTTGAATCTTTAGATTACCATGCTCTGGGCAGAGATAGGCTTGAATTTGCTCAGGTCCTCCAAACTCCACTTTGTAGCTTAGCTTGTGTTACTCTTGTTCTCATTTGAACCCTGTTCTTTTTGTATAAATGAGAAAGTGAAAATTTTGAATGGAAAACATGCATTTTCATACTTATTTTTCAAAAATGCACACATTTCCTCCCATTGATTACAGAATGTGGATTTTAAACTGTACAATGTGAGTGTTCTTTAAAAAATGAACTAAAATATTTCTTGATTTTTTTTCCCAGTACAAATTTGATTCCTTTGTACAGGAAGTTTTCCAACTTCTCTCAGAAAATGTCATGTGTTAGGGCAGCAATGACAACTTATGGACCTATACATTTTTTAGTCTACAGCTCCCCTGTCTCTTACCATTGGATATACTGGCTACAGCTGATAGGTGTTGTAGGCCAAAACATCTAGATGGCCACAAGTTGGCAGCTGCTGCAAAATTAAAACACTCCCTCACGTGGTTTGAAGTTATATTATGTAGAAATGTTTATTGGCGCACTTGTAAAAATAGCATGGCTTTTTCTTGCACAGTTTAAAACTAAGAATTACACACACAAAGGGAATGAAACCTATTGTCATACCAATTCGTTTGAGCAACCTAAAGAAATGCACATGATAGGATGCGATAAATGCATCTGTTTCAACAGATTTCCCTTCTCTTCCACTATGATAGTCAGCACATCAGCAGTTTTGTTGTTATCATTTATTCATTCATTCCGTTTCACTCTGAGTGACATATACATTTCAGCAACATATAAGAATTCTCTCACATAATTGCTAGGGATAATCACCTGCAAAGCATTGTGCACAAATTTGAAACTGTCAGTCTTGCCTAGCATTGTAATTGCAATCGGCATACATTCATTTTCCTTAATCAACCTATAAAATGGAATCTTTTCTACCAAACACCACTGGAGAAATGCCTACTTTGGAAAAATTTCCAGCCCCCATCCTTGAGGGGTATCTTGTTCTTCACATCCTATGCATGATTAAAGGCTTGTTTGCACATGCATGTTGATCTGGGTGTAGCTCAGCACAAAATGCAGAGGTGAATGAATTATCATGCACTTAAAAATGATGGCTTTTCAATGGAGTGCATCCACACATTTAGCTGCAAAAGATCAAAAGCTGAATCCCTGAAGAAATGAGTATCTTTGAATTTGGCTCTGTGGATTCAGTATTGATTGTTACTAAAGAATATAACTTTTTCCCAATGACCAAACAAGAAGGGTCAGTTGCTAAGGGTTCTATGGAAAGACATGAAAGGGTCAAAAATATAAAATAAACCTGGAAGCAGTTGTTTTAACAGCAGAGGTCCTAAAGGGTGACATGGGTCAAGATAATGTACAAAAAGTAGCTGAATGTTTCCTGCTGACATGCTTTGCCTTTTCAATGGATGTGTCCTGCGTTTATTGAGTAATGTTTCCTGCTATGACTTCCTTGCTCCTAATCATTACAAAAAGATGACATACATATTCACCGTGCATGATGACTGGAGATGGGCTCACTCTATATTACTAAGTGTGCACCTACAATAAAGAGTATTGTTTAATATAAAATGACTTCTGGTGTTGCCCATCTCTCTCGGTCAGACAATAAACAAGGGGGACTCTTCTTGTCCTCAGCATTACATTTCTGTCACAGCATTTCTCCAAGCAGCCAAGTTGACCCGGCTCCCCATTTTTATCCTCAGAACAACCCTGCAAAGTAGATTGGGCTGAGGACAGTCCCAAAATCTCAGCCGTTCATGGCAGAACAGTAACTGGACCTGGGACTTCCTCTGAATGCTTTCATTCTCTAAGAATAAAAGTGGCATTTCAATTGTTTCTTAAAATACTACTTTCAGAAGTCTGAGTTCCATTGCTTTCAAAGTAAAACAGGGTCACCCGAACAGAAATGCAGCATGACCCTATATTCCCAGGGATTGGTTCCAAGACCCCAGTGGATCCCTGAAACTTCAGAGAGTAGTAAACACTATATACTGTGCATATACATTTCTTTTTTCACAATTTCATGGACAGAAGAATCACTCATACTGGCAACCTCAATGTACCATTTTTTCCTTTCCCTATTAAATCAATAATTTTCACTTAAATGAAGCACTGTATGACTTCTCTTTGGCGCTTTACATCTCTTCTCCTAACCATGGTTAAGTGAAAACATGCTAACTGAACCAGCAGATACAGGGGTCCTGCTATAAATTATTTTTACCTTGGAAGATACATTCAAGAACAGAAATGGTTAAAGAAAAATGTGTTTTAAACCTGCACACTCATGAAAGGATCGATACAATGCACATCATCCATGAGCTTCCAAATGTAGGCTGTGGTAATGGTGGTTGGGGACAGAATGAGTGATGTTCCAAGGAACTAGAATTCAGGCAGACTGTGGGAATTGATCAGTTATTAACAACGCAATTCTGTGGGTGTCTACTCACAAGGAGCCCCACTGAGTTCACACAAGCACAAAATAAGCAAAAGGCTGGAAGATGTTTCTCTTAGCCTCATAATGCCAAGACTGTAATTTGGGAAATGTAGCTTAAAACACGGATGGAGGGAAAAGACTATTCCTTCCATTGGAGGATGGTCTTAATTTTGCACATGCAAATCAGGAGATGAAGCAAATCTCAGTGGCAGGCAAATCATTTACACAAATTGCTAGGCAAAATGGTATAAAAATGAGTTCAGAGAAAGGCACAGACAGATACACAGAATTTTTCATCCACTTGTAGAAGTTCAGGATAAAGCAAATTTAGGACTGGGAAAATTCTCTTAAGATCTGAATTTAAGATCTGAAACCTGTGAAATGGATTGAAACTGAAATCAACAAATCCCCCCATCTCTATTATTTTTTCTTTAAAGCTTCTTTAAAAACGGCAGCATGACTTTGATGGTGGTGCTTCTGAAGGGTGAGACCAGGATGAAAAGTTTCATGAACTGTCTTTCTCTCTTGCAGCGGGAACCACGTACATATTTAGCAAAGGTGGTGGACAGATCACATATACCTGGCCCCCCAACGATCGCCCCAGCACACGAGCAGACAGACTGGCAATAGGGTTTAGCACCGTCCAGAAAGAAGCAGTCTTGGTGCGCGTGGACAGCTCTACTGGGCTCGGCGATTACCTAGAGCTGCATATCGTAAGTACCGTCAGCAGAATATACTGTGACTATCTATCTCTGTGTTTCGATTCTTGCTTGCACTGTGGCTATTACAATACTGTCCTTTGGCTACAATTGATTTCCTGCTATTGAGGAGCATCTTTCCCTCTCCAAAAAGTATTTAAGTGATTTATAAATTTCAATCCAATTTCCGGAAGAGACTTTTTGGCATCGGGGTGAGACTAATCCTATCGGTGAGCAACAGAATGTGGGATTTAAACGTCTGAGGCCTGCTGAGTTCAGTGGGATTTAACAAGGCTGCAGGTTGGGTTCTGAATACCCAGATCAAACAGGAGGGGCTTCCTTTGGGTGTTGCGGTGCTTGGTGAGAACTGGACGAGCGAGCAAGCTGTGCACGTTGGTTGTGAGGTTGCTGCTGTATGTAACTTTCCGGTCTGCTTAGAATATTGCAGTCACTCTGTTGATAAAGGTCTTGTAGATTGCAGCAGGTAGGAGCTCCCTGTCCCTCTAGCGCCTTCTCAGGCCCATTCTAGAAATAATTCAGGGTCAGGGAATTAATTTTCCAGAACTCTCAAATGCAACTTACTTGATGGTTCCATGGCTCCAGCCCTCTTCTGCCCTTGACACATCGTACACAGTATGCTTGGAACTGCCTCAGATGGAACTTGGCCAACTATTCGTAGAATGATGGAATGGTGGAGTCAGAAGGGGCCAGAGGGTGATCAGGTCCATCCCCTGCTCAGTCCAGGACTCCAGGTTAAACCTTCCCTCTCTGATGGCTGCCCAGCTGCATCTTGGATGCCTCCAGTGTGGGAGAGCCCACAAGCTCCCTGGGTCATGGGTTCATTGTGCTGTTGCTCTAACAGTCAGGACTTTCTTCCTGATGTTCAGCTGCAGTCTGGCTTGCTTTAACTTGAGTCCATTATTGTGTGTCCTGAGTTCTGGGATGGCTGAGATATCCTACCCACTTGGCCCAGTAATCCGAAAGTTGTGTGCGAGTGGTGATAGCAAAGGGCCTTGTGATGCCAGGGCCTGGAAGTCTGTAAGGTTCCAGGTCCAATTCAGTTTGGGCAGCTCATCTGAGTCAAGGATGCTGAGCCTCCTTCAGCTTGCAGGCCAGTTCCATTTAGGAGAAATTCCTTGGAGAAAATTCCATTGGTGGCTGGGTCTGAAAGCAAACGGGGTGGGGCCAAAGGACCTAAAACACCACGTTCTCTCAGCATCAAGTCCTTTGTGCCAACAAGGAAGGCTTGGGAGGGGCGTGTCACACTCTTTGGAGTGGAGCAAAGTGGAAGAGCAGTGGAGACGTCCTCCATGATCGAACTATTGCAAGGCGCTCTGTGGGGCTACCCTTGAAAATGATCTGGATACTTCAGTTGGTACAGAAGTTCAGGCCTGATTTAAGGTGCTGACCTTGACATGTTGTTGTTAGTCGCAAAGTCGTGTCCGACTCATCGCGACCCCATGGACAACATTCTTCCAGGCCCTCCTATCCTCCACCATCCCCCAGAGTCCACTCAAGCTCACACCAACCGCCTCAGTGACTCCATCCAGCCACCTCATCCTCTGCCGTCCCCTTCTTCTTTTGCCATCTATTGTTCCCAGCATTAGACTCTTCTCCGGGGAGTCCTTCCTTCTCATTAGGTGGCCAAAGTATTTGAGTTTCATCTTCACTATCTGGCCTTCTAAAGAGCAGTCAGGGTTGATCTCCTCCAGGACTGACTGATTTGATCGCCTTGCGGTCCAAGGGACTCGCAGGAGTCTCCTCCAGCACCACAACTCAAAGGCCTCAATCCTTTTGCGCTCGGCCTTCCTTATGGTCCAGCTTTCACAGCCTTGACATATAAAGCCCTAAACCGATGAAGGCCTGGTCATCTGAAGGAATGTCTCCTTCTATGTACACCTGCCCAGACCTTAAGATCATTTGCTGAGGTCCTTCTCTGGGGTCCCTCTTTGGAAGAGGCTGGTAAGGTTTCTACCAAAGGAAGGGCCTTCTCAGTGGTAGCACCCCAGCTGTGGAATCTGCTCAGCAGAGAGGTGTGCCTGGCACCAACTCTTTATTCATCTTGGCTCTTTTTATTTGCCCAGCATTTTAATGGTTGAATGCTTTTACTATATATTTTTTATTTATATTACACATTAGGATTCAAGTGCTGTTGTGGAATTTGCTGTCCTGTTTTATTCTCTGTAAGCCATCTAGAGATCCTGACTGGATATAAGACAGGAGATAAATGTTTTTAATAAACAAACTCACAAATACATTTCAAATGTTCTGAATGGGGAAATAACAGCACAAAAGCCAAGAACACAAAACGTCTGGATGTCACAGGCAAGGGGGCAAGGCCTGGGTGTACTAAACTGGGAGCAGTGGAAAACTTCCCTCAGGCCTGGGACTCCGCTGCCCTGATAGGCATGGTTATCCCAGTGCAGAACAGATCCCTGAAGGTGGAGGCAACACCCAGAACCCAGTCTCCAAATCATCTGTTTTTATTCCTGGCTGGCATCATAACTATAGTCTACTGCAGTTCATTTATATGAATGTCAGGAAGCTGTATTAGTACTAACAGATTAGAAGAGAATCTGTCAGAGGAATGGTAATGATCCCATTTGGCGGGGCGTGTTGTTAATCCTGACAAGAGCCGACGGATCCCACCATTACCGTGCCACGATAAATTTTGAGCGGGAAACAGAGTTGTCACCATGAAAAGTCTAGCAGGGTAATTTCAAGTTGCCTTGGAGCAAATAAGTAGCAATCGCCGTGAAAAGCGTCTGGGTTTTTATGGCATCATAAATAAATGATCAGTTGAGATAAACTTAAGTAGGGCAGCCGAGAATTTTAGCAGTTTAGATTAATCTCAACTTTGTTAATGTATTAAGTTTGAGCTTGATTTAACAACCCCACTACTTTGCTGAGGAAGGAAGCATTTCTCTCACAAGGAATATTTATTGATCTATTAGGAATTTCTGCTTTTCCCCTCTGAAAACTTTTATGGTGATTAATCCAAAGTCAAAATGTACCATCTTGACTAGGATGGGCTCTGCATATTTATATTCTCTTGCCCTCTTCTTAGCCCCTCCAGCAGGCAGTGTTGCATAGTGGTTAGAGTGCTGGACTAGGGATTTGGGATGTCTGAGTTCTAGTCCCCACTCAGCCATGGAGCTCACTGGGTGACTTTGGGCCAGTCACAGACTCTCAGCCTAACCACAAGGTTGTTGTTCTGAGGATCAAATGGAGAGGAGGAAGAGAATAATGTAAGCCTCGTTGGATTCCTTGAAAGGGGAAAAAGTGGGATATAAATATAACAATCAAACAGTTTGCCTGCAATAGCATCAAATTGCACAAGGATGATGTGTGTGCTTGTCATGGAAGTTTTGTTGTGGAAGCAAAGGTACGTTTGCACAATTTTCGTGTATGTTTAATGATTAGCTATTCAATCTTTTGTTTGCTGCCTTTTAGGACCACATCCTCATACAGTTTGTCCCATGATAAAACTTTTAAAACAAAGGCATGTAATTATGCCTTCCTGGTTGATAAAACAGTTATGGACATAAGAATGTGAGAAAAGTCATGCTGGACCAGACCAACACCCCCCCCCCCCCCGCCCCCTGTCCACTTCTGTGTTCACACTGTGGCTGGCTAGGTGGTTATGGGAGAGCCATTGTGGCGTAGTGGTGAAGAGCATGGGACTGGGACTCAGAGGATCTGGGTTCTAGTCCCCGCTCAGCCATGGAGCCAACTGGGTGACTATGGGCCGGTCACAGACTCTCAGCCCAACCTACCTCACAGGGTTGTTGTTGTGCGGATAAGATGGAGGAGGAGAATGATATAAGCTGCCTTGAGCCCTTTGCAGGAAAAAGGCAGGATATAAATCAGGGGAAAAAAAATATCCCCAAGCATCCCCAGTGTACTACCTTGTGTCTTTGTGATGGTAGCCACTGGCAGTGGAAACACGTGTGAATGTGTCTAATTCTCTTTTAAACCCATGCAAGAAGGTGGTGATCTCAGTAGTGAATTCTACTGCTTAAACGCTATGTGAAGAAGTCCTTAGAAACACAGAAACGGAGTGAGTCAGAAGGTGTCTCCTGGGCCTTGTAGTCTGACCCCTGGCTCCAGCCAGCTTCGCTCACGACATACCCACCATGTGCATGTCCAAAGTCCTTCCTTTCACCTGTCCCGAATCTTCTACTATTTCCTTTCACTGAACTGCGCAACAGCAGCATCCACTGAGTGAAACATAAAGCACTCCTGCTCTCTACCTGTTTGGAATGGTGGAAAGCAGAGGCCTTGCCTCAAACTCCTGGCTGGTCCTTCAGCACGAAGCTGAACAGGCTGGCACAACTTCCAGGTCATAAAACAGAGGATGGCAACCACATATGAAGCAGCCTTTATGCCGGGCGGAGGGTGCATTTCAGGGGTATGGCGAACGTTTTGCTGACTGCATCAGCAGCATTAGCATTATTAGTCTCATTTCTGTACTGCCCAATGGCCAAAGCTTTCTCCTCTCCGGGCCATTTACAACAATTCATAAAAAGGTGGAGTTCAAATGCAATAAAAGGCATGCCATTCTTCCAATGCACGACATATAAAAACATCTGAACAGCTAAAAGAATCATAGTGCAGATGAAACTTGTTCAGAACAGGTAATATAAATACCCCACTGTGCCCTTGAATGCGATTAAGCACCTGTGGGGAAAGGGCCATCTTACCCTGGAGATCACTGTGCCAGAGGCCTCTTTACTTATGTGCTAGAGCATAGGATGGAGCTGCCAACTGGGGGTGTCCCAGTCAAGGTAGGAACAGTTGTGCGGGGTCTGAAACACAGCCCTGCTCACTCGTCTGCTCCCTGGGCCTTTTTTGCCTGGAAATACATGGATGGAAACAACACTGAACTGTTCCTTTTATATGTGGTCCGTCCATCCGTCTGTCTGTCCACCTTGCTTCCTACCTTCAGAGTTTCCTTCTGGAAACAGATGGCAAGCTTAATCATTGAAATAAAACCCAGGTGTGTCCTTCCCATATTACCCAGTTTACAAAGATTGATGTGAACCTAACAATTCAAGCTGATGAAAATCCCCCCCCCGCAAATTGATTACTAGTTGACCATCTGATTCAGTCCTTAATGTTAAACTAGAAATAAAATCGCCTTACCTAGCAACAGTTCTTTCTGATTAACCCTTGCTAATATAGGGAGCATTTTAAACCATCCCATAAAGTACAGCAGTGCAGCGTTAATAGACCCTGGGATGGAAATGTCTCTCTGAGTAGAGTAGGAGGACCTTACATGCCATGGGAAATGTTGACACAGGCAGAAGGTACTGAACTGCATTAACAAGGCTGCAGAACTCTGGATCTTGATTTGTCTCCATTGCAGGGACTTGGCAGCATACATTCAGCTGTTAGAAAAGGGTGGTTCGGACGAAACTCCACAAACGCACTGAAATATTGTGCAAAGGTTATTGTTTCCCACCACGGCCCTTGCTGGGAACATTTCCCCACCATCTGCATGCTTGGATAGTGTGAGGAAAATATTCCGTGTGAACTGGTAGAATTGTGCACTGAGGGATTTCCATGGCAGGTCTCCCGGCAGAGGTGCAGAAACAGTTTGGACTGCCCCAAAACCCTGCTCACACATTCTGTCAGTGTGTGGGTGCACAAGCATAGGTTGTGTGAAATGGGTATGTATGCTTCATTTCCATGTGTACTGTGCCGGTATAGGGTGCTCTTTTCTTTATCCAGTTCTAATTTGCATGGCAGAATCTGGCTGTGTGGGAAAGTCAGCTTGCATTTATGGCCAGTCTTGTTAAGAGACCCTGAGAAGCATGGGCAGTAGGCTGGCTGATATTTTGCAAGAAACTGCTGCCCATGTGTGAAAATTAAAACCCTGCTCTCTCTCTCTTTTATTTTAGAAACTGTCTCCTTGAACAGCCAATGCTGAGCTGCCAATTCTGCATTGGAGACTATCTTTCCTGCAATCTGAAGTTTTATTGTTGCATAGTTCTAGGGTATTCTATCTCAACTGCCACCATCACCACATTTAAGATATATGATAAGCCATTGGTTAGTGAGGTCATAATATTGCTAAGCGGCAAGTCAAAGTGGAGCCATTTATGTCTGCTGCCTTTTCAACCCATCAAGATTTTTTATTGAAATTGGGCACTCCGTGTACGTGATTGTTCCTCCCCTCACAACAGCCCTAGGAGGTAGCATAGAATGATGCATTGTGCCTGGCTCATAATTACCCAATTGGTTTTTTAGCTGCATGGGGCTGTGAACCCACACCTTCCTGGTCTTATATTCCTGCCCCACGGGGGTTTCTCAGATTAGATTCATAACTGACTCTGTGGCCTCAAAATTCAGTATAGACCGTGTGTGTTATATAAACACCATGCTCTTTGACTGTCCTGAGTCACAGGGGACATTCTAGAAATAATAAATAGTCTAGAATCCCATTTGTATTTGTGCAGGGCCAAGGTGGAATGAAATTAAATTCCGTGACAGTGACTGCTTGCCTGCACACAAAGCAGGGCCCTGTTGCCCATCGGATTATTTCCATTCCATTAAGGATGGAGGAAAGGGTTGCTCAGCACCCGTGATTTAGCTGGACGTGACAACCGAAATGAGCATCTGCCTCAGGGGAGGCTGGGCACACCTGTGTCCATGGGACACCGCAGTGGCCGCTTCTGAGCTTTCTCGGAGCTATCCACGGTGCAGAAATCCATCCTCGAAATAGGTTCGCCTCCGTGGTGCTTCACGGAACGCTTCTCAAAATAGAAGCTGTGCTGCATTAGCCCCCATCCCCCTGAAAAAGGAGTTCCCAGGGAGCCCTGCTTGCCCAGTAGCTCTGAGTCAGCCCTGGAAGCAAAAGCTAATCTTCAGCGTGGGTGCCCAAAAGGTGCTCATCTTGCTGCCAGGATTTGGCCTTGAGCAAGGGAAGTTTAAAAAACAAACTGGAGAAGTTATAAAAAAGATTAAAGAGACTATATTCATCTATTTATTGAGTTATTTAGGTTTTTTTTCTGCAAAGAATACAAGGCAGTTTACATAATCCCCCTCCCCAATATTTTTATCCTCAGAACAAGCCTGAAGGGAAGTTTTACATCCCTCCATCCCTCCCTCTCTTAAGTGCTAGAATATTGCAAAAACCATTTGCATGAGTTGCAATCAAATGGACTTCTGAAGTGGGCAATGGGTGCACAATGGCCATGCTGCAGGGAAGCTGATCTTCCCCTTTAAAGAGGCAGCTGGTGGGCAGGAAAGTTTGATGCCAGGAGACCCCCTTTGCATGGATAATCGGACAAGGAACAGATGGGGAGAGGTGCTTGGTGGCTGTGAGTTCATGTGTCCTTCTTTGCACATGTGTAATGAATCTCTTAAGACACAATGTTCTGCATGTTCAGGCAGAAAAGGCTCCTAAAATTTGCCATGTGTCTGGCTAGAGCATGTAGGACTTTTCAGTCTACACATGGATGAGATGGTCCCCCTATTGGCGAAAGCCTTCCCACTTCTACAGACCCTGAGATAAGACAACTTGTGCTCGCTCAATTATAACATGGCATTATTGAAAGATTAAGAAATAGTGATGTCTAGAAAAAATTAGGAACTATCCCAGTAAGTAGGAATTGTTGGAGCTCTGGTTGTGGGGTGGGGGAGAGAAAGGGATGCCAGTCTGCATAAATGTTGCACATGCTAATTCATATGTATCGATGCAAATTTAGAGGTAACTGTCATCATTAAATGCAATCATTCAGTGCAATGCATTCAGCTTTCCCAGTGAGGCAGCCTGTGACTTAGTGAGATGCCTAGGCACTTAGCAGTGATGTGCAATTTTGGGGCCAGTGTATGAGAGCCAGTCTTAATGCATGGGCCTGATGGGCACTTGCCCGTGGGCCCCATACTAATCTGTGTATGTTAACCCTTGGAAAATTGGAAAACTTCTAAAATTAACAGTTGTTGTAGTTGTCGTAGGGGCCCCAGTACACTGCTTTGCCCGGGGCCCATAATGCTGTTAAGATGGCCCTGGGACTCAGGTGATCTGGGTTCTACTCCCCACTCAGCCATGGAGCCAACTGGGTGACTTTGGGCCAGTCACAGTCTCCCAGCTCAGCCTCCCTCACAGGGTTCTTGTGAGGATAAGAGGGAGACAGGAATGATGGAAGCTGCCTTGAGTTCCCTGAAAGGAAAAAAGGCAGGAAAATAAATAAGTAAATAAACAAGGGCGCTGTTCCTGCTTTCAGTGGGCCCCTCTCTATAAACGGAGCTTGCACTGGGCATCCTTTCACACAGAAGGTGGTTCTCCAAAGAGGAGGACTAGGGGACCTCCTAAACGGCTGTGTGTGAGAAACCCTTTCGTCCTGCAATCCTGCTGTTTGCCAAGCCAGCCTGAGTTTCAGTAGCCAGACACAACCCCATCAAAATGCTCGCGGATGCAGTGCTCTTTGTGCCACAGAACCACCGGCTGGCACGCTCCTCCCTACACGGCCGATGTGGAAGTTTAGCAATGTGGTAACTTTCCTCAGGTCTCTTTCCATGCAGTGTGTTTCCAGCTTTTGGCTCCTTATCATCAGAGCCGAGTGTGTCTCTGTGTGCTTGGCATGTGTGCACTAGAGATTCTCTAGCAGGGCTTTTCAGAGCCACTCAGCGTATCTGATAATCGCACAGCTGCTTAGCCCATATTCTGCAGCACATTTGATGGCCGAGCATATGCAAGTTGTCAGAATCCCGCACAGCACCTGGCAGCGGGAAGCCCCACTTGACAAGTTGCCTTTGTTTTCTTCCCTTCCCTGAAGACCCTTCCCCAATTTCCCTGCCTTTTGGAGCACTTTGATGGACTAGGCAGCTTTGTAGAACAGACGCAACTGGGTTTGGTGTCATTTAATTTCAAAGAGGAGCCTTGTGCCCACCTCCTCTTTTGTTCCCACCTTCTTGATGCAAATAACACATAATGAGAGAGAGAGAGAGAATGTATAAAGACAGGAAAGAGAAATATTGTAAACTAAAAGAAAGACCCATTTTAGAATAAAGAGCAGCAGAATTGCTTAGTTCTGCTCTGAAATATTGTCATGAAAAGCAAAATGATTGCATTCCACGCCAACCGAAATCTGGCAATTGCTGTCCTCTCAGTAGATCTGAAAACTTGGGGCATGTGCAGAGGGTCTGGGCCGTGCTACACCGACCTCCTATGCCACTCCCAGAATGCACTGGAAGCCCATTCGGAAGCTGTGGGCCCCACCTCTGGAGAGTCTCCTGGCCTGGATGCCAGGGAGGGGTGGCATTTTGCCCCTGCGCTATTTCCTCTGCCAATTCCAGAGGATCTATTTCTGCTTAATGCCTGCCTCTCTGTGGCATATGGGGGAGGGAGAGTTGCCCTCCTGCCTCCAGGTAAGCTATCAGTTACATTGCAATGCAAGGCTTTAATTGTAAAGGTTTTGTGTACATGTCTGCAAGTTGCTCTGCTCAACCAGCAATAAGTCTTGTTCAGAACAGTGTCAGGGGACCGCGCTGTTGCTTGGTTCTGCGCGATTTGCTCTCCCTGGATTGGTTCTTCAGTGCATTCACTGTGCTATTTTCCAATGCTCTAATTGCTTCTGTCTGGAGGAAAGAAAGAAGAAATAATAACCCCTGTCAGTTCTAGATTTGCAGACTAAAATAAGATAGTTGGGCACTTTCAGAGGGGTGGATCCTATAATGGATCTCGTGGAAAGCACCGAGAAGTATAGGAAAAAGATTTCTTGTTTTCCTGTGGCAAAATGTAATAGTTTTAGAACAGTAAAAAATGATAACACTAGAGAAGGAAGCAGCATTCCATGGATTGTTTGTGTATTTAATTTCATTTTATAGTTTTTGTGTATCTATCTATTTATATCTAGCTCGTCCAAACTTTATTTTTAAAAAGAAAAAGCCAAGACACATCATGCAAGAAGTGTGACATTCAAAAGGAAATGAAAAAAAAGGGGGGGGGGGTCAAGATTTATTTCATTTTAAAAACTGCCTGTTTGCAAATGTAAAAAGTTTGTTCAGAAGGAAGGAGGGTAGGAAAAAGGATACAGATTGTATTTTTTAATACAGTATGTTTGATGGAATTACAGGCAAGGTTAGGACCTTGTTCCACATGTAACAGACTTATTAATTAAGGACCCAATCCTGTGAACTTATGAACTAAGAAAAAAGACTTATAGTTTCCAGCATTTTGAACATGCACAGGACTGTGCCTTGAGTCATATTTACTGAATGTAGAATGGAGCAGAAGGGGAGAGCTGTATTCCTCTGCCTTTTTGTCATCCATAATATAATTAGTGCTCTGATTTTTGTAATTGCCAAATTTGCTTGTTGTTATACATTATGCAGAGCCTCTTAAATTTATTAAGGAAATACTTGATCTAAACCCGGCTGACGTCAGTGGAAAGAACTAACTGTTCAGATTCACTTAATGACATTTTTGCTTCCATAGTCACCAAGTCCTAGTACTGCCAGAATTAGCAATCCTGTTAAGAGGGCTGTGTGCCAGTACTGGAGGTAGGAGTCATGGACCAGACACTCTTCCAATGAAATAGTCCTCCATACCTAGGAAACGAACATCTCAGGATAAGCTGTGCTGAATTCCTTCACACTGATAAGCTATCTTTCTACACGAGAGTGTTTCTCCCTGACACACACAATGGATGAACACTCCATCGTGGTAGAGTCTCACCTAAAGCCTCAGTCCAGACACAGGGACTTACCACTATGTAAGAACATAAGACCACAGGAAGAGCCATGTTGGATCAGACTGATGGTCCAGCTAGTCCAGCCTTGTATTCACACAATGGTAAACCAGTTGCCCACAGGATCCCTCAGGCAGGATGGGTACGACAGCCCCCTCCTGCCCAAGCAACTGGTGAATGCAAACATTGCCACCTGTGATACCAGAGACAGCACCCAGACAACAAGGCCATGGGTAGCCTTCTCCTCCATGAGTTTGCCCGATCCCCTTTTAAAGCCATCCAAATGGATGGCTATGACTACTTCTTGTGGACATGAATTCCATAATTTACCTGTGCACTGTGTGAAGAAGTACTTCTTTTGTTCTGTCCTGAACGTCCCACCAGTCTGCTTCATGGGAGAATCCCAGGTTCTAGTATCAAGAATCGGGGTGTAGAGTAGGTTTGTATTTTCAGTCCACAGTTGTGTTTCCAGTGATGGGAGAACTCATAAAAAACATACCGGAAGTGTCCGGGGACAAGAGCATGTGATTGGAATTGCAGTCGGAGACAACTTCTGATCCTTTGCTTCCCAGCTGGAATCAAGCCAGGGTAGCATGACATCTTCAGTTTCCTCTGCCTCTTGATTTGGTTTGAAAACCCAGAGGAAGTTTGAAAGCCTTGGTAGGATGTTATGTTCCCCATCAGGTTCAGAAACGTGATTTCTCTTGAGGGAGAGAACATAAGAACATAAGAAAAGCCACACTGGATCAGAGCAGGGTCCATCCAGTCTAGCTCTCCATACATGCAGTAGCAAACCAGCGGCCCACAGGATCCCTCAAGCAGGATGGGTGGCAAGGCCTCCTCCTGCCCAGCTCCTCAGCAGCTGGTGCATGCAGGCAGGCCACCTCTGGTGAAGGAGGCAGCCCATAGCTGGCAAAACTAGCAGCCATTCATAGGCTCCTCCATCATGAATCTGTCTAATCCCCATTTAAAGCCATTCAGATCGGTGGCCTCTCTGTGGCTATTTACCACCCTGTTTGTTCTGGGGCCCTTGGCCCGTCTTGGTGGGACAGCTCATATTTCCATTTTCCTGCCTCTTTCAGATTGACTCCGTTGCTACCCAGAATTCCTGCCAGGTTGTAACATTGCATCAAGGGTGTGTCCTGTTCTCTCGGGGATGACAGAAAGGCTGGGGAGAGAAGCTCAGCACACCTTGTTTCTGCATCAGCCTCTGAGCTGGATGTGCTGATCTGGAAAGTGGCAGACCCCTACTGTGAGCATTTCTAAGGCCAAGCCGGGTTCACTTTCACACTGGGAACAAGCCAGCTTGGTGCAGTGGGTGGAGAATTGGGCTGGGACTCAGCTTTAGTTCCTGCTTGGCCATGACATTTGAGTCCATCACTGGTCCTCATCCCAGCCTACCTAACTGGGTTGTTGCGAGGATCATATGAGGGTGGGGTAGGAACTCAGGCAAGCTGCTTCAGGTTCCCTGGAAGAGAAGAAAGGTAAGGTAGAAAAGCAATACAATCATAATAGTAGGAAAGAACTGCAGTACTCATCTCACCAATGGATCTGGATCTACCTTCTGTCTATCCTAAACTAGGTGCTCTTTTCCTTTTCCTCTAAACCTTCTTTTCCTGCAAACCTGATGAAGATGGTCTATTGTAGCTGGCCTGCTTCCAGGAGGAAAAGCCCAAACTCAGCTGCCTCACTGCTCTAATGCAGTAGCTGCTTCAGACTGACTCACTTCAGAAATGCCAGGGAGCATCTCTAATTACAATGTTAATCTTCACAATTGCCCGATCCAGGTGCAATATCAGGAATCTTGGTGGTAAGACAGGGTTATTGCTTTTGACCCTTGGAGATGCTGTAAAGGTGCTGCTCTCAGCCACAAGCCATGTTTTAATTTAATCTTTCTTTCTAAGGAGAGCAACTGGGCAGCATTCTCCAGCTATAAAGCACAGCAGCAGGGGAACCGCAGCCAGCTTCCATCCCTCCTCATAAAGTAGCAGGGCCATAAACTTTTCCAGCCCAAAGTGCTAGTTTTAGGCTGCAGTCCTATGTACGCCACACATGGGACTTAATAGGACTGACATCTGAGTTGGCATCCTCAGGACTGCATTTGTAAGGTCCTAAAATTGAGGCTTTCTAGCTCACTGGACACATTTGGAACAGTGAGAGAGTTGTTGTGTACGCATTACAGGATGGCTACAGAGGGTGGGCTTGTCCATGAGTGGAATGGCTTTGATGGAAGGCATGGCCTGGCACTAAGCACTCATTACTCATAAGGCAAACTGAAAGGCAGGTAACCTGCCTCTGAACCTACAGATGAAGCAGAAGTGTTGGGCTCCTAAGGACAAACAATTCATTTTGAATCCAACTAGAGATGGTGATGCTGGGAACAATAGATGGCAAAAGAAGAAGGGGACGGCTGAGAATGAGGTGGTTAGATGGAGTCACTGAAGCAGTTGGTGTGAGCTTGAGTGGACTCCAGGGGATGGTGGAGGACAGGAAGGCCTGGAGGAATGTTGTCCATGGGGTTGCGATGGGTCGGACACAACTTCGCGACTAACAACAACAGAGATGGTGATGGAGGCCAATGCTTTGCTTTGGAGCATGTCAAGTCTGCATTTTTCAGAAGGAGGAGAAGGAAGGGAAAATCACATGAGAAATATAATAGAAATCAGGAGAAGCAGGGAACTGGGTGCTGCCAAGAGAGGGAACCATGGTTCATCAATGCCCAGGAGTACTGTGCTAGAGAATCCAGCCCTTAACCACTTGGGGACTCAGGTCACCCGACCATGTTGTGAGATCTTTGGGAGCAGCTCTTCTTTCCATCCTGGCAAATGCCTCTATGGTGCATTTGACAGGGATGTGAGAAAGGGCTTTTGTTGCAGCTACAGCCAGTTCCTGAAACTCCTTCCTTCGAGAGATCTGCCTTGCCCCATTTTTTTGGAAAGCATTGCTTATTACTAAAAGCTTCCGCTATCTCCTCCTTTGGCCACATTCCCTTTCTCTTAGATGAATCAAAATAGTCTCAAACAATAGTGTCCGAAGACTGCACACAACACATTAAAATCACGCTATCAGTGAAGATAGTTTACAGTTTGTTTTTCTTCCTTGTACCATCTCAAATTACTGTTTTGTCATTTCATACTTGCCTTCTACTCTACAATAAAGTGGAAGAAAGGGAGCTTTTTAGCATCGGAGGATGTAAATAGCTAAAGCTCACACCTGGAGCTAAAGAAGATAATACTTTTTGCTGCTTATGACGTTAGTGAACAATGGAAAATGTGTTGGAACTTGGCCATATTGTTCCGCATAGAGGTGGGCTTCTGATAGCATGCAAAGACCTCCTTTTTTGGACGGGCCATGCGAAGAGTGTTGTGGCCAGGATGGGGCTAAGGTAGCCCCTTAGGGATTGTGCCCCAAAGAGGAAATGAATCAGCAAAAAAGGACAACCAGTAGATTTCATCTTTGCATAAAATTTGCTCATCCTAATTTATATACACAGATATCAGTTTGGAAATAGTGACTGCAATATACATAGAATTATGATACGTTGTTTATACAAAGGTGATTGGGTTCCCTGTGTATCTTCTGAGCCAACAATCCAGTTGCTAACCCTTCATGGACCACTTCCAGGCTCCATCTCTCACTTTTTTGGGGAGGTTCTTTACACTCAAATCAGAGTTTGACTGGTCAGTCCTTCAAAATTAAGGACATCTTCAAATGGAGGACTCTGCTCTAAAAAGTAGGATTCAAGGAGACGAACACCAGCATAGCCTTAGACCAGGGGTCTTCAAACTTTTAAAACAGGGGGCCAGTTCACTCTCCCTCAGACTGTTGGGGGGGACGGGCTTGGGGGGGGGACGGGCGTGATCGCAGGTGCACTGGGGGGCGGGGAGACGGGCACGATCATGGGTGTGCTCATGCAGGGAAGGCAGGCGCGACTGCAGCCATCCTCCCGCCAGCAGCACGACCGTGATCACGCCCATCTTCCCTGCACAAGCGCACCCATGATTGTGGCCATCTGCCCCCCACCCCGAGCATGCGGCCATCTCCCCACTGAGTACACCTGCACTGGCTACAGCTAGAGATTGTTTTCTCCGAGCAAGTCCAAAAGCTCTGAGGCGGGCTGGATCAATCAGCATGGCGGGCTGGATCCGGCCCACAGGCCACAGACTGTGTCTAGGAATGGATATCGCTCAAAAACTCAATCAGTTTGTATGCAGCAGACTTTGGCGTACCTCAGTGACTCAGAAGTTGAAAGGAAGGCAAAGTCACCAGTTTTCCAGTGACTTCCCCTTGTAAATTAGCCTGCTATTTGCATAGATATATTTAAAGGCAGGGAAACTGGTCTAAAATATGACTACAATTTATGTAAAATATGGCTGCAATTCGTGCAATTTGCATAAAATATGACTGCAATTTGTGCAGATAGCAGTCATTTTTGCACAAATTGCACAAATTGCAGGCATACCTTGTAGAAATTTCTCTGTCTCTCCGCCCCTCCCCCCCAAATGCACAAATTGTAGCCGTCAGTAAAAGTAGAAGACCTTGTGCAGACTCAACTCATGTCAGGGCTAGTTAATGCAGGCATGGGGTGGATGGGCCCCAACATGCAGAGGTCCAAGCTAGGCCAGCCTCCCAACCCTTGTCTGATACCTGAGTTCACTACTTCCATACCTTTACCTGAGGGCTGGGAAAAAGATGCTGCTGTTTGAGGCTGGCTGCCCCTCCCACAGTCTAATAAGGGCACCAAAGGAAGAAGGTGAGGAAGGACCAGCAGGCGCTACAGGCAGACAGATCTCCTGGGGCTTGTGGCACTGGCCTACCCTTCACGTCAGCTGCGGTGTTTGAAAGCGGGTGGGATCTGTAGTCGTATCCTTGACAAGAATAACTCCTCCACTGCCCCAGCTCTGTTTTGAAGCTGCAGCAGTTCTCTTAATCAAATAAACAGGCTGCAGCTAATGTTGAATGCCTGTGATAAAATCCATTCCATCTACGTTTTGAAGATTGCCAGGTGCATGTCCTTCCACCATCGGCTCGTTGTCAGAATCAGTATGCTCAAATGCATTCCTATGCGATTTCCCAAATTCAGAGTTGTGCAAATTTGCACTCCTGAAAATGCTCAAATCCCACTCCCCCGCCGCCCCCCAAATATAAACCGAAAAGCAACATTCGTGATGGTGATGCTCTGAGAAACGCATCACCTTATTGTTGCATGGACATGTGCTTGAGGCAGTATTCTGCTCCTTGGTGAACCTTGGGGTACTAGTGAGAAGCAGTGTAGTTCTCATAAGCTGAAACTCCAGTTGTCTGCCTCCAATTTAAGTCACTGGCCATCACGATTTTTGTGGCTGCGATTTGTTTGCTATAATCTTCACTGTATGTTGTGTCAGATATTTTCTTTCATCTATTGCCAATTAGTGCCACTGGCTGATCCCCAAGTTGTAGCGTTAAAAGATGCATGGCTCTTTCTATCTTCCTTCTATTTTCTCTAATGCACACATTTATAGACTCCAGTGATATGCTCCTTTTTCTCCCCCCCTGGGAGCTGTTCCAGCCCTTGAATGCCTTGCTTCTTCCTCCCATGATGCCAGAATGCTCAGGAGTTCAGACATCTACATGTGTGTGTTGGGACAGAGATACACAGAGAGATACACACATATACACACATGTGCACATACATTGTTGATGAGTCCTTGGAGTGGGGAATGAACGGCGGGGTCAGAGGGAAGTGACATTGAGAAAGTTCAGATATCCATTTAATTATTAGCAGAAGCAATTCACAAAACTGGATGAAACTATCACCCTGCATGGGCATGTTAACTAATACATGCAGTGTGCTCACAAACAGGCAAACAAACAAACAAATAAACCAACCCCTTTATCGCTTATTTCATTTATACATGTATTTATAGGCTGCCTATAATTGCCAAGGCCTTCCTAGGCAGTTTACAATACATAAAACATATTAAGAAAGTAAAACACATTAAAACTTATTAAAACACAATGGATTAAAATATCTATGAAAGCAATATTAAAAGGGCCACAGCATTCAGGCTAAGTGTTAAAGATTTTCCTTAAAAGGCATGTCATCGCCTGGTGCCAAAAAGAAAATAAAGATGGTGCCAGGCGAATTTCCCTAGGGAGGGAATTCCAAGGATGTCCGTCCATCTGTCTGTTGCTGCTGCTGCACATTGAATGAGCTCAAGAACAGCCATTCCCCGTGAGAATACTCCTTTCCAAACACCCCCTTCTCATCTTATACCTGAACTGGAGCCTCGAGGAGGAGTGAGATCCACTCTGTGTGTGGTGTACGCATGTGCAGCAATGGGGAGATGTGTGAGTGCCTGGGGAGACCAGCATCTGGGGGGGGGCACACACAAACATGGGCATGGCCCCACCCAGGACTGGCATGTGCGTCCGTGCAGGCTCACCCAGAACCAAGGTGGCCTGAGACACAGAAAGGTCCCATCCCTGCAGTGAACCTCTGTCATGGCTCCCCAGGAGTTCCTATGTAGTCGGTCACAGCCAGTTCCCAAAAGAGGTCTACCAGGGGTGGTGAGTAGCTCAGCAAAGCCATCAGTGCCCACCCTCTGGTCACATCCCACCATCTCATCCCTTCTCTGAGATCTTCTGCTCCTCAATGCCTATTTGTCATTGTTCAGGATGCAAATAGGAGATGGCAAAATCATGCCTTCAGTAAATAGAGCAACAGAGAACTACCCAATTCTATTTGATGGAAACCTTTGAATCTCCCAAAAATGAAATGTTCTCAAGAAAGAGGAAACTTTTCTTCAGTGGAGACTTCACATGTCCCCGCTTGTCCTGTAATTATGCAGTTTTATTCATCCACACTGTGTTTCTTTGTTGTTTGTGCTATTGGATTTCAGCTGTTGGGTGTTACATGCATGAACATCAATCAATAAATGGTTTGAAAGCCTGAAAACTAAATACTCCTTAATGGGGCCCTCAGTTGTAAAGGACTGCACATGTTTGAAGCATTATGTGATATATAAATGTGAGGGTGGTGGTGGTGATGATGATGACGACGTTCTTCGCAGTTGTGTTGCAACTCATAAGTCAGATGAGTTGGTGGCATGTAATCCATGGTTGTAACTGATTTAAGCAGCTCTTGTGTCACACTTGGAAATAATGTTTTCATGACTAGGATGTCCAATGGCTTCTCAGCATTCTATCATCTTCTCGCCTTTTAGTATATTTTGGTGTTAGGCTGTAAACAAGGGGTTATCAGCAGAGAAAACAGCAGTAATCGATCCATCCCTACTCCATTGCATGTAAGCAACCTTTACATAGAATTCCATTATGAGATTGAATGCATCCCTTACAGAAGAGTGACAACCCAAACCATCACAAGCTGTATAATCAGAGTAGGTATGGTGTTGTTTTTTAAATACTGGATTAACTATTGCTGGATTGATATGAAGATCCTAGGACTGAGGATGTGTAAGAAACCCATTTCAGTTCACATTTGATCCAAATTTATCCAGTTTGCACTTTTGATCCAAATTTATTCCAGACTCAGATGCAATCTGGGGTAGAAGTGCAAAGAAGCTTGATTTGTGGATCCAAAATGTATTTAGCTGCATGTGTACATCTGAAAATGCCCATGGAAATACCTGCACTTTTGGGGGAAAGAAGACCATAAGTATGCTTTAATCAGTGAGAGAGTCCTTTTTCATGTGGGGAAAAAACCAAAGTTTGTGACCTGATAGAAACTTACATCAGAACAAGCTTTAAGATGAAATTCAGAGAAGTTTGGTGAACTCAAATTTTGCTGAGTCACACATTCCTCCCTAGGACTAGATTTGTGTTCATATTTAAACTTACAAATTTAAGACTGATACTTCATAAAGAAACTGAGCATCCTTGTCAGCAAGAACTAATAATTTTATTCTCAGCTATTGAAAGGGAAACAGATGAAAAGCAAGGCAAGGAATGTCAGAGAATTTGAAGGAAACCATTAAACAAAGGTGGGCTGACCTTAAAGAGTAGGAGAATTTTTCAGCATCCGGCTCGCTCGCTGCCGAGGGCTACCAGTGGTGACATATGGTCTAGATTTAGCCCAGTATCCTTCCGATTCTCCCCAGCTCAGTTTTACCTGGCGGTGGCAATGGAAAAATTACCTGGCTTTTGAAATTTCCTGCAATGTCCCAGAGGGATGCACCCGCAGGACATTAGAGCAGTCTCATGTGTCATCCTCTGTCTAGTGCTGAAACCTGAATTTGCACCTCAAAAGAGTGTTTCGCAGGAAAGTCGATTGCATAAAATATACAGGCTAATATGCATTGCTTGAATGGAGAGAATAAGCTGACATTAACATGTTAATTAGCTGCCCATTTCTTCTGTTTTCAGTAGGTCCATTCATTATTGCCACCGCTTACAATTCAAGTGTGCTATTCTGTCTATGCTAATTTCAAAATTATTCTTGCTTTTTGCATTAATAACTATTTATGACTCCTAGAAAAATACACCTAATTAATACCTAGACGCAGCACTGCAATTAAATGTTAATCAGATTTGATTTCTAGAGTAATGCACCAGCAATCCCCTAATCTCCCGAGCTGCAACTTGATGAAAACTTGATTATCCTAGTTAGTGGAGTTCATGATTCACAAAGCTTTTCTTCTTCCATATGAAAGCTTCAACTCGGTGTGGTCCTTCTTGTTTTATTTTTGCCTTCTCTCTGACATTCAGTGGAGATAAATTACTGCAAAATGAGATGTAATCATGACAGAAAGAAAACCGGCCACAAGGAGCTGGAGATAAAAATAAAAAAGGCATGCAGTCTCCTGCACAATATTGACCTGTCAAAATGATCTAAACTTAGCAAAGGGGTTTTTTTGTGTTTTATTAACCTGATGATGGCGTGTCTTGCTGAAGTGCATCCCTCCATCTTTCAGGGTAACGGAAAGAGGCAGTTGAAGCAAACTTGAGCAATGCATGAACTTTTAACCTACACACCTTCTCAGGAGATCCTTAGCATGTATAGAGTTTGAAGAATGCAGGTAAACATTTTTTCCCTGGCAAGTTGGAACAGTTTTGAAGAGGGGCAAAAGTATTCCACAGCACAATCAGGTCAGAGAGTCAAGGCAAAGAGGGGCCATAAGGGTCTTTACCGTGTAGTGTCAAACCGTGGGGTCAAACCGTGTAGTGCATTTCATCCCTCACCAGTCCTTGCTCAGAGTGCTCTGGGGTGAAGCTAATTTATGCCCAATTTAGTCAATCAGCCAAGGTCAAGAGATGCTTCCTTCCAGAGCTTTCTCGGTTTAGCAGTGCAAGGAAGCACACTTCCTCTTTCAAACATGCACCCTCCTCCCCACATAAAGAAAATCTCATTATGAGCTAGGATAAAGTGCAGCCCTGCCGTCTTTCACAGGTGTCATTATGTTCATGTGTGGGAAGCCTCCGTCCCCATCAAGGAAAGGACTGAAGCATCCAACCTCCCATCCCAAAGCCATGCAATTTAGGAAAAGCTGTCTTGTTGAAGGGCTTTCCACTTCTCCCCAGGCATCAGGTGCCCACCACTCTTCAGGAAAGGCTACTTAATCTGACAGACTGGGGGCCTGATCCCATTTGGCATTCCTTCTGTACCTCATTGGCCTATTGATTGCTCCATTTTATTAAACAGTGAGTGCTGTTGTCACATCCCATAAGACCTTCAACCTATCAAAAGGATTGATTTCCAATGGTGATAGCCAGAAAACACTTCAGCAAAAGTCTTATGGTAAGCAGGGGTCTCAGATGATTCCTTGCTTCTTCTTTCTTCTAAACACAGGGCTTGGGAGAATGTGTGTATCTTAATCAGTGGAGGCTATGTCTCCATTTCTATAATTTCATTTTCATAATTTCGGTGATCAGCAATGATGACTATTCATCATCATCCAATAATCTGCATTTCTTCCTCTTGTAAGGAATCCAAGGTGGGAATGAACACGGATCTCCCAAGTTCCAGTTGAACAGTGCTACTGTTAAGCCACCATAGCTTTTAAATACCCCCCTTCAAATAGTCAACTGCCTACATGGTTTGAGCTCCACCATCACCATCACCACTGATGCCCAGAGTGCTTCATGCGCATCACCTTGTGGCGACCCTTTCAACAATCCCGTGAGGCAGGTTGGTCCTAGCCTCATACTGCACACAGCATGATACAGGAGATCTGTGGCTGGAGCTCCACCGGCCCTGGTTCTGCTCCTTTCCCACTGCCCTGCTGCAGCCCCAAAACCACACTGTGATGGAAACCAGAGAAGGAGATGTCTCCATGGGTTTGCATAGGGGTTGGGTTGAGGAACTGCTTCTGGGACTCGCTTCAGCCATTTCCCTGTGGTAGCAAAGGCTATGGGTGGGGAGGAAGAACCAGCGGCTGTTATGCCTGGCCAGGGCATTCCCTGCCTCTTCACTCCTGGCATCTTTTGTCCCTTTCCTCTGGCCTGGCATTTTAGTGGCTGATGCCCACCTCCTTTATACCAGGCCCTGTACCCCAGAAGGATCTTTCCACAGCATCCAAAGGTTGTAGACCTGGGCATTCCCCTTGCTTTTCTGCCTGCATCTGCAAAACCATTCACAAAAGGCCTTCCTGTTCAGAAAGCAGAGCCTGCTGTGTCACATGGAAGAATTCACCAGCTGCGTGAATAAAACATTTCTTATTGAAGAATCCCCTGTACAATATACAATTTCCTTTGATAAGCCTCCCCTGAGGTTGCAGAGCATGTATTATGCTCTTGTCTCAAACATATTGGACGCTCAAGGAATTGCAATTTTCCGTTGCCATGCACTTTGCAATGCTTTCTGGTTTTATCCCCCCTCCCCCCTCCTAGCCTCCCCGCCACCGCATTTTTTTTGTATCTGCTGACATATACCATGGGGCTTGCACTGACTTTATTGCATTGCTCTGCCCGGATTCCCATTCGGTTGCCCTTCAGTAGTGAAGCTTACAGCTCCTTATTCCTTTTTATTTTAAAGTCAAGGTCCATTCACTCTTTAGTATTTTCAGCCTTCAGGTGCCGTATATTATTCATGATTATATCGGCCCCATTTTAGCTGTCAGGCGTCCATGAGAGCCCTCTCAACGGCCTCTCTTGGGCCTCTAATGAAAGGCAGGAACTTTGGTGATATAATCAAAAGTCTCCTGTCCGGAGTAATGAGAATGGGCAAGAGTTTTCCGAGGGGAAGGGAAGAAACAGTCCTTTTGTTATTTAGCCTTTGAATCAGCACTTCAAGAATAGAAAGAACATAATGCCACTTAGGTAAAAGAAATACCTTAAAATGTCAAGAATTTAGCTGCCATTCCCACCAGTGGAGTGACTGAATTTCCAGTGGTACAATGCAGGGCTGAAACATTTCTGAAAACAGGAGACAAAAACAACCCTGGGCACAGAGATGGATGTGAATAAGTGGAATCAGAAATGTTTGTGGGAGGGAATTAGGTGTGTGTGGAGAGGGGAGTAAAAGAAAGAAATCAGTTGTGCTCATAATGGGAAGGGAAGTTACAAGCTTGAAGCATCCCTGAAAATACCCTGTTTCCTCCAAAATAAGACCTAATCAGAAAATAAACCCCAAAATAAGCCCCAGTTAAGATCGTCAGACAGACAGATGCATTTAGTACATCCATTGCAACACAGTTCAGGGTTTGGAGAGTTATGACAGTGTTCCAGAAGAAGATGGCATGACTGTATTTGAATAAATGTAGATTTTTGTACATGAATAAATATAGATTGCTGTGCATGAAAAATAAGACATCACATGAAAATAAGCCCTAGTGCATCTTCTGGAGCAAAAATTAATATAAGACCTGGTCTTATTTTTGGGGAAACACAGTACTCCCTTTTAGACCACATAGGTTGCTCTGACCAAAAAAGGTTACAGTACAGCACATGAGATGTAGCTCAAAACGTGAGCTCATCCAAGTGCTCAAAACTCCATTTGTAGCTCATTCTGAGTTCAGCGTGTATCAGATTGCAAGGTTTATTTTTCTTTTTTACATGAAAAGGTGTTCTTTTTTTTTTTCTTTTTCTTTCTTTTTCTTTTTTTGGCCTAATTTTCCAAATGTACTCATCAGTTGCAAGCAGTTTTGGAATGAACATGCTCTTCTCCCTTGCACATTTCCCATGCTCGTTTTTCAAATATACACATGCTGACATTTTTTTTTCTTTTTTTGGTGGGAGGGAGTTCAACAAATCACATTTGAAATATATGGACTTCAACCAATGATTGCACTGAAGTCCATGTTTGCTGCTATGGTGTGTACTGGGTAAATTCTATTCAAAAAACAAACATATTTCTCATGCATCCCTTTACAATATGTGTGCCAGATAACTTGCAAATTAAGATCTTATGGCAGTCTTTTCTGTCCTTCCTTCCTTTCATCTGCTGCTCTTTTCAGCAATTCTTTTTTCCCTCACAGTGTTCCAAAATCCATTCTACCAATGACATTCTGCCAATTCCCTGCATTTACTGACCACTCCTTGGGTGGTGGTGAGGTGGGTAGACTGTGGTAGGGTCACTTCACAAGTTGCAGATGCAACAAAGTCATGTCCTGGGGTTTCTATTGAGTCACTAGCATGAGTGGAAACAGAGGACTTCTGGCTCATGCAAGTTGCTAGAAATCTTTACTCACATGGAGGTACCATGACAGGAAGAACTGGGCCAAATCTGCCCATCCGCTGCTTCTTCCGTTCCATCTGGTTGAGAGATGGTCACTGCTGGTGAAAGCAGTGACTTCTTTAAGGAGACTGATAATATCAAGGCCACATAAAGCACCCACATCTCATTATTGCTCTGTGCTCTGCCACTGACCTATTGTCTTCTCTTGATGACCAAGTATAGTTTAGTGATTGGACTTCAGCTGTGGACAAGTAGCACCACATTTCTGTTCAGCCATGAATCATGATGTCCTTGATCTTGACACTTCATCTCTGGCCCTGTCTTATCTCAAAGGGTCATTGCTAGGATTAAATGGGGATACTAAATTTCAGCCAACAGTAATAGGCCAACTACCCTATTTCGTGGGCAAATATCCTATATATTTGCCAAACTGTTGGGGTAGAGAGAGAAAAGGGTGATAGGTGGCTACCAAAAGATCACCACCACCACCAAGACCTACTTTTCACCAAACCCCATTATTAGTTCCATCACTACCCAAATGCCCTCCCTCAATTTCATCACCTGAGAATCAAGTGGTGAAATTGGAGGAGCCATTTCCAGGCAGGCTTAGACAATCCTGCCAATGTGGACCAGTGGACTGTCTGTGGATCCGTGGATCTTCTACCTACCTGTGCAATAGAATTATAAGAACCTCAAGGTCAGGAGGAAGATATAAGATGATAGCAGTAATAATGAACTGTCAGAAATTGAAATTAGGGCTTTCTAAGATAGGATTTAGAAAGTACACATGCAACACAGGAAGGAATTTCAGGAGAATTGCTGCTTCTGAAAAGGGAAAATACAGAGAAACTGTGTCCACATTTAAGTCCACATGACAAGCTGTGTTATTGCTTTCTGTTCTAAGGAAGCCTCATTTGATAGCTCTTTGTTACATTCCACACTTGTGCCAAAAGTATTAGAGTGAATTAGAGCAAGAGTCTCTCATTATTATGTAGCACCTAACTCGATTTTTCTCACAGTAAGAGGAACTGGGAATATGCTTCTTTTGGGAGGTGTTCAATTGGATCTTTAATGTTGATATTTCAGATGTTGGTCTTAGATGGTTTCACGTGATTCCCCATCAAATGCATCTTCAGTGGCTGAATCAGCCCAAGGTCATTGGAGGTGATATTCTGAAGTCTTTTTATAAGAATGACTTCACTGGTTAGCATTCAAGAAGGAAATTAACTCTATTTCTATATGTTGTCTATATTAATCTGACTCTTATTTATAGTCCTTGGGGTTGCATCCTTCTGTGAGAAGGAAGGCTGCACTCAGAGGGTTCCCCCACTTTTTTTGGGGGGGGGGGATCCCACCTCCCTTATCCACCATAACTCAGTCCATTCTTCAGGGCCTATAAGGTTTAATTGATCAATTAAAGCTGCATAAATTGGAATACAAATGAAACAGTAGCTTCTGAAGGAAAAACAAATGCACACACACCCACATTCTCAACACGCCATAATTGCTTCAGGGTTAGATGTTGTCCACATAGATAATATCAGGCAGTTATGTTATCAATAAAATAGATTCACTTAATATTTCTTTAATTTATTACATCATTTTCAGCCCACAAAATATTCCTTTCAGGGTGAGATTGATAAGCTTGATTATGCTTCTGTGTTGCCATGCCTAATGAAAGTTACTACGAGGCGGAACAACCCCTGCAAAAGAGAATTTTTTCCTGCAATTTTTATGGCTGTGTGCTTCCGCAAATTTTCCTTAACCACATATAAACATGTTTTGAATACTAATGAACATTGCTTGGTGCTCAGGGTAGCCTTTAGATGCCAACACGCCCATCAGAGACCTGAGCTAAGTCCATGTGCTTTCTAGGAATACCGTTTTTGCTAATATCAGAGCAGTTTATATATGTATGCAGTGGAAGAAAGATTATGTATGCTGATTCATTATTATCGTGGGCAACTGATGAAAATCAACATGTAACAGCAGAAAGGATGTTATAGGCATGCATCTTATTCTGCTACACGGAAACATCTGTGCATCTCTTTTCCCAGCATGTGGCTGTATTGGAAATGTAGTCATGATGCACTTTAATAGACTCTTTATGTATAGTTGGTTTCTACAATCTATTGTGTATTGATGCAAAGTTCCATTTTTAAATTGGAATATTTATGGCTGCGAGTAATGTGCAGGGGGTTTCATTCATAAAAGATAAGCTAAAAAAAAGGAGGATTATGAGCAGCATTCAATGATCTAGAGGGTGCCTTTTCATGGGTTTCTCTGCTAGTGTGAATCAAAGGAGCAAATTTCAAAGCTTTCAAGAGAAAGTGGCCAAATGAAAGGATCGGGATGATAATGCAGATAATTAAAACACGTCCACAGTGATTGATTTCTGTTTGTTTTGGCTGTCCACTTACACTGTTGGTCAAACCCAAATTATTGGAGGAGATGGCCCAGGGATATGAGCGTTTCTTTTTAACTAGTATCCATGTCACTGCCACCACTTGAGTTGTCCATTGTCTTATACATCTGCATTATGTAGTTATTTAAAATTGTAGTTGTTTAAAATCTTTGCCTACCACTGAAAACTTTCACGTGGACATTTACTGGAAAGGCTAAACACATGTGTGAACTCACCTTTGTAAAAGTATCAGTAACGGTTCAAGGCATGTAAGGCATGGAAGAAATATAGCCCAGCATCATGGAACTAAAACCAGACTGAGACAGCCTGTGGAAGTGTTGCATGGGAGGTCCAGGGGTAGCTCCCATGGAAGGGTGTTCCATAAGGATTGGGCCACCAAAGAAAAGGCCCTGCATGATCAGGGTTTAAATCATGCAGACACCTCCCTGCTTCAGAACTTCCTGGCCAATTCTGCAAAAGCAGCAGGGATGTGATGGAGAGTGTAGTCCCTGTCCTCAAACTCACACAGCAGAAGTTGTGTGAACTATTAATGCACTAGAAATATGTAATAGAACTATTAACTATTACATATTAGAGTATGTTAGTAACTCACAGAACAAAAGCCATGATAGATTGTTCTGATTATTTCTATATCTGTATCATGTAATGATAATGTAACAATCATATTCCCTTCTTAGTTTTAATTTGACTGAAGGGAAGTGTAAAGCTGCCAAAAGTAAATATTAAATAAGTAGAAATATAACTGCTATTATTATGCTATTATTAGAAGTTTATTAGAAGTTTAACTGCTGTTATTAGTTTATTATGTTGGAAGCCATCCCGAGGCTTTTGCGACTGGGACAGCATATAAAAACTCCAAATAAATAAATACATACATACATACATACATACATACATAAATCTATCTGCCTCTTTTTGAAAAGAAAGCAAAAGCATGAAACGCATTTCCCTTGCCACTTTTAAGTCATTAAGACTTTTTAAATAATACTTAGTGTGGAAAACAACCCGCTGAGTAAGTATTATTACTTACTGAGTAACACACTGAATAAGAGTACAGAACCACAAGCTGAGGACCAAATTTGGCCTCCTGGCATCCCATTCTATCTTCAGGCATTCTCCCAATGGCCAATTGGCTTCTTTGGCCACTTCCCCATCCCCTGACCAGTAATCATTTGGTCACTTCCTAGGTTTTGCATCATTCTTAGCTTTTACAGAAGCTTCTCTGAAGTTGAATTTGCCCATCAGGCTACAGCAGCGTCAGCACCCCAACTGAATCCTTGCTCTTTTGGACAGTCACAGGGCCGGTGCATCCATGAAGCAGGGTGAGGCACTCAAATAAGGCATCAGAAGGATAAGAGTAGTAAATCAGGCAGGTTCCACCCCCACCTGCTTTCTTGGTGTAAAAGAAATGAATGACCCCATAGCATGCAGTGGGCCCAACTCAAGGCAACATCAGGATTGTGCTGAACTTGCATTTGTAACAGAATTATTTGTGCCAAGGACAAGTTGAAGCTCCAACCTTGACTCCCCATCACAGGGCCAGTCTATATCGGAAAGAAAATTGGTTCCACCAGTCAATTGGTACCACCAGATAATTGGTGCCACCAGTCAGCAGAGGGCTGTAACCATGGTCTTCACCATTGTTTTCAGGACAACCTTCTAGAAGAATAGAGTTTCTTGACAAACATTGGCCTGCCCTGGCCAGCTGCATTGAATCTTAGCTGTCTTTCCTTTGCACCTTCCATGGCTATCCTTGGGAGTTCTAAATACTCCTGGTAGTTGAACAGGACCTTAAGCAACTTTCTACCCATTGTCCTTCCAACTGTCCACACATGTTTGACTACTCCTTGGAACTTTCTACATTTGTCTGAACTAGGATTACTCAAACTTTATGCATCTTCTTTTTAATAAACTAGATGCCAAGCAAAGCTGTGATTCCTATCCACACAAGCATGGGTTACAGGGGTGGACTTTTTCTGCATATGTATATATGTCCGTATCTGTCCAATTCCAGGAAGACCTTTGCATTGTGTCTGTACATAAATAGGTAAGATTGTCATTGCCGTTTAAATTTGTGTTGCATTTTGTTTCCTCTTCTTGCCTTCCTTTTTAAATAAACAGATGTCCTTGGCTGGTGGAATGATAACAGACTCTAAGAATTTAGTCTGTAGGCTCCCTGTTAAGAACGTGTGGCTTTTGCTTGTGCTTCCTAGATGCAATCACACTCACAAACACACACTTCTCTCTCTGTCCCTTCTAAGTCTACAAGCTAATGAGGGGTTTGGTAGACACATAGCAGCTGTGATAGCAGTAACTCATTTTATTTATTGATGAGAAGTCTCAGGAGGGAGTTGTGTCTAGAATAAAAAAGTAACTCACCTGGAGTCACCATCAGAAAGAAGAAAAATAGCCTTGTTTGTGATACATATTCTAGCTTGAAGGGAACTATGCCTGGGTAGAAGTCGCTTTCAAGCTACAAGGCAAGTGGCATGTGATATTTTACCCCTCGGAAAACTATTCTTCTGCTGTTAAATAATTGGATTCCCTCTTTCCATCATTTGGACTGCCAACAGGTTTGTGATCAGAATACAAGACCATCTTTCATGATCTTGCAACGTCTTAAGTCATACTTATTGAGCTTGGCCCCTTCGAAGTGTGTTGCAGGCTTGGAGTCTGAAGGGGAGAGACTGAGGCTCTGGATCCATGTCTCATTGATGGTTTGAATTGCTCTGACAAGAGGAAATGGTGAATTTCTGTGAGAAAACGGCACTGCTTTGTAAAAGCAGCTCTTAATGGCGTATTGGGAACAAACTTTTAAGTTTGCTTCTTTACTGGTCATCACGTTTTCTTGTGTTACAGCTTTCACATTGTAGAATGGCCAAATTAAAACATGGCTCATTCTACACACAAATGGTGATATAAAGCATGCTTAGACTGAAGGTTTGCTAGTCTTTGTAGGACACGCTGTAGCTCAAAGACTTTGACTTTAGAAGATGCATTCTCTGGTATTTCCAGTTTAAAGAATCAAGTCAAGGATGGGATGTCTGATTTGCTTTAAGGAAGCTAAATATGTTTTGGATCAGGTGGCGTTTCCGGTTTGTGTATATTCTTTCAGTCCAACAAATCTCTATGTCCAGGTCTGATCTCACTTACACAAACAATGCTCAGCGTAACTAAGCTTCTTCCTGAATGTAGCACAGATATGGGGAACCTCCCACCAAGATACGTGGCAGGCAGAGGCTTCAGCTCCTTTTATGGGTCCAACGCATTCCCTTCCTCCTGGCATGGAGCAGAAGTGGGAAGAATAAACCCCCTTTTTCTCTGGTCATGCCACTTCCTCTCCTGATAAGAGGGCAGCTTGGAGGGGAGTCTGAAACACAGATGAGAGACATCACAACAGTTCCCCTCATATTTCAGTTGCGGGGGCAGCATGCAATGTGCTTTGCTCTCCCCCCCCCCTCCATTATCCCCAGTAGCTACTCTTCTCAATGCTGGCCAGGCCTCTTTCTTGATACTGAGAGACTCGTAGAACTCTGCGCTACTCTTGAGAACTGGGAAAGGCAAACTGGTGTGCGAAGGCCATCAGTGGATATGGCTGTGCCCCTTGGAAGAGTCCGGCCCCGTTTTCCACCCTTGACTTACCATGGCTTTCCCTTTATCATGGCAAAAATCTGCAAACCAAGGTAACTGTTGTGAGCCAGGGTTCCTCCTTCAGGCATGCAAAAGCCACAGACCTTTTTCCTTGGCAAGTGTTCTTTATTGACCCCCAAAGCATAAAGCACACAGAATGAATCTCTGGGCATGCACAAAGTGGTTTGTTGAAGCCAGCCTAGTAATTAGCTGTAGGAACTCTCCTTACGAGCATGCCTGGGCCCCAGCCCTTCAGGAGGGGCCTTCTGAGAAGGAGCCCACCTCCTCTGCACGTGCCGGTTCCCCTCTGCTGATGCCACATCATGGGGTCAAGAGCCAGGGCTTGACTGGATTGTGTCTGAGTCCTCTACTGAGTTCTCTCCCACCGGCTGCACATCTTGGTTGTTCCAAGAGACTGCCTGCCCACCTGGGGAGTCAGGCCTCGAGATGGGTGTCTCTGCTTGTCATGAGTGCAGCCGGCTGGAGCCGAGGGTCAGACTAGATGGCCCGGGAGGCCCTTCTGACTCGCTCTGTTTCCACATTTCCATGCCTCTCCCATCTCAGGGGCCCAGCAGGACCCACATTCACAAGCTCCCCCTAGTTCTCTTTCACATTCTGGTTCCTCTGAAATCCAGCCAGAGCAGCCAGCTTTCTCACTCCCAAAAGTAACCTTGCAGCACTGCTTGTCATATTGTGTGAACACAGCCATTATTTTATCACGGTGTCTTAGGCAGCGTTTAAATGGTGAAGCCCATTTTGGAGCAGAACAGACAGTGGCTGCCCACCGACGCATCCCTTGAGCAGCAAAATTCAAGGCAACGCCGTTTCCTGTCCTGGTGTCATCATGCATCAGTAGCTCTCGCTTTCTGATACTTCCCCAGTTTTGGCACGTGGATTGGATCAAAGCTACAGCAGAGCTCGCAGAGGGGTCTGCAGATGAAATCATCTGTTTTGGTGCAGCTGTGAGCTGGGATGGGCAAAATGAACACCATCCGTATGAAGATGATGCCTGGAATCGGAGTTTTACAATGTGTTTTACAGTGTCTTTATCACTGCAAGTACCCCATCATCTAGTTAACTCTGCAAGCAGTTGTGTTAAGAGTTTTCTTTTTGGGGGGAAACATCCACTCTCTCTCACGCACACGCATTACATGCAATCTCTCTTGAGGAGGAATCTTGGCTAAATGAAGCACTTTTCTGGGTATGATGGGATATGTCAGAAGGGGGCTGAAGGGCAATGGCAAGGAGTGGCTGTTCCAGAGACGCATTCCTCCTTGTGGCGCTTGCTGCCGGCAGCCTGTAAACCCATCCAGCCCATCTCTAAACATCCTTTGCCTGATGCCAGTGGGGGAGTCTGCAAACAGGGCAGGTTGCTGACAACCACCCCTCGTTGCTTGTGTCTGGCAGTTGGGAATCTGAGAGCCCCTTCCTTTCGGGATGCCATTCCAATAGCATTACAGACCTGTACTCCATAAAGTGATTTCTCATGAGTCAAAATCACTTTGGGTGAGGTACAGGTCCTTTAAAGACAGGGAAACACCTTGCCAGCAACACTTCTTTTTAACCAGAGGTGCCTGAGACTGGACCTGGGCCCTTCGGCGTGCAAGGTATACATCCTGCCGGCACCGAGTGCTGCTCTGCAAAGCCTTGCATCAGCCAGGAAAGCAGGCCAGGGAGAGTGCATGAAGGAGGAACAGAGCAGGAGGGCAGACTGTCTCACTGGCCAAGGGCCAAATCATAGAAATATAGAAACAGAGCGAGTCAGAAGGGGCCTCCCGGGCCATCTAGTCCGACCTCCGGCACCAGCCGGCTCCGCTCATGACATGCCCACCATGTGCATGTCCAGCCTGTCTTTGAACACCCTCACCGATGGGGCCTCAACCACCTCCCCTGGAAGCCCATTCCACGCCCTCAGGGTCCTGACTGTCAGGAAGTGCTTGCTGGCATCCAACAGACAAACCATCAGAGGCTGCTTTTAATGGTGAGTGGGGCTGAAGCCCAAAGGGGCAGAGCCAGAAGCAAAGGAGACAACACCAGAGTCAAAATGGGCAGGGTCCAGACATCAAAACTGCCAGCTCATTTTCACATAAGGCTCCTACTGCCCATTGCTAAGCCTTAGGAGAGACATTCTGAGCATTTTGCATTGGAGAAGAAACTGCCCAGAATCTGTTGATGATTGGGAGAAAGAGGATGGGACCTAGGGGAGGGGTGTGACCCTCTGGGAAGTCCTGGAAGGCTGGAATTGGTGCTCCTCCCATGGGGTTGGGGGGAACAGTGCACCATGGGTGTTGCAATGCTCTCCTGAACATGGCAACACATTTACCCAGAATACGAATGATTGCTGAACAGATTCCTAGCATTAGGAGTCAACCCAAGAGTCAATACTGAAGTTCCCTTTCATTTCCTCAAAAGGGGTCAAGAAACCTCTCCAAGGGATCACAAAGAAACAAAATTCTGCCCCACAAATCCTTTCGGAGACACTCCCTCTGTGCGTTTCCCCATGCATGAGGAGGCTACACAATTACCGTATTTTTCGCTCTATAAGACGCGCCTGACCATAAGACGCACCTAGTTTTTAGAGGAGGAAAACAAGAAAAAAAATATTCTGAATCCAATGGGCACATCATCACAGGCACATTCCCCATCACTTCCCCACGGGCTGCACATCTGACAGACTTACTGCACACACATATTCGCTCTATAAGACGCACAGACATTTCCCCTTACTTTTGAGTGGGAAAAAAGTGAGTCTTACAGAGCAAAAAATACGGTAAGTGCCAGCAGAAGAAAGGTTTGTGGAGAGCAGGCTAACCCAAGTTCTGTGCCATTGCAGAAGTCCAGAAGGGCTTCTCTGGCTTGAACACAGTGCTGTACTGTGCCGATTTCACAAGGCTCCGAGAGTCAGCACAGTAATTGCAAACATAATTCACATATAGGATGCCCTTGAGAGATTATGCCATTGCAAGAGAAGCTTGCAAATGTTTTTTTTAAAGCCGGCCTGTGACTCCCTGTTCTGGGCTTTCTTATACTTCTACTTCCACCTGCAAAAGAGCTACCAGAGTTTGGCAACTTTTCAGAAAAAACACAGACAGTTACCTAAAATAGTGGAAAAGAATGAAAGACCCACTGAAATACCCAATGAATATTCAGAGTTGTTGAGGATAATGCATCATTCAGGAGGGCAAGGGCAGGGCTTACATACCCCACAACCCCATTTTTTTAATTTATTTATTCATTCATTCATTCAGCCGGGCACAAGACACTGATCTTTGAAGCTATCCCTGACAAATTCTGCTTTTGCAGCTCTTGCTCTCTACTTCTAAGCTCAGCCCCACTCTTTACAGCAATTAATACTGACAGAGATGCAAAATCGGGGTGCTTTGCTTTCTGGATATGCATGAAACAGAAACAAGACCCCTTGCAAATCAAGCAAAATAAAGTAAAAATAAAATAATTCCATGAAACCCACTGCTAAGCTCTTGCAGTTTTGGAGGGAGTCTCTGTGCATGGATCTGAGATAATGAGCCCTGAATTCCTTTGAAACTCTGGCTTATTTACCTGTGTGGCATGTGCTAATCCATCAGTGCCTGCACTTGGGGAGGCAGCAGGCCACAGTTTGGTGTGCTGATCCAGGCTAGTGAGCAGAGAGTCTCCAGGAACAAATTGTACATGTACGGTGGGTGCAGTGAGTGGCGTGGGGATTCTTGATAATTTGCCTGAAAGCTACACAGGTGTTCACCTGGAACATGCACTCGAATGGGAGATGTTTGCAAGCCTCATGGAAAAGCTGGATATTAAATTACCACTGTGATCTCTTCACCCTTTCCTTGAAATATTGGTCCTCTTTGCAGGAATATTCTGTGGCCATAAGTGAAGTTGCAGGGCACATGGAGTGAATGGGTTCTCGCAAGATTAGGGGTTCTTGTCTTGCCTTCCCACTTGGATAATGGATTACAGAAGCAACTGAAAAGTTGTTATTACTGGTAAGCTGAGTTCCTTTTTTAGAATGCTCAAAGCAGGCTCGGGCCTCCTCTAGCCACAGGCCAGGGGCAGCCTGTGGTGACAAGAAACACAAATCTCAGGCATCCAGGCTTTTGTGAGATGTCAGTGCAGGGCTGAGATACTGCATGTGCTGAGATCTTACAAGAACCCAGTGCCCAGATGCCCAGCAGCTTCTCTGAGCGGCCCCGCTACCTGCCAGTGCTGCAGTAGGAAAGCAGCTCCCTAGAGCACCTGCTGGGGACAGTGCGGGGCCCTCTGGAGGGGCAGGGAGCAATCTGCCCGATTTACGACTCTTTTCCTTCTGCTGCCTTATGTGAGCACCTCACCCTGCTTCATGCATGGGTCGGCCCTGTGACTGTCCAAAAGAGGAAGTATTGAGTCGGGGCTTTGAGGCTGCTGCAGCCTGATGGCCAAATTCAACTTCAGAGAAGCTTCTGAGAGCCACATTTCAGTGGTGGGTGGGTGGGGCTCAAGGCAAGTGGTGCAGCCAAAATACCAATAATATCAGCACGCTTATGCTTTCAGCTCTTTTTACCAGGTAACTCAGCCTTAGGGGATGCATTTCAGGCTGTTAGCACTGGGGATAACAACTGCACAATCCGATGGGAAATAGGGAGTCAGACAAAAGAAGTGAGTGGGGACATCTGGGTACCTCCAGAGGGCCAGAATCAGTCCCCAGGTAAGCTGGATTTGGCCCACAAAGCCAAGGTTCTGCATTCCTGCATCAGCAATGTTTGGCCTAAGAAGGCTCCTAGGCTAGGCCAGCTTTCTCCAGCTCGGTGCCTTCCAGCTGTGTTGGACATGTCCTCCAACCACACAGCAGCACAGAAGCTGCAGTTCAATACATTTGGAAGGCACCAGATTGGGGAACACTCTTCCAGGCTGTTGGTTCTGGGACCCATACCTCAGATGGGGAAGGCAACAAGCAAAATGCCCCAGAGGTGGAGGCCTTGCTCCAAACAGGTAAGTCTCACATTGCGCGGCAGGGTAGCAAGGATGGGGGGCCCAGAGGCACACCTGTGCCAAAATCAGAAAATGGGAGCGGGAGGAAAACAGGGTGCTATACGGTTTAGATCCACACTACCTGAAAGATCATATTCTCCCCTATCAGTCTGCTGGGTCTCTAAGATCTTCTGGGAGGTCCTTCTCTTTGTCTCAACTCCCTCACAGGCATGCTTGGTGGGAACGCAGGAGAGGGCCTTCTTGCTGGCTGACCCAAGGCTGTGGTTCTCCCTTCCTAGGGAGGGCAAGTTGGCATGTTGCCTGTTAGGTTTCTGAAAGCAGGCAAAACCCTCTTTGTTCCAGCAGGCATCTGGAAATGGCCTGTCACTTTGCACTGGAATAGTTTCATTCTTTATCTTGTTGGTAGGAGTTTTAATCAGGGTATTTGCTCTAGTTTAATATCTAATTGACTTAATTATATGTTTAACCTTTGTATATTTTTGAATGATTTAATTGCATGAATTTTAATGTTTTGACCTGCCTTCACTAGGAATAGGTGGAAGGTAAATAAACATAACAATAGTATTAATAATGATAATAATAAAAAATTTGGAGGCCGTGTTCAGAGGCCGGGGCTTTATCGGGGTTCGTGGATTTAGACTGGCCTTCATGGTGAGCTGGCCATATTCAAGCAGGCTGGCGGTGGACCCAGGTGGCGGGAAAGCAGAGAACTGGGGGCACAGCAGCAAACGTGGTCCTGCTTCAGGTCCAGGTTTGAAACAAATCACAGTCCTCAAGTGAAAACGCTGTTCAGTGTATGGCACAAAAACATAGGTGTGTGTATATGGCATCTGTGGTGTGCGTAGGGCTTTATTGTTGTCACTGCCCCATCCTCCTCCATTACCACCCCCCACCCCACAGCTCTAGGGTGGGGACACTCAGGGGAACTTCGGGTTGTATCCTGCTTGGCCCCAATCCTGAGCTACTGCATCCAAGGCAACTACTGCAACTTGCTGGCTGTACATGCAGACCTGCTAGCTCACGCTGCCACACTGCTGTGCAGGCCTTTGTGTCTGCACAGCTTTGTTCCCCTGCTGCAGAAGGCCGTAGGATCATTTGTGAGGCTGCCACTGCTAGACTTGCCCTGGTCCTGTGCCAAGATAGGGCTGGCAAAGGAATAGAAAGATCCCTTGTGGCTGCTGGAGTCCATGTCCAACCCAGATTCAGGCTGGACATCAGGAAGAGTTTCTTCACTGTCAGAGCAATACAACACTGGAACCAGCTGCCTAGAGAGGTCAAGAGCTCTCTCACAGTAGAGACATTCCAAGAGAAACTGAACAGCCACCTGAGTGGGATGGTGTAAATTGGTGTCCTGCAACAGCAGGGGGTTGGACTCGATGGTCTTCCTGGCCCCTTCCAACTCTACTATTCTATGATTCTATGTATGACTGGTAGCCCAACATTAAGGCTGCCTTCTGCAAGGGGCCATGCCTTGGATGCCGCATTGCATCAGCTTATAAGAGGTACAGATGCAGTGTGTGTGTGCCTGGATGACGGTGATATCAAAAAGTCCCAGCAGCTATGGCTGGGATCCTCTGTACCATATCGTATGGGCCTGTAATGTCAGGATTCATCACTCGTTCTCCCAGAAGGAATTAATAGCAACACAGCGTGACAACTTGCTCTGGTCCACCACAACACAATCAGATAATCCTCTTTTCTGTAGTCAACATGCCATCCTCTTCCTTCTTCCCCACTGAAGTGCATCAATGCGTTATGCACGGAAGTCGGTGAAGGAATACCCAAAGAACAATGCAAGGAAACTGGACTAACTTGCAACAAAGACAGTTAAAAGATGGAAAATGGAGTGAAATGTTGCCCTCCACCTGATCCTCATGTTCTGAGACCTACTCTTAGTAGGAGTAGGGACTTGATGCCCTCTAGACGTTTTGGACTACAGTTGGGACAAACCCTTTTGGAATCCATCCCACCAGGATCTGTGGCTTCCTTTCCTGGTTGCCCTGGTCCTGCTGAGCCAAAGGGAGTCCATGAATGCTTGTGGACCCCAGTTGTGTAACCGGCAAGCTTCTCCATCAGGAGTGACTGCAGGATGCAAAACAGTGGAGCTGTCGGTGGGCGCTCTGGCCATCATTCTGGCCAACCAGCCTTCTTCCCCACTTACTGCTGTGGCTGCAGTGGTGCATGTGGAAAGGGGGTGTAGTCAGTGGGCCATCTGGCTGCCATTCCTTGCAGGCAACCTTCTTCCCTGCTCACTGCTTCTGGCAGTGGCAGGCATGGAAAAGGGGGCATAGTGAGCAGGTGCTCTGGTCACCATAACCACCAATCAACAGCTGCAGTGGCAGCTGTGGGGGTGGGAGAATGCCACTGCTTGCCCTGGATTTGGGGATGGATTCCTAGTGGGCATCCCACAAATGCTGCTTAGGCTCGCCAGGAACTTGGAGGAAACAAGTCCAGGGAGCAGAAACCAAGGCATCCCTGCTCCTGTCATCCTGAGCCAGCGTGGCACATGGTCTGTGGACTATGGTTCAAACTGTCTGAGGGATGCTGTGTTGCTTGTACCAGATGCAAAATGGGACATCCTGTTCATGCTTCATTCGTGGCAGCTTGTGCTCCTACTCTGTGAAGGAAACAGCCAGGATCCTGGGCCGCCTGCCATGAGACCACGCCGTAGCTGCTGCATCCAGGAAGTAAGGGCAGTGCTCATGCGAGGCGATGCTCAAGGGCCAGCTGTGATTTCTGCTCTTGCCTTTGTAGTGCAGGTGGGAGCTGCCTTGCAGCAACACTCACCCTGGGACTATGGCAGGCTGCGGTGGCTGAGTGCTGGGCTGTGAAGAGAGTGGCAATAAAGGCAGCATCTCCCTGTACGTGCAAAAGCTAGCACTTCATGAAGAAATGCTTTGCATGACCCTCTTCCTAACATGCTAGCTTGTTATAAGCAGGGAGCCTTGTATGTGAGAGAGCCTCGAAGCACGTGATCTCCTCGGGGTTGATTCAAGGCCCTTTAAACAACACATTAACTAATTTTTCAAGACAGAGGGAAGATTCAAGCTTCTTATTTCCAAATTAATCTGTTTCCTAAACAGGAATTCATATTAATGAGTTGCAAGAACAATGATATGAAAGAGGATCTTTGTAAACCCAGTAGTTGTTTGGAGCCTCTGGCCATACAATCCTCGCACGTTCTGTGCTCTGTTAATTTAGGACGTAGCCTCACATGACATTGATGATATGATTGGGAATCATGTTCTAGCTCTAGAAAAGCCCCCCACCCTCACACACACACACACACACACACACTGTTTACAGCAAAGAGTATTAAGAAGAACTCCACATACACCCCCCCCCCCCACAACCACCACAATGCAAGAGGAATATCTCCATCCTATACCCCATGGCTTTGCCAAAAGAAATGAGCAAAGGGCTATCCCTCTATCATCCCTAGTAGCTAATGCTTACACACCTACCATGTGCCTGCTGTCATCGTCTTAACATGACATGTACTCAGGTCCTGATACCTGTCTGGGAACAACTTGAAATTTAAGGTTGTGTTCTCAAGACACAAAAGGCCAAAGTGGCTGCGTTAAAGACAAAACTAGAAGCAATGCTGCCTTTTTTTTCTTACTTGAGATTTCTCACAGGCGGCATGATTGGGATTGGGGCCCTAATGGAGGGTTTAGGGAGTTTTAATCACCCCCTCCTGCCATGAGGCTGATCCTGTTTGAAAACCTGATGTACAGCCAGTGTGCACTGCAAAACAATGATTTGTTGGGTTATGGGACTCTGGTTTACAATAGAAATGGCAGATGCTGAGGGGAGGTGTGGGCTGGATTGAACCCATAGCATGGGGAGGGGAAAGCAATTAAAATGCATCTCTGTTAAGTTTGTTTGGGTATCATTTATACTGCTGTAAACCACTCAGAGAGCTTTAGCTATTGGGGTGTATAAAAATGAATAATAACAATTGCAATAATTTTAGAAACAAACAGAGCGAGTCAGAAGGGGTTTTCTGGGCCATCCAGTCTGACCCCCGGCTCCAGGCGGCTCTGCTCATGACATGCCTTTTAAAGCAGATTTTTTATTGACACTTTAGCATGTAACTGTTAAGAGGAGCCAAAAAGATATAATTGCTTTAACAATAAAATAATAAACCATATGAATAAAAGCACTGGATGTTTGAAAGAGACCATCACTTTTCCATTCTGCATTGACCATCTGAAGCAGCAGCATCCAGAATTTTACTGCCTGGTCTCTGCAATGTGTAGATTTCCCAGAAAGTCCCCACATCAGGACCAGTCTGGCCATTTAAAAAAAAAAAAAAAAGGAAGAAAGTAACAAAAGTAGAAAGGGTACGGGCCCCTCAGCAAGAATCCCCACTCTTTGCTGAGGTGGGCAACTTCCAGGGCTCTGGGACCATCTTCCCTCCCTCCAGGCTGTACATACACCCCACTGCTGCAGTTGCTGCTGCAGTGGAAGGAATGCACCACCACCTGGGAATTTTCCTTGCAAACAGGGGTCGCAATCCCCGTGTGCCTTGCTTTGAAGCATAATCATGAGGAAGGCAGTTTTTATCCAAGCTGTCCAAGTGTATTTGGCAGGGCAGGGTGTGTCAAACTGGCTGGGGGACCCACACACGCCTTGTCTGCTTATCATACCCCCAGATACTCTGTGGCCACTGAAGGAGAGCAGCCACTTGAGCTGTCCGTGGCGCTGAACTGGCCTGCAGAGCTGTCCGTGGTGCTGAAGTGGCCTGAATGAAGACGCTGCCTTTCAACACTGTGGACAGCGCCTTCAGTGTGCCGGCTGCAATCCGTCTCCCTCCTGTCGCTGAAGCCACTAGCTTCTCCCCAGAAGTCCCGCAAGTGTAGCTTTGCTTCCCGGTGAAGCAGAGCAAGCACAGTTCTGTCTCTGTGGTGCACCTCCATGCCAGGCAGCAATTATGTTTTGAAATCATTATATCTTACTCAGCCCAGGGACCATAGAATGCGGAGATGCATTAGTATGTAAAATGGCATGAAAGGAACTCCTCCCAATCCTTGGGACTTTAATCTTCCTCTCTCTCTCTCTCACTCTCTCTTTTTGAGATGTCTAATTTTGTTAAGGCTCATTTACACAAAGATCTTCACGAAACAGCTCTTTCTTGATATCTCAATGCTATTGACGCTCATCTAGAGACTACACACATGGAATCTGTTGCTGACTTGTACATGTAGCAGCGGAAGCAGTCCATTAAGGTGAGGAGGAAACAGAGCAATAACAGTGGATCATAATCTTGTGCCATAGTGTGGACAAATTATAGGAAGACTAAATGGATGGAGAGCGAAGCAGGAAGGCTGTGCAGAGATAATAGAAAGCCCAAGAGGAAGACCATAATAATAGTTGGAGGGTTTGGCAGGCCCCCAAATGGCAAGGATGTTGTTCTTGAAAGAAAGAAATCAGATGGCAGTTTATAGAGGACACAAAACGCCAGCCCTGCTTTGGCAGTGTTTAGATAGACCAGGGAACTTTTCGGGCTCTGCGGGAGCAATTCCCCTTTTCGTTTCCAGTCCCATGGGTGCACTTGTCATGGTGGCGGGGCCTTTCCTCTCTTCTTTATTTATTTGTTTTATTTATTTAAAGCTTTTGTACCTCATCCACCACTGACATCTCAGGGTGGCTTACAATAAGGAACAAGTAAAACCACAAAATGAACACAGGATCCAGCAAATCAAGATAAAAGCAACAGTTAAAATCAACTAAACCTTAAAATACTGGGAAAATAAAAAGGTTTTCACCCAATGCCAAAAAGAAAACAGCATCAGCACCAGGTGACCCTCTCTGGGTAGCGTATTCCATAGATGGGGCGCCACCACAGAGAAGGCCCTCCTCTGGGTAGCCACCCTTCTGATCTCCTTCAAGGAGGGCTCCTGGGGCAGGACCTCCACCTCAGATCTCAAGGGGGTATCTTCCCTTAGATCTTCCCTATCTCACATAGGGAAGAAGGCGCTCCTTCAGATACCCAGAACCCAAGCCATTTAGGGCTTTATAGGTCATCACCAGCACCTTAAATTGGACCCGGATTCCAACTGGCAGCTAGTGTAACCAATAGAGGACCGGAATTATGTGTGAGTACCTGGCAGTCCCTATTAATATCCTGGCAGGTCTGTTCTGGACCAACTGAAGTATCTGGACCGTCTTCAAAGGCAGCCCCACATAGAGCACGATACAGTAATCCAATCGGGAAGTCACCAGAGCATGAGTCTGTACTTGCTCTCTCTGTTTCTTCCTTTTCCTCACTCAGCCTCGCCTGCTCCTGCCACCCCTTTCCCCTGCTATCCTTGCCTGCCTGCCCCACCTGCTGCTTCTCCCCCTTCCACCCATACCTGTGTACCCACCTACTCGCCACTCAACGGATGCTGTGCGTGCCTTTCCGCTTCTGCTTACCTCTGAGTGAGGAAGCATGAAAGATGGAGATTGGCAGAAAAGTCTGCCCTGTCCTGCTCCCTGGCTGCAGAGGGGAGTGGCGAGTGAGCCATGGGCCCCTGTTGGGTACGGATATTCAGGCATCCCAGCAACTGCTAGCTTGCTTGTGGGTGCTGCACTGTTGACTCCAGCCTAGCCTACTGTGAAACAGTTTCTGCAGGACTGCCATGATAAAGCATTTAGTCCAAAAGGCGGAGACTAGAACTTCAGCTGGAACCCACCAAGGAGCAAATAAAACATGGAGAACTCTATTGCTCCTACTCGTAACCGCTCCCCAGCCCAGGTCTAAATGCTGATACTAACCTTTAAATCCCTCAGCAGCTTTGCACCAGGGTACCATGTGGACTGCTTCCAGCACTTTAACTTATCCATCTGTTATCACATTGCACTTATATCCTGTCTTTTTTCCTCTCACAAGGAACCCAAGGTGGCTTATGTAGTTCTCCTTCTTTCCTTTTTATCCTCACAGCAACTACCCTGTGAGGTGAGGGAGGCAGAAAGTGAGTGACTGGCTGAAGGCCACCCAGTGAGCTTCATGGTGGAGCAGGGACTAGAACCCAGACCTCCCCACAGAATCATGGAAGAGTAGAGTTGGAAGGGGCTATGAAGGCCATCGAGTCCAACTCCCTGCTGTTGCAGGACACCACATTATACCATCCCACTCAGACAACTGTCCAATTTCTTGTTGAATGCCCCTAGTGTGGGAGAGCCCACCACCGCTCTAGGCAGCTGGTTCCACTGTCCTATTGCTCTGACAGTGAAGAAGCTTTTCCTGATATCTAGCCTGAATCTGAGTTGTAGCAGATGCTCCAACCACCACTCCACACTGACTCGCACTTCTGCTTTGTGCCCTGTTTCCTCAACCCTGGAATACAGAATTTGGGTTGGAGGGTCTGCAGGGCAAGGTCTATTTAGCCATCCCAGCCCAGGCTCTGGAAGTGTCTCACCTGGTGGTCTAGTTCTGACTCCTTCAATCCCAGCATTTTGGCATTATTTTAAGACATTTGGTTTTGTCCTGTGAGTGTGTGTGTTTGGAAGATTCTTTGGAGAGAGGCAGAAGTAGGCAACACTACAGATGTTTTGGCCTAAAACTGCCATCAGCCCTAGCCAGTCTAGGAATAGAAGCTATAATCCAAAATGTCTAAAGAGCCAGTGTTTGCCTACTCCTGTCACAGAGAGCTTGGGTTTTGTTGCATTCTCATTTTTTCAGCACATTCTATGCTTGTTGTATTTCTTCCACACTCTGGTTATATACTTCCCAGTAGATTGTGACATAAGGGGAGTTTTTCAGCCACGGGGAGTAAATTAGTGCTTTTAGTCTGTGGCGAGAAGCTGAAATAACTTTTGCGCCAGCATTTTGCAATCCTTTCCTACCCTGAACGAGGATAGGGATTGAAGATGCATGTAGGCAGATGCGTTAGCTTTAACAACCAGCACGTGGATGGGATGACTTGAGATGATGCACTTCAAAGTACTGTTCCAAGAATTACAAGAAGATAATATATCTGAATTGTTTTGAATACTTTGTCACATATGCTATTAGCAGCAGTATTTATTTGTCTCCCATATAAAATGCTATTTCATAATTAAAATGCCAAATGCAAACTTACTTCTATGTGGAACGTTCCTAGAGAATAGTTCTGTTCTTGCTCAGTACCTGTCATTCTAGTTTTCCATGTATAGTGATTTCCCAGGCTGGGAAACAGGCGCCTTCGACCGTAAACAGACCAGGGACATGTGTAAGAGGGCAACTCTTTTGCATATCTTCAGATTTGCCATATTATCAAGTGTAGTGTAAATTATTCAATTTTGTTTGTAATTTCTTGGACGGGATCTCTCTATATAGCAGTGTGTGCATTTTTCCTGCTTTTAGTGCTTCACTGACTGTTTCTATTTCTGCAAAAGAAATTCTTAAATGCAAAGAAACCTTAAAATGAAATTCAGATTATTTGAGCAATGTGTTTTAACTTTAAAGGTCAGCCAAAGCCTGAATCAATGTTGTGGTTTTGGGTTTTATTCCATCTGTATAAAGAATATATTGAACGGTACAATATCCTAAGAATAGAAGAAGGTTCTTAAGAAATATGCTGAACAAGCAGACAAAATCTAGCCATTTCTAGCATATTATCAGAGTTCTACAGAAAGCTTTTATGGCCTTATCATTTTCTTTCAAACGTAAACATTTCTTTATTGAAGCTTGGTGAATATTTCAGCATCTTTTAAATAGAGGGAATGGTGGCTGAATGGTTTTATTTCAGTCATGACAGGCTCATAAAGAGGATGTCCAAGCAAAGGGAATTATCTCTGTTACCCATCTCTTTCTAATTAATTTCCATGGCTTCTGCTTTAGAATATACCTTCAATATGGACTCTCATTGCTTTCAGGTGTGTGGAAGTTGATAAGCCTGCAGAATAAAGTTGCTGACCAATTCGTGTTGTAGTGCAGGACTCTGGTTGGGAAGGGTGTTTCTCATAAATAGGGATTTTCAACTTTTGGCTGGACTTCCCAACCAGAATCCAGCAGAAAATTGTGAACTTTGTAGTTTGAGATGGGCGAGAAATGGATTTGTTCCATTTTTAAAAGGATTTATCAGTTTGCACTTCCTTTTCCAAATGGATTTTCTTGGAAAAAAGTACTTGGGGAAAAAGGAGCATTGAAAAAAAATGTTTGATTAAACATGAACCCCCAAAAGCATGAATTCCTGCATTCATTAAGAAGAATATGGACTATAAAACCCCTGCAATCACATATGATTTATTTGGGAAAATGTGTGTTTAAAAATGAATGGCAAAATTCATGCTTGAGTATATACATTTGAAATAATGCGCACAGAAAGTACACATTTGCATTTGGATTTTCTTGTATAAAAACGTTTCCCAAATCAGAGTGAATAGGTGTGACCTCAAAAGTTTGATCATCTTGGCAGTAAGGGAGGCTGACAAATCCATGCACCACTGCTTTAAAAGAATTGCAATGCATTCCTAAACATGTAAACTGTACCTTGCATAGGGTTTGGCTAGAAGGACAGAATACCTGTCAGTGTTAATTGCTAAGTTTGGCACCTCTTTTCTCATTCTCCAAGCCTCAGCTCTGAACAGGTCTGTGTGTGTGTGTGTGTGTGTGTGTGTGAGAGAGAGAGAGAGAGAGAGAGAGAGACAGACAGACAGACAGACAGACAGACAGACAGACAGAGTAATGTCCTCAAGACTTTTGCACAGATGGCTTCTTTTCTCTGTTTTAATGCCATACTTCAAGAATGGTCAACTTGAATATGGGGCCGGATACAATTCTCTCCTTTCTAGGGACATATGAATATTGTTAAATCTGACCCATCTGCATTTAATGTGCTATCAGGTATTTTCCTCTCATCCTTTACTCATGGACAGATTCAGGATTTCCCCCCACTTTCCAAACTTGCATTCATGTGGATTTGCACAAATGCACACTTCCGAAATGTGCAAAACCATCTCCCCCCACTCCCATGCTTTAGCCTGTGGAGGGAAATTTCATTTTGGTAGTTGGTTTTTTAATGGTATTTTACTATAAATAAATTTGCATATAATTCTGGAAAGTTTAAAAGAAAACACTCCACAAGCCTGCAGAATTTGTGCAACTTGTGAAAAGATGATCTGCTGCAGAATCAGTGGGTCAGATTCCCTGCTAATTCTCCATGCATCACGTTAAAGATACTGAATACTTTAGGGGTCTCTGATAGAAAACCTCATGTTGGGCTACTTTTATCAAAGAAGCCTCAAAAGACTCTGCTGGGGAGGAATGAATGACCGTGTAAAGTTGCATGTTCTCCGTGGCTCTTTCTGTCCTGAATATTTGTTTATACAAGTCTGGGAAGGGGCTTCTGGGTGGGAGTTCCTAGCACATTTCGTCTTGCCATTTTTGATTTCCATTGCATGGGGGATTTCCAGTCCTCCGTCCCATGACATGTTCTCAATGCCTGAGCCCAGGACCATTGGTGCCTGGATAGGTTCTGGAGAGGAGGGGCTTAGGCTGAGGTAGCTCACTAGGAAACCTCCCGGCAGAAACTACCTCTTTGCTGTTGCCACTGCCAATTCACATGCCTTCTTCCTCTGACACATTTTGCAGGGTTCTCAAATCTTTCCCGGCACCTGGTTTCTGTTCTTTTCCCTGTGGAAACACCCAAGAGAAGGGACACATGAAACCCTGCCTTAATTCTAGATTTGCCGCTGTCGCTTTTACAACTTCAGAGTCCCGTCGACTATTGAAGACATTGGCTGAGGCTGAGCAGGTATATCAACTGATAATCCAGGTTTATAAATATTTATTTTCGGTGAATAAATAAGACACTGAGGATCTTAAGCAAAAATGGAATAATGAATTGGGTTGTCCTGTCTTGCCTAATCAATGAATTGCTGCATTGGCATTTATTTCAGAAGGATTAGCACATCTTAAATTATGCTTTATTCAGCAAAAAATTATATATCATTGGATACCACAAGATATTTTTTAACAATGGTTTGTCTAAATCAGCTAACTGTTGGAGGAACATACAACTCAAGCTTCTCCTACTCATGTTTGGCAGTGCCCAGTGACTTCCACTTTTGGGAAGGAGGAAATAATAAAATATACTTTGTCACAACAAACTCTTTAGTATTTACTGATGTGCATGCCCTTCTCAATTATCTACCTCCTTCCTGGAATTTAACACAAGGCCTATGTAAACGAATTATCCACAGTCTTTTGACAGCTAGAAGACTAATATTACAGCGCTGGCCACCTTTAATTATATAATGGATTGAGGGCTTAATGGTGCTTTCAATTTTGGAATGGCATAATCTACAAATGGACAAATATATGAATTTTTGGTCTGCCTTGGTTGAAGTCTATGCAGAATTACAACTAAAACAGTAATATTTCCTTTTCTGTATAAAATATATAGGAGTGCACATTGAATGCTTATCCGATCGTAATAGATATATTTAAATTCTATATGAGAAGATTGTAATACATTGTTTTATTTTATGAGGTTTTTCTTTTTTGAGTTCCAGTTTGATATATTGAAATTCACAATTAAAATAAAGAGAAGGAACAGGTGGAAAATTCACCTGTTAAAATATGAACGCAACCCCACTAAAGGTTGGCATCTGGCTTTGTGTTTGTGTGTACTCTTTCCTCCATTTTGTTTCCGTATATGTAAGTGCATTGTGTGCCTTTTTGTTTATTCACACTTTTCCCAGTGCAGACAGTATGTTTAACAGCATCTGTCTACACACACTACCAGACTTCTGACAAAACTCATTTTCCAATTGGCTCAGGGAACAAGCAGATTATGGGACTTTGCAGCTTGCAAGGCTCCTTTTGAATAATTCCAAAGACACACTGAGTCTGAATTGCCATTGTAAATGGAGCACATTTATTGTCATAAGGTTATTGCTTAGGCCTAGGCATGGAGTGCAGAAGCTTTGATGAGCTTTGACGTTATGAAGCATCCTGAATGACATCAATGGGGCTGCATCCGAACCACACAAGTAACAGCCACTTTCACATGTGAAGCTGGCTGTGTCAGAGCTGCTCCCATGTATTTTACGGATCTAAAATGTTTTAGACCTGATCCTAATAAAATGAACGCAATACAGAGATGGCCAAAAGGGAAGATACTCCGCAATCCATTCACAACTCCATGAAAAATAAAGAGCCATCACAAAAGAAAGTTGCATGAAAGCAGATTAAATTCAATGTTTAGAATTCACCTTTCGGTAGCAAAACAACTTCCCTCTTTTTGGGAAGAGGGATCTGCAATTCTCAATTATCTACAGGAGTTTTCTAGATTTGATCTGAGCATACAGGCTGGATCATGATGTAGGAGACCGCATGCTGTCGGAGAGCCCACAAATGGCATGTCCATATAGGCAGGGCCAGTTATGCAAACCTGTCCCAGTCTGTCTGTCCATTATGACAGGGTACCATTTGCATGGGAAGGACCGATGAGGTTTGTTCAGTTCTCATGCTTAGCTCATGTGCTTGCAACACACGGCAGTAACTTTAATGCTCCTGGCAGAGGAGATGACCAAGCATTAATAGTTAAGGGATTATGAGAAGAGTGTTTTGATTTCTGACCAGAATTTACCAATCTTACCCCTTGGGACGCTGATTCACTCATCTATATTCATTGCACTTTAATTAATGAATCCATTAGTTGATTAACCAGCTATAACCAGGGATGGCAAATCCTAAGTGATAGATTATGATGTGTTTTTAAGGTTGTGTTGGTTATGGTACTTTTGGAAGAAAACATCAGCAAAGGACTTCCTACTGGCAGTTACTGCGTGCTTCTGTTTATTAAAATGTAAGTTAATCTTCCTTCATTATCAGTAGAAATAACAACAAAAGCTCTCTCAAGAGAGCAATCTGCTGATCTCTGGGACAGTGTTTTGGGGACCTCTGGACAGCTTATAAACCCTCCCCAAGGTGAGAGATGACACTGATCTTGGAAGGAGGAGTTGGAGAGCCAGACAGACTCTTCCCTGTAGCCTGCATGGCTAGAATACAGAACGGGTGGGGGGGGGGGGGGGGACCAGAACCACTAATCCTCTTGCCCTGCAGGTCTTCTGGGCCTTAACCATGGCCAACAAGCTTCCATCCATTGCGTTTCCCCCAGCATAGACTGCATCCGTGGACCACTTCTAAAATTGTGTGTCTCTGTTCCCTTGAGCCAAGCAGCAGGCAAAGCTCGTATAGCTGGACTATGCAAGCACTGTTTCCTAGTGCTTTCCCACTGGCAAGCAGAGTGTTAAGGAGCCCTGTCTAAATAAATCGTGGCCAGTGCTGCTGGATCTCAGGAACTTGTTTGACTAACTCAATGGCTCCTTTAAATCCTATATCCATCATCACCATCAGTACCACCTTGCACTGATATCCTGCATTTCACCTCCCCTCCATGTTATACTCACAACCACAACCCTGCAAGGTAGGTTAGGCTAAGGATGTCACCCAGTGAGCTTCATGGCTGAGTGACGGCTACAACCCAGATCTCCAGTGCCCTAGTCCAGCACTCCTCACCACTACACCATGCCGGCTCTGATATACTGATATATACACACTGATCGCCTATTAGGAACCTCAGTTCCTTGAATTCCAGCACTTATACATCCAAAAGGGCATCATCCATGCACAAGAGGAAGGCAGCAGGAGCCTCAGGGGAACCCTGGGGTTTACAAAAGTAAAGGAAAAAAAATAAGGCAGTAGAATTATAGTGTAGAAGCAATCATGGCTACAGCCTGATAGAGACTGAGCATACTCAGTGCCCATGGAATGGTGACTGATTGTTGAAGGGATAATTCAGGAAACTGGTTGGCCGGGATGTGAAGATCAGGCTGGAATCCTTCCACTTGCCAGACGTCTTCCCCATTCTTGACTCTGGGCTGGAAGTGAGCTGAGCTGAGATCGAGTTTGTCAATGTGTGGGAACGCTGATGGATTCTTTGCACAAAGCATGCTAAATAGGTAATTCTCTGAGCAAGATATGCAAATTACATAATTCATTGCACAAAGTCCACAATTCATGTGTGCGGAAGCTGAACTCTGCTTGAACTTGCTTCCTGCCCGATGCCCACGCAAACACCCAGCGAGAAACGGATTTAGGGAAGAGGGAAAGGGGGCTGGAAGCTGGGAAGCCGAGCTGAGGAAATCCAGAGGCTTCCCACCCCCAAACTAGATTCCCCACATGTTCCTACTAGGGGGCAGAGCATGGGTTGGAGTTTCCTGAACAGGAATACTCCACACTAAATGTTATGAAGACTCCCAATTGCGCAGTGTGTGTGTGGGAGAGATCCACACATGCGCTTGTGCATTCCTTTCCCAGTAGCGTTCCTCAGGATACCATCCTCACTGGCCAAGTGAATTTTGCTCTCCCAACACCACATTTGCGAGTGCAGCATCACCCTAATTTGCAGATTATATAAGCCTCGGTTGATTTACATCGCATTAAAATATATTCCATTACTAGCATTTTCCAGTCACATCGTATAATTGCATCGACACTTATTTTTATTACATCAAATAATTGACTCTGGGAAAGGAATTAGATAGAGGGGAGCGCAACATGGCAGACGAACAGAAGCAAGGTGGTTTAGTATTGATAAAAGTTGTTTGCCCATATAGATTGAATAAATTGCCTTGGAGTATTGAAGCTGAAAGGTGGATGAGGAGAAGACCAAAAACTTTATTTTCTTGCTTTCTTGAAAATAAAATGTAATTGATTCAGGTCGCATCACTGTACCTTCTTACCTAAGTAATTCTCATTAGCTCAATGGGTCTTACTTCTGTTCAGACAGATGTAGGGTTGTGCTGTGAACCTCCCTGAAAGCAATAGGAATTACTTCTGAGTAGACATGTATAGGATTGTGTTGAATGTTGCAGCGTTGCCTCCAGGAGGGAGAGAGAGCATGCCCGCATGGAGGGGCACTTTTATGATGTTAGGAAAATGAATATTTTATCCTGACACTATTTGATGAATCATTTTCCCTTCAAATATTTCTTTTCCTTCCTTTCTTTTGCACATCAGTGAGAGGAAACGAGTGTGCTTGATAATGACGTGTTTGATAGAGCTGTCTTGCCTCATGGCTGAAGCGAGAATCTCTGAATTCCAGGCCAGCCCTGAAATCTTTCCCTCAGCTTCAACCACATAAATTGTCACCCTCTGCATCCCCTTGATGCGCTTCGGTCTCTGTGGGTCTTCTTAATTGCATCTCTTCTTTCCTATTTTTATGGTTCTGATTTTGCAACCAGTCTTGGAAGTGCTTACTGCTAACCTCCAGAGGTCAGTGGAACGTCAAGTGTGAATAATAGAACAGGAAATTCGAGTCTGTGCCAAGCCCAGGTTTTCCCTCAAATAAGCTTCTGGCTTTCTGCTACAATATTTACAAGAAGATGATTTCATAGCAGCCAGTGTCTTTGTTTAGGGAAGTCTTTCTCGCTTTCTCCCCGCACAAACCCGCTTCAGTTCTGCAGTAGCTGGCTATAAATTCTGCAGCTTTTAAACAAAACTGGATCTTAATGCTGTTTGTTTATATTCTTATGTGAAGGCACCCCACTACTGAGCACTGTGAAATGTCAGATTTTCTGGGGTTTACCCAGGATGCGCTTTCCTTGGAACACTGGGGGAGACCGGCAGCTCCCAGACTTCATTCATCCCCTGATGATTTTTGCAGGCTCCGCTTTCCCACCCCTGCTGCCAGTAAATTTGTTGTTTTTGGAGCAATAAGGGGGGGGGGTTGCCACTGAAATCCAGCTGCCTGCAAATGAAGAAAAGGACAAATGTGTAAGCTGAAGTACATTCCTGGAAGACCTCATGACCTTCCTTACAAATGATGCTCATGCCCACTGTGCCTTTTTCCCTCTTGTTTGCACTACCGCATCCATTTTCAGTGACAAACATGGTGGTGTGGAAGTAGAGAGCAGAATGTATTCCCTGGGAGGATGTCTCCTGGTGCCCAGTGCTGGTACACTCTACCTTATAGGAAGATCACTGGAGTTTATATTGTTATTAGGCACAAAGCCATGCCCGACCCATCGCGACCCACACACAACATGCCTCCAGGCCCTCCTGTCCTCCACCATCCCCCAGAGCCCACTCAAGCTCACACCAACTGCTTCAGTGACTCCATCTAGCCACCTCATCCTCTGCCGTCCCCTTCTTCTTTTGCCATCTATTGTTCCCAGCATTAGGCTCTTCTCCAGGGAGTCCTTCCTTCTCATTAGGTGGCCAAAGTATTTGAGTTTCATCTTCAGTATCTGGCCTTCTAAAGAGCAGTCAGGAGTTTATATACCATGTGCTTAACAACAGAAACAGTTGCCACCATCTATTGGTCTTATTTGTGTCTCTACCACAGCAGTTTGATCACAGACAACATCCTTGGGCTGTGGTCAGGTGCCCATCATCCCCACACCCCCAGATTTGGTCTAGCCAAGTAGCAGTGGTAGTTTGTCAGGACATTGCTATTGAAAAGCACCCACAGTTCCCCAGAGTGATGCTAAACTCTGGATAAGGAAGGTGGGTCCCCAGTGCCTTTGGGGACCAAAGCATCAAGGTCCATTTAGGAGAGTAAGCAAAGACGCCAGCCCATTGTGGTAGCGGCATCCCTTTCGGAGCTAAATAGCATTGTTTTAACTAAAGATGTCGAAAACAATGGCGGGGGGAGTCATCCCTAGAAGCTGTATTTCCCGTCTCCCTGATCAGCTCTGGCAGCTGTTCATTTTCTGCCTGAGTGACTTCAGAAGAAGCCAGTCCCCGTGCAAGTGATGAATGTTAGATGACGTATGGCCGTCTGCATTTCCCCCAGTTTAGTCTCACCCTGACAAGGGAAGCTTGGATGTCTCTCTCGATCTGCTAACAATATTTCACTGGGTTGATTATTTATCATGTTTCTCAACCAGGTCAGAATAACCTACCGTGTAATAGAGACGGTAATTTTGTTATTGTGTTGGGGCGAGGGAAATGGCTTACCAAGTCCGTGAAATTCTAAAAAGCAAATGCATCTCTTACAATAAGCACCGTGGTTACTGAAAATAATGTTGTGCACTGACAAAAATAGTCAGAATGGGTAGGAGGTCCCTTCAGCTTTTGATGCTGTTAAACATCTCATCTTCCTCACCCCTTCTCTTAATTTCAGACTCTGAAAGGAAGGGTGGGCAGGACAATGGACAGAGACCAGTGAAAACTCACTAGGTCAGCTTTCCCCAACTGGGTGCCCCCCCCCCCCGCCATGGTTTGGATTGCAATCCTTCCGGGTGGTGCAGTCTTTCTGTGAATGCCACCTTCAGAGGAGGTTCAGAGACTGGCAGTAAGGAAAGGGACTTCTCCAGGATGGACCTCCAGCTCTGATCTCCTGACTGAGGGCCACCTGGCACCAGCTTTGCTCTTCTTGGAGGCATTCAATGGCAGGTCATGGCATATGGGGATGTCAGCCTTGCTGTCTTCAAAAAACTGTTTAAGCGCCTTCAACTGTTTTACATTCTGTTTTGAATACTGGAATTGTGTACTTTTGGGAGTTTTTATGAACCAAGAGAAGGCTCGCTGTAGATCAAAAATGAGGTGGTGGTGGTGGTGGTGGTGATGTTGCATCTTGAGCAAGCCAACTCAGTGTGCAGAAGAGGAGCCTGGCTGGACCAGATCAAAGATCCATCCAGTCCAATAAGCCCCCCAGATGCCTACTGAAAGCCCAGCCAATTCTGGCTTCTTCACAGAAGAGCTGAATGGAGATGTGAGATGCAGCAGTCAGTTCATAATTGGGTGATTTTAATTGAAGATTCTAATAACTGGCTGATGCTGTAGCTTTTGCAGGGGACAAATGTTCACAGTTAGCCAGGATTGCAAGCTAGGATTTGTAGCTGACTGGATAAAAAGTAAAACTTAAACCTGGTTAAGGGCAGCAGGGGGGACATGGAAGATGCTTGTGCGGGAAGTGGCTCATGGTAGGAAGCAAGTGACTCCTGTAACTTCCACCAAATTCTGTAAAACTGGCTAATGATTAGGAGCAGTTCATCTACACCAGCCATGGTATGAAGTCACATGCACGGAAATGCCTTTCAATGGGATCACAACTGACATGTAGGACAAAAAGGGAAGATGGACAAAGGCCTGCCTTTTCCTCTAACCAGCTCCCCCAGCGGAACCCTTCGCACAATTATCTTGGCTGGAGCCCTGAAGTAGCTGGCACCCTGGACTGCTCTGTACTTCCTTACAGCTATGCATATCTACTGCACCAGGGTTCCAGATGTGGTGCACAGACAAACAGCTGCATGGCTGTTGTTGTCAGTAATATTTTGGGCTAAAATTTACCCTTTCGCTCTGAGGAGAATGCAACCATTGATCCAGCTCAAAATCAGAAAATTGGGGTGGTGGTGACTGCAAGAGGCCAACCTGCATGAGTGCAGGAAGAGAAAGAGAAAATATTGCAGTCCTGTCTCTCTGGAAATTTGAAATATGAATTGCTTCCAAGAATGGATGTCTTTCCCAGTTGTTAATTATACAAGAGTGAATCGATATCCTACAAAATTAATGAAGGTTTCCAGTTCTGTTTCTTTGCATTCTGAGTATGTGTTTTTCCTTGAGTGTGAAGCAATTATAATATTAATTGAAATAAAACCCATTACACTTGATGCAATAAAATTTAAGAATAAGGGCATTTTAGGTTAAGCTTGTTTCAGCTGTTAAAAGGATACTGGTGTTTGTTGCTTTTATTCCCCTTTCAAATGGAAAAATGTAAGCCAGCATCAGAAAACATCCCATATAATCGGGCTCCGTTAGGCGGTGGACAGGCAAGACCCAGCTTTGTGGTTGGAAATGTCAGGAAGTAGTAATAAGTGGCTTAACTAACAAATGTGTTACACATAAATGGATTAAGAAGGGGGGATATTTGGCTTTGTATTTAGTAATACATCCCTAATCTGCAATGCTTTTAGAAGATTAGGCATGCAAACAGAGAATAACAAACATGCCAAACGCTGCAGAGACCTCTGTGAATGCAGCTGGGCAGATACAAAAGCAGCATTATCGATAACTCTGGCATCATAATCGGGGAGGGCCTTACTCTGAAAGGTAGGCCTTGAAGTCCATTCTCACTGATACAGGATGGATATCGCAGTATGTGCATTTTAAAAGAGCATCTATTATTTATTGTTGTATTCATTTATTCTAATCACAATAAAAATATATTAGAAGTGCTGAGGAGGTCAGTAGCGCAGCTTGGTTGTCAGCAAGATGAAGAGCCAGTGTGGGGTGTGACGGTTCAGGTGTTGGGCTGGCACTCAGGAGATCTTGGCCAACAGCTCACAGGGGATTTAGACAAGTGACAGACTCTCAGCCTGACCTTCCTTACAGGGTTGTTGCGAAGACAAAGTGGAGAGGAACAGGTGGATAATATATGACAGCTTGGGTTTCTTGCAGGAAAAAATGATGGGGATTAAATAAGACCAATATTATTATTAGTTGTGTTCGCACTTACATCCCACCCTTTATGCAAGACACTTAGGGTGAGTCCGTGGTTCTTATATGTACTCACATTTTATCCTCCAAATATCACTTTGAGTTAGAGCTGGGCCTTCCCAGGATCCTTCGGTGCTCGTGATCACTGAACAGGTATTTAGGCCTAGATCTCCATGTTACTTGGGAGATCATCTGGAGGGCACCAGGCTGGGGAAGGTTGTCCAAAGCTTATGTGATTGGTTCACCATGGAATGTGGCATGTTTTATGGCTTCATTCCATTCTGCGAACCTGCAGATGGAGCTGGGCTACGTGTACAACTCTGGAAGTGATTGGCAGCCTCTGAAAGACGTTGCCATTTGGTAGATCTTCTGATCTTCTCTTGGGCTAGAAGAAGAAGGAAAGAAGGAAGGAGTGACCTTTCAAGATCCTTGCAGTCCAAAATAATATGATTCAATGTCATCTTAATTAGTTTCTGATGCATTACCTTTTCCTGTGTTCCTAATTGGGCCAAGTTAATCATGAAAACCTGGCTGATGAATGTGCTCCAGCAGACATCATTTTGATACTTGTCGAGTTGATAAGTGGACAGGTATGCTATAATTAGCCCCCAGATCCTATCTGCTGATTTGTACTGGGGGAAAGATGAGGCCCCTGGATCTCCCTGAAGTCATCAGCTTACCTTTTTAGGGAAGTAATTGGGTTTATTTTGAAGTGGATTCCGACTCTCTGTGGCAATAAAGAATGAAAATCAAGAGGCTGGCAAGGTTCATTATATTCTTTCGCCTGCAGATGTTATTGTTTGCAAGGCTCAACCAGAGAACAGAGTAAGGCGTCTGCAACGTGTAGCGTAGCTGCTGTCCTTCTGCAGCCCTGAGGAGGGACTTTGTGTGGTTGTCACTTTTCTTTTTCCAGGATAAAAGAAGGACCATGTGGCCAATGCAGTGTTTATGCCAACGTTCCACACAAGCCATGGAATGTATATACAGAATGCAGTTGCCTTTTATCATCTCCGTCCACTCGTTTTCGGCACTTTTTATAAGGGCCATTTCTAAACTTTATGGGGCAAAAGGATACTTGAAATAGGACTGGGCCAGCTCTGTGCCATTTCATGCTTGAGCCAAAGTTGTCGGGGGCTTTAAAGGATCTGTGGCAAACCCTAAAATTATTCAATCCATTTTGGGGATAGCTCTGGTCTTCAGTTCAACCTTGAGGGCATCTACGTTAGGAATGTCTTGTGGTCTTGTGATTCCTCACCCATGGTACTTTGTAGGTGCTTTAAATGACGTTGTTGTCCTCCAAGGCTTCTGTGTTTTCAGAAAATGTTGCAGGCTTTCTTTAGAAAGAGGATAATGAGCTGCTCAAAAAACTAAAACACTAGAAAACACTGCAAAATGGTTGAGTATTTTCACAGTTCCAATATCCCACAGCACCACCTAGTGGTTGTGTAATGGAACATATAGGAGACAGAAAACCCCTGGGGCAGTGATGGCGAACCTATGGCACACATGCCGCAGCAGGCACGCAGAGCCCTCTCTGTCGGCACCTGAGCCAAGTCGCCCCAGCATCGCTCCAGCCGCCGAGCATCAGATAACAGTGCTCATGGGGTGAAGTATATGCTCAGAAAGGAGTTGCTGTGCCAGGCAATGACGTCATGAGCCGCAACTCATTAGCCGCAACTTACCCGAGCTTTTGCATGGCCAGTCAGTGCACTGCCAAGGAGATATGCTTGGACTGGCTGTGAGGTGTTATGTCTAAACCAAGACCTCAGTATTCAGGTTTTATTGCAGTGTTGGCTCTTTGCGATAAATAAGTGGGTTTTGGGTTGTAGTTTGGGCACTCGGTCTCTAAAAGGTTCGCCATCACTGCCCTGGAGTCATGGAGGAAATGGGTAAAGGAGCCAGTCTGAATCTTACTGAGAATCTGGAAGGGGAAGCCTGCTGGGTTAAAATGGGTTAAAAGTATAAAGTAGACCTCCATCCACGGGATGCTACCATGTTTTCCCATAATGCCCCTGGGAGAGTTTGCATGGGGGCGGGGGGGGATGGTGCTTTGTTTGTCCCACACCACCAAATGGCTTTTATTTACCCTATCTGCTTTTATTTATTGGAAAGCTTTATGCTGTCTAGAGCATATCTAGAGCATTTTGCATCACTTACAGAGGAGTGCAGTTTAGGGAGAATAAGCACAGAACAACCATGGTAATCACAGAATCCACATATAAATGTACATTAGTAACAGTAGATACAATGAAGCAAGGTGCTTTTTGGGAAGACAACTAATGGTGCCTCCTATATAAGGACTGTGTTCATATACTGCTTGACTGTGATGGGGCTGTACTATTTTAAAATATTTCTATTTTTAATATCTTCTTTCTATCTTCTTCTACTGTGGTTTAATATGAAGCACTTAAGAATTTTCATATATGAAGAGCCAAGCATTCATAGGAGTCCACTAAAAAGCATTTTAGACAGACAGACAGACAGACAGACAGACAGACAGACAGACAGACAGACAGAGAGCTGGATTCAAAATGATGAGGAAGAGACATTCACTGCAGGAACAGTGATAGGACAATGGACAGGGGGACCACGCTAACACTCCTACCACAAGGAATTAATGTCTCAGCCGTTGCTACTCTGTGGGTACAGGAACCCACAAATCCATGGCTTTTGGGTCACTGGGGGTCCAGCATGCCAAATTACTTCATGGCATCTTTGCTTCTGATCCCAAAAGCAAAGCAAATGTATTTTCCTCATTCAAACTGGCCGGCAAAACACAGACCTCAGAAATTACCAGTTTTTAGTGTCCCAGAAGTTCTAAACTATTCTCAGAAACCCCACCAATTTTAAAAAGAAATTTTAGCGTGGGGTTTGGTCTATGGATCTCTTGGCATATTTTGGCTGAGGGCTGAGCTTGTCCTATTGCATTTTGTAGGACTGGAGAACTCTTTGACATGACTAGGTAGGGGACAACCTTCCACGTGTGTTGTGTTCAGAGGCAAAGTTTTACATCTTCTTACATTCCATGTGCATTTCTGTTGCGTTACAGTGGGCAGCATAATGCTTGACCCAGTTCAGCCACAGTTCTTAATGGGTGCCCTTGAGCAAGTCAGCTTCCTTGGATCTCACCCTATAAAAGTGGAATAATTAAGTTGACCTACCTAGCTAGGATAATGGGAAGGAAAACACGCGTATGATGTTAAATCTCCTCTCAGGGACAGAGCTGTTTAAAAAAAGTAAACTGCTTGTCGAGGCCTGTAGGATCTGGCATGAATGCGTGCGAGCAAATTTGCTTTCCTGGAAAACAATAATAAAAAGACCAGGGATGGTTTTCAGCCTTTGCCCCCTTCTGCTTGTGTGTTTATCTGGCCCTTTACAATTCAGTGCTGGATGGAGGAGGAGAGGATGTAACATCTGTAAATGCACCTGGTGTGATTTCCTTTCCTGCTGTGCAAATTGATTTTTGTGAATTTCTCTTCAAATTGATGTTCTGAAGCTCTTGCCTGAAATTGGGGGCTTTAAAGAGCTGTTGAGCACAATGGCAGCCTGTGAAATTGCATGGAGGGAAACCGCAAACATTGCTTATCTCAGTTTACTGGGTTGCGCTAGATTGGGAGTGACACTATAAATCTCTGTGTGGGGGAAATCCACATTAAAGTTTAAATGTTCTTTGACACCACTGGTGAAAATAAAATGGTGCGGGGGGGGGGGCAAAAGTATTGATTTGGGGGTGGGTGCCCGGGTGGGTAATTTTCGGGTGGCACAAAATCCATCCGCGTTTGCTACTCCTTTGGCAAAGAGGAGTCTTCTCTAGCCCCATGGCGAGTTGCCCAGCAGCCCTTGTCCATGCATTTACGAACACCCAGAGGCGATTTGATCAATCCTCATTAACTGCACTGCAGTAGAAGTTCAGGAATATTGTCATCCGGAATTAGAACCGAGCTACCGTGATGTCCAGTTTTTCAGAAACATTTCTGGTGTTGCCCCAAAAGGGAGAGACTCTTACTGTACTAGTGAAAAATGTTGGCTTTATTTATTTACATTGATTGCAATTATTTTTAGACTTACTGACTAGGGGTAGGTGGATTTTGAATTTTGTTTACCAGGTTATAGATAGAACATGACTAATGGGGACAGATGTTCTCTGTTGTTATGAGATCTAGAAGAATCTTTGATTTGTTGCACATCCAAGCGACTGAGTTGCATCTGCAACATAGGTGTTGGTGTCCTTGGTGTGCCTCACAGTCCATGTGTTGCAACCAGTTCCTTCTCCCACAGAGGCATAATTTACAGTAGTAGATCCTTAGCAATCCCTGCTACAGCCAATCCATGTGTCCTGGATTATCCAGGATTTATCCAGAGGGATTATTACAGCTTCCTGGTCTTCGCCTCGTGGATGTGGAAGAAGAGGCCAGGGTGCTGATTGGAACTGGCACAGCCCTGCCATCTGGCACAGCCCTTTCTCCTCCACTGAGGCCCAGCTGACCTTGGGGTGGTGGAACAGTCAGTGTAGTTTCTTCTTTGCTGGTTTATTTTATTTATTCATTTATTTAAAACTTTTATATGCCGTCCTTTATGTATAGCATCTCAGGACAGCTTACAACAATTAAAATCAAAGTCCAATAAAACAATCAGTATCATAATACAATATAATATAATATAATATAATATAATATAATATAATATAACACAATATATAACCAATAAAAATAAACCAAATCAAAAGCAACTGTTAAAACCATTAAAATACTAATTTTTAAAAGAACACTTAAATAAAAAGGTTTTGACCTGGTGCCAAAAAGAGTATAGGCTTGGTGCCAGGTGAACCTCTCTGGCGAGCATTCCACAGTCTGGGTGCCACCACAGAGAAGGTCCTACTCTGAGTAGATGTCCTTTTTACCTCCTTCAGGGAGGGTTCCCAGAGCAGGGCCTCTCCTGCAGATCTTAAAGGGCATGAGGGCATATAAGGAAGATGTTCCTTCACGTAACTCGGTCTCAAGCCATTCAGGGCTTTATAGTTCAAAACCAGCACCTTGATCTGGGCCCGGACTTCAACTGGAAGCCAGTGGAGCTGGTAGAGGACCAGCATTATGTAAGAATAACGACCGGTCCCCATCAGCAGCCTGGCAGCTCCATTCTGTACCAGCTGAAGTATCCGGACTGTTTTCAAGGGCAGCCCCACTTAGAGCTCCCAGCCTGCTTCATCGCCAGCAATTCAGGCATATACCATGGTGCTGAGCGGGCTCTGCTAGGCAGGAGAGGACACTTAGGAGCGATCGTGTCAATTGCCCTGGTCATCTCCCTATTCCACGAATCGACCAGGACATCAACAGGAGTGCCAGCTTTATCAGCCAGAAAATCCCCCAGAGCCCTCAGGAATCCATCTGGATCCATCCTGCTTCTGGGCAGGACCTCCATGTTCACTCTGAATGAGTCTTTGGTCTCCCAGGTGGTAGCAGTTAGCACTGGGGATGTGCCGAGCCTCTCCAGAATCCTGTTTGCACCACCCTGTTGGCCTTCCTTTGGTGCTTGTCCTCTCAAAGGAAGCAAGCAAGCTGAGCCCAGAAGACGGCTTCTTCCAGTCATGGTCCCCCAAATGCACAACGGTGAACCCTCCCCAGCCGCCACTCCCAGTGGCCAACCTTCTGTCCCACTTGCTCCTCAACCTCATAACCCCCTGGCTTCCTGAACACAGTTTCCTAAGTGTCACTGTCTAAGTACCGTATTTTTCACTCTATAAGACACACCTAGTTTTTAGAGGAGGAAAACAAGAAAAAAAATATTCTGAATCGAATGGGCAGATCATCACAGGCACATTCCCCATCACTTCCCCATGGGCTGCACATCTGACAGACTTACTGCACACACATATTTGCTCTATAAGACTCACAGACATTTCCCTTTACTTTTGAGGGGGAAAAAGTGAGTCTTATAGAGCAAAAAAACTTGTAATCTATTGTTCTCCAGATTTCAGATCTTTTCCCTCCAATTTACTTACACATTCCAAGTCAAAGACTTAAGCCCATGATATTTAAAAACTAAACTAAAAATGAAAATAGAGAACAGTGCTGTAGCTTCTCAATGAATTAGACAAGTGTATAGAAGATGGGTTAGCAATATGAGTCATGACTAAGGTTGGAATGAACCCTTTTGGAATCCATCCCGCCAAGTCTCATGGGTTCCTATCATGCAAAGCCAGCTGAGCCAAGAGGAAGTCTGCAAATGGTTGCACAACTGGCAAGCTTCACCAGCCATTCCTGGTGACCAGCCTTCTTCCCAGCTCACTGTTGCCCGTTTGGTTCCTGGCAAGAGCCCCACAAACCTTGGGCCTACTTGGACCGGAGTCTGGGAAGCTGAAACAAGGGAACCCGGCAGATTTTCACAAGAGACAGATTCCTCACATATCCCTATCTTGATGGTATTCCAGAATCCAAGTTTGAAAGAATGGCAGATGATGGACCTCAGATCCTGCTTCCTGGAAGCATCTTGTTGCAAACCAATGGAGTTTGCAGAAGTGCTCCTCCCACCTCTGGTTCAGCTTTGCCTGGCTGCTAATTTGCCATCCTTTTGTTAATACTATGTGTCGTCAAGTCATCTGTGACTTATGGTGACCGTATGAATGAATGACCTCTAAACATCAGTCTAAACTAATCTAATCATATCATCTAATCTATTTCTAGATTGACCCATAGCTGAAGCTATCTGCATCCTATCCAGGTTTGCCTTGCTCAGCTTTTGTAAATCCAAGCTTTCTGTGGCTTTCTCCATGGAAATCTTTTGTCCCCCACTCTGCCCCATCTTATGCCAAGTGCCGTCCTTCTCTCAAGACAGGGATGCATCTGCCCAGAAGGTGAGATTTCTTCTTTGAATTGTTATCCCAAGCTTTCCCATGCATCAGGATAGCTTGGGGCAACAAGTCAATGTACAGTATTCTGGCATGATATAATGGTTGCAATTCATAAAGCACCATCTTTTATGCGGAACTCAGATCACACTGGGGCTACTTGCCATAGCTCTGTCTGGGGTCCTGCATTCATGAGTTCCAACAAGTGGGCACAGCTTACCTAGGGTAGGGGCTGATCCCTTACCAAGAATCCTATAATATAGCTGTTCTGATCCAACCAAGTATCTGGATGGGACTCAAGCCCATAGAGGTTTCATGGTATACTGCATCTTTCTCAGAGTACATGCTTTGGCATCTTTCCAGACTGTTCCTTGACAAATTTAAAGGCAGACACGAATGAGGCCACAAATTCCGTGTTCATTGTGGTTGAACAACTGATGGTTCACAAGGCATGCCATGCAAAAGTGCATCACAAGCGCATCACAAGCACATCTGGTCCACAGGGTTACAAAGCGTGGTTTTGAGAAATCTGGCGTTTTGGCATGAGGACTCAGACAGCATCTGAAGGCCCATCGATAGTTCAAATTCCCAGACTTGAGGTCAGAGATAGCACTGTGGCCGTGAAGGGGGGAATTAGGGTTCTGTCTCCCACCCCATTGGAGTAGGTGCAGAGGGAACTGTGCTGGCTGCCCCCTGAGGCTGGAAAGCCCCATGTGAGGAAAATGCAGTGTGGAAGGATGAGGGGGCAAAGGTCACCTCCACCGCTCCCCCTGCTCTGCATACGATGACTGCAATCCTCCAAATTTGGGGGTTTATAGGCATCATACTAAGACTGGCCATCCTATCCTTCTTGTCCAACTAGCTGTGATTTGGAGAATGGACCGTATCCACTGGGGAGGAACAGGCAACTGTCAGCACGTTTCTGCATCCTTTTGACATGGCCACCGCATTTGCCTTCACCTGGCAAGGCATCAAGGCCAGCTTCTCTGACTCCTTCTACCCAAGAGTATTCTCAGGCCCACTGCCGTTGAATCGGAGCATCCAGTTTGCTCAGCCTTTTTGCCTTAATCAAAGAAATTACAGTGCATTATTAATGTTGTTCATTGTGGTTAATCACAGAGACAGATTAGGATTTCTCTTGTAGCACCTGTCAGCCTTAACATGAAAGACCTCTTTGCCTAGAGCTTAATCGAACCAGTAGAAGCAACGTAACTAATTAATGTCATCTTTGAGACCTAATGAAATGCATTCTTTCCAAGTTTTCATTAGGGGCAATGCTAAGTTTGGTGTACTTGATGGCACTTGTGGTATCTTTATCTTTAATCACACTGAATTGTTTTAGAATTCAAAGGAATTGTTCGTGTTCTCCCGTTGAGTTTATTAATGGAATTTCTTTCCCTAAAGCCGGCATTCATCTCAAACAACGAGAGATCCAGATTGGCTTCTCTTCTACATTTTGTATCTTTTAAGGCAAACTGTCTGACACTACGATACGCTGCTTCTGTTTTCCTTTTCTGTCTCAGGAACCTAAATAAGAAAACATCTTTATTCATTATCCTGAAGCTTAGATTCATATCCTGATGGCATCTCCCCATCTCCCCACATCTCCCCACATCAGTGCATCTCCCCACATGGCCACTGTTTGGCAGCCAGTTACATCCTCTTGGGAGTAGAAAAGCTGTGCCTCAAGTTTGCAAAAATAAACATCGGGAAGTTGTATCATTTGAACCCTGTGCTGGTAGTAGTAGTTTTAAAGGGCTGTTCCTTTAAAAGGGTCATTTATTCCAACACTTAGGGCTAGTTTCAAACAGTTCTAGTGAGCAAAATGTAGGAGAAAGAACTCTGCTTTAGAGCAGATGCTTTTAACTTTCAACAAAGCCATTTTTTAAGTTGTCTCCAGTTAATTTGACTCTTACATGAACTCTCTAAATGGGCTTTTCCTCCCGCTTAAACCAAAGAGGCATTTTACTAAGAGAAACAAATGCTGCTAAGGCACAATCTGATGCATGTTTAAACAGGGGAAAAAAGAAAGAAAAGAACCCCGAGGGCATGGAATGGGCTTCCACGAGAGGTCGTTGAGGCCCCATCGGTGAGGGCGTTCAAAGACAGGCTGGACATGCACATGGTGGGCATGTTGTGAGCAGAGCTGGCTGGTGCCGGAGGTCAGACTAGATGGCCCAGGAGGCCCCTTTTGACTCGCTCTGTTTCTATGTTTCTAAGAACAACAGTTCCTACAACTTCCAGCATTCCCCAAGTAGCCATGCAGACTGGGGGTATACTGGGAGTTGTAGGTACAGAATTTCACTTTAAAATAGTCAAGGCATCTAAAGGCCCCTAAGTCTGTGCTCTGCAGCTGGTCTGCTCTCAGGTAATGAGTCTTTACCTTTTTCTTTTAAGTACAATTGAGAGAAATGTTCAAAGAATTTAGGAAAGGGTAATAACAGGGTAGAAGAATGTGCAAAAAACACTTAGTCAAAGGACATGTGGTGCTGCCACTAGGGGTCCAAAGCCCAGGTTCCCCCAATAAGACCACTCAGAAGACATCCATGCAGAAGTTTGGGGCCCTTGTATTCGTGTCATCATGGTACTGATATGGTTTACGTGAGTTTAAAATGCAAACACACAAATGCTCAGAGTATTTGTCTTTCTAAATTAGGCTTGGCAGATGGTTTTTAAATTAGGCTTTTTAAATTAAGCTTGGCAGACTGAGGGAACTGGGCCTCTTCAGCCTGGAGAAGAGGAGGTTCCAAGGGGATCTGTTGGTGACATATAGATACATGAGGGGATGTCACATGGAGGTGGGTAGAGACCTGTTCTCCCCTGCAGAGGAAGGCAGGACGCGCTCCAACGGAGCAAAGCTCAGGGAGCCCAGGTTCCATTTGGATGCCAGGAAGCACTTCCTGACAGTTAGGACCCCGAGGGCGTGGAATGGGCTTCCACGGGAGGTCGTTGAGGCCCCATCGGTGAGGGTGTTCAGGGATAGTCTGGACATGCACATGGTGGGCATGTCGTGAGTGGAGCCGGCTGGATCCGGGGGTCAGACTAGATGGCCCAGGAGGCCACTCCTGACTCAGTTTCTATGTTTCTATGTTTTGTTCATGTTGCCAGGAATTAAAAGCTGGTCTAGAGAACTGAAGGGCAGTTGGAGTGGGGAATTGAAACGATCTGTCGTGCAACTGAAGCGATGCACATGGCTATCTAAAAGATGTCCCTGCAGCTCCATGGTCTTCAGGATGCTGTTTGTGTAGAAATGCTCTCCAGTAAACTTCCAGAAGCAGATATATTTCATCAGAGGTCATGTGTGCTGGAGTTGCACTCAGATGGAGTCCGCTCTGGACTCCTCCTTGCAGTGCTGTATGTCACTTCTGCAGAAAGTGGGTTATGCCTGAGTTTATTTTGGCTTGCTGCAGCAGAAGGCATAAATAATTATGCAACCCACAAGTGCAAGTTTGCTTTTGTTTTTGCTTAATGTCTGTGCAGCCATAAGCATGCTTTGCACTTACGCAGTGCTGAGTATTCTGTGTACATCAAGTGGTTGTAGTGCCAGTTAAATCCATTTCAATTCCAGGTAGAAACAGAGCCAAATGTAGAAAGGGGTATCTGTGAATGCATCTTCTCAGTCATGTTTTTAGCAAATCCAGCCTTGTGTATTTTTTTGTAATGAGTCTCATAACTGTGTTTTTCAAGTAAGTGCCCCTTTTTGGTTTAAAAGGTAGAATCTGTGGGTTTTCTGTTCTGTTGGGAGTTCTCCAGGTTACAGAAAGCTCACTACATTTACTTAAGACAGATGCCAGAGACTGAGAGCTATAAATCATACCTGTGGGACATTTGGCCCTTCTGCTGCTGTTTCCCCCCTCCCTTCCTCTCTTCCTCCCCCTCTTCTTCTGCTTCTGTCACTGCTGCTGCAGCCTCCTCCTCCTCCTCCTCCTCCGGTTTTACTTCTGCTCCTACTTCTGTTCCTTGTACTGCCCAATAGGTGAAGCTCTCTGGGCAATTTTCAGTAGTTCGTACCCATGAGCTATGCATTGCGGCCACTGAGTTCTTTCAGTCATGCAGTCCGATGCATGCAGCAGAAATAAGGTTTATCTAACCCTGCATGGCTACCATATGTAACTGTTGGACTGAGCAATCTTAACTGGTAGGTCAGTTCTCACACACTCCTGCTATAAAGGTCAAGCTACTAGTCTTTTCCACGGAAAACTAGGAAACTCTTTTACAGCACAGAATGCTGCTGGGCCATTGAGACCCAGGTGATGTGATAAGCCACACTCAGGGATTGAGCATGTGTGAGAGTTGTCATTCAACCATGGGTTGTTCTTGAACCATGGGTTATCGTGTTGTCTGAACCTAGCTGCTTTCACAAGCTAAAAGCAACCAAGAAGATATCATATTTTGTGGTCACATTTTGTAAGTTGTGAACTGTGGGATGTGTGCCATGGTTTGGTATCTCACCTGGGTCCAGACAACATGTAACTCCTGTTTTAACGAAACCCATGGTTCAGTGACAACTCAACTCATACTCAGTCCTTGGGTGTGGAGCCATTCTCTTCTCTGAAGATCCATGTTTCCCCGGGGAATTTGGACCTTCTCCAGGGAAGACCTTCCCCATCACTTGCTATCTGATGCTTCTCGCTGGAGATGCTCAGACCTGATCAGACAGGAATGCAATAATGCCATCCCAGTTGCGATCCCCAGCAAATGGAATCCAGAGCATACAATAGTTTTATCTCCATGCAAGTGAAGACGTTTCTTTTTATCTGTCTTGATTTCCCCCCATCCAGTTGCATGGGATGGTCCCAGGTTCTATTTCATAATAAAGAGGGGCAGACACCTTCTTATGCTGTTATATTCTCATCCACTTATTGACGTATTCTTATTCTCTTATGCACCATTGCTCAAAGATGCCACAATCTTTCCCTGTGCTATGGCTCCTAGATAAACCCTTGGTTTGATCTTTACTGCACCCCCTGGGCCAGAACTGTAGACAGTCATGTCATCAATGGGTTTGCCATATGGATGTTAGGATATGGCTAGCTTGATTCATTAGTTTATTTATTCCACCTCTAATCCTCCCTCTCTGTTTTCCACAATTGCCACATGCCTGAGACTTCCTAATCCTCACAGCTGTCTTTCGATATGCATGTGCTTTGTTTGTTTGTTTTTAACACCCGTTTGGAGTCCCCTAATCATCTTTCCTCCCCAACCCAGCCCCTTTTCTCTGCATCTTTCCAACACAGCATCCTCTTCATTCAGTTGAGCTTCCGTTGCACATTTGGACTTAACCATTTTGAAACAGACACCAGTTAGAATCTACTGTGGGCTCACAGGGATGGGTGTGAAGATGAATCCTTCTTCCTAAGAAGTCCCATGTCAGGATCACACTTCATAATTAGTTGGCTGTGGCCAGCTAAATTATTTAGTGTCAAAAATCAGTTTGAGCGCCTCTCGTAAAACTGTTGGCTTGCCAGGGCTGTGGTGGGAGTTGCAGCGATGGGAACAGAGGCGTTGTCTCCTCTTGATTTAAGTTCCTGGCTGCTGTTAGAACACCTCTTGTTCTAGCAGCATCATCCCTCAGCCATTGCTGATATTAGACTATGTTGGGCACTGACCCACAGTGTTTTTGTGCAGACTCAAGTTCCACTGGTCGAGCGTGGCCAACTCTTCCCATTGCACAAGCAGTTGTCCAAGTACTCTTGCATGCCATGAGCTGCACAGCAGGTTGCTCGAGTGTACTGAGCGATGGATTGTGCACCCGATTGCACAGCAAGATGTGCAACCCATTGCTCAACGAGGGGTGCAAGTTTACCCACCGCTTGTGCAGCAGTGCTTACATGAACATAACTTTGGTTGAACTCTCCTCTTGAGCACACTACAGACCCTGGTTTCGACTCAGCCATGCCACCTGTGCTATATGAATAACACCACTCAGTGCTTCTCATTCGCTGTGTCCTACCAGTGAAACAGCAGCATTTGGCACATCCTATACCCTTCCTCCAAGCCCCAGCGCAGCAGGTGAAAGGTTTCATATGCACTACTGTGAAATATCTGGGTTGTCGCAACTTGAAATCAATTCAAGTTTCAGCAACCCAGATTCAGGCTGGACATCAGGAAAAGCTTCCTCACTGTCAGAGCAATAGGACAGTAGAACCAGCTGCCTAGAGAGGTAGTGGGTTCTCCCACACTAGAGACATTCAAGAAGAAACTGGACAGCCATCTGAGTGGGATATTGTAACGTGGTGTCCTGAAACAGCAGGGGGGTGGATCTGATGCCCCTCAGGTCCCCTTCCAGCTCTACTGTTCTATGATTCTGTGATGTGTAAATATAGAGGTCAGCACTCTGGTGCATGCTCACAGCTTACAGGAGTAATTGTGTGGTTTAATAGCACTATCTTCTGTACGCCTAACAATGAGTACATCAACAACCTGGGCATGTGTCAAATAGTACATAAACAAAGGGAGTTCATCCATTGAGTTAAAATATTCTTAGCTTGCTCTTCAGGCAAAAGGGCTCGGAAACTTGCAATCTGTAAAACATGATGGTCACCGAGCACAGGCATCTAAAAAGACACAATGCACTAGAAATAGGGGATGGTGAGAGAAGAGAAGCAAGGTTAACTGGACTTTCTGTATGGCTCTCATTGCCCTCAGTACAGCCAGGGAGAGCAGCTGCCAGTTAGGACTGTGGTGACTTCATGGAGAATGTGTTGGATCAGGAATGGTGGAAGTGCCTTTGACTTACTTAGGGAAGTAGATGGAATTGCCTGGGACACTTCCTTAAGGCCACGGTTGAGTTAACCTTGGTGATCTCTCAACTTTAGTGACAAGGCTGTGGGTTTGGGAAGCCATCGTTCCTTTCCTTCACCACTTTTCCGTCTTTGGAGTGTCTCTCCCTGCCCTCCCCCGCCCCCCACCAGCCTAAACCATGACTAGGACTTGTATCACCAGGATTCTCTTTTAACCATGGTTTGCTAACTTGTGGAGGAATAGAAGAAGCTAGGTGGCATTCCCCATGGCTTGGATTAATAGCATCAGAAGACCTCACCATTGCTAAGGCTGATGGGAGAATCTGTGAGCCAAAAGAATGGGTTGAGGAAAGGATGGTTCCAGCTGATGCCTTACTCCAGTTCAAACTGCACCTGGGTTAGAAGTTTTCCATCATTTACCTTCAACGATCCTTGGCCTTTATAAGTGTGGGCTGACCAAAATAGGGACTTCTGGAGCAAGGAATCACTGTTCCTCAGTAAACAGCCGCCCTGGAATGTTCCTGTATTATCTCTGAGGGTTTTGTGGGTTCTTTCTCCCCTGACTATGGGTCTCCAGCAAAGACTCAGACCCAGCATGGGCAGACAGCATGACAAATGAGGAACAAACGGTGCTTGCAATCGCGAGTTTATTGCATGGGTTATAGAATTCAATCTCATTTAGAACCCTTTTATTATAAACATTAAAAAATAAATAAGAAGTATGAAAAGATAACATATGTGATTACTCAGTGCAAGAAATATTCAGCCATTCAGCACATTTAATGGTTCAGAAGACATATAAGATTGCCCCTAATATAGAAAAATAAAAAAATCACTAAATTCTAATCGGAGTCTATTTCAATAAGGTAAATTTAGAATGCACTATAGAAACCCAGTCCAGACAAGAGGGCGGCATGGAAAAATTGGGATCGTATCTTATTTCTGTAATGCATCTTTTAAAAGAAAAAAATAGGAAAAGCAGTGCCCACTTTCTTCTAGCTATTCCCCCCTGCCATTCTGAGCTCTGGCCAGAGCAACACTCTGCACCAAAACTGTTCCCCTCTCATGTTCATTTGTTTCTTTGTTTGCCTGCTGGAGATATTTGTACATATCAACCAACAGGTTGACCTGCGAGGTCAAAAATAACCTTAATAGCCTTAAACAAAGAGATCCTGGCATCACAAATGTCCAAATTCCAAGTGGAACATCATTCTGAGAAGCTTGGGGTTTCTGCAAAGCATCCCAGGGGTTCAAGGACTGGTGGGTGTTTAATCTTGCCCAAAGCTGCATGCTGTCTCTCAAATGAACAGCTTCAAGGGTGCATCATATTTCTGGCTGTGTGTGGAATGTGCCTCCCACAAGCACACTGGGCTGTTGTGGGATAGACTGAGTGGGTTAAAGTCAGTATTAGTGTTATTAACGTCTACTATTTTCAGTGGGCCTGTTCTATGTAGGACTTGGCATGAGTGGATCATATACTCCAGATATCTGATGGATATGCATCCAGTCTCTGAAATTTATCACAGCCAGATGCAGCTTTAAAGCCGTTCTATGGATTAAGGAAAACCATATGGCACAGCTCCACTTCAGCCCAATGTATTTTTAGACACCTGCGTTCAAAACAAAACATCCCCCCGCACCTAGATAACTAGCAGATCAGTGAGTGTCTCCACATTCATGCACAATAGAAACATAGAAACATAGAAACAGAGCGAGTCAGAAGGATGACTGAATTTTAGGGTTGCTAAAATGATCAAGAGAGTGAAGTAGCCTTCCTATGAGGAAAACTTACCACAACTGGGATTATTTATCTTAAAGAAAGGATGAGGAAGAGAAGACATGGTGGAGCTATGTAGAATTATGCATTATGTGGAGAAGGTCTTTTGCTTCCTCTTCTAATACTGGAACCCAGTGGACTAATTTCACAAAGCTGGAAACAGACAGAAGGAAGTATGGCCTTACATAGCGCATAGTTAAACTATGGAATTAGCTCCCATGGGATGTTATGATGGCCAATAGTATGGATGAAGAGTGGCCAATTCACAGCCGAGCAACCTATCAGTGGCTACCAGCCCTGATGGTTACCTCCTGCCTCCAATATTAGAGATAGCATGCTTATGTACATAAATTGCTGGGGCACATGGGATGTGGGGTATGGTTGCAATCATGCCCTGGTTACTAGTTTCCCATGTGCAGCCAGGTGGCCTCCGTGTAAGTGGAATGCTGGTGGAGATAGAACCTTGTTTTATTTTTTATTTATTTTACAAATTTATATGCCGCCCCCTTGCCAACAAGCCTCGGGGCGGCTAACAACATATACAAAAAAATACAATATAAAACAATACACAATCTAAAACTGGCCCATCTCATAGTCTAAAAATAAAAAATATATAAACATAAACAATAAATAACAATAAATAATTAACAATATAATAATTTAACAGTTAAAATATTTCTTAAATAAAAAGGTCTTCGCCTGGCGCCGAAAAGGAAATAATGATGGCGCCAGGCGGACCTCTCTGGGGAGCACATTCCATAGGTGGGGTGCCACTGCAGAAAGCCCTCCTCCAGGTACTCACCCTCCTTATTTCTCTCACAGAGGGTTCCTGGAGGAGAGCATCAGCTGCCGATTGTAGGGGGCGGGAGGGCATATATGGTCGCAGGCGCTCCTTTAGGTAGCCAATCCATCAGGGCTCATCTTAAGTTTCTAGGTGTCCATTGCCTGGTGTGCATATTGAAAAATGCATCGCAGATTCCTCTGCCGCATGAAAACAGCTCAGCAACAGAGTGGATGTTCACATGAAAGCTCAAGGAACCAAGATTTAGGGTGGATGCCAGGAAGTACTTCCTGATGGTTAGGACCCTGAGGGTATGGAATGGGCTTCCATGGGAGGTGGTTGAGGCCCCATCGGTGAGGGTGTTCAAGGATAGGCTGGACATGCACATGGTGGGCATGTCATGAGCAGAGCCGGCCAGAGCCGGGGGTCAGACTAGATGGCCCAGGAGGCCCCTTCTGACTCGCTCTGTTTCTGTGTTTCATTTCAATTCCTGGGATTTCCATTGGGTGGCAAGAGATAGGGAAGACTCCAACCGGCACCACTGGAGTGCTGCTGCCAAGCAAGTGGATGGACAAACCTTCTGGCTAGTCTAAGGCACCTTTCCAGGCTTCCTGAAGAGACAGGCTGATCTTGGGTGTTCAACGTGGTGGGAAGCAGCAGGGCTGGGGGCAGCCTTTCTTGATGCGGGAAAGTCTGAGCAGCTACTGTGCTGCAGCCCGATGTCCTTCTCCGTAAAGGAGGATGCAGGCGGAGCGCCCTTCCCTTTACCTTTCACGTGTGTCCAAATGTATTGCCTCGAAAGACTGAGGTCCTCTATGCACTCCGGTTTCCCTTGTTGCTACAGCCCTTTGGGGAGATTGGCCTGGGAGCGTGGGCTGACCCAGCTCCTGTCGCTGCACGAATCATTCTGTGCTCTTGGACCGCACGGTCTCCATCCTCTCCCCTTTCCATTGCGGTCCTCTTTGTCTCTGGGGGAGCTTCAGAAATGCCTTATTTTGTTGCATGATTTGCTATGTAAGCACTGGGCAAATCCGACCCCAAATGCCACTGACTTAACCATTTGCAGCAGTTACATATTGACTGAGGAAGATGGGGGTTGTAATCCAACACATCCAGAGGGTGGCAGATTGGCATGGGCCAGGGTATGCAATCAATATTCATTGAGTTGCAGGCTCATTTTGAGATCCTGCTGGTCAATGTAATAGTTATGCTAGAATTATCGTGGCCTTCAGGTGTTTATTTATTACATTTATATCCCACCTTCTTGCTGCAAGGAACCCCAGCTGGCTTACATAATCCTTCTGCTGCTCCTCCATTTTACCTTCACAACAACCCCGTGGGGTAGGTTGGGCTGAGGGTCAAGGACTGGCCCAAAGTCACCCAGTGGGCTCCATGGTTGAATGGGGACAAGAAGCAAGATTTCTGAAGTCCCAGTCCAGCACTCTAACCACCAGGCATCTCTCCATTTTGCCTCGTGTAGGGAACTGAAGAGAATTTGCATGTCCTCCCCCCATTTTATCTTCACAACAGCCTTATGAGGTAGGCTAGCCTGAGATTTGGTCAATGAGCTCCATGGCCAAGGGGCGATTTGAACCCATCCAGTCCAACACTAACTTCTGCATTGCAGTGACTCTGAAGTAAATCAACTCTGTCCTGATTTGGGGCCAAGCAGAGAGAGTGATGCTGTAACCACCACCCCACACGGGCTCCTGTGTGCTTTCTGAATGCTTCTCAAGTGTTAGCACATACCATCTCAATATTGCTTACACCTACCCTGCGAGGTAGGCCACCAGTATGCTCCCCATCTTATGGATGGGCCAGTGACCCTGCAAGAACAGGTGGCCCTAGCACCAGCCGTGTTCCAGCTGTAGCCCCAGTGCTAATGCACAGGGCCAGTATAATCCAGCACTGACTGGCTGCCCTGGGAAACGCAGAGTTGTCACGAATTGTGTGAGGGCTGCAACAAGTGGACAACCTGGCATATTTACTTCTAGAGCTGGCAGTTGGAACAACTTCAGCAAACAAAGGTAAGTGAAACCTCATTCAATCATCGGATTGTCACTGCTAGCAAAGTTGCTGAGAGACTCAGTTGGCAGTCCAGGCACGCAGCTCCTGGCTCCAAAGAGCCAGCGTCGAATTTGCATGATCCACTTGGCTTCCCCAATCTTCTGCAATTGGCCTGCATCGTATTCTCAGCAGGATGAACTGTCTGAAAACCTGCTAGAACTTCCCCCGTCCCACACAGGCACATAAAACCCGCTCCCACACAAGGATGCTAAACGCTGCAGGTGTGGAATAATCAGACATTTCTCTGAAAAGCAACTTTCCAAGGCCATGTTTTTCCCTGATCGTCGCTCTCAGAAAGGCAGATTCCCAAGCAAACCACTCACCTTCTTCCTCCTTGCCCCATTTCTCAGCCCATCTCTGGGATTTTCACCCAAAGTTCTACCCTGTGAAGAGACAGCCCTGGGCATCTGATGGTCTATTTAGAAACACAGAAACGGAGCGAGTCAGAAGGGGCCTCCTGGGCCAGCAAGTCTGACCCCTGCTTCCAGCTGGTTCTGCTCACGACATGCCCACCATGTGCATGTCCAGCCTAGGCTTGAACACCCTCACCGATGGGGCTTCAACCACCTCCCATGGAAGCCCATTCCATACCCTCAGGATCCTAACCATAAGGAAGTACTTCCTGGCATCCAAATTGAACCTTAGTTCCTTGAGGTTGGCTCTGTTGGAACGTGTCCTGCAGGGGAGAACAGGTCTCTACCCACCTACATGTGACACCCCCTCACACACCTGTATGTCACCAACAGATCCCCTCAGAGTCTCCTCTTCTCCAGGCTGAAAAGAATCAGTTCCCTCAGTCTCGCCTCATACGGCTTTCCCTGCAATCTGGCCACCATCCCTGTGGCCCTGCACTGCACCCTATTTGCAGCTGTAGGTGGGCACATTTAGGATTATGAAAGCATCAGTTGGAAGACCAAGAGTGGAGAGCTCCAGGGCCAATGGAGACCCTCCTCAGCCATTGCTGGGAGGGGCGGTTCTGCCCTGGATGAGAGCTAAGTTGCTGTTCGGGTCCTACAGAGCCCTTGCAGTGTGTTCTTCCTTCGGGATGTTGGGAGGCAGTATTTACCTTTCTGGTGCATATCCCAGGTCTGGGGCATGCACAGCGGCTTTCCTGGATTCTGGGGAGGGACCATCTCTCATGGGCAGAATACATGCATTGCTGTCAGGTGTCCTAGGTGTGATTGGAGTTGTTGCCAGAGGATCTTGGATGGAAGGGAAAACCTGCAGCAATCCCTGGCAGGCTCCACATAGCGTGGGACTAGACAGATGGTGGCCTTCATCCTTTCAGGACAGGGTCAGGTATGGTGCATGTTCCCTTTCGAAACCAGCAGACGAGAGACTTTGAAGCCAAAAATCAGTGTGCTGAGCGCGGGATGTTAGATCGGGCTGACTTCCTCTGCGTGAGAGCCTGACGTCCACCCTTTTCCAGCTTCTGGTCTGAAGTGCTCTTTCAGCAAAGCATCCATCCCTAGTGAGAGCTACAAATCAGAGCTGAAACAACTGCAGTTACTGTACTGTCCCTTTCAGGGTTGAGGATACCAAACAAATACTCCTGCCAACCATATCCTGTTCTGATACTTTGTCTGGCAATAAAAGGCCAGATGCATTTTTATACAGGGAGCCTTTGAAATCTCCAGTTTCTTGTCAAAGGCATTGCACATATTACTCTGCAACAATCCCTCTTTAGTCTGCTATTTAAAGGAGCGCCATCTTGTCTCCAGCAGCAATGATTAAAAAAATCCTTGCAATCAATATAGAACAATATGATGTTATTGTTCTTTTGTTTACTTCATTCCTTTTGCCCTGGAGACTTCTATGCCAGAGAGACTGTGTATTTGCCATTCACTGCAACACAGAGAAATTGGTCTCTCTCCAACAGCACTCTATTGTCGTTTTGGAATCTAAGACAAATGAAACATGGATGACATTTGGTTGAACCATGCAAGACAAATCCTAATGGGATATCAAATGCAGGATGAAGTTTTCAGTGTCATCCAAGTAGACTAGATTGTGTGCAGGAATCTCTGTCACTGGGATTAATCTACTGAGAATGGTGCTAGAGATGAACAAACCGGTCTAGACTGGGACTGTTGCATGGGCACTATCAGGATCCTTTTTCATAGTCTGGGTAGCCCTCCATCACCTGATGCCCTGATCCCTATTGGCCAAATTAAGCCCCCCATGCCTTGAAGAGGTGGCTGAAGGTAGCCCTGGAGAGACTCTGACTTTGGGATGCTGTGAAGGACTTCCCCTGCCAGCCCTGGGCTGGCCAAACGCAGGAAGCCAGGGTGCCAGCCAGTTGGAATCCTGGATCAAGCATCCAAAGTCTGTCATGTGCAGGGTGAACCCTGAGAGGTTCTGTAGCTACCCAGGTCTTCAGGGCTTACGTTTTGTTTGCGTGGCACTGGTATCTCTCAGTTTCCTGTGGGACCCTCAAACTTGCCTGCAAGAAGCAGGGACAGAATGACACCACATTTGCTCATGGAGCATGTTCTCCCATGCAGTGTCAGGACAGGAAACCTCCGACTTTATACTCTTTTCAGCGCCAGGTGAAAACATTTTTATTTAACCATCATTTTAAGAATTAGGGATTTTATATGTTAAGATAACAGTTGCCATTTTATTTTATTTTATTTTATTTTATTTTATTTTATTTTATTTTATTTTAATGAATGTGATTTATTTATTCCTTGCTATTTATTGTTTTAATTACCATGACATTATTGCTGTTGTAATTTTATTGTTACTACTGTTTTTAATTATTGTAAGCCATCCTGACAATAATGGGAAGGATAAGTGTTTTAATGGGAAGGAAGGGATACAATTGTTTTAACTAAATAAATATGTTGTCTGCAGGAGCTTCAAAGGGATTCATTTTGAGGTTCAGGAGGTGGCAAAAGTGAGACAGAATTCTTGATATACTTTGGAAAACTTTCCCAGCAGAAGGTTACCTGAGCCCATGAGGCTACCTTTTTGATGCTGGTCAAAGATCTTCCTGTTCTGCTAGGCTTTAAAAATGTATTAAAGTCTCTTAAAGACTTTTCAACTCTTAGTATTTTCGGGTTTTATTATCCCAGTTTCTGCAATGTTATTTTCTAGCTTAGTCCCTGCAATACAACTGCATCCTATGCAGCATTGGCATATTTATTAGTTATTAATATCAGTGTGATGTTATTGGGATTTTCCTCATTTCTTTAAAATGAGATGAGTGTTTCATGGGGCATCGATGCATAAACGTGATTTGGCTTGGTGATGTTGTCAGGTGGCCATAGTGGGTTGGCCTGCATCGAACCTGTGCTAGCTGCACGACCCCTGATTAGCTGGACCATGGAAGAAAAGAGTGCTAACTCGGTTGCCAAACAAGACAGTGAATGGGAGAAACGTGGCATGAACAATGTTGCATTTGGGGAATGTTTGCTTCTTGAAATTCCCTATTCCACAGCAGAAATGTTCCGCCACAAATTTTGCTCCGGCATGTCCTTAATGCATCCTTTCGGGCTTTTGAGGAGCTGGAATTTCCCAGTTGGTGCTTTCTGGAAGCACTTTGATGAACATGAACAAAGCTGTCTTTGCTGGACTGTGCTCAGCCCAGGTTCTGACGCTCTGCCCAGAGGAGCAGGTGCCCGGAACGAGCTGCTTTCCCCCTTTGCTGATAGTGATCTGTTAGGAGAATGGGCTCTATATTAATGCAAGGTAATGTTTCCTGAGCATATTTGATGGTAATGGCAGTTAACATATAATATAAATGTTACCCCTGGGACCTGATATTCCCAGCCTCCATCTCCTCCTTGGTAATTGCCTTACAGCATTTACAAACACCTTTTGCTGCAGCTGAATTACAGCTAATTTTAGCAAATGGTTGCATTTGTAGTGGCCAAAATGGTATCATCAAATGCCTGAGCTGTTTATACCAGTGAGGCAAAGGGATATGATAAACCATAAACCTTCTCCTGCTCTCTCTCATTCGCTCTCTCTCTTTCTTCCTCCTCTGCCTCCTCCTCCTCCTCTTCTTCCTGTTTTCATCTAGCCTGCTTCTCATGAACAAACGAAACTCAGGGAGCACAGCTGTCTCCTTCAAGAAGATACAGGTGGTTCGATGGAGCCCCTGGCTGCTGGAAACCCTTTCTTCATTTTCTGAAAGCCCACCTGTGTATTCCTTGCACTGTTGTGCAAAGGACTGATAATATGTTCTCTGCATAGCTCAGGGGTACCACTCATGCTTTGCATACAGATGGCCTCAGGTTGATTTCCTGGCCGTCAGAAGGATCTCTACAGGAGAATGCCTGCCAGTCAAAGGAGGAAGGACTGGGCCAGGTGGACCAGAAGAGGGCGATGTTTATGTTCCTATGTGGAGCATCTTCCGAGAACTGATCACTCACACTGTCCTTCTTGGTTGTGTAAGCACTGGTCACTGCTGGCCCAGGGGGAACTTCCCTAAGCAAAGGGCATGTGTTTACTGGATGCCACTGATCTCAGATCCAAGTGACAACAAGAACCTGACGAGCTGCAACAAACGGCCGGAACGCACGAAGCCCACCTTTCCCCATGTTGCTGCCATGCTCTTGGCTCTCTGATCATTGGCAAGGGAAAGCCAGTGTGTTTGATGCCACAAAATGATGCTGGGTACGAGGTCCATCTGGGAAGTGACAATGCTTGAAGCATCTTTTCACAGGCTCACCCTGTTCGGTCTTATGCGTGTTTAGACAGAAGTAAGTCCTGCAAGCCCTAGAATCCCCCTCCCCTCCCCTCCTAAATATGCACAGGCTTGCACCCTACCAGTCAAAGGAATCAGCGGGGAGGAGTGCTGAACCCCTTTCCCTACATCCCACCTTACTGTAGTGCACTGGTGGCGAACCTCTGGCACGGGTGCTGCAGTGGGTATGCAGAGCCCTCTCTGTTGGCACACGAGCCAAGTCGCCCCAGCATCGCCCCAGCAGCCGAGCATCAGCTAACAGCACACATGGGGGCCATGCGCATGCTCAAAAAGGAGTAGCGGCGCCAGGCAATGACACCACGAGCCGTGACTCATTAGCCGCAACTCATCCATGCTTTTGCATGGCTGGTCATTGGGGTGCCAAGGAGATATATATATATATGTTTGCTTGGAATGGCTGTGAGTTTTAATACATTCGTTTTTATTCACACAGGATTTTAGCTTTGAGTTTTCTTGTGAAAATTTGAAATTTAAGATTTAGCAAAGAGATGCTCTAATTAATGTTGTACTGTCCCCCCCCCCCCGGCATATTTGAATCTGCAGCATCATATTGAGGTTTCATTGCAGTGTTGGCACTTTGCGATAAATAAGTGGGTTTTGGGCTGCAGTTTGGGCACTCGGTCTCTAGAAGGTTTGCCATCACTGCTGCAGTGCATTAGAGCCTCTTTTCCATTGCTGGCTCAACTCGGCTGGGAAGGCGGGGATGAAGAGAAAGCTCAAACATGGGAAGGGAGGGGGGTCCATCACTCCTTTGGCACACGTTCCTTCTACTGTTAAAGCAAACCCTTCAGCACTTAGCTTTCTTCTGCGAATGGATGAACATGTGCGTGAGGGCCTTGTGACATCTGGCTTGTGCATAATGCTTCAAGCATATGCACAATCACTCGGAAGCACGTGCCATCTGAGGAATGGATGCAAAGGAACAGGTGCTTTGCATATGTACGGGATTTCTATCAATACCGCTCTGTAATACAATGATCGTCATGGTAGTTTGTAACGCTACCATGTAAGAAAAATATGCCATGGGAAATTAAGAGTTGGTGTGATGTAGTGGATGCCTAATGGAATGAGCTGGAAGATTCCCCCCTACACACACACACACACACACACACACACGGACGTAGTTGCCAGGCGGCAAGGCACCAGTTATGGCCATTGGCCATGCAGTGCAGGAATGATGGAAGCTGTGATCCAACAGCACGCTTGCTCATGGAAGGCCGCCATAGACCAGCTTGATCTGGCGGCACGTTCACTTCTCAGACCCACCAGCCCCGTGTCCCACTTTTCTTGCCCCCTGGCTGGCCATCGTGGGTGGCCAGGTCTACTGCTCAGGGCCTTTTGCCCCTGCCGTTGGTCTCTAACCTACAGTTGCCCCGTGTGTTCCTGAAAACAGGCAGGGAAAAGAATGGAAAGGGAGCTGTCGCGACAGTGCACGTGTGTGTGTGAGTCTCCATTTTCTCCATCTTGTGCCGTACAACATCCCGCTGCATTCCTTCAGAATACCAATGAGGACCTCATTATATGTCAAGCTTAGTGGTGCTGAGGCATATTATTAAAAACAGAATCCCAGCTAAGATCATTACTTATGAATGTAACCTTCTGATTGTTACTCTGCTTGGCCATCCATTGTGCTTAGTTGAACCAAGAGGGCTCTTACCCACAGAGGGTTCGGGAATTTGTTCTCTTTCTAGGTGGTGACATGGACTGGCCAGTTCCGCACCTCCCAGGCTAACGTGTTGTGTTACTGAAACAGCAACACCAGTGACAACACGGTCAAACCCCCTCTCAAAGCTCACTCTGATTTGAGAGTGCTTCACCTTGTGGGCTTTGTGTTGCTTTTCCTTTTGAATGAAAATCCGCATGTCTTTTCCAGTGAGTTGTGCACATCTTTGAAACATTCTTCTCCCATCGTTTAGAGCATATTGATGTGCCTTCTCCTAGAATGAGATCTTTCTCATGCACATTTTCCAAAGGCACATGAGCTGTTGACTGTCTTTTGGGGCGTCTGGAATTCACCTTGCCCTTTGGAAATCTCTAGAGCTCAATCACAGATGTTGCTGCATCCATCTCAGTCCAGAAGCTGCAAACTTGGTAAATCCGGATCGAAAACAAAGTGAAGTGAATTTCTCGTTCATCTCTGTTTCGCAGCATAAGCCTGTCTGGGTGCATTAAGAGGACAGTAATGTATACAAGTTTAACAGAGCATGGATCTTCTAAAGTGAAAATGAAATGTTCTGCAGGATGCAGTTGTTACCCTGGGAGGAAAATAAGGAGAGGATCCCACAATGACACCGGGAATCACTTCAGCTAACCCCTGTGGCATCACACAAGCCGCAACAAAGGGGCAACCAGAATCTTCCAGCTCAGTCCTTCCCACCTCCCCTGGCCTTTTGTCTCTATTCCAGATTTCTGCTTGAGTTGGATCTCATGGGCTTTTCAGCCACAGGTCCCCCCTCCCACACACTGCCATGAGCCCTCGTGCACCACGGCTACTGTCATTCTATGGCAGAATGGGCACATGTTGTTGCTGACGCTCATGCGCCCGCTGGAAAGTGGTAGGCAGTTCGTTTTGCTCCCCTCTAATTGCATGCACCTGCCAGTGACAGCAGCACAATGCGGTGTCCCTGATGCAATGAGCAGGAGCTGGGCGCTCACCAGCGTTGCTCACAGCCTCCTTCCTTTCCTCTCCTAATGAGAGCATCTCTCCCTCCCTCCCCATCTCCCCTCTGCCTGCACTAATGAAGCACAGCACTTCCCTTGGAAAGAAGAAGAGGCTGGAAGAAATGCTAACCCTAGCCTCCATTTGCAGGTCCTTTTTCTTCTTGTTTTCCTCTTTTTGATTAGTAAACAGTATTTTCTGTAGTATAACATGTTAGTAAAAGCCTTGGGGGGCAATCCTATGCATATTTAGATGGAAGAAAACCATCCAACTCCCAGCATTCCCCAGCTGGCAGAGCTGGAGGGAGAAGACTGGGAATTGAAAGCCTTCTTTTCTTCTAACCATGCAGAGAGTTGCAGCTGCAAAGATTAAAATCACCATTCCCAGTTGAAACATATGGTGTGGATGTTTTCTGCTAGCAAGCACCATTGAACGTCTCCACCGGCCAGGGTACCTCCGTCTGCCATGCTTGAATTCCGTCCGTCCTCCAGAAAGTTCCGACTGACATTTCTGTTTTGTTATGTGCTGCCAAGTTGTCACTGGCTTCTGGCGACCCTATGAATGAATCGCTTCGAAAATGTCCCATCCTTGACAGCCCAGCTCAGCTCCTGTGAACTGCGGCTGACGTACATACAGCCAACTGGGGAGAAATTCAGTTGGTTCACTTTCCCCCTGATTTACACTTCTGAATCCGTGTGCAAACAGCAACTCGGTACTTCCTTTGAAATTCTCATTTCTGAGTAGGCAAAGATGAGCTCAAATCAAACATGTGTACCGAATTGTGTATATTAGGGAAAGTGCAGACCAAAATACCCACACCAGTGAAAATAACATTCAAAAATGCATCGTGCAAGGAATATGATGTGCACAATTGATATGACTAATGTGCAAAAGATTGTCTGCTTGTTCACTGATGCAGGAATGTCCCAAGTTGCTTGCCTGGCACCCATTTTGTACACTTTCTGGCCCCCAGGAAAGAGCCCTTGCATTCTCAGACATTTTAGTCATCCGAAGTTGCCATCCCATGTGGCTGCCCATAATTCATGGAATAGTAGAGTTGGAAGGGGTCAGAGGGCCATCCGGTCCAACTCCCCTGCTATTAGAGGACACTAAGTTAGACCGTCCCACTCAGATGGCTGTCCATACCCTTTCTGAATGTCTCCAGTAAGGGAGAGCCCACAACTTCTGCCAGTAATAGGTTCCATTGCTGTGCTGCTCTGACAGTCAGGAAATCCATCCTGGTATGTAGTCTAAATCTGGTTTTCTTTAACTTAATACCATTATTCCATGTCCTGCACTCTGGAATGGACAAGAAGAGATCTTGTCCTTCCTCTTGTGACAGCCTTTGAGGTACTTGTAGAGGGATATCATGTCCCCCCTCAGTCTTCTCTTCTTGAGACCCAGTCCTCTCAATCTCTCCTCACGGGGCTTTGCCTCCAGCCCCCAAATCATCCTTGTGCCCTTTCCAATTAAGGTCATCCAATCCAGCACGGAAGACGTGTGGAGGCAAGGACTGTCCCTGCAAAATCAGCAGCAGCCCATCTTAGCCATCTACGACTTTTGTCCCTGCTTGTGAGGAGCATGGGCTGAGGCGCCTCTGGGTTCCTCGCCTCCCTGCAGAAACTCACTTCTCTCCCCATCCCACAATGCCCCCCGCCCACCCAGTGCCAGTCCTAGAATCGCCCTGGCTGCGAGAGTGGACGGAGGGTACTTGGTTCCTGGAATCCCGTCTCCAACCTCGGAATGGATTTCCTAGGCATCTGATGGCCCTAAGATCACCATCTTTCAGTCTTTCTCTTTCCATTTCAAATCTGTTACTGTATTTTAATCTTTGCATTGCTTCTGGGTTTTACTTTGGCCTTTACTTCTGTTTAATACCATGTGACTTTAAAAATGTTATACTGCATCTTACCTTGCATTTTATGGTTTCAGTTGTTTAGAACTGCTCAGGGGGTTTTGGCTATTGGGTGGAAAAGAAATGCAATGGATTCACAAATAACTTTCTCATACACACATAAATCTTTTCACGATGGAGCAAATTTAAGCTTGGGAAAATAGGAAATGAACATTGACTGTGCCGAATTGTCTCATTTTGGGAAAGGATGGGAATCTGGCTGGTATGAGGTGTCCATCCCAACATGGGAAACATGGCTATTGGTAAAGTCACATCTGTTGGCTTTTTGTCACTGTCCTGCTGTGTGGTATTGCCATCTTGGTGTGTGTTGTGTTATCCCGTTTTATCCTTTGAAGTTGACTAGACTGAGAATCAGTGACTGGCCCCAAGGCCAGCCAGTGATGAGAGGCATTGTGCCCAGGTAGGTCTTCTTGCCATCTTTCCGCCCTTCTCTCTGATACAGCATGTATATTGATACCTCATGCATCCTTACCTGTTGCACGTCCTGTTCACTGTGTCCAGCCAACACTCCTGCTCAGACTCAGCGGTGCCCAGACACATCCAGGGACTCCGTCCCCTTGTACACAAAGGTTGGCATGCACTTGCTTGTCCTGATACTGAGATAAGGGGGCATTTCAGTTGTGTTCCAGAAAGCAACAAGGACAGCAGCAACATCCCTGCTCCTGGCATGGGGTGTCCAATGCCACTGGGAAAGCTAGCAATGCTTTTGTTTTAAAATGTTTAAACATTAAGAAGTCACAGCAGGAAAGAAAAAAAGCCTGAGAAGTCAGAACAAGGCTTCTTGGAGTGACAGGGCAGTCTGCTCCTCCATGTAGCCAAACCAGTTTAGGTGTCAAATTGGGACTTCTGAAATGACTCCCCTCAATGTTTCGTGCTGGTGGCAGGGAGAATTTTGTCCCTTGACTAACAGACATGTTTAAAATCATTGTTTTTAACAGCAGCAGAGAGAAATGATGGGTAAATAATGCAAAAGTGGCACTGAGTGACTATAGATTTTTCATCCTGTGGGGGTTTAGAGACATTTCACATGTCTATAATTTGCTGTAAAACTTCAGTTTGTCTTGCTGCCATTGGGAACCGCACCTGTTCCATTTTATCTCATCTAAAATTGGCTGAAATGCTTTGAAATGTTGACCACGTTATGCCCCGAAGCCTTTTCACTGTGGGAGGGGTGCTGTTGGGTTTTCTCCTCACAGCCTGTGCCAGCCAAAGCCCATTTTCATTGTGTATCGATAGACGCTTACAGCCGAGGCAAGTAAGGGTAATCGATATTGTCTCTCCCCAGCCCTGCCTGCTCACCGCCTCACACTTTGTGATTTGGTGCACTCGGTTTGTTTTGGTCACTAAAGCTGATTTCAGGCAGGAGCAAGGAGATCATAAATAGCATCTTGGAGCAATCATTAGCTACATTCAATTGTTCCTTTGAATAACGATGATGATAATGATGATAATGGCAGAATGTGATTCTATTATTTTGGAAGGAGTAGAATGGCGTGCTTTTGATCCTGCCCTCATTGTTCCATGTGTTATTTTGTCGAGAACTGCTGAGCAATGTCCTTCAAAGTGCTGAGAAACAGGGGTTTGGAGCAAAACATGCCCTGCTGCTGAAATCAGGGCACTCTGAGCTCCAGGAGGAGGGTCATGGGAATGCTGGGCTTAAGAAAGCAGCTGTTTCAAGGATTCCCAAAGCTCTGCATCTGCTTTCTGTGAATCTTCATCCTTGGTACAAGTCCCTGTAGAGTCCTCAGGGGTAAGATGTTGCTGTGAGGTGGAGCACATGCCCTCTTGTCTGTAGCGGCCTGAGACTGACCAAGTTACACTCCAAAATCTTCATAGTACAACAACCTGAGATGGGCATCACCTCCTTGCCCTGGCTTACTGTCTTCCAGAAGGTGTGTGTTGTAGCTAAGAGAGGACAGTTCTGTCAAGCTCTGCTCTGATTCTTATTTTCCTTCCGTAATGTTTGTTTGCTCCAGTTCTGGGACTACAGTGTGTGTGTGTGTGTGTGTGTGTGTGTTTTAGGTAAACATATTTCCATGCATTCTGTTTCAAAAGAAACACTTGTTTTCAAATACACTTGCAAATACACACAATTCTGGGCACACTTTTTCAGAAGTGCACAATTCACAAGCCTTTTCAAATGTGCCATTTTTTCTGAATAAAGCCATCTTGCAGAGACTTCCCCCCATGAACTTTTTGCATGCCCTTGCATGTAGTGAGTACATATATTTTTGTACGCACTTTTAAAATGTTTGTGTTTTTTCCAGAGAAACATTGCAAAGTTACAAAACTATGGACTCAGTGTCTCACTGCATCCTCATGTTTTTGTGTTCTCTGCTTCTCTCCTGCAAATAACTCCAGAAAAACAGTATGAGAACTTGGGGTTATGAGGAGGTCGCAGAAAAACTTTCCTCTTACAGAGGGTCAGTGTACTGCCAATCTTCCCCACAACATCTGTGTATCCAGTGGCATATATTTAAAGGGGCACTTACACATGCATAATTTTATATAAATAGGAGGGCATCTTCACCAAAACTTTCCAGACTACGTAGACATCATGGCAGAAACTAGCTTAAGAATACGAAGATGCTGCAAAGAAATGCAACGAAACCACATATGTTGGTTTCAGATTTCTGTTTTGTTTTTTTTTTAGTACAGTCTCTCTCTGTGTAGTTTTGTTTCAAAAGTGCATGTTTTTGTGCAGATTTCCCAAATGCACATTCTTCCTGTATGCACAACTCATATGAACTCATATTTTTTTTCTGTGCACCTTTATTAATTAATTTATTTATTAATTACAACATTCCTATGCCCCCGCATTGCAACAAAGCCTCGGGGCGGCTTACAACAATAAAAGTACAACAATACCTTTAAAACCTTTTCACCCCCCGCCACCTCGGTGCATCTCGGCAAACCCTATAAAATACAATCCTAAATTAAATATAAACAAATTTTAAACAATTAACTAAATAATTAATGAATACAAACAAACTATAAACAAATTATAAACAATTAACTAAACAATTAAATAAATACACACAATTAAACCATAAACAAATTGACAAATTAACAATTAAAATACGATTTAAATAAAAAGGTCTTTGCCTGGCGCCGAAAAACAAATAACGACAGCGTCAGGCGGATCTCTCTGGGGAGCGCATTCCATGAATGGGGCGCCACCGCCGAGAAAGCCCTCCTCCGAGTACTCACCCTCTTAATCTCATTCACTGAGGGTTCCCGGAGGAGGGCCTCTGCTGCAGATCTCAGAGGGCGGGAGGGCATATAAGGGTGTAAGCGTTCCATTAGGTATCCAGGTCCCAAGCCGTTCAGGTCTTTATAGGTCAAATCCAACACCTTGAATTGGGCCCAGACTTCAATCGGGAGCCAGTGAAGCTGACGGAGAACTGGGGTTATGTGAGAATAACGCCCAGTCCCCATCAGCAACCTGGCAGCTCTGTTCTGCACCAATTGAAGTATCCAGACCGTCTTCAAGGGCAGCCCCACGTAGAGAGCGTTGCAGAAGTCTAGTCAGGAAGTCACCAGCGCGTGTGTCACTGTTGCCAGGCAGTCGTAGTCCAGGAAGGGACGCAGCTGATGTATCAGCCGAAGCTGTAGCAAAGCACTCCTCGCCGCTGCCATCACCTGAGCATGTAATGACAGCTCTGGGTCGAGGAGTACTCCCAAGCTGCGGACCTTGTCCTTTTGAGGGAGTGCAACCCCATCCAGGACAAGGCCCAAGGCCCCCATTCCAAGGCCCGAACTGCCCACCAACCTTTAACAATGTTAGCCTTTTTTAAAGGCTGAGGAGAGCTCTGTGAGGGACTTGTGCTGAATTTTTGCAAGGCAGATGAGGGGCTGAAGAGAATTTTTGATGTCCCACAGACTCCCTTGTATCCCTTCATGCTTAGGGGAATCAGAGTAAGTGTTTCAGTAATATGAAAAACTTCACAATTTGTTGTTGTACACCATCCAGGAGACTTCAGCTATTGGGCAGTATAATAATAAAAATGTATACAAGTCCCAACTGTTCAATGCACTGGAGTTGGGCATTCGTGGCAGAGATTATGGTACAATGAGGCTGAAGTGCAATATCCAGTTAGAGATCGGTGAGAATTTCATTCCACTTGATCTTCAGAAGAATTTGCCAAGATCTGCAAAGTCTTCCATATACAAAACAACAAAAACTGAGATGTGAAACATTCTAATCTGACGTAAACCAGAACTGACTCTTTTGTCCGCCCAGGCTAAGGACTTTGAGATATCTTTGCTCTTGATTTGAATCACTGATTCAAGTGGGTAAGAATTGTTTCAGCAACTTTTTGGTAAGACTTTAGAGAGAGAGAAAGAAGCACTATATTTAGGAGGGGTAGAACTTGAGATGTTAAAGCTGCAAATTGGGGAGAAAGCAAAGCCAATAAAATCTCCCTTTCCCTATCCACACAGCTGTAGTTTTAACTCAGCGTGCTTTATAGTATGCAGTGAGTGGAACATTTATTGCTGCATAAAGTCAACACCCTGCTGGAGTGTCCACTCCCAAGTTTCCTTTTGCTGCCGCTGCCTCTGTATCTGACCCTCATTTTCTTCTTTTACCTTGTGCGGCTTCTTATCTCGACAGCTGGAAAGAACGGGATGGGTCCTTCATTAGTTCTGACAGGCTGGGCCATGGCAAAAAAGCAGTTACTGTGGCAAGTAGAGCTAATGAAAGTTAATCAGCTGTGCTGAATCTAATTACAGGCCAAATATTCCAGAAGATGCTAACTTCTCACTGGAAGAACAAAAGAAACAAAGTGAGGTGGGGAAAAGGAATCGTTACCAATTAAAGTGCCAGAAACATGCATGTCACACAGAGAATGGTGACTGGCTGCAACTCCATGTGGTGCATACATGCAAGCCAGAGAGCCAGTGTGGTGCAGTGGCTAAGAGCCTGGGACTGGGACTCAGGCGATCTGGGTTCTAGTTCCTGCTCAGCCATGGAACCAACTGGGTGGCTTTGGGCCAGTCACAGACTCTCAGCCCAGCCTCCCTCACAGGGTTGTTGTTGTGGGGATAAGATGGAGGAGGAGGAGGATGTAAGCTGCCTTGAGCCCTTTGTAGGAAAAAGGCAGGATATAAATCGAAAAATAAATAAATAAATAAATAAAGTCCGCATCACGTGGGAATTGTCCATTAAAGAGTTTAGGAGTTGAGGACTCTTGCAACCTTTCAATTCTTTTCTTTCAAATGTTGCTCTCCATCTGTCTCTGCACAAGGCGATTCACATCCATGAATCTTAAATGGTGCACCTTGGCATGCTGCTAGATTAACACGATGAAATCCCACTGAATTCAGTGGGGCGCTTGCTGCTCTATATGTAGATGTGCTATAGCAGAGGTGGACAATGTGTGGCCCTTCAGATATTTGGGCCTACAGTCCTTGTCCATCCTTGTCACTACAGCCAGTGTGGTGAGGGAAGTTTTCAGCTGAAACATCTAGAAGGCCGCAACAGGCCTGCCTGGGGATAGGCCTAATGGAACACAGTGAGGCTTATGTGGAAGCAAAGATTGCAGTCTTGCAGTGGCATCGTATTCAGGAACATCATATGTCAGGCTCTGGATTCTGGGCAGGTTCACCAATAAGTTAGTGGTCTCAAATGGGTTTGAAAGAAAGAGAACCACAGCTCAAAACCCTGTTGCATAATGGCTAATGTTTATGTAGCATCCATTCTCTGTCGAACTCACATTATCCACCACTGAAAAGTGTTGTGTCCTTAAAGGAAAAAAGAAAAGAAAAGATGCCCATCCAACATTCCCTCTCTGCCTTGCCTCCAGGAATGTTGAACTAATGCTCCAAAAAATCAATTGTACATGTGGCTCCACTGCTGATTACTCTGAAAGACAGATCAGCAAGGCCCCGTGCGTATCTTCCAGGATACAATCAGAGCTACAGTTGATGACAACACAGTGGTGCTTCTTCTGCGCACCACAGCGAACAGCAGTGGATTGATGGCACCTTCAACGCATTCAAAGAGTCAACATTTCAAACCCCTCACTGAATACCTGGGGCTTCCAGGAGCCCCAAATAATGACTCTACTGGAAGACATTATGTCACTCTGACAAGGGCTTGGGAGCGGGGGACAATCAGGTGCTCATACATTAAAGTGCAAAGTTGGTACTGGCGTAAAAAGAATAATACGGATCATAATAATATGGATCATAACTGTATGCTATTCATATATGCTCTTCTCTGATTCAGAACTTTGTGAGTGCCAATTGGTCATTAGGGCTCATTCATTTTAAGCAAACCCTTTTCCATAGTGCAATCTTCTGAAATGGATTTTGCAGCCCAGCAGAACTTGTACAGTTGATCCCATTAGCACATGTAAAGATTTTCCCCAATGGAAGATCCTGTTGTCTTTCATGAACTGAAATTAAAATTAAAAAGGAGCAATAAAGTACACATGTGTATTAAAATCCTGGGTGAATACCATCCTTTTAAACATGTCATTTAAAGCTTATGAGCACAGGCAGTGGATTCATATGGGAAGACACTTCATGAGCTATCATTCAACTTGTCTAACATCCCTTTTCCATCGGCACTGAAATTGTGATTTCTCAAGTTGAGTCAATGTGCCCTGAGCTACCTCTGTGTGTAAATGGTCCCCTGAGTGTCCCCACCCTATTGAAGTTTAATTGAATTTATCCACTGGGAGAATCATACGATCACAGAATCATAAAATAGTAGAGGTGAAGGAACCAGGAAGGCCATCGGGTCCAACCCCCTGCTGTTGCAGGACACCACATTACTCCATCCCACTCAGATGGCTGTCCAGTTTCTTCTTGAATGTCTACAGTGGGAGAGCCACCACCTCTCTAGGTTCCACTGTCATATTGCTCTGACGGTGAGGAAGCTTTTCCTGATGTCCAGCCTGAATCTGGGTTGTCGCAACTTGAACTGATTATTCCATGTCCTACACTCTGGCACCAGCAAGAAGAGATCTTGACCTTCCTCTTTGTGACAGCCTTTGAGGTACTTGTACAGGGATATCATGTCAGTTTCTTGGGTGGTGCTCCTCTTTTCTTCCACATTCCAATCTGGTTTTGCTGCTGCTGCTGCTTCTGCTTGACCACCATTTTCCATCATCCAGAGCACCATTCTGGGGCATCGCCTTTGTGTGAGAGAGAAACCAACACCAGAAAAAGTGGTGGAGGTTATTCTAAAAAGCAACTTCTTAAAACAGAGGGCAAGGGAGAGAGAGAGGGAGGGCGGGGGGAGAGAGAGAGAAATCCTCTGGAAGAATGGTCTTCTGAGAAATGATGCCTCAGCTTTTGCATCTGACCAGTTAGAGATCCAAAACTAGCATATGGTTTCCTTTGGAAACAAAATCTTTCACACAATTTTTAATGCAGACTTGTAAAACTGAACTGCCATTGTTCATCTTCCTTTTCCTCCAGACATCTTTATATTTTTCCAACGGCTTCAAGACGTTGGACATATACTTTATTTTTGAAAAATGGAAGAGGGGTTTTTCACACCACCGCTGTAAAGTGTGAAACTATATTATGTTGTAGGATTTTGATTGTAAAAAATATTGCATTTTTGTTTGTTTGTTTGTTTTGGTTCTTGAAAAGTCCGTCAGCTAGAAAAATGGGAATTCACGTGGTTGGAAGAGTTGCTTTCTCCTGTCATGTTAGTGGGATATGCATTGTGGACTCTGCCCTCACTATTTCACACTCCTGCCTAACAGAACAAGCTCATTATCTGTGTGATGCTCAGCTTCAACAATGGCTGGATTGTGAGCAGAACAATAAGTAAGGAATGTGCTTAATGGGGAAATGTTTCCCTTCTCTTCTGAACTGCAGAAACACAACCCAAGAGCAGTCTAAAATGCCTAAAGAGCATTTACCCACCCAAATGTGGGTAAACGTTATTATGTGTTATGGGCCTAATTTTCACAGAAGGAGTAAATTGAATTCTAGATTGTTCCTCTGTGGATTGGAGGCTCAGAGGATGAAAGGCAGCTGGAAATGAACAAAAACTAAAATCCCGCTGCATGGAAAACTAGCAAACTCAGCACAAACACTTAGGGAAAATTGGGTGGCTTAAAGAAGCACTTTGATTTTTGATCAACTGATTGATTGATTGTATTGATGTTTTTCTGGTTGTTTTGCTTACATATTTGTGATTTTGGAGTCATATTATTGTCACTATGGAGTCACAATATTGTCAATATTGCATATATGTTTTCTGCAGTTTGTTAGTTGTTCCGGGCTCTTTGCAAGGAAAACTAGATTCTTCTTTATGGTCTCTGTGCATCACATACATGGGCTCTGCACCTGCGTGAAACCTGTTACCAGAAAGATTTAGTAGCTTAGAGGTTATAAATCAAATGAAGAAACACTCCTTGACATGTTAATTTTCTCTAGGAGGAGGAGGAGGAGGAGGTTTGGCTTGGCTTGGCTCGGCTCAGCTCGGCTCGGTTTTGTAGCGAGGGTTCCTGTGGGCCCACCCTTTGAAGTGCTACAGCCTAGAAGCAACTGCTTGCCTTCAATGAGATCTAGGGTCAATGGATTGTCATAATTGCCCTCTACAGAAAGGCCTGTGTGGTTACCAATGACCAAGGAGTAGGAAAGGAGCTTTCACATCGCGATCTATCTTGCAGTCTCCCAAAGCTAGCAAATGATTTCTTCTCTTTCTTTGTTCAAGAGGAATACCCAGAGATTTAATGGCGCAGCCCATGGCATTGGAGAGCTGGAGTTGCAGTGACAGCGGTAGAGGGGGAGAGATGAGACGAAAGAGGCATTGTTTGTCTTCGCTCCCTGCCTGCTTGCTTCCAGTGGGCTCTTGCAGTGCAGGCAACGATTGCCGAGTGATCACTGGATGCGCTTTGTGTGTTTTGGAGTTGTGTATTTTTCTTGACACCTTCTGCTATTTTGCATGATCAAAAGCATCAGCCACAGTTATGCGGATGGGTTTGCTCCACACATCCTGGCATACCACACAGGGAAATTGTCAAGTGTCTTGTTTTGGTTCAGCAAGAACCTAAGGAATGGGGAACGGTATAAGTATGCAGAGGAGTGTTGTTATGATGTCTCACTGTCTCCCCTGGAAACATTCTACTTCAGATGATCAAAAAGCAAAGCCAGCAGAAGCAAAGAGATGGCATCTCCTCAGAAGCTGTATGGAAGTTAGTGCAGTACCAAACAGCACAGGCCAAGTTTGACCCATTTTGTAAGGATCGGGCTTACATTTCCAAAGGAGAAGCCTCTCCATGTTCTAAAACCAAAACCCCAAATTCTGTGAGGTCCTGCAAAGCCAGAAAGTGTGCACACATGCATGCATGCACAGACACAATCAAATATTGTGGCTTTCCAGAGCCAGGCAGCAGAAACAGGAGAGTTATGTTCTGCCTGGGGTGTTGCACTTCTCTCCTTTGCAGGGGCAGAGGGACGATCCATAAGTGGCCACCTGAACCAAAAGCCCAAATCGCAACTGCGTCTTTTGCTAAAAGGAATCTGAAAGAGCTGGTTGAATGATGGCTTGCACTGCTGTGATCTGAGTCCATGACGAAACCTTCATTCAACTCATTTACAACAAGCAAAGTGCAATCCGAACCAGGAAGGAAGGGGTCAGCAGGAAGAGAGTTCTGGTCAATGGTCAGGCAATAGCTTCACACCAAGCTCACATGTCAAGTCACCTTTGCTAAGCTGGAAAGGTACGGGGCCTGCAACCGGAAGGGTGACCTCATGTGAAAGCAGAACAGGGAGTTGGATTCCATGGCCTCATAGGCCCGCTCCAACTGTACTTGAATTCTATTCTATCCAATTGCACTTGTATTCAAAACAGAATGAAATATAAACCTCTATATTCTGTAAAACATCAATATTGGCTGTGCTTCATCGTTGTGACCATATTAAATTCCTGGTGCCTGTCCTTGCAGTTTCAAAACTTCAGTTTTGAAATGGAGAGCATTGAGATAAGCAGAAATTGCTGTCTCACAAAAGAAGCCAGTAGAAAGCAAAGCCACAGAAAAGAGGATCTAATTGGAGAATTAAGTGTTGTATTTTGTTCATGCAGCCTAATTGAAGGTAAGGAGCACAACGCCAGGCCTCAAAATCTCAGGCCTCAATCAAGTGGAATAACGAACATTCTACGTATCTATGGGAACAGGAGGTGATAATTGGGCATTAAGACCAAACCAGAAATCAGTTAAATTCAAGTGCTTACATTTAAGTCCATTTGATCCTATTTACAAACTTTAGATCCAGGTTCTCCTGCAGAGAGGTTATCAGTTTTGATTATAAATGCGATGTACCCAGAGAATGCCTTAGCACAGGCCTGCTGTACATCCTTTGACCCATGGGATTAAGTAAAGTACACCAGCCACGCAATGTGTATTTACAGCTGGCTGAGAGATATCCAGCCCATTTGGAGTTATGGATGTGTGGAAGAACGCAAGATAGACAGGGCTGGATCAGTTCAAAGGCCTATCTGGTCCAGAAGTCTGTTCCCACAGTGGTTGGACAGATGCTTAGGAGAAGCCCATGGGAGGACACCAGGGCAGTGCCGCCTTCATGTTCCTTAGCAACATCCCCCTCGAACTCTGGAAGTTAAAGCACCTATTGCCAATAACCAAACTGCAGGAAACCCATTTTAACCTTTCAGAATCAGGCAAAAGCGTACCACTTCTAGGAAACTATCAATAATTTGGTTGACCCCTATTCTGGTCAAACTTTGTGGACTAGACTGGGATCCCAAGAAGGTCAGATTTGGCAAATGGGCCTGAAATTCCCCTTCTTTGGGATAGATGGAAGTAGGGACTGGAGTCTTTTTCGGGCTACACTCTTTTTCCAAAGGGTTAGTGAAGGGGGAGTTTTACTGGTGCTCCATTTCAGGTGACAAGCTGTCTTGCGCCAGTCAGGTTGGCTACAGAAATGCCAGAAGTGCTGACCAGTGGGCGTGTTGTACTTCGCACTCTTCTTCATCCACAGGGATGTCTGAAGGGGAACCCTGATCCAGGGTGGATTATGCATACCCTTCCTAGGTCTTCTTTGGTTTAGATGGGTAGATTCTACTTTTTTATAAACTATTCAAGCTTATGAAAATAATGAAGCCAGTACACAACAGCAAAGCATCACAATTACAACACTGCCCAGGAAAGCAACATGCTTGTATAGCACTCACTCCAAAGTAAGCCTCTGAACTCAGAAGACTAATGAGCTTCCAGTGCAAAGTGTAAGGCACAGGAATTATCTCTACCCCTGCTGTACCTTGATGGATGAAAATGACCATTTAGATTTCAGGCTAACAAAGGGGAAGGAAGAAGGCTGAAGTGCAACTCCATGTCTCTAGCCTCCCCTTCTACCTTCTCCCCAGCACACCCCTTTTCCCCTGTGAGACCAAATTGTGACCTCAAGAGGAGCAGTCGGTGTGGGGGATTGGTCTTTAGAGTCTCAGGTTCAAGGTGGAAAGACCTTCCAGGCTCTGAAAAATCCTTTGGCTTCCTGGTCAATGTTAAGAGGCCACAGGATCACACCATAATTCATCTTCATATTAAAGCTCTTTGATTTTGATGGAGCGAGAGCTCTGCTAGCATCCAGTGACTGGCTTGTGTTCAGCTGTTACAGTTACAGCAATGTTATTCTGACTTCATCAAGAAGGAACAGCTGGAAGGTAGCAAACTCTGCACTGTTAAATATTACTTTGTGCTGCTCTATTGATTTAACATGAGGAGACTAATGTAATGTTAGATAACCTGAGGGTTACTTGAGGGTTTCTGTTCTAGGAACCCATTGTTGTTTTAATGCAGCAAGAGTACAAAAATTAAAGAAACACAAATCTCACAAGTATTGATTTGTGATATCAAAATCAGAAGACAAATGCCGCGGTGCCTCTCTATACTTATGTTTATAGATCCTTTCTTCATACCAGAGTGCCATGATGTGTCTGTCATCTTGTCTTTTGTCAGGATGAGAGGCATTGTACAGAGATGAACAAGATCAAAGCCAGAATTCTTAGGGCCAGTGAGTCAGGGTGACAATGTAGTTTCTTAAAATCTATGATTAGTGAGCCTGTTACAAGACAGTTGATGAGGCCCAAAGCACTTTGATTCCTGAACAAAAAGACTAGATGGCACCTTCCTTCTTCCTGCGTGATTCCATGTATGAAGGTTGACTGGACTCACCGCTGAATCCTATTTCAATACTGCTCACAGGTCAGAACCTGCAGGATGGCAAGGTGGCTCTGAAGTCACAGGGGACCAGGTGGGGCACGTCCTGCTCTATCCAGCCCACCTCACTCTGCCTTCCCACTGCAGACCCAGCTCTGAAACCATGAGCATTCTAGATGTTAATGCTACTTCTTCTAAAGGGCGACTCCATCCAGAAAGACTCAGTGGGTGGATATTGCAGAACAGTGGTCCCCAACCTTTTTGGCACCAGGGACCAGTTTCATGGAAGACAATTTTTCCAGTGATATTTGGTTTTTACTCATTTTGGCTAGGGTTAGCTTGTGAGCATATCAAAACTGTGACTGGGACAAGTGTGCAGTCTGGGAAAGAGGCGCGGACAGAAGTGGTAAATAAAATAATGGATGGGCCACACATGGACTAAATAAGTGTCAGATTCTGATTTAAAGCCTACCACCAGATGCAGCTTAATTGTCACTTGCCACTCACCAATGGGGTTTTGATATGAGTCTGCAAGCAATTGATTTATTATGGCCTCTGTGCAGTCAAACCCTTCTACTAATGATAACCTGTACTTTCAGCCACTCCATCACTGCCTCAGCTCCAACTCAGATCATCAGGCATCAGATTCTCATAAGGAGCATGCAGCCTAGATCCTTCACATGCTCAGTGTACAGTAGGGTTCATGTTCCTATGAGAATTGAATGCCTGATGATGTGAGTTGGCGCTGAGACAGTGATGCTAGCACTGGGGAGAGGCTACAAATACAGAGGAAGCTTTGCTCGCTCACCCGCCGCTCACCTCCTGCTGTGCAGCCCAGTTCCTAACAGACCATGAACCAGCGCAGGTCTGTTGCCCGGGTGTTGGGGACCCCTTTTGTAGAAAATATGATTTTGGGTTAACTTTAGGGCAGAACTTCATCATGGGAACAGCTGTTTGACACTGGGAAAGACCACCTTGGGAACATGTGGCTTCTCTTTCCATGCAGGTATTGGAGCAGGGATTGAGTGGCCAACTGGTGGGATACTTTGGCTGCCTTCTTCATGACCGGTCCTGCACTGGGCCATGCGTTAGGCTAGGTGACATCCAATGACTGTTTTTCAGCTCTATGATTTTGTTAACTGAGTTCATCTCAGTTTCTTTTTGACCAGGATTTACCCAGTTCGCATCTTCCAGAATTCCAGTCCACAACTGTACGTTTCTGAGTTTGCAATGTGCTTTGCAGACCCAGATTTAAAATGTATGATAGCCCATGTCTGTTTGAAAAATATGCCCCAAAATGCTTTAATCAATGGGAGAAGAATGTATGTGTTTCAAAGATAGGCATAATTGATTTGTACGTATGGGAAATAAGAATAGAAATATACATGGATTTTTACATTGACAAACAAAACATACCAAAGCATAAATCTGAATTAACTTTGAGGTGGAATTTGGAGTCTTGACAAGCTCAGTTTTTGCAGATTTGCACATCCTTGGAAGCTGATGGTATTTTGTAGGGTTCTGCTTGAGTTGGTTTTAAAAATGGGGAATTGCTAAAGGTTGCCTCTCACCTGAGCAAGTTCTTCTCTAGAGCTGGCTTGGGTGAACTTTGATACTGTCTGAAGTGTCTGTGGGGCATCCTATCAGATGCCTTGCTAAAGTGATTCTCAGCCTTTGACTCCTAGACACCCATCAGGTCCTATAATTCCTCATTGATTCTACCAGTTGATGACTACAGGAGCTATCTTTTAATGGCAGTCACCTGACACAGCTTTTTTATTGTGGGATGAGATTGTGAGATGAGATTCAGAAGCTAAAATGACCACGTAATTCCTTTATTACATGAAAGAGAGAGAGAAAAATGTTATAGTGAGGTTGTTAAGGCTTGCAGTCTGTGGCTGTGATAATGCGGAATCATAAAGATAATTCCTAAGGCATTTCATGCATTCTGTCTGTTCTCGAGACAGAGACCCCATTACAAGAAATGTAATCATACCAGGAAATGATTGTAAAATGTGTACAGGTTTAATGCTCTAACGATGGAGTCTGTATTTATCTTGTTCCCAGTATTTATTTCTCCATGCCTGAAGCCTTCTGTATGTGAGACAGAGGTTTTCACACTCCTCGTTCCTATGTTTTATTCTTCACTGTGCATCATATCCTGAATTAAGATGATTGCTTTTTGTTTAAACTCTACCAAAAGCCCAGTCAATTTGCAGCTCAGCAGTGGGGAACCTTCAGCCTATGCATGGTTGAACCCATATGTGTGCAGGTGTGAAAAAGGAATATGGTGTGCGGAAGAGTGATAGGGTACATGTGGATGTTTGGGAGCATGCATCATGCATGCATGATGTGTTATGTATAAGAATCTGTGCATTGATTTGTGTGTGCACATGTGTGCAAGAATAAACTGGACAGCCATCTGAGTGGGATGGTGTGAACTGGTGTCCTGCAACAGCAGGGGTTGGACCTGATGGCCTTCATGGCCCCTTCCAACTCTACTATTCTAGGATTCTAGGATTCTATGTGTGTTGTGGACAAATATATGTTGTGAGATGTCTGAAGAGAAAGTGGGGGTGAGCCTTCAAGGTGAGCTGTAGAGGACTACGCACCAAGGACTAAAAAGATTGCGGTAGACCTAGTCTTTCTCATGACTCCCCATGGACCCATAGGCACAGATTCAGGGATCCTGTCAGAGTGGTCACCCAGTGCCAAGACCCATGTCACAGTAGGTGGCCTGGTGGAAATCCCTGGAATTCCCCACCCAAGCCCTGAAGCCAGCACTGTGCGCATTATGTTGCTTTGAATTTTAGACAAGGGCTCCGTGTCTTTGCTCACTTCCTTTTCTTCCAGTCACCTTGTTCTCATCCTATTGCAGTGAACTTGATCTATCAGATGCAAACAAATAAGGTCTAAATATCTCTAACTTCTTTTTCCCACCATTGGGAGTTTTACAGTTATTGCTTTCTGTGGAAGCGGACAAAGGTTGTAAGCATTATGAGTCGGGGTTATATGAGCTCTGCCTGGAGAAAGGTACCTTTGTGCCAAATTTGCACACACTCATGTTTGATGGACTGTGAAAATAGGATTGCTATAGAGAACAGTAAAACCTTTCCTGAGTCATGGGAAGTTGTTTTATATAGGCTTGTTAGGGTATAATGCTATGAATGTTTAGACAGTAAAAGGCCCTATCACTCCCAGCATGCCCCAGCCAGCCATTGATGGCTGGCTGGGGCATGCTGGGAGTTTCAGCTTTTTATCCCTGTCTAAACATGCATGGATTGTGCTGTTATAGACCTAAATGAGTTCTCTCTCACTGGCTTTCCTTTTCACTAAACAGCTGGGCCAGTGGCTGATCAGATGCACAGTTCACCTCCATATCCTCACAGATTCCAGACTGGTGAACAGTGGAAAAGCTAAGGCAGACAAAAGAATAAAACAAGACATTAAATGCAAGGTAGCATTAAAAGTGTGACTGGTCAGCAAGGACAGCCTCCCAGAATGAAGACTCCTGTCCCAGGCCCACCTGAGAAAGGTCTCAGAGCCCGCCTGGCCTCCACAGGACATAGAAATGGGGATGCTGCACTGAAAACTCTTCTTCTGATGGACCCCGACTAGTCCATAGAATCATGGAGAGCCACCAGGAGAATGGTGTCCCCTGTCTGCACTGACCAGGCAGGTTGAAGAGGTCACATGTTGTTTAGGACTTCACGCACAATTCCTAAAACCCTGAACCTAGCACGGTACCCAATGAGAAGACAGTAGTTTCTTCAGGAGTCACATACAGAAGAGGGGCAGCTGCTGACTGCCATGTTTCATGGGAAGCCACAAACAGGGCTTCCAAATTAACCTGTTCAGTCTCCAAATGCCGTAATGAGCAACAAGTCATTCCTCAACAGACAAACTAATATTCAAAGCAAAATGAGCTATAAACTCTCTTGCAAGCCATCCAGAGACTTTTTATAGTAATGGACAGCATAGGGAAAAATAAATAAATAAATAAAATACAATGGATTGGGCCAACTGGCAGCAGGGACCAAATTTTCCAAGGGGTTATCCATGGTGCTGTGCTTAGTTGATGGTCAGGCTTCAGGACCATGGATAGCAAGCCCTGGCTAAAGCTCAGCATAGCTACGCTGCCCCCCTCCAGAAAGTACCTTTCCTGCCCCCATCCCATTCCTTGAAACATGTGAGCAGGAATCGGATCGTGCCCTCTAGATAACATCTATCAACACATCTGCCAGCCAGAACACCTGCTGTCCCATTTTTAAAGCTATACTTGGTTGTAAAGGGGTTTGAGGGCATTACCCATCCCCAGGAGTTTTTAATTAACTGGGTCATTGTTCACTTTATGTTTTTCTAAGCTGTTTTTAATCTTTTTAAAAATTTCCTTTGATAGATTCCATGGCATTTGTATTGTATCACATTTTACTGTTTTCCTGCTCTGCTGTAAAATTTCTGGAGAGCTTTGACACAGTGTGTGGATAATATTGATCAAGTTTTATTGGCTTAAGAGACTGTAATTATTCTTCCTTCATTCCTGCTTCCAAAAGTGTGTCCAGTGAATGGCATGCATGATCTCTACAAGTGTTAATCTAATATGGTGAGCAGCTGATCCCCATGCATAGTTATTCATTGGGATGTATGGATTTTCTTGAACCAGTTCTGTCTCTGCTTCATGGATTGTCGGGTACCTTTTGTTGCATCACCTGCTCATTGTCAGAACTGGAATTTGTGCAAAAGCATTCATATACATTTGTACAACTTTTTGTTGTTGTTGTTAGTTGCAAAGTCGCGTCTGACCCATCGTGACCCCATGGACAACATTCCTCCCGGCCTTCCTGTCCTCCACCATCCCCCGGAGTCCACTTAAGCTCACACCAACTGCTTCAGTGACTCCATCTAACCACCTCATTCTCTGCCATGCCCTTCTTCTTTTGCCATCTATTGTTCCCTGCATTAGACTCTTCTCCAGGGAGTCCTTCCTTCTAATTAGGTGGCCAAAGTATGTGAGTTTCATCTTCACTATCTGGCCTTCTAAAGAGCAGTCAGGGTTGATCTCCTCTAGGACTGACCGGTTTGATCGCCTTGCGGTCCAAGGGACTCTCAGGAGTCTCCTCCAGCACCACAATTCAAAGGCCTCAATTCTTCAGCGCTCAGCCTTCCTTATGGTCCAGTTTTCCCAACCATACATTGCAATGTGCAACTTTGCCCTTCGGCAAATGCACAAACCACCACAAAAGACACAAATCCTCCCAACATTTTTCTACACTTTAATGTATTGGAGATACATTTCTTTGTGTATTTATTTACTTTCTATACCACCTAACAGCTGAAGTTCTTTGGGCAGTTCACAACAGCATATTTTAAAATGTTAAAAATTTTAACATATTTTAAATATGTTAAAAATCTGATCATTTGATCACCTTTTTAAGGATATTTTTTATCACTAAATCTATGTAGAATCATGGAAAATAAAACCAAAACAATCTTCTGTCCAACTCAGAACAAACTGGCCCATTGCAGAATCCATGGGCTTGATTCAAAGAAATTCAACTGCATTTGAATCCATTGTGGAATTCTCTAACTCCCTAACTATTTTGACGTAAGCTGCACCAAGTTCATTCTCAAATAAGTACACATAGGATCCAGCTGATGCCAGTGAAGGGAGACAGAATAAAACCCTTCAGGGTTAAACCAGCAAAATCCATTGAGATTTCTCCCCCAAACTGGAATGGTATATCTCATGTTAAAATTGGTGGAATGCGACCTGAGCAGCAGGGATGAACCAGCAGGTCAGTGTTGGCCATGGATCCACCTCTTCCAAACTCTCCATTGCCCTGACATTCCTAGAGAATTGCCTCAGGGCTAGCGTGGTTAATGCCCTTGCACTCTAGTAAACAGGACGAAAGAAGCACCAGCTGCCCCCAGCTCCCCTGCTGCTTGTAGGGAAATGGCCATTAATATGACGGTTAACCCTAACCCAACTCCACCCCATCCCAGGGTCATTAGTGAAGGGTAGGATTGCTGTGTCCAAGACATTCACACAAATAGGAAAGAAGAACTCTTCCGAATGATACCTCCTTGCACAGCATATGCAAATAGATCTGCATATAAGATGTGCATGTAGATACATGCAATAAGCACACTTTCACTTTCCCAATAACTACATGCAAAAGCGTGTGCTTTTTGCACTTATTCTTATGCAAATACATTCATTTAGAAGCAGTTTTTATCTTGCTTTTCTGTTTCAGTTGAGGAATAGTTGCTGCTTTTATTAATATTCATCTTCGTCACCCCTACTCCAGTTGAATTCATATTATTAATTGTCTAAAATCAATTTAATTGCTCAGCCCATTTGGCAAGTCCCCCAACATAGTGTTTTGAGTGTACTTTTGAAGGGAAACTCTAACCTGGGGAAACTGCCAAAGAAATCTCTGAAGACTTTAGAAAATTTCCTTGTTCTTTTTGGAGTTTGGATAAAGGTACACACTTTATCTTGGCTGTTGTGAAGAAGGAAGATGGCAGGAAAATGAATGCTCTTTCCCCATAGAGTGCTCACTTCCGACATGAGTCATAATTATGACATAAAGTTTGTGCACGGCTTAAAGGAGTGTTCAGGCCAATTTCCTCACCCTAAATGGAGCTTAGGTTGCAAATGAGTCTTCTATTGACCTTCAAGAGTGACAGATTTAATGAAAAGATTAGAAACTCCTGAGCAAGAATGTCCTCTCATAATTCTGAGGCTGAGCATCTTTCTGCTTTCAGGCTACTTCTGAGCAGAGCTGCCATGATTTAAGGTCAAAAGTGTTGATTGCTTGATGGACAGAACCAGATGCTGAGCTTAAAAAGTAATCACTGGGATGATCTTTCTGAAGGTGGGGCTCTGTGGGCCCTTTAATGACCCAGATTGCGTGCAGGTCATCTCCAGCTGGAGCCCATGTGAAAGCTCCCACCACTCTGAAGGTGTTGGATTACATTGATGGAGTTATTCTTCTCCTGCTGGATTGCTTGTGCTTGTGGCCCTGATCCAGCAGACCAGTCACTTTGTGCTGCACAAACTCAAGTGGCTGTGGATTCCTTGACTGCCATGTTTAATCCTCTTTGCAACAGTAGCAGCTTAGAGTGTGGCAAGACGGACAAAGAACCTCAGCATGGTGGCCATCATTGGTGTTCCTTCCTCTTTCTCCTGCACCAATCCAATCCACTCTGGGATAACCCACCACACACAGTTCCAAAATGCATGTGTGTGCAGAAGGATGTGCTGTGCACAAGCCAGGAAATCTCCATTGTGTGAGGGGCGTGCTCTTCAGCTCTCTCTGGATCCAACTCAGGTTGGGTTGATGACCTATTAAAATTGTGGGGCGGGGGGGGGCGGGGGGAATGGAATAGCACAGCTAACTGAATTAACCTAACTAACTTTTTAAAGTGGCTATCGATGCTTAATTGTGAAATTGAGACATCAGTAGGTGGGATGTGCATTTGGTAAATAGGTAAATAAGCAAGTCATGAAGCCCATATTTTTAAGATTTATTTATTGGATTTCTACTCCACCTCTTTCTTTTTTAAAGTGGCTTGCATCATTCTCTGCCTCCTGCTGTCAGACTTATTCCCATAACAACAAGCCTGAATGTTCAGCTGGACTGAGAGTCAGTGACTGGCCCAAAGTCACCCAGTTGGCTCCATGGCTGAGTGAAGACTAGAACCCAGATTGCCTGAGTCCCAGATCCATGCTCTTAACCACACTGGCTATCAAAAATCTCATATTTGGAGATGTTGCAGAAATTATTTTAAGCTCTAGTTTGTTTCTTTCCAAAGAAGGGACACCTTACTTGTTCCCATTCTAGTTGGGAAAGTAACTCCTAAACTATAATTTGCAAGTAGGCATAGAGGACTGATAACTTTGGGTGGGAAAGCAATGAGCGGTATACCACTCTTTTCCCTGTGTGGTTTAGTATTCTGCTGAAGCTTGCAAAATTTAAGAAGTAGAAATGGCATTTTAGTATACCCTTTCACCATCTGTTTCATCCACCCTAATTAATTCATGTAGGTTTAATTGGGATGTGTCTTACCTTTTATAATGCGCCCTGGCCTGATGGATGTTCTTCAAGAAGGGAGAAGTTCTCTCACTGCTAGTATTTAATGTTCAACAGTGACTCAGAAAAATGGGAGAATTTGTGAAATTCCTTCCCCTCTTAAAACGAATCCTGCTCACAGAAGCAATCCTTGCATGAGTGGAGGGGTGTTTAGGGCTCCCAAGGTGACTCAAAGTCAAGTGTGAAAACCAACAAAATGGAAGCATGAGCTTCCCAGATCTTCTCTCAGTTTCAAAACATTATGTTAAAAGTCAATCATCACACTTGGGCTGATTTTAATGAGATTTTCATATAACAAAATAGTCATGTGTTTTACTGAATGGACTGGTTTGGAGCCTTTCACTCTTCTATGACGGTTCTTAATTTGACCGGAGAAATAATTTCAGTGATGTTCAAGCTTTTCTAAACCACCTCAGGAAACAATTTGCTGGTTGTCAGACTGGAGCTGAAAGGACCTTGAGTATTTTAATTGCATCGTGTTTTCTGATGTAAACTGGAAACAGAAACAACAGTTGTCTTGCTGTGTTCTTTGGCTCTGAGAGTTTGAAATGCTATTCCATGTTTGACATTTACTTACTTACTTATTGCATTATAGTGTGCCTTTTTTTCGTACTATAAACAAGAGCAACCCTGTGAGGTAGGTTTTGCTGAGAGCCTATGACTGGACCAGCATCCCCCAGTTGCCTCCATGGCTAATGGGACTAGAACCCAGATCTCCTGAGCCTCAGTCCCACATTCTTAACCACTACACACACCGGGTGGCTATTACGCTCACCACTAGACACTCAAACATTTCACTTGTAGAGTTCACAAGTTCAGTCGGATCTCCAGCAGGCATCAGTCTGCACTGCCTGCATCCTACCATGTCCTGCTTCACTTGCAGTGCATGGGCACCACTGCCTATTTATTTGTTATATTTATATCCTAACTTTTTTTTCGTGGAAGGCAGTCAAGGCAGCTTATATAATCTTACTCCTCTCAGTCCTCATCCCTACACTAACAACCCTGTGAGGTAGGTTTGGTGGAGAGTCAGGGACTGGCCCAAAGTCACCCAGTGGATTTTGGGATTAAGTGAAGACTAGATCTGTTGCTCTCAGTCCAACTCTAACCACTATTGCCACATTATTGGCTCCCCATGCACTCGCTGGAGGGGAAGGCACATTCAAAGGTGTGGCAAGTTCCATTCACTGGTACACCTGCTCACATTTGGGGTGTTCAGAAAATACACCTGGATTTTTCAGGATTCACATGTGAATGCTAACATCCTCCAGTTTCTGCACTGATGTGATGGAAATCTTTCTCAAGTTCCCTGACTTTACCCTGGCTTCACAGTTCTTCCTGCATAGTCAGGGAAAGAATCTCCCATTCAGCAATGCCCTGGGAGGTGCTGAAAACAAAGCAATGCTTTGGCTCAGAAAGTGAAGAGGAACTAAAGAGCCTCTTGATGCAGGTGAAGGAGGAGAGCGCAAAAGTTGGCTTGAAAAAAACCCTCAACATTAAGAAAATTAAGATCATGGCATCCGGTCCTATCACTTCCTGGCAAATAGATGGGGAAGAAATGGAGGTAGTGACAGATTTTATTTTCCTGGGCTCCAAGATCACCGCAGATGGGGATTGCAGCCAAGAAATTAAAAGACGCTTGCTCCTGGGGAGGAGAGCTATGGCAAATCTAGACAGCATACTAAAAAACAGAGACATCACCCTGCCAACAAAAGTGTGTACAGTCAAGGCTATGGCTTTCCCAGTTGCAATGTATGGCTATGGAAGTTGGACCATAAGGAAGGCCAAGCGCCAAAGGATTGAGGCCTTTGAGTTGTGGTGCTGGAGAAGACTCCTGCGAGTCCCTTGGACTGCAAGGCGATCAAACCGGTCAGTCCTAGAGGAGATCAACCCTGACTGCTCTTGAGAAGGCCAGATTCTGAAGATGAAACTCAAATACTTTGGCCACCTAATGAGAAGGAAGGACTCCCTGGAGAAGAGCCTAATGCTGGGAACAATTGAGGGCAAAGGAAGAAGGGGATGGCAGAGGATGAGGTGACTAGATGGAGTCACTGAAGCAGTTGGTGTGAGCTTGGGTGGACTCCGGGGGATGGTGGAGGACAGGAAGGCCTGGAGGAATGTTGTCCATGGGGTTGCGATGGGTCAGACATGACTTCGCGACTAACAACAACAACAATGGGTGAAATGGAGCACAGTCCACCTTGCTTACCTGGGCAGGTGAATGATGCTCCAGCATCGTGTCATGCTCAGATGCTGCTCTGGAAACATCTCCCAGCATTGCCTAGGTGGCTGTTGTTAAAGTGAAAGTGTCTTCACAGCGCTCCTCCATAGACAGCCAGATGGGCTGCCAGTAGCATGGCGAGACTTTGCTCATGGCGTAGCCCCTGAGTGATCACTTGGGCAGTGATTCTCTGGGCATGGACCTGGGTGCAAGCCCTCCAAGATGCGTCTAGGATTGCACTGTCAGAACTGCATTATGGCAGAGAAGGGGAACTTGTGCCAGAGGAGGAGCTATGCCTTGGCTTGTAAGAAGGGGAAAAAAACCTACAGTCAGTATTGTATGCCTCCCCACCCCGCTTTCCACCCTGAGACTTTTCATGGGTTATAGTTCAGCTCAGCCCTAATCTCGACTCTCAGAAAATCAATACATTTATCCTTCACTACTTTACCAGTGAAGCAAGGACCTTCTCCAGAGCCCTTGTAAAATCTGCTTGTCTGCAAGACAAGATGAATTTTCTGTCCGCTTCGTGCTGGCAATTCTCTCGGTCAAGAAGTCCCTCCACAGCCTTTATAAACTCATCTTCTGAGTCATTGTAAAGTTCTCCAAAGGAGTGAGGAATTACCTGCAAAGCAGAGAGAAACTCCAACTCTTCTTTCTCACAATAAAAGTAGGCATGTCTGCTGCCCCCTCAGATTCTGTGGGACTTCAGTGCCGCACTTCATCTTTTGCAACGGTGCTTGTGTCAGAGAAGGCCCTTTGCATGCGTTTCTTTTCTGTCATTTCCATGCACCTGCCTAATTTTTTCAAAGGTGTTTTGCTTCTTTTCCTCTATTTATAAAACACATTACATAGAAACCAAGGAAAGCAAGTAGGAAAGACATCGCAGGATATGAATACTGTGATTATAGATCATCATCAAAAATGGTTGGGTTTTATTTTTATTTTTTTCTTTGAATGTCAAAGCACTTGATTTTGAAGGGGAAAACTTTGAATGTACTCTGTAGTCATGTGTCTTCGGGAAAGTTCTTGTGTATTTAATAATTCAGCAAAAGGGGTGATTGCTACAGTACAAGAGCAATTACATTACAAAAAACCACAACATTTTCTGCTGAATGTGAATAGCAGAGTAAGTGGGTGATTAAAACATGTGAATTGCACAATTGGCCACTTCACTTGGGAAGAAATGTTGGGGAAAAGCACAAATTCTCAAGCAGTTTGGTTGGTAGGTGAAGGCAGTTTGTCTTCATTCTGCTATCTTTCACAGCCTTCCCGCATCTTCAGTCTGCTGTGCCAGAATTCCCATAAGCCCCAGCCGACAAGGCCAGGAGTCAAGGATGATGGGAGTTATCACCCAAAACATCTGGAGAACAGCACCTTACATAGCTCTGCTCTTGAGGTGGAGGTGGAGTTTAGAGTTCTTAACAGACAAGTTCAGAACTGGAATAGTCCCGTCTGAAATTTCCCCTGGTGCAGGCAAGACAGTCATATGGCATTTCTAGTGTTAGGAAGAGAACGTACCTTTAAACATGTTTCCATTTGAGAATAAATCCACAGTTTTCCTTTCATGTGATGTGTAAGCTAACATCATTCTTGAACTTTGGAGAACTTTCCAATGGTCCAGCTGAGGCAGAAGAACGGTCTTCTGCGTTGGGAACTCTCAGCTCATACCACTTGCAAAAAAGTCCCCATATTGGTAGCAGCCCTGAATTGAGCACAGTGGTTAGTTCAGCCTGTGAAAGGGACGGAATATACAGATGGTGCCAAAAAAAAAAAAAAAAAAAAAGTATACACATTTTAAGAAAGGAAGAAACAGCATTAAAATTGTAATACTCAATATATACCGATAACAACGATGAATACAAGTCACATCTGACTTCTTCTACTGCTTGAGCAACGCTGGCCAAAGTGTCCCCTTGTATTGCTGTGCATGCCGTTCCAGTTTCTTCCCAAAGCTCCGCCATCTTTTGAGCGAACGTAACACTACACATTGCTACCGTAATCCAATTCAACTTCGAAAAGTGATGCATAGATAACATCTCTTAAAATGGGTATACCTGTTTTGGCACCCCCTGTAGTGTGTCTGTCTCACAGACACCTCTCCAAATCTATCTCGAATTTCAATTCAGCCACAATTTGCCCACCGTTAGAGGCACAGGGCTTCTGGATAAGCATTGTTAACATGTCCCTGGTAATTTATAAAGCTGCTAGCAACTGCGGAGCACTATCTTGCGAGTATAGTCCAACCAACATTTTGCAGAAATTCTAGTTCAAACACCACAAGTTACTGAAAGTTCTGCACCATGAAAGGTGGCCTGGAAATAATTTCAGGTAGAAGGAAATGATACATCAGTCATTAGTCTGAAACCTTTACGGAGTTGTATGTATGCAGAAATGTTTCCAAGGACTGCACCACACCTATTGCCATGCTCATACTATTCATACGTGGAAGGATTAGTGAAAACCAATACACAGTCGAACCACGGCTTTTGCAGATTTAAATTTCATGGATTTGATTATTCACGAGTTTGCCATCAATAATCAAATGGGATTTTTTTGGAGTTGTGTGTCCTACTGTGGAAAATTGCAGATGGTGCCCATAGACTAGAAAATGTAAAGACAACTTTTAAAAGTTAAATAAGTCATAAATGCATAAAACATGCCTGTTATTGATCTATTTTATCATTTACTGCCATAATTTTATACAGATGTATTATAAAAAGTTAAATTTTGTTAGAAGTTTCAGTGCACTACAGAACTGTGGACTGTGCCCTCTGTTTGAGGACATCACCCTCTTTGTCTCACCACTAGCCAGCCTCACTCAGTGTCTCTCGCATCCCGCATGACTTTTTTCATCTTTAAAGTGGAATAACAAATCAACTATAATCATGGGTCCAAAGTATTGTACTTCTAGTGCTCCTGAAAGTGCTCCCAAGAGGCAAGAGAAAATGAAGACCTTACAAGAAAGGTCAATTTTCTAGATATGCTTTATACAGGGAAGTCAGCCTGCCATTACAGCATCAACAAGTCGGCTGTAAGGTATATCAACAATGCAGGCTCACACACACGCAGAAGCAGGCAGGGAGGGAGAAGCAATCCAGTACACATATGGCCGACAGTATTAAGAATCAAGGCTTGGGGGTGTAGAGATATTTGTGGTTTTTCCACTTTTGCAGGGGTCCTACACCCCTCACCCCTGCAAATATCAAAGGCCAACTATAATTTCTGACCTTCCAAGCCAAACAGATTCCACCAATACTGTTTGGAACACACTCGTTCACACAATATGTAGGCTGTGCCAAGCAGATCCTGTAGTCCAGTCACTAAAGAGTCACTTCACTCAGCAGGTAAATTGTGCAGACCTGCTCTGTCTTGCTTTGCTGGGCTGAGTCAAATAGTACAACAGCCACACTGAAGTTTCTCAGAAAGCATTTTGAGGAGGTGATGCCATGCATCTGTGCAGCCTGCATTAGAATGAGAGAAGGTTTTATCATAAGAAAAAAAGATCATGAGTTTGTGGGATAAAGAAGCATGATTTGATTCTAAAATGAAGGATGCTTCTTCCATTTCTGAACTTGAGGATATTTTGAAAGCTGCAACACATTTATAGAATTAAGATGCGACAGTAACATTTATTTAGCTAGGTTCCAGCAGCAGCTTCTCCCCCCATCCCTGGCCCGCACTCCGCAACATCACTTCTTTCTCATTTTAGCTTTATAAGAATCATTATTCAGAAATGAAGCATTTCACTTGTCGTCTGTGGAAACAAAAATCAATAATTACTTTAGTCAGTATTTTTAAATGAACACAGCAAGATACTTCATTAAGCCATAAACACCCAGTTACAGATGCTTTTTCAATAATAATTAAAATGGATAATAGCATTTGGACTGGATACTTGCCTTGAAGAAGGGACAGTGTAATGGACAGATAAATCAGTTACTGCCAGGGATACCACTACAGTTTCCTATTGCTTTTCTAATTAGAGCTGAAACTTTGTCCTTTCCCTGCTTGGTAAATATCTGCCATATTGAATGATACTTACCTTCAGATCCATGTCATATCATGATGTGGAACAACCTCCAGATTGGTAAACTTTGGATGTCTTGGAATTCATTGCCCAGCAGTCCCAGTGAGCGTGTCCCAATGAGTTAGGAGTGCTGGGAACTGTAGTCCAAAATATTGGGAGGGTGCTAGTTCAAGAGCAAAAGAATGAGTACTCTTTCCTTCTTGCCTTTCTAGCACATCTAGGCCGGCCTTCCCCAGCCTGGGGGGCCTTCAGAGGCATTTGGACTACGACTCCCAGAATTCTTATCCAGCAGGGGGATTGACTGGGAATTCTGGGTGTTGTAGTCCAAACATGTCTGGAAGCTACAAGGTTGGGGAAGACTGGTCTGGGTCATCACCAGTGTCCATAGAGGGTTGTCACATTTTAATAAGTCAACTGACCCTGGGGCATTGACCCTGTGAAATGATCCTACATGAGAATTTCATTTCTGCTTGCAAATCATATGGATAAGTCCTATTGGCAGTTCCAAATGCTGATACGAACGTTCCACATGGACATTGAGAGATGGGAGAAGCAAGTCAAAAGTTCTGGATGGGAGAGGAGGGGAGCCAAGACACGGTCTTATTTCCACTCTGTTTAGAGAGAAAATTCAGGAGCAGCTTTTATCCAGTCTGGACCCATTTCAAAAGGTCTTTTACCTTTTGTGGTTTCCCCATTTTACAAACCTCTCAGTTTGCTTATGCGGTCATCCTCCTGAGGCTGCAATCTCTTCTTTGCTGCCAGTTGCTTGGTGTCTCAAGCACAGAATGGAATCATGGAGTAGCAGAGTTGGAAGGGGCCTAGAAGAACATTGGGTTCAATTCCCAGATCAATGCAAGACTCCCATTTAAACCATCCCTCTCAGATGACTGCCCAGCCACTTCTTAAATGCCTGCAATATGGGGGAGCCCACAGCCTTCCTGGGTCATTGGTGCCATCGTTGTTCCGCTCTAACAGATATCAGGGCGTTCTTCCCGATAGCTAGCCTGAAGCTGGCTTCCTGTAACTTGGACCTGTTTTTCTTTGCCCTGAGCCCTGGGATGATCAAAAAGAGATTCTGCCCTTCCTCTTTGTGACAACCTTTCAAGTCACTGAAGAGTGCTATCACATTGCCCATCCGTCTTCCCTTCTTGAGGCTAAACATGCCAAATTCTTTCAATCTCTGCTCATAGGACTCTCTCCATTTGCCTTTCTTGCAACCACATAACATTGTTTCTACATTTTCAGATGGTGATCTGCAACAATTCAAGCTCCTGTGCACTTGCAGCGCTGTTGAGCCACGTGCGTTATTCCCCATCTTGTAATAATGCATTTGGTTTCTTTTTCCTAGGTGCAGAACTTGGTATTTGTTGGTACTGAATTTCATCTTGTTGTTTTCAGTTCAGTGCCCCAATTTATCAAGATCACCTTAAATCTTTCTTTCTTCGAGAGTTGTACTATCCCACCCTGTTTTGTGTCATCAGCAGATCTGATCATTGTTCCCTGCACGTCCTCATCCAAATCATTAATAAAAACAGTGCTTTTTTGTTAAAAAAAAAAAAAAAAAGTGCCAGAACTCACATCTTGTTAATCTTTTATTTAGGGTTTTTTTTAGGGTAATCTTTTATTAGCAGGACCAGTGGTTGAGAAGTAATTAGTAATTTTTTTCATTTTTAAATTTGGGGTCACTTTTACACTAAAAATTAAAAAAAGATTTTCAATTCACCAACTTTTTTTAGAATGAAGAAATTATTTTAAAATAATTTCTTTTGCACGTAGCCATGTAGCCAATAATTATTGCACATAGCTGATAATTTCTTTTGCACGTAGCCAGTCACTCTATACACACATAAACATAATGGTCGCCGCTGGCAGTAAGCACTCAGCGTGCGACCACACGACTGATCCCAAGCCGAGCAGCATCCCGAGCCCAACAGCATCCTCCCGAGTAGCACCGACACACAAGCAGCCCACATGCACCATTTTAATGATTTTTGCCACCGACCTGCTACACCCGACAGGATGATTCAAAATCACTTGGAAAAATCCGTTGGAAAAATCCATCAAAAAATGGTGCCGGAATGCTGTTCCAGTGCGTTCTATGACCAAAAAAAAAGCCCTGAATAAAAATATTGAATTAACATTGTATAGTATAATATAAATTGACACAGCGATGCAGAAAGGAAGTTGTTCCTTGCTCCTGTTTTTACTCTACAGTAGGAGCAGAACCACCAGTTGGTAACTTGAAAGTCATCTCTCTACCCTCATGCTAGGGTCCCAAGCCAGGCTGGGCCCCCATACCTATTCTAAAGTACAAATTGGATGGGAACAGGTGGCAGTTAGATATGGATCTAAAGTTATATTTGTCTGTGACCTGGGAATAGCAACATGGAATGAAATATGCCAGCTTCGCTCTTTTATAAATTTAATCACAAGTAGGGATGTATTCTTAAAACAAAATATATGTTCATTGTGATGCAAGCAGCTTCACAAGGTCTCCCCCTTGGGTAGGAAAGTGTGAGCCAACAAAACTGGAGCTTGCCAAAGTTCTTCAAATTCCATCTCGGAGCTTGTTGTGCCTCAAGTCCATATCAGATTGCAAGCTTGCTGTTTGCTTGTCATTATCTTCCATATGAAAACTTGTGTACTGTTGTGTGTATTTTTCCAACCATAGGCATCAGTTGTGCACATCTTTTGAATGGAAAGCCTTGTTCTCCCTCTGATTAAAGCACATGTGTGCACAATTTTCAAATATGCACGTGCTGCCAGCCAGGAAGTCATAGTGCAAGCTCATGAATGCATTGACTTTGACTGTAGGTGTGTCTGAATCTGTGTTGGGTCCAGAAGGTGCAAACTTGGATAAATCCTGATCACAGATGAAACAATTTTCTTTATCCCTAACAGAAAGGTGATAGGGCACATGTTCTGCATGCAAAAAGACCCAGACTCTATCCTTGGTGTTCCAGGAAGGGTTGGAGTAAACCATCATTAGGGTGGACAAAACTGACATAGATGGACCAATGTTTCAAGGTATGCTTCCTTTGGAACTGATTTGGAAAGCCCTTTAACTATGGTAGCTATTGATGTGTGAGGAATCCTGTTGAAATCCATTGGATTTCCTTAGCTCGGCTCCCCAGGCTTTGGACTGCTTTCTTTCTGCCTTCAGTCTTGCTCATGCTGAGCATTTGCTTTGGCATCCAGCAGGAAGTAGGTTCGAGAAAGTCCGTGGAGCTGGCTTGGACCCCTGCCTCCCAAGCCCCCGCTGTCCAAGCAGGTTCTGCTTCCGCACAGTCGACTCACAGGCTTTGCATTATTAGCACAAAGCAGGCTCTCGCATTCCTGAAGTCTGGCAAGGAGAAGTCTGGCAAACCTGATCTTCACAAGCCTCATCTTGTGGAAGTGATCTTTCGGCATTGAAGGTGCTTGGTCCCATTTCTGGGAGGCGAATGGATGGGAGACAAAGTGCATTTTTACCAATATTGCCAGGTGGTGAAGAGGGGGAGGGAACACTTGAAAGAGCCGCTTATTTTGTGTGGCCCGGCTGAAGCCGCATGAACACACAGGGTGAGCCATGCGTATGGAGGGAGGGAGCTTGGGGGCGTTTTTCATACAGTTGCCTGTACAGAACTGTCTGTCAGTCTGAGTCTAAACATTCAGACTGGAAGGGTCTTTTTAAGCTTGCAGGGAACACTTTGCAGAAACTCTGGGCTCTCTTGCACTTTGCTTGGTCCTTCCGATGATGTGTTCATGGAGACGATTGACCTCAGATCAGTGGTGGTCCCTGAGCCATGGTTTATGGTGGATGGAAAGCCTAGCCTGTTACCAAGGGTGGCTTTGCACTAACCGGAAGCACTTCTTGTGCAAGGAGAGACTCACAGTCATTTATTTATTTATTAGATTTATAGCCCACTTTTTCTCTTACAAAGAACTCAAAGCGGCTCACATCCTTCTCCTCCTCCCGCTTCAATGTTGTCCCACACCAACCCTGTGAGGTAGGTTGGGCTGAGAGTCTGTGACTGGCCCAAAGTCACCCCGTGGGCTCCATGGCTGAGCAATTGTCCACTGATCCTTCCACCCTCCTACCCATATCCCATACTTCGATTTCTTCCTCCCTCCCTCTCAATCCTGTCTGCTTTTCTTTTGTGTTGTGACTTCAAAATAGTTTCTAAAGAGGGACTGTCCCATTTCTTATCTTTGTCGCCACTCTGAAAGGCTCATCTGGCTGAAAGGAAGGTGAAAAACTGTTCTGCATGGATGGATGGATGGATGGATGGATGGATGGAGGAACGAGTGAGGGAACACACACACCTGCCCACAAACACAAAGAACACTTTTTTGGAGTTTCTTCATCCTCCAAAGAAGCAACCTTTCAGGATTTGGACCTCTGCAAAGGATCAGTGAAAATCAGGAGCCCTGCCTTGTCTAAGCAAAAATGCTATTTGTGGCTGCAAAGTCATCCCTGGATATCCCCTATGCTTTCTCCCATGACAGGCAAGGGCAGGCCTGTGTAACTTGTGAAGCAAAGCAAACACAGAGAGCCCTTTCTGGGCATCCCCCCTGCCCCCAGGTATCAATAAAAGTCCAGAGCGCGATCCATTTTGCCAAGTAGGCTGGCGTTGGGCATGGTATGTCCCAAGCTGGTGGATCACAGGTTATTCAGGGTTATTCGCTGTTGCATGTGATATGTGTGTTTAGGTGTGAGGTGACAATGTAGTTTTGATTTCTGTCACCCGTGACTTGAACCAAGATTCTACTTTATTTTGTAACCCAGCTAGATCTGTCTATTACCCAGAGCCAAAACGTATGTGCTGCCAGCAGCAACAGTACCCTGAATGACCAGTGCAAGTACTAGTGAAAGTTACTCCCGTACTTCCTGCATACAGTTTCTTTCTGACTTCATGGTTTTCAGTCCCCTGCTCTCCTGCACCTGACTTGCTCAACACGTACAGTAAATATCAGATGTTTGAGAGCCACAGGACATGAACAAATATTTATTTATTTATTATGTATTAGGACTTTTTGAAAGTGTATTCTTATTATCAGTGCATGGCATTTTTGAAATGTGCATGATAAAACACATAGACACCTGAAACACTAACCGTGGGATGCCCTTCCAAAGAAATGGGCCTTTAGAAACAAGAATTATAAAAACCAAATGCCACATTAATAAAAAATGGGCTCGGCTCGGCTCGGCTCAGCTTGGCTTTGCTGTTGTCACAGACAGAATCCTAGCAATTGTAGTTGAGTGAGAAGTACGGCGATCTCTTGGTTAGAATTCTGATCTGAAGACCATGTCTTATCAGGGACCTTGGAAGGAGCTGCAGAAGGGACAGGCAGCAATGGGATCGCCATCTTCAAGGGCTGCCACAGAATCAACGCAAAGTCCCTTTGGAGCGGCGACTGCTCCCTACATTCAGGAAGGGGGTCATGAGGCCTCTTTCGAAGTTGGATTTTTAAAGTCAGCAGGAGCGGGCAGGGCATGCTGAGATGAGCTCTCATGAGGCCTCCAGCCAACCCACTCTCTCCCAGGATGGGATGGTGGCCTCTGGAGAGCTCAGCACAATCATGCCCGTGCCATCGCTGGCGTCCAGACTGGGGGAGGGCAGGGGAGCTCCAAGCCCTCTGTGAGACACAAGATAACTCAAAGAGCTACATGCAGCTGCTGAGCCTCAGTTTGGCCACCACAGTACATACTGTATATAGAAACATAGAAACAGAGCGAGTCAGAAGGGGCCTCCCGGGCCATCTAGTCTGACCTCCAGCACCAGCCGGCTCCGCTCACGACATGCCCACCATATGCATGTCCAGTCTGTCTTTGAACACCCTCACCGATGGGGCCTCAGCGACCTCTCGTGGAAGCCCATTCCACGCCCTTGGGGTCCTGACTGTCAGGAAGTGCTTCCTGGCATCCAAATGGAACCTGGGCTCCCTGAGCTTGGCTCCATTGGAGCGTGTTCTGCCTTCCCTCAAGTACTCTATGCTACTGATGCCGTTGTCCATAGTCCATAAAAGTTTGTGGCAAACAAAATTCAATAATCTTTAAGATGCCGAAAGAGTGTCTGATGGTTTTTTGCTGCAGCTCATTTGACTGCCCTGTCGAATACATTTCCAATAAGTTTTTTCTCCAGACTATTGCCTCTTATTAGTTTAAAAGACATTTTAAAAGAGTACCTAATTAATCCTTGTTTCCCCCTTGATTTTCCATACAGCACCAAGGAAAAATTGGAGTTAAATTTAATGTTGGAACGGATGATATCGCAATTGAAGAGGTCAACGCAATCATTAACGATGGGAAATACCATGTAGTACGTTTTACAAGGAGTGGCGGCAACGCCACATTACAGGTGGACAACTGGCCAGTTATAGAACGCTACCCAGCAGGTAAGGCCATCAATCCGGATTGTTGCATTGATTGGGATGATGGGAAAGGGTGGACAGCACCATGGTGGGATTGTTTGTGGAGGAACACACGATATCAGCTTCTTCGAAACATCTAAGTGTTCTTTTCTGAATCGTGAATGCTTTCTAGGGTGTGATGATGGCAATTCCTAGGTCATGCAAAAGAGCACAGACTGTAGATGACAAAGCTCTGAGAATCCAAGTTCTTAAAAAACAAAAACTTAAAGTAGCGTTTTAATGGTGTGCTTAGAGAAAGAAAAAGGCTTTGACAAAAGCAGCACAATTCATTGATTTTTTTATATAAATCTGGAATTGGAAGTTCATAACAATTGTATTGAGGACAACATTGTCTGTATTATATTTTATAACCAACTTTTTGTAGCTTGTGGCAATTGGGAAATAAAAAAGCATTAAATCAGGCAAGAAAGCCAAGAAGGACTGCCTTGAAAGACACAAAAAGGGTTTTAAAGAATTAAAAGCATTCACTTAACTCCAATAGCTGTGGTCCACAATCCACTTCTGAAACAGTCTGATTTTAATCAGCCAAAGCTACCCATTTTTGTATGGAAGAAATGAATGCTTGGTTTTCATTTGATCAGCAGCTCTTTGTCCTCAGTGGATCACCAAGGCTGCCAGCATGACCAGCTGTCCTACCTGTGCAGGCAGTCTTGGGAGCTTGTGCAAGGCCTCTGAAGAGGGAGCTGGGTGTACTGACAATGCTGAACTTGTCCTGTTCCTGATTCTCAGGAGTGCACACCATACCCGGGAAACACATGCAGAAGCTGAAACAACCTGAGCCTGCTATGTGCAGAGTCGTTATCTCCTAGCATTAATTGCTCCATGCCTATGGAGCAGGAGCGAGTTTGGAATTTGTTGATTTCCATTGGGCAGCATCCAGTAGCTCTGTTGGGCTGCTTCTCATTCTGTTGCACAAGTGGGACCGGTTGCTCCTAAAACAGAAATCAAGTATTTCCATAAGGGATGGGGGTCCAATGGAAACATTTGCTTTGGATCAGGGCAGGTCAGCAGAGCTTCCTTCAGCAAATTCCGATAGCTTGTTCTACTCTGGAAGGAGCATTTCCACTCCGTTCTGAGTCCTAAAATTGTCAGCTCCCCATGGCACTAGCAGTGAATCCCGCTGGCACACGGGCAGACACAGAACTCACTCTATCCATCTCTCTGCAGTAACAACAGGTCTTCCCCCTTTCTTTCCCTAATTCCTTTTTTGCCTTCCTTCTTTGTAATTCATGGTGTTAAATATACAAAATATCAACTGGCCATTGTGGCAATCGGATCCAACAATCAGAAAAGCCAGTGTGCAACAAGCCAAGGTGCAAAAGAGAATTTCTGTGTCTCATATGTTAGCACACATCAGAGGAGCATCCACCTTCCCTGAATGGTTCCTTAGTAGCCATCTTTATAGTCTTTTCAGTATCAGGTGAAGGCCCTTTAATTCATCCAAGCTGCTGAAATATATTACATCTTACAACAGGTTGCAATAACCGTACGCCTTGTACTTTGCACCCCTCATCATAAAATCTGTATTTCAACTTTATGTTCATTTTAATCATTGTTGATGGTTTTATATTGTCTTTTAATGCTGTATTTGTTTTGCGAGCTGCTCAAACAATGTGTATTATGGAGTGGCTATATAAATACAATAACTGAATGGCTATCCTTTCAGGGTGTGTGTGGGTGGCGGGGGGGGGGTGTGCTTTTAAACAATGTTTCTTAATAAATAAGAATAACATGATCAGTCATATGACTGGTTAAAAATGGATCATTTATCACCAAAGCTTGTTCCAGAGCATCTTGCAGGAAGGTTAGCTTCCCACAGTTAACCAATAAAGACTTATTAGGAAGAAAAAAGATTGAGGAGGCTTACATTCTCATTGCCCGGAAACAGTTGAAACAAATTTCTGCTGTTCATGGAAAAAGGAAGAGCCAGCTAGCAAACAAGAACATTCCTCTGCCGGATTCTGGCCTGCTTTTTGAGGTTCTTCTTTAGCAGATGTTTACAGTGGTGGGGGCAGGGGCACAAAATGTCAGCATCCATTATAGTTCCAGAGGGTCAGTTTCTGGAATTTTGCAGCCTATATTCCTGCTTTCTTTTCTCTCTTTTACTTGCTTAAAACACATACAGACACTTTTTAAATTGAAAGATTAAAAAGAAGCTTCATTCCGAAAAGGGAAACCAAACCTGTGTATAATCACACATGGAAAAGCAAGTATTTTTATTCTTTTCAACAGCCAAATAATATTTTAAGACAGACAGGCAGTATCCTTAAAGTGGAAACAGTGAAGGGGATTGTTTTTTCATTGCTACTGTAAAAAATCCATTCCTAACAATTTAGAATCCAGATTTCAAATGGATATCAAATTGTCTCAACAGTTTCGAATTGGCACTGGTTGAGACCCCAATTTGTGGTGAGAAATGTGGAGGAAAATGGATTCATCAGAAATTAACCCCTAAGGGGATCCATTGTGATTCATTCAGAGGCCACCCCAAGCCTATATCATTCTTCCCGTTTGGGTTATTACTACTTTTTTCCATATACCAAACTGTTTTGAAGTTGCCACTCTATTCACCAATCCTTATTTTACAGATGGAGAACTGGGTTTTCCAGCTGATTTTTCCAAGCCGGTCTGTATGTTCTTAGCTACAGAGAAGGCTGTCGTCAAATTTTATAATCATCTGGACCATCTCTAGATTGTCTCTTCTGCAGTGTAGGACTTGCGCTACTGAACAGGGATGGCTTGTTCTACAGACCTAGAGCCAAACTGGCAATGGATGCTGTCAGATGAGTGGCAAACTGACCTCATTTCATATGTGATCAGGACATGTACAAGCCAAGAAGTTCAGGAAGGCACTTTTATTTTATTTATTTATTTATTTAAAAATTTATATGCCGCCCCTTGCGATAGCCTCGGGGCGGCTTACAACATAAAACTTTTGGGAGAAGGGAGTGTGGGGTGGCAGCTTCCCCCTCTCTGGTACCCTCCACATGTGTGCTGTTGTGTCCTACACAGCCCTTGGGAAATGACAGGGGTCCCAGTCCACGTCTGTGAGGCATCATGGTGAAGAAGGCTGGTACGTAGCATTTCTGCAACTAATATCCAGTTTGGTACATAACCTGTGATTCTTCGTGCAGGTGACTGGAGACAATGGGGCTATGTAGAGGTTTGAGGGTCTTGGACAGAGAACACTGGGGGCTAAACTCCTTTGTGCCACAGCATATTTAGACGAGCAGGTTCCCAAAACGGTGATTTGGATAATGTAAGCATTTGATATCACTGATTGTAAAATCAATGTCTATTCACCCGGATTTGCCACACTGCAACTGTTGGTGATAAGGCTGGTGGTGGCCATAGAGATAATGGTTTAATTCCTGTGCAAAAGAATATCTGGAAACTTTTCTTAAACAAATGTTTGCAGCCCTTTTGTTGGTTTTTAATGGCCCTCACTGCAGCTACATCCGGGCTTAATTAAAGCCACAGCTTCATCCATAATTCAGAATCCTCCGGGGTAGCTTATTGCTCAGCTCAGGCCAATCACTCTTGGTCTTTAATTTTCTTTGAGCTTTTATCAGTACCATTGCGTTGCCTTTGTTTGTGGTGGAATAGCAAAATTTGGTTCATTGTTTTCTTTTCTCCATGTCTTGATTTAACCCCTATGTTCATCTGCCTTGGGGTTTAAAATGGTTTTAGCTTGTACCTGTAATCTTCTGTCTCTGTACTTCTGTAGTATCACTATTACATTGCATGTATCTCCCGTCTTTCTTCCTTTCTCAGGGAGCTCAAGCTCCAACCCAGCTTGAGGAATTGAGAGTTTAGGACAGTCTTACGCAGCCTGGGTCCCTACAGATGTTTTTGAGATCAGTTTCCATCATCCCCATCCAGCATGCTCAATTATCTATCTATCTATCTATCTATCTATCTATCTATCTATCGAAGGCTTTTCTATATGTCTTTTATTCCAAAGAATCTCAAGTTGGTTTATATACAGCAATGTAGGGTTTCTGGAAAAATTGAATCAGAAAGCAAAAATCTTATGCAAATCAGATTAATCTGCATGATAACATTTGCATTAAAAAATGTTCGGTTTACATTAGAAGATGTTGATGCCCTAACAGGTAATTTAATTTACTTACATTTAGAGAATATACTCAAATGTGTTAATTGTTTGTCCCGGCAAACCACAGATGTTTGATCAGAAATATTCAAAGAATAAACTTGAAATCTTGTATTACAGTTTTGACAGAAAACTTGTAGGTATCTGCAACATGAATATGTCCTTCCATTATATGTTTAAATTTAAGGGGGAACCAATAAGAGAGCTTCCCAAGGACCGTATGATTCTTCAACATCCTCTCCAAGGCTGTAGTTGTTGCTGCGATCTTGGAAGAGGGACCCCAATATCTACTCTCCCCAATGGTCCTCTCTCACAGCTGCTGTGGAAAGAACTACCTGGCCAGTTCCCGGGGTCAGAAATGTGTCCTCAGTTGACTTTGGAGAGCTCCGTAGGAGGGCATTTCAGGGATGGGGAGGGATGGGGAAAGGCCAGATTGTGGCAAATCCAATAGCCTCCAGCAGTACAGAAGCCAAACTAAAAATAAGAAGAAGATGCAAAGGGCAGAGGAGTGGATGCGACACCTTCAGCTTTGCCGTCACTCCCTCTTGGTTCTGTGTCACGCTGAGATACAGTGTGGCTTCAGCCCATAAAGCCCGACATGGCTTGGGCCCACAATCCCCGATGGAGTGCGCCTTCCAGTGGCAGTCTACCCACATGCTAAAATCAAGATCTGCAGCCTGCTTCTGGCTGCCTCTTCCGAGAGAGGCTTGGTTGGCAGCAGCAAGGAGAAGGGCCTTCTCAGTAGCAGCCCCCAGTTATGGAACAAGCTCCCCACTGAGGCCTGCCAGGCATCAGCTCTAATATCTTTTCCAAGCCAGGTTAGGACTGTCCTTCATGACAGGCCATTCAATTAGTTTTAGATTGGTCATTATACGAGTATCAACTGGCCTTGTGACTTAATATGTTTAAGCTGTGGTAGCTTTTTCCATTTGCGGTTCATATTGGACTTTAAATTTTGTATTGTATTTTTCTAATGCTTTAGTTAATATTTTGCATTGTATTTTATCTCCTGCTAAGTACTGCACAGAAAGCTTCAGCTATTGGCCATTGCAGAACTATATTTAATAATGAAAATGATCATGATGACATATGCATTTCAGTAAAATATATGTAGCATTTCACATACTTGTTGCTTGGGATAATCAGCCGAATAACAGCTTTAAATCTGTCAAGCTTGCCTCATATTGTTTTGGATACAGTCAGCATCCAGTGGATGCAAACAGTATCTTTGGGTCGTTGTTAATGAACTTATAACGTCAAAAATTGTCTGCAGAAAAATGAAGCACTGAAAAATTCTCCAGAAAAAAATTCTTACCACATCACTGCTGATGGAAGTTGCAGTTGAAAAGATCTGGGAGGTTTGAGAAGTCTGGATTAGACCCTGAGGGAGTTTTGAAAGGAGTCATGAGCTTAATTTCCTATGAGTGTCAAAGAAATCTGCAACCAAGCTTTCTAAGAATCGAACCCATGGATGCTGCATGAATTCTGCGGACTTAACAGATTTCTTTTTTTTTAATGTAAATGTATGCAAATTTGTAGAATTTTAAAAAAAAATCACTGGCCAAAAATGCACATTCCCCCATGGGCTAAAACATAAAAATACGCATATGGGGAAGATTTACATATTTTGGCAGATTTTCACATCTTTGGGAGTGGCTATACTCATGCAAATCGTGGAGCAGTGGTTCAACTTTTGCACAAATCTGAAATTAACTATCAGACCATTCAAGATAGACAACATGGAGTAGGCAGTGAGAGAACGATGTTTCCATACTTCTCAAGTTACACAAAAACAAGGACTCATAAATAACGAGTCAGCCCAGTTTGGTACTGTTTGTGATACGCACAAATGCCACTGGAAATATTCTGTTCTCAGCTCTATTTAGGCAAGTATTTTGAACAACTTTGCGATAGCCCACTTATGAAAGTCCCTGGACTGGAAGGTCCTGCTAGTGTGAACAGTGGACACAAATGCTGGGAGTGGAAGATTAAACCACCTGGAGATCTACTCCCTGCGCCCATGTCCTGTAGGCAGGGTTTGACTCAGCCCTACCCCAAGGAGATAGCCGTGCTGAGACTGGCCATCAAGGGACACCCGTTATCCCAGAAGGACTGGTCATATCACCCAGCTTTTCTGCCTCCTGCAGTGATTCCCAAATCAGGCTCGCTGAGTGATCTCAACAACTAAAAGTCTCCTTTGCTTCTGGCCGTCCCCTTGTTCCTGCTCTGCCTTTTCCTTGCCCCATCCTATCCTGCCCTCAATTTAGCAAGAGCCTAGACTGGGCCAGAGCCCTGCAATTCCAGTGCACTTATGGCTGGCCCTCTGTAGAGATGTAACGGTCCAACATGCTGTTATCTGACGCAGTATCTTACACAGCTTGATTTCTAGCCCTACATTCCTACACTTAGGGCACCCATAGTGTGCTTTTGTCTCTTTTTGTCTGCCTCTTTTAAAAATCTACTTCTTACCATGGTACCTATGTTTTAACTTATCTCCCCTACCTGCTTTGGGGTTTAATTAAGAATACGCAAGATCAGCAGGTTAATTAAGAAGTCTCATCATTTGAACTGTACAGCTGATCCCTCTTTCACTGAGAATGAAGAAACGAGTTGTTTATTATCTTGACTTCCTGTGGTATCGAACTGATTAATTCTTAGGCAAGGCAAGCCAGTAAGATATCCCTACCTAACTAAAAGCCACTGGTTGGAGGTGTACATTTGACAATTTGAAAAAGTTTAAAACAGCAATGTATGAATAGGTTTTGTTTCATTGCTTGTGAATTTTGGTTCTCTTTTCACCACTTCAGATAGATATTTTTCATAGGGCCTATTAGAATTACAATGTCCCAGTGTAATCATCGTAACGCTTTGTTCTCATTGCCATCAAAATCATTGTTTTCAACAAGAAAGGTAGAATTCTGTCACAGGTATGCAAATGATGTTCATCTGCATATATTCAGTAGGAATGTGCAGAACCCCTCCATGTTTCCCTATTGTTCTGAGAATATGTGTTTATGGATGAATTGATTTGGAAGGAAGCCTTCTCATTGGGTTTATGTACTTAAATATAATTGGAAACAAAACACAGACTATGCAATGCAATTCATGGAGGGAGTGACCGGCAGGCCCGTGAGAGCCAGGATCGGACAGGAGGTGGGGACAGGATCCATTGTGAGCCCAGATCCTAGACTGGAGGCAGAGCAGCATCAGAGGAAAGGGCGATCCATGCTCCAGACCCCTTGCAGTCAGCCTCAAAAGAAGTGCACTCGGTGCTTCTCCAAGATGGGGAACTTGACCTCTTGCTGGGGAAGGGACAGCTTCAGGGAGGGGAGGAAACTGCAGAGGCCAGGGGGCAACCCTGCAAAGTGCCTTAGCTAGTGGCCAAAATGGCCAGCCAGCAAAAATGCAAGAACGGGAGCTTTCCCACCACTTCTTTACTCTACATAGGACATCCATCATCCTCTGAGTTCGGAGGCTCTTAAAAATGCTGCAAGAAGCATGTAGAATGACAGCAAGAGGAGAGCCTCTGAAAGATAAAATAAAAATGGAACTTCTTCCAGTTATTGAAAAGCTGCCTACAACCCCCAGGTCCTTAAGGACCATTTCAAAATAGACAGGGAGGGAGCCACGTCCTCATTCCATGGTTGGATCTTCCACAAGAAAAGGTGTCTGCCTTTCTTTTACACTGTTTGTTAAAACATTCCGTTTCATTTCATTTCATTCACTTTGCTCCCTGCCCGGCACACACATGTGCACTGCAGAAGGGGAAACTTTCCAGAAACCCCCACTTTGCCCACCGTTTCATGACAAGGCTATATGGCCAGGTACATGATGCCATATGGAAACCAAATCCAAGTGGGAGCAGTGATTCCTACCTCCTCTGTCATGACTTGGAGGGAAAAAGGGGCTTAATTGCTACCTCTAGATGATAAGGGGGATAAATTGTTTTGTTCTCCCCCCAAAAATACCTTTGAATTCTAACAGTGCGGCGAAGTCACATGAGCATTTGTCTGAACACAGCGCTTGACAGTTTTGAGCATGTAATTGGCCATTGTGCAAATCGTGAGTGTGTTTCCCAGCCTGTCTTTGCTCGTTCACCTTCCTCTAAAGAAATGATACAAAACCAGCCCACCCTTCCAGAGGTTTATGGATCTCCCTGTCCTTCAAATTTCTTTGACTGCAGAGCCTGTTTGCATTCCTCTTTACCAAGGAATGACAGTCCCATCATCTCTTCTTATCAATGATTTTAATAAAATTTTCAGAAGTCCCTGTTTTTATTATTATTATTTGGCAACTTCTCAGGTTTGTCTGTCAGATAATCCTGTATAATGTTTCTTTAAGTTGGAAAGCAGAGGTTTGCTTTCCGCTTTCTGCATGTATGAGTTTACCCTCTTTCTTTCACCTCTCTTCTTTTTCATCTTGAAGACCCTGCTAAAAGGTGAAGGGCTTTTCGTTCCGTAGATTCAACAGATCCTGTAATTAAATTCAGTTTTTAATAAAATGTGTAGTGTAGTTGTCATTACTTTACCATTGACAGTTTCAGCATCCTTCGGGAAGGCTGACAGAAGGCCGCTTGTGGGTAAGAGGCAAGGAAATATCGAAGGAGCAGCTGTGCGCTGCGGTTTGTCATAAAACACCAGACAATTCAGACTCCTTTTAAAAGATTCATAACAAAGGGTGGTAAAGGCATGTACAGAAGAATGCCGCTATCAGGCCTTCCAAGTATTGTTGAACTGTTTCCAGTATTCAGGGGGTATACAGAGCACGTGCTGCAGACCTTTGGGGGCTGCCATAGTTTGGAATGCAGGCAGGAGGTGGGTCCCCTATTTCACTGCTTTCCCACTCAGAATCCCTTTGTGCTGGACAGAAGGGACACAATGAATAGCACCTTCTCTTCATCTGTGAGAACAAAATTGCATATTGTTCAGAATCACTCCTGCCGTGTTTCTTGAATTACCGACCTGAGAATGCAGCAATAATTTAGCTCCCGGCAAAGGTGAGAGTGGAGACTGAAGGAAGAGCAGGAATAGTGGCTGATGAAACTCTCCTGCAACAGTCGGCCAGAACCATTCAGCCACTCCTCCCTGACCCCCTAGCAAGACTCCCGAGTCAGGCTTCCTTGCCGTGGACTGACAAAGCAGTCTAGTTTGAGCCCATGTCAGTTTTGCAAACCTATTCTGTCCAGCTCCCATAAATTAAAAAAGCATGAACATCTGCTCTTTCTTTCCTTTGTATGTCACTTACTCAGGATTTATGCTGTGCGTGCCGTGTTCCCCAACATATGCATTCAGGATGCAATTTTCCCTAATGAACGCGTTTCAAAATGCAAGCTTTGAGCTAAGATTTGCACCACAAAATTCAGAGAAGTGCTCAATCCAGGAAGAGGACATCAGGCATCAGAATGCATTAAGACTGCATACATTCAACTTCATTGATACTGCAGCTTAAGGAAGTTCCCTTCCATCCTAACACCCACCCTGCCTTTTAAGTGACCAGAATCTGTGTCTGATGCATAATCATAACCATGGAAGTACCATGTGGGTTGCTAGATAGGCCTGACAGATGCAGACACATACACAGAGGGATATGCAAGGAATCTGTCTTTGAAAGAAAATCCACCAGATCTCCATGTTTCCGCTTCCTGGGCTCAAGTCCACTTTGCAGTGCCCCAGAGTCAAAGTCCCTGGTGAGCCTTCTCAGGGTTTGTGGGGCTCACTCCAGGAATCAAGCCAGCAGCAGCAAGTGCAGAAGAAGCTGCCAGGAAGGCAGTTGATACATTTCTCATGGCATCCCTTTCTCCCATGAACCTCTGCTGCCAGCAGCAGTGAGCAGGGAAAAAGTTTGGCCACTCAGAATGGCAGCTGGTGAAAGTTGCCAGTTGCACAACCAGGTCTGCCAGCATTCGTGGTCTTGCTCTTTGCTCAACACGCTTTGCAGGACCGGGCCAAAGAGGAGAGGAGGTCCACAGATTCTGGAGGGATGGATCCAAAAGGCTCATTGCAACTCTATTCATGATCCCCTTTGTTGAGCAGTAGCTAGCACCGTGAGAGCAGAAGAAAAGCCATGCTGTTTCAAACCAATAATCCATCTAGTCCAGCACGCCATTCACACGGTAGCAAGTAAGCTGCCCACCAGATTGCTCAGGCACGATGGGTACAACAGCTTCTTCTGCCCACGCTGCCCAGCAACTGGCTCATGCAGGCATGCCAACTCTGACAAAGGAGGTAGCCCATGGGCAGCAAGACTTGAAGCCATCGATAGCCTCCTCCCTCGTGAATCTGTCCACTCCCTTTCTAAAACCAACCAAATTGGTGGCCATCATGACCACCTGTGGCAATGAATTCTATGGTTTAGCTGTTTAAAGAAGCCCTTCCTGTTTTCTGTCCTGAATTTCCCACCAGTCAGAATCATGGGATGACCCTACTGAATTGAGACTGTGCATAATCCCGATTTAGTAAGTGCTTTGGATGTGGTCATGCGATGATGGGTCACATTTCACTCTAGACTGGGAACTGAATTAACATTGTCATCAGTTCGAACGTAGGAGCCTCGCTGAATGAAGCCAGCCTTTCTGGTGCACCTCACCAAGGCCTGCCTTTTCAGGTCCAGGTAACAAGGAGGAAGATGCACACCAAGCCAGCCCTGTTAAATATCACAGATCTGCTTGTTCAGGCTTGCATGTGAAGTACAAGAGGGAGGCCACTTGCGCACTTTCCAAGCAGGACTTGATTCCTGTGGTGAACACTGTCAATGCTTGCTGGGAACTTGGACTTCCAGTTCTGACAAAGTAGACCTGAGCGTAGGGAGCCAAGCCCAGGGAATCCAGTGGATTCCCACCCCCAAAACTTATATCCCTAATTTTCATATAAATTAGCAAACGTCCATTGCAGGCAAATGTACCTCTGCTTTTGCTCTCTCTTGTGGTGCAGCTCTTCTTCCATTAAGGAATGGTTACATGCCAATCCCAACTCAGACCTGAGTGCAGTATTTGGTTCCACTGAGGAACCAAGTCTGAAGCATCAAATATTTAGATGGTAGCCAGTAGCCAATAAGAGCTGGTAGTGTAATGTTTGGCCATAGTCAGGCCAATTCAAACATCCTTAAGATGACTTGGGTGCCTTATTCTAGGTGCCTCATTCACCTAGCAGAGAATGAGGCACCTAGAACCTGCTTAGGGATTTTCATATTGTCTGATTTGTTTCCAAAGTTCTCTGAATTACACCCAGAATTGAACCTTGATTGAGAGCTTTGTTGTTTCTTCTTCCCCATCTCCTTTTCACATAAAGATTTGTGTGCATTTCAATAGGTATCCTTTTTCTAAATATATTTATCGGTTGTGCAAATTTTTGAAATGTGTCCATTCCCCCCACCTTGATGAAAGCAAGCTTGCGAGTTTCTTTCCTAGTATTGGTGATTGGTGCCATTCTGGATGCCAGCACCTATATGTTGTGTTGCGTCTTACTGCGAGTCTGTTTCCTCTTTCCATTGTGTCATGTTGTTGGAGATGCATTTTGTTCCCTTTTATTTCCTGGAGCAACCCCAGCTAGCTCTGAGTCTTTCAAAATGCAGCATAAATTTCCTACTGCCTTGAGCCTTTGAGCTAGACAATTTTCTATCCCAAATATGAAACAACAACAACAAAAATTAATTTCTTTGTAATGACACTGTGTTTTGAGACATCCCTCAGCTGCAAGGTGCTTTTTCTTTCTTATTTTTTAAAAATGAAATATGTTGTCTCTAGCTATATATATTTACGCTGGTAGTGTGAGTTTGTGACAGTGGAATAGGACTCAATGTCTTCAGGACAAAAACTTCTATTTAGCTAACTAATTCAGAAAGAGTCACTATAAATCATACTAGGAATGGAGAAAGTGACACTCTTGTCTTGCCCTAGATAAAAAATTTGAGAAGCACAACCTAAATAATTCAGGTAGCTGAGAAGGTATTAATCTCTTTCCTATACCTACTCACAACATAAGCACCATCTTTCTTTCAACCCCACTACCAGGGGTCCTTTTGCTCCTGTGTCGAACAGGGCTAGGTAAGGCTGATTCCTTCGAAAGCCATTTCAAAGATGACACCTGCCCCCATCTTCCGCCTGTGCCTACTTTTGCTCCAGCATGCTGGGATTCAGGCCTCAAATATGACAGCCACAGCTTCATAGTCACGGTGGATGCTTGTGTCATTCAAGGGTTTTGCCCTAATAAACAAAACACCTGATACAGATGGAGCCTGACAAGAGTATCCATGAAAGCAGAATTCCCTGTCCAAAGAACCTCCAGTCTGTTCTGAACTCCATTGCCAATATTTTGGACTTGAAGGAAAAGGCTTCTGGAGGCAGTGAAATCCAACTACTTGAACTGGCATTAAATCTCAACAAGTCAGGAGCTTCCTGCTCAGGATTCCAGCCTGTTCATTCCAGGCTCCCTCCTGCCATGCATTCCTCTCCCTTGCTTAGCATTGTGTGCTCACTGAGATGCTGCATCCTTAGTGGAAGTACATCTTTAGGCTTATAGGATTTCTTGGACAGGAGGAGATGCTTTTGCAAACCTTTGCGCTTCTCCAGGACTGGAGGTGCTTGCTTCTTATGCCTGAGTGGTGCTGCCTTGACAACATAAACAATGGCACTCACCACCTGAACATCAGAAATCCAAGGGATGGTGCATCAGGCTGTATGGGGAGAAATGCAGCCTCTGCTCAGGCACATGGAACTTCAGAAAAGCTCCTCCAGCCACTTCATGGGGCCCTAGAGATGCATTCCAGATCTGCACTGGCAATTCTTTGCTCCCGTTGGCAGTGCACACAAAGGCCCACTTCCTCTGGTTCGTCTCTCCTCCTGAATTGCAGGTTGCTGCAAAATTCTGCCAAGCATCTCAAGGAAAGCACATGGGTGGCATAAATCAATAGTTCTTGTGAACTGGAAGCTTAGGGTCTGGATGCTGTGAGTCTCTGTGCAGGGCTGAAATGCCTCCTGACCCCTTCCTTGTAGACAAAAGCCAATTAAGAACTGGTGTTTGTCCTGGAGTAACCGGTGCCATAGCAGAATCGGGGCCAGAACTCAGAGGTAACATCCCTGTACTGGATGTAAGAGGTGCCATGTTTAAATCTCCAGTTAAACTATCCAGGAAGAGATAATGTAATGGCAAATATCTCTGCCAGAGACGCAAGAAATCTTGCCAGTCAGTGTAGGCCACGGGATAAGCAGAATTCTTGCTTACGTATGCGTATGTCCAATCTGAGTGGATGAATTGGTTGAGAATACACACAGAAATCGCTGTGTTGGATACAAGCAGCTATAATGGCCCTTGCAAATGAGCGATCTGCTTTCCAGATATGGTTTTAATAATCGAAATGACATGGCTATGTACCTTGCTGTCCTTTTCAATTTGCTCTACAGATGCAGTGAATCATTCACTGCCCGTACAAGATAAAGAACAGGCAACCCGAGCATTCAACCTGGAAGAGCCCTCAAAAGCATTCACTAAGCGTTGGGGAAATGTGAAAAGAATGCATGCATTTCCTAAATATACACGCACATGCTGCAGCCAATTAGTGCATGTTTGCAGAGAGGCATGCATATGAAAATGTACATTAAATTGAGTACATCAGTGTGTACACTACCGAACACCGGTATGCATTTCTGTAGATTGTGTTGTTGTTTTAAATGCAAGTTTAAATGGGATGGAAGGAGCCTGGCTTTAGAGAGCTGACACCCTCACTGAGACTGAAATGGATCGCTGCCTCCCTGCCTCCCTCTATCCCTGTACAACACTCTCCCTGCTAACTCTTTCAGCCCCGGCCAAGTCACTCGGTTGATTTGCACTCTGCCCGAGAGATCAGGCAGGATTTGGTGCTACTCCCCTGGAGGTTTCCCCAGCCCAAGGCCTCAGGCTTACAAGGTGTGGAAAACAACGCCCAATGGGGCCGTCGCACCGCCTCTGGTGCGAGTGGAAGTCTGAGCGCAGGATGGTGGTCGGCACAGGACTGGCATGCCGGAAAAACCCATGCCTGAAACAAATCCCCTTTCTGCCGCTTCCATCATGTTGTCAGCTTGTCCTTTGGCTGCCAGTTCTGTGATTTCATACAGTCTGCTTTGAGGGAGGAAAAGCCCAGTGATGGGGGAGATAAACCCGGCATCGAGTTCCCAGTGAGGATTAATGCCAGCTCCTAAGACAGGGTCCCTTTTAGAAAACAATACTTCGGGGTTAGATCTTTGAATTGCTTTTTTCCCAGCTACTTCCCCACTTCATGTTCTGTATCACTTCAGCAGCATTTGTGCTCCTGGATTATCCCTATTGAACCAGGTAATTATTTTTTGACCCCTGAGTGGACTCTCCCCTCTCCATTATTTGGTGACTTCTCCACCAGGTACAACCAAATCCAACTATAGCTGATAGATCATATTGCCCATGTTCACACACAATGCTAAGCCTTGGTTTATGTTAACAATATTGGTGCTTTAGCCATGGATTTTCTTGCACATGAGCAAACCAACCACAGTTTTCTGTATTCTGGTTTGTTTCTCTCTGGCCTATTTTGCCAGTGTTTGTTCTTTAAGGTTGCTCTTGCTTGGACCCCTCTGTTTCAAGACAGACAGCAACACAAAGAAGCCACGAGTAAGCCACCGTTCTGGGGTCAGGTATCACAAGAGATCATACTTTAAACAAGGCCAACTTTGTAAGCTAGCCTCAAACCATGGCTTCTGTTTGTGGTTTGTAGCTGGTTAACAAACCAGACTTTGTTTGCAAGGATGAGCTTGGACACAGCAACATGGAGATTTCAACAAGCCACTGCGCGATTTAGCATTATATATGAATCAGACCACGATATCCCCAACTGCCAAAAGTGGCCAGAAATAGTATAATGTTACGTATCCCCTGACCTACACTGACTGGCAACATTCCTCCAGAGTCTCCCACAGAGATATTTTCCAACATCTACTACTGGAGATTTAAACATGGTACCTCTTGCATCCAACACAGGGATGCTGACACGGTACACCTTACTCCTGAGTACACTCCAGATCTTACATAGTCTGTGTGGTTCCCCCTCTTGCCTACCAAAGAAGGGATCGGGAGACATCGGAGTTCTGGACAGAGACTGGCAGCAGTGCAGAGCTGAAGCTTCCTCTTCCAGTGCACAAGTACTACTGGTTTGTGTATCCTGTACATGACAATGGTTGATCCCCAAGACTCAAGGCAGGGGAGAGGAGGCACATTTTTCCTTTCAAGGTGTCAGGGTCTGGGCAGCTCCAGGGCACCATCTGCTGGTCTAGCACCAGAATAACCCCCTTGGAAGATGCAAGAGTAGTCCCAGGCCGTGCTGTACCACCCGGGGCCTTGATAGGCGCTATCTGGGGGTCCTGGAGGCTGAGCTATATCAGGACCTGCCTCAGCAGCACCCACCTCCTGAGTGCCACCCTCGGCCCTGCTCCTTCTTCTGCCTTGCCTCACTTCATCTCGTCCTGCCTTGCCTTTCTGCTCTCACACGCTGCCTGCTTATCCCGCCCCAGGGCACCTGCTCCTTGCTGAGTTCTTTACCCAGCCACTGGCCTCTGCTGTGCCTCCGACATGGTCTGCCTTGCTCCACAATGTCCTCCTGCTTCCTGACTTGGGCCTGTTCTGTGGCTCCAGCTTGGACTCGCACTTGGACGGTGGACGGTGCTGCTACCTGGGTCCCAGGGCATCTGCCTTGTTACCTGCTGCTTGCCCCCCGGGCCAGGCACAAGGGCTGGGTTCCCTTCGGAGCAGTCTGTCAGGGATGCATAACAGCAGTGGGCAAAGCCAAGGAAGCCCTCTGGAGCCAGGGCAAGGCCAGAGCCAAAGCGGGGCAGGATCACTTCCTTATCTCCTTCCCACTTTGCCCCCGTCTAGTAGGTTGCTGGGGGAAGGACAGAGCACTCTTGTCAGGGACATGACGACTTTCTACATTAGGTCGGGGCTGCAGGTTGCCACCCCAGCTTAAAATATCTCAAACTGTCCTTCTGGGACAGGTTGCTGAGCCAGCAATTGCTGCTTCTCTGCTGGTGACTGACACCTGCAGCTTAGAACGTCTTAGCGTTTAACCAAAAGCCATGTTCTGTAGCCTACAACCATTGATAGAAGGGTATTATCATTATCGTTATTCTACCTGTTCCCAGTAGCAGGGCTGAAGGAGGCTCGCAACACCAAAAATTCATAACCCAATCAGCAAAAGTATTGGAATTATGAACAGCAGAATGAAAGGACCTGCCCAGTTCCCTTCCCTACGAAGCGGCCTTTTCCCATCCATTATGAGCAGCCGTGGCTCTTTCAGCCAAATCTGAGTGGCCAACCAAAGGGTCAAGGATAATAGATGTCTCATTATAATTTAGGTCCAGGCAGAATTAGGCAAGTTTATACTCCCTTGGTCATCAGGAACATCAATGCTCTCTTTTAGTAACTTTAAATTTTTGTAAGACTTAATGGTGTCTTTGCTGTATTTCGTTGCCGTGCTTTTATCTACTGCCCAGCAGGATTTGACTGTGGAGCAGTAGAGGAATCTAATAATAGCAACAGTAACAACAGTGCTAAGATGTGAGAAGGTGTGGCATACCAGGCCATTACTAGAGTCCATATATTTCCATTCTGAGAAGGTTTCCAGTGATCAAAGGGATGAAAATATTGCCTAATTCTGCATTTAATTGACCATAGTAAGCCCCCTGTTACTGTTGATAGGACATGCGGTGAACAGAGTTGCACCCAAGGTAATTGTTCCAAATTCCTTGCCGCAGGCCCATGTCATAGAGTCAGAGCATGTCAGTAGCGATATGGTAAAATTTGGAAAGTGAACTGCTTCCTCTCCCAGATAAACACAGATTGATCCTGGGATGCCTGATCAATGGGAATGGGGGAAAGTATTTGTGGAATCAATGACTGCATGTCACACTCCAGCATTTTCCTCTGTTTGTTCCACAAAGTTACCTAAAGGAGCGCCTGCGACCATATATGCCCTCCCTCCCCTTACGATCAGCAGCTGATGCTCTCCTCCGGGAACCCTCTGTGAGAGAAGTGGGGAGGGTGAGTACCCGGAGGAGGGCTTTCTCTGCGGTGGCTCCCCATCTACGGAATGCGCTCCCCAGAGAGGCTCACCTGGCACCGTCTTTTTTTGCTTTTCGGCGCCAGGCAAAGACCTTTTTATTCAAGCAATATTTTAAGTGTTAAATTATTTTAGGTTTAAAGTTTTGATTAGTTATTTTTATATTGTATTGTATGTTTTAATTCGGACCATGAGATGGGCCAGTTTTTAATATTGTGTATGTTTTTAATATTGTGTATGTTTTCTGGGATGTTGTAAGCTGCCCCAAGGCTTGTGGCAAGGGGTGGCATATCAAATTGTTAATAAATAAACCCATACTGGGAACAGCTACAGCTAGGGGGAGAGTTCATTTAGTGCCCTGGAAGTAATCAGTCCTCCTCCAGCTTTTATCACCCCGTACTCACAAGGAACTTGGAGGGAGACACCCCTGGATTATAGATTCCCCATCTCCAGAAGCCCTCCTACAGTCTCTGAAATGTCCTTGTGCCTGCTTGGCAAGCAGTTTTGCTTCAGGTTTATTGGCTTGTCACAAAGCACTATCTCCACAGAAGTCCTTTTAGCTCTTTCCACCATGATTTACTGAACTCCAATGGAAAATTGACCCATCCTCTCAATAAATCAATGCTAGGAGCATGAGAATTCAGTCCAGAAAGGAGCTGGTCTGGCTAAGGTTAAATGTGCATGGACCAACTTTGGTGCCTTCCTCCTTACTCCCAGCCTGTCAGGGTTCCCAGGGATTAGTCTTACTTCCTGTCTCCATTACAGCTCCCCTCGGAGAGGCTGGGCACCTGGCACCGAAAGACCTGGCACCGTATGCATGGCCATTCCATTAGGCTGATCCACGGCCTCTTCAATGGCGTGTCACGTTGGTAGCCGTTCCTCCCAATCCATGGTAGCAGTATACTTGGCCTGCCAACTCACTGTTCGCCCCTTCACCATGTTCTTCCTTCACCTGATGATTAATAAAAGCATGCTTAAAGGATGATTAATTAAAGCATCCTTGGACAGGGCACCCAGTTTGAGTATCTCCTGATGACCCACAAAAACACTGGGGCTGCCCCGATCCCATTACCACACCAGCCATTGGCTTAGCTACTCAGCTGGATGTTGTGTGCCTTTGGGGCAATATTTATTTATTGTTGTAACCCTCCCCATTAGTTACACGACTTCCTGGGCAGGTTACAACAATAAAACCATATAATACAATATAAGAACACAGATCACATTGCAACAAAACATCAACACAATAAAATAATACAAAAGCATCTACTTAACTCGTGAGTTCATAAAAGTCATACCCAGCTGTTAAAATGCCCAATAAAACAGGTTAACAATTAAAATATTGTCAAAATATTTATTTGCTGGAAGCCGCCCCGAGGCTTATGCGAATGGGGTGGCATACAAGTTTCCCAAATAAATAAATAATATAATATAATAAAAAGGGTACCAAAAAGGGTATAAAAAGGGTGCCAGGAGAACCTCTCTGGGGAGTTTGTTCCAAAGTCAGGGTGCTACTCCCAAGAAGGTCCTTCTTGTCACCACTCTCCATGAGGAGAGGGTTCCCTCAGAAGGACCTCAGATGCAGATCAAAGGTGCCAGGCAGGATTGTACAGGAAGAGTCTCTCCTTTAGATCCCCTTTAAAGCCCAAGCCATTTAGGGCTTTAAATTGGCATCTTGAATTGGGCCCAGACCTCAATTGGTAGCCAGTGAAGATGGTAGAGAACTGGCAATATGAGCCAGTTCCTGCTGAATGTAGCCTCTGGAGGAACTCCAAGCAGCCCCTTTAACATATTCATGATCATAATAATAATAAGTCTTTCTTCGGCTGCCTATATGCTTTTTATCTTCTTCTTCCCCAGTACTCAAGTCATTCTCATCAAAATCACACAGAGTGCTATCCCTTGCTTCAGGGTCCTGCTCCTGCTGAATAATGAGTGCTTTGACCTCACGATGTTTAGGCATGTTTCCAATGACCAGACTAATGGATGAGATGCTTTATTATGCCTGCCCGATCATGGGGGACCTCACTACAAACCAGCATCCAGGAAAGTGTTGCATACCAGGCTGCTACTGAGCCATTCTGAGTGGCCTCCCAGTGACAAAGAGACAGTGTTTCTTAGATCAAGCACGTGCACACACACACACACACACTACAGTTAATCATACCACTGGTCCATGAAACCTATAATTATAGGACTGGTCTTGCAAGGTCTGTCCAGAGTCTCCAGCAGAGGTCTCTTCTGGAACTGCTGCCTGAGCGTCTTCACTGGAGATTCTGGGAACTGCCTCTAGCGCCTTCTCTTTCATGGAGTAATTCCTGCTTCCCCTACGCAAGCCACTTTCCAAAGAGAAGTCAAATCCTGGCATCCTTTGTGACAGCTGAGAAGGCTGCCCATGAACAAGAAGAGGTGCCATGCTTATCAGCCCATCTACATGGGGTGTCCAGAAGTTGGTCATGCCATAATCTCATCCTCATCATGCACCTAGACCAGGGATGGGGAATATGTGGCCTTCCAGGTGTTGCTGGACTACAACACCCATCATCCATCACCATTGACTATGCTGACTAGAATTGATGGTGTTGCAGTTCAACAGTGTCTGGAGGTGGCCAGTCCCTGTCCTAGAAAAACAATGAGGCAGAAAATGCATTGTTGCTTGGTGTATGTGCATCCCAGGATTCAGATTATGGATATAGGACATCAGGAACACATACCATGGATATCTCAGGTTTGAACAACCCCATTTTCTCTTAGTTTCACAATGTATGCAAGCCCCTTGGACTGCAAGAAGATCAAACCAGTCAGTCTTAGAGGAGATCAGCCCTGAGTGCTCTTTAGAAGGCCAGATAGTGAAGATGAAACTCAAATACTTTGGCCACCTGATGAGAAGGAAGGACTCCCTGGAGAAGAGCCTAATGCTGGGAACAATAGATGGCAAAAGAAGACGTGGATGGCAGAGGATGAGGTGGCTAGATGGAGTCACTGAAGCAGTCGGCATGAGCCTAAGTGGACTCCGGGGGATGGTGGAGGACAGGAAGGCCTGGAGGAATGTTGTCCATGGGATCGCGATGGTTCAGACACGACTTTGTGACTAACAACAACAACAACCTAACCCTATTACAGATAGATCTATCTCACTAGCTCAGTGAGTCAAATTCAGCCATAATCACGCTCTCCCTTCCAACGCAACACAATGCAACACTTATTTTTGTTGTTGCTATTAAATTGCTATTACACACCACCCATCCTTCACTTTACTCCAGCCCTTCCCTCCACAAAAGAAGAACATCCTTGCAAGGCCATTCTAGGGATTAAGATGAGATGTTTTGGTGTCTTAGGAAGCACCAGCCTGTAAGTGCAGTCCATGTGAAGTTTCTCTTGAAAATTTCTCCAAAGAAGGTGATGATGTTAGGCACGCCAACCTCTCCTGTTGCAAATATCAGCTCAGGCAAAAGTTAGCCCTAGACCATACACAGTGAAGACTTCTAAATGATCTTCGGTACTCTAAAAATGTGACATCTTCCTTTAGCCTAATCCAATATAGCAAAAGCCAAAGAGATGATTGAACATGTTCTGTTGAGCGCTTTCACAGGCAAAGATACTGATGGAAAGAAGATGTTGACCGGAAATGTTGACCGGGCACCTGTGGCTTTGTCGTCTTTGTGCCTGCCCATCTCATTTCAGGGATCACTCCATCTGAGCCAGTAGACCTTTTTGGGTTTCACTGCCCACATGCTTAACTATCAGCCCAATATCCACACTTAGCATGCTGTAATCATAATTGGCAGTGCATATTTGACCTTCAGCTTCCTCTGAATATTGATTTGTATGCCGCAGTGTACCTTCGTGTGTGCCGTATTCCAGGCCGATGCGAGGAAATGGCTTTGCCTGTGTGCATGTCCAACAAGAAGGATGGGAGTGAGCAGCTGTCTGTTTGCCTTTCCCTTTATTGATCCACTGCCAGTAACTTCACTTGGAGTTTTGTCCGAGGATCAATAATAGGATACAAATCATTCTGCAAATCCTATAAGTTTATTAAGCCAGGGAACTCATTAATATTGCATCACAACCCTTGCACAGTTTAGCTTGAAAGGCCGGCCTGTTTTGCCGTGCACAGTTTTGCTTAATACTTCATCATCCTTAGCAGCAAGCGCTTCCCAAATGACGCGCCTGTTATTTTGCTAATATTTAAAGAGCGCAATGCAGCCCCTTTTAATAATGCATCCATTTTGCGCGTGTGCGTGCACGTTAATGAAGCCACCTGAAGTCTGCGAAGCGGCGACAGCAACAATATCCTCACGCCATTTCTTGTGTTTCAGTCTATTGTGAGAAAGGTCAAGTAGTTTCCTGAGATAAAGTGGATTTGCAAATTGTGTCAGCAGAGCTGTTTTCTTTGAAAGATCATTCATTTCTGTCTTGAAAATTTGTTAAGTATAACAAAGGAGTTGCCGCTTGTGTCCTGAATAATGGGGTGTGCAGTTGCAAATGGGTTTTGCAGAAGAAAAGAAGCTCCTCCGTGTCAGTTTTGTTCAACTGCATTAAAAAGAGGGGAAACAAAGGGAGGGGAGAGGAAAAGGTGGAATGGAAAGAGGGGGGAAAGCTAGCGTTAGCTTCAGGCAATTGAAGATGACTGCCTAGGCTGGGAAAGCTATGAAATCCAAAATAGAGTCAAACAGCCTCAGATTTCTGTATACCTGACCTGTGGATTTTGCAGTAAGCTGGCATATTTGTTATCATGCAAATTCAATGAACCTGCAGGTGAATTTCTTTTCTTATTTCTGGATCCATACGCAGATCCATACCCAAAATATGAAAATTACTGGAAAATATGTACCATAAAAAACATTTTCTACCTCTCTGATCGGTCTTCAGATGTGTGTGTACACAGACATGCACTTTGTTCATTGAATGTATGTTGAGCAATGAGAAACCCAAAAAGGTCATGTGCCAGTAAAAGCTAGGAAAATTGTGGCAAACTATTTTGTGAAATATCCCAAAAGGGAGCAGAACCTGATTCCCACAATAAGCAGCTTCCATAATGAAAGGTGCTTGATAATCTCTAAAACTCGCACACAGAATGCATTAAACAAAATTGGCATATCCCTAAACTGCGGAAGTATTTTACGGTGCTTGTGATGGATTGTTTTTGGCTGAAATTACATTAGCTGCTATATTTCGCCGCCTGGAAAATGTTGAGGCTCTGCAGAGGAAGAGGTTGGAAGAAGTGATAAAAAGGGGAGATCTGACTGGCAAAGAGCTCTGCAAACGAGTATGCTTGATTGTCCCTCATTCATACACACACCTGGTTGCCTATGTCTACTCACCTGACAAGTGGTTGTTTGAACATAGGGCTCAGAAGCACTGTGAAGCACCAGGAGGAAACGCTTTACATTGCTGGTAGGTGTGAATGAGCAATGAACCATGTACTATGGTTTAGATTAAAAGAACATGTGTTTTGCTGCAAAATATGGATGACTGAAAATAGAAATGCAGTACAAAACAGATATGAGGCCAACAGCATTCGTGATGATTCCCAGTAAAAAGAGCTGTCAATAAAGACATCAGCATAGTTTCCATCTAGCCTGAAGTGCGTGATCCTGCCTAATCTTGGAAGCTAAGCCAGGTCGGGCCTGCTAAAAATCTGGATGGGTGACTTAAATATTGTGAACCAACCAGAGAGCTTTGATTATGGGTGGTGTAGAAATGTAATGTGATGATGATACAATGATGATGATGATGATGATGATGAAGAAGAAGAAGAAGAAGAAGAAGAAGAAGACAACAAAAGGAAAGAAAGAAAGAAAGAATGAGGAGTTGATAAAATAGGGTGGCATACAAAGTTGGAGGAGAAACCTATTACCATACAGAGAAGCAAGTGAACCAGGAAAGCAAAAGCATACCCAGAAAAGCTGAACATAACAGAGCAACCCAGCATGCATGTTGTGGGATTTGGGTTGGCATGAGTAAAGGAGGTTTAGACCTAAAGGAGCAGGGAGAGAAAGACTGAGGGGGGACATGATCTCCCTCCATAAGTACCTCAAAGGCTGTCACAAAGAGGAAGGTCAAGATCTCTTCTTGCTGGTGCCAGAGTGTAGGACATGGAATAACCAACACAAGTTGCATCAACCCAGATTCAGGCTAGAGATCAGGAAAAGCTTCCTCACTGTCAGAGCAATACAGCAGTGGAACCAGCGGCCTAGAGAGGTGGTGGCTCTCCCACACTAGAGACCTTCAAGAAGAAACTGGGCAGCCCTCAGAATGGGATGGTATAACATGATGTTCTGCAACAGCAGGGGGATGGACCCGATGGTCTTCATGGCCCCTTCCAACTCTACTATTCTGTGATTCTATGATTATCACAATCATCATTATTATTAGTTACATTTATTTATTTATTACAACATTTATAGGCCGCCCCATTGCAACAAAGCCTCGGGGCGACTAACAACATAGGTTAAAATACAAAAATACAAGAATAATACAAATATTAAAATAATTTATCCCTCCCCACTCCTCGGTGCATCTCGGCCACTAAATATAAATAAATTAAATATCCAGAACCCATATAAATGAAAAACCACCTAAAATATTACCCCTAACCAACAAAACCACAACATACATGACTACTAAACAAACAACAGAAAACCTCAACCAAAACCAACATTAACAGTTAAAATAGGACTTAAATAAAAAAGGTCTTCGCCTGGCACCGAAAAGCATATAACGACGGCGCCAGACGAACCTCTCCAGGGAGCACATTCCATAGTTGGGTTACATTTATAACCCACCTTGCTTCTTCTTGCTCAAAACCCGTGGCAGCTTACCAGGTTCTCCCCTTCTCCGTTTTATCCTCACAACAACACCCTTGTGAGGTAGGTTGGGCTGAGAGGCCGTGACTGGCTCAGTCACCCAGTGAGTTTCATGGTTGGGTGAGGACCAGAACCCAGATCTCCCAGAATCCCAGTCCAGTACTCTTGTCTGCGGGACCACACGACAGCGAATTACTTGGGATGGCGACCCTTCCTGTCCTTCTTTCGTCAAGAACCCATCTGTGAACCCCACAGATGACCTTTCTGAGGAACTTATGGAGAGCTGCTCATGGCGCAAGTGAGGTGCCGAGCACTCAGGTGGCTTTTCTCTCGCAGAGCTTCCGCTTTTATGATGTCTGCTTTCTCTTGCTTTGCCTTGCCCAAGGCACTGAATCACACACACCCCACAAACCCTGAGTGTACAAGTTTAAGCCGTCCAATTTGAAATGCATTACTCTTTTATAGTCAAATATCTGCAAGGCATAAAATATACAAATTGAAATGCCACTTTTAGATGTAGCTGAAATTCTAAAGCTTTCTCTGGCCAAGGGCTACTTCTTTCGTTGTGCTGCTGACAGAGAGCAGAGCTTTGTCTCTGAAATGCCATTGTCCATCAGCCCAGGCCCCTTGGCTCTGCTTCCTTTTAACTCTGGTATTATTTTGATTTGCCCTCGTTTGCTCAGCCACTGACCTCCCTGCTTTCTCCTGACTTGTGTTGGGAGCAGCCATGTTTCAGTCAACCGAGCTCCTCTGCAGAGATTGATTCTGCCTCCGTCCAACTTGTGTGCAAAGCTTAATCGTAATGTGCCAGTGGGTTTGCTCTGCAGCATGAGAGCTATTTGAAATATGTATAAAAGCGTCTTTCAGAAAACCTGAACCATATTCTATAACAATTACTGGTTGCCATGGTCCTATTTATCCCTTTCAAATGGAATGGGAAAGTGAAACCACCAAACACCCATGCGAATTGGAATGCATTCTGTCCCTACCAACTTCTCAGCATATAGTAGGGGAAAAATAACATTCTGCCTCTTTCTTTCTTTCTTTCTTTCTTTCTTTCTTTCTTTCTTTCTTTCTTTCTTTCTTTCTTTCTTGCAGTATCTATACTCCTTCAAAAGCATTAGAGTAGAATTCTTCTGTGTTTGTAAAAACAAAGAAAGTATTCACCTGTGCATATTTTCTCTCTCTCTCTCCAGTACACACACAACTGTGCACACACAGCAATTTTGTAGAAAGACTTCGTCAGCACTCGGAAAAGGGGCATTGTATTCATGCCACTCATTTAACCCATTTTAGGATGACTCTCAACTTACTTGTGTGACTCTCGAGCACCACCTGAAAGCTAAGCTTAAGAGCTCAGCAAGGTCCCTCAGTCTCCACCTCTAAACTTGTCCCATCTCAAGCCTCTCTCAGGTTGTGCATCTTTTTCCCAACCCTAGCACAAAATATCCAGTCTTCGTGCACATTTTTGAAAAGCGTGCATTCCCTGAACAGCGACTTCCATATTTATGCATGCCTTCCTTTGCACACAACTCCTGAGCTCATGTGGTGTCCTGCACCAGCAGGGGGTTGGACTCGATGGTCTTCATGGCCCCTTCCCACTCTACTATTCTATGATTCTATGAGTCTTTCATTCGGAAAAGAATACAGTTTGACCACAAAAATGTATAGAATTAATGTGAGTGCTGGGTCTGCACTTGCCTTCAAGAGGGGTAAATCGCATAAATCCTGGTCTGAAACAAACAGGGACAGATTTCTTCCATGTGTATAATGAAAACCAATGAATGGGAGAGGTCAATTTCTTCTTACGTTCATGTGGGCAGCCCACAGGGCTGCAGTAAGTGCCCAAGCCAACCCCTTCTAGCAAATTTACACACTCCTCTGCCTCTTCTCTCATTTTGCTTCTCCACTGGCTGGGAAAAGGAGAATTATTTCTCTTATTCATTATGGAAGGAAAGCTGCCTGGAGCGAAAATGTATGAATGGGAGGAAGAGCAGCCCAGAGGGTTCCAGCTCTCAAGCAGTATAGAAACATGATACATAAGTGAAAGTAGTAAATAAAGAAAGCATAGAACTGCGAATTCGGGGGAAGTGTGAAGGAGGAACTATGGATGGAAGGCAAGAGTGAGAATGAGTGTGTGTGTGTGGAGCGGGGTGAACAAGGAGAGAAAGAGAAGACTTGTTTGGGGCTTTGTAGTTCTAGTTTGCTGAAACGATGGATGAAATGTGCTTGCATTTGCATGTATGTTTGGAAGGGAGGGAGGGACGAAGGGAGGGATTCAGCGATGTTCAGATTCTCTAGGGGAATGGAAATCCCAGGATTCCTTACCCTGACTGTAGTTTGGAAACACATGGAAAAGAATCCTTTAACCAAGAGAGACATCATCCCTGCTTTCCAAATGCTTGGGCATTCTGGATGAGGTTTAGACAACCGCCATCCGCTAGCAAAACGCCTTAAGGAAAGTCAAAGATGATGTGGAATTCCAATTAGGGAAAGGGGTACAGAGTGCCAAGTTCAGAGACAATTGCAAAATGCAATGCACCGACAGATGTGGAATTAGAAGTGCCACAAGCCACCATCTTCTGCTTTGTTCTTACTTTGTGATGAGGCAAATGTGTCCTGACCCTGCTTGCTTGTTTGCTCGCTTTTGGTTCTGAGATCTGTTTTAGTTTTGCTTTTTGCAGAACAGTACTAGCTAACTAAATCTAGTGCAATGAGTGTAAATGCATACGTATTTAACAGCCAGTGCCCCAGACTCCCTCATCACTGTTTCAAACTCTGTGTGCTTATGGATGAAATACACCAGGCTCTCCACCTGCATCATCCAGTGCCGCATGAATAGAGGAAGCTGTTCCTTGTTACGAGGACACTTTACAGCCATGCAAAAGACGCTGATTAGGGAGAGACCAAAGAGGCTAAGTCTGGAAACCCAACTTGAAAGTGTCATGATAGTGGTAGCGTTGCTCCAAGTGTGCAAGCTCAGTGTGCAAACTTTTCCTTTCTCTGTTGCAGAGCACCCTCCAGAGGAGAAGTTGTGCACTGCAGGGAGGGAGGAAGGGAGGGATTGGTTCCACCCTGTTCCTCTGAAATCCTCCCCCACCCCAAAATGCCTTGGTTCTAGATGCACAAAGTTGGATTTGAAAGTTGAAAGTTGCAAACTTGGATGTGACGTCTACCCTGCACTGGGATTTATTTATTTTTTGCGGTGTGGGGGGGGGAATGTGGCTGTCAGGGTTAAGCATCCTCCTCTCTCCTGTCTTTGAGGTTGCTTTTTGGGGAAGATGAGCCCATCAAGGTACAGCTTTTAGGCAGAACAAGCTAACATCAGATGCTGAGCATGGTAAATATTTATATTACATTTACTGTATTACATTTGTATCCTGCCTGTTTCCTCTGGCAAAGAACCCACAGAATTCTCACTTGCACAAGTCTCTTCTTCATTTATCCTCACAACAACCCTGTGAAGTAGGCTAGGCAGAGAGTCAGCAACTGGCCCAAGGTCACCCAATGGTCAAGCGGGGGCTAGAACACAGACCGTGCCAATCCCAGGCCAATGCTCCATGGTGGCCGGCCTCACAGCAGCTGCTTCTCCCAAGCCCATCCACCCATTCCCACCTCCTGATCTGCTTGTTCAGGGGTCCTGGTTGCTTGTTGCTGGCCTGCTCTGGCCAGCCATGTCAGCTCCCCCCAGTCTGGCACAGGCCGCAGCTTTAGCCTCGATAATTGTGTGTGTGTGTGGTTTGCACACGTGACACACTAATGCAGTACCACAGGATTTCTTTGTGTGGATGATGTCCTGGCATGGGGCAGAATGACAAGCGAAGGGTCCTTGGAAAACAGTTCTGTGGGCCAAGTTGTGCACTGACCCCCCCTCCCACAACTGTCCAACAGTCTTCAGCTGCAATGCAAGTTGTCTCATCCCCATATTTGAAGCAACATTTCAATGGCTAGTCCTGTTCGGTTCTCTCTGTTGAGCTTTAATCTGGATGCTCTGATTTGCTTTCAAAAGCCAGTGTAGTTTCATTGTCAGAATGTTGAACAGGGATATAGGAGATTTGGGTTCTAGTCCCTGCTTGGCCACAAAGCTTACTGGGTGGCTTTTGGGCCAGTCACTGACTCTCAGCCTAACCTACCTCACAGGGTTGTTGTGAGTACAAGCTTGAGAGAAGGAGGAGAAGGATTGTGTTAGCCCCGTTAAATTCCTTGAAGGAAAAAAGCAGGCCATAAATGTATAAATGAAATGGTTTTATTTTAGTTGAACTTTGTTCTTGTTTAGATATTATAATATAGGATTTTCTTCTTTGGTCTGCCAGCTGGTGAAGTGCTTTCCTAAATGATGGGGTAAAAATCCATTTAACAAAAGGTGGTTCCCTCATGACCTTTGCCTCAAACAGCAGGATGCTTTGGGCAGTATCAGGCCTTTGTTCTGCGCAGCACTAGGACAAAAGAGATGACTGCATACTAGTGATAAGACAATACTAAAATGGGGAACTGCAATGGGAAAATGCCTGTGTCAGAATGACTCCTTCCATTCTCTTCAAAACATGATTGCGTTTCTGCAGCCATAGATGAAATACAACAGCAGGGACCAAACGATATAACAAGGGATTTGGGGCAATATTCGCAATAATGTACAGTGAAAACAAAAGATCTTGATATTAAGCCTAGTTATTAAGAACTGGTCAGCAGAGTTATGAAGATCGTCCCCCACACCGTGGTGGCAACCGCAGGAATCAATGTGTCTCACTGAGCTTAAAAGATGTTGTAGATCAGAAGTGCCAAAGTGCAGTTTTGGAGAATGTTGCCCTTAGGAAGCAGATGACACACAGCTGTATTTCTCCTTCACATCTTGTGGATGGGCTAAACTGGTGTCTGGACCCAACAAAGGACTGGATGAGGAGCAGCAGCCTGAAGTTCGGTTCAGGCAAGACTGAGATGCTCTTGCTGGGTGATTCCCTTGGCCAGATGGAGGGTGTTGAGCCGGTCCTAGATGGGGTTGCATCTCCCCAAAGGAACAGGTTCATACCTTATGGTGCTCCTTGCTCTATCTTCATCCCTTGAGACTCAGGTGGCATTGATGGCTTGGAGTGCCTTCCACCAGCTTCGCCTGGCAGAGGTTATGGGATCTGGATGAGGTCACTGGAGAGGTGGGTGTGGGGTTGGGTATACTCGGGGGCGGGGGCGGAGGACAGGAAAACCTGGAGGAATGTTGTCCATGGGAAGAGTTGGGCACAACTTTGTGAATGAACAACAACAAACTACCCAGAGAGCTTCAGCTATGAGGCAGTGTAGATATGAAATTAACAACAGTAGCAACAATAATCATAATTCTTCCTTAGATTTTTTGCCTATGCTGTACATACCGGGCATGTGCACAAGACCTGTGTGAGACGACCTTATGGCACCCTGACGGAGATGTCACCCTGGGCTCTGGGCTAGTGAGCTGCCAGTTGCCCAAGGCATAGCTGCCCTGCAAAGCAGGCCAGGTATGCCAGGTATTCCAGGTCTGGGGTCACTCAGACTGGAATGCTAACAGCACCAGCTGCGGTCCATCCAGTCTCCGCTGATGCTGGAAAAGCCATGCCATGCCACTGGATGCTCTGGAGCTGCTGCATCTTCTGTGCTTCCTCACACCCCTGCCACATGCCTGCTGGAGGTCCCTGCCAGCAGCCAGGCCTGCTGGGGAAGCTTGCACCGAATGCCAGAATGGGGAAGCAGCATTTTATTGTGGAGTCCAGTTGAAGAAGGACTGTGGAGATCTGGACCAGATGCTTGTGACTGATGCCATCATCCAAATCCTGGGATGAAGAGGGGTGGATGGACAGGAACTCAGGGGCCGGGGGGAGGGTGTAACTCAGACTGAGATGCACTGAGGAGCTGATGAAGGAAGGTCCCCCACGGCATTGTTTCTCTCGGACTTCTTTGCATACCGGGCTGTCTGCCCATTTCTACGGTTTGTGGCTTGTTGCTTTGCTTTAGTTCTTGGTGAGTTTCAACCCACAGCTTCTTCTGAAAGAACCTGAAGAAATCCATTGGCATTCACTCCTTGCCCACTGCCACACTTTTTCCTCTACAGTTACTCTTTTGAGGGATGAGTCAAAGTAATCAAATTTACTTTGAGTGTGTGTGTGTGTGTGACCTTTAAAAATCAACCAGCATTTTTTGCGCTTTTCATTTGTTTTTTAGCTTCCAGGGGTGTGAGATTGTGGCAGAGGGAATGAAATGTAATTGGCAGATTTTAGAATATTATAGAAAGTCACTGAAGTTCTCAAACTTCCTACAGCATGACATTTTAGCTGAAATAGACATTGAAAGAAAAAATTAACAATAAATGAAACAGTGCTGGTTATATTCAGGTTTCATTAAAGCTTGTTATGTTCCCAAACTACAAATTCTGAAAGGAAGAAAAAGAATTTTATCAAGGAAGGGCATAATGGGGTAGGGTCGTTTTTAATTCTGTGGATCCATATTTTTATCCGTGAGCCACTGGGTTGACTTGATTTTTCATGGAAGGGAGGGTATACATGTCTAAATAAATAAAATACTAATATAGGGCAGCCAGTGTGGTGCTTGAGAAATGGGAAACAGCTTGAGAGGGGACAAAAACCAGTGAGCCAGTGTGGTGCAGTGGTTAAGAGCATGGGACTGGGACTCAGACGACCTGGGTTCTAGTCCCCGCTCAGCCATGGAGCCAACTGGGTGACTTTGGGCCAGTCACAGACTCTCAGCCCAACCCACCTCACAGGGTTGTTGTTGTGCGGATAAGATGGAGGAGGAGAATGATGTAAGCTGCCTTGAGCCCTTTGCAGGAAAAAGGTAGGATATAAATCCAAAAATAAATAAAATAAATAAATAATAAAAACATGGATTGTTGACAACCAGCAAATTAAATTCACGTAGCTCCAGGATGCTGTTGGAAGGTTAGTGATAAACATGGGAGGAAAGTTACACAAGGACTGAGTTTGCCAACTTTGAAGAGGCCCTCTTAAAAGTTACCAGAACAATTGCTAAAAAACTGAACAGATGTTCACCACTGAGTTCTTACCAGTTGTGTAATACTGTGGCTAGAACATCATTGTGGTTAGAACATCATTGCTCCAGTCTGCTTGTACATCTGCCTCTGGTTCTGGCCGAGACATCAGAGGCTGTTGAGAAGGAAGAATGGCAGATGACATTGCTGACTTGCTCCCCGGGGGCCAATGGCAGTGGGAATGTCCCCATGGATGGTGCCTTGCTCAATGGCTCTCAAAGTCCTGGTGGTGAAACTGGTAGTCATGGCCAATACTGCGGACCTTCACATCTTTCCATAGCTGCCCTTGTGTTGACTTTGCAAGTCAGAAGATCTCTTGGATTTTGATGTGTCTTTAGGCTCCAGAATAACTTCACACCTCAAAGGCTACCTGCTAGCTCCTCCTGAGCTGGAAGGACCATGAAGAGTAACAGGTGCTTTGCCAGATGTAGCTCCTGTCTCCTGACTCTTTTAGCTCAGTCACCACTTGTAAATAAAAAAGCTGCACAGAGGCTGATCCACACACCAAAGGGTTTCTATGCATGGCACAGATTTGGCCACTTTCTCCATACATTTGCAAGCCCCACAAGAAGAAAATGGAATGCTGCAGGACCATACAGAGAGTGTCTTGCTTTTATTGAAGCACGCTCCGGGACAAGACCATGTTCAAGACCAAAACATGTTCCAGTCCAGTCGGGGGTCAAGTTGAGGCCAGAACAGTCAAGATAGCAAGCAAAGGCCAAAATATCATCAGAGAGCGACACATGTTGCACAGTCTACAAGCAGAGGAAAGCAGTTATCCAATGGTCAGGAGCAGAGAGCATCAACCATGGGTCAAGGGCTAGGAGACAAGGAAGAAGACGTTGGAGCTGAAAGAAGAGTGTTTGCTTTCTCCCCTCAAGGACTGGCCAGGCAGACACAGAGGTGCTTTGTTAGATCCTGCTGAGCTTTGCCCAGGCTCAGTTGTAGCACCATAGAACTCTTGGTTCTGAGCTCTACTCATGAGGAGTCGTTTTGCAAAGGAACATTGCTCATGGGAGCTCTGGGGGTTCTTCAGACTGCCTCAGGAACCTACAACTATCTCTTCTGTGGGACCAGACTTTTCCTAGTCTGGTGACAGTTTCTGGGAACTCTGGTCTTCCTCTAAGGAGAACTCCTGTAGTGGAGAATGCCAACTACATCTAGGGCAGAAGTTGTCCATGGGTTGAATTCTGGTAGAGCAGAAGCATCCGCTTCTTCTTTTTCATTTCCACTGCCTATTTTTGGGAGGCAGATGTTCCCCCAAGGACCCGCACTTGGCATTTCCCAAACAGCACGACTACTGCATCACCTCATAGTATTGTTCTCAGGGCCCATTGCTGGGGTCACGGGAACATTGTTGTCTCTCACTGCTGGCTCTCAGGAGAAACATGGCCACAATAGGTAGGCCTCCCCTCAGGGCACAGCAGCCTCACTCCACTTTTGAGATCTGCAAATGGAGAAGCAGCTCTTGCGAAAATGTTGGCTACACCATATATACTTCTTGCCGTGTGTCATAGACTCCAAGCAGCTGCTTCCTTGGGAAGCGAGTGCACTTCTTCCAGCGTGAATCGGGTATGATGCGGCTGACAATATGAAGAAGAAAAACAAAAGTCATTTCACTGATTTTGAATACAAAAGAGAGGGTCCAATTCAAGAGCGGCTGTACTGGAATAAGCGCCATCCCCCTGTTTCGTGCCAGTGTCTGTTATTCCCCTCCCCTTCCATCCTTGATGGCGGTAAACTTGCACTTTGGATGGTTTCATCGCCTGCATAGTAGTGGGCAAAATAAAACACCCTGAATGTGATTTTGGTGACTTAAGTGGTTTGTTTGCTACAGCTTGTAAAGTTGTGGAAATATTTATGATCCCCACAGTTCAGTGATTCCAGTCCAAAGAGAGGGACTCCAGCGTAAATCCCTTTGGAATCAGTGGATCATTTCCAACCTGGTGCAAGTGCTAACATAAATTATGTGATGTTTATGTGCTGGACCTCTACCCCAAGGCCAGTAAGGTTAGCTGGCATGACGAGGATTCCTGGGAAAGCTGGAGGGTTTTTTATGCTAGAGCAATGTACTTTGCATGAACAATAATGACACACTGGATGCTGCCCACTGGAGAGTCTGATTAGGCACAGCTCTTTTCCCCATTGATTTCAATGGGATGTGATGTTTGGCCAACTTCCTGTGGACCAGGAGTTTTGGAGACATTCAAACAACCGTTTGTGGTGTCGCTTTTGTCAAAGCCTCAATAGGTGTAATGCTAGAGCTATTTTAGCATATCCTGTGATTATGTGAAAGCAATGGATTACCTGACTGACTGACTGATTTTCGTTCACCGTTGAAGCCTTTGGAATGAATTGGTTGAGAAGCTAGATAATTTTTTCTGAATGTATTTTTTCCTGATTAGGATATAAATTATATCAAATCGGTTGCTAGATCCTTGATGGTGGTTAAGCATTGTATTGTTCTTCTTTAAATGACTACTCTGGACTAGGAGGTTGGAGCAAGAGGTATTTTGCAAAATTAAACCTGTTTCACCTGAACATGTTTTAACTAGTTAATAAGAAACTTCAAAAAAGGCAAAAGACAAAACCCTGAGGTCAATGAACAGTCTTTTTGTAAAGCTAGTATTTGATGTTTAAATTTGTTTGGGGGGGTTTGTCTATAACATAAGTTTTAATAACCTAGCTCAAATGCAGATTTCTAATTTTCAATTAACATAGGAATAATTTTGTTTGCTAAAATAAAATAAATGAATGAATGACAAGTCTGAACCATGAAATGTTCTAGGAAGAGCTTTTTAAAAACAAATTCCAAATTTTTCAAACAAAAAATAATCATGTGGCAACTGTATAGCTCAAGCTTTAAGTATTAACTTTTAACCTTTGACCTTACAGATTTTAACCAATGAAATGTCTCTTTAAACTTTAAAGGAAACAATGATAACGAGCGCCTGGCGATTGCTAGACAGCGAATTCCATATCGGCTTGGTCGAGTAGTTGATGAATGGCTACTCGACAAAGGTAAAAACATTGATTAAAACTTCAAATAAAAAAATAATTTGAACATAACCGAGTAGTGCTTCATTGTAACACCAATAAACATAAAACAATAAATTTTTCAGTAAAACTAAATTAAAAACAAATTTTAAACAGTAAAATGTAGAGTAAATATTTGCATACCGTGTATATAATAATTTCGATACATTTTAGTGGTACCGCCTGTTTAATAATCTTACCCTGTTAACTTAAGGTTAAAGGGACTGTTAAATATAATCCACTAATTCAATCTATGAAGGTACTCATAGCAAACATTAACCAAAACTGATAAATCATTCATAGATTATGCTACATGTTCCATCATCTAAATTCTTAACTAAATATCTATATATGTATGTAGTTATGAGATCTTCATTACGGTCCTGAAGCAAACCAGCAGAAACAAAAATCATTGTTTAAACTGTAGGTTATCTTAAATAGTGGGCAATATAATTGCCAAACAAGATGAAGTCCCTTTAACGTTTGCTACCTTCTAAGGGGATTTTGGAACAAACACTAATTAAAAGAGAGCTTAAAGTTGTGTGCATGCTTTTATTATGAGCAGAAACCAATCTGCACAAGAGAATATTATGTTTATTAATACTTCTACTAATAATGGGTTTGCATTGATGAGGATTTCTGTTTCAAATAGCAATGTGACATGACTCTTCATTGATATGTCTATCATTCCTTGAAATTGCTTTTACATCCAAAACTTTTCTTTTAATTTTCTTGTTTTTTTCCTTTTCGTCAATGGCCTTGCTGAAAGACAATCAGACATTTCTGTTTTGTTTGGTTTTGTTTTGTTTTTAGCATTCCTTTTCAATTTTGAAATGCTCAGTATACAGTATGTAACCCATGCCTCCTCAGTGTGTGACTGCATTTGTGTGTGAGTACGCTTGTAGGTGCAGATGCTAAAAGAATACCTCAACATTCATGTCTCAAGATTTAGTCCTAGGAATATCCACGGAGATATTTTTGCTAACATGTTTTAGATAGCCTTACAAATGCAGGCAAAGGAAACAGATATACGATTCATTGTACTTGAAGATAATTCTTTAGCATTAGGATTTATTAAACACAAGGGCAGGGTTACCGCTTAGACAGATCTACGTAAATGAATGCCTGTTTTGAGAAATTCGTCACACGTAAATATTGTTCATTCACACATGATCAGAATCCTGAGGCACACACACCCCCAGTCTAGGACTTGGAAATCCCTCCCCACCAAAAAAAAAAGTGAGGTGGAAGATCGCGGGAAATGGGAACCAAAAATACTAAAGGAAAACCCAATTGGCTTTTTTAATGCACACAAAAGAAGAAGCTTCCAATTAAGAAATTATTCTGCATTCCATGGACACCTCATTAAAAAGCAATGAATTATGAGTAAAATTCATTCCTTATAGTTTATTGCTCTCATCCTCCACCCCATAATAATCTGTTAAAATCATCCTCTTTAAGAGTGTAGTGTTCGCAATCAACATTTTTTGCATGTATGTAATACTATCTTTGCAGGGCGTCAGCTCACAATCTTCAATAGCCAAGCGACGATAAAAATTGGAGGAAAGGAACGGGGTCACCCATTTCAGGGCCAGCTCTCTGGACTCTACTACAATGGCTTGAAGGTCCTGAACATGGCCGCCGAGAATGATGCCAACATCGTGATAGAGGGGAATGTGAGACTCGTTGGTGAAGTGCCTTCCTCTATGACAACAGAGTCAACCGCCACTGCAATGCAGTCAGAGATGTCCACCTCGGTCATGGAAACCACGACCACGCTGGCTACAAGCACAGCTAGAAGAGGGAAGCCACCTACAAAAGAGCCCATTGGTCAGGTTAGTCAACCACGCTGGAATGGCTGCAGATGTTGTGGCATAAGCTTCCGTGGCCACTGCCACTTCGCCAGGTGCTGAATCTTCTTGTTTCTGGTTTCTGGATTTTGTGGAAACACCTGCATTGATGGATAGGGAAACCGTTATGAAGTTCATGGTCATTAGGGCTGGTCTCCCATTCATCAGGATTGTGCTTACCTTACTGCTGCATCTTTCCCCCTAGCCCAGAGTACCAAACAGCTGCGTGGTGTGAATGTGGAGGTCTTGTTGATGAGAATGCTTGGGGAATTATCTGGACACTGATCTCCTTTTCCATCACATTCCTCGTAACAGCTGGAAGACAGGAATAGGCTACGCGGCCTCACCCATGGATGAGCATGGCTACAGCTTCGCTGGGTTTGGTCCAAACAGTTGCAAGGGAAATGCAACTGTACTTTAAGCAACATCTGTCCTAGAACTTAACGTATCAGCTCTGATTCTTAATGGCATCATGAGCAGAATAGAGAAACCAGCCTTGTACCATTTGAAATTAGGCAAGCGTGACTAATTTAGCGATTCTTTGACTACTTAACAAATTAGAAAGAATATTGCTGTTAGCTTACTGTTGGCATCAAGTAAATAAGATGATCCACATAAGATGTTATCAGGTACTGTGTCGGATGAGTGGTCCATTGAACATAAAATTCTTTCCTAAACTGCTAGCATTTTTCCACTGTTTGGGGCATCAATCCATTTCCAATCCAGATACTTTCTTTTACATGATCGTAGATTGTTCCGGCTTTCATACATTCTAAGCAAAGCTTTACACTGAGATGTGGATCCTCACATGGATTTTTATGAGGGATAATAATGGTGCGGTAACTAGGATGCACACAACCAATTACATATCATCATGTTCCCCAGCTGTATTCAGAATCAGACCAAGCATCCTGTGACATTTGGGCCCAGTCTGGAATGGCTTTAGCTCTACGTCATTCCTCCTTCCCAGCATTCACTGCTGCTGATTCCCCCCTTCTTCTGAGAGCAAACTGAAATCTTGTGGCCACAGGGATGTGTGCACTGCCTGGACAAAGCTGTGACCAGGTGCCTCCAGATCTCAGTGGGAATCCCATCTCTGATGCTTCCCAGCATCTGTCGTTGATCCCTCATATGTTACTGGCAGCTTCCACACCTTAAAGATGAGCTCTCCAGGGCCAGCCACACTTTCACCCCCACCTGGAGCGTTCGGCTTAGCAAAAGGTGAGGGTAGGGCAGGAATTGGGGCCCAATTTAAATCAGGCCTGAATTTGATTTGGGTGCAGACTGAAGCAACTTATTTTTATTTTTCCTTGTACATCTGCCGAGAAACTCCAGAATAATTTTAATATTATATTAATTATTTTGTAAGCCGCCCCGAGGCTTCAGCAATGGGTGCAGCATAGAAATGTTTAAATAAATAAATAAATAAATAAATAAATAAATAAATTTAACTGAGGTCTTCGCAAGGGGAACCTGCTGCAAAATATTCAGTGTTGAGTATTCCTGTTCAGTGTTCCATTCAGCTGTGCCTTCTTTTGGGAAATTCCACTGCATTTCCCTTTCCCAGTCTTTTTAGATCCTCATAGTACGATGGACATTCAGCATTTGGTGGCTGCTGCAAGGAGTGGTTGGTAGGACCCAATGGCCTTCCTGGCCCCTTCCGGCCCCACTGTTCTATGATTCTGTGCTGAGAATGTTGCATCTTGGTATCCTGGCATTTTGTGTATTTAGTCCCACCCCTTTCGGCTTGAGACCTGCCTGCCAAATTGGGATTCAACTCACCAGACAGAAGAAGTTCAATGCCCATCATAGTGCTTGGGGTGGTGGTAAGGGTGGGGACTTTAAACCAGTTTTTCACGCTTCTGCAAATCTTCCTTTGTTCATGAGCATACTATTCCTGCCTTTTTGTTGCCCAGTAGCCCTTTATTGGCTACCTAAGTTCACTGTTAGTATATGAGATCTAATTACCTCTTTAACTCTGGATAACTGCAGGTTAACATTGTGATACAAATGGGAGTTCCCTGGGGATTTGGTGAGTTCCTGCGTTCCAGTAGCTGAAAGATTATAACAGAGCTGAAGGAAAGGTCCTTTATTGGCTTTCCTTAATTGCCCTCTTCTGAAGGTAGCACAATCAGAACTCTCAAAGTCTATTCATTCAGTAAAGGATGCCATGCCAGGGCAGGGCAGGGCAGGGCATCGAAGTGGGTTACTCTGTGAGAGACAGCAGTTCTGCACGTTCATGGTGACAATGGACACGTGTGTTGAGCATCTATTCCTCCACATGGCATGACCTCAACACGGTGTCCCACATCACCATCTGGACTAGCGGCACTCTCTAAAGGTGGTTCTCTGCCTCCCTGTGAAGCCTTCCACTTGCTTTTCTATTCAATGTCCCACTGGGAATAACTTTGATGATCCCAAGCACTCAGTTTCGTTTTACCACTTTTGCCCCCAAAGGCTCTGAGACCTGACTGTCTGGGTTAAGGAAAGACAGGATAGCCATGGGCTGTGGATGCATAGTCCCCATTGGGCAGCTCCCAGTCCCTTTGGGCTATATATATATGAATATTATTGCATTTATTTCTATCCCACCTATTCCGTGTTGGGACTCAAGGAAGCTCACAACATTAAACATTTATGCAATTAAAGCTTTCAAACACAATCCAATCAATGAAGTAGCAGAATTATTTTTAAACACCCAAATTAAAAATATAGAAACAATGTATAAGAACTACTCCAACCCAATATTTAAAACCCTTGCGTTGCCTGATCCTCACACTTGGACTGTGCTTCTTTCAGCTGCAAAGGACTTAGACCCAGAGAAAGTGTCACTGTGTGTGTGTGTGTGTGTGTGCGCATGCGCCCACACACACATACACACATATTAAGCTAGGTACCATATGTGATTTTTTTTTGGTGTAAAAGTATGTTTACACTGGTACCCCAGTGATGAAACCTTGGGGAAGCCTAGCATTTTATGGTTGATGGTGCCTTGTACGATTCGACTCCTGGACATTATAAAGAGCTTTCAGAGTTTGTGCTTTCAGATTCCCTCCATCCTGTTGCTCTTGTTCTCATCCCATGGAAACACACTGGCTGATTATGCCCATTCTTTGGCATGGAGCATTACTGAGTTGCCATCATCATATTGTATGAGAAAAAAGTACCTCTTGCTGGACTCTCGCCACAAGTTCAGACACATCCATCTGCTGAATCTCATCTCAGCTGTGAATTATCCCATCAGCCTATTTCATTAGCACATTATTGTTATTATTGTTATTTTAATATATCCATTTTACCAGCAAGAGATGCAGTGCCGCATTTGGACACTGTGGTGCCTGATCCAGCACGGGTGCTGAGCACTTTCATCTCCCACTGACATCAGTGGGAGTAAAGGATATTCAGCACCTTGCAGGAGGCAGCTGCCGCCTTGTGGGAAACCTACCTTTAAAGATGGCTTTACCTTGATCTCCTAGAACTACTTGTATTCCTTTTCCTGTTTCTTCTTTATTTAAAATGTGCTCACTGCCTGTCAGAAATGAAGTGACATTTGACTTTGGAACTTTATGCCCTGCTAAAGGGGGAACGTTATTTCTCCCACCTCACTTTCCATTAATTAGTGCAATGAAGAAAAGAGGCAATTGAATATTTACTGCTAATGAAAGAAAGTTAATGCTGGTAGAAGCAAATGCACATTTAAGGAGAAATTGGGCTGATATGGAGAAAATTATCTAATCAATTATAGATTATTTGGTCCATTTGCAGGGCTATTGAATTCAATTAAAGATCACAACTTCCATTTAAAGGAAGATAATTTAAAACTTATATGATTATTTATCTAAAATATGTTTAAAAAGAAGGAAAAAGAATGTGAACAAGGGATTTATTGTTTGCTTTTCAGCAGCAGGTCTGCAAATCTTGAGGTCCATCTGGCCAGCCATGTGCCATGGAACCCTAGAACACCCTCCACTGGGAGAGAGAGAGTTTGTTAAGCCAGATGGCAGCAAAAGGTTAATGGAGGCCCTGGATGTGTGGAGACCTGCCTCCTAGAAATGTGCAACTTCAGCCAGAACATGAGCAGTGGACCATGTAGGTCAGTGATGGAACCTCCATCTTGCAGGCAGATCCTCCTATGCGTGGAGCATGCTCCCAACTCTCTCCAGGTTGAGCTGGGAAAGATGGTTGTCTGGAACCCTGAGAAGTCCACTTAGCATCACAGAACTAGATGGACCAGTGATCTGACTAAGGTTACAATGATTCTTCTCAGAATCTGGCCCTCCTCTGTTGGTGGGACTTCTTGTGCTCAGCCCTGGCTGAGGAGGCAGGCCAAGCCAAGAGGAAGTCCATGAACACTTGCAGAATTAGCATGCCAGAGTCTCGTTTGTTATCGGAATTAACCAGACAAATTGCTCCACCAGCTAAGAATGGCCAGGCACCACCCCGCACAGACTCAAGAAAGAGCCATCAGTCTGTCAGTCCTTTCTGTGTCTGGGCCGGGCGAAGTTTCCCATGTTGAGTCAAATTAAGCCACAGGCTTCACTCGTGGTGGTGCTCTTCCGTCAATTCCTTTAAGTTTCAGCTTTGCAACCATATTCCACCCAAAACGCAAAGACTTTGGTTTCCCAGAAGCTGCCCAGCGGGTCATGAGAATAAAGCTACAGGATTGCTAGTTGGCTTCATTTATGGTCAGATCTACAATGGCATCTGATCGCCTTCGAACCTCTGACTTTCATTCTTGATTAATGAAAACATTCTTGGCAAATGCTTTTGCTCTGTGCAGCACAAACAAAGGCCTCAAGTTGCATGTTCAGAAGAGGTAAGCCATTTGCAGGTGTGAGCTCAACACCTGCCTGAATGCTTGGCACTCTCACCAGGAAGCTGGACTCAGCCATGAGCCCAAGGTATCCAATGAATTCCCACTCCACAACCAGATTCCTCACACCTCCCTAGGTCGGTGTCAGGAAAAGGCAGCTTCCTTTCTCCCAGATCAAAATCCCTGCCCACGTTCCAGTCCTGTCAAACAGACTCTCTTCAAACAAGCTCTCTCAGACTCAGAAGATATAGAGGCATGTGGGCAGGGGGGTTGTTAAAAGGCACTGAAACTAAGATAGCCTGAAAGCCAAAGCCTGTTGCATGGAAACCCAGCTTCCTACTCCAGGCCTGAACCTTAGGACACACGCAGAGTTTTGAGGTCAACTAGGGAACCTTCTCCAACCTGGTGTCTTCCAGAAGTTTTGAACTACAACTCACACAATCCCTCTTCCTTTGTTATGCTGCCTGGAATTGATCGATCTGTGGTCCAAAACATCTGGAAGGCACCAGATTGAAGAAGGCCATGCCAGGGTTAGAATACGATGAGCTCCACAGTCTTGGCCTGCATTGGAGTGTTCTCACATTTCAGAGCTCCCCGCAAATTTCAGCTCACTGTTTGGTTTGCCATATAATTGCACAGGGAAAAAACATTTTGCTCTCCTTGGAGGGTATAATGGAGTGAATTATCCCTTCAGATATGTTTTGTCTTTTCTCCTCCTCAGCACATTCGGTTTACAAGATTCATTGGTCAGTAGTAATTGGATCCGTTAACTATAGATGCTTAGGAGAAGAAAAGCTGCATTTGCTACCTTGATTCATTTATTTTGATGGACACTTTTAGCTTTAAAATAAATAGGCCTCATGGTTTGGACTGGGACAATCCTGTTAGTTTGGCTAAAGGGCTGCTTTAGAGAGATCCCATGGGGTATGGGGGGGTGAGGTTGCTTGTGCACAGTAGGCCAGGCCAGTCTCCTGGACCATCAAAGAGAAGAACATTGTCTTTCAATGTCCTTAGGTACTGAATTCAGCAGAGGTCAGCCGCAGCAATGTTGAATGTTGTATGGATGGGACACAACCTGATCTTGGTATGCTCGACCAAGTAGAAGGTTGGTGACCTGGGATGCAAAGTGTAAAAGTACATCTTTAAACACAGCCCCCATCCATCTGTAGCCTGAGAAATGGGCCCATACATAAGTATGGAATGTCTCATCTTTGCAATGGAAAGTCCTTCCTTCCTGGTTCAGTCAAAAGTGGCACAAGAAGAAAATATGAGCACCTCCTCCGTTGGTTCTCTCATCCATCCTGAAGTGGGCATGCATTTAGGCACAAGCGAAACCACATTTCTTTCACCCATAAGCATTTCAACCGGTTTTATTTGAGCTCGGTCAGCTGGAAACTTGCCGATGGCTCTTGATGTCCCTCAACAAGTGACGGATGCTATTCTCTGGGTGCACCAGAGCAGCTAATTTTTGCAGGGTATTAATCAAAACCCGAAGCACAGGGTGCTTGGATCAGCACCTTGCCACCTAATTAAAAGTGAGCATATTAAATAAAAGAAAATGGAAATGGTTCTATCCTTAAAATGATGGTTGAGCAGTAAGGTCATTTCTACATGGGTTGGTAAATCTTCACATATTTAATAGTGACACATTTATAATAGAATCAGGGTCATTATCAAGAAGAGAATAGTCTCCAATTCTCCAGCTTTAATTATTAATAAAGAAAATCATCTATGGCTTGGTTTGCAGTATCTTTTCTTAGAAGCTGTGCAGTTAAGGTGCCCTTAAACAGCTTCCCAGTACAAGAGCAGGGCTTCATGGCTGCTCCTTGTTTGAGCCCTGCAGAACATACAAAGCCATCCAATATTGGCAAAGCGCTTCTCACCTAGTATTGTCCACAGGTACCACAATTGTAAAGACTCCATCAGAGGTGTTTCTCAGTCGGGGTGTATCCACCCCAGGTGTTAGTCTCAACTTTAAGGGGACTGTCCTTGGTGCTGAACCTACTTGTGGGTAGAACAAAACCCAGAGTGGAAACATTGCCTCACTTACTTTGAAGCTACAAGCCTCCAATCTAAAAATATGTATATTACAGAAAATTGCAAATATGTGTACAGTAGTGGAAAGGCCGTACAAAAATGTGTACATAGTTGGGAAAAGTTTGGGCAAAAGCACAAATTTCAGGAGAAATTGCATGTAAACATTTTAATATATTTAGACAATTGCACATGCAAATGGATACATTGGAAGCACACAAACATAGATTTAGATGAATGGGCACAAAATATGCATCAATTCTGTGTGGATTTTAAGAAATATTTGTAAACCAATTCAGAAACTGAACAAACTTGGGTGAAAACTGAAAGGAAGTAGCCTTGATAGATGTCTCACCCCTAACTCCCTTTGTTGCCAGGGCAGCGGAAGAAAATGTTGGGCCACACTGCCAGAAATTGAGTCCCACAGCGCAACTGAGCCCGAAATATATACACGCAGTTTGCCTTCCCTACTAGATAAACATCAGGGTAATACCCACTGTTGGCCCTATGTAAAGTAAACCCATTGAAATGAAAGTACCTAAGTGAGTAACCAAAGACTCACTCATTACAGTGGGTCTCCTCTGTGTAGGAATAACATTGGTAGCCGTCCATACTCTGAAGTCTTGTAAAGGACAAGGTGGAGGGGGAAAGACGAGGCATAGGAGCAGAGTTAGAAAATACGACAGTTAATAGCATCTATAACCATTAAATAGAAGAGTATGTCATGTTAAGCCAGAACATCATTCACATCACTGAGGACGAGGACGGGGCAGGCGGAAGGAGAGAAAGTATATTTCAGTGCGACTGCGGCTCAAACATTCCTTCTGTTAACTCAGTAATAACCATATCCTGAGCTAATAAATGCCAAGGTCTCATTTTTGCTTCATAAACTGTTCAATGACCCTATGAGTGAAAGACCCTCAATCACTTTAACAGCGAATTTATAGGAACAAATGTATATCAACATCATCCTGGTTTTACACCAGTCCATTAAACTATCACAAACAGGAGGTCACTGCTGATGATAAATGCCTGGGAAACTGGCAAAATTTGAGGCTTGGCGGCATTTGCTATTCCTGCCTGGGATCTTTGGATGAAGCAGCAAAACTGGAGCTCTCCAGCAGCCCTGTTATGCTGTTTCCTCCATCCACACAGAGCCCTGTTCCTACAGTACTTGGGCCCTATTCCATTTGCACAGACAAGTCTAGGATATGCCCATCAGAATGCATAGAGAGCGATAATATATATTATTATTATTACTCGGTTCAATCCAGACTTAGTCATGCTTGGAGATCCATGGTAATTAATACGACTTCATTTATCCACAGCTGGCTTAAGCCCCATGGAGTTTAATTGGTCTTCTCTAAGCATCATTCGCAGCGGAATCACAGACATGTCTACACAGGCAGAAGCGGGTGGGTCGATTACGGCAGCCCACATCTGGATTCAGCCCTGGCTTTTCTTTCATTTTCCCAAGGCTTTATCTAAAACGGCTGCCAAAGATGCAAAGATCAGTAGTGTGAGAAACAATCCCTTTTGTCATGTATACAATGTAAAATCAAGACGCACCAGGAACGAGAGATAGGAAACAAACACAACGCACACGGTTGATCTGACAAGGTCGTGTGGGTGTTACTTTCCTTCCTCTCCTTCTCCTGCTCATGGGGTGGCTGATCGCAGTGGCTCCTGTCCGAGGAGGTGGGGCTGGTCCCCACCAGATAAAAGAAGCACAAGGAGAAGGCCATGGGGTGCTTGTTCTACTGCCCTCTTTGCTCAAAACCATGCTTCCAGTCATGCTTCTGGGCGTATCTGTTCTTTACAAGCCTGCCTGCGAGTTTTCAACCAGAAGAATGCCGTGTCCAGAGTGGAATCCAGCTTTGGGGTCAGGACTTAGCTTTTTGTGTGTTACAAAATTAAGTGTCTAGATCTTTGGACTGCCCCCCAAAAAGTAGCAAATGTCTTTTGAAATTTTGGAAGCCATGAAAACTTCCTATATCCAAGACTGGGTGGGAGAAGAAGCACAAACTTTGCAAATGCACGAGTTTCTTATGTAGAAGCAGAGTGTGCTCTCCCTCCCTCCCTCCCTCCCTCCCAGTTCAGACTATGCACAGCTTTGACAGTAGCCAGACAAAATGTGTTCAGTGCAACAGATAATTAATTCCTTGTATTAAAATGGTATCCATAGTTATTTCACTCTTGGTTCCCAAAGGGTTTTTTTGACAGTACAGATGGAAAGCATTTTACTTTCTGCCAGAACTGGAGGCATTGCTAATTAATAGATTTAATCTATATATGCTTAAACTAGATTATTAGTATCTGTCTGTGTATGCTATTTTGGGAGTCTACTGCATCTGTTAACAATGGCAGAAGAGTGAGATATATATCCATTCCTACTTCCAGCAGTTCCATGTATGTATGTGTATACACAGACACACACACACACGGAGAGAGAGAGAGAGAGAGAGAGAGAGAGAGAGAGAGAGAGAGAGAGAGAGAGAGAGCCAGCCAGCCAGCCAGCCAGCCTGTTGATCAATATTGACAAGTCCTTCCATCACCAGCTTGATGAAGGTCTGAGGGGTGCAGATAAACTAAAGTACAGAGCTGCCAGCTCTTGCTCACTTCTCAAAGTGGGAACTGTAGAATTTGTTTATCTACTTACTTAATTAACAGTGGTATTGCCCAAAGATCTCTGAGCAGTCCACAAATAGTTTCTCAACAGGATCACAATATAATTTTTACAAATCCAAAACAGAGGAGTTCAAAACCCCAGGCGTGGGCACCCCAGCAAACCCTTGATAACCTCTCATTCTTCCTCTTCATATTCACATTGAAGAAAATGATGGCTAAGGAGAGGTCAGTTCTCACCAGCCATCAGGCAGGAGTTGTGGGGTTTTTGTATCAACTCTGACTTCCCTGTGCAAATGCTGAGAAGGAAGGGCGAGCGGCATATAGGAATGGTGTTCTGGGACCAGAAAATCCAGCCGGCGTTCCTGGGCTGAGCCCACAGAGCATGTTGGGACATCAGTGATGTGGGTCCAACTCGCAGTGATGTGCTTGCCAGCTAACTGCGGCTGAGGGAGCTCTTTTGATGGATGATTGATTGATGGATTGATTGATTTAAATCTTTTGTACTCCATCCACCACTGATGTCTTGGGACAGCTTACAATAAGGAACAAATACAATAAAATGAATACAATAAAACAACGACAGCATCCAGCAAGTCAAGATAAAAACTCCAGTTAAAACCGACTAAACATTAAAATAATGGGGAAATAAAAAGGTTTTCACCTGGTGGCAAAAGGAATAAAGTGTCGGTGCCAAGTGATCCTCTCTGAGGAACATATTCCCTAGACGGGTGCCACCACAGAGAAGGTCCATCTCCAGATAGGCACCCTCTTGATCTCCTTCCTGTGCAGGGAGAGGGACAGGGGGAGTGCGTCCCTGTTGGTTCTCCTGGACCTCTCAGCGGCTTTCGATGCCATCAACCATGGTATCCTTCTGGATAGGCTAGCGGGGCTGGAGGTTGGAGGCACTGCTTGGCAGTGGTTCCGTTCCTACTCAACAGCCGATTCCATTAGGTGGTGCTGGGGGACTATGGCTCTGCGCCATGGCAGCTATGCCATGGAGTTCCACAGGGTTCCATTTTGTCCCCCTTGCTCTTTAACAGCTACATGAAACCACTGGGAGAGGTCATCAGGAGGTGTGGGCTGTGGAATCATCAGTACGCTGATGATACCCAGCTCTACCTCTCATTCTCCACCGATCCAGGTGAGGCGGAGGCTGTGCTGAACTGGTGCCTGGCCGAGGTAATGGGCTGGATGAGGGCCAATAAACTGAAGCTCAATCCAGACAAGACAAAGGTCCTGTAGGTTGGTGGATCAGGCTTCGGGGAAGGTGAATTGAACTTAGTCCTGAATGGGGTTGCACTCCCCCCTAGGGACAAAGTCCGCAGCTTGGGAGTGCTCCTCGACCCAGAGCTTTCTTTGGAAGCTCAGGTGACAGCAGTTGTGAGGAGCGCTTTCTTTCAGCTTCGGCTGATCTATCAGCTGCGCCCTTACCTGGAGAATGACTGCCTAGCGACAGTGATACACGCATTGGTGACTTCCCGACTTGACTTCTGCAATGCTCTCTACGTGGGGCTGCCTTTGAAAACGGTCCGGATACTTCAATTGGTTCAAAATAGAGCTGCCAGGCTGCTGACGGGGACTGGGTGTTCTGCTCATATGACCCCAATTCTCCATCAGCTACACTGGCTCCCCATTGAAGTCCGGGCCTAATTCAAGGTGTTGGTTATGACCTATAAAGCCCTAAACGGCTTGGGCCCTGTTTACCTGAAGGAGCACTTACGCCCTTGAGATCGGCGAGAGAAGCCCTTCTCCGAGAACCCTCCATGAAGGAAATTAGGAGGGTGACTACTCGGAGGAGGGCTTTCTCTGCGGTGGCGCCCAACCTATGGAACGTGCTCCCCAGAGAGGTCTGCCTGGCGCCGAAAAACAAATAACGACAGCGCCAGGCGAAGACCTTTTTATTCAAACGCTATTTTAATTGTTAAGATTTTTTATTAGTTTTAATTTTTGGCCAGGGAGACTCAGATTATTTTTATATGTATTGATATTTAATTATTTATTGTTAATTTGGAATTATTATTTTTTCTATGTATGTGAGCCGCCCCGAGGCTTCGGCAATGGGGCGGCATAGAAATGTGCAAACAAACAAACAAACAAACAAAATAAAAGAGGACTCCCAGAGCAGGGTCTCCAGCTCAGATCTCAAGGGGCGGGCAGGTACATAGGGAAGAAGGTGTTCCTCCAGGTAACCAAGACCCAAGACGTTTAGGGCTTTATAGGTCATCGCCAGCACCTGACACTGGGCCAGGACTTCAGTTGGCAGCCAGTGTAGATGGTAAAGGACTGGTGTTATATGTGCATATTTGCCGATCCCCATTAATATCCTGGCCACTCTATTCTGAACCAACTGAAGTATCCGGGGCATCTTCAAGGGCAGCCCCACGTAGAGCACATTCTAGTAATTTTGTCACGTTCTTTTGCAGCCAAGTCAATATTTGCCATTATTCTTTTTCAGTGTTCTTTAAAAAGTTCCATAGCAACGGTTTCATGTAAACGTAAGTGCTTTAACAGCCTATAAATGCACATAAGAACACAAGAAGAGCCATGCTGGATCAGACCAAGGGGCCATCCAGGCCGGCACTCGGTCCACATGGTGGCAACCCAGCTGCTCACAGGATCTTTCAAGCAGGATAGGAACAAGCTCCCACCTACCTGAGCTCCTCAGCAACTGCTATATGCAGGCGGGCCACCTCTGGTGAACGAGGTAACACATGGCCAGCAAGGCTAGTAGCCACAGATAGCCTCCTCCTCCTCCATGAAATTGTCAAACCCCACTTTTAAAGCCATCCAAATTGGTGGCCACGGTCTTCCTTTTCTCTGTCCTGAATCTCCCACCCATTGGCGGCATGACCCCGGGTTCTAGTATTATGGGAGAGGGAAAGAAATGTCCCCCTGTTCACTTCCTCAACACCATGTATGGTTGCAATCACCTCCACCATCCCCTTACTTGCCTTTTTCCTACACTAAACAATCCCAGCTGCTCCTCACAAAGGATCTGCTCCACCCCTTCATCATTTTAGTTGCCCTTCCCTGCCCTTTTTCCAGCCCAGTAATGTCCTTTTTCTGGTGCAGTGGCCAGAAACGTACACAATATTCCAACTGCGGTCACACCAAAGATGTGCATAGAGAGAGTAGGATCTTTCCAGGTCTATTTTTGATTCCTTTCCTGAGTAGGCCTCATCTGGGGCTTGCCTTTTCAGAGCAGCTTCACACGGGCTTGGCATCTTCCTTGAATTCTCCATCATCTCCAATCACCGCTAGCTCAGATCCCATCGTCCTATATATGAAGATGGGATTTCTTTGCCCCGGCACACATTGCTTTGCACTTGCTTCCATTGAATTGCACTTGCCGTTTTGAGGTCCCTTCTCCCAGCTTGGAGAGATCTCTTTGCAGTGCCTCACAATCCCTTCTGGTTTAAAATACCCTAAATAGTTTGTTTTCTTCAGCAAAAGTGCCCAATTCACTGCCTGCTCCTAATTCCAGTTCATTTAGGGATAGGCTGAAAGCTCTGTCCCTAATTCAAAACCTTGTGGGACTCTACTGCCTACATCCCTCCACTGGGCAAAACTGCCATTTGTTCCCACTCTCTGCTTTCTGCTCTTTAACCAATAAGGTTCTCAGTCATTTAACTGAGACCCAGAGTACAGCTTCCCACACTCTTTCTGCAAGTGACTAGTGTTTGTGTGGATCCTCCAGAGGTACCTTTCAAGGGCTCTCTTGCACTAACAGGGCAGCAGACGATGGGAAGGGAAAGGAGGAGATGCAGAAGAAATTGGTGGCAGTTCTGGGGCAGCACTTGTGCAGAATCCACTCACAGCCAGTGCCTTGGGCATCCTGCACTCGGCCCATGTTCAGGTTTAATCTGCCATTCATGCTAGCACCTTCCACAAAGAGCCCCTGCTGTTTTCTCCATCTTCTGACCCACCAGAATCTCCCAGTCTCTGCTTTTTGGTCCACCGAGAACTCCAAACAGGCTCTTGAGTCTTTAAAATAAAAAACAAAGAACCCGAGAAACAGCAAATTGGCAACTTTACTGAGAAAATAATATGAGACCAGCAGAGATGCAGGTGCATCAGCTGTGCAATACGCTGAGATGATCAATGCTGTAATAACAAAGGGAATGCTAATGGTTCATTTCATATTTTAGTAATTTTTATATGCCTCACCTTTCCAGGATGTAGACGAAGGTACATTTCTTCCCTTCATTCACTCCCTTTCCCTTGCAGGTACCCTCCTTTTCTGAAACTCATACCACACCTAATCTGGAAACCACTTAAATTTGTCCTACTAGGGGCAAAAACAGATACTTTTCTTTTCTTTTCTTTTCTTTTCTTTTCTTTTCTTTTCTTTTCTTTTCTTTTCTTTTCCTGTTTTGCTGTTATGTTGCTAAGAATCATTCTTGATCTTACAGCAGGTTTCATCTCTCTGCAATCTTTTTATTTGCTTGAAAAGCTCAGAAGTGCACCTGAGTCTCCCTGGAAGTAATTAAGTTGAGTTGACAGCCTGTTGTGCTGGAAAGTGGACCTGTGCTCAGAAATGTTCGCCGTGAGTTAAAGGAAGAGGAGAAAGACCAGGCTGACTGGAGCACCATGAATACCTCCGAACGCATCGATCCGAGGGGTGTGCTTATCGGACACCATGGCCCAATAGCTAGTAGCAAGACATCACTTCGTGGGACCGTGTAGCAGCCTCCGTGCTTGCCCATCGACACAGGGTGTTGAAAGGGGGTAACCATTCTTGTGCAGCAACCAGCAATTGCACTGTGTTTGCACAATAGCTTTGCAGAATTTCCCCTGGCCAAGCACAGCGATATCAGGAAAGAGGAATCTTGCAGGCCAGATGCTGCTCTCCTTCTCCCTGCATCTCCAGGTTGGGAATTGCAGGAATCTCAAGCTGGGTGACCAACTCCTTTAGGGCAGCAACTTATGAAAGGCCGAAAGAGAGGCCACATACCACCAACCATGAGGACAAAAGGAGATGCCAATTTGCATATGAAGCATATATGTTTAGATGCCAAGTTAGTCATCAATAGTACAATTTAAGTTGAAGTCCAGTTCATCGCTTAGAATCATAGAATAGTAGAGTTGGATGGAGCCAGAGGGTCCACCCACCCTGCTCAGTGTAGGACTCCACATTAAACCATCCCTCTCAGATGGCTGTCCAGCCGCATCTTGAATGTCTCTAGAGGCCTGTAATGCCTCTTCATGGCATGGAAAGCCATGACCAGGTGACCTGGGTGCCCTGCCTGTCCAATCTCTTGCCCAGTTGTTGGTGGACAATCGTTCATCTCTCTTTTACCAAACCTAGTTCCCTCCAGATGTGTTGGACTACAACTGCCACAATCCTCAGCTAGCATGGCACTTATAGTCTGACACTTCTGGTCAGAGTTGGGAAAAGGTAGTTCTTAAAGGCTTTTTACTCTTTAAACTGTAATCTTTGCTACCATTAATATTATAAACTTTATTGCTATACCACCCAATAGCTGAAGTTCTCTTCTTGACAGAGCAGCTCCTCGGGTAGGTGATTGTCCTCTGTAAAACGGACCTACCTAAAGCAGAGAGTCCCTGTTCTCACAGACTGGTGATTCTGGTGAGGCAATTGTATGCCAGTTCCAGCTCTCTTGCACCACATTGGACTACACCACCTTGGTAAAGACAACTTGTTGCTCAGAGAAGCCATTCAGCTGTCTCTCTCCTGCAGATTCTCACTGCCTCCCCAGCCACAGACAGCTGAATGTCCTGAGTTCTTGGCAGTGCCTTTTTTGAAAAAAAAAAAAAAAAGGCGCCGGAACTCACATTGCCGCCGGCAGTAAGCACTCGCACACACCAATCCCAAGCTGAGCAGCGTCCCAAGCCGAGCAGCGCCCTATCAGTGCGGACACAAAAGCAGCCCACAGGCACTATGTTAATGATGTTTGCTGCTGACTTGCTACACCGACAGGCGATTCCAAATCCCTCCGTAAAATCCATTGGAAAAAAAGGTGCCGGAACACCGTTCCAGTGCGTTCTATGACAAAAAAAGCCCTGCTAGGTCCTGCTGCACTCCATGATCTGGTGTAAGACCCATTCTTCAGGATGTTGCCTTGTACAGGGCAGGTTGCAATGAGCAGGAACTGTGCCCAAGTACTCACACAAGTGCAGGCTCCATATCAAGTGAAGCTTGCATGGGAGAGAATTCTGGAGCGTCCCTTGGGAGACTCCTAGATGTTTGTCGTTGATAAAGCTTATAGCCTTGGGGTCCTCCTGACTCATGTGGTTCGGTTGTGCTGAGTGATGGCGTTGTTGAAGACTGGGTCGCATTATTAAGAAAACCTTGTCTTTGCAAATGGCAGACTTTCTCCATTATAATAATTTCTACTAATATATGGGGCTGCGGATCACTTTATAGCTCTCCTGAGGGCCCAAGGCAATTCAAAATAATGGACCTTGGATATTCAGTATCTTTTAAAAGCCTCCAAGAAGGTCAACCTTTATTCAAATCAGGCAGCTCTTGCTGCATCACACACGCTGCGTTGTACAGCCTGATGTTGACTAGAAGCGGGATGTTTTAGCAGTCCAGTAATGCAAACCATCTATCATCCATATGCCCCCATAGACAAATTTCCACAGATGAGGTGGCGGAGGAGAAGAGATGGCGCGAAAGTTGGCTGGAGGGGGAGTGGCTAGGTGCAGGCAGTGGGTGAGGAAAGATTTGGGAAAATCATCGCTGCCTTGCCACAGGACCGAAATGCTGCTGTAAAATATTTTGATGTCTGCCAGCTCTGATCATTTAGGGAAAGCAAAACATGTTGATATGCTTCATTAGTAGAATTCCGCCTCTGGGCAGACCTTCTACCCATATCCCTGTTCTTGTAACTTTCCTTTCCTTTCCTAAAGATCAATTAAGGTGAGCGGAATAACCTTCGCAAGAGCTGAACTGCTGATTGAAGCACTGCTCTCCCAGACCTCAGCTGATCATGTAGATTAAGAGATTAACAGGGCCAATGTGAGAAATGGCCTTTTCCTTTATGTTCCATCTCAGCCTTTAGGGAGAGAGAAGAGAAATTAGGTATGCAGGAAAGCTTTCTTCCTTGTGGGCTCACATGTGTGGAACTCCCTTCCCTACAATCTGACCCTGAATACTTCACAATGCAGAGGGCCTGTGAAATGTCCTTATTTCAGATGGCATCTAATAGCACAGATCAAGAGACAACATGAAATTTAAAGTAGCTTCATATTTGACTTATTAGATCTGTGTGGATGCATAAATAACTCTGCTAACACTTCTCTTTCTGTGGAAGGAATATTGAGCAGTAGCCAACAGTGTCACTTTGATAGTGCAGATGATGGCAGAAACTCTGTTCTGAATTAAGTACAAGAGGAGAATCCAACTAAAGTTAGATTTGTGCAAGCAGCAGGTGACGTGTGCACCATGCATGGTGCAAAGCACGGCAGTGACAATGCTCTCCATGCCTCGGGTCCTTCTTTTCATCTGCACAGCCAGTTTCAGCCATCTAGATGAAGCACTGTGGAGGGAGAGGCAAGGAGTCCGGAAACTCCATTTAGAAACAGTGTCAGCCCTGCCTGCTGCCCCTTCCCCAGCTTGTCCACTGCTGTGCTCTCTGAAGGCTGCCTGCAAGCTTGAAGAGGGGCCCCCGTGTGTCTATTTCCATGGACACAGCAGGGGGCCGGGGAGCCAAGGCCTGGCATTTGGAGTCCCAGGGTCTTGGAGCTCCAAATAAACCTGTGCATCTCTATGCAGTGTTTGGGGTGGGTGGGGGGGCCATAGGATCACACCCTCAAGGCATATAGGATTGGACCTTCACTAGTGATAAACTTACAAGACTTCACTGTGTAGGTTGGTTTCCCCATGTGAAGTTAGGACCCCTTAACATATTTCCGGGACTGCCGAAAGGAGAATTTGCACCCACATGATGCTGTGCCAGCCTTCACAGCTCCAGCCCCGTGTCTGCTGCAGGGGATGCTGCCAACTGCAACTTCTTTTCTATTTTATTTTTGTGCTATCTTTCTGGAGTCTTTCTTAAATCACTCACCTGCTCTAATAGATTATGAATCTGCTGCTGAGGATTGCTAGTGATTTCCAGCTTATTAGAATTAATCTTTTTTCCCCGTCATAGGTGTTCCAGGACTGTTCATTATGATCTATGGTTGATAGTAGAGATGTATTCCCCAGCAGGAAAGCTTCTGCACTGAGCCGTAAATTGGACCGGAGAACTAAATTTATTTGGTTGAATGTGTTGCAGTAAAAGGGCTGAATATTTGCTCAGACCCATGGTATTAACCTTGGCATGAGCTGAGTAGAGTTGGTTTCCCATATTTATCAAAACCAGAATAATTTTGTGCAAACCCATTAGTGTGTGTGTGACTGAGAGAGATTGGGAGGAAGAGAGATTTATAACTGGATTTGTTATAAGCATGATTTTCCATCCATCAGGAAATCAAAAGGTGGGATCAGCAGCCTTGCTGATCGCATCAGTCTTCCCTGGAATCTTGGAATACTTTAAAACAAAACAATTAGACCAAGTTTAGACTTCAAACTCAATCTTGTTTTGGGGATGTGTGTGTGTTTGCTTCTTCTGTGCTTGATTTCTTTCTGATTCCTGATCTTGTTTGAGGTTCTTGCTTGTTCATTGTTTGCATATGCAAATGTATCTCTTGCAAAACTTGAGAAGAGCAGTGCGAATTGGGTGCCAGTGGGACGAGGGAGGAAGCAGAGGAAACATTTGCACTAGCTTCCCAGGAGGGGGCTGCAGTCAAGCTGTGAGCACACACTGCCCCCTAGAGGATCTGATCAAACATCTCATGCAAAGCACACTGCACGGCCCGCACCTTGCTGTCCTCCAGATGTGTTGGACTGCACATCCCATTATTGCCAGAAAGCAGCTCTGGGAAGACTGGAAGGCACCATGTGGCGTGGGGGCAGACAGAGGACCTGATCTGATGCTTCCGTCTTTGCTGTGCGCTGCAATTTCTCCCCAGAATATTTTGGTGATATCAGAAGCCGCATATTGTGGAGAGACCACAGGAGTATCTTTTTCACACATCTGTGTCATCCCACCCTAAACGGAGGAAAGAACAGAGTGGGAAGGCAGAAATAATGTCAGAGCTGGCTCAGAGCCACGCTATGCATTATGCAAGATGAAGTGATTGTGTCAGGCAGTGAGTTTCTGAGCAGTACCATTCGCAGCCTGCAGGGGGCTGCATCGGAATTTGGAATTGCCTCGAAGGCTTGATCTGAGAGCCATGCGCTGCGGCCATCTTTCTCATCTACTACTTTACGTCAAGCAGGGAGGCTTTTACCTGGAAGGTTATTCCAGCAGAGGACAGCTTTCCATATTCTCAACTATTTTTTGAAGTGGCATCACGCAATATTCTTCCAGCATTCCAAATCTGCTAGGACATTCTGCAAACACAAACCACGGGCCTCTAACACAGGCCAAATGACGTCACTCTCCATTGAGGCGTGTCCTTTATCAGCCTAGCTAGGGCTGAACGTGACCTTCTATGTGAAGCAGAGGCTGTGATTGTGCCGGGGGAGGTTCCTGGTGACGGACCAGGTTGCTTGGTGCATTTTGCCTTTGATGCTGGCTAAAGCTGCTGGTTCCCATTTGTGATGGCATTTCGCTTTTGGTTTGTTTTTAATTCCCCCGTGAAGACAGCGAAAAGGCAGATGCAGCTATCACTGCCTGCCTTTTCCCACACCCTCAGTTCCAGCAGTAGCTGAGTGACGGACAGTGACAGACCATCTCAGAATACGTGTGAGTTAAGCCCTCGTGCGAGTTTAGCAACAGGGTGAGGAGGCCAGGGAAGCTGACTCTTCCCTCACTTAATGTATAATTCTAACTATAAATGAAAAACTGGTGAACAACTTGGTTTTTTAGATAAACACATTTAATAATAGACATAAATGTTAAATATTAAATAGACATAAATATTAAATGTTGTGAGCCGCCTCGAGGCTTGTTGCAAGGGGCGGCATACAAATTTTTAAACAAAATAAAAAAATAAAAAAATAAATAATAGTAAAATAGACTGATAAAAAGGTAGAAAGCCTGCAGGGGCTTTGACACTCTCCAGTTTGTTGCACTGAGAGCCACATGTGCTGGTGCTTACTCAGTGTAATGAGCTCCTCCTTTTTCAGGGAATGAGTTTGTACCCTTAAAGCCAAGGTTGCCTATGAGGAGAAGCTGAGAGAGACAGAGAAGTCTGTAAATGGCAGCTTTGGGCACCTAACCATAGTGTCCAAACTCCTGGCTGACAGCGTATTGATTATCATGGAGAATGGAGGCCTCAGGGAAGAAGGCGCCGCTCTAAGGAAGAGGGAAATGAAAGAAAAGGATTCATTGCTTGGAAGAAAAGCAAGTATCATCTTGTAATGAGGATGCTACTCTGTGGTAGTGAGGGATTCTGCCATGACACACAGGCTAGCTGGTTTTGTGATAATTGCATGGCAATTATCTTCTTGATGCAAAAGCTGTGGATATCACATACCATCTAGATAGCTTTCCAGAAGTCAGTGGTTGCAGTCTGTGTATGGGGGCACCAATGAAGAACAGAAATTGAGTCATGAAGCTGAATTAGGGTTGCTAGGAAGAGGGTTGAAATCCAGGACCACCAAGGTGGCTTACTCTGAAGTGGGCTTATTTTCCTACCTGTAGGGTCAGCTAGATAGACAAAGCTGAGAAGTTTCAATGTATGAATGCTGACATAGAGAGAAGAGGTTCAGATATCTAATCACTGGGAGAAGGTGGGCCCATAAAAATGCTAGTGCTAAACATACAAAAGTAACAGAAAAGTTTTTAAAGTGAATGCTGGGGCAAGCCAACAGATCTGGGAAGCCTTTGGTTTGAGATAAAGTATCTCTAGGGTTGAAGATAAAAACATTTCTGATTGCCAATATGCAGAAGGAAAGGGAAGAGGTCATGGGCATGTTGTGAAACATGCTAGCCTGTGAAAGAAGCTTAAGTGCTATAGTAGAAGATGCACATCAAAGACATCTGAGGAGAGGTACAGTGTACAGGTGTTGCTATGAACATGCTAGAATCCTTCACACCAAAATGGGGGAACTGAAGTGGCTGGTATTGAAGGAAAACCTACATATAGCAGCCATTACAAAGACTACAAATGCTGTAAGAAGGACAGGCAAAAGCATATGAAGGAGGTGCTCCTCTGTACATCAAAGATAGCATTGTGCCAAGCAGATTAGAAATCCTAATGGGGCAGACACTTCCACAAAAGTGCTGTGAATGACCATATTTCACAAAATGGAAAACTTGCCTAACTGAGGAAAACAAGCATGAAGACCAGTTGGCACAAAGGAGATGCAAGCAGACGATAACAGAAGCAAAGAACAAAACAAGAAGCATTTTGAGGAGAACATTGTTAATAACATCAAGGCCGACACTAAAGAATTCTTTAAATATATCAGAATCAGGAAAGCTGCAAGAGAGACAGTTAAACCACTGGGTAATAATGGAGTTGAAAGAGTACTAGGGGAGGATAAGGAGATTGTGGAGAAGCTGAAATAATTCTTTTGACCTGCCTTCATTACAGAAGGTACAGCATAGATACTTGTGCTTGAACCAGTGTTTTCAGTCAGAGAGTCTGAGGAATAGAGGCAAATAGTGGAGGCAGAAAATGATGTTCTCCACCATATTGCCAAATTAAAAATTAATAAATCAATGGGCCCAGATGGTATGCGTCCCAGAATTCTTAAAGGACTCAAAGGTGCAATTTCTGACCTCCTAACAAAACTATGTGACATGCCCCTAAGATAATTTTCTGTACCAGCAGATTGGGGAATGGGCAATGTAACCCCACATTTTTTTAAGGGAGGCAAGGGGATATGGGAGAATACAGGCTGGTCACCATAATTTCTGTTATTAGTATATTGGTTGAAAGCATTATTAAAGATAAAATTAGTAAGCTTATAGAAGGACAAGCCCTGCTGAAGGAGAATCTGCATGGCTTCTACAAAGGTAAGTCTGGTTTTTATAACTTTGCAGAGTTCTCAGAACTTTTGGCTCTGCCCTCTTGGCAGAGCGGCAGAGCAGCAGAGGCACAGGCTGGGAGAGAGCACTGGGTGGCCAGGGGAATGGCACAGGCAAGGCAGGAGCTGGGCAGGTGGGAGCAGAGGTCCAGGAGCAGCAGAGAGGGAGGGGGTGGGCCAGAGAGCGAGAGCAGCCAGGGGGAAGCAGGGGGCAGGGCCACTGGCCGGAGGGACTGAGCAGGCCCAGCTCGGGAGGCGTCCCTCGTCTGCGTCCCTGAGCTGCGGTCCGGGCGGTCCAGGGACTCCCTTCCCTGAGACACAGAGGTTGTTTGTTTGATTGTTTGTTTGTTTTTTGTTTTGTTTGTGTGTTTTTGTTTTGTTTTGTTTGCACTTTGCTTTGCTTTGTTGTGCTTTTTTTTTTTTCTTCCAATTTAAATTTAAGTTTATTTTCTCCTTGTGTGTGTGTGTGTGCAAGTGGGGTTTTTGCCTGGGAGAACTGGGAGAGTGAGAGGAACTGCAGGACTAACAAGACAGGGGACCAAGGTAAGGTCTCGGAAGGGTTACAGATGGCAGACCAGGAGATGGCCTTGGCGGGAGTCACGGGTGTTGCTGTCCGCTGCGAGAGCTGCGACATGTTCGCCCTTCTCCCCCAGGAGAGGCAGGGATACACTTGCCCTCGGTGCAAGATGGTGACCCTGCTAGAGGAGGAGGTGAGGTGCCTGAGGGCCGAGAGAGCTCTCCGGGTCCCCCTGGAGCAGCCCCCCTCTCGACAGAGGGCTGAGGGAGAGACCACGGGAGGAGCAGCTGCGGAGACATGGAGGTATGTCACCCACAGGAGGGGGAGGCCAGCACGGCCTCCTCCTTCTCCTGGCACCGATCTGGAGCTGGGAAACAGGTTCTCTCCACCTGGGGAGGCTGGGGCTGACGAGGCCTCGTGGGACCAGCAGGACCCCCAGCCTGGGACATCAGGAGGCAAGGGAGCCACTGCAGGAGAGGCGAGGACCAGGGCACGGCTGCCCACCAGCACCGGGAAGGTACGGCGGCGGTGATAGTTGTTGGGACTCCCTGCTGAGGGGCACTGAGGTGGCGGTGTGCCGCCCCAGCCTTGAGACAAGGGAGGTTTGCTGCCTGCCGGGCGCACGCATCCGGCACGTGAAGGACAGAGTGGAGCATCTTGTTCGCTCCGGGGGTCACCAGCCACTCCTGGTGATCCATGTGGGCACAAACGACATGGCCAGGCAGGGGGTGGTCGGGATCACCAGGGACTTTTCGGCCTTGGGGAAGAACTCAGGGAGCTGAAGGCCCAAGTGGCCTTCTCGTCAATCTTACCTGTCTGGGGATTTGGGCCAGGAAGGGACAGGAGGGTCTCCGAGGTGAACGACTGGCTTAGGGTGTGGTGCCAGAAGGAACGCTTTGGGTTCCTTGACCACAGCACTCGTTTTCCTGCCAATGGACTTCTGGCAAGGGATGGGTTACACCTCACGAGGATGGGGAAAAGGTCCTTTGGAGATGCTCTAGCGAGCTTCATCCGAAGACTTTAAACTGAGCCAGTGGGGGGTGGGTTCAGGCCCCCCAACGTGTCTGCACTGGACAAGTGTGCAGGGAGGATTGGGGCTCTGGGAGCAGGCTTTAGAGATACTGCAGGGACTGACAGGACTTCTACAGAGAGGGGCCAGGTACCAGGGAGGATGGGAGGAAGGAGGATGCTGGGCACTCCAAGGAAAGGAAGCAGTGGGAAGGAGTTGAGGTGCATGTACACCAATGCTAGGAGCATGGGTAATAAGCAGGAAGAGCTTGAAGCTCTCCTGGGAATAGGAGAATATGATCTGGTGGGAATCACAGAAACTTGGTGGGATGAAGGCAAGTCTGGAATGTGAACATAGAAGGGTATCACCTTTTTAGAAAGGACAGGAAGGGAAAGAGAGGTGGGGTGTGGCTTTATATGTCAGGGAAGGATAGGATGCAGTGAGATAGAGTGCAGCACAGATGGGGATTCGGTAGAGGCAGTCTGGGTGAAACTTAGGGGTTTTGACAGGGAAAGAGACCTGACAGTGGGGGTATGTTATCGCCCTCCAGGTCAACTTGAGACCCTGGATGATGTCCTGACAGGCCAGATTCTAAGGATATCTCGGGGGAGAGACACAGTAATTATGGGGGATTTCAGTCTCCCAGATATTACTTGGGAGACTCACTCGGCGGTGACAGCCAGGTCACGTCGCTTCCTAGAAGCTCTAGAGGGTGGGTTTTTCACACAGAGGGTTCAAGAGGCGACGAGGGGGGGAAACATCCTGGACTTGGTCTTGACCAATAGGGAGGAGCTGATAGATGAAGTACAGATTAGGGGAGCTCTGGATGCGAGTGATCACTCCATCCTTTGCTTTGAGATCAGAGGACTGGGGCCGTGCAGCAGGGCGAGCACTAGAAGCTGGGACTTCAAGAGGGCCAACTTTGGCCAACTGAAGGCCAGGCTGGGGAAAGTCTCCTGGGATAGGTTACTGGAAGGTAAGCGAGTTGAGGAGGGGTGGATGGCACTCAAAAGGGAGTTTTTGCAGGCGCAAGCCCTGACAATACCTCTAGTCAGTAAGGTGGGGAGGCGGAGGAGAGTGCCGCCATGGATGCGAAAGGAGGTGGTTAGGGGGATTAGACGAAAGAGGAACCTCCATAGGAAATGGGTACTGGGGGAAATAGACAAAAGGGTATACCGGGAGGAGGAGGCCCGTTGCAGAAGGATTCTTCGCAAGGCTAAGGCTGATTATGAGCTGAGACTTGCCAAGAATATCAAGAGCAACAAAAAGGGCTTCTTCCAGCATGTAAATAGGAAAAGGAAGGGGAGACAAGTGATGGGACTGCTAAATAAGGAGGAAGGAGATCCAGTGACTGACATGAGGGAACAGGCACAGATGCTAAATGACTATTTTGCCTCTGTGTCCTCCCCAAAGCAGGACGGGGGATATCCGTATAGGACATTGGATGAGGCTGGGGACTTAGGGGCAGAGATTAGAGTCACCCCCCTTGAAGTCGAGGGGCTCCTCAGGGCATTGGACATTACAAAGGCACCAGGCCCTGACGGGTTACACCTGAGAGTACTTAGAAGTTGGCAGGGGTTCTCTCACGCCCGCTGGCCTCCATTTTTGAGGCCTCGTGGAGAACGGGTGAAGTTCCAGAGGACTGGAGGGTGGCATCGGTGGTCCCAATTTTCAAAAAGGGTAGTAGGAAGGACATGGGGAATTATAGACCGGTTAGCCTTACGTCCATTGTAGGAAAAACAATGGAAAGGCTCATAATAGAGAGAGCTCTAGTGATGCTAGATAAGGAAGGGAGGCTGACAGCCACACAACACGGCTTCCGCAGAAACAGGTCCTGCCAGACAAACCTTGTGGAATTCTATGACAAGGTTTCAAGATGGCTAGATGGAGGGGATGCAGTGGATGTGGTATACCTGGATTTCAGCAAGGCCTTTGACAAAGTGCCCCATGATATCCTGGTGGAGAAACTGAGGAGTTTTGGGATACACCGAAGCACTGTCCGGTGGATTAGGGCATGGCTGACTGACCGAAAGCAGAAGGTAACCATTAGCGGGGAATCGTCGGGATGGCAGCCAGTGACAAGCGGGGTCCCCCAGGGCTCTGTCCTGGGGCCGATCCTGTTTAATCTTTTCATTAACGACATGGAAGAAGGGGTGAACAGTCTGCTGATCAAATTCGCAGACGACACTAAAACTGGAGCAGTGGCCACAACTGAGGAGCAGATAACACCAGATCCAAAAGGATCTGGACAGACTATGGAAGTGGGCAGGAGACAACAGGATGGCGTTCAATGTGGTGAAGTGCAAGGTCTTGCACTTGGGGCATAGGAATAGCTGTCATAAGTACAGGTTAGGGGACAAGTGGCTGGAGAGCAGCACTTGTGAAAGGGACCTCGGGGTACTGGTTGACCGCAGGCTAAACATGAGTCAGCAGTGTGATGCGGTGGTCAAGAGGGCGAATGCCACCCTTGGCTGCATAGCCAGAAGTGTGGCTTCTAGATCAAGAGAGGTATTACTTCCACTCTACATGACTCTGGTGCGCCCGCAACTGGAGTATTGTGTTCAGTTTTGGGGCCCTCATTACAGAAAGGATATAGCCAGGTTGGAGTCAGTGCAGCGTAGGGCCACAAGGATGGTGGCTGGTTTGCAGGGGATGGGGTATGAGGCGAGACTGAGGGAACTGGGTCTCTTCAGCCTGGAGAAGAGGAGACTCAGAGGGGATATGTTGGCAACATACAGGTATGTGAGGGGGTGTCACATGGAGATGGGGAGAGGCCTGTTCTCCCCTGCAGAGGAAGGCAGGATGCGCTCCAATGGAGCAAAGCTCAGGGCGCCAAGGTTCAATTTGGATGCCAGGAAGCACTTCCTGACAGTTAGGACCCCGAGGGCGTGGAATGGGCTTCCACGGGAGGTCGTTGAGGCCCCATCGGTGAGGGTGTTCAAAGATAGGCTGGACATCCACATGGTGGGCATGTCATGAGCGGAGCCAGCTGGAGCCGAAGGTCAGACTAGATGGCCCAGGAGGCCCCTTCTGACTCACTCTGTTTCTATGTTTCTATGTCAATAAAGATGTGGATAGGTTTGTCTTGGACTTCCAACAAGTTTTTGACATAGTCTCTCACTAAAGGCTTCTGTACAAAGTTTCTTGATAGGATTAGTTTTCCAATCCCCTTGGCCAACTGAAGATAGGTAAGAAATTTTACAACTAGAAGTATATTCCTTTCCCTACCTGAAGAAGAAATAGTTCACAGTGTCACCATACGTTTCTCATACTCAGAGCTAGAAATAGATGAGAATTCCATTTCAGATTGCTTTTCATAAGAATTTAATGGCATTCATAAATTTCACCACAAAACCAAACTTGAGATTAAAAAAAGAATCAGATGTGAGAGGAACTGAAATGGACAGATTTGACCTTCCAGACCCATAGTTTTGAGTTCTTTGCTTTTGAAGGTCTTGCTTTGAATCCTTGTATGTTCAGCCCCATTAGTTCTCTCCATACTAGGAGTAATTGTACCTATTGAATTTTTCTGATGAAGATGGTTAAGAAGATGGTTAAGAGAACCAGTGTGGTGTAGTGGTTAAGAGCATGGGACTGGGACCCAGACCACCTGGGTTCTAGTCCCTGCTCAGCCATGGAGCCAACTGGGTGACTTTGGGCCAGTCACAGACTCTCAGCCCAGCCTCCCTCACAGGGTGGTTGTTGTGGGGATAAGATGGAGGAGGAGAATGATGTAAGCTGCCTTGAGCCCTTTGTAGGAAAAAGGCAGGATATAAATCCAAAAATAAACAAACAAACAAACAAACTTCATTTCAGTTCATTGTTGATAAGAAGTTACCAAAATTCACAAAGCCCTTCATATTTAGGAGACTAAAACCTTGAGCCGTAAAAAACCCTCAAATGCAAAAGTGTAACTAAGAGATTCTTCCATTTCTATTCAGAGCATGTATGCAAATTATGGTTCCTTTAGAAGCACTTTAGAAGCAATTGCTGCAGAAATACCTGTAGGAAATGCTTAGTGCATGGATAGATGGTACCCATAAATATACCTGCATCTTTAAACAGTACCTGCATCTGGTTGATCTATCTCAGTCTGGTGCAGTCTCATTTAAAGTTTCCATTTGTTTGATTGATTGCTTGTTTTTGTACTTGTATGCTACTAACTATCCCGACAGGGTAGATATCCCTGCAGGTTACAACGGTAATCAAAAACACAATTCTTAAAAGCAATGAAACATCATTTAACGCATCATAATAAAACAACCACCATATCATAGCTGCCATTTAAAAATAATCAGTATAGTGAGTTGAAAGGACAACTGTATACACCATAAACATTAAATAAATTAAAATCAAATGTTAAAATGCCTGGTAAAGAGAAACATTTTTTGCCTGACACCAGAAGGAGAATAATGTTGGCACCAGGCCAACCTCTCTGGGGAGCCTATTCCAAAAGTGGGGGGCAGCCACCAAAAAGGCCCTTCTTCTATCTGCCAGCCCCCTCACCTCCTTGTGGGGTAGCTCTTTCAGAAGGAACTCTTGCCCAGATCTTTAGGGGCATGGAGAGGTCCAATAGGGCAGGGTCGGGATACCTGGATGTTATGAAGTCAGTCCATCCCAGCCATATTTTTTGGATTCTCAAGAACTCATTGACCACTCTGGATTTTGTGTGAATATGTTTGTATGCATTTATGCAATTTGCAGCTGTGTGAAGGCACATTCCTGAATTTACACAAACTCCCCAAATGCATATCTTCATGATCTAGCCTATGGAGGAAATGTATATGTTTTTTTAAAAAATCAATTTTTAGGACAAAAATAGTTTGTGTAATCTGCATAACTCAGGCAAAACCAGTGTGCCATGCAATCCACAAGACATGTTATTCATTCAAATATACCCATTGGAGTCATTGCAGATTTCTGCAACATCCCAAATGTAATTAGCCTACATTGGGAGGGGTTTTGGTATGGTTTCCCAATGAGCAGTGGCTTCTTTGCTTGGCCCAATGCCTTACAAGCACAGCATGTTGGTTTCAGGGATACCTTTGGACTGCACTTTAATAATGGGGTGTTCCCTTCGCCTTCCCATTTTGCTTGAGGGGAACACCATGTTATATTGGTTACTTCCATCTGGACTAGATCTCATTCTGCTATCAGTCTGCTATCAATATGAGTTTAAGCCAAGGAAATAATTGTGTTATTACACTGGCTGAATCAAACAAGGTCTTTGGCCCAGTTTCCTTGACAACCCTAAGTGTTTCATGCACTTCAGAAAATATGTATCGAAGCTTCTTCCTGCTCCCCCTGCTTCCCCGCTTTCACAGCATGCAGAAAGAAAGAAACATTTCACCTTTCTCTGAGGTCCCCTTTTTGTGTGCTTTCCCATCCACCGGCCCACCGCTCCGCCACTTCTGCTAGCTTTCAGGAGTGCTTTGAGGAACAATTGCCCTGGCATTCTTTGGCTTCAACAGTCCTTCTTTTATATCCTTCAATTGAAGTGCCTGAAATCCAAAAACAGAGTCAAGGAAAAAGAAGTTCTTTGAACATCTAACAATGACTTGTCCTGTTTCCATTACTTTTTGCACAGCTCTGGGACTTTGGATGGGGCCCTGCGGCAGGGTATTAATGTGGTTCTCCTTAATTAATGCGTGTGGCCACAGGGGACACAACCTGTTTATTTCCCATCCAGGAACTGAGCACAGACCAGATCAGCATTTTCGGGGTAGTACCCCATTCCCTAGCCCAGGTAGATTCCCACGGGCATAGAAGGAGCAGTGCGTAAAAACCGAGGATTCATTCGTGTTGTCGTGACTTTGCTGTGAGGAGCCGGCTGAGTTCGGCGAGCCAGTTCTAGCTGCACAGGTGCTGGACCCAAGCTGCAAAAGGGAGGTTTAGTCTGACGACTGGGACTGTCTAAAGCCTGAAATCCCCATGAAGCAAGGCCTTGAGCCAGCTGAATGCCACCCGCTGCCCGAGGGTCCACAAAGCCCTAGAGACAACCTGGTACAAGTTTTTACTTCATCACTCCACCTTCAGCTCATCCATGGTGCTTAAAGATAATCTTTACCATGCCTGTGGGAGAGGGGAGAATTCTGGATTGATGAAATGGGTAGAAACATCAATGGAATGGGAACAGATTGGCAATTATAAGAGGATTCTTCTCCATACCTCCAGGCAAGGGGCAGGACACAGGGAAGGAACAGGGTCTGGGAAGTGGGTGGGGCCCATAGTGAGCTCACAGGTCTCCATCATCCAGATGGGTCAACTTTCCCCCGTTTCCCTCCCTTAAAACTTCCATCATAGGACAATTCTTTACTGCTGACCTTTGTGTGGACCATCCCTTACCATGCTTCATGGGGAAACGCACCCTCAAGTCACTTCTTACCCCCAGTATTATCTGAACCTCCATATTCTCAATCATAACCCACAAGAAGCTTCATCAGGCTTTGGGTGAAGGTTAAAGCAGACAAGCCACTGAAATGTGTCTTCTTAGAAAGGCGAGATGGATGCTATTTAAATTCCAGTATAGACAAGAAGATGCATAAAGTGTACAAGGAATCACCCTCATCTTTCCAGATTATCCATGACTGCCAGAACCCTTGCGCTGGCGTCGTCACGTGAATGGCTGGGTGTCCGTGCAGCATGGTCCTTTGAATGGCTGTGGGTAATGCCCCAGTTTGTGGCAAGGAATATCTAAAATGAAACGGCGAGTGGTGATTGATGGGTTCCGCTCCGTGCCTTACGATGGATGAAATGCGTCTTCCAAATAAATCTTGCCTACACTTTGACTCGGGGTGACATGAGTTATCGAATGAAGAGGTGTGCATGAAATGGACAATTTTGGCAATATGAAAGGAGGGCACGCTCCATTTCGTCTGAGAAAATAAAAGCACGATTCAAAAAGGGACAGCTTCTCTTATACCAACCTGTAGGATCTATTTTTGTTCCCCCGAATAAATGTCCTGTTTTTCAAATTTGAAGGGTGGTCTGTTGGAGGTGCACACTCCATGCAAGATATATTTCTCAATTTTAAGTAGGTATGGAAATCACATTTGTATAAATATAAGCCATCTGATTAGGTTCATAAACTCAAGATTAAGAATTCCTGGTGCTTGGCCTGCAAATAAGACATATATTCTGGATCAGATGGGAGTGCCTTCTTCCACATACCCAAACGGGGGAGGCCCACGCATTTTCACTGTGGTCTTTGTTTCAATTTCAATCAATTCTTTCATTCCAGTGGATCTTGCGCAGGAGTTCTTCCAGGAATTCCTTCTCTTAATCCACAAAACAACTCCTCTCATTTCAACACAACCTTGTAAATTGCCTGTCCGCCTTCATGTTAAAGAAATATAATTCCCTCCTTCTGAAAAAGAGCTCTTTTCACCTTTGTTTTCATCCTGGTGCAGCTAAAATGGGGATTAGTAAGGGGCATTTATGGTGTTTTTACCCTACACTTCAAGGTAATTTTTAACCTTTTCTCCAACACAAAGAGATCTGTGCTAGGGTTTCTATGACAAACATGCAAATGGCCTTTAAGTTTGAGAGGGGGAGAGAAACCGTGACTCAGTCAGAGACAGACAGGTGCATTAGTTCTGAAGAAAGGAGTCTTGCTTGACATCGGGTAGCATTTGTGCTCTTGTATTCATTTCAAGGTGGATTTAGATAAGGCCCATGTGCTTGTAATCGCTGTAAAGGTTGTGTTATTACTTAGGACACCTATTTTGAAGTGGCAGTTGAAAAGATAATGGCTGATGGAGTTAAAGGTTCCCCAGATGTAATAATTCCTAATCCAGATCTCTTTTTGAATAAATGAGGCAAAGGAAAGTATCCTCGGTTGTTTCCATAGAAGGACCAGCTTCGTACTCTTCTATGGTTTTGTCGACTTCTTGTAGAAAACGTGCTAACCTGTCTGATGCGCATACCTAAAACTTGCTGCCTTTGCAATCGGGAATGTAAGATGTTGCAGCTGGTGTCCAGAATTTATAAAAGAGAAGAGACAAGAGAAGAGGCATGCTGCGTCAGCCCAACCAGGTGGGGAACAACTCCTTACAAAGTGGAGAAAAACAGCTTGAACAACAGTTAAAGTCCACCACTACAGAAGTTATTGTTACGGGGTAATCCTAAAACAAATGGGCACACAAGAGAATGGCGGTTTAGCTAGTTCACCAGGCACTTAAGCACTTGGATCACTTCTGACGGTCTTAAAATGCAAACAGTGCTAATAGACAAAGATGGAGATTGTGGAATGAGTGAGAGGAGGTGCTATGGAAAGAGAGCCAGTGTGGTGTAGTGGTTAAAGTATAGGCCTGGGACCCAGGTGATCCGGGTTCTAGTCCCCACTCGGCCATGGAGCCAACTGGGTGACTCTGGACCAGTCACAGACTCTCAGCCCAACCTACCTCACAGGGTTGTTGTTGCAGAGATAAATTGAGAACAGGAAGAAAGCAGCTTTGATGTAAGCAGCTTGGAATTCTTTAAAAAAAGAAAATGTGGGATATAAATCTAATAATTAATGAATAAATGGAAATGGCAAGACGGGCCATGCAGCCAGTGAAAGCTCTAGTGTTGGTAAGAATGGTGGGCCCTGCGGTGCCAATTGGGAGTGCAAAGGAGAAAGGAAAAGACAGAAGGTATAAGCTCTAAAGTTCCCTGGCTTATAGGCAAGGGGGGTGCAAAGGATAAGTCCCTGATTGGTCACAAAGCATTGCAAGAATAGGGTTAGGGTCCAATTTCCCAGTTTTTGTTATGAATTTAAAAGTGGGATGAGAACCTCAAGCAACACAGAACTGCTGAAGAGAAAATGATCATAGGATGGCCAATGGATAATATATCCAAATGCAGGTAGAATCCTGAAGGCCTGGTACATACGTTCAGCACCTCAAGCTTGGGGCCAGAGCCAGACCTCCTGAGTTTCCAGGAGACTGTGTGCTTTCCTGTTTTTTGTGTATATATTTCCCCAATTCTAAACAATTGAGATTTTCCCTTGAAGTTTAGATACTAATGCTAAAAGCTTCATGATAAAATAAGATTCCCTTTTTTAAATTTTCGGCCCTACCCATCTTGGAATGTGGCCTTTGGTTGAAAGAGGGTCTTCCCTCCAGCCTAGGACTTTTGTGAATGGATGGAGAGAGTGAATGGATGAAGATGTTTAGTTCTTCTTGGAGTCCAAGAGCCACCACCATTTGGTTCTGAAATTTAATTTGAAATTGAGAGTCTTAAAATTGAACTTCTCTTTAGACCCTGATTACATCAAGCAAAATGATAAATAGAAAAGCATGGAGGATTTGGAAAAGTTGACAAGAGAGGTACCAGCTAAGAATTCCCCAAAGTTTGAGGTTTTTGAGTTATGAAAAATGTTGCACTTGATGTCATGAACTAGGTTCCCCTGTTCCCACTTCTGAAACAACAGACTGTTCTTTGCCAAAAGCTCTTTCTTCTCCACTTCCAGTAAGCACAACCAAGAAAGAGCAAGGCTCTGAGCATGCGCAGATAACTTAGTTGAACTCCATCTAGCAACTACTTCTGAGCATCCTCCTTTTGAGTAGCCCTGGGCCCCCTCCCTCTGGGATGTCCCTTTTGAATGCAGGTAACCCTACTCTCTGTCCATCACCGCTCTAGGTGGTTGGACTGTCAGTCTTGACACCGAGTCATGGGGTCAAGAGGCATACCAGGCTCAGCTGGTTGTAGGCGTTCTCCCATGCCCCTTCCCTGCAGCTGTACATCCTGACCATTCGCAGTGTCCTCCTGAACACTGGGGAGGGTGCCCTCGAGATACGCCCCTACGCGTCTTCCATTTCATCATCCAAAGATTCTGGTTGTCAGGGCCCTCCTTATCTGAGGAGTTTGAATCGGCCTGGCCTTGGAACACATGCCAAGAATAACTGGCCCCTTTATACCCAGCACTTGAGACCTCGGATATCAGCTGGTTCTTTGCTTGACCACTACTGTTGCTTTCAAAAGAGAGAATTCGTACATAGATTGCAGGCCCCTTCATGATACATTTGATGCTATCATGTGTGGAATTCCACTTTTCATTCCGTGGGCACATTACTGGGCAGAAGCTTTTTCTCAAATATATATGGCAAACACCTCCACAAAGTGCTTCAAAGCTTAAATGAAGCTTCACAGAATCATAGAAAAGTAGAGTGGGAAGGGGCCATGAAGGCCATGAGGTCCAACCCACTGCTGGACACCAATTTGCCCCATGCCACACAGATGACTGTCCAATTTCTTTGGGGAGAGCCCACGATCACTCCAGGCAACTGGTTCCATTGCTTTATTGCTCCAATCTGAGAAAACTTTTCCTGAATCTGGGTTGTTGCAACTTGAGCTGATTATTCTGTATTCTGCACTCTGGCATCAGCAAGAAGAGATCTTGCGCTTCCTCTCTGTGACAGCCTTTGAGGTACTTCTAGAGGGATATCATGTCCCCACTCAGTCTTCTCTTCTCAAGGCTGAACATTCCTTTCATACAAAAATGTGTGCATCTGTCTGTGCATTGCTATACCAGATGTAGTGTCCGCCGTGCACATTGTTGACATGTACATACTTTGGAAATGCAAACCTTCATTTTGAACATATATGCATTTTGAAATACGTGCATTTTAAATATACCTGTTAGTAAAGTGTCTTTGTGCACACTTTTGAACTGTCTTTATTTCGGAATGTGTGCACGCTGTTGAAGGCTTCTGCAGCACCAGCCTTGGTCTGCAAATCCTATTGCAAGCTCAGAAATATATGGACTTTAGGTGCAGATTGCATGCAAGTACATGGTTAATCCAGAAGGTGCAAACTGGGTAAAATCCTGTTCAAAAAGGAACTTAATTACTTTCTGCTATAATCAGCAGTGATCACCGGGGTAAACTTAGAGCTAGGCTAAAAGCAATGCGAAATGAAGAGCCGCTTGTGCTCAAACTTACAGGCAATGGCAAACTTTATAAGAAAGAGTGGATTCAAACAGACTATTTATGTGCTGGCCCACCCCTTGGGATCAGAGGCAGAGGCCCTTCGCCGGGAACCCTCTTTGAAGGAAATCAGGAGGGTAGCTACTCAGAGAAGGGCCTTTTCAGTGGTGGCACCCGACTGTGGAATACACTCCCCAGGGAGGTTCACCTGGTGCCGTCCCGCTATTATTTTCAGTGTCAGGTGAAGACCTTTATATTTTTCTGGCATTTTAAGAATTATTTGGTTTTATCCTTGTTTTTAATCTCTATTTTTGGATGCAGTGTGCTGTCCATTGTTGTTGTTATGGGTTTTTTCCTTTGGTTTTTTGTTCTTTGTAAGCTGTCCAGAGACTTACTAGTAATGGAATGGCATAGAAAAACTTTAAATAAATAAATTTATAGGAAAGAGTAGAATGAAACAGATTCAAAAGCTCCGCCCCTGATTTAGAATGCGGTAGACCCAGAGACATCCAAAGCTTGTTCACATTTTTGTGTTGTACATATTGACGTATACATTTTGTTTGCACTTCCCCCAAGTTCTTTATACTGCTTAAACGCTATTTTGTCTGCGTTTTTCTCAAATGCATATATGTTATGTGAACTTTTCTCTGCGCTTCCCTCAGGTGACTGCTTCCTTCGACCTAATGATAGGGCTAGCCGTTCCAGGTAATACCAACCCCATCAGCCTGTCTGGTGGGAATATACCAGGATCAGACCAGCTTTCCTGCCAAGGTTCTGGACTGGCCAATTTATAGGTACCCTCATGGGTGACTGGCTGCAATAGCTTAGCAATCAAGTAGCCATTTGCATGTACAAACAGCTTGTCTGATCTCCTCTGCAACGGCTGAGCAAACTATGAGAATATGACCTTGGTGTTGCACAATTGTGTGAGACTCTGCATTAGAGCTAACTGGATATTTCAATCCATCTGGTTACCATAAACATTAAGCAAGTATCTGCTGGAACCTTATAGGTCAACAAGCAATCATTTACCTTTCTATATTGGCCGACTCTCTGGCCTCTTTGGATGCTGGCAAGGAACAAATGTGGGTTGTGAATTTTACTGCGCAAAGAGTGCCAATGCTGGGAATAGATTGGAAAGGGCAGTGCAACGTTGGTGGGTCTGGTGGACCTGTGCACGTACTTCTCTGTACCAGAAATCTGCAGAGTTATTTGGAAAGAACCAGCTTGACTGTATGGCCTTCAGCATTTTGGAAAGGTTAGTGCTGGCTTTAGTGGAATGTAGCAATATTTCTGTGTGGTCCCTAGCCTATCTTTACATTTTAATAGATAATTACATCCCTATTAGTGGATTCTGCTGGATGATCATTTTTCAAGAACTTCTCCTTGATTAATTGAATTTGAAGGATTAATTTCCTCTTTATTTAATCATGCATGTATTCCATGGCCTTTCACCATAAGAGATGTATCTGTTATAGTTATATCTAATAACTGCTATCTAAAACAGGGGTTGAGCCTAGACTTCCCCCCAACCCCACTGGAATGTCATAGTTCCATTTTTTTCATAATCTATTGAAAAGGTAAGGCTGCAGTTTTATGCACATTTACTTAGGAGTAAGCCCTAGTGAACACAAAGGGCGTTCTTTCAAGTAACTATACATAGGATTAGACATATCACAGATAGTCACTTATTACAAAAGGAAAGGAAAATAGTTTAAAGTTGCATAAACATTTGCTGTGCAATCTGCCCCATGCACATAAGTCATTGTGACTGAATGAAAATGTCACAGTAAACCACGGTTTCTTTTAAGGGGGATGATGCTAGCTGAGTTCATGCACTGCCCCTTCTCTTCAAAGGCAGCTTCCTGGAGACATTGGGAAGCTTTTGCATCAATTCCAGTTGTACCATTATTGTGAATGAAATTTTGTTTCTGTTCAGAATTTTGCTTCTCTCATCTGGCCAGGAATACCTGTCACAAGATACTCTGGTACACACATGCAAAGTCGAGAAACATCAGCTTAATATTTACTTAGAATGGCACTGCTTAGCTCTGTTCTTGAACTGATAGCTAGAAAGGTGCTTAAAATGCAAAAAGAAAGGGAGGAAAGCAAATATCAAGTTAAATATCACATCCTACTTGTCGTTTTAGAGCTAAAGTGGCAGATTGTGCAAGAAACGGTCCAACCACCTCCAATGGGGGCGAACTCAAGCTAGCAATATGTATTAGGAATGGAACAACGGCAAGGTGATACGAATTTTACACATGTAAGGCAGGGCACTTTGGAACTGCCCTGAGCACACTTAGAACAAAACATTTTATTGTTTACATCATTTTATTTATTTGTTTGTTTGTTTATTTGAAATATTTATATGCCATCCTAATTCACAAAAAGCCTCAGGATGGCTTACAACATAAAATTAGATATAACATAAATAAAATCCCCCAGCCCACACTGGCTGCAATTTAAAACATGGAAAAAACCAATATTAAAACTTATTAAAATATCGCTGGAATAAAAAGGTCTTAAACTGGCGCCAAAAAACAAATTACGACGGCGCCAGGCAGACCTCTCTGGGGAGCGCATTGCATAGATGGGGTGCCACCGCAGAGAAGGCCCTCGTCCAGGTACTTTGCCTCCTAATATCTTTCACGGAGGGTTCCCAGAGGAGGGCCTCTGCTGCCGATCTCAGGGGCGGGAGGGCAAATATGGAAGAAGGCGTCCCTTCAGGTATCTTCCGACGATGTTCTCATAGCTCCATTCTCTTCTCAGGGCTGCAAATTTTCCTCTCTCCTTTCACCCGATACCTAAGAACGACCCCTTCAAGATGCAGCTGAAACACTCTTCCTTGGCCTGGTTACTTCCTTGTTCTATCTTATCTACAGCTGCATAAACACACGTTTTCTCTTTAACCCTGGATTTTCCTGATCAAAGGAGAAACCATCTTCTCCAACAAAAGCTTTTCCAACTTTTTGATGTAATGAAAGACTGCAGTTTATTCTAAAGCAAAAGTTTTCGATCTTTGCTTCTCTCATGATTTTGGTGTATTAATTTGAAAGGTCAAGATTTCAGTCTTTCTTCCCCAGTTTTTTTCTATAGTTGTGTGTTTTAAGATCATTCAGGTATGGAAGGAAGATCCAAATTTTCAAGGATGTAAAATGTTCACCTCCTCTCCTTGTATCTGGCAAGGTTCACTTAATGTCTCTTTAGAAAACTGACTACTACAGTTCTTAAATCTCGTTATGCTGACTGTCCTGCACTCAGAAACAACTTTAGGAATCAAACTTGAGTGAAAAATGTTAGTGTATGAGAACAGTTGCCTTGGAAGGTTGCAGAAGCTCCTTCCTTCAATGTTTTGAAGGAAAGCTTGGACAGGCATGCATTCGCCATCGCTTTATGTAAAGGACAGCATGTTTTGAATATTTGAATAAAACCAACTCTTGGGTGCTTTCTTGTTCTAAGGATCTGCAATTCCTTTGGAATTCATAAGATTCAGAGAAAAGACAATACCAAACTGTTTGCTTTTTATAGCATAATTCTACCCAAGCCATATTGTACTTTCAGTGGAATGCTAAAGTATTGTGCATATTTTCTAACAGTGAATGGAACCAGTTTTGATCTTGATCGTACCAACAGCAAGTAATTCATCCCTTTTCCCTGAAAGGTGTGAATGAATGGCTTCCAACAGCCTGTTTGAAGGGCAACAAACTCGGCTGGCCTAGGAAAACATATGTCTTCGATGACATCAAGAGTCTTACATATTTGCAGTTTTTATTTGCATGTGCATAAATTGTTAAGTAAGCAAACTTCTCCATGCATATCATCTTTACAGTGCAAAAAAATGCTCCTCTTTGCCACAGTGAGGTTGCCTGGCTTTTTCACCATGCTTCCAAACTCCCAGGAGCAGATTGGCTTTATAACACAAGTGTATGGCTCCGTGGGCCCCTAGGGGAGTTTTGCAGCCCCCACCAGGACACCTGGCTCTGGAACGTGGCCCTTGCTGCTGCCATACCCTGGGATTCCCAGCCAATCTGCACACGGAGTGCATCTTGTTTCCCAGCAGCATCACATTCCCTCCATCCTGCCAAAAAGCAGCCGTGCTTCCCCCCACTCACTTGGCAGGCTACAAGGAGCACAGCACCTCGCTTCCTGGGACAGCACTGGGAGTGTAGCTGCAGAGCCACTTCTGGTGCCTGTAGCAGGGGAGCAGGGCAGCCCTCAGAGGGTTCCAGCAAGTCCAGAGCAGCTCCAAACCTTCCACAATTGCCCAGCCCTGCACTGGGTTTAATATCTGGTAAGGAATGCATATGGAACCCTGTCCAGAAAACAGGGAAGGAGGAAGGAAGGGTAGACTTGGCTGATTTGGACTGGGAGTCTTTTTCTCAATAGTCTCTAGTCTCCAGCAGCCCTTCTCAATATACAGGAGTGCACAGCATCTGGCCAGTTCCAGCATGGCCTGCAAAGCCAGCAGCTCCGCACTGCTGTAGGTAACTTCCTTCTCCCCTGCCCCAAATTACCAGCAGTTAATGTTCACACCTGTTGAGTTCACAGAATCACAGAATAGTAGAGTTGGGTGGGACCAAGAAGGCCATCCAGTCCAACCCCTGCTGTTGCAGGACACCAATTTACACCATCCCACTCAGACAGCTGTCCAGTTTCTTTTTGAATGTCTCTAGTGTGGGGGAGCCCACCACCTCTCTAGGCAGCTGGTTTCACTGTCGTGTTGCTCTGACTGTGAGGAAGCTTTACCTGATGTCCAGCCTGAACCTGGATCGTAACTTGAGTTGATTATTCTGAGTCCTACACTTTGATATCAGCAAGAAAAGATCTTGACCTTCCTCTTTGTGAGACCTTTTGAGATACTTAAAGAGTGATGTCATGTTCCCACTCAGCCTTCTCTTCTCAAGGCCAAACATACCCAGTTCTCTCAGTTTCTCCTCACAGGGCAGTATTTCCAAACCCTGGGTCATTTTTGTTGCCCTCTTCTGGAACCTTTCTAATTTTCCTGGGCATCTTGTTGGTGCCCAGAACTGGACACGGGATTCTAGATGCGGTCTGACAAGTGAAGAGTGTAGCAGAACTATTACTTCTTGTGATTTTGAGAAACGTTGGAAAGCGCTTTCCTTGGGAAGCATTGCCCTTCTACGTAGCCAAAAGAGCCTCCCAGAGCACCTTGTGCAACAAGGGAGGCCGGCCTTGCTCAACAGGAGGGCCACGTAAGGTAAATGTCAGGTGTCTGAGGGCCACACATGAGTGATGTGGATGGCAAGCAGTAAGAGGCCCCCCATGGGTGGTGAGCAGGAAGCGGGCACCCATGGGCAGTGATTCTGGGTTGCAAGCAGCAAGTGGGGGCCCACAGGCAGTGGCGCTGGCTGGTGAGCATCAGTGGGTATCTGCAGGCAGTGAATCGCGAGAGGCAAAATGGCTGGCTGCAGCTGCCAAGCCTCAGTTTGGCCATCCCTGTTATACAAGATCAGTAAGAAAATGAGGCAGCCCTGGGCAGAGCGGTCTGAAAGGCAGAGAAGGAATGGGGTGGGGAGGAAGAGAGGTGGACTCCAGTCCATAGTTACTAAGTTCCTGTATGCATGTATGTATGTGTGTAAAACTTTTGTATACCATCCACTACCAAATAGCCTTGGGATGGTCTCACAATAAAACAAAGTAAAGCCCAGCATCCATTCTGTACAATAAAAGCCCCATTAAAATCACAATCTAAACCTTAAAATACTGGGCAAATAAAAAGGCTTTGGCCCAGTGCTGAAAAGAATAAAGTGTCAGTGCCAGAGGAACCTCTCTGGAGAGCGTATTCCATAACCGGGGCACCACCACAGAGAAGGCCCTTCTCCGGGTAGCCACCCTCCCAATCTCCTTCAAGGAGGGCTCTCAGAGAAGGACCTCCGACCCAGATCTTTTGTTGGTCTTTCTGCAGAACAGACATCGTGTCCTTCTTCAGATTCAGGCTGGACATCAGGAAAATCTTCCTCACTGTCAGAGCAATATGACAGTGGAGCCAGCTGCCTGGAGAGGTGGTGGCTCTCCCACACTAGAGACATTCTGAAAGAAACTGGGCAGCCCTCTGAGTGGGAGGGTGCAACAGGGTGTCCTGCAGCAGCAGGGGGTTGGACTCAATGGCCTTCATGGCCCTTCCAACTCTACTCTTCTATGATTCTGTGATTTGATCTTTCCCTCTCCTTTGCCTGGTGGAATGCCTGCTCCTAGAAGGCAGCCGAGGGAGAAGACTCAGCAGAGCTGATGTGGTGACTTTGCCGGCCCATCCCTCACTCTTCTCTCACCAGATGGAGTGAGTGCCACTAGATGATGCTGGCACTAAAACTGGTTGTCTGAATCAGCTGTTGTGCCTTATTAAGGGACAGTGCATCCTTCAGTGGGGAATTTGGAGACCAGGTGAGATCATGATCTAATCCCGCTTCTCACAAAGAAGTCAGATTCTATTTTGGCAGTCTAGAAGGGAGGTAAGTCCCCACATGATGGACAGATCCTAAGCCTTCCCTAAGTGTATCACAGCCCCGCAGCTTCCTTGCCAACTCGAGCATGGATTGTAGAAAACCACATCCCCGATCCTTCCCTCAAGAGAAAGCAGCTTGTAGTTTGTTGGGGTGGGGGGAACAGAGGTCTTCCGGGAAAGAAAAGAAAACACAGCTATAAACAAAACAAGAATCCCATGAAGTGTTAAATTGCTAATCTCTGTGGGATTGAAAAGAGCAGGTAAAACACCTACAAAGGAGAATATCCATTAAGGATCAGGATATAGGATTCAATCACCACAGTGAGGAGGCAAAGAACCTATTTACTCTGCAAGTGGTGTCCAATTTGAACAGATTGTAAGCCTAGTTAAACAACTCTTAAAAAAAAACCACCAATATATCTTGAGATTACATGTTTGTTATTCCAAAGAGCCTGATCCATTGGGTGCAATTTAGTGAAAATCGGGAACACCAACATTCTGTTGAATCACTGGGATTTACTGCATGGTTATGTGCCGAGGGTTGATAAATGCTGATGAGGCTCAGCAGTGGGGTTGCTGCTTCCCCATGGCTGCTCTCACACTTGGTATGCCGTGCTGCAAGCATGACATGTGGAATGCAAGGATCATCGGAGAAGTGCCGATGGTGCTCTCCCCCATGCAGAATGCCACAGATGTGAAGGTGGATTCCCACATCTATGAGAGGGGAGATTTGGGAAAGTCTCAGCCCAAATCACATGTTGTTCAGTGTGCATCTAGGCTGGCTGAACTTTTCGGCTGCCCCTCATGGATGTGGCAACCAGAGCCTTAGCACCTGTTCCTCCCTGCTTGGCGATGCATAGCAGCAGTCACAAAGGGATGGGGCATGTCGAAGGGCATCTGCGCCCGAACCCCGTAGAAGCCCTCGGATGTTATTATGTTCTTGCCTGTTGGATCACCTTTGCCACATCAATCCCATGTCACCACAGCTTTGTGAAACAGCTAAGCTTTTGCACCTCCCCAGAATCCAGGTGTTTGTTCCATGGTGTGTGAACAATCTTTCGTATTTGCCTGCATGGGTGGAAGGGAGGACATGGGACGACCACAGTGCTTCAGGTACGCCTGAAATCCCTCTGGATCGGATCTCCTCTCCTTGTGTTCAGAATCTGCAATATAACCCCAAAACAGTAACCATTGCTTCAAGGGGAAATGGCGCAAGTAACATACTGTATGTGCAAATTCTCCCACTATGTCAAAGGATGTCTCCATTTGGCACTGGACCTTTGAACAGTCTCTCAGGAGATCAGGGTTCAAAGCGGTGAAGGTCCTTGGCCTATCAAGCTCTGATTCAGATGCCCTGGAGCGCTGCCGTTCTCGTTGGCTCCTCCACAAACCATCCTTCGAGACAGCAACGCAGATGATTGACTTAAAAGCAGACAGCTCTTGAGGTCTCCTCTCCCTGAGCGGGTGATGTGCCTTTAGCAAAGGCGAGCAAATGCTCTTGAAGTCATTAGAGCATGAGGGCCTGCCACCTCCACCCTCTGCTTCCTAGGATGGCACTTCCAAGAAGTGCGTCATTGGCCTACTCCTTTAGAAAGGAGGAAGCACCGAGGAGTCATGCAGACATGCACTTCCGGGATGGATGAAGGCATACACTTCCTCCTTATTTTGCTCATGCAGTTGCTATTGGAGCTGTGGCATGTTTTGTGGGTGGGGAACACATCCCTGTTTTGGAAAATGATTTGTATAGGCTCCTGTGACCTGCCTGTGACCATGTGGCATCTCCACATCTCCAGGAAAAACTCCCCCTTCCCAATATGCTACTCCTAGTCCAGTGCACAGCCACTGGGGGGGCTTCAGCCCTTGCCTTCAAAGCAAAGTCCATGTGCACCTGAAGGGGCAGGTGCACCCAAGCTGTGTCAGAGGGAGCATCGCGCATAAGGGGCTGCAAGGAGCGAGCGCTGGACGCTCAAGTGGAAGATAAGGCAGAGCTTTTCCCCGACGCCAGGAGCTTTGCTGGTCTCAGTGCACCTGACCCCAACCGTCAGCATGGTAGAGGGGGAGTTATGCTGCAGTTATGGGATTCTCTGAGTTTCCAGTCCCTTTATGTGCCCAATGGCCAGTCCCATTCATGTCACTGCTAGCAGGGGTCCAGCTGACATCAGTTGCATGGGTTACAAGCTTCCTCCTTTAGCCTGCCTGCATATGCTAGTAGCTGAGGAGTTGGGCAGGAGGAGGTCCTGCACCCATCCTGCTTGTGCGATCCTGAGGGCAGCAGGTTTGCCACCATGTGTACAGAGTGCTGGACTAGATGGACCTCTGGTCTGATCCAGTCTGGCCTGGCCTGGCCTGTGTTCTTATGTTCACATCCTAACGGCCAATGTCACCCTTTCTTCAACCATGTACACAGCTTCCGTTCAGTGGGGTAGTGGAACCAGGGCTCATAAGGAGATGGCTCCAGCACGTTTTAATGTGCAGGGATGCAGACTCCTCTGCCACCCCTCCATGCATGCACAGGAACCCCTGTTCCCTCTTGGCTGAGCTGCAGTGTCGGACCCTTTGTTTTCCAATCTTATTCCTTGCTGGCTTATTCAGAAATGAGTTAAATTTGGAGGATTATGTAGAACCACACTGGATAATTATATGGTCTGTTGGTCAAGGGGTTTTCAATTATCATCTCCGAAAAGTGGTGGTGGTGAATTTCAACCCTGCAGAAGATGTGTCAAGAGGGGAGGAAATGGCACTTGATCTGTGCATGGTCTGGGTGAGAAAAGAGCGGATTGTAGTAGATAATTCAGGTGGCGTGATAATAAATGAGTGCTCCATTATAGCATATGGGGGCACAATTCAGACAGTATAAAACTCTCTTTTGCTCTCTTTTGAAAAAGGCCGCCTCTAGTCCTCATGGTAATTCCTTGCAAATGTCTTTATTACCACAGATTCAGTTATTACTTTGAATCAGCTGCACTTCTCCTCACAGTATCTTGCCTTTGTTCTCTGCCCTTGGGAGGTCAATCTACCTTGCCCCCCCCCCCCATCATGCCTTTTGGCACCCTGGCTCTCAGCCACCAAGGATGCTAAAGCCCCTTTTGTTTCCTAACACCTTTTCAGAGCGTAAGAGTTCTGCAGCCAAGGTTCCTCCAATCTCCATCCTGGATTTTGCCAACCTTTTCAGCATGGCTACCAGATACCATGGCTCTTGTTTCCCGGTATCCCTCCCGTCTCATGCCTATAATATTCTTCCATCATCTCACCTACGCCTGTGTGGAGCAACTTCCTCATTCAGTGACCTTTCTCTTTCCCCTTACTTTATGTGACTAGAAACTCTTGTCTGTATCCAGAAAAATTATATACCATTCAGGTGATGTGGAAGGTTGCATGCTTGATGGCTTCCCCAGCCCCACCTCCTAAAAATTCCACACCCATGGAAAAATTCATCTCTCAAATTGGATGCTTTTAGCCTAGGCTTCTCTGTGAAATGACACCTTTTTCCACCTGCATTGTGCACAGTAAAATCCCAGGAGAAATATGCATTTTATTCTATTTTGGAATGCAGAGATACCTCTGAGCCGTTGTTGTTACTGGTCAGAATGCCCAAGAAGGCACAAGTGAGACCTGCAACAAAATGTTGTGGTACCGGGTATCCTGTTCAGGATTCCAGCCAACCATTCCTTCTTTCAGGATGCTCCATTCCAATTCTCTGCCTCAGTTTCTGCCCTCTGTGCCCACTGAGTTCTGATTCACTTGGGTCCCCTTTCTGGGATTATTGCCTCTGCATCTCTCTCTCCTTCCTCTCTGTGTGAAGCTGCAAACTTTGTGCATCCTGCATGATGTCGACACTTTCCTTTAGTGTATGGCTGGTGCATTTTGGCCATACCAGGATCCGCACCAGAAGAATTCTCTTAGCGTGTGGTAAAGAACAGGAACAGCATCAGCGATGAAGACTTGTCAGTGGGAATCCACTGGGGGCAGTGGGGGGGGGGAATCCAAAAGCCAATGGATTGGCCCATGTCAGCCACCCAGATTCTGGCCCGTCTACTCAATGCTGGTGTTGGCACACTCAAATGCAAGTTGACTCCACATTGTCTTGTGGTCTTCTGCTTTTAAAGCAGGCTGCTCCCCTCCCCTCCCCTCCCCTCCCCTCCCCTCCCCTCCCCTCCCCTCCCCTCCCCTCCCCTTCTTTTTTAAGGCCACGAAATCTGTGTCTATTATAGCCAGAATTTGCACAAACTATCCCCACAATTTGCACAAATTGTGACTGCATTTTACACACATTATGGCCATATTTTAGGCAAATTTCCCTGCATCAAAATAGAAATATTAAAAAATATACATTGTGGCACACTTTAAAAGTGGAATTCTCACACACACATGCACGCACGCACACACGCACACACACACACATCTATACCTGACTGAACTCACTCTGGGCTCTTAAGTTGGCCAGGAATGCCAGCATCCACCAAGTGAGGGAAGATCCAGGCCAGTTCGTGAGTGTCACTCACCCCTATTTGTTCCCACTTCGACTCAGCCCCTGTATTTGTTTGCTTTCTTATTAAGTTCAACCCTTTCACCACCGCCACACACAGTCTTTGAGAGCCCAGGGCATCAAGTAATTGAATTAAAATGATTGAACTGGGAGGAACAGGGACGCTGGATGCAAAACTGCAGTCGTACAGCAGGGGGAGTCAACAAGAAGAGCCGCCGCACAGATGTCCTGGGACAGCCTTTGAGCATTTGCCAGGCCAGGTCATATGAAGATCCACGCTCAGGGCTCATGTTTGGAAAGAAGCCGCCATGGGGATTCGATTAGGGCTGGGACTCAGTGCAAAGAAATGGGGATGGCTGCTCTCCCATGCCATTTTTCTGACACAAATCCCCCCCCGCCGAGTGACTTTGGATGCATTCCAGTTCACATTTTGAAGCAAACCGACCCGATCTGTACCTCCTAAGCTAATGTCTGGATCAGAACTCTATCGTGCTTTGGATGTAGTATCCCTCTGAATTTTCCACTGCCATTCTGACCTCAAAAGGCGTACCAACAAGTGCCTTAAAATGTACAAAAAGCTGGGCTCAGAAATGGACACCAAATGGGAAAATACAGTCATCAATATATATTTACAGGTAGATCAGGGTGAATTTTTAAAGACGCACCATTGATGAATCCAAAAACTGGAATAGGACAGATATGAACAGATGACATGGGCCAGAGGGGTCTCATCCATCCTACTTCTGATTAACCCACATGCTACCTCAAGTGGCAGTTTGACAAAGGAGATTAAGATCGCAGAAAGCAAACCAACAAAGTTATGGAAGGAAAAACCCAGACTTCACCCTTCACCCTCAATAGCTCAGCCCAGATGCACACTGTATTCTTCCTCCCATCCTCCCAGCTTCTGTAAAGATGGATTGTTTAAAAATGAAAAAGAAAAGCAGTTGAAATAACCTGACCTATCTCATCTCCCTGCCCCCTTTCCCTTTCCCCCCTGCATTATCGAGCAGAAGTCCTGAAAGACGGGCAATGCCATGGCACGAGCCAGGATTTCTGAGGAACAGGAGAGGCCCCCAAATGAAAGAATCCAAATTATTGCTAATTTGTGCTTTAACAAAATGTGTGCAGAGCAAAATGAGTATGAATATGTCAAGTGTGTTCGCTTGAAAAATGGGGAATATCAAAAGATAATGAAACCTCTGCACTTATCTTTCATGCCCAGACTCTAATTCATCATGTCAAATTAGCTCAGAGATTGCCGCAAGATGTTGCACATTATGCTTCCAAGTCCAGATAACTGATATTTTTAATGTAATCTGTGTTAAACATTTTGTGCAGTTTGAAAGCTTGCTCTTCTAAATAAAAGGTGGTGTGTTTGAAAAGCAGTGCTGAGGAAGCGTTCTGGCTGCCTTCAGGCTGGAATGTAAACTGGACAAGGAAGGGAAGGCCAGGGAAGCCGCTAGTGACTGAAGCTGCTAAACTGTCAGAGCCTGTGCAATGTTTATAAACAGTTGTCATTGGCGTTGCATTTTTAAGAGCTGGGCATTCTAAGTATTCTGAAGCTTATCTTTGCAGTAGCCTCTCCTGTAGGTCAATAAACCTGTTTAAGAAACAAGGAACTGTGGAGGGCAGATTCGTTTAACTTCCCTGGAGGTTTCCAAGCAGGGATGGGTGAAAATTTAATTTCAGTTCAGTTGCTATAAGAATTACCAGTGTTCACAGATTACTTTATATTTCGAATGGATAGAACCTTAGATTTTTTTTTTTTAACTGAATGTAGGACAAACCATAACTGAGAAAGGTATTCATCCTGTCTGAGAGTTTTGCATGTTTTGCCCTTCTGAAACATTGTGTTTGTTGTCGTTGTTGTTATGCACCATCATCTCTGACTTCTGGCAAGCGCATGAATGAATGATTATTGTTCTGAATAACTCAGAGCAATATGACAGTGGAACCAGCTGCCTGGAGAGGTGGTGGGCTCTTCCACACTAGGGACATTCAAAAAGAAACTGGACAGCCATCTGAGTGGGATGGAGTAACGTGGTGCCCTGTACCAGCAGGAGGCTGGACCTGACGGCCCTCTGGCTCCTTCCAACTCTACTATTCTATGATTCTATGAATGCCTTGTCAGATGTCCTGACCTTGCTAGCCCTGCTTGGCTCTTACAAACTCAAGGCTGTGGCTTCCTTTATGGAGGCCATCCATCTCATAGATAGTCTAGCTGGGATAACGAGCCAGACTCCGCGGGTTTGAGTCCCGGGCTCAGATCTTTTTGGACATGCACATGGTGAGCATGTCATGAACAGAGCCAGCTGGAGCCGGGGGTCAGACTAGATGGCCCAGGAGGCCCCTTCTGACCCACTCTGTTTCTGTGTTTCTATGTTTCATTTTCTTTTGCCTTAGACTTTCCCTAGTGGAATTGTCTTCTCCAGGGAGTTTTGTGTGATGTCCACCAAGTGTGACCTCTTCAGTTTCATCTGCTTAAAGGGGAAGTTCTGGCTTGATTTGATCCATATAACTATATTACTGCAGAATTTGGGCTGCCGTCTCCTTTTTTCTGTTAGATTCCCCATGCCTAGCAGCTCACAGGAAGCAGGTATAATATGGTCCTTCCCATGTGCCATGGTGCAGATGAGTGAGATATTTTGTTTCAGGATATTTTTGATAGGAATTTACCCAAATTTGCAGATTTCTTCATTTGCCATATGGAAGAAACTTGAGAATTTTAAAAAATGAAGAAAAGCAAAATGAAAACAAAATGAAGAAAAGATTCATCCAGCCATGTTTCCAGGGAGCTGGGTATGTTCACCTGATACACCAAAGACAACCAAGCACAGGTTTCTCTGACCAGCTCCCATCATGGTTAGGGAGTCCCAGTTCATCCTTTTGCCAATATTTTTATTTTTGCCACGTTGGGTTTTCTCAAAGTGCCAAAAACCAAAATGTGGATGAGATAGTTTATCTTTAAAATCCCACTAAAAGAAAACAGACAGATTTACTGAGATAGCAAGGGCAGAGAGACAACAGACAGAAATGGATGGATGGTCACAGAGCAAGTAGAGTGGAAGTCTTCCAGCCGCTGGTTATGGCCAACTGGATATTCCCTGGGATCTCTTCCTAGGGATCTTTATCTTTAAACTAGATGCTGACTGGGGAGATGACATCTCCAGGCAGGGGGTTGTCCTGTGACATCCTTTCACACATAGGACTGCTCTGTAAAGTAGGGCACACCGGTACTGTAGATGCAAATGCCAGCTCAGCTCCATTTAGTGCTGCACTGGTAGCTGATTATTCCCCCCTTGTGGTAGTTGTTGGCAATCAGTCCACCTTCACTTATTTGTTTCACCATCTCCTGCATTCCAAGTAAATTTGCAAGCTCGCCCAGTTTAATCTAGTCCTCTCCAATCTGGCACCTTCCTGTTGATTTGGAGTTGAGCTCCCATAATCCCCAGGCAACATACAATGATTATGAATTCTGGGAGTTCTGGAGGGCACCCATGTCGGAGTGGCTGCTTTAACCTGTAGATAAGAGTGGCTTAAAAGCTGTAACTGATTCATCTTTGGACATGATCAGGAAGAACAGGGTCTGGAAATGACAAAGTTCTTCCTCCACTCCAAATACCTTCCATCCCACCCTACTTTCCAGCCAATGAAATGTCACAATCCTGAGATATATTTTCTTCTGATCATGCTTTCCTGTGATTATTTACTTACTTTTCTTAGTCTTAGACTTGATTTTAATAGTGTTTGTTTGACTTTTATCCCACCCCATCAGACATAAGGATCCCTGGGTGGGTTTAATTAGTGCTCGCTCGCTCGCTCTCTCTCGCTCTCTCTCTCTCTCTCTCTCTCTCTCTCTCTCTGTGTGTGTGTGTGTGTGTGTGTCAGATGGAGGCAAGTGAGATGTTGCTTAATGTGAAACTTTAGGATGGCTTTGAGATGGGATGACTGCCCAAACTCTGTGCTATTCTAACTATTAAGATAGTTCAGCTATTTGATAAAAAGAGGGAAGATCAAGATATGTTGCTATTGACTACTTTAGGAATGGCAAAACCAAAAATAGGGAAGCATGTATGCAAGTAAGAGATGCATTGCTTATTACCTGCTTTGCTGAGTTTTAGATGCTTGACAAAAACTTTTCTTTTCCAGCACATTTATGGCACCACTTAGATTATTTTTACAACAATTTGCACTGGTCATGATATACTAACTTAAATTTTATTGTCCATGATTATTTATGTTATTTTAGCTAGTGTATTTTAATTGTATGATGTTATTTATGTTACCTATTGGTAATTGTATTGTAATGGCCTCCCAGAAAGGATGATGCTGATGGGCGACCTTTAAACAAATTTAATAAATAAATGCATCAGGGGAGAGGAAGACTGGCATGAACCTGGTTTATTGCCTGAAACCGGTTTTTACCTATTGAGTAGGCTCCAGAGATGAGTGACAAATCCACTGGGTTTGCATTTTAATACCAGCTCACCCAGTTTGCACAGTCTAGACCTGAGCATAATTTGTAGCTGAAAATCCATACACTTCTGCATTTGCAGTACACTTTGCAAAGTGTGTGTGTGTGTGTGTGTGTGTTTAGCAACACGAAAACCATGCATGCTGACAGAACAAAGAACAATTCTAAACTGTGCACAAACGCACGTTCACCTGTGGGTGCATGGATCCAAAGATGGATGCATGAGAAAAATGTACACCCAAAATGGATGTGCATGTGTCTGTCCTGAAGGGTGGGGCAGCTCATACCGACTGGAGACAGGAGTACCTGGCAGCTGAAAACCGATAACTTGGAAGAGATCAAGTCTGACAGATTTGCCTATCCCTATTAGGCTCCATATTTGTCATATTTTTCTGCAGTATACTTAAGGGACACATTTAAGCATCCTTTGTTTGGCGTAACTGTCAAGCCGTTTTGTGGGTTAAGCTGACAGTGCCTGCTTTCCAGCCCCCGGGGCTTTGCCACATTAGGGGCCTTTAAGAGAACTAACACTCTTCACAGGAAATACAAATTTTAACTCGTAAGGTGGGGGGGATGTCACTTTCTAATGCCCGTTTTGGAAAAAGCGAGCATTGATGCTTCTTTTCTTTCCCAGCCAGCACCACTTCTTTCTGCATGGTGAATGGCTTTCTCCAAAAAAAATTAGAGTGAAGTTAAAAGTAGGACAATCTTCTTTTTTCATCAAATGAAATAAAACCTCAAATCCATCAACAGGAGCATATCACATTCTCTGCCCTGCTAGCGATTGCTTTTAACCATTAATAAATGTGAAATTGAAGGGACGATCTCCAGCTAGTAGAAATATCAGTTAAAAAAGAAGAAGAAAAGCAACAAAAAGCATCCTTAATACCTGAAAGAGTTTGCTGTTGCTTAGAAAGTTGACGTCGGCTGAGCCAGGTGATTGGTCCGTCAAATGCTCTACCCTTGACAGTCAGGGTATGCAAGGAATCTGATGGAATGGATTTAAAAATTGCGAAACTTTCCTTAGTCTTTCCATTTTTTAAGGCACGAATCATGACCCGTCTTAGAAATGGAGGCACACAAAAAACCCCACCCAGCTTTTCACAGTTCAGATCACTGAGTCTGCAGCAAGCAGAGAATTCACTGACCTCTAACAAGCCAGATTTCCCAACACTGGCACATCCCTACTTGACTCTGACTGCCAGTTCCAGCATCCCCGCTTAGAGAAGTTTAGGACTGACCTGCAGGCAACACAACTTCTCCCACTGTCTGCGTTTTTTACCCCACATGATTCCATGTTGTCTCTGGGTTGGAGGACACCCTTGTCCAAGTTCCTTTTCATACATGAAAGACTTGGCAGATGAGATGGAATCATACCCTGTAGCCAGGTTAGAGTCAGTGCAGTGTGGGGCCACAAGGATGGTGGCCAGATTGCAGGGGAAGCCATATGAGGTGGGAATGAGGGAACTTCAGCCTGGAGAAGAGGAGGCTCTGAGGGGATCTGTTGGCGACATACAGGTATGTGAGGGGCTGTCACATGGAGATGGGGAGAGGCCTGTTCTCCCCTGCAGAGGAAGGCAGGACGCGCTCCAACGGAGCAAAGCTCAGGGAGCCAAGATTCCATTTGGATGCCAGGAAGCACTTCCTGACAGTTAGGACCCCGAGGGCGTGGAATGGGCTTCCACGGGAGGTGGTTGAGGCCCCAACAGTGAGGGTGCTCAAGGATAGGCTGGACACCCACATGGTGGGCATGTCGTGAGTGGAGCCGGCTGGTGCTGGAGGTCAGACTAGATGGCCCGGGAGGCCCCTTCTGACTCACTCCGTTTCTATGTTTTTATGCTTCTGTAACCTGGAGGTTAGGACAATTAAATAGGCAAATAGGCAAGGCAAGATCCAAACTACTGTAACTTTGTATATATTCTCCTATACCAAATAGGTGGATTTGAGTTGAGCAGCTTCTGTGTTTCTTATCTCCTCTGCAGCTGCCACAGCTGCATCTGGGCATTGTATATTTTATTCATCATGCATAAGTTACTATGAATGTCTCGTACATGGAGAAGGTCAGCAACTCCAGGCAGTTGGTATGAAAGCCCCCAAACACCTGCAGATGTAGTAGGCAGCATTTTCTTTTGTGTGCCTGGGGATGGACCAAGAATGCAAGCCAAGGATTCCAGGCAGACGGTCCCAGGTCCAGTCCCTGGTATTGTCAGATGAAGTGTTCAGGTAGTGAATGATGGGGAGAACCCGTTTGTGAGTCCTTGGAAAGCTGCCCCCACCAGTCAGCACAAACACCATTGAGCTAGATGGATAAATCTGCAGTTATGCGCTGTCAAATCATCTCTGACTTATGGCAGCCCTACAGATGGAAGCCCTCCAAAATGCCCTGCCCTAGACAGCCTTGATCAGCTCTTCTAGGTTCAAGGCTGTGGCTTCCTTTATGGAGACCATCCATCTCATATTTGTCTTCCTCGTCTTCTTCTGCCTTTGCCTTTCCCTACCATGATTGTCTTCTCCAGTCTTGCCTTCTCATGATATATTCTAGTAGTGCCCAGCTTTAGTTTTGTCATTTTGGTTTCTGTGGAAAGTTCTGCCTTGATTTGATCCAGGAGCCACTTGCTCGTCTTTCTGTTGATCCGGGGTATTCGCAAAGCTCTCCTCCAGCACCATGCTCTGAAGGCATCAAGTTTCTTCCTGTCAGCTTTCTTCATAGTCCATCTTTCACACCCATTCACAGTGATTAGGAGTACAGTGGTGTGACTGGTCTTGGTCTTGGTCTCCAGTGCAACACCCTTGCACTGGACGATCTCTTCCAGTTCCCCCATTGCCGTCCTCCCAAGCCTCAGTCCTCTTCGAATGCCTTGGCTGCCTTCCCCATTGAACTGATGACTGAGCCAAGGTGCACACAGTCTTCCACAACTTCAAGTTCACAAAATTTATCTAGGCATGTCAAGATCTGCCTTGTGGTAAATTTGGGGTATTCACTATAGCATTCAAATGCTGCTTTCAATTCAAGAATGCTGCCTCTTGCACAACCGCTGGGATTGGAGGGTTGCAAAGAGTGGACCCGTGGAGCATGGGAGATAGGAAAATCAAGGGTCCTGAAGGTCCCCCTGCTCCCATATACACCTGCCCGGTCCCTAAGATCTAGTGAGGAGGCCTTTCTGAGAGAGCCATCTTTTAAGGAAGTAAGAGAATTTATTTATTTATTTATTTATTTAGAGTTTTTGTATGCCGTCCCATCGCATAGCCTTGGGACGGCTTACATAAATAAATAAACCTGATACAAATAAAATCCAGATTCACCCTGGCTGCAAATTAAAACCTATAGATGATATTAAAAGTTGTTAAAATATTGTTTAAATAAAAAGGTCTTAGCCTGGCGCCAAAAAACAAATAACGACGGCGCCAGGTGGACCTCTCTGGGGAGTGCATTCCATAAGTGGGGCGCCACCGCAGAGAAGGCCCTCCTCCGGGTACTCTGTCTCCTAATATCTTTCATGGAGGGCTCTCGGAGGAGGGCCTCTGCTGCCAATCTCAGAGGGCAGGAGGGCAAATAGGGAAGAAAGATGGCACATAGAAGAGGGACCTTCTCAGTGGGTGCCCCCCATTTATAGAACAGCCTTCCAAAAGCAGTTCCCCTGGCACCATCTTTACACTCTTTTTGGTGCCAGGCAAAAACAGACTCCTTCTCCATACATTTTAATAATTGATTTTATCCTTGGATATTATTTATACTGCTTTTACCTTTAATATATTTTAGCATTGATATCTGGCCTCAGCTGCATATTTTTCTGTTTTACTGTAGGTTGTTTTTATTATTGTTATTTTATGAAATATGGTTATTTTATTTAATATTGTAATCTGCTTTGGAAGTCTTCAGACTAGAATAGTGGAATATAAGTTGAATAAACAGACAAATAAATAAATAAGGTCTAGATTTGGAATGCAAGAACTTTTTGGAAACATTGTAATAGCTTTTCATGTTTCACCGACAAAACACCGAGTGCTTCCGAACATTTCCTGAGATGCACGGCATCAGTGCTTCTCTCAAAAGGCCCCTGCTTGGTTCTGTCCTACTTTTCCTTTCACAGTTTATAACTTGCTTATCTGTATTACCATTCAAAAGACCAGCTTTCTACACAACCAACATTTTATGAATCTGGTGTGATTTTCAAGGCATATGCAAACTCTCAAGGACTGCATTGCTAACAAGAGCAATACCTTTAAATCTCCCTGACAGAAGGATTTTCAAACCAGGAGCTTATTGGATTTAAAAAAAAAAAAATCTGAAAGCCCAATCACATTAACATTTGCAAATGCAGGCAAGGCTTAATTCTGTCGGGGCAAACCAGAATGAGAGATACACGACAGAGAGTTGTTACATAGGTTAATCGTTTTTTCCTTACATGCTCATCCGCTTTCATCTGTCTTCTTTAATCTTGCATCTGCTCAGGTCTTTTCACACAACCATTTCAACCCACTGACAGCTACTGGAAAAAAATTAGCCAGGGATGACTTCCGTCCGCATCAAGCTGTGCCAGTGGAGTTGGGTTATTGTAGCTCTACTTAGGGTGTGGACAGGACTGGGTCTGAACCAACCTCTGCCTGGCTGGGTTTCCCTGGAAGAGCACAAAAGGCAGTATAGGCAGAGTTCAAAACATGCAGGTCTTTTTTCTCTTCCGTGAGCTGGAATATGCATATCAAGCAGATCCCAGCTGAGTTTGGGGGCAGAACAGGTTGCTTGCTTATTCTGGCATTTCTAAGATGCATTTCCATCCATCCAGCTGAATCCATATCCCAAACATTACTCCGTAAGCTTCCATGAAACATGTGAGACAAGGAGATTGTGTTCTTTATCAAGCAATTGTAATTAAAGAAATGGCTGTGAATGATAGAAAGGTCCAGGTGCCATAGCAATCATGTGATGTTGCATCTCTGCCAATTCCTTTCTTTAATGCAGCTGAGCATTTTACTCTGCCATCAGCGTTCAGATAAGCCCTTTGAGATACTCAAGTCAGACCACTGGTCCATCTAAGCTAGTGCTTCCATCTTGGGCTGGCATCAGATCTCCAAGGCTTCAGGTCAAGGGCTGCTTCCTATCCTTGGTACCCAAGATCCATGGGCAAGGTGGAGTTACCGCAAATTTGACCCCAGACCTTCACCATACAAAGCCTCTGGGCCACCACAGACCCATGGTCACCCCAACCCCATACTTGGAGTGCATGAACTGGATCAGACATAACGGTTCTGTTGGCCAAAGATGCACAGGCTCATAGTAGACATAGTGGGCCAAACCTGTTGAGAGGTTTCACTCTGCTTGCCCTTTCCAGTGGCATGCAACCAGATTCAGCACCAGCTTTGACCATTAGACAGCACCACCTTGAGGCTGACCCTGTGAATTTCCTGGGGCAGCCACTGCAGGACTGGTTGGTGGTGCCTTGCTCTGAAGTGAAGTGCTGGGGAAGGCAGAGGAGGCTGAAGCCTTCGTGACTTCCCCAGAAGGCCTCTGGGTCCTGTATCACAGTCCAGAGGCACTATGGGAAAATTAAGATAACAGCTTCAGCCCAGCTCTTTTCTTGGAAGGGGCTTTTTTGAGGGGGGGAGGGGTCACCGCCTTAGCAGGTAGACTGTGTGCACCTTCCATTCAGTGCCTTCAAGGAACTCAAGTCAGCTCCCCCTCCTCTCACTCTTATCCTCACAACAACAACCCTGTGAGGTTGGCTAGGCTGAGAAGCAGTGAGCTCCATGGCTGAGCAGGAACTACAATGCAGACCTCCTAAGCCCCAGTCCCACACGCTTAACCACTATACGCACCAGCTCTACATCACTTACTATCCTTGTAAACCATAATTTAGATCCAAGCTCAAATCCCTCCCAAGCCTATACCTCTTTTTAGCAGTCCCTGAGGCCCCAAGGAAGAAGGGCCAGAGTCCCTGGACCAAGAAGGCTACTGTATATGTGCCAGAACAGAATTACAAATTATTTTTTATCCTTGAAGTGGAAATCATTCACCCAATGTTAATACCACAATCTACTCAAAAGTTAAATAGCGGTTTCAACTTTCTGCACCCCACCCCATTTCCCTAAAATTAGAAAGGAAACAAGCACTGAAGGAAGGTCATCTAATCAACAGTTTAACCATCGGGACATGCTAACATATTGAAGTCTAAGAAATGTGATGCGTGTGAACCAGTAGGACAAACACTATAGAGCTGAATCTAACAACCCACATAGTTGTCCCTGCATATTGCTGCTTGCTGAGTTAATTAAGCGGTTATGTAAGGATTAATTAGAAAATCAATCAATCATATGTACTTATCCAGACCCATCACTTTGCAATGCATTTATCTTCATAATATCCATGCGATGAACGGATGCGCAATCATCCCCATTTAGGCCATAAGCACACAACCATTTCTGACAGTAATTGCAACACTGTTAGTAAACTGTTCTGTGCGGGTGTTATTAGCTACCATCAAGAAGTGTCAGGAGAGTTTACATGACCAAGAACCATTGCTCTGATTAGCAGATAGATTTACTACAACAGTTCATGGCAAAGCCTCTCTCTGTGTTATCCCTGTAAGCTTCATAGACATAGTCTGACAGTATCAGGCCGTCTCTTTGTGGCACCCATCACATGCACATACAGGTGCATGTACACCTGTGTACACATGTGACCCTCCTTCAGTGCTTGTTTTCTTTCTAATTTTAGGGAAATGGGGTGGGGTGCAGAAAGTTGAAACCGCTATTTAACTTTTGAGTAGGTTGTGGTATTAACATTGGGTGAATGATTTCCGCTTCAAGGATAAAAAAATTATTTGTAATTCTGTTCTGGCACATGTACAGTAGCTTTCTTGGTCCAGGGACTTCCCGGTGCCCCCTCCTCCTCCTCCTCCTCCCCCCAAGTAGCTCCTGCTGCCAGGACATTGGGCAGAAATGAGGCATACAACATCGGTGATTTCTGTAAGCGACATTGAAAGGACTGGGTGGAGACAGAGAAGGGGATCTTTGGTTCACATGTTAAGAAAGATGTCTCTTCTTTTTTTCCCATTTCAGTCCAGTACATGAACCAACAGCTATGCTTGAAATATGTTCTGAATTTTGCAATCGAGTTTCCCAAGCAAGCCAATAGTACATAAATGTGTACTTTAAGTGAAAATGTTCACCAAAGTGCATTTTTGTGAACATTAAATGTGTACAGCTTGCATGCAGACTTTTCTATCTAAAAAAATCAGAGTTGGGGGATGAACTGAAGCTAAGATTAGGGGGAAATGAGGGAGTGAGATGTGTGTATCCCTCTGGGAACTGCATTATTAGTGGAAGGGGACTGCCATTTAGATATTCTGCCTCAGGCATCAAAATGTCCTGGGAAGACCCTGGAGCACATTCTGTGCCAAATTTGGAGGATAATTAGGAGCACTGGATGCCATTAGCAGGACTGGGCAAACAGGAGCCATTTTATAGAAGTGAGAGCTTTAATTTAGCTGACAGGAGTGCCATTTTCCTGGTGAAAAGGCGGGATGCAACAGGGGTAGCTATTAGGCAGCCAGAAAGAGATGCTTGTGAGATCCTTGCAGGAAGTCATGAGGAGAAATGTTTAAGGAAGGCGAAGCTGTGAAAGAACCAGGCCAGGTGACCCCACAAAAATCAAGGCATGAGGAAGTGATGGGCGATCGAATGAATAAATGAGTTTAAGGCCAATGAAAGGCAGAACGAGGCTCGTAAAGCTAATAAGGTTGTTGATAAGAGTATTCACATGTGAAGTACTATATGTAGCTAGAGCAGTCAAGAGGAGCAGGAAGAAACTGGAAAGAATAAGTGAAGTTAACAGGGAAAGATGAGAGGGTTTAGCTAGTGATGACTGGTTCAGACAAGCCATTGCTTCCGACTTCCCCATTTTTCCACCTCTGGGTCTGTTCCATGCTATCACCATGCACCATGCAGTGGGGGGTTACAGGAAGAAAATGCTCAGGGTTTATTTATATATTTCTCACTGGGGTGTGTCTTTCCTATTCTGCAAAATGTGTTGCAAGCAGGGACATTCTATATTATAATTTCATTCCGGTCCACAAATCATGCAAACATATCCCATTCACAATCATGGCCGTGGGCAGGAATGGACTTCTTGAGGCATTTTTGCAATTTCTCAAATTTTGTGTTTGCATTCAGAAGTGCACTCTCACACAAAATGTGCATGTTGGATGCACGGTTGTGCATCAGTGCACATCACCAAAAGTCCGCTTGTTCATGATATAGCCCAGAGCAGTGATGGCGAACCTTTTAGAGACCGAGTGCCCAAACTGCAACCCAAAACCCACTTATTTATCACAAAGTGCCAACACGGCAATAAAAGCTGAATACTGAGGTTTTAGTTTAGGAAAAACAACTCGCAGCCAGTCCAAGCATATCTCCTTGGCAGCGCACTGACCGGCCATGTGAAAGCTCAGATGAGTCGCGGGGTGTGACATCATTGCCTGACACCGCTACTCCTTTCCAAGGATGCGCATATCCCCTATGTGCGCTGTTATCTGATGCTCAGCTGCTGGGGCGATGCTGGAGTGACTTGACTCGCATGCCAACAGAGAGGGCTGTACGTGCCCACTGTGGCACGTATGCCATAGGTTCACCACTACTGGCCTAGAGGGAAAGTGTAAATTTTCAACCCAGAAAAATATGCACTTCTGATTATGTATATTTGTATGTCCTATTTGAGAATGCAAAAGAGGTGAAACACACTTAACCATTTTAAGAAGTTCAAATTGTGCATGTTCAGCCATCCCTAAAGTCAGGTCCAGATGTACTGGTTGGAGAAATCCACACACACGCACACTCCACACATGCGTACATTCTTGTGTGTTAGCTGTATGTTAGCTGCTTTGACTGAGACATTCCTTCTACAGCTGAAAGAACCTGTCTTAGGGGATTAGGAGTTTCTAAAAAAAATTCCTAGTAGCTTCCCCAAAATTGCAATATTCAGGGTACTTTGGGAGAAGACAGAGTAGTTGCAGGTGTAATGCAGATTCAGGTTTCTAGCATGGATACAGCCTTGCTCCAATGTTTGGAAAACAAGGGAGATGGAACGAAAATGCCCAGGTTGGTGTGCGTGCGTCTGTTACTGTAAATGCTATAAAGATTGGAGCATTAATTCCAGTAAGGGAAGCAGCAATTACTTGACCTAACCAAGCAACACTGGCAACGGTTACTTCAAACACAATTCCTGGAGGAACAAGAAATTGGAAGTGTAATTCCTGAATCTGAAGAGAGCCTTTCAAGACACAAAAACACAGGCAAGATGGTGGGAAGCAGGGAATTTATCTGTACTGCTCTCTAGCTATAAATGAGAAAAGCTAGAAGAAGAAATGAAAAGTACGATGCCTGGACCAATTGGAGGCAGGTTCGTCTCTGCTGCTGCTCTTCCAGATATAGGAAACATTGCTATGCAGGTGTGTAGCAGAGATCCCCTGGGGGTCCTGCTTCTCTAGTTTGGGTTGACATCTTTGTTTAAGTCTTATCAGTAAGTCCATGCAAGCATCACCTAGTTACCAAAGTGGGCACCTTGACGTAGATTTTCATAGCTTTGGATTCGACTGTAAATACACCTTTCCCAGCATGCCCAACTATAGAGGAGACCATTTATTAACTGTTATTAATAACAGTATTAACTGTTATTTATATATTTTAATTATGTTGTGAGCCGCCCTGAGGCTTTGTTGTGATGGGGTGGCATAGAAATGTTATAAATAAATAAATAAATAAATAAATAAATAAATAAATAAATAAATAAATAAATAAATAAATAAATAAATTTACAGAGGACAGTCCTCTGTGAGAAGGGATCCCAGAGCTCTATTTTGAAGTGCTCCTCAGGACTGCCCCATCCAAGGGTGGCCTGGTTACAAGTTTAAAGTTCTGAAAGAGTCACCAGAAGGAAAGATTCAAAGGCTGCCCGTGGACAGTCCCTAGAAAGAGCTCTGCTCAAGTCTCACCAATCATCTGTAAAGCTATTGGCAGCTTCTTATGCTTTGTTTTACCTTTCAAATAGTTCACAGCAACTTGGTCTGTGTGCTTCCCTTCACCCTGTAGGATTTGCCAGAACGGGACCTCCAAACTTTCCAGGGGTTTGATTTCAGCAGCCACCTTTCCAATGTTGTCACAACAGTGCATGGGCCTCCATATGCCGTTCTTTTCCTGGCTTTGATCCCATGACAGATTTTGTATGCTGACAGGAAGGGAGTGATGACAGAGCTCATTTCGTGGCAAGGAAGTTGTACTATGTAAAGGAAATCATGGCCTGCTTATTATCCTCCAGCAAAGTGCCTGCCCTAAAGACAAGTGGTGTGCGTGTGTATGTGTGCGTGTGCATGCATGCGTGTCTGTGTGAGTGTGTAAAGGACCTGGGCGCTCTGAAAACAAGGCATGGATCAAACCGAAGGCTGCAAAATTAAATGGCCTGCTAAGGGAGCAGCTGCTGTCCTTGGCCTCTTCCCTGGATCCAGGTCTGAGCAGTACAGCAAGACAAATAACAGTGCTGTCCTGCTCAGGGACTGATAACTGGGGTGATCGTGACTTGATTTTTATTTATTTATTTAAAACATTTTTATGCCGCCCCCATCGGAACGAAGCCTCGGGGCAGCTTGCAACAGAACATCTTCCCCTCCTTCCCCTTCTGGGCTCCAGCAGCATCCCACGGGACAACACAAGAGCACTAATTCTTTATTAGATTTATATCCTGCTTTTTTCTGACACTGAACTCAAAGCAGCTTACCTCTTTCTCATGCTGCTGCTCTCAGTCTTATCCCCACAGTGACAACCCTGTGAAGGTAGCTTGTCTCCTCTTCCCGGAAAGCCGTTTTTGGTTTGCCATTGTTCCCACTTTAACTTTGTTTCCCAGCCAGTGGATAACCTTTAGGAAGGGCCAAAGAGGTCTGTTGCAGTCCTTTGTTGGCTACCCCTTTAGAAACAGGGTTTGTCCTCGAAATGTGTGCAATTTCTTCTTGTTTTCAAAAATCCCATTCAGATTTCTGCACATGTGTAGGCACACATTTCTATGGATCTGAAATGGGAACCTTGCAGTGCACCATTGAATGGAACACCTGCTATTAAAGTGCAGCAAGAACCGAACCGTAGGTGTCGGCACAGAGAGATCCCAAATAGGTTTGTTTTCACCTTGCTTTCCTGACAGCTGTCAAAAGGTGGGCTGTCAAGAGAAAGAAATTCTCACTTGCAAAAAGCAGATGAGATTTAAAACCATTGTCAGGGTGAGATCAATTGAAAAGTTATATTGTTGGGGCAAATTTTGCATATATCCTGACCAAGAAAAATATCTTGTCTTGTTCCGGCTGGATTCTCTGTAAGTTTGTGTGTGTGGAAGGATAAAGAACAAAGGGGAGAGGGTTACTAAATAAGAGATGAAGTGTCTGACTTTTTTACCCCCAGAATGAAACAGCTGGAGAGGATGTTGGGAACAAAGCTCAAAATGAGACTTGGCTCTTTGAACTTTTGTTAGAATACCTGCTAAGTTGATGGTGTCTCTCCTGAGCGGGAGATCCTTCCTTCCTTACTGTAGACATTCATTATCCTAAGTAGTTTTGAGTGATTCTCAAAAAAGCCCGAAGGGAGGAAGGCAAAATCACTTGATAACATTAACTCCTGCAACTGTCACAACTCGTTGGCCCACTGCAAAAACACGAAGTATCTAATGTTGTGTTAAATGGCAGACTGAACGCAACATGTGCGTTGTTTCCCCATTGTATATGCTCCAAATAAATCACTGCCTCTTTCAAGATGGAGAATGATAGGTTGGTGGGCAGACATTGAATTACTTTCCGCAGCAACTAGGAAAATACGCATTTACCCCTGACTCCCAGGGAGTTAAGTACAAATCGCCAACCTCGCTTTCATTAATGTGGTCTACACTGGGGTGGACATACACTTGACAACTTGTAGATGAATGTCTGATGTGAGAAGCATGTGATGGATGTTTGATCTGGGACTCTGTGAAACTGTGAAAGTCCATTCCCACGACTTGAGAATGGAATCTTCATCAAGAAAGCAACATAATGTGCGAACCAGCCTCCCCAAGGTGCACTTGAATGAAAATCCAGCGTCGACCACTATTTCCCAAATTTGGAGGGTTTTGACCGCGATTCCTGGAAAGTCCAATATCTTTTGCCAGGTTTCAGGAGCTGCTTGATCCCCTGTCAATATGGCATTTGATGACACGCCTGCAAAAGACAACACTGCAAAGACAGCATTGCAATTTTGTATTGATCTGTTTGGAAGCATGCTCAACGTCAGTGGATGTATGAATGCAGTCTTATCCTTGAACATTCTGGAGTGTGTTTGTTTTTTCATTGCTGGCTACAGAAAAGGTGTAAATGTGAAAAGTTCCATTTTTGTTCCATGTATGGGTAGAATTTAGGTCATTGGGTTTTAAATATCCCTTCCACTAAGCAATTACCATGAGTCAGAATTGCCTCTTGATATCCAGGCAGGAGACGCATTGCAAGCAGATAAAGTAGATGCATAACTTTTGTGGACTCTGATGAAAGACTGTCGATCTTTTATGTGCATGTGAGTTCTGCTTATGGCAGCACTACAGCATGGGTTTTGTGGTCCAGATATAATCAAGTAGTTCTTAAGCATGTTTGGCTTTTAGATATGAAAATAGCTTGCTGTGAGAGATTGCAATGTTATGAGTATACCATGAGAGTGTAGATTGTTTGGAGTGAATGAAGGTGCTTATCACAAAATATCACATCAAATTACAGTTTGATGTAATGGTTAGAATACTGAGTGGATTCCAGGGGTTTGGAGTTAAATGGCTGTCCTGTCATAAGAATGGTGCTACTTTGACGTAATGTTTTGTGGCTTCATAAGATTTCTAGGCAGGTTGTTGGAAACATGGTGGATTTTTGGAATGTTCAAGCAAGTACTTTGATTTGAAGGACCAAAAGCTGTAAGAGCATCCATAATTAGCATGTTCTTTTGTGAAAGGTTTTGTGCAAATTTTGTTGGCAAATATTTTAGCTGCCTCTAACCTTCTTCATCATTCCTGATCCAACAACATCATTTACCTTGAAGAACCAAATGATATATCTGCTGTTGCTGATTGATAAATGAAAGCAGATGTGCTTTGGAAGATGTTCCCATATGGAATCCCAGCTGTTACTCTGCTCTTTTGTAAAAGAATTATTGTTACTTTCACAGTCAGGGCAGCATTAACTGTAAATAAGTGTATATTTCACATGGCAAAAGGAATAGCTCATCTCACCAAGAATGTGTCCAAATTCATATTTCTGGATGATTCAGGTTGCATGATTGGTTGGATTTTTTCCTTATTTATCAGATAAGCCAGTTCCCTAAATGTGTGGAAGTTCCCAAGACTCAGTAGATCAGCATGTTCATCCTTCCCATTTTCTGACCTACTTATATGCAAGAGAAATTGAACATAAAGCTGTAGCCTCTCCCTTTTGCTTTCTCTGCCTGTTAGAGTTTAAATGCTGATCGTAGTTGGACATGAATCTTTAAAAATGTGCAGCCCTCATTAGTGCGGTACCATCTTCATGATCTCCCTCTCAGTGCAGCCTAATTGTCTTTGCACGATCATTGTGAAGAGAATATTCATTATAAAACAGAACACAGACAAAATACCTTTCATTAGCTGGAGTATGTTGGCGGGGGAGGGGGAATAATTACAGTTCAGAGGGTTTTCGTTTTCTTTTTTCCCTGAGGCAGTCCTGGATGGAAGGCTGTGTGCTAATTGCCGTGTTTAAGGTTACAAATTAATATCAGGCAAAAACACAATAATCAGCCAAAGGGAAGCAGTAAAACAGTTTGAGTGGGAACCCAGCGACTGTATTCATTTCTCTCTTCCATCTTTCCCCATCTGTCCTCTTCTTAGGGCAGGCTTAATTACATTCAGCTAGAATCGTAAAGCCCCTAACTTAGTGCAGATGCCTGTCCTGAAAATATGTACGATCCTTCCTGAATCTGCGAGCGTGAGAGAAAGGGGAGGGTCAGGCTGGCTCGAAAGTGGTACCCAACGGTGGCACACAGTACTTCTCATCCGCAGAAGGAACTGCAGCATCTTCTCCTCCTACAGCAACAACGCAGCCATTGGCTTCTCCACAGCATGTGACCAATGGAGCTCTTTCTCTGTGGAGGGTTTTCCTCCCCTTCGCCTTCCGTCTGTGTGCGGAGCACTGATAGGCCGGGCTGATGCGCAGGCAATTTATCATCTTGATCTCCCACTGAGTCAGGGAGCTCTCCTGTCACCAGTATTGATTTCAGAGGATGGACTAAATTTCCTAGGATTTCCATTAAGAATTAAGAAAAAAGCTATAAGCACGCAGGGTAGCCAGGCAGACATGGATATGAGATGGCACTGTGAAACCTCTCAGGTAGCTTCTTCTCTCACGGCCGATGCAGACCAGAGCTAAGCACTGCAGCATGCAGGGTTTAAGAGACTGTTAGTCGAAAAGCAAAAAAAAAAAAAAATAAAAATGGAAGAGGGAACAATCATTTGTACCAATTACTTAAAAAAACAAAATTGTGGTTTTTTATTTCAATTAGAAATCATCTCCTTGGAGATTGCATGCCATTAAAATACGGAGCTCAAATTTCTGCACGCAATCTGCTTTTCAATTTCAGGATCTTGTTTTATGTTCAAGAGAATAGCACTTTAAACCCTGATGCTTTCTATTTTCTTTATCTGCTGCTTTTCTAAGCCACAGCTTGTGTGTGTGTGTGTGTGTGCGCGCACGTGTGCGTGTGTGTTCATGGAATGTGTGTCTGAATTTTTGCATGTTCGGGGAGGAGAAGGAGGATGCTGGTACGAGCAGGAGGAGCAGATGCTTTCAATAATTGCTAGGTTGCTTTGTTGTTAATGACCTAGTAATTATTTTGGCTAAAAACAAATGCTTAGACCCTCAGTGTGCATGCTTTGGGGCACAATTTTGCATGCGTGTGTGTACTTACTTTTGTTCCTTCCGGACTGTTTACAGAGCGAGAGAATGTCTGTGCATCTCATGCATGCTTCGGTTTTATTCCTCTAAAATAAAAGACTGTTTAAGAAGAAATGATTGCATTTGGTGAACTAATATTTCATGGTACGTGATGCAAAGCAGCATCATTTTTGTGAAACAAAAACTAATGCTGATATATTTTTAAAAGGTGGGATCTGCATGCTTCTAAGAAATGTGGGTTGTTTTCCGTATCTGGAGGGTGGGGAAAGACTGTCTTTTTGTTTGTTTCTAATGCATAAATGTCAGTAATGAACCTCCAAGGTTCGAGTGTGAAGTATTTATATTATTCTACTATTATTCTTCCTTCCCCCAGCTCCAAAAAAGCCAGGCATCAGATATGTGCATCAAGTGTATTTGTGTGTGAACATACGTGTGTGGTGACTACCCATGGAAATAGCCCCTTCCTTTCACGATCCTTATTCACAACAACAAGAGTGAAAGGGTTGTGGCACTGTATATAATCTGGCAATGCTATTACCCAAGAAGACAGGCATATGACAACAGAGGAGGGTGTAAGACAATAGATTCATCAAGAGAGAGGGCACAGAACCAAGGCTTCACACAAAGACAGTAATTGGTAGATTGCCTTGTCAAGTCTCTTATTCTTAGAAAGAATGGGAGTAGGATTATGATTTCCCCCTCAGCCATAAAATACGAATATAGTCAGCAGGTCAAATCTGCCTGGATTTATAGATCAGTGGTTGTAACCCATGTGCAGGGAGACTCGTGTTTTGAGGGGAATGGTATTTGGGGGTGGGGGGGGAGAGATTGTGGTGGCTTTGGGTTTCAGTTCAATATCGAAGTTTGTTCAAAGTTTGTCTCTGAGATTCCATGCAGCTCTATTTGTCTTTGTGATTTGAACAATCCGTGCTTGGGAAACAGTTTACCCTTCTCTGTTAACAGTGAGGTTGGATTTTGTGAGCTCGGTCATTCTGGCCATGCATGTGGTAGCGTGTGAAAACTGCATAACTCTTTTCTCCTATTATGATTTTTACATGTTTTTCTGTAAGGTTGTAACAAATCTGACTCAGAGGGTGGATTGGTGGTGATGAAAAGCAGAGGCGGTTGCGGTTTTGGGCTCAATGAAATAGCTGACTTCGGAAAAAGTCGACCTGAACTGGATTTCCACCTGAAAAGGTGGTGCCGCAAATTTGCCGTTCTGAGCTCGATTTGCCTAGCAGCTGTGTTTCCTCATCTCTTGGGAATCACAGATAATTTGACACAGCTAACAGCATTTGGTAGGAAAGGCTAAGGGGTTGAGTCACCATGGATATTGAATTGCCTTCCTCACCCCTTTCCATCGCATTATGATCCTGACAGGGTAACGGTCAGTTAATTGCCAGGACAGTCTGAAAGTCAACAGTCTGTCTGCCTAAATTTGAAAGAGCAATAACAGCGGGATGTGACCACAGTGCTTCCAGTTCAGAGTATCCATGCTGGAATTGTTAATTCCAAGGCTGGCTTGAGTTTTTGTGAGGACTCAGGAGCATTTTGTACAATTCACAGGGCCAACAGACAACACAGACTATGTTCAAGAAGACATGATAATTGTAAGTTTGGATATGACCCCTGCCTCTTTCCCAGGAGAAAGAGAGAGAGCCCTCCCTACCCATAGAAGGTTTGCAGGTTAGGAAAAGCTCCTCAGCCTGGCTTCTCTCCCTGACACACTCTTTAAGAGAGACCCCATCCATTCAAATAGTGATGCAACTCATTGATTTTGTAAATTTCATGAAGCAGCAATCAGCAATCAAGATTAGGTTTGAGGGAATCTGTTTGCAAATATGCATCTGTCGTTTTGATGAAGCACCCTGCTTTCAAAAGTTTTTGTCTTCCCACATTTGCACACAGCATCTCATCTGGGTTTGCTGCCAACTGTTTGCCCAATAGAAAAGCTCGGCCAAGCCATGTATTCAGCTGGGATGCTTCTGTGTCGCTTTCTGGAAGACCCTCTGCAGAGACGGCTGCCAGGCCCAGTCACTGCAGTTTGAGGCTCGGGGCCAAGATTTGGCATTCCCAGAAAGTTTTCCTTTGGTATGGGGTTGTTCTTCCAGCCTTTGCCAGTACTAACTGTGGTGTCATCTCTTGTGAGAAGATGCTTTTCTGGAACTGCATTCAACGCATGTGTTATCTTTGCTGCTGAATACTCTTTTCATTCCCAGATGTATGAGTGGGATTGTTGTCTGTTCTTGGACCACCAACTTATCAAAAGCTACAATAAGCATGCAAGATAGCAGAGCAGACAAGCCCTTATTGAGTTCAAATAGGCTGAAGTGGAGAGTGGCAAGGGCCTTGTGTGGATTGTTGCATTGTACTGCTTCTTGTGCTTACATGGCATTAGCAAACTCATTTTATTTTTAAGGACATGGCACAGAAGTTGTGGTTTTAATCCTGACATTACTAAGTTCTCTCATATCTTTCCAATGTTCCCAAATGACATTTTCCCCGTTGTGAATTTTGGTTGACGCCATAAATGTAGGAATTGCTATATGACTGCGGTAATCTCAACCACAGGACTCGCTTCCTCTGTCTTCATCCATCTGTCAACCTAGACTTCATTTGATTGGGTTGGCATGGCCATGGAAGGGGAAGTAAGTCTCAGCGGGTTGTCCTCCCCCACATACTGGTTATGGAGGGATGTACATCGTTACCCGGAGCAGCACAGCTTGCCGTGCTGTGCAAACTTGGCCAGGGCAGCCTGTTGTCATGGGCAAGAAGCCATGCAGAGCATATGGGCTGTTGTTGGGTTCTTCTCGCCAGTTGTGCAGACCAAGCTGCCATCTGCCATCAGTATGCTTCATAGAAAATGACAGCCTTCCATACCCTAATGCCTCCTAGAAGTCTTGAATTATGCCCCCTCACACTCCATTCTGGCTGGAACTAAGAGTCTAAACCATCTACAGCAGCCTTCCCCAAGCTGGTGGCCTTGTGGACCACATGTGGATCACACCTCCCAGAATTCCCATCTAACAGGGCCATTGACTAGGAATTCTGGGTGTTGCAGTCCAAATGTGTCTGGAACGCACAAAGTTGGGGAAGGCTGATCTAGGGAATATAACCTTGGAGAAAGACGCTTTATGGGCTATGATTCTGATAAAATTTGCTTTATGGGATAAAATTATGGGAAATGATTCTGATAAAATTTGCTTTTCCATGGCTGATGGCGTCTGCATGGCTCCCATAATGAGTACAAGTAATGCACTGGTCCTCATGCCAGCACAACTTTGGGAGTGTGGGTGCTGGCGTGGAATCACTTCAAATAGGCTGATAAACACGGCAAGCCATGCACTTGCCCTGTGCCTTCCAGAAGGAGCCTGTCACATATAAATTCAGTTTCTGGCAGGGATGGGGAAATCCCTCAAGTGCAAGTCCACTCCTTTCTCTTTCTTTCCCCCAAAGTAGATTTGTTCCTTTCTGTTTTCACATCCATTATTTTCCTGGAAGTTCATGTGAAAACATTTACATATGTCTGTGCACATTTCTCCTGGTGTAAGCATTTTTGCACCCACCTTTCCCAATTTTCACATTTCCCCAAGCATTTTCCCCAGATGCAAGGCATTTTATATGCACTTCTGCCTAATGCATGAATCTCGTGTGCATTTTCTACTATTGCACCCAGGGTTGTTCCAGTTGTTTATTTGTGAACTCCACTGAAAAATGCAGAAAAGTGACCTGAAACTGTGATCGGTTTCATAGAGAGTTGTGCATTTGGTAAATTCACATCAATATGTGAACTGAGTTAATTTCTCACACATCACTAGGTTTTGGGGGTTGCAACCATTCAGCCCATGCAGCATATAAAGTACATGCATGTCTTAGGAGTTTAGATCATTCCTTTACAGGGGTTCAACCACCTTGCTCTTCTAAAAATTATTAAAGGTAAATGCTCTGCTGAAACAATAGGAATTGTCTATGGATAAATCTCTGCCTCTGAGTAGATACTATTGAAGGATGATCAATTTATGTCATTGATTTCAAATCATTTTCCCATTATGTTACTCAAACTTTCAAAGTGGTGGACAGAGATGCAGGAGGGGTTTTTTTTTGGGGGGGGGATTGTTTTCTTCAGGACAGTTCTGAAATTCCTATAAGCCCCACTCAGTTGGTATCTCCCGTTATGTAGGGGAATGATTACAAAGAGGGTGGGGAGCGCAAAAGATGCTGGTCTGAACTGCATCCTGGGGTTCCCAAGGGCTTGCAAGGATCCTTATTCAGTTTGCATGAAAGAGGAGAGGAAATTGCACCCAGACCCCACCTTCCCGCCCAATCATTTGGTTCAGCTTTTGAACAAGGCATGATCAGGGATTTTGCTTTTCCAGGGTGGCCTAGAACCTCAGCCACAACCAGGAGGACTTGGTCCTTCTGTGAGCCCTGAAAGAGAAGCGGGTTTTTGTCATTTTTCTGCTGCAGCAGACAAGGAGTTCAGCAAAGCCTGATGTAATTTGAGTCAGAGGTAGGCCTGCTTCTGATCAGATTAAGACCTTAATCTTGGTCTGATCCAGTTCATCATTTAGAGCAAGGAGACTTCGGGCTTGTCAGATCTGCTATGTTCTTTTCTACAAGGGCCCGAGAATCTACCAGCAACAGGCAGGGGCAAAATACATACTCACAGGCTTTTAAAAAGTGGAAGCCTCTGAAAACACCCTGAATCTCCAGGCATGCAGCATTTCAGCTGGGATGGAAAGGAGATCCATTTTCATGTTGCTAAAATGTGGAAGCCAGAAACCCTTGGCACGCCACAGCAGATCTGCTGCTGCTCACCTACTGGGTCATGATCTACTACCTGCCTGTCCTTCATTTCGTCAAATGCATCTGAGCGAAGCCACACTGTTGCTGTTCTGTGGCTTGGTGGGCAATCTTAAAAATACGGCAGCTTCATAGCACTGCACTTCCTTAATCCTTGCTGCTGTTGTTGCAGAAGGTGCTTTCAAATTTTATTTTTATATTCCCTTTCTTTTTCCAAAGTGCAGTGGATATGAACTAAGAATGGTGGTCTAAGGAATATTTTTTTGGGGGCGGGGGGGGAGGCAGGTGAATGTGGTGCTCGGACAGGAGATGCATTATTGACATGCACATACCAGGGGAATTTTATATACGCCTTAAAACTTGTCTGCAGTGTCTACAGGTATTTGCAGTATTTAAAAAAATCAAATCTGCTGACTAGTTCATTTGGGGAAAACTTTGCAATCAATCGAAATGTTTTTAATTGACGAATCTAGCTGAGTAGTCAGTAAAACACTGCAGCACATATAATTTTATACAACCATTTCAAGAAGTAGTAGATGGAGTTCTGGGTGAGGGTAAGTGGCCTTCCACATGTTTTCGGGCTTCCTCATCCATTGGCATGAGCTATTCTGGTTAGAGCTGCTGGAAGCTATACTAATCTGGACGGTCATCTATTTTTTCACCCCCCACCAATGGAAACACATGATACGGTATTTGTGGACTACTTTTGATCTTTTAGAAAATTTGAAATGGCAAACAGTCTATAAAAATCCTTAAATAAATTGGGAAATACAGATCGAAGTGGGGGACCGCTGGCCTCCGTGCTGACTCGCAGCCCCAGAGCCGTCCTCATCAGCCATCGGCATCTCCTCCATTCACCCTGCCCTGCCCTGCCTCCTTAGCCTTACTTCCTGCTTTGCCACTTGCCGGTGGGGTATTTAGGAGGATACAAACAGTTTTTATCAGGATTGCCCCAGTTTGCACTGCTTGAGCCCATCACAGACTTAGTAGGCACAACTAGCAGTTGAAGGCTGCAGGTTTCCAAGCTTCCGATGCAGTTGGCAAACCTCAAAGATATGAGCAATGGGTGTGTATGGGTGGAAATGTGGGCGAATCTTCATGCAAAACGAAGAAATGAGAAACAGCGCTCACAATTGGAGATGGATGTGAGTTAGAGCAGGCTTTGACTGGGTTCTCCAACCTGAATTTGGCTGCTTTGCACGCCTCCGGAGCTGGTCAACGGCTCAGCTGTACAAGCGTGCTTTGGTTTGCAGGTCATGCAAATAAGTCCTGTTTGCAATCCAAAAAGCAAACATAAGCAGGAACATCTCTTTTCTTAGAAATGTTTGCAAATTCACAAATCCACAGTCACAATATAGCAATTCTGCTCTTTAATATGTGCATTTTCCAAAATGTCATTTGGAGGGGTGGGAGAATGTGGATTGTTGACAAACATGTTGAAATGCAGTTTTTCATGCTTGAATGAGCTGGGGGTGAGGGGAGAACCTTGTTAAAAACAGGAACAACCCCAGGCTACCATCACTTCTTTAGCCCAGCTTGAACATTCCTGGTTTTGCCGTACCTCTTGAGGTGCAGCTGATTCTTCTCATCTGCAGTCGCTGAGAGAAAGCTTCACACAATGGCTTCCACCGTAACCTGTCAGCCAGCGACACTTGCAAGTGTCCCAGGAATTAGGGCTACCTGAAAAGCTGCGTTAGAGGATTTCTTGGAGGGCTTCTCGCAACATCCAATTGGGCTGCTTTCTCCATCTGTTCAACTTGGGCTACTTCCTGCAGTTTCAAAGTGAGAAGTGGGGGGTGTTTATGTCCGCTGAGGACTGGTGAATGAGTGATGGTCAAGATCACTAGGACTCTCCAAACGTCTTGCTGCTCATCTCATGCCCAATTCCCCTTTGCATCCATGATCAGGGTTCATTTGTGCCAACAGGAAACATGTGCAGCAAACTACAGTAATGGGAGGTTTGTGTAAATCTCCTCAAATTTGCACAAATGCCATAATTTGTACAGATTTCCTTCATAGGTTGATGCAGTGACGCTGATTCAGTTGACTGAGGAATTTGCTTAGATTTATCTGCAAATGAGAAACAAGATGAATGCAAGCATGCATTCAACCATTTATGAACATTTCTGGTGGACTTTTGCTCGTGCCTATGCTCAAAGCATAAAATAAGCACTGTTGTATGTTTCTGTCTAGTCTGAAGTAACCACATCCCAGTAGACTAAAAATGACAACCACTGAAGATCAGTAGACCACTGAAAAGGCTGGTGTGATATGGGTCAGCCCTTTCTTACAATGGCAACACCGGTAGATCATTGTTTGAAGGGACAAATAGAAGATGGAGGATCAGTGATGGTCCGAGATATTGTCTGGCAGAGAGAAATGCATAGATGAACGAGTGAATGGCTCTGTGAATTGGCTTCTGATTACATTTGGTTCAAGCCTCCCCCACCCCCACACATTATGTTTGCGGTCATAACTTCTGTGGCCTGGAGGGGGAAAGGTTCTCCACCTTTGCTACAGGTACAGGTAGGCTGCAATGAAACCAAAGAGATCGGTAATGCATTATATTGCGGTGTCAAGAAGGTTGCAAGAAGTACATATTTTCCAGACCTGCTCTTGGCACACAATGTTCCAGTCCTGTTGGTTTCAGTGGAGTTTATGTGCACCCAACTTTTCTCTTGAAAAAGATATCATGAAGAAAAGCCATTTTTGATGTAAACACCCTGCCAACCAGTGCTCATTTCAGAAAAGGAACAGGTATCTGCTGGTTGCTATGGCTCTTGAGAGGTATGAAATGACCTGAAAAAGATTGAATTGTTTCAGGGTGAACACACTTTCTATGCATGAGAACTACCTGACTGCTGAGTCTACTTCTTTAGAAGGTCAACTTCTTGCTCCATGGGTTGATCTACTGCCCTACCACTTTGGACTCAAATTCCCCCTTTGCCTCCTTGTTCCTTCTGGTCAGCTCCATCTCAAGAAAACCTGCTAAGTGTTGTATTTTTCCACCACAAACCATAATCAGCAATCCATCCCTCTTTTGACAATCACCAGCAACCTAGTAAAAAAGCGCATGACATTTCAATGCATGTGATTGAGTAGGGATGTGTGAGATTTCTATTTCAGTTCATCAGAACTTGCCATGTTTGCACCCACCCCAGACCCACAAGAAGGCTTTATGGGGGGGGGGGGAGTGCTCTGTAAAAATGTACATTTTGGAAACGCATGCGCATGTGCCTCCCTGTGTGTGCCTTTTCACACTATGGTCAGTGACGGGAAATAGCACCCCTGGATGTGCACTTTTAAAATGGTAAGATAAGTGTAAGGTCTTGCACTTGGGGCAAAGGAATGGGCATCACAGGGACAGGTTAGGGGACAAGTGGTTGGAGAGCAGCACTTGTAAAAGGGACTCAGGGTACTGGTCAACTGCAGGCTAAACATGAGTCAGCAGTGTGATGTGGTGGTCAAGAGAGCGAACGCCACCCTTGGCTGCAGAGCCATAAGTGTGGATTCTAGATCGAGAGAGGTATTACTACTCTATCTGACTCTGGTGCACCTGCAACCGGAGTATTGTGCACAGTTCTGGGCCCCTCATTACAAGAGGGATATAGCAAGGTTGGAATCAGTGCAGTGAAGGGCCACTAGGATGGTAGCTGATTTGTAGGGTAAGCCATATGAAGCAAGACTGAGTGAGCTGCGTCTCTTCAGCCTGGAGAAGAGGAGACTCAGAGGGGATCTGTTGGCAACATACAGGTACATGAGGGGTGGATTTTGGAACCAAAATTTAGGGTGGATGCCAGGAAGTACTTCCTGATGGTTAGGACCCCTAGGGTATGAAATGGGCTTCCACAGGAGGTGGTTGAAGCCCCATCGTGAAGGTGTTCAAGGATAGGCTAGACATGCACGTGGTAGGCATGTCCTGAGTGGAGCCAGCTGAAGCCGGGAGTCAGACTAGATGGCCTGGGAGGCCCCTTCTGACTCGCTCTGTTTCTGTGTTTCTATGGTGCACTTTCGCACCTCGGACAAACAAAGGCTCATGACAAAGCCTCAAAACAACGAAGGCTCGCATATGGGAATGAGAATGGGGCACACCAGATATCGAGGTGGGACTAGGAGGAGCTCTGTGAGCTTGAGCCTCACTCATTCTCCCATCTCAAAGCACCGCGAAGGGACTCTGCTGCTCTGGTGGTCTGCTTGGCTTTGGCACTGGGAGAAGGATGGCCTCGGTCATGTGCTCCCCAGCTCTGGGCAATGCTTCCCCAGCCACGGGTCTATGGCACGAGTGTGTGGGTGTGCAAGCAGCTTCCTGGCCAGGCCGGATTTCGTGCAGGGAACCGGCAGCGTGGGCCATCCCAATGCTTTGGCCTGCAGCGCCCCCACCCTTCCCCACGGGCGGTGCTGGCTGGGGCGAGGCGTGCGTGGGGAACTCGTCTGGGGGCGGGCATGCGCCAGGTCCCTGGGGCTCGTCTCCGCAGACTCCAGTCCACTTGGCAGAGCCCCAGAGCCGGATTTCCTGCTGGGCATGCCCAGCATGTGCAGGGCTTTTGGCTGGACTCAAAGCTCGTGCACTGAGCAAGCAGTGACGGTTTCTGCATTCCCAGCTGCACAAAAGGGGGACTGCGAGCATTCAGGCTTCCTCCTGGCTGGGCTCTCTTTTCAGGACTGGGCCGAGCATGAGAGGAAGTCTGCCACACTCCAGCAGGGCTCATCCCAAGCCTGGCTGGGACTGATGGGAGTTTTCCTCAAGGCTGACAGATGCCCCTCGTGTGGCAAGCACCTTTTGGCTGCCTGGGAAGCATCAGCTTTTCCTTACCATGTGCCAATATCTTCAGGCCTTCTATTTTCCTTTCTAATTTTATCAGCTTTGGGTCTTTGAGGTCAGAGCACACTAAAAATAGCAAGTGAATAAATATTTTTTCCAGCATGTCTAAGGTTCTGAAAAGCAGGACCCCATGTGAGGGACATTTTGCGATGGTGGTGGTAGAATCTCTGAACTATGTTTGCAACTTTAAAATAAAAAATCCCTCCATTTTTTATAAAATGGTCAATCACTCCCAGACCTGTCTCTGGCTCAGTGAGAAAACTCTCCATACCAAGAAATCAGCTGTGGCAAATGGTGTGGGTAGTAGATTCTGGATGTGCACAGCCAGAACTTAAACATTTTGTCCTGTGTAAGCCCCACTGCAGTTAAAACAGAAATTGGAATCTGTGCACAAAGGATTAAAACATAGAAACATAAAATAAAAATTCATATGTCCAAATTTTGACGTGAAAATTGAAAAACATAATGTGTTGTCTACATTTCCCATGTGCCCATGAACATCTGCAGAGACCTTTCAGTGCTATGTTTCTACATGCAAGGTGAAGCCAGGTTTGCTCTTCCGATTGAGAATGTTCTTTGTGCAGAGAGAAGGATGTCTGAGAAATCCAATAGGGAACTGAAAATGCAGCGGGGATTTTTTTCAACTCAGCCTAAACAGATTCTATCCCCTCGGCCTTGCACTGGTGCCAACACGGTCTAATGCACGTGAAGTCAGCACATGGAGTTCAATTCTTAACGCTGGTCTCAATTTGTTTATTTTTAAAATGCTGAGGAATTTTGCAAAACCTCTGAGACTCCTCTTCTCAATTTGTGGAGTCACAGACATGTGGACAAATGTCCACAAATTGCAGACCAATGGCCCAAGTTTTGCTTCTCATGTTAAAGGCTGCAACAAGAAATACAACAACAATTACTCACATCTAACAAGTAAGCTCTGATTTGTGCAATGCTTGATCTGGACGAATTAGGAATACGCAGTTCTAGACTCCAATGTGGCACAAATACTTCGAGCCATTCCATGCAAGCTGAGCACCAACCCCCCAAACAATTCAGCCTCAGTCTGGTTTTGGCCTTTCAGCTGGACATAGCTGAAAGTCCATCAAGCCCACACAGGGACAGAATGGAAAGTGTGAATTTGTAGAAGCAACGCTGCCCCCACTTGAGGTTCTGACCCATTCTTTGGTCCCAGTGCCTGCTTAGAAGACCCAGTTACATAGAAACATAGAAACAGAGCGAGTCAGAAGGGGCTTCCCAGGCCATCTAGTCTGACCTCCAGCACCAGCCGGCTCCGCTCATGACATGCCCACCATGTGCATGTCCAACCTATCTTTGAACACCCTCACCGATGGGGCCTCAACGACCTCTCATGGAAGCCCATTCCAGACCCTCGGGAAGTGCTTCCTGACATCCAAATGGAACCTTGACTCCCTGAGCTTTGCTCCATTGGAGCGCGTCCTGCCTTCCTCCACAGAGGAAAACAGGTCTCAACCCACCTCTGCATGACACCCCCTCACGTACCAGTATGTACCCTCCGAGTCTCCTCTTCTCCAGGCTGAAAAAGACCCAGTTCCCTCAGTCTTGCCTCATATGGCTTTCCCTACAATCCAGCCACCATCCTTGCGGCCCTACGCTGGACCGATTCCAACCTGGCTATATCCTTTCTGTAATGAGGGGCCCAAAACTGAGCACAATACTCCAGTTGTAGATGCACCAGAGTCGTATAGAGTGGTGGTAATACCTCTCTCAATCTAGAAGCCACACGTAAGAGCAATTTTTCATATCAACTCATGGCCTTGCCCCTACAGTCTAATGACTCAAACACTGAGTCCAAACCTGGGTAGCAGCTTGTTGATGCAAGTCAAACATACTGCTTCCAATTGCTCAGAAGATCTCCATCTGTACTAAACCCCCTGGAGCACTGAGACACAACTGGGTCCATTGCACTCCTCAATGTGGGCCTCCATAGGCTTTGGTGCATTTCTGTGTCGGGCGATGCAGTCACTGGACTGTAAGAATAATTTAATGGACAGCGCAAGGTCAACATTGGTCTTTTTTAAAAAATTTGGTGGGGGGGGGGTCCTCTTCCTCTTTTCTCTTTCATAATCAGGAAGTAAGAAGTTACTATTTCAGAGTTACTGCAGTGTGGTGTGTGGAAAGAATATTGACCTAAGAGCAAGAAGATATCTTCAAATTAGGGCTGTTTAATAAATTCTAATATGAACTGAGTTGATCTGCGTTTTGCAGAGTGATGTGCAGATCAGAAACATGCATTTTTTAAAACGTGTTTCTCGATAGAAAGTACATTTAGAAATATGCATTTAAATGTGAATTTTCATGGGGATTGAAATTAAAAATCATGCCCCTTAAGAAAAACATGGGCAAAACAAACTCAGTGAAAGTATGTGAAAGTGACATAGCCTGGAAACAGTCTGTTACTCACCTGATTTAAATCTCTGCTCAGCTACAAAGCTCACCGGGGCTGGAGACACATGAGTGGGTTGGTTTTCTTTTAAAAAGATGAACGGAGGAAATGAGAAAGGGGCACCACGTTTCTGTACAAGGAATGGCAGCTCAAATCTCCTCTGTTCCCCTGTCCTTCTGGGTATCTAGAATCATGCAGTGTGTGAAAGCCTGGTAGCCATCTGCAGACTTTTGGAGAGGCGTGTACTTCCCTGCTGTTCGGTACCCCTATGTGAGAACAGACAGCAGTGAGGACCGGCCTTTGGGGGTTAACGTGAGCTGAAAGACAATCAGCCAGTCAGCCATTCTCCTTGACTGACCTTGATTCATATCTCTTTCATCCTTGGATGAGGCATTTCTACTCACATTTGTTTTGTAAGGAAGCTGCAGCTTCATTGGCAGAAATAATTTTAGAACAGGAGAGTCCTGCTAGATGAGACCAGAGGGCTACCTGGTCCAGTGTCCTGCTTTCTGCACTGGCCAAACGGATGTCCGGCTGTCCATGGGATACAGGGAATGGGCACAATTGCAGCCTCCCACTTGTGTTCTCCAGCAAATGATGCTCAGAGGTGCAACTGCCTTGACGCTGCATGGAGTGGGGAGAAAGAGGAAGAGCCATTGTTAGCCTGATCCTCCACGATTTTGCCTTGTGCCATTTTAGCGGTCACAGTAGCAGTTCCACAGTGCAACCAGGTGCTGGGACAATTGAGTTTCTTGTGTCTGTCCTGAATCTCCCTCATCACTGGATGAGCCCAGGTCCATCTGCTTCACACCATGCGTAATTGCGTGTATTTATATCATGCCTCTCTCGGTTTGCCTTTACCTGAATGGAAAAGGCCCCAAATTACAAAAGATGTTGTAATCTTTCTTCATATGGGAATTGGACCCAATCCCAGATGGATTTGATTGCCCTTTGATGCACCTTTTGCAGACCAACACTAACTTTGGTGAAATGTGAGCAGAATTGGGCACAAATTCCAGGTTTGGGGGAGCCATTGACAGTGTGACTCTGCACTGGGAACTTGGGCAGGAAGGTGCTGTTACTCTCGAGTCCTGCTTGTGGGCTTCCCAGTGGGGCAGCCAGTGGGCCACCGTGCCAACAAAATGGTGGACCTTTGGTCTGATCCAGCATGGCTTATGTTTATGTATTTTTATTTATTTATTTAACATATTTGTATGCTGCCCCATTGCAACCTAGCGTCGGGGCAGCTCACAACCTATACAATTAAAACCATTAACTATTTCACTATTTAAAACTGGCCCATCTCGAGATACTGATTAAAATACAATAAATACAAACAATTTAACCTAACAATTGAAATAACTTTTAAATCAAAAGGTCTTCGCCTGGTGCCGAAAACCAAATAACAACGGTGCCAGGCGGGCCTCTCTGGGGAGCGCATTCCATAGGTGGGGAGCCACCATAGAGAAAGCCCTCCTCCGGGTACTCACCCTCCTTATCTCCTTCACGGAGGGTTCCCAGAGAAGGGCCTCTGCTGCCGATAGTAAGGGGCGGGAGGGCATATATGGTTGCAGACGCTCCTTTAGGTAACCAGGACCCAAGCCGTTAAGGGCTTTATAGGTAATAACCAATACCTTGAATTGAGCCTGGACTTCAATAGGGAGCCAGTGAAGCTGACAGAGAACGGGGGTAATATGAGAACCACGCCCAGTTCCCGTCAGCACCCTGGCAGCTCTATTTTGTACCAATTGAAGTATCCGGACCGTCTTCAAGGGTAGCCCCACGTAGAGCATGTTACAGAAGTCTAGTCGGGAAGTCACCAGCACGTGGGTCACTGTCGCCAGGCAGTCGAACTCCAGGAAGGGACGCAGCTGATGGATCCAGCCGAAGCTGATGGAAAGCGCTCCTCGCCAGGGCTGACACTTGGGCTACCAAAGTCAGCTCTGGGTCAAGGAGCACTCCCAGGCTACAGACCCTGTCTTTCAGAGGGAGTGGAACCCCATCTAAGACAAGGGTCAGTTCCCCCATTCCGAAGCCCGACCCACCCAAAAAAATGTTCTTACATTCTTCTATGCGTAAGGGCCTTTCAGTATTGGCAGTTTCATGCAGATTATACCAAATGAATGAAATGTCTATCACATGATGCATGGCATGCTGGGAAATGTGCCCAGCATCAAGAGAGTCTGTGGGTACGTGCCATCCAACCTCCCAGGCTTGCTGTCCTGATGTCTTTGCTTCCTGCTTTGTCTTCCCGCCTTCCTGTTGTTCAGTTCCAGTCATCTTACCTGGAAAAAAAACATAGAGCTGGAAAAGTGCAGAGAAGGGCAGCAAGGATGAGCAGAGGGCTGGAGCAGCTTCCCTATGAAGAGCATCTGCAGCAATTGGAACTGCTCAGTTTAGAAAAAAGGTGGATAAGGGGAGGTCTGAGGCAGGTGTTGAAAATAATGCATGGTCTGAAGAAAGTGCAGAGGAAGACTTTTTTTTTTTTCACTCTCTGTAATACTAGAACCCGGGGCCATGGCACTGATTGGTGGGCGATTCGGGACAGATAAAAGGAAGTACCTCTTTACACTGTGGATAGTTAAACTGTGGAATTTGCCGCCACGGGAAGTGGTGATGGCCACCAATTTGGATGGCTATAAAAGGGAATCGGACAAATTCATGGGGGAGGAGGCTGTCGGTGGCTACTAGCCTTGTCGGCTGCGTGCCATCACATGTTACCAGGGGCAGCATTCCTGCATGCGTCCACAGCTGAGGAGCTTGGGCAGTACCCATCCTGCTTGAGCTTATCCGAATGCTGCTCTGATCCATTGGCCTGATCCAGCATGCCTTTTCTTACATTCTCATGTTCTCTGCCTCTCACACCCTCTGCACTTCATTCCTGCGCACCTTTTTCTCAGGTCCCTGACCTCTCCTCCCTTTTATCTAGCCCTATTCTAGTGTAATGTGTCCCTTTGCCCCAGTAGTGTGTGCTCACTAGATTTATCAAAACAAAATCTGGTAGAGCACAAGTTCTTGGATGAGTAGAGGATGGTTTAGCTACAATTATTATTTTCTTTGCCACATACTTTGGAGAACACATCCCAGGCTCCCAAGTCTGGCACTGTCCCCCAATTGCACGTCCAGACAGCGTCTCTGCAGTCTGCTTCTCACCTGAATGTGTCCATTTTCGTTCTAACCCTTTTCTTCAAGTCCTGGTAGGAATGGCAGCCTCTGCCCCCTTCCTTTCAGGGGGATCTGTCCATTGTCAGACATGCCAATGGGTCTGAATTGAGAGGGCAGCTGGGTGTCACACCCACTGAGGACCTAAGAAACTGTTGACTCCCAGGGCAGGTAAAACAGACTATTTCTCCTGGTGCTTCTTAAGGAGAAGGAACACTTCTGAGCCAGGTGAAGGTTGTCTCTTCTCCGAAGCTTTCCACTAATAGCTTTCCTGCTCTGTGCAGGCTAGCAGAGTGGTCCAGAAGGAAACTGTAGACAAATACAATTTGCAGCATGTGTGAGATTATTATAGAAGATGTTCTATTACGATTTCAATATTACATCAGACCAGTTTTGGTCTGAACGAAAAACAGTCCTGACACAACAAGATTACAGCTTCTGCTTTCGATAGAAGACTCACCAGGAATAACAAACTAAATATCTAGCTTAAAGTAGGGTTTTTAATTTTTTCTTAATCTCCAGGCTGGAAGCTAGACAATTAGATAATGCACATAATTAAAAAAACAAAGGTGTGAATGCTATTTATATGCATTTTTTTCATCTCTTGGGTGCTATTCAAAATGTTTAAAATAGGGAAGGGATTTTTTTCCCCCTCCTCCATGACTGTGGCCACTGCAGCCATTTGTTAAGTTTGATTGCAAGGCTGTGCTGTGGGGGGTGGGGGGACACGGAGTCAAAAGGCAGTGTCAGACCTTTACTATAGAGCTGAGATTATTTTCTTTGTGCAGTTGTGCACTCTGTCAGTTGAGTAATGACTACTGGAAGGGAGCCAAAGCATTTCGAGTTTTCTGTCTGGGGAACAAGGCAACCCAAAAGTAGAAATGACCTCTGGATCCTTGTGGAGCAACTCCACTTAAAGGATTCAAACTACCCTATGAAGACGCTTCCTGTCTTACTTGGATATTTATGAAACATTCTTTGGCTTGTCTGATATTCTAGACCGGCCTCTCCTCCTCCTCCTCCTCCCTCTCTCTCTCTGTCTCTCACACACACGCACCCTATTAACCAAGATGGCCAAATCAGATTGCAAATAGATGCAGTTCATTCAAAGAGCTTGCACACTCCCTTGTTCTTTTCCCTTTTCTGCTGACTTCCGTCTCCATTTCCGAGTTTCTCCAACCACAGTGGCTATAATAATCCCAACTGCAAATGCTGGTCCATGCAAGTGGCCAAATAGGAAATAGTTTGAGGTAGAGTGGCAAGCCACAGTTGGGAGGTTAGCACCAACCACAGTTGTCTGATCTGGACATCGTGACAAACCATGGTTACGGCCACCTGGAAAGGCAGAAAAAAGCCCATAGTGGAGCAAGCCTGCAGCATATCTCTGGTCTCCCCACTCCTGTTTTGGGGAAGCAACCTAACTAAGCCATGAAATCAGAGAACTGGGAAGGAACCCTGTTCAGAACCTATGTTGTCCTGATTCCTGTAATGATATGCTGAAGGATAACTGAGTTTCCGACAGGGATGGATGAGAAAGTTTCTGGGTTCACCTTTGAATGCACAATTGGCAAAGTTTCTGCCTCGGCACAAAGCAAACTATAGTGATCCAGATATATTCAGATATTTATTTATTTATTTATTTATTTTTCAATTTATACCCTGCCTTTTTCCTACAAAGGGCTCAGGGCAGCTTACATCATTCTCCTCCTCCATCTTATCCCCACAACAACAACCCTGTGAGGTAGGTTGGGCTGAGAGTCTGTGACTGGCCCAAAGCCACCCAGTTGGCTCCATGGCCAAGCGGGGACTCGAACTCGGATCGTCTGAGTCCCAGTCCCATGCTCCTAACCACTATGCCACACTGATATGCTGAGGTACAGCAGCTCTGGACAGACTGTCCTCTAAAAAAGGAATAAGTACTGAAACGTTCTGCATGATGTGAAAAATCACACATTGATCATGAAGGGGTAGGCAGTGAAGGCTTTTACTCCAGAGGTGATGCTTTGCATTGTTCTTCATTTGCACATTGTTTGCTGAGTATTCACATACATTATTTTCAATAAGCTAAGCACGTATGTTCTGTATTATCATCCCGTATTTAGCGATAGGGCCAGAGGGAGGGGCTGGCAATGAGGGTCTGGAACAAGCATCCGTCACCTGTTGAAGAAGGGGGCCGAGCTACACCGGCTTGGAAACCCCCCACCTGACACACCTTTACATGCCAGGCATGTAAAAGGGAGGCCTTCTGGGTCATGCACCCAGCCAGTGCATTGCAACAACCCAAAAATATCACCATCACAGTCATCACCTGTGCGCCATCACTGCACTTCACAAGGGTAGCATAAGCGCAGGACAGATGCTTGTCGTGATTCCTTGATGAGCCACAAAGAATAGCCAACGGTAAGTGTGAGTCAATGGATGTGCACATGTGTTAGTTGCGTTGGGCTTCAGGAAATCCAGAGATGTCACACAGCATGTGAGTATTGAGCTCACATGGAGGAAAGAGAAAAAGGTGGCATTGGGAAATGATTCGAGGCATAAGAGCAGAAAGGGAGAGGTGAGGGGCATCTTTGTAGAGGTCAGAAGAGTTTTAGGCAGCTCAGAAGGATGGTCTTAGAGGAGTGAAGGTCACAGACATGGGTCTTAATTAGAAACGTAGAAACAGAGCGAGTCAGAAGGGGACTCCTGGGCCATCTAGTCTGACCCCCGGCTTCAGCTGCTCCACTCATGACATGCCCACCATGTGCATGTCCAGCCTATCCTTGAACAACTTCACCGATAGGACTGCAACCACCTCCCATGGAAGCCCATTCCATACCCCTGGGGTCATAACCTTCAGGAAGTACTTCCTGGCATCCACCCTAAATCTTGGTTCCCTGGGCTCTGCTCCATTGGAATGCATCCTGCCCTCTACTGCAAGGGAAAAAAGCTCATGCCCCACCTCTGTGTGGCACCCCCTCATGTACCTGTACATCACTAACAGGTCCCCTCTGAGTCTCCTCCTCTCAAGGCTGAAAAGACCCAGCTCCCTCAGTCCCTCCTCATAAGGCTCAGCCTGCAAACCAGCCACCATCCTAGTGGCCTTTTGCTGCACTGATTCCAACCTTGCTATGGATCAGTCTATTCCCAGTGTGCATCAATTTCACATGTTCTCTTTCATATGTCCCATTCCATGCTTGTATCATTCTGTGTGTGTGTGTGTGTGTGTACATGCACATGCATGTGCATTAAGTATCAAAATTCATAGTAGTTCATAGATCAGATCTCCTCCAAAACATGCATTTGGTATGCACTTTATCCCAAAGTATCTATTTATGTGCACATTTCAACTTAATATGCATTTGTGCACATATTAAAGCTAAAATACGTATTTTAATGTTGATGTTGATGCAGTGTTCCACAAGACTGAGGGAAGTACAGAAAAACAAAAGATATCTTTATGCTTAGCTGCATGATATTAGCCTGGTAAGTGTAGATCAGGTCAGTTTGCTTAAAAATGCAGACAGCACAAAATCCCCATGGCTGTCTATCATAAAAGGCAATGAGGACGAGATAATAGTATGGCTTTCCCTGGATGAAGAAGGAGATGGTTAGCCCCATAACAGCATGTGCTTCTCCAAGTATTAAAAGCTTTCTGTGCTGCTGTACATGACAAAAGGTAGGATTAATGGGATTGGCTAGTTGAAGGAGATTCCCGGTGGTCCGGCTGGTTCCCATGGTTTCTATCCTTTCCCAGATGCCATTACACTTGTGCAGTATGAGATGAGGAAAGCATGGTTCACCTTTCCCCAATGCAGCAGCGCATGCGAGTGCACAAGCACTGTGCTTATTTCTACTGGATAATGGAGAAATGACCGTCTCTAGGAAGCATTTAGCGGTCGCGCATGTTAGCAGCAATTGCCAACCTTCACGAGAGAGAAAAACGGGAGTGGGAGACTGGCTCAAGCTAATGTGTACCTTACACTGAGCATCTGTCACTTGCTGTTATTCCATTAGAGGAAACAATCTGGAAACTTGAGTGTTTTATTGTGCTGGAGACTTTGCAGCTGCAGAGTCTGATGAAGGAGAGGTTGGATTAAGGAAATGCTGTGGCCTTAAGGTCTGCGAGGAGTGTCAGAGTGGAAAGATTAAAAAAAGAAATTTAGCATCATGCTGTGCACAAAGAATGGGCACCCAACTGTTGATGGTTTATCATGTTGCATGGTTGACTCATAGAAGTCTTCTCATCGAGGGATGCAGGACACGATGCTTTCACAGGCCAGGCTTCCTAGAGACTTTCAACCCCCTTCCGCTCTCTCCCTCCTCTGCCATTGTACATGCAGTGCAAGGCGCTGTAGCGGGAGAGAAAGATAGAAACAGAGCAAGTCACAAGGGGCCTCCCGGTCCATCTAGTCTGACCTTCGGCTCCAGCTGGCTCCGCTCACAACATGCCCACCATGTGCATGTCCAGCCTATCTTTGAACACCCTCACCTATGGGGCCTCAGCGACCTCTCGTGGAAGCCCATTCCAGACCCTCGGGGTCCTAACTGTCAGGAAATGCTTCCTGGCATCCAAATGGAACCTGGGCTCCCTGAGCTTTGCTCCATTGGAGCGTGTCCTGCCTTCCTCTGCAGGGGAGAACAGGTCTGTACCCACCTCTGTGTGACACCCCCTCACATACCTGTATGTCGCCAACAGATCCCCTCTGAGTCTCCTCTTCTCCAGGCTGAAGAGACCCAGTTCCCTCAGTCTCACCTTATACCCCATCCCCTGCAAACTGGCTACCAACCTTGTGGCCCTATGCTGCACTGACTCTCACCTGGCTATATCCTTTCTGTAATGAGGGGCCCAAAACTGAACACAATACTCCAGTTGCGGGCGCACCAGAGTCGTGTAGAGTGGTAGTAATACCTCTCTCGATCTAGAAGCCACACTTCTGGCTATGCAACCAAGGGTGGCGTTCGCCCTCTTGAGCACCGCATCACACTGCTGACTCACGTGTAGCCTGCGGTCAACCAGCACCCCGAGGTCCCTTTCACAAGTGCTGCTCTCCAGCCACTTGTCCCCTAACCTGTACTTATGACACCTGTTCCTATGCCACAAGTGCAAGACCTTGCACTTACCCACATTGAACGCCACCCTGTTGTCTCCTGCCCACTTCCATAGTCTTCCATAGAAGAAAAGCCCTGCTGTACAACTGGGACTCCGGTCACACTCTTCCAGCTCCGGACCGAAGGAACATTTGGAAAGAGCAGAATCAACACCGTGATGCAGAGCTGGGCTGCCCAACACTTGATCTGCTTTTATTATGTTTTTAAGAAAACAGCTTGCTGTGCTGAGCCCACAACCAAGATCCATTCTGGGAAGGCCGTTAGCCTGTCACAACAGCAAAGGAGGAGTGGCGGGGGGAGTTTTGAACTGACTGTGCACTTCAGACGCTGCAGCATTCACATTTCAGTGTCAGGAAAAGAAAGATAATGACTTTTAACATCTAGAATACTTTCCACTGGGTAACATTGAGAGGCCAGCTGTGTGATCCCAATGCCACTGCAGCAAAGGCACAAAGCCTCCAAACACGGAAGTTTCTGCGTATCAAACGGCAGGATCAAGGCTCTGCCATGCTTTCCCCCCACATTTCCTCTGGATGGCTCTTTTCATCCGTGCAGCTTCAGCACCAGGGAGAGGAAGATGGAGGGTGGGGTGCTGGTAGAAAGCTGCAGAGCTCCATGGCCCCAGCCTCCTCTCCTCCCCACCCGCCAGCATCCCCCTTTCAACCTCAGAGATCCCGTTGTCATTATAATTTATCTATTTAAAACTTTTGTATACTGCCCACTACCAAGTGGTCTCAGGATGGTCTTACAATTCTCAGGATCATCATCACATTGCATTTAGACCCTGCCTTTCTTTGTCTTGTAAGGAGCCGAAGGTCGCTACAAGGATTTCGTGCTCTCAATTTTATCCTTTGGGTGGGAGCATCTGCTATGGTTCTTCCTGCATTGGCAGCAAGGGGGCAGAGAACAGATTCAGCCTATGGCCTCTCAGAAGAGGCCAAGAGGTCCTAGGATAGTGCTTTAGCGGCACTATCCAATGTGGCTGCTTACAACCTTCTGAGCCCAGATTAGGGGCATCAAATGAAGGGTGGGAAGCAGACAGAGGTGATGTTCATCTCCGCATGGCCCTCGCCTCCAAAATATTCAGGCTGATGATTAGGCCATCTAAATATCGTTCCTTTCCTCACAGAGAAGCAAGGAAGAGACACCCCCAGGACTCCTTGGAGGATGGCACCCATCCCCTGAAATGCCACTTGCCTGTGCTGATTCTGAAGACAGTCTTCAGTGCCCAGACAGCATGGACAGAACCATGCCAACTGCATGGACAGAATAAGAGCCCTTCCAAAACTGAAGTCCCAGCCACAACCTTGGAGCATTTTTCTGAAGATGCAGCTGGAACTTCAGCCTCGCTATTCCCCCAGGCAATGCCGGGAGGCCACAGAAATTAACTTTAAGCATGAAATCTTGTGCATGTTTAGACAGAAAACATGTCCAAGTCCCAGCATTCCCCAGCCAACCATGGTGAATAAATAAAATCTGATGCTTTCAGTTGGCACTTGGGAAAGCAGAGATGGAATATAGGAGTTTAGAAGCACTGTGCCTTTAGACTTTCTTTATGCCTTGCCTCAGATTCTTATTCATCTTGTCATCACATTTTTTAGCATAATCTGAGAGCTAGACATCCATAAACATCATGAAATTGCCTCGAGGGTTGCTAACAAATCATATAGCCCATGTGTACTAATAATTCTTACATTTCTTTGGAAAAGAAAAAAAATGGCTTTAACTAAATGTCATGGCCCAGAAAATACAGGGCAACAGCCGGACTGGGAGAGGTGGTGATTTTTCTGCCTTTATATTCAGGTTTTGCATTTCCCCACCTGAAGGACATTAACTTCAGATACTTCTGGGAAGTACAGGCTAAGTAGACACTGGCAGGGATTGGAATGTTAAGCAAGATGAGTTGGAAGAAGAATGTAGAATATGCAGTGATCACAAACAGGAACGGGAATTGGCCTTAGGTAAAACCAAAAATTGCTCCAACCCTAGACATTGCTACCATATTTCACCTCAGACAGCATTTGGAGGTCAAAACACAGGAATTGCATGGAAGGCTGAACATATTTGCATAATTTACAAAATATCCCACCTTTCTATGTAACAGATCGTTTCGGTCTCGACCAGCGTTGCCTCCTGTGGCGAGCATCTTTTCTGTCCACTGCTCTCTGGTCCTTCTACCTGGGGATACCAGAGGCCAGACCTTGCGATGGGGATGGGGTGGAACAGAAGAACATAAGAAAAGCCATGCTGGATGAGACCAAAGGTCCATCCAGTCCAGCACTCCATACACATGGGGCAAACCAGCTGCCCAGAGGATCCCTCAAGCGGGATGAGTGCAAGACCTCCTCCTGCCCAGCACCTCAGAAACTGGTGTTTGCAGGCAGGCCACCTCTGGCCAAGGAGGCAGCACATGCCCTGCAAGGCTAGGAGCCGCTGAGAGCCCCCTGCCTCAGGAATCTGTCTAATCCCTTTTTAACGCCATCCAGATTGGGACCCATCATCATTTCCCATGGCAAGGAATTCCACAGTTCAACCACATGCCATGTGAAGAAGCGATTCCTTTTATGTGTCCTCAACCTCCTGCCAATCAGCTTCATGGAATGTCTTATGAGTAAGAGAGAAAAACCTCCCCCACTCCTCTTTCTCCACCCCATGCATTATTTTAAACACCTCTATCGTGTCTCCCCTCATTTGCCTTCTTTCTAACCTAAACAGCCCCAGTTGTTCTGGCGTCTGCTTGCAGGTGAGCTGCTCCAGACTCCTGCTCGTTTTTGTTGCCCTTCTCTGCACTTTTTCCAATGTAATGATGTCCTTTTGCAGGTAAGACAACCAGAACGGAACACAGTATTCCAAGTGCAGTGGGACCAGAGATTTGTATAAAGGGTTTACAATCTTGGCAGTTCCAGTTTCCATTCCGTTCCTAATCAGCACAGAGTTTGCCCTTTTCACAGCAGTGTGGCCTGGGCTGGCATTTTCATTGTGCTCTCCACTAGGACCCTGAGATCCCTCTCTTGCTCAATGGCTGCTAGCTCAGTTCCCGTCTGGGTTGCCCAGGGCCTCCCACAAGGCAGGCCTGCGTCAGGGCTCCTCAGACTGCCATGCATCTGCCATGATGTATTACGAATCCCTTGCCTTCTTCTCTGAAGAGGTCTCTCCTCTGCTCGGGTTCAATGGGGACACCGATATCGATATCCAATGCATCCAAAGATCTGGTTCTAATGCTGAAGCTGTCTGAACTTCCCATCTGGATGTCGCAGAGATGATTAGAATAAACACTGTCTATTGAATCCCACATTCATTATGAATATCTGCTTCAGATCTGGCATTGCATCCATCTCCAGATGTAATTTCCAACAACCTCGTAATAAATCTTGTGAAAGCAGCTGTGAAATGTTGAGTGCGCTTCTACATGCAACGCCCTAGGAACTAGCATAAAAAAGCTACCCTCGTTTTATAGCTTGCTGTGCATGGAATAAAAAAGAATTGACTATCTAACCATTATCCTGTTCTGCAGGTACGATTGCTTTTTAAAGCAAATTAATTTTTTAATTGGTGTCATGGGATAGTACAGAATAACAGGTTTATCTGTGAAACGAGGCAAAGCTTTGTGGAAGAATTCACGCTGATAGGTCCCTGACAGGTTATTCTTTCAGCCACCTAAATGTTAACCATTCTTAATTAGCTTTGGAACTCTTTTTTTCCCAGGCATATTTCTTCACGCTTTCTTTCTGTGCTGAACTGAAGGAAACATAATATGTAAAATCTCAATTAAGATTGCTTTGTTGTACACAGGAAAACCTTTAGTGATATAGCCTTTGGCACACATATGCTGTACTTGTACCCCCAGATGTGTTTAAATGATCAGGTGGCTTTTGTTGAGCTATTTGTGCAGTGGGCAGCTGGGAAATTGACCAAGATCACACGTTTGCGTGATTGCGAAGCTGCTTGTTTGACAATGTCCCTGCAGTGTCTTTTTTGACCCTTGGCTACTGGCTGGGCCTAGAAAACATGTTGCCAGAATCCTTCAAGTGCATGAAGAAGTTTGTTTCTCTCCGACATGCATCAATGGCTGTTTGTTTTTTCCTGCCTTTCTGTTGATACTTGTTTATCTTTGTTGCATGTATTTATTACTCAGGCTAACGATCCTGGCAGAACTTGCAAGTCAATTAATTAATTAAGAGCATGGGGCTGGGACTCAGGTCCCCTGTATTCTAGTCCCCGCTCAGCCATGGAGCCAACTGGGTAGCTTTGGGCCAGTCACAGGCTCTCAACCCAACCTACCTCACAGGTTTGTTGTTGTGAGGATAAGATGGAGAGCCAGAGGAGGAGAATGATGTAAGCTGCTTTGAGTTCCTTGTAAGAAAAAAAAGGTGGGATATAATTCAAACAAAAAAACAAATAAGATGGCCACTGCAGTGTCGAGAATAAGATCTATACAAGACTAGATAGACATAGTGGAACTTCATTTGTCGCCCATGGACAAAAAGAATATGTCCAAGTTTGGCGCATAAGAATGGTACTGCACCAGTCCAAAGGCCTGTCCAATCCAGCGTTATGTTCCCACCATCAGCAACAAGCTGCCTATGGAAATTCCCAGCACACACAACTTGCCCTCCCATTCTAGAACTGGTCTAGAAAAGTGCACTGCCCCCAACACGAGAGGTCAAGCGCCGAGGGCCTGGCAAGCGGAAGCTTTATGCTCCGAGAATTGAACTAGCCCCTTCTCAAAGCCGAGCCAGTGGCCATCACCGCAACTTGGGTCGGGGAACTCCATGTGTATGGTGACCCGGCCAGGGCATGGTGTTCCAGCCTCATGTGTGCCATAGACTGTCAGAGGGTGCCACCATATTTATTTATTTATTTATTAAAGCATGTCTATGCTGCCCCATCGCAACAAAGCCTCAGGGAGGCTTACAACAATAAAATTATAACAATACCTTTAAAACCTTTTCACCCCCCCCCCTCGGTGCATCTTGGCAAACCCTATAAAATACAATCCTAAATTAAATATAAACAAATTATAAACAAATTAACTAAACAATAAATACAAACAATTAAACTATAAACAAATTATTTTAAACAATCAACAATTAAATAAATACACAATTAAACTATAAACAAATTGACAAATTAACAATTAAAATACAATTTAAATAAAAAGGTCTTCGCCTGGCGCCGAAAAACAAATAACAGCAGCACCAGGCGGACCTCTCTGGGGAGCGCATTCCATAATTGGGGCACCACTGCCGAGAAAGCCCTCCTCCGGGTACTCACCCTCCTAATTTCCTTCATGGAGGGTTCTTGGAGAAGGGCCTCTGTTGCTGATCTCAGAGGGTGGGAGGGCATATATGGGCATAAGCGTTCCATTAGGTATCCAGGTCCCAAGCCGTTTAGGGCTTTATAGGTCAAAACCAACACCTTGAATTGGGCACGGACTTCAATTGGGAGCCAGTAGAGCTGACGGAGGACTGGGGTTATGTGAGAATAACGCCCAGTCCCCGTCAGCATCCTGGCAGCTCTATTCTGCACCAATTGAAGTATCTGAACCGTCTTCAAGGGCAGCCCCACGTAGAGAGCATTGCAGAAGTCTAGTCAGGAAGTCACCAGCGCGTGTGTCACTGTTGCCAGGCAGTCGTAGTCATATCATTGTAGCCTGCTGGCACCATTGCTCTGCAAGCCCAGGGCCACCCGTCTCCGTAGAGAAGCAGTGGACTCTGCGGGCAGCATGACCCACGAGAGGAGCAGGGGCCCAGCGCCAGGGACAGTCCACTGCGGAAGCTCATGTGGCTGCTCTCATTTTTCCTACTTGGCCTGAACTTGGCCGCTGTGGCCTTGATTACACCATCAAAAGGTCCCTGGGAAGTCTGTACCTGGGATGGAAGTGGCATCCGGCATGGGAAAGGAAAGGGTGGCTGGATGCCACTGCCTCAAACTGTGGTCTGGCATGTTCCCTAGGGCACCCTGGGACAGGAAACGGGGCACCAGGGCCTCCGCCCCCTGGAGCCACTCCTCCCCGAAACCAGCCCTGCCAGGTAGGACACTTTGGGAGCCACAACCCCACTTTATGGGCCATTCCAAGCAGAGCTGATGGACCGTCTGAGCTGAAGTGCAGAGAATGATCAGCAGGGCAAAGAAAATGATCTTCGCCGCACCTTTCAGCCCATTGACTTGAACAAGGCAGCTGAGCATCTGCTGAACTGCCTTGCATTGAACACAATGGGATTTGAAATGCGCATCATCTCCAGCTGGGAGAAACAGGTCATATGTTGCGAATAACATTTGGCTTCTTTAGAATAAACTCTGAGCTGACTTGATCCACTGCAGTTCTTTCCCTGACGTCAGGTGTTTCAGGCTCTCATTACTAAGGTCAGATTTATAGTGGGTAAAATGCTGGCAAATTATATTTATTGCTACTTTCAGTACACACTTAATCAGGAATATACGCAGTGAGTGCTTCATGTAATTGGAAGTGATTTGGTGGGAAATCTGCCCTTGCTACTCCAGCATTTGTAAATCATAATCTCATCTTTGAGGCTTCCTCTGCAACTTACGGATACCAAGAGAAAGGCTGTGCTTATTGCTTGGCCTTTCCCATTTGCATGCAAGTGCTTTGGTGCTTTGATGTGATTCTGGTGTTAAATGGATGCACAAGGCAACAGCCTTTTGAAAATACAAACTGGTGCATGCAGCAGAGGTTTAATTATTAGCATAATCTTGTTAAAGTGAGTTTCACTTCCAAAGCTGAGACACTTGGAATGCATCTCTGAAAAACATTTCCTACACTGTGAGATGATTGTCTTGGCAAATGTGCGGTTTTCAAGGGGCGTCAAAGAAGGCATGATAGTCTAGGTCTTGTGCAGCGTTAGGCCAGTTACCCCGCAGACAAACTGGGCACGGTTGCAAAATTTGCAGCAGTCCATGTGATATATTGTATTATCAGAATAAGATGGAATTATGCAATGTTTTCTTACAAGATGCAATAAGTCGATAGTGTTGTCAACATGATATATGAAAAATCAGAGGCGGAGTGTGGACAGTTGGCCAGATGCCATAAAAATGCAATCATTCTTGCAAAAAGTGGCATTAGGGTTCATTCTGGCTTATTGTGTACTATTCATATTGTTGGTTGGTTGCTTGGTCGGGTGTTTTTCAGTGATACATTGTGCGCATCCTTAAAGAGCTAAGACAGGTTGTTCACATAACTTTCCAGAATGTTTATGACTCTGATGGGACCTGGTGGGAGCCAAAGTTTCTGTTCACAGAGGTGCATTAGATGCTTGTAAGCAAATATACAGAGGACGTCCTCTCCCTGCTAATACTTTCATACTGAACCCACCCTGGTTTTTCCTCCAAGTCCTTCCCCAGCCACTTAGGGATCAAAAAATTAACGAGCTGCTCTCTTAAATCCATGTACTCAAAAATACATGCAGAGGGAAAATCTCTAAGCTAGCCATTCCCGACCTGGTGGCCTTCAGAGGTACTTGGACTGCAACTCCCAGAATTCCCATCAAACAGAGCCATTGGCTGGGAACTCTGGGTGTGGCAACTGAAACATGCCTGGAAAGCACCAGGTTGGAGAAGGCTGCTCTAAGCCAATTCAGAGTGAGATTGGCTTTCTCTGCTATCACTCTGAAAGGGCAATCGTATAGCCAATCAGATATGGCTAAATGATAATGTCAAGAAGACTACTCAGAATGACATCAGTGCAGGCACTGGATTTAATAAATGTTTCCCTCATTTCAAATTAGCTTACTGAACTCTGATATAATTTCCATTTAGAACGAACCCCTTGATGAAAACACCCCTGCTTTCTTCTCAGTCCCGTACTGTCCTTGAAACATTATGCCAATATTATGCTGCTTTAAAATTTCCATGAGGTTCTGCTCCTAAGATTATGCTATATAAAGGAGGGAGGGAGGATCTTCCTTTCAATGGGTCAGTTCTTACATTTTCTGAACAATTAGAAGACCACTTCTGTTTAGCTGAGGACCACACCACTTTGGTGAAGTTTGAAACTGAGGGGTTTTGGGATATACCAAAGCACTGTCCAGTGGATTAGGGCATGGTTGACTGACCGAAAGCAGAAGGTAACCATTAGCAGGGAATCATCGGGATGGTGGCCAGCAACAAGCGGGGTCCCCCAGGGCTCTGTCCTGGGGCTGATCCTGTTTAATCTTTTCATTAATAACATGGAAGAAGGGGTGAACAGTCTGCTGATCAAATTCGCAGACGACACTAAAACTGGAGCAGTGGCCACAACTGAGGAGCAGGTACTTCAGATCCAAAAGGATCTGGACAGACTATGGAAGTGGGCAGGAGACAACAGGATGGCGTTCAATGTGGATAAGTGCAAGGTCTTGCACTTGGGGCATAGGAATAGCTGTCATAAGTACAGGTTAGGGGACAAGTGGCTGGAGAGCAGCACTTGTGAAAGGGACCTCAGGGTACTGGTTGACTGCAGGCTAAACATGAGTCAGCAGTGTGATGCGGTGGTCAAGAGGGCAAACGCTACCCTGGGTTGCATAGCCAGAAGTGTGGCTTCTAGATCAAGAGAGGCATTACTACCACTCTGTATGATTCTGGTACTCCCACAACTGGAGCATTGTACTCAGTTCTGGGCCCCACATTACAGTAAGGATACAGACAGGTTAGAGTCAGTGCAGCATAGGGCCACAAGGTTGGTGGCCGGTTTGCAGGGGATGCCGTATGAGGTGACACTGAGGGAACTGGGTCTCTTCAGCCTAGAGAAGAGGAGACTTAGAGGGGATATGTTGGCGACATACAGGTATGTGAGGGGATGTCACACGGAGATGGGTAGAGACCTGTTCTCCCCTGCAGAGGAAGGCAGGACTCGCTCCAACAGAGCAAAGCTCAGGGAACCCAGGTTCCATTTGGATGCCAGGAAGCACTTTCTGACAGTTAGGACCCCGAGGGTGTGGAATGGGCTTTCGTGGGAGGTGGTTGAGGCCCCATTGGTGAGGGTGTTCCAGGATAGGCTGGACGTCCACATGGTGGGCATGTCGTGAGTGGAGCCAGCTGGTGCCGGAGGTCAGACTAGATGGACCAGGAGGCCCCTGACTCACTCTGTTTCTATGTTTCTATGAAATGAGTAAACTAGATATGAGAATGACAAATAATGACATTTCCAGGGTCACCAGCATGAGAGCCCACCCCTCCAATGTACTTCCCTCCCTTTTGATCATGGCCTCAAAAGCAACTAGACCGGTCAGGTGGAGCTGGCCCTCAGCTCAGTGAAGCACTGTCCTCATTATCAGTGAATGCTCCTCTTGAACTTATGAATGCTCCATGGAACGGATGGAAATGGCTCACCAGCTGTTGTCCTAGGGTCTTGCCCAAAGACTGCCAAAGGATAGCTCTTCCATGTCTAGGATAGATTAACTCTGATTAGCCCAGTAATCCACTCAAAGGATGCGATTCCATTCCACCCAGAAATAAGGCGCAAATGGGTTGGCATAGCTGGAGAGTGCCAGGCTGTGTGTTAATAAGCCATTCTGCTCTGTTCCTCCACATTTAATGAAATAGGTTTTGAAATGTCTGAAAGGCAATTTGCATGAATAATTATGTTGCATCTCGTGCAATTACTTCAAGCGCTGCCGCCAAAGAAGGCTTGAAAGGCACAAAGAAAGCACCCCGATTGTTGGCACGAAAGCTGTCGGGGCATGCCATAAATACAGGGACGTTGTTAGGTGGAGAAGTCACTGATATGGAGAGGCAAATTTTAAAATGCTGCTAGCTGCAGAGCTGATAATGCTAAAAGTAAGAGGATTTTTAATATTCTTCCCCCCACACTCTTTTTTATCATCTCAGTAAGCAAATGCGGAGAGTAGTTAGGCTCCCCTGTGGCTTCATTTTATGTAGGACACTTTGTACCCTGATGAATCCACTGCAACGAAAAATGTTCATTGCTAAAGCAAAATATCAGCCAAACCCAAGTCTCGTTCCTGCAAGAGAAGCAGGTTTGAACATAGCAAATCATGAAGTCACGGTACTGTTTAGGTTAAAAGGCAAAATGTTTGGGGTCCTGGGGTAGGAGAATAGTTTTCAGGACCTTTTCTGGCGTGAAGGAGAGAAAGAGAAGGTGTTGAAGGCAGTGCTGCATTGCACGAGGAGAATTCCCCACAGAAAGCATCCGGGCGTCAAAGAGGAAAGCAGGGGGTGATCTAAAGGAGTCTTTCCTGACCGCCCCCAGCCTCTCATCCATGGCCCTCTAGTGCCTCTGTCATCCACCTGTCTAGCACAAGTGCCCCACACCCTCGCCCTCCCCTTGCAGAGCATCTTCAGGAACAGGGACCTGGGAAATGGAGTTTTCCCAAGGGCTACCCAAAGACCGACCTCCTTCCCCACCACTGTAAGTAGATGGAAGGGAAGGATGACACAGTTGGGACTCTCAGAGAAGGGCTTGGGGGATCATGAGAGCAGGAAGTGGAAGGACCTGGATTCTTCTGGGACTCACATTACTCCAAGCAGGAGAAGGATTATGGGGCCTGTATTTCAATCTAGGAAATAGGAGCTTCAGCACCCTTTCTACTCTTTTGTTAGCCATGGTTGGAAGGAGCATCAGTACCTTTTCTGCTGTTTTGTTCACCATGGTTGGGATACTCATCTGTCCCCCAAGTGACCTAGTTCACAGGTTTTGTCAGTTTTTGCGGTGCTTCGAAGAACTGCACAAGCATTTTGATCGGAAACAATGCAGGCCAAAAAAACAAATGTATATACACCACAGGAAGCAATGTCCTTGCTATACCATCTTTGGTTTTCTTTAAAATCATGGCCAATCTCCAGCCACAGAGTCACAACTGAAGGATGTGGTCACTCCTTCGCATGATTGTAAGGATCTCCTGTTGAGAAGGGATCTTTAAAAAGAGAGAAAAGCAGCCCCTTCTGGGATTTGCCAATGTAGCAACAGCACAGTTCTGTACTCAAATACTCAAAAGTAAGCCCCACTGAGTTCAGTGGGAGCTATGCTCAGGCAAGCGCGCATAAAGACTGCTATTGTAACATGAGATGAAACTACAGACCGGCAGACCTAGCCATCCTCTTTGTCACTAAGTGGACCTCTTGGTGTATTGTCCTTGGAGTGGTTGTGAACTGGCTTCAAAATGGCGGACTCGCCAATGGACTTTTTCTTCTGGTGCTTCAGTTGTGATGCACTGTGCCCATTAGCACTTCTTTCCCCCTTCCTGTTTCTTTGAGAAGTTGCACACTCAAGTACACAACAGCCCTCGCAGACTAACAAATGGAGAACCCAGGAGCTGCCATGGAGAGGCTTTGGTAACGTAGATGGAGCCCTGCATCTTCACATCATGCTCTGGGATAATTGACGCCCATAAATGGGGCCTGGAAGAAACAGTCTCCCTACTCAGACTACTGGGCCCAAAGAACGATTGCTTCTCTCCCCACACCCAAATATCCCTTAGACATCTCTCGGTGACTTGCCTGAGCCTTCCCCAGTGCCACGTTTCCCAAATGCTATGAACTACAATCCCCATCATCCACACCTATTGCCCATGCTAGCTGGGGTCGATGGGAGTTGTCTCTGGCCCCACCTGGTAGGCCACTGTGTTGTAGAAGTCAGATCTAGAGATGGCACGGGTGTGGCATGTATCTCCATGCTGTTTCCCATACGTTTTTAATCCCAAGTAAAAACTGAATGCGACTCAAGAAGCTGCACTTCCATTAAAAAAAAAAAAGCTTCTGTGTTTCTCTCTTAACTCCCTGTAGGATCATGCTGCTTATGTTCCCTCTTTTGCCTTGAGAAATTCATATCAGTTTCAGTAGACAGAGACGACTTGGATAAAAGACACTTAGGTATGCGTAATGCTGTCAAGAAGAAGAAAAATCATGCTTCCCTTTCTTTTCTTTTTTTAATCTTTAAGTAGTGCTTCATTTCAATGCACAACTGAATGGCCTGATCTAAAAAGCGGTGTGGTTCAGGAAAATAAGCTGCTTTTTCCCACAGTCCCCAGCCACCTGAATCCTTCTGTCACAGTGGCAGTAATTTGCAAAGCTTCTCCTCCGACAAGAAACTGCAAACACTGGGCAGCCAGTGACGTGTTTGCACTCTGCCGCATCCTCACGAGTTGCAGATCTTTGCCCAAGCTATTGCTATAGCAACGTTGTAAGCACATCCATGCTCTGCTTCCCCCAGGTTCGCACCTGCCGTTTCTTTCCTTTGTGGAACAAAATGCCTCCCCAGTTGGAAATGCAGTGTACCGATACAGACAGAAAGCAAGAAATATGTCTCTGTATGTATCAGATTTGCTTTCCCTTGTTTCCTGTCCACCTGTTTATAAAAAGACATGTACTCTGTGCCCAGAATCCAAGGAGCCCATGAGTGGAAATTTCAGTTTTGTAATCGGGTCTTCTCAAAGCTGCAGAAGTGGTTGGATGCTCTTCCTGAGACAGTTTCCTTGATTCCCTGGAATGTGCCCAAGGCTCTTCAGTGTTAGCAGAGGGGCCTTCCAGAAGATTAAACGTAAACTCAGTCAATTGTAGTTCCTCGTGGTTTCTTCGGTGGTTATATTCTCACTTCCACCATGGGAATGCCAGGGTCTTTCCCCCAACCTGCCAGTTTCCGCCCCAGCTCCTCTCCACCCCAGTCCCAGTCCTGGCTCCACCTCTCCATCTCGGGCAGTAGCTTTGACCTGGCCCACTCTCTCTATGGTCCTTGTGCATGAAAATCGGTGCGGTCCTGTGGTTATAGTAGCAAACAAGGAATAGGATGACCCAAGCTCAAACCCCAGCTTAGCCACGGAACTCTGTGGGTGACCATTTCACCATTTCAGTAGTAATCCAGTTGCCAGGGGTTATTCTGGACATGATGATTGGTAATCCTGTGTAACATGCTCCAGGTTTTGTTTGTGACTCGGGGTCCCCTGATATTTTGGGCCCAGGAGCACAGGTGGGATTTTGAAAGGGTGCTGTTGCTGTTCTTGCAAAACACCCATTTCCCAGAAGGCAGACTGGTGAGGCTGAAAAAAGGCAATTTGCTCAAGAGTGAAAGTACAAGCCGGAGATGGAGACGGGAGTCAAAGGCACTCTTCGGAAAGCAGGGCTTCCCACGCCAACTCCCTCACGGCAGATAAGCAGTGCAGAAGCTCAGAGGTGCAATCTGAGCCAAAGCAGATTTTGCCAAAGCAGAAGGAGCAGGAAGCCTGGCAGACACTGGGAAAGGTGTCCTCAGGGAGTGCAACATCCTGTGGCTTGAAACCAAGCAGACCCAGTTCATCCTCTTTCATTTCGGTACTCCGGATCCAGAAGGACCTGGACAGACTATGGAAGTGGGCAGGGGACAACAGGGTGGCATTCAATGCAGATAAGTGCAAAGCCTTTCACTTGGGACACAGGAATAGGTGTTACAGGTACAGGATGGAGGACAAGCAGCTGGAGAGCAGCACTTGTAAAAGGGATCTTGAGGTACTTGTCAACAGTAGGCTAAACATGAGTCAACAGTGTGATGTGGTGGTCAAGAGGGCAAACGCCACTCTTGGATGCTTAGCCATAAGCATGGCTTCTCGATCAAAGAGATATTACTGCCACTCTTTATGACTCTGGTGTGCCCACAACTGGAGCATTGTGTTCACTTCTAGGCTCCACACTACAGGAGAGATATAGCCAAGTTAGAATTGGCTCAGTGTAGGATCACATGGATGGTGGCTGGATTGTGGGGGAAGCCGTATGAGGCAAGACTGATGGAACTGGATCTTTTCAACCTAGAGAAGAGGAGACTCCAAGGGGATCTGTTGGCAACATATAGGTGTCACGTAGAGTTGGGTCCAGACCTATTTTCCCCTGCAGTGGAGCCAAGCTCAGGGAACCAAGATTCAATTTGGAAGCCAGGAAGTACTTCCAGACAGTTAGGACCCCTAGGGTATGGAATGGGCTTCCACGGAGGTGGTTGGAGCCCCACTGGTGAGGGCATTCAAGGATAGGCTAGACATGCACATGGTAGGCATGTCATGAGCAAAGCTGGATGGAGCCAGGGGTCAGACCAGATGGCCCAGGTGGCCCCTTCTGACTTGCTCTGTTTCTGTGTTTCTATTGAGAAGCATGACTGCTCTGTGGAAATGAACCCTGGTGAGAAAGGGAGGGGAGGGGAGGCAGTGCATTATGCAAGAAGAAGCTATGTATAGTGGTAGGGAAAATGTTGAGTGGGGATTAGGTTTTTTTCAGCTAACTCTCTTTGTGGCTATTACTAGATTTGAGATCAGAAAAGATAATAGCAAAAGAAGAAAAGTGAACTGAATGTCATGTATTCATTTTAACTGCCCAGTAGGGTTAGAACCTAAATATCAACTGTTACAGAAATAAAATGTAACCCAGATACAAACTGGTCTTGCAACAAATTTTAATAGCCAGAGTGATTTCTGCTGCCCTGTGTATTACTGTCCCTACAAAGGTCAGATGGAACAAGATTTAAGCAAGACCTCAGATTAGCTTTCTGGCACAATCCTAAAGGGATGCCTGTAGCCTTCCTATGCTGGACAAGGGGAGGGCCTTAGCAAAGTTTGTCTCCGTGTTCCTTCTGCCCTCCAAAGCTGTTGGACAACCTATTCTAGCTTAATTGTGGTGCTTCGGAGCAGGAAACAAATGAGGTGTCTGTGTATCCTAATGGGGTTCTGCTATTAGTGCCTTTCTCTGTTCTTGCTTTTTCTATCAGTCATGGGAGGAGAGCTATTGGGATGAAATAAAATCCTGATTAAACTAACCAGTCCAAAACCTGGGTGAAAACTTTCTAGTAGCAGAAGCCATTTCAACAAATATGGGTTTTACCAAAGCAGCTGGCCTAATGAAGCTTGCTCCTCTAATTGGACAGCAATTAAATGTATTCTGCTTTTCAGTGCATGTGTTTCTAACTTCCATTAGCTTTAATGGTAGTTGCACATACAGAAAGAATGGGAGCCAAACACTTCCTGCTTGCAAATATTTCTAAGTGTTTGACTTGGTACATAACCGAAACCTATATTAGAAAACAAAATGGAAATAGGAACAGAAATAAGCTAGGATACAGAAATTTATTCTAAAGAAGTGCTCATCAGTGGTACCTTCTCTAACTGGAGGAAGGTAACTGGTGGGGTACCGCAGGGTTCAGTTCTGGGCACAGCTCTCTTCAACATCTTTATTAATAACATAATTCAAGGAACAATAATTAAATTTGTAGATGATAGAAAACTTGGTAGAGTAGTGAACACCTTGGAGGACAGAAAGAAGATCCAGGGTGATCTTGAGAAGCTTGAACACTGGGCTGAAAGGAACAGAATGAGAGTCAATCGGGACACGTGCTAAGTCCTCCACCTAGGGAAAAGAACCCTATCAATTTAATGCATTGATAAATGCAATTTTATCAATTTAATGCATTGATAAAGATGGGAATATGTGGCTTAACAGCACTGAAAAAGAAGAAGACCTTGAATTTATTGTGGACAACAGGCTAAATATCAGCTAACAATGCAATGCAGCCATAAAAAGGGCACGTGGTATTTCGGGATGCATTAACAGAAGTATCACATCCAAATCATGAGAAGTAAGTCAGACCCCATTTGGTCAGACCTCATCTAAAATAGTGTGTCCAGCTCTGGGCACCAAAATTTAAGAAATATATAGAAAAATGGGAAAGGTTTCAGAGGAGGGCTACAAAAATGATGATGAGAAACTGAGAACTGGGTATGTTCAGCCTTGAGAAAAGAAAACTGATGGGGGATATGATAACATTGTACAAGTACCTGAAGGCTGTCACAAACAGGAAGGGCAAAATCTCACTCATCCCAGAGCGTAGGACAATGAATAATCAGTTCAAGTTTCAACAACCCAGATTCAGACTGGACATCAGGAAAATGACACTGTCAGAGCAATACGAAAGTGGAACCAGTTGCCAGGAGAGGTCATGGGCTTTCCCACACTAGAGACATTCCAGAAAAAAAACTGGACAGGCATCTGAGTGGAATGGTATAAATTGGTGTCCTGCAACAGGAGGGGGTTGGACCTGTCGGCCTGCTTGGCTCCTTCTAACTCTGCTATTCTATTATTCTATGATTATCAAAACCAATGGGAATTGTGTCATTCAATTCAACATGCTGTGGTCTATGTTCGTCACAGAGTGGATGCTTGGGAAACTGTTGCAGCTATGTTACGAAGTACTTGGTTCCAGTCATAATTTTCTTTTGCTTTCCTTTTACAATGGTTTTCATCCATCCATCCATCCATCCATAAATACTTGCGCTTGCAAACTTGACAGTATTGATAAAACTAACTTTTGAGACAGTTGGACTAGAATATTGCACAGATGTTCTCTCAAAACATTTGTGGACAGAGAATTTGGTAGTGTTGGGGGAAATGATTTCACAGAATTTCTCCAGGGGAAGGAGAACTTCTGAAATGGAAGGACTTGGAGGTGGAAAGGTTGGAGCACAGATTCTTTTTTCTTCATCAGCTTGTTCTTGTGTGTGTGTGTGTGTGTGTGAGATGGTAGTACAAGTGATGACACCAGCAAAGGTCTTGAGAGCCTGGTCAAGGCAGAGGTGAGTGTTCTATTTGCACCTATTTTCACTTGAGTTAAAATTGTGCACTTTCAAAAGGCACACTTTGTCAGATGGAAAAAAAGGATGCTTATATTTGGGAATGCAAACAAGATAGAACAAACTTTGATGAAGACTTCAGAGGACTTCGGCAAGCTTGAATATTGCCTGGTTACTCATCGCCATTCGTGGACCCTGTTAAGGCTGAAACAGCAGTAAATGGTGGAAGCAAAAGAAAGCGCTACTGGCTAAGCCAGATCAGTGTTCAGTGTAGGACTAGTATAGTCAGTGCGACGGAAAAGGGATACTTGACGGATTATCTAAGCAGGTGCCTCATGAAATTCCAATTCGTGAAAAACAATATAATACCGATGTTGTTGTTATTAAGTATCCTCTGTTCGTACCAGGACATTAAGTGCATTTGATAGATGCAATACGTAGACCATAATCCTCTAGGAAATTATTTTGGACACATACAGCTACGATTCTCAGTCATCTTTTAATTTTAAAAAGATTAACTTCAATATGCTAGGCTTTCTGAAGGATGCCCTCTCTACGTCTTTATACTGCCTTTGCTCTTCCACTTCAATGGCTTCTGTTTCAGTACCTTGCCCAAAGAGGAATTCTCTGTGGAACGGCTGGGTAGGACAGCCAGCTTTTCTTAGCCTCCACAAGAAGGTGTTCCTGAGCAACCTGCCCCCCGCACCAAAAATATATTGTTGGATGTGGTGCAACCTTCCTCAGCCTGGCACCCTCCAGACCTTTGAAGCTTCAAGTCCCATGAGTCCAAATGGCTACTCTTTAGGGGTGATGGGGACTAGAAAGAAGAGGCAGTGGAAGATGAATGACCTACACATACATATTATTCTTAACAAATAGACGTAATACTTGCTGGAAACGGGGTGGGTGGTTTTGTAATGGAGAGAGAAAGAGGAAATTATCCATTCAGTTCATAATGCAAAATATTGTATAAAGTGAGGATGTGTATCAACCTCCCATTTTAACTCCGGCCGCACTGAGTACTAAAAACAATGGTCTACTTGGGCTGATTTGTAGTCATTTTGCTTCCACTCTGTACAGAGCCTGAGCTCAGGTTTGGAAGTAGGTTGCTTCATGCTTCTCAAAACTGTCCTGGGAAATTCAAAACTTGCTGTAACTTTTCTGGTCTGAGTGAGAATTGGATTCCAGTGGCAGGTGCAAGAGACCTCAGGGAGGAGATAACACAAATGTCATAGAAATTGTCCAGAAATTTTTGTGATGGGCTCCTTTATATTTTGATTTTTAAGGGTACTGCTGATAACCTTTTATAGCATTATTATTTCTGGAAAAGATTGGGTAGGATTTGCACAAATCATTGGCCCTCCTGAGGGGATCGAAACTGACAAATTTCAGAATGAGAGTTGTGGGAGGGTCATACAAAAGAGCAACTTGACATTTCATGAAGATCCAAAAGAGGACATGCTTATTCCTCTGGGTTCCTCATGGACCGTTCTTTTGAAAATGACAGGCAGCCTAAGTCATGTCCCTAAGTTTAAAAAAAAAACTGCAAAGTTTCAGAAGGATAAGTGCAGAAGTGTATATTCAGAGAGAGCTCTCCAGGGTTTTATTTTGACATTTTGTTTTGGAGGGCTGTCTCCAATTCAAGAGAACAAGAAGGATGCAAGACATGGAGGTCCAGGTGGCACAAAGAAGAGCAGCTGCTGTTGATGGTTCTGGCCAAGTCTGTTTGCACACTGTGCCAATGAGGGCAATGTGTCATCCCTTGACCACAGACGTAGCTGGCATTGGAAGGCATCTGTCTCAATGTGATCTATGATGATGGGCAGCAGCTCTCCAGACATTCCATCTGAGGTCCTCCTCATCCGTATCCAGAGATGCTCAGACCATCCACACACAATGCCCATTAGGGATGGGATGCACCCTGTTGGAATCTGTCCCTCCAAGCATGTGTGGCTTCCTCTTGTGCTTGGCCAGGTCTCCAGAGAGCAGAGCTGAGAGGAAGTCCACGTGCTCTTACTGAGCCCCAGCTGCACAAATGCTAACCTTCTTCTCCATCAGCAACAGCAGCCCAAAAGGTGGCTCCAGCTGGGACAGAGGGGAAGTGCTGCTTTCCTGGAGAGTTCCTTGCAACCAAGTGCCCCATGACCAGCCTTCTCCTGCACAAGGAGTGGCCACCATTTGAGCAGCTGCTCTGGTGCATGAGTGGGCACTGACTGTGCAGTAGGTAGGGCTCAATTCCTAGCAAGCACCCCACGGACAGTGGGTGCACTCACCAGAAGCACAGACCCTGGGCCTCCACAAAGTCCTAGGGGCTGAGTCCAGGGAATCCAATGGATTCATATGGAATCATAGAAGCATACAAGCAGAGCGAGTCAGAGGGCGCCTTCTGGGCCCTTTAGTCTGATCCCTGGCTCCAGCTGGTTCTGCTCATGACATGCCCATCATGTGCGTGTCCAGCCTAAACTGGCATCAGAAGGATGACCGGTTTGGCACCAGGCAGGCCAAGGTGGGGAGCTTGTTCCTTAGATGAGGGCCACCACAGAGAAAGCCCTGCCTTCTTGCCACCCTCCAAGCCTTCCTCGGAGTTGGCACTTGCAGCAAGGCCCCAGAGGTTGAGCGTAATATCCAAGCAGATGATGGATGGGAGACTCTGACAGGTATATAGATGGTTTTGCATTTAGTGTAAAGATTAGTACTGCTTTTGGTCTCTTGCTGGGGTGCAGAGAGATGAGTTTTACTGTACATAAGAAGGTTAGAAGTGCCAGGAAGAACGAAACTGAAGAACAGGATTGATTAATGTGACATATTTGAGTTTTCTTTCTACTGCTGTCTCAACAGCCAGTCAGTGATCAGCTTTAACACACAGTAAATTAAATTTAAATTACACAGTCTTGGTGAGAAAATTGCTCAGTTCATCTAGCCTCCTGAAATGAAATTTTGTGAGTTTTTTTCCCACATGAACGCCATCCTAATTTTTCATACCCTGTTGGTTGCTGCTAGAAATTCTATCAGTTTAGCTTCTTTTCTTCCTTTTAAAATCCAGGTATTAGCTTTCAGCAAATTTATCTTACAGCTCAGGAATGTAATTTGTCCAGATGCAAACAGGAACATCGCACCAAAAGATGCAAGCAGCTACTTTCACTTCCAATATTTAAGTTCGGGACTTCACACAACCAAAAAACTCCACCAGTAAACCAAAGGAAGGGGCATGCACAAAATCGCACACGTTTGAAATGTGACCAAATGTTCATTCAGTATTTATAGCAGCATCAAATCGTAAAACGAGTGTTGCATGCAGGCTCGCTGTTAAAGTGCGCCAAACTTGGACTTGGGAATCGGAGATTCGAGCAGCTTCCTCTTGCAGCTGGTTGGAACGGACGACATTAGCTGAGAGGGGCAAAGGGATGGGGAGGAGAAGAGATGTGGCAGCTGGGCTATGAGCTCTTCTGAGGCCTCTCCAGGCTCCTTCACTTTTCCTTCAAAAGGCCATTGCTAGATGACCAAAAATGTCTCGCAGAACTGGAGCAGCAGAGGGGGTGACAACTGCCTCCATTGTTCCCCCCACTCTGCATTGTGGGCATCCACATAAAATCCATAGAAATGTGTTGTGCAGGACCAGTGTGTTGTCTTGGTCACAGCACAGGACTAGGATCTGAGGGAGCAGCTGGGTTTGTGGAACCGGGACCCAGGGAAACCCCAGTTCTAGTCCCCAGACAGCCGGAAAGTTCACTGGGTAAATATGGTCTATCAGCATGACCTACCTTACAGGGTTGTTTGGAGGAAAAAAGGGAGAGTGGGAGAATCAGGCAAGCTACCCTGGGTTCCTTGCAAGAAAAGAGAGTAAGATAGAAATGTAGGAGTAGATAAAATTAGAATCCCTGAGCAGTCAGTCGTGCTAGGATTAGAAATGATGGAAGAGAAAACTTATGTATGCATTGCTGCCTTGGACTCTGCCGAGGATTAGAAAGAATACTTCCATATCCATGATAACTTAATAATGCACCATCCTTTAGAGGCAGAGCTGTGAATGTCATGCGCTCCTCCATCGTACAAGTTCAGCAGCAAGAGGGTAAATCAATTTAAATGAAATAGCAACTACTTCACTAAAGAGGCACTCTGATTTTCTGCTGTGGTGTTGAAACAGAGCTTAGCGGGGATCGGCACGAAGTTTGTCTCAGTTCAGTTTTGAGAAGGAGTTCTTTAAACATCACAAATTGCTTCACATAAGAGATGGGAAGAAACTGAGTAAAACTCACAATATTCAAATGTGGGAGGAACCAAAGCTGGCTGTGTTGCCTCCCTGGGTTCATGGATGCTGAATACTTTGCTTGTAAAAGCCTGGAACTGAATTCCTGCTTATTCAGCCATGTTTCTTATGAACCGAGGGTGCCACCTCCTTTTTTTCTGCTTAGCCTCCTCATCTTTAGCATCTGCATGGCAGGCAGGTTCCAAATGTGAGGAACAGCTGGATTTATTGCATTTGGTTGGTGCATGTGGGTAAGAAATTCCTTTCATTTTGGTTTTGGTCAGAACGTGTCAGAATTTGCAACTTTCTTTGTACTGGGGATGGAAAATACCTGAATTAAAAAACAAACAAACAAACAAACAGGGGAAAGCTAAACTGACAAATTCAGGCATTCCCAGAGTTTGCTCAGTGAGCATGCATGTACCAGAACCATGGATGGATGCAAGGATGCAAGATTCGTGGTTGGGGAGATGCTTGGAGAGGTTTAGATAATGTTCTTCAATACATTTTCCAACTCATCTTGGCAGGCACCAGACTGAGCATGACACCCAGTTGCCATATCCCTTGCCTTCTGCATCTCCATCAGAGGGTTCGCCACATGCACAAATTGTGGATATTTTACCCATGTGTGTAGGCATGCGCCGGTTGGCCCCTATTCACACATGTCCAGTGCACTGCAATGTGCCTGATAAATGGGACATGGTCCCAGAGCAGGTCATTCATGAAAGGCAGGGGCATTCGTTGATTTATTGCTTGTGTGGTTCTCCACTAAAAGAGCACACAAGTCTACCCAGGTGGCCGCTCTTAATACATTCAGAGAACGCCTGTGTAGCATTGAGAACTGGCAGGGGCCATGATGGATTAGTCCAAAGGCACATTTCATCCGGCATTCTGCTCACACCATGGCTAGCCAGCTGCCTGCAAGAACCCCATATGCAGAAAGTGAATGCAGGAGAACCAACCTATCTCCATGGGACAGCAATGCAGAAACATTCTTTGATGATGTAACCGCCATTGTTTTCCAACAAAGTCAGCATTGGAAAGCATCTTCACATGCATTAGACTGTTTTTCTGGGGTAGGCCAGTGTCTACATCCAATGATTTCACTGACAGAAACGTATTTATGTCTGTAATATAGCTGTAGTTAAAAATATGCTATATGGGCCGCTGGAGAACTTCAAGAATGTAGTTCTCTGATTCAGTGGACTCTCCTTTCATGTGTCCTAATGCTGTGACTTAAGGTTAACGCTTGAACTACTCATGTAGGAGAAATGTCCAGATTCTGTGCTTCCACCCTTCACTGTGTTTGATCTGTAGAAATTCAGAGACTTCTCACTGAGAACTTTCCCGAGCACCATTTCCTAAAAAGCAAGCCAGGCATCCACTTCTGCTGTCAGAAATAGCCTTGGCTATTTGAACATCAGCAACCCTTTTTATCTTGTTAAGCTTGGAAGCTTGCACAGATTACAAGGCTGTTCCACAGTGACAGGTCAACCAACCCGGGTTTGAGACCAGAAGTACCCTGCACAGGGAGGGAAGCTCAATGCGGGACTATGTCCTTCCCAGATTCACTTGCTGGCCTCTCCAGGGAAAAGATTACACAGTGACTGATGGGAAAGACCCTGCGAACAGTCAGCTTAGACATTAGGAAGCTAAATAGATAAATAGCCTGGACTAATATTAGGAAGCAGTGTCCAGTCCAGGGCTTTGGCTGCAGGCACAGAACTACGGATGCCTCCGCCTCCAGGGAATTTCCAAACTATTCCACTTGATTTTCCACTTTCATTTTAAAAAAAATAGTATTGACTGTGCAATTTCCGAGGAGAAACATAATGGAGTATTTAGCCCAATTGTTCAATAGAAAGTGATTCTGACCACGTAGTGCGAGGCACTTAGGCAGCTGACAAGCATTCACTGTAAGTGCTATAAAATTTAAATCCATTAATTATATTATTATTATTTATTAGGCTACCTTTGCTTTGCTGTTCTAGCTTTTCTGCAATGATTCACTGATGGCTCTCTTCATTAAAAATTTGGGGGTTTATATTTCTACAAACAGGAGGCAAGCTCGGTCTTTGTGTGTGTGTATTCATTGTAGGATGCACATGTCTCCATGTACATGTTTTGTCTGATCCTTTCCCTATAGTTTTCCTTCTGTGTAATTCTTGGGTGCACACCTACATTCAGAAGGTGTGGCATTAACCTATATTAATACGCAAAGGAAAGAAGCACCAGTAAAAGGCAAATCAGACTAACACACCTGTCCCTGACCCCCTCTTTTTTTTAACTCTCAGAGAAACATGAACAGAGTTAGAAGATAATGCTAAGGTGAATTTGACCAGTCGCCCAAGAGGTACCTTAATCCAAGCATGCATTGCTATGATTATCTCTCTCTGTATGTCATCCCATTACACCGTGGTGGCAAAGAGAGGGATTCTTCTTTGCCTTTTAAATCCTCCTTTAATGAAAACTCTCAGAGCAGCTGCCCCGCAAATCATGGACGTTTATCATGGGCGCTCCTAATAGCAACCAGAATTCATTTACGCCAAGCAGATCTTTCCTCCATCTTTCACCTTCTAATTAAAAGGAGAGGAAATTAAAGCACAGAAAAATGCTGCTGTCAGCTTCAGTCATCGCAAGAAGTTCACTGGTGCTCATTTTGTTTTTTCTTTGCAGCTGGAAAGGTAGACAGAGGTTGGATGCTTTCTTGACTTCCTTTTAATGCCACGCATGAAGCAAATTGACTTATAATGCCACCTTGTATTTAGATCTTTCCCCAGCTGATTTTGGATTATCTGTACCTTGACTGATAGCTCTCCAACGTCTCAGCAGGATTATGTGCTTGTCTGTCTGTCTGTCTGTCTGTCTGTCTATCTAATACATTCAATAATGTATATTTTCTGGGTAGACTGTGAAAGCATAGAACAAGTACAAAGCAGACTTACAGAAGGCTGGACATTTTTTTCCTACATTCTTATTTTTTCTAAATCTCAAGTTCTTTCCACCCTTTTTAGGAAGAAATGTAACTTTTTAATAGAAAAAAAAAAAAATCCAAGCAAAATTCTTTCCCATCTGCAGCATCCCAAAGCATTGGGAACTGCTATTCCAAACACAAAAGGAGCCACGTTTTGCCTCTCTATCATAAAGCTGCTGAAGACGATACTGCTGGAGCCCAGCATCATGCCATGGCGCTGAGCACCAGGGGTTTCCCAACTGAATTTGAAGCATGAGATGTAGCGATGGCCACCAGCTTGGATGGCTTGAAAAGGCAATAAGGTTGTCAGTGCCTGCTATTCATGATGTTACCGCCAGAGGCAGTTGCTCGAGAGCACTGGAAGAAGAGTGCTCCTGCACCCAAGTCCCCCTTCTAGGTAGGGATGTATGTGGAATCTGTTTTGGAGCTGAAAAGATGTCAGATTCCTGGGACTCAACTCCCCAGGCTCTGGCCCGCTTTCATAGGGTCATGAGCCCAACTTCCCAGTGTGAGGGCCGGGCCATACATGGCAGCAAGGTAGGGCAGAATGCTGGGACCAGGGTGCTGCTGTGAAGCCAGATCCGGTAGCTTAATAGGGCTAGAGGCTGGTGGCATGGTCAGCAGTCCAGGATCAGGGTCAAGGTATCAGGCAGTCCAATATTATGCAGGCAAGAGAAAGAGAGAGCATGGTCCAGAAACAGGCGGGTGGTCTGATGCCAGGGAAGCAGTCACATAAAGGTGGCCTAGACAAGAGGAGGCTGGGGCAGGGCAGGAACACACAGGAGCAGGGCCAGAGTGGACTAGGACACACAGGACCAAACAGGAGCAAGGCAGGAACAGGCTGGAGCAAGGCAGGGACTGGCTGGAGCAAGACAGTGACTGACTGGAACAAGGCAGGGACAGACTGGAACAAGGCAGGGACTAGCTGGAGCAAGGCAGGGACAGACTGGAGCAAGGCAGGGAATGACTGGAGCAAGGCAGGGACTGGCTGGAACAAGGCAGGGACTGGCTGGAGCAAGGCAGGGAAAGACTGGAACAAGGCAGGGACTGACTGGAGCAAGACAGTGACTGACTGGAACAAGGCAGGGACAGACTGGAGCAAGGCAGGGACAGGCTGGAGCAAGGCAGGAACAGGCTGGAACAAGGCAGGGACTGACTGGAGCAAGGCAGGAACAGGCTGGAACAAGGCAGGGACTGACTGGAACAAGGCAGGGACAGACTGGAGCAAGGCAGGAACAGGCTGGAGCAAGGCAGGAACAGGCTGGAACAAGGCAGGGACTGACTGGAGCAAGGCAGGGACTGGCTGGAACAAGGCAGGGACTGACTGGAGCAAGGCAGGAACAGACTGGTGCAAGGCAGGAACAGGCTGGAACAAGGCAGGGACTGACTGGAGCAAGACAGTGACTGACTGGAACAAGGCAGGGACAGACTGGAGCAAGGCAAGGACAGGCTGGAGCAAGGCAGGAACAGGCTGGAACAAGGCAGGGACTGACTGGAGCAAGGCAGAAACAGGCTGGAACAAGGCAGGGACTGACTGGAGCAAGACAGTGACTGACTGGAACAAGGCAGGGACAGACTGGAACAAGGCAGGGACTGACTGGAGCAAGGCAGGAACAGGCTGGAGCAAGGCAGGGACTGGCTGGAGCAAGGCAGGGACTGGCTGGAGCAAGGCAGGGACTGACTGGAACAAGCAGGGACTGGCTGGAGCAAGGCAGGGACTGGCTGGAGCAAGGCAGGGACTGGCTGGAACAAGGCAGGGACAGACTGGAGCAAGCAGGGACTGGCTGGAGCAAGGCAGGGACTGGCTGGAACAAGGCAGGGACAGACTGGAGCAAGCAGGGACTGGCTGGAGCAAGGCAGGGAATGACTGGAGCAAGGCAGGGACTGGCTGGAACAAGGCAGGGACAGACTGGAGCAAGCAGGGACTGGCTGGAGCAAGGCAGGGACTGGCTGGAGCAAGGCAGGGACTGACTGGAACAAGGCAGGGACTGGCTGGAGCAAGGCAGGGACTGGCTGGAACAAGGCAGGGACAGACTGGAGCAAGCAGGGACTGGCTGGAGCAAGGCAGGGACAGACTGGAGCAAGGCAGGGACAGACTGGAGCAAGCAGGGACTGGCTGGAACAAGGCAGGGAATGACTGGAGCAAGGCAGGGACAGACTGGAGCAAGGCAGGGACTGGCTGGAACAAGGCAGGGAATGACTGGAGCAAGGCAGGGACTGGCTGGAACAAGGCAGGGAATGACTGGAGCAAGGCAGGGACAGACTGGAGCAAGGCAGGGACAGACTGGAGCAAGGCAGGGAATGACTGGAGCAAGGCAGGGACTGGCTGGAGCAAGGCAGGGACAGACTGGAGCAAGGCAGGGACTAGCTGGAGCAAGGCAGGAGCAACTGGAGCAAGGCAGGAGAAGACTAGAGTACACGAGAGCAGGGCAGGAGCACATGGAGTCACCAGGACACTCACATTGCCGTGGCAAGGAGCAGCAATGCCAGAAAGCCTTTTATCCCGGTCTTTTATGCTGCACTGCATAATCGCTCCAAGTGCCTGCAAAGGCACTCCTGGTTCTGCGAGCACCTGCAGACTCGTGCAGGCCCTGATCCTGGCACTCGGTAGCACACCAAGCATCCACATGGCACCCGCCCGGAATCGGGCCCCACGTCACCCCCGCACAAGCAGCCTCCCTCCTCCATGCACATCGTTCCCAGCCTTTGTTTCTGCAGCACATGATGCAGAAGAAGGTTGCCAGCTTGGCAGCCAAGGCTCCATGAGTCACAATGGACTTGGCGAACTGAGGAGGGGTGGATTCTGCGGAGCTTCTTCAGTGGTGGGTTTCCAGGGGCGGCTGAAGGAGTGAATGCTGGACAGGCCAGGCCCTTGGTCCGATGCAGCCCTGGGGGGTCTTCTTAGATTCTTATGAGAAGTCTGCCAGTAAGAAGAATGGCACCCCAATTCAGCCCCACAGGCATGGGCAGATCGGACTGTGCCGCTTTCCCTACATTCAATTTTTTTAAAAATCTCAAGTTCTTTCTCTTGCTGATATGGAGAACGTCACAAATTGTCATGCCTGATGGCTCAGCAGGGACGTCGACTCATGAGAAAGAGTCATATGTGCACAATGAAAATCAGACACTGGAACTAGGGGACTTATACTTGGGACCCAGTAACCAAACGGCCCCTGTGCAGCATGACTGTGGGGCCACTGAGCAAATAGCCGCCCGTTCAGCAGCCTCGTCGTTATAAGTCCCCTTGTTCCAGTGTCTGATTCTCATTGTGCACATTTGACTCTTTCTCGCGAGTCGACGTCTCTCTCAAGCCATCAGGCACGACACAAATGTCCGTAAGTGCTTACGGAAAGCAATCCGAGTCGAAATTCTCACCCGTCTTCACTAGCCAAGTTCACGCGGCTGTTAAAACTGACATGTCTCTCAAGCAATAGGGCTGGCAACCCCACAGGAGCACCATAAACATGACTGAATGCACTGGGATTCATAGACTCCCTCCTTTGTACCCCCCCCCACGTCTCCCACACGTGATTTTTATTATTATTTTTAAGTCTTGGGTACTTTCCACCCTGTTAAATAGATACTTGCAAATCTGAGCATGTTCTTCTAAAAACCAGTGAGTCAGATGAAATTATCCCCCTCCCTGCCGTACACCAGTCGCCTCAGCCCAGCTGCCTGAGTTCCTGCCGGAGGAGAGGCCAGGATCTGTGCCTGAGGATGGTTTGTGTGCAAAGCACGCACTTTTGCACTGTTCTTTCCTCGCTGCATTGGCATCTCTACTGTACATCATGTCAGGCGCCTAGTGCTAAATCCCATAAAAGAGAAAGGCCAGGGCTGAAGCCAAGCCAGAAAGTGCCTTTCCCCGCTTCTCCCCCAGGTAAAACAAAGCCTTGTCGCTGCACTCTTAGGCACAAGTAAAATTCCCTTAGCGAGGGAATCTTATTAAGTGTTGTAGGATTTATTGTCTCAGCAAACATCCGTACTGTGTAACTGCAGAACATCTATAACTCAACGCACTGATGTTCTTTCCTTGTACGCTTGCCTAATCTAGCCTCACCTTATTTCCCCAGCAATGTAATTTGGATTGTAAGCGCCATGGGGCAGGGACCTGTTTTTTTTAAATCATTACATTATAATGAACTATATGCATCGGTTGTGTTATATGCATATTTAGAAACAGTAATATAGTTTTAGAAAGTTGTTGAGGTAGTCTGTAATTACTTTCTGGGGAAGGTGATGCACACTGGACATGCTCAGTATTAAGAGATATACAGCAGTTTGTTCCTGTTTTCAAAATATCTGAATTTGTTCTGTTAGCAACCCCTGTTAGCAACTGTGAATAGGAGCACTTTTTGTTTTGCTTTGTTTTTTTGGGAAAATGTTTGCACATTCCCAACCTTTTGATCATCTTTGAAAAATATTTTTCTCTCTGTGTGTCTCTCTGTGTGCGGCTATAGATATGTATTGCATTTAAATGCACTTTAAAATGCACATTTTTCAACATAAATATACATCTTGATGTGTTAGTCAATGTGGAAAGTTCACCTTTTGGAGAAAATGTGTCTGAAAACATGTGCCTTTCCCACTCAAGCAAAATGAGAAACATTTTGCAAACTAAAATGGGGGAAACTGTGCTTCTAGGTAAAATTCAGAGAATCTGAGTGTGCTCAGCCATCCTAGATTCTCTCATCTCTGGTTTTATTGCACATACTTCCCAGCTAAACTCTAGCTGTGAAAACAAGCTAGGTCTGATCACCCCTTCAGTAGGTTCACACAAATGCATCGACTTTTCTGTTTCTGTATTCGGGCCAAAATCCAAATTCCCATGCTGGAGGCTTTCAAGAATGCCGTGGGGCTTCCGCAGCCTCCCCTTCCGGTTGCAAGGCCTCGTATAACATGAGGATTTGCTAGTTGGAGCAGGAATCCTGCGGAATGGAATCCTCCACGCGGCTAAAGAAGCTGCCATCCAAAAATGCCCTGGTCCACATGCCAGCATTGTTGGATACATGCGCAGGAAAGGCGGGGCCCCACCCAAAGAAAGTGTGCATTGCCCCAACGAGCACTGAGGAGCTCACTGGGAAAGCGGCACCACTGAGGCAGAAAGGCATACGTTGTCCCTAGTGGCAGATGGGTGGTGGGAAGAAGGAGTTGGGGAGAAGGGTGTTTGCCCACAGACTGCCCTGTGCTCCCCACGCACCCCTGCTCCCTTCGGCGTGGCGGAGGACACTCTGCCATTGTCCGTGTCGAAGAAAGGCTGCACGGTCAGCCCAGTTGTCTTGTGCAATGGGATGGAGCGCCATCTTGGTCCTTGCCTCAAGAAGCGAGATGGTGCACCATCCCAATAGGACACCCCTGTGGGAAGGCCACCAATTCCATCCCCTAAAATCTTCCATGACAGGAAACAGACTGAGAGTACCCAGAATAATGCAAGAAAGAATCAAATAGAAGAGGAAGTTCAGGTGAGACATGGCTAGTGAACATCAGGAATTGCCTCCCGCCCCCCTCAGTCTGTAGATCATGAAAATGGGTGTAACAGAAGAGAGAGAGAAATGTTCATGGACTGATGGGAGCTTTCTAGAGGTGGAAGGATGTATACAAGAAAGATGGAAAAGGAGATTAAAATTGCAATCCTGTGCACAGTTGCCTGAGAATAAACCCCATTGCACGCAGTGGGGCTTACATCTGAGTAGGCCTACATAAGATTTAGTGTAAGGGTGCAATTCTAGACATTTTCAGACAGAAAAGGGGGTTTGCAGTTCTCAGGATTCCCTTCCAGCTAAAGTTTGCACTCTGAGCAAGTGAGACGGCATCTCAAGGAGAGGAAACAAATTAAACAAGGAGAGATAAGCTGTAGCTGCAGCCACAGAGGAAGGGAGCAGCACCGGTTGTCCCTCTGGACCTCTGACATAATCCTTGCTTAACTCGAGTAAAAAAAGATTCTTACCTCACCATTGTAAAAACACCCAGGTTGTTATGAGTGTCTCAATATCACGGCAAACTCAGGCAGGGACAGTGGTGAGCAGAGAGCTGGACCAGATCGACTAATTCCAATGGACTCTCCCTTTCCTTTGCAGACCACAGACGATATCCTGGTGGCCTCAGCTGAATGTCCCAGCGATGATGAGGACATCGATCCCTGTGAGCCGAGCTCAGGTGGGTTAGGTTAGTCAACTTTTCTATTACTTTCTTTTTGTTTTGATTCTTTGCATGCAGCAGTGACAAGGCGGGGCACTTTCTGCCTTCATCCTGGCACTGGAGAAAAGATGAGCCTCATTCTCGTGGCAGCTCTGATGGGCCCCATGCCAGCCCTATAGGAGGGTAGGAAAACTCATACAAATCCCTCAAGTTTACAAGTCAGAAAGACTGAAAGCTTCATTTCCCTGTCTTCTTTTTTCACAGCTCCATGGAGGCCATTAAGACTGGAAAACTAGGGACCGTGTGGGGAGGCCCTAGGGTGATTCTGTGTCAGCAATCCTATGGCCTCCTTGATAGGGTCTAGGGGCACATAGGGTTCTTTAGATTTTCAGATCTGAGGTCAGAGAGAGAGACCTGGGGAGTCATGTCCAGAACCCCTCTCCACCTCAAAACTGGCACTGCAAGAACTGCACCAGCAGCTTCTCTGAGGGCATAAAAGTAGCCTTCAAGGAGGAGAGAGAGGGCATTCTCAGGCATGGGGAAGAGTGTGGGGTGATCAGGACACAGCATGTACTGGCAGCTCCTCAGCTTCCCTCCCTCCCAGCCCAAGGCCCCACAGCCAGAGGGCCAGAATCAGCCCAACTCTGTGCTATAACACTGGCACACAGATGTGCCCGAGGTGCAGTGAGCCAGAGGTTGGGGTGCAGGGAGTCAAGGTCCTCCCCCTCTGCACAGGAGGCCTGGGACTTTGAGCTGAGTTCAGAGACTTGTGGGCATGCCCCCTGAGTTGGGACAGTGTGTTTTTCATTGGGAGCTAGAAGTTTTGTTGTGATTCCCAGGGTCACTCATTAAAATGAGCTGGGCAGCAGGGGTAGGCACTAAGAGTGGGCTCCACTGCTTTAAAAAGGGGTCTTAGAACAAGCCGTCGCTATGTGCATACTTCTTGCTCTGTGTACTTGGTTTATTAAGAGCCAGGTGGGTGAGTTACCGTTTTATATAAACAGCTGAACTTTGTGGAACAGGAAATCTTTTGGGCCTCTGTCAGAACTGACTGGGCCTTCCAATCCTTGGACCATGGTAGGCGAAAATCAGTTTGCCGGGAAAGATTTTGCTGATGAAATTATCAAAGCACATATGGCTACTTCATAAAGCTTCAATAATTATTCCATTGTAGGTAGTAGCAACTGTAGATTTCTTTCTATGTATAGACATTTTGGAACATCTCTTGCAACTGGTTCATCCCATGTCAGAGGATATCTCGGCACTTCTGTGCAGAACATCTCTGGAACGTATCCCTTCACAAAGCAGCAGCTCCACTCACAACACTGGTGTGGTACAATGTGAAGCCATGGAAAGGCACGGCCTTTCAAAGAGTGGGCTTCTGTGTCTTCAAAGGCAAATGCACGAAAAGGACACTCTTGCTATAATCAGCAGAAGATCCTATGAGGAATCATAGAAACATAGAAACATAGAAACAGAGCGAGTCAGAAGGGGCCTCCTGGGCCATCTAGTCTGACCTCCGGCACCAGCCGGCTCCGCTCATGACATGCCCACCATGTGCATGTCCAGCCTATCTTTGAACACCCTCACCGATGGGGCCTCAACGACCTCCCGTGGAAGCCCATTCCACGCCCTCGGGGTCCTGACTGTCAGGAAGTGCTTCCTGGCATCCAAATTGAACCTTGGCTCCCTGAGCTTTGCTCCATTGGAGAGCATCCTGCCTTCCTCTGCAGGGGAGAACAGGCCTCTCCCCATCTCCATGTGACACCCCCTCACATACCTGTATGTCGCCAACATATCCCCTCTGAGTCTCCTCTTCTCCAAGCTGAAGAGACCCAGTTCCCTCAGTCTTGCCTCATACGGCATCCCCTGCAAACCAGCCACCATCCTTGTGGCCCTGCGCTGCACTGACTCCAACCTGGCTATATCCTTTCTGTAATGAGGGGCCCAAAACTGAACACAATACTCCAGTTGCGGGCGCACCAGAGTCATGTAGAGTGGTAGTAGTACCTCTCTTGATCTAGAAGCCACACTTCTGGCTACGCAACCAAGGGTGGCATTTGCCCTCTTGACCACCGCATCACACTGCTGACTCATGTTTAGCCTGCGGTCAACCAGCACCCCGAGGTCCCTTTCACAAGTGCTGCTCTCCAGCCACTTGTCCCCTAACCTGTACTTATGACACCCATTCCTATGCCCCAAGTGCAAGACCTTGCACTTCTCCACATTGAACGCCATCCTGTAGTCTCCTGCTGGATCAGATAAAAGGCCTATCTAAGCAGCCCCTGCTGGGTTCTCCTGCACTGCCAAGCTGCCAGATTCCCAGTCATTTGGCTAGAAAATGGGGCATATTCCATGTTTCCAGCAGAATATGCTCCTTCCCGTGACAGTTCACCAAATTAAATGGTTAAATGGGCTAAGGGAATACAATTCTGCAAGGAACTATCAAGTCTGCTGAAAAACTGGGTGCACAGGGAGTCTGCAGCTCATTTTCCAGGAGAATTGCTGGGAATTGGTCTCCGCAGCTACTCCAGGTGACCGAACGGCCACTTCCAGCAGAGAAGGAGAGCAGCTTGTGGTGGGTGCTAGAGGCAATCTGGAGAGAATGTGACTCCCGGTCTCCCAAAGTTGTGTACCCCCGGACAGCTTGCTATATTTTTGCTGGATGCAGGTGTACATGAGTGGTAAGGATGGCACCACAAAGTTGTATTCCCATTATTTGGAGGAATGCAAAAGGGAGAGCAGGTCTATCAATGAGCATTTTTCATGCTATCTAAATGGGACGTCCAGGCTGTGCAGTAATGTTCATCTCAGGACTATTCCTGCAAGATGGGAGAAGGTGAGAAGAGGGCAGTGCTGGTGGACCTCCCCGAAATATCACATTGAATGCAGTTGGGAACACAATGCTGTGCTAGGTGGCCCAGTGGGTGTTCAAGGATAGGCTGGACATGCACATGGTAGACTTGTCATGAGTGGAGCTGGCTGGAGCTGGGGGTCAGACTAGATGGCCCTGAAGGCCCCTTCTTACTCACTCTGTTTCTAAGTTTCTATGTTTCTTCCATATATTCTAACATGTGGGTGTGCAGAGTTTCTCATACTTATGGGCTTGGCATCAAGTGTTGCACTGGGGACCCAGGAGATGCCGGTTCTAATCCCTACTTGGCCAAGGAACTCCTTTGAGGCCATTCACTCTCTGCCTAACCTACCTTGCAGGGTAGTTGTGAGGATTAAGGTGTAGCAGAGAACTCTCAAAGCCACTTTGCAAGAGGAAGAAAGGAGGATATAAAGACAATGTAACTGTGGTATGCAGCATTGCTTCCTATGTGGGGGATCTGGAATCCATGCATATTTCTAAACTTGTAATCATGTTCTTTCCTGCTAAGGTCAGACTGGATGGCTCTTGGGTCCATTTCAGGAATCAAAAGTACCATTTAAGGTTGCCATTCTTCTGGAGACTAGCTTCTACAAAACTTGAAAACTCATCACCCTTCTGCATTAACACAACTGACATAACCAAAAGTTTCATTTGGTATTTGCTCTGACTTCCTTTTGAGCCAACTGGACCACTGCTTTCATTTTGCAGCTTTGAAACATAGAAACACAGACAGTCAGAAGGGGCTTCCCAGGCCATCTAGTCTGACCCCCGGCTCCAGCCGGCTCCTCTCACAACATGCCCACCATGTGCATGTCCAGCCTATCTTTGAACACCCGCACCAATGGGGCCTCAATGACCTCCCGTGGAAGCCCATTCCACACCCTTGGGGTTCTGTCAGGAAGTGCTTCCTGGCATCCAAATGGAACCTTGGTTCCCTGAGCTTTGCTTGGTTGGAGCGCGTCCTGCCTTCCTCTGCAGGGGAGAACAGGTCTCTAGCCACCTCCGTGTGACATCACTCACATACCTGTATGTTGCCAACATATCCCCTCTGAGTCTCCTCTTCTCCAGGCTGAAGAGACCCAGTTCCCTCAGTCTCGCCTCATACCCCATCCCCGGCAAACCAGCCACCAACCTTGTGGCCCTACGCAGCCCTGACTCTAACCTGGCTATATCCTTTCTGCAATGAGGGGCCCAAAACTGAGCACAATACTCCAGTTGCAGGCGCACCAGAGTCGTGTAGAGTGGCAGTAATACCTCTCTTGATCTAGAAGCCACACTTCTGGCTATGCAACCAAGGGTGGCGTTCGCCCCCTTGACCACCGCATCACACTGCTGACTCATGCTTAGCCTGTGGTCAACCAGTACCCCGAGGTCCCTTGCACAAGTGCTGCTCTCCAGCCACTTGTCCCCTAACCTGTACTTGCTTGTCACTGGCTGCCATCCCGATGATTCCCCACTAATGGTTACCTTCTGCTTTCGGTCAGTCAACCATGCCCTAATCCACCGGACAGTGCTTTTTTGTTGTTGTTGTTGTTGTTAGTCGCGAAGTCGAGTCCGACCCATCGCGACCCCATGCACAACATTCCTCCAGGCTCTCCTGTCCTCCACCATCCCCAGGAGTCCACTCAAGCTCACACCAACTGCTTCAGTGACTCCATCCAGCCACCTCATCCTCTGCCGTCCCCTTCTTCTTTTGCCATCTATTGTTCCCAGCATTAGACTCTTCTCTAGGGAGTCCTTCCTTCTCATTAGGTGGCCAAAGTATTTGAGTTTCATCTTCACTATCTGGCCTTCTAAAGAGCAGTCAGGGTTGATCTCCTCTAGGACTGACCGGTTTGATCGCCTTGCGGTCCAAGGGACTCGCAGGAGTCTCCTCCAGCACCACAACTCAAAGGCCTCAATCCTTCTGCGCTCAGCCTTCCTTATTGTCCAGCTTTCACAGCCATACATTACAACTGGGAAAACCATAGCCTTGACTATACGCACTTTTGTTGGCAGAGTGATGTCTCTGCTTTTTAGTATGCTATCTAGATTTGCCATAGCTTTCCTCCCCAGAAGCAAGCGTCTTTTAATTTCTTGGCTGCAGTCCCCGTCTGCGGTGATCTTGGAGCCCAGGAAAATAAAATCTGTCACTACCTCCATTTCTTCCCCATCTATTTGCCAGGAAGTGAGAGGACCAGATGCCATGATCTTAGTTTTCTTAATGTTGAGTTTCAAGCCAACTTTTGCACTCTCCCCCTTCACCCGCATCAAGAGGCTCTGTAGTTCCTCTTCACTTTCTGCCATGAGAGTGGTATCATCTGCATATCTGAGGTTGTTGATATTTCTCCCAGCAATCTTGATTCCAACTGGTGATTCATCTAGCCCTGCCTTTCTCATGATGTGCTCTGCATATAAGTTAAATAGGCAGGGTGACAGTATACAGCCTTGCCGAACTCCTTTCTCAATTTTGAACCAATCAGTGGTTCCGTGTCCAGTTCTCACTGTTGCTTCTTGACCTGCATATAGGTTTCTCAAGAGACAAATAAGATGGTCTGGTACTCCCATCTCTTTAAGAACTTGCCACAATTTGTTGTGATCCACACAATCAAAGGCTTTAGCGTAGTCAATGAAGCAGAAGTAGATCTTTTTCTGGAACTCCCTGGCTTTCTCCATGATCCAGCATATGTTGGCAATTTGATCTCTAGTTCCTCTCCCTCTTCGAAATCCTGCCTGTACTTCTGGTAGTTCTCGGTCCACATACTGCTGGAGCCTAGCTTGTAGGATTTTGAGCATCACTTTGCTAGCATGTGAAATGACTGCAATGGTGCGGTAGTTTGAACATTCTTTGGCATTGCCCTTCTTGGGGATCGGAATGTAAACTGACCTTTTCCAATCCTGTGGCCACTGTTGAGTTTTCCAAATTTGCTGGCATATTGAGTGTAGCACTTTAACTGCATCGTCTTTCTGGATTTTGAATAGCTCAGCTGGAATGCTGTCACCTCCACTAGCTTTGTTGTTGCTCAGACTTCCTAAGGCCCATTTCACTTCACATTCCAGGATGTCTGGCTCGAGGTCAGGGACCACCCCATCGTGGTTATCAGGGACGTTAAGCTCTTTCTTGTATAGTTCTTCTGTGTAATCTTGCCACCTCTTCTTAATCTCTTCTGCCTCTGTTAGGTCCCTGCCATTTTGGTCCTTTATTATGCCCATCTTTGCATGAAATGTTCCCTTCATATCTCTAATTTTCTTAAGGAGATCTCTGGTCCTCCCTATTCTATTGTTTTCTTCTATTTCTTTGCACTGTTCATTTAAGAAGGCATTCTTATCTCTTCTAGCTGTTCTCTGGAATTCTGCATGCAATTGTTTGTATCTTTCTCTTTCTCCCTTGCCTTTCGCTTCCCTTCTTTCCTCAGCTATTTGTAAAGCTTCCTCAGACAGCCATTTTGCTTTCTTGCCTTTCTTTTTCTTTGGGATGGTTTTAGTTGCTGCCTCTTGTACAATGTTGCGAACCTCCGTCCATAGTTCTTCAGGCACTCTGTCTATCAGATCCAATTCCTTAAATCTATTTGTCACCTCTACTGTATATTCATCAGGGATATGATTTAGGTCATACCTGAGTGGCCTAGTGCTTTTCCCTACTTTCTTCAATTTAAGCCTAAATTTTGCCACCAGAAGCTCATGATCTGAGCCACAGTCAGCTCCTGGTCTAGTTTTTACTGACTGTATAGAACTTCTCCATCTTTGGCTGCAGAGCACATAGTCAATCTGATTTCTGTGTTGACCGTCTGGTGATGTCCATGTGTAGAGACGTCTCTTGGGTTGTTGGAAAAGAGTGTTTGTTATGACCATCGTATTCTCTTGACAAAATTCTACCAGCCTGTGTCCTGCTTCATTTTGTACTCCAAGGCCAAACTTGCCTGTTATTCCGGTTATCTTTTGGTTTCCTACTTTAGCATTCCAATCCCCCATGATGATAAGGACATCATTTTTTGGAGTTAATTCTAGCAGGTGTTGTAGGCCTTCATAGAACCGGTCAACTTCAGCCTCTTCAGCACCAGTGGTTGGGGCATAGACTTGGACTATTGTGATGTTGAATGGTTTTGCCTTGAATTCGAACTGAGATCATTCTGTCATTTTAGAGACTGTATCCCAGTACTGCTTTCCCTACTCTTTTATTGACTATGAAGGCTACTCCATTTCTTCTGAGGGATTCTTGCCCGCAGTAGTATACCTGATGGTCATCTGAACTAAATTCACCCATGCCTGTCCATTTTAGTTCACTGATTCCTAAGATGTCGATGTTCAGTCTTGTCATCTCTTGTTTGACCACATCCAGCTTGCCTTGATTCATGGATCTTACATTCCAGGTTCCTATGGAGTAAAGATCTTTGCAGCATCGGACTTTCCTTTCACCTCCAGATACATCGGCAACTGAGTGTCCTTTCGGCTTTGACCCAGTCGCTTCATTCTTTCTGGCGCTACTAGTACTAGCCCTCCGCTCTTCCCCAGTAGCATATTGGACACCTTCCGACCTTGGTGTATCCCAAAACCCCTCAGTTTCTCCACCAGGATATCATGGGGCACTTTGTCAAAGGCCTTTCTGAAATCCAGGTATACCACATCCACTGCATCCCCTCCATCTAGCCATCTCGAAACCTTGTCATAGAATTCCACAAGGTTTGTCTGGCAGGACCTGTTTCTACGGAAGCCGTGTTGTGTGGCCTCCACAAATGACCTTCTGAAATCATCGAAACTTAAACCATGAGAGCTGGCAACATGGATTCAGCCTCACATCCTGGCACTGTGACTCTTCTGTTGTGTTTCAGCTCCTTGGCTTTTGCTCTGTCCATCCCATCTGTTTCTGATGAAACCTTTTTGCATCTGTTGCAAACAAATTGCCATTATTGTGGCAGTAATTCTGAACTTTTGACAAAGCTTGATTGGAATCTCAACTACAGTATGAGCGTTATTTTGAGGACTCAGTCTAGGCTATTAAATATGTAAAGCCACTTTAAAACATTAAATCACAAAGTCTCTCCTACTGATTTTTAAAAATGTATTTAAAATATTTCTAAGCCACCTCTCAGGGCCAAAGCCCTCCAAAAGTGGTTTGAATAATGGAATCCCATGCGAAAAATAAAAAATAAATAAAAATTCATAAGTAATAGTATCTGTCCACACCAGCAGTAACAACAAAATTCAGCTCAACAAAATGGAACTGTTCCAAATACCCAGTGTTACATTACCTTCAAACAAGGCTGAAAATGGAGGATTTGCCAAACTAACAGATCAATGAAAAGCAGTTCACTGGTGTATTAGACAGAACAAAAACGCTTTCAAGTATGTAAGTATGGCAGCAGTTATGTTCCAGTGCATTTTTCTTTTTTAACTAAAGAAAATATTTTGCCCCTTATAAATTTTAAAGGTGTAGATTTTCTGAGGAGAGCATGCATAGATACATTGAGTGTCATTTTATTAAGACATAGTGTATCTCTGTAAAACATGCCAGATACTTTAGATCTTTATGATAATCTATATGATTATTATAATTATTACTACATTGCACTGAGATCTTGTCTTTTTTCCTTCTGCGATGAACTGTGGAACAGTTCCATTGTTCTCCACTCCATTTTTATTCCACAACAACAACTCTGTGAGGTAGGCTAAGCTAAGAGACCATGACTGGCCCAAGGTTACCCAGTGTGTTTTATGCTCAACCCGGATCTCACGGGTCCAGTCCAACGCTGTAACCATCACGCTGCTTCGCCACCACCCTCTCTAAACAAATAACTAGGAATATCAATATTCCACATTTCATAATCCGTTTGGTCATCTCAGAATGTGCAAATTGTTTAATAACAGTATGTATGTCACACAGCTACAAGTTCACACTTCCTTTTCACCCTCTGTTAGATCGGTCCATGTTCCCATTTTGGAATAACACCTTAGTGGTGAATCAGGGATGTGTGATCTGTTCTGGTGATGATTTCTGCTCATTTCCAATCGATATCCAATTACTCCCTCAGGTATAGCAATTGGTTACAAAGATTTAAATCCAGAATCGTGCTTCCTTCTGCACTAAAAGCACAGCTTCATCTACTTCCCTTTGCCTTAGCACAGGTTTTCTGTGCAACTGACCCTCAGAGGCATCTTCTGGGAAAGCAGACTTAATGATGAATGGAGTCAATATTTCTAGTAGCTGCTCAACAGTTCTTCTGGAAGGTGCTTCAGGTCCAATACTGCTCCACTGAGTAGGGATTTCAGATCAAGTGGATAACTCCTCACTTTGTGCCATAGGCTGTAGCTGTCTGACACCGCGGGGCTCACAAGATAACATAGTCTGACCCAATGACCTCATGCACTGGCCTAGATTGGGCCGAAGGGCAGCTGCACAGCTCATCTGTACAGTGCTGGTGAAAGGGTGAAAGATGCCACACAGAATAACGCAACACTTATCAGTGCTACTTCACAAGCTTTTGCCTCCAACGGGTACAAAATATAGTGAAGGTTAGCACAGGTGTTGCATTTTGCAGAGGTGGCTGGGAAAGGGAAGGAACCAGTGACAGCACAAGGGTTGGCTCACCTGTACTCCACCCCACTGGCCATCCGCTACTTTGTACATCCACCATGGCTTTACGTTCAGTAGTAACTCTTTACAATGAGATGGAGGCTGCTGAACGGCAGAAAACGACAAATGTATTGTCATTACGGCTCAAAACAATTTGTACAGTAAAGGTCGGTGATATTAATGAAATGTCAAGCCATCTGAAAGCCAGCTCGATCACATGGTAGGCCTGGAAAAGTTTCTAAAAACTGCTTGGTTGTCACTTTGGGAGCAGGTGAGCCTCTCTCCATAGGGGATTCCAGATACAGGCCACCACAACTCAAGAGTCCTGTCCTCTGAAGGCCTGGGGACAAAGGAGGGCTCCTGCAAGTCTGGGAACCCAGAGGCAAGCTCAGGTGGCAGAAGCAGCCCTCGGCTCTCCACAGCCGGTGTAATTCACAGTTTTAAGCCACACTCCCCCACTTGCAATGATCCCGGAACAGACTGTCAGCCCACGCAGCTGTTTAAAAGAACAGAGGCCAGTCAAAATCACACTTTGAAAGACAGCCCCCTCTTTATTCATTATTACATTGCTATCCTACCTTCTTTCCTCTTGCAAGGGCTGCAAGGCTGCTGACCAGGTTCTCCTCCTCACGTTTTATCCTCGCAGCCTCCCTGTGAAGTAGGTCAGGCTGAGAGTCCATGGCTGGTCCAAAGTCACCCGGTGAACTTTGTCACCCAGTGGGGACTACACCTAGGTCTCTCAAGGCCCAGTCCAACTGGCTCCTTGGTCACGTGTATAAATGGGCATAATTTCTGTCTAAAGGCAGAGTGTCATCTAAGGTTTATCAGGGCACTGATGCCAGTAGGACCTTTAAAGGCAAGGCCAAACCTAAAAGCACCCGCTAAACCACGACTACAGAGTGGTTGAATGCCGCCACCCGGGGACCCCATCCCAGCACCTCTGAGTGTCAGTTTACTGGCCACCATCCAGTCCCTTATGGACTCCATCCTCCAGCTTATGCACATAAACAAATACACAACTGATAGAAATATTTGCTACTGCAATGAGTCACCCCACTGTGGGAGAGTGTTATCAACTGGTCACTTACAGGACTTCCTATATCACACTGCAGCTTGGGTAAGAGGTAGGAAGCACAAGTCCACACACACACACCACTTCGGGAAGGCAAGGGGCATGCCAGCGCTTTGCACCAGAGCATGAGAGACGCTCCCATCAGCCTGTCACCGTTGATGGAGAGGCAACGGTACTTAGCAGAGGCGAGTGCTTTGCAGCCAAAATGCTCCGTCAACTAAAAGGCTTGTGTCTACAACTTCGCTATTGCTGATTTATCGTTCCTATATTGATTGTGTTGCATTATTAATCTGGTGGATTTATTTAGGAAAGTGGGACAACAGCAGTGTTTCTTGGGCAGGATGTTCTGCCAGCGCTGTCGCTGCCGGCAAGCGCGTGTCTGTCACCTCCCGTTTCACTTGCTGTGCACCTGGCTGCTTCTAAATAATAAATTGGAAGATGTGACTTGTGACAAATACAGGAAATAAATTCTGAAAAAAGCCTAATGTAAGCAAGAGCTGCTAATCAAGCCAGCCAGCCCATAAAACACAGCCGGAAAGATGTTAGTGGGGGGAAACGGCTTAATGGCACGGATTGCACTGGGATAATATGAAGACCACTAATTGGGATTAGCTTGCTGTCAAGCAAAAGTTGCTACGGTTTCTTAGGCCAGAGGAAGGAACTGACCACTGCCTTCTGTCCATGCTCTGGGCAGCACCCACTGCTCTTGGTCTGTCCTCCCCTGGTTGCAAGATTTTCCATTCCCACCCCATGTGAGAAAAAGAAAGGGTGTTGGGAAGCTCTACTTCCCACCAGGGTGTGCTATACTTCCCTCCTCTTGGGCTTGCTTGCTAGTTGCAAAGTCACATCTGACCCACCGCTACCCCATGGACAACATTCCTCCAGGCCCTCCTGTCTTCCACCATCCCCCGGAGTCCACTCAAGCTCACACCAACTGCTTCAGTGACTCCATCCAGCCACCTCATCCTCTGCCGTCCCCTTCTCCTTCTGCCATCAATTGTTCCCAGCATTAGACTCTTCTCCAGGGAGTCCTTCCTTCTCATTAGGTGGCCAAAGTATGTGAGTTTCAGTAGGTTGATCTCCTCTAGGACTTACCAGTTTGATCACCTTGCGGTCCAAGGGGCTTGCAGGAGTCTCCTCCAGCACCACAATTCAAAGTCCTCAATTCTTCAGCACTCAGCCTTCCTAATGGTCCAACTTTCACAGCCATACATTGCAACTGGGGAACCCATAGCCTTGGCTATACCCACTTTTATTGGCAGGGTGATGTCTCTGCTTTTTAGTATGCTGTCTAGATTTGCCACAGCTTTCCTCCCCAGGAGCAAGCGTCTTTTAATTTCTTGGCTGCAGTCCCCATCTGCAGTGATCTTGGAGCCCAGGAAAATAAAATCTGTCACTACCTCCATTTCTTCCCCATCTGTTTGCCAGGAAGTGAGAGGACCGATTGCTAAGAATTCCAGTCAGCCTTCCTTGCCCTCCAGCGCAGGGGCAGACAGAAGGAGGTCTCCAGAAATGTTGGACTTCAACTCCCAGGATCCCTGGCCATCAGCCATGCTGCCAGGGACTTCTGGGAACTGAGATGCCAGACATCTGGTGATCCGGTGTTGCAGCTTTAAAGTTATTGAGCATAGATGTGCAGCTGGGGCTATCCATCAAGGCTGGGCCTGACAAAAGCTAGAGCAGAGAGTCAGATGAAGACTTGCCAACCATCTCCATGTGTTCTTCATAGCATATAATAATATCCTTCAAGATCTCCTCTTCCCCTCTTCCTTCACAGAGTGATGTCTTTGTTCTTTAATAAAAGAGGAGAGACATTTTCCTCCAATTGTTCTTTTGTTCTTTCTTCTTTTATTTACGAGCATGGCATCCAAAGCGAGCCCAAAAGGAGAAGTGGAAAGTGGCCCTCTTAATTCTGCCAGATAATCTAGGAGTGCAGTTGCTGGAAAATCCCCAGGGCACGGCTCGCTGTTGTTTTGTTGTGAGCGCAAAATACTGACCTGAAAGATGTGCACAACTGATGCTGAGATGGCGAGGTTCTCGGGGGTAGGCCGGGAGTGTGCCAGCACCTTCTGCACAGATGTTTGCAGGCTCACATGGGCTTTGAGCAAGCAGGACGTGTGTGTGGGAAGCTGCCTCATGCCAGGTCAGACTGACTCATCTCTCTAGCCTGGTAATCAGATGAGCAAAAGTCTTTCTCAGGCAGAGGTCTGAACCTTTTAGCAGGAATGCCAGTGGGACCGAACCTTCTGGTTCCAAAGCAGGCAACCTACCGCCGGCACTAACCCACACCATGTTCTAATATTCATTTACTTCTTCATCATATTGATATTCTGCCATTTTTCCTGCAAGGAACCCAAGGCAGCTTACTTTTTGTTTGCTTGTTTACTGGATTGCTAGCCTGCCTCATGAGCCGCACAGAATTCTCTCTGTTTTATTCTCACAAGACCCCTGCGAGGCAGGCTGGGAGTCATTGCCCAGCTGAAAGTCAAGTCAGTGTCTGGCTCAAATGCATAGCCATGTGGGGCTAGAACCCGGGTCTCCCCAGTCCCAGTCCAATACACTAACCACTGTGCCACACTGTCCCTCAATCCTGTACCCAGCTGCTACAGTTCTCTTCTGAAATCTTCACAATCTCAGGAATCAGGACCCTTGCAGTGCATGAGAGTTTCCAGGTGTGTCGGTTCAATTCTATGCAGAGACAAGCATTAGTGAGCCTTGTAACATCCATATAGAGAAGAGGGCCTTTACTTTGAACTGCCTTGAAGAATTAAGTGATGTTCCCCTCCCCTTTTTTCATGGCACAGCATGTGCGCAGAAAGGATCCATGCCCCCCTTCCTAGCCGGATCTCTCCTATCTTTCTGTCTCACTGATGCCCACTCAGCTGGGCTTCAGTTACTAAGTGGGCCAATCCAATCACCGGCCTGTTTTGCTGGGATCCCAGAGAGGCAGTAGCTCTCCCAGTGCTCAGGGGGAGGTCCAGGAGCACCCCATGCCATTTGGCTGCCTGGGGCAAAACTCCTGGGGTCTTCCGGTGCCCAACCCGCCCCCAGTCCACGTGCAAAGGGCAATGGGACAGGCAGCTCCACGGGAGCAGTGGGGGTGCTTTCCTCCGCTGCATTCCTCGTTCAGACAGCAGGCTAACTTAGGGGTCAGAGGGCCGGCCATGGGGCTGACAGCTCTTTCCTCCAACACCTCACTCTGCCTAAGGGTAGAGCTGGTGCTGCAAGGAATAAGTCTGGGTAAGTCTTTCAGCTGGAAGTGTCTGAGCATGTAGCTTCATACCATAAGCGTTCAAGGCTTCTACCACCGAGGCGTCCCCATAGAGTCCCTGCTGCACCTGCTCAGGTGGCTACCATAAAATCCTAAAAGTCAGCTAAAGTCTTCTTGGTCCTCTCTTGGATCTCTCAAGGATGGAAATGAAAAGAAATGGACTCCACATAAGAGAAAATGATCCCAGACAAATAACGTTTTAAAAAATTACTGTTCTTGAGGTCCTAGAACTGCCGCATCTTGTAATTCAGATTTCATAACCCCAGTGGGACTTTCTTCTCCATTATGCAGGCAAGGAGCAAACCATCCATTTTCAGCTCAGTTTGCTATGCCGTGAGATTTATTAGCTTGGTTATTGCATTTCGTTAGATTTATAGCCCACCTATGGCAAGGTCTGAGGGTGAGTTACATAATTATTTACAGGGCTCACAATGTAATTTGGCATCAGGAAGACGGGGTTGGCTGACAGTGAGGAAAAGCGGTTTCTAGATTCATTACTTTATTAAATTTCCATTGGGAAGGTTTGAGTTTAATGTAAGTTTGGTTGACTTCCTCAGGGAAACACCCTTCTTGCTGTCTGCCAGGCATTTGTTGTTGTTGTTATGAGTTGTCAAGTCATCTCCGACTTCTGGCTACCCTTTAAATAAGCACCCTCCAAAATCTCCTATCCATGAGAGCCCTGCTCAGCTCTTCCAAGTTCAAGCCTGTGGCGTCCTTTATGGGTTTCATCCATCTCATGGTTGATCTTCCCTCTTCGACTTTTCCTAACACGGTTGTCTTCTCCAGTGAGTCTTGCCTTCTCATGATGTGCAACAAGAATGACAGCCTCAGTTTCATCAGTCTTGGCATACCATGTAAAAATTATATTTCATATGTTCCGTTTCCTGCAATCACCCATGACATCAGCAGAAGTCTCAAAAGCCAGTGTCTTGTAATAGTTAGAGAGTTGGAATGGGATCCAGGAGATCTGAGTTTGGGTCTCCAAAAAATACACAGGATGACTTTTGGCTAGTCACTGGCTCTCAGTCTAACCTACCTCACAGGACTGTTATGAAGGTAAAGTTGAGAGGAAAAAGAGGATTAGGTAAGCTGCCTTGAGTTCCTTGATGGAAAAGTGGGGTAAAAATATAGTAAAATGAATAGAGCCTAACTCAGCTTGAGGTACCCAGGTTCCTCTGCGCCAGCCTCCGTGCTGGCCAGTGAAGCCACAGCGCCCCCTGCCTCTGAGTTTTTGAGGCATGACCTTATTGGCTGTGGGGGCATCAGCACACGTGGCAGTGGTGGACAAGCTGGGGCCTTCCAGATGTTTCAGCCTGCAACTCCCATGGTCCCTCACCATTGGCTGTACTAGTCAGGGCTGATGGAGTCATAGGGCAAAACATCTGGAGAACTGCAAGCCAGCCAATGCTGCCCTACAGAGTGACATCCGGGTCACCTGATCATTTTATTTACTTCTTATCGTTGAAGTCTGCCCTTTTCATGCAAGGAACCTGAAGCAGCTGACCGAACCCTTCTCCTCCTCTCCATTTTATCCTCACAACAACCCTGTGAGGTAGCTGAGGCTGGCTGAGGACCAACCATCTTGGGTGGGGGGGGTGTCTTTAGGATCCCTACCCACAAGTTACCTGTTGTGTTCTATCTTCTTTCTTCTTTCCTGCACCACAGAAATGTAACTCCACGTTTCAGGGGAATCGTGGAGCTAATGTTTATGAGCGGAGGTGAAGGGTATCTATTGCCTGCGTAAACTCCTGATGGAGAAGGCCCCAGTCCTCTGCGGTGGACTGCACACGCCTTCTTTGCAATCAAGGCCAAGCTGCATTCAATCACTGCGATGCTTTGGGCTGAGTCCCGTTTCTCTTTTCACAAGGATAAAAATGCCATCTTCCATGGATCAGAGCACTTTGCTTTGTGCACTTGAAATCTTACATTTTCTCCCTTCAGTTCTGCTTTCCTTTTGTTTAGTTTTCCAACTCGTACAGCAGACATTAGTTTAGAGCCGGTCCTCATACTATCCATGCAAAAGCTTCACATGCAAATTATCTCATGCTATGCTCACTGAAACATAAGTTACATCCATCCTATTGCTAAGTAACAACTTCCGCTGGTGAGCCCAAGACAAGTAAATAGTCCTTTAGGAAGGAGGAATTCATCACAATTTCAAGTCAATAAGTGAACCAAAACTTTGTGTCCTATCCTTTATCATTCCCAGTTGCATCAATTTTACTTTGGAGCAATCCAGTTGGAAAGGAAATGCACAAAAATGTATTTTCTTAGTGAAAAAAACAAGCAAGGTCAGCCATTCCAGGAAAAAATGCTAGCAAAACCACATTTATTAAACAGAATGATGTATGGACTGTATGTACAAGGAGAAACACATACAGATATGTGAATGAATTACCAAAGCTAGTAAAGACCTGAATTTAACACTGGGGAAGGGAGGAATGGAGAGAAACTAAAATGGACAACTGTATCCCTCCATCGGAGGTTTCAGCCAAATTTAAAAGTGACCCTCATCTTAGCATTTTTGCTTTCTGAAAAAATTCAAGGTAAAATCATACTTTTACATTCTTTCCTTGGTTTTCTCTTCTCCCCACCATTGTGATTTTAAAATAGTTGCTTCAAAGGTGTTTCTCAGGCACACTTGAACTGATGGACTTCAAACCAGAGAAAGGAAGTCATTCCAACAGTATTCTAAGCAAGAGTCTAATGGCATAATGCTCTAGTGGTTTGCTCAGAAGTAAGCTCCATTGACTTGCATGAGACTTACTCCCAGGTAAATATGTTCAGGATTGCAGCATAAATGTGTTTCCAGGCAGAATATCATGGTACTTATTCCTAGGTTAGCAGGCAAGTCGGCAGCCAGATGTCCTATTGCCATCAACTCCTAGTCATGACAGCCAAGTAGGACCTCAGTGTTTGCCACTGGGTAGTGGCAGGAGACACAAATTGCACAGAGGCTTTGGGTGACCACCAGCAAGTTCAGGATGGGCCATCTGTCTGCTGAAGAAGGGCCCATCTGTCCTGGTAGGTGCAGCTAGCGCAGCAACACAGTCTTACTCAGTTCCATGGGACAGCAGCAGGCCTGGCCAGGGCAGTGAAACTTGGGTGTGACGCACCTGCAGTACTCCCTAGCAAGCATGGCTTGCACCCACTTCGGTGTCTGATCCGTCCCACTTAAAAAACACATTTTGCTGCAAAATAGATTTCTGTTGGCGCTGAAAAGTGTGGGTTCAAAGAGGTTGCGAGTTGTGCTGGAGCTCTTACCTCACCTCTGCCTTTGTTTGTGGTTTAGTCGTAAAGTTGGGCCCAACCCATCATGACCCATGGACAACATTCCTCCAGGCTCTCCTGTCCTCCCCCATCCCTCAGAGTCCACCCAAGCCCACACCCACTGCCCCTGTGACCCCATCCAGCCACCTCATCCTCGGCTGTCCCCTTCATCTTTTGCCATCAATTGTTCCCAGCATTAGACTCTTCTGCAGGGAGTCCTTCCTTCTCATTAGGTGGCCAAAGTATTTGAGTTTCATCTTCAGGATCTGGCCTTCTCAAGAGCAGTCAGGGTTGATCTCCTCTAGGACTGACCGGTTGGATCGCCTTGCAGTCCAGGGGACTCTCAGGAGTCTCCTCCAGCACCTCAATTCAAAGGCCTCAATCCTTTGGCACTCAGCCTTCCTTATGGTCCAGCTTTCACAGCCATTGATTGCAACTGGGAAAACCTTCTGCCTTAGGAAAAGTCTTTTGGACAGGTGGATTTTCCTTTGGTACACTTCCCATGGCAGCTGTTTTGCAGTGGTGCCCTTGGCCCTAAAAGGTGCCTAGCCCTGCCTTGGGGCAAGGTACATGTAACATTAGCCTGAGAGCCTTATGAAAAATAAAATTAAAATTAAAGCTGCAGGAGCAGAGGAGCAGAGCGTGCCTAACTCTCTTCCTGCTCTTCCTTTAGCAGCTCCAAATTGCCCTTCCTGACAGCAATTCCCCTGCAAGAAAACAGTGGGAGAGGAAGCAGCAGGTGACCAGTGAGGAATGCAAAGCACCACAGTGGGGAAAATGTTCAATGTTGCTTGCACCTCCCTTCCAGGCTGGCTCCTCCCTAAACGGCCACACAAAACCATCCTGAAAAATATGTTTTCCATGGGACAGCTTGTGTTCCTCTTTGGAAACACTGCTCATCAAACCCAAATTTTCTTTCCAGATAACTTCTTCCCATTGCACTGAACGTCACTGTCACCTTTGGGTGGGCAAAGGATGTCACACAACAGATCTTATCGGAAATGTTAGGCTCATTTACACTGTGCACTAAAATGAAGTGAGAAGTGTAACGTGAAATTCAGCAGAGGAAGTCATTTGGAGTGTGAGCACCCTGCGAATGCAAGAGCTGCTCTCCCCCTGTGCCCCTCTGTCATGTAATATATTAACACATTTCCATTTGCAGTGCAACTTAGCAGTGCATTATTCTTCATGAACTTTTAAAGCCAGCAGAGGAGTAGCTGGTCTAGATAACACTAAAATGACACAAGAGTGAGTCTGTATGTGTGTAGCAGAGACAGAGCAAGGGACTATCACAAATCCTTTCCAGGGCAGGATGCAGGGGATGAGGGTTTGCATTAATGGATGCATTTGGCTCCCCCAAGTTAAGGACTCCTTCATGCAGAAAACTAGCACATCAGGGAGAAAGCCAGGCTGGAATCTCCCTGTGGGCAGAGTTTAGAAAAGCAGTGGGGACTCTGGTTTTCCCACCGGAGTTCTGAAGCTGCGCAATTCCTGGGCTGGACATGTGAACCAGCTGGCAAGAGGAATGGCGGCTTCTCCATGAAACATTCTGCAGGCTCTTGGTGGGGATGTTTTCTGGCTAAACCTCAAGAATACGGTGTGGCACATGCACTAAATTGTCCTCACATTCTGAAAGGGATCCCAGCCGGTTCCCACTAGTGTGTCTCCATAGGGCGGGTGTTCCGGCCCTTTGGTCATTTCTGCCTCCTTTTTCGGTACTTTTCCAACTCACTGTGCTCAAGATGCCTAAATGAAATTTTTAGTGGGTGAGGGAACCTCAGAGGGCAATATTCTCTCCTTTTGTCCCCCTAAAATGGGGACCAAGCACACCTCATGGCCACATGCCACTGAGTATCTGTTGGGGTGGAAAGTGTGGAATGGAGTATCCTGAAAGAGGGCATGGCTGGCTGGCTGGCTGGAGTCTTAAATCGAAGCACTCCAAACTCCCATGAATATGACCCTGTGTGAGTGCATGAGCAAAAAGCTAGCAGAACAAGGAGAGCTCTAGGCATGGCACTCTCTCCTTCATGCTTTGCTCTGTTGTTACCTTACTCACAAGGAAGTACTGCATAGAGGAACTTTCAAAAATGCACCGGTGAAGTTCAGTTCTAGTTAGTTGACTGGATGGACCCAGTCTTGCTCAGTAGTATTAATAATGAACCTTTTCCTTGTATTAGGGTATTTTTCCCTTGCCTGCTTCCTGAATTCACCCATTTTAAAAATGATTAAAAGTATTGATAAGCTATGCATGCTATATTTTGATATGTAGTCTGCCAGTATTATTATTCATAGAAACATAGAAACTGAGTGAGTCAGAAGGGATCTCTCAGGCCATCTAGTCTAACCTCCAGTTCCAGCCGGCTCAGCTCATAACATGCCTACCATATACTGGATTTATATCCCAGCTTCTTGTCTCTTGTGAGAAACCCAAGATAGCTCATAGCTCCATTTTTATGCTCGCAACCTTGCAAGGACAACACGACGGCCCTGAGAGTGAGTGACTGAACCAAAATCACTCCATGAGCTTCATGGCCCAGTGGCCAAGTGGGGACTAGAACCAGAATCTCCCAGGTCCCCAACCCAGCTCTCGAACAAGCAAACCACACGGGCTCCCATAGAAAACACTCCCTACCAGAACTGGGGTTCTGTTATCCATGAGATCATAGGCTTGAGTTGGAGGCTTTGCAAATGTATCTAGTTCTAGCACTGGGGCTCTCTGCAGTTGTTCGGATTGTAGGTTTGCTCTGATAATACTAGAACCCCACTCTGAAGCTGATTGCTGGGAGATTCAAAAAGCAAGGACTTCTTCTTACAGTGGTTAGTTAAATGCCTCCATTCCTTGCCACAAGATCTTACATTTTCCTGATCATGGTGTCCCGTACCATGTGCAAAGACCTCTCTTCTTCTCAAATCCTACCCTTACAAAAAATTCCAAACTGTACGCCAAAGGGGGACCGAACACTCCATTCTCACACCTCGACTGTTGCATGCATATCTCAGTAGAAACTCTGCCCATGTCTCCATCGATCCCAACCTTCACATTTGTTTTTGTTTTGTACAAAGGTATTCAATGAAATATTTTACACATCTTTCAGCTATAGAAGTCTGCAACCCTTAAGGTATCTTCTTTATTAGGAATCCAACAGAAGGTAGCTTCATATTTTTTGGCATAAACACTTCACCTACTGCAGTGCCTCTGAAAATAAACGATACTTCACTGGAAGCTTTAAGTGCCCAAGGAAATTAAAATATATACATTGTTGCCCTTGGTGCTTTGAGTTTACTTCTTCAGCAGACTATACCAAACTCATATTTTCTCCCCTTAGGCAAAGTATTTGTTGAACTAGAGCAAAACACTATTGTCACAGAGTTGTTATTTGCATGTCTCTTAAGAGGCTCTTTTCACTAGTGTTTGCTCCACTAGATCTTTTGTGCCAGCCACTGATCAGGTGTTTCCCAGCTTTTGTGAAGGTTTTTTGCCCATTTGGAAAGACTGAAAAGCCACCCCGAAGGTTTAGTTAAAGCATTAGGCTAAAATAACCCTCTACAGCCAGGCCTAGACTTGAATCATAGAATCATAGAACAGCAGAGTTGGCCATGAGGGCCATGGGGTCCACCCCCTGCTGTCGCAGGACACCACATCACACCGTCCCACTCAGAAGGCTGTCCAGTTTCTTCTTGAATGCCCCTAGTGTGGGAGAGCCCATCGCCTCTCTAGGCCACTGGTTCCACTGTCATATTGCTCCAACAGTGAGGAAGCTTTTAGAAACATAGAAACAGAGCGAGTCAGAAGGGACCTCCTGGGCCATCTAGTCTGACCTCCGGCACCAGCTGGCTCCGCTCATGACATACCCACCATGTGCATGTCCAGCCTGTCTTTGAACACCCTCACCGATGGGGCCTCAACGACCTCCCGTGGAAGCCTGATGTCCAGCCCGAATCTGGGTTGTCGCAGCTTAAATTGATTATTCCATGTCCTACACTCTGGTATCAGCAAGAAGAGATCTTGACCTGATCTTCCATTTCGATTCCCAGGTCCTTATGACAGGGTCTTTTCTAGGCTGCCCCTTTCAGGGGTGTATTGCTTTTGTGTGTAAGTCATCTCTGACTTACGGTGACCCCATGAATGAACACCCTCCAAAATGGCCTACCCATCACAGCCCTACTCAGCTCTTGTACACTCAAGATTGTGGCTTCCTTTATGGAATCCAGCCAACTCCTTAGTTGGCCTTCCTCATCTTCCTTCAACATCTCCTAGTATGATTGCCTTCTCCAGTAAGAAGGCAATCATGATGTGCTCAAAGTGTGAGAGCTTCACTTTTCTCATTTTTGCTTCCAGCAGAAGTTCTGCCTAGGGTGTACTACTGCAGACAAAAAGAGTTCTCCTCCTTTAAAAAGATCTATTCCTATAATAAACAAATGTATCCCAATCCCACAGCCTCCCTTTTACCCCTCAGTTTTCCTACATGTATAGAAGGGTTGATTCTCTCCTCCCTCATCCAATGACCTGGAATCTTAAACAATACACTTCCGGAAGGATCCTGGCTAATAATTTTGCTGGCAACATAATTTGGCTCTAAAACAAAGGTGAGAAGTAAAGACTAGTGGGAGATAAATACAGATGCAGCAGCTAGAAGAATGCAGGGGAGAAGATGAAGTCCAAATGAAAGCAGTCCAGATGAGTTGATCCACCTGAGAGAGCTTTCTAGTTTCCAGCTGCTCCCAAATTGAAAGCCCGCAGAGTGTATACCACAAAATAATTACTTTCATGCCTTGTTGCAAATGCAGTATTTTAATGTCTTGTGAATAATTTCCTAGCTGCTTTCCCCACTTTATTGATGCAAAAGCATAGCTATGAACCAAGCAGGTCTTTAATATGAGAGAGTGTGTGTGTGTGTGTGTATGCGTGAGTGCATTTGTGGGGGAGAGGTTCTCGTTAATTTCAGTTCTCAAACACTGCAGGAGTCCGCAATTCCCATTTTCTTTTCACGGTATTAATGAAGACTGGACATTGGCAATAGTCACTATTTTTCTCTTGAAATTTAAGAGCCACATTGAAGGGCTGCCAAGAATTTTAATAACTCTCTAATGTGCAATGGAGAACTGTAGCCAATCGTGAATGTTCCAGACAACTTATTTCATAGCTGCAGTAACAAAAGAAACATAAAAATCAATCCCATCTCCTATAGTATATGATACAGGTCAGGAGGATGTGCAAAGAGAAGGGAGGAAACTCTCAATAACGACAAGTGCAATATACCCACTTCATTGATTGCACTGAAACCGGGGCCGAGGTAAGGAAGGACGGCTGGTTAATCCGGACTGTGGAATGAAGAAATACAGTTTACGGGCTTCTCTGCCAAGCTGCTCACAGAGTCACAGAGAAGCTTCAATATTGGTGGCCGCTCCTTTCCGTGGTGAGGATTCCCATCCTCTTCAGCGGGACGGAGGCTGAGTGCTTCCCACCTCTTCATCTGCTGGCCCCTGGGCAGTGAACCGCTGCCCTGCCATTGTGGTGCCTGCATTTCAAGAGGCAGGAGTGCAATTCAGAGCATCACAGAGATGTTCACCGACACGGTTCAATATCTGTTGGATTGCTGTTGGAAACTTGGTTAACAACAAGCATTTTCAAGGCAGGACATAAATTTTTCATGGCCGGAGGGCAGGCGTGCAGTAAAACCTAAGCCAGCTGAAGTGATAAAAGCTTCCATTGTCCAAAGAATCTGAGGAACGGTGGGAAATATTTTAATAGATATGGCTTAGCAGCCTTGCAGAATCTGAGCTCCCAATGTTCCTCAAGCAAAGCCAATGATGGGTGAGCCCAGTGCAAAACCAAGAGCGTGTGTGTAATTTCTTCAAAAGGTGCTCTATGAGCATCTAGTTTGCTAATTTAATCACAGATAATTTGAGGATTTGATGACAGCACGATCCCGTATCAAGTATTGGGGGTGCATCACTGAGAGACATGTCCTACCGCTGGGTTATTTAAATTCTTTTCTTTTCAGGTGGCGTCCTCTCAGGGACAATGGTTTCCAAGGGGTCAGTTCACACTTTCAGCTACCAGCCAGCAACTGAAAAGCACCCAAGCAATGTTGCATGCACATGGGAATCAACCCAGAGTCCTATGATGTCTGTAACTTGGAGGGTCCATTGCTTTTTAGTAGAACTCATGACCCCAGATCCAACCATGGGCATCTCTCAAGAGAAAGATCAGGTAGGAAGGAACACCAAGAGGTCTGCTTGAGATTCTGGACAATCACTGCCAGGCAGATTGGATTTTACTAGGCTAGACAGATAGTTGGACAGGGTATCAAGTTGCCCCCATACAAAATAAACTAATTTAAATCAATATTTCCAGAGAAGTGACCATGATGTTTGTTGCACTGAAACTCAAGGACCACTTGTCTTCCAGTACTTTATAGTGTAATCCTCTGTACATTCCATTTATGGAATGCGCTCCCCAGAGAGGCTCGCCTGGCGCCGTCGTTATTTGCTTTTCGGCGCCAGGCGAAGACCTTTTTATTTAGACAATATTTTAATTAATATTATTGTTAATTTAGGTTTATGTTTTGGTTTAGTTTATGTTTAATTTATGTTTAATTTATGTTTAATTAATTTATGTTTAATGTTAATTTATGTTTAATTTAAGTTTAATTTAAATTTGTTATTATTTTTGTTCATGTTTTTATATAAGAACCTGAGATGGGCCAGTTTTTAAATTTGCTATATGTTTTTAATAATGTATTGTATTATGCTGTAAGCCGCCCCGAGGCTATTGCAAGGGGCGGCATATAAATTTTTAAATAAATAAATAAATAAATACATCTGCTCAGAAGTAAGTCCCAGTGGGTACGTTCATAAGTGGCGCTTACTCCCAGGTAAATGCATACAGGATTGCAACTCCAAAGACATTGGATTGCAATAGTCACAAGAACCCTATTTTGTAAATAAAAGTAAGTTTCACTGCAAACACACAGAAGCCTTTAATGGCATCACTGATGCAAAGGAGGTGGCTTCCTGGCTCATCCAATTCGGATATCTTGTTATACTTAAAGAAAGCAATTTTGTCCCTAGAAAATATCTAGGGGAGTCTAAAGAGGGATATAGAGAGGATATTTAGGGGTGTAAGAGATACTACATATCCCCAGTTCTGAGGCCCAATCTTTCCCCTACACACCTACATGGGAAAGAACCATGCCAGCTTCCTCTCCAGGGTCAGAAAATCGAGCTCGGAGAGGATGTAAAAGGGTGGGGAGGGGAGGAAACTGGGGCCACCAATATACAAGTTGCCCTGGAAACACTCCAGCCGCCTCTCTTCCTTTCCAAAGGACCTCATCCAGAGAGCCAAAAGCAGCCAAAAAGAGCAGGGAGGCAGAAGTCATCTCAGCCTTGCTTCCTGTGTTTCACTGGCTACTCAGTGAAACACTGGTGAGCCACTGAGCCACTCAGTGAAACAATATGGTGAGCCACTGAGAGCCAGTGTGGCGTAGTGGTTAAGAGCATGGGACTGGGACTCAGAGGATCCGGGTTCTAGTCCCCGCTTGGCCATGGAGCCCGCTGGCCTCCATTTTTGAGGCCTCGTGGAGAACGGGTGAAGTTCCAGAGGACTGGAGGGTGGCATCGGTGGTCCCAATTTTCAAAAAGGGTAGTAGGAAGGACATGGGGAATTATAGACCGGTTAGCCTTACGTCCATTGTAGGAAAAACAATGGAAAGGCTCATAATAGAGAGAGCTCTAGTGATGCTAGATAGGGAAGGGAGGCTGACAGCCACACAACACGGCTTCCGCAGAAACAGGTCCTGCCAGACAAACCTTGTGGAATTCTATGACAAGGTTTCAAGATGGCTAGATGGAGGGGATGCAGTGGATGTGGTATACCTGGATTTCAGCAAGGCCTTTGACAAAGTGCCCCATGATATCCTGGTGGAGAAACTGAGGAGTTTTGGGATACACCGAAGCACTGTCCGGTGGATTAGGGCATGGCTGACTGACCGAAAGCAGAAGGTAACCATTAGCGGGGAATCGTCGGGATGGCAGCCAGTGACAAGCGGGGTCCCCCAGGGCTCTGTCCTGGGGCCGATCCTGTTAATCTTTTCATTAACGACATGGAAGAAGGGGTGAACAGTCTGCTGATCAAATTCGCAGACGACACTAAAACTGGAGCAGTGGCCACAACTGAGAAGCAGGTACTCCAGATCCAAAAGGATCTGGACAGACTATGGAAGTGGGCAGGAGACAACAGGATGGCGTTCAATGTGGAGAAGTGCAAGGTCTTGCACTTGGGGCATAGGATATAGCTGTCATAAGTACAGGTAGGGGACAAGTGGCTGGAGAGCAGCACTTGTGAAAGGGACCTCGGGGTACTGGTTGACCGCAGGCTAAACATGAGTCAGCAGTGTGATGCGGTGGTCAAGAGGGCGAATGCCACCCTTGGCTGCATAGCCAGAAGTGTGGCTTCTAGATCAAGAGAGGTATTACTTCCACTCTACATGACTCTGGTGCGCCCGCAACTGGAGTATTGTGTTCAGTTTTGGGCCCCTCATTACAGAAAGGATATAGCCAGGTTGGAGTCAGTGCAGCGTAGGGCCACAAGGATGGTGGTGGCTGGTTTGCAGGGGATGGGGTATGAGGCGAGACTGAGGGAACTGGGTCTCTTCAGCCTGGAGAAGAGGAGACTCAGAGGGGATATGTTGGCAACATACAGGTATGTGAGGGGGTGTCACATGGAGATGGGGAGAGGCCTGTTCTCCCTGCAGAGGAAGGCAGGACGCGCTCCAATGGAGCAAAGCTCAGGGAGCCAAGGTTCAATTTGGATGCCAGGAAGCACTTCCTGACAGTCAGGACCCCGAGGGCGTGGAATGGGCTTCCACGGGAGGTCGTTGAGGCCCCATCGGTGAGGGTGTTCAAAGATAGGCTGGACATGCACATGGTGGGCATGTCATGAGCGGAGCCGGCTGGTGCCGGAGGTCAGACTAGATGGCCCAGGAGGCCCCTTCTGACTCGCTCTGTTTCTATGTTTCTATGTTTCTATGGAGCCAACTGGGTGACTCTGGGCCAGTCACAGACTCTCAGCCCAGCCTACCTCACAGGGTTGTTGTTGTGGGGATAAGATGGAGGAGGAGAATGATGTAAGCTGCCTTGAGCCCCTTGTAGGAAAAAGGCAGGATATAAATCGCAATATAAATAAATAAATAAAATACTCATAAGCCTCTATGTCTGGGGTCTTATGGGCCTCAAGGGAACAATCAATAGTGTTGCACTCTTCATATATATATATTTAGCCTCGCCATATCAGCAGCCATTATTCTCATAATGATTCGCATCTCTTTAAAGCTCTCTCAATTCTGCAGTGGGAGTGAACAAGCCCTGTGAAAGGCTGGCATTCAGACTCCCGAGGCCAATTCACAAAATCTTTTTGCTTGCAGGTGTGGCATTCCAGGGAAGTCGTGAAGCCAAGTCACTGGGATATATGGCTGGATCCCCTAATAGCCCACCCCCTCCTAAAATAAACCCAATGAGGTGATATTCTTACACAATATATTCCTTATCTGTTAACTTGTCAGGAATAATGACTGAAAGGATCATCTTGGGAGTTGTCTTTTAACCGCTTGGAAGCAACTCTCCTTCCAAAGTTCAGGAGACCAGAAGAAATTTTGTTTTAAGAAGTCACCTGGTTTCCTTGATGAAATAAAAGCACAGAAAGTTCTTAGGATTTCAATAAATGTCCAGTTCATTTCCATGGGCTGCATCATAGGCCCAGTGCTCTGTCCTGAATGGATCCGGGTGAGTTGTGGTTGCTTCCCAGAGAAGACTTGCCAAGAGCAACTGGTTCTGTTACCTGGAATAGTTACTCCCTTGCCTAAGGCAGGAATAAAATACAACATCTCCATTTTGCCTCATCCCCCACACCTCAAATCTCAACAAGCCAGGACACATTCAGTTAATGAAGTGGTTGCTTCTTTAGACAGATGGTGTGAGTGAGATAGTTGTGAAAAGATGCTTAAAATGAAAGACTGCCAGCAGGCTTCCTATTTAAAAGACACACACCAGAGACACGGTTTGGTTCAGTGTTGTGCCTCAGTAGTCCAAGAAACATCTCCCTGAAAAAGGGAGCCAAAAGGGACCGGCACGTGTTTTGGGACAACATTTGCTTGAGATGCCCACAGTCACGGTTGGCTTTAGCCCATTAGGTGGTGATCCAGCTGAGGTGAATTTCCACAGGATCCTGAGGGTGCAGTGGGGAAGAAGAGGAGTGGGACCCATGGATGCTTCGGACTTTCATGCGTGGATTCCTAGTGCAAGCTGGAGTGGAGCTGGATGGCATGTGATGTGTAGTGGTGTGCGTGGGGTGGGGGACTCAAAATACTCCAGCCTTCCTGCATTTAGAAGTGAAAACCTGAAGAAACCCCATGTTTCCCAAAGGAAGGTAGAATCTGAAGCAAAGGGGAGAACAAACCATTTCTTCAGGAAGAGGGTGCGAAGGTGAAACCTTGACTTTTCAGTGCAACCAAAGCCTTCTTTTGAAGTGATCTTGATAGTTTTGGTGAGGTGACATGGTACTGTCTTCCAGAATATCTCTTTGTTGGTGGAATATATAAAAACTGTAGAGTGGATGGATGGATCAGTTTTGATCTTCCTGAAATTGTTGGGGGGGGGGGGCATTATTCTGGCTCATTTCTACACAAGTGTGTGCTACAGTTGCTTAAGTGTGTGTGTGTGTGTGCGTGCGTGCCCCCACGGGCATTTGTTATAATGTACACATTAATGCATACAATCCCATACACATTGTAAATGTACAGATTTAGGGATGCATGCACCCATTAAAGAAAGTTTGTGTGTACTTTGGTTATGTATCCATTTTCCTTAACACGTTTTTCTAAACTGAGCATGTTGTTGAATGTGCCTTTTTATATTTTCATTGTGGATCCCCTCTCAAGCTCAGAAGTGTACAGCTTTCTGACTGAGAATTGTGTTCTGGTCTACCTTGGAGTCCAGGAAGTGTGACTTGTGTACATCTGGGTTTCTCACACATCGGTATCCAGAGTACAGTCAGGAAAGTGCCTACAGGGGGCCAGGCCTTCACCCCCATCAGCTCTCTCCACCAGCCAAGGCTTACCTGGCTTCAGCAGCCAGTGCTCCAGGGCATTGTGGGAAATTTTAAATGGCGTCTCACACCTGCTTCATGAGGAGTGGTCAGAAAGCAGCATCCACGGGGCCTTCTGCAACAGAAGGTTGCCAAGGCCGGGACAGGATGTATGTTTTAATAAGGCAAGAGATGCACTCTTTCAATAATAATATTTGCCAAGCATCTAGAACCCAGATGGGCAGCCCAGAGGGCAGTTTCTCCCGTGTTCTGCAGAATCTGGTGTGGCTTTAGCTCATCTTTTGACCCACCACTAGGAGGGGAACCCATGGGCAGAGGGGACTCCGTGATAAAGTGAAGAAATCCAACATGCTTTTCAGCCCTTCCTGTCCTAAATCAGTTTCTATGCAAGCCATGGAAGGATAGGTGTGGCAATTGTGTTCAGCAATTTTTACTGATTGATACATTTAGGGATGGGGGAAATACTAAATGAATTGATTTTTTTTTTTTTAGGACAACAATCACTGGTGAAAAATGGACAGCATCATTGATCTGATTTTAGTTTAATAAAAGTTTTAGTTTGTCATATTCATTCATAAATTATGTATTTCACAGTAGAGGCTGAGCCTATCTTTTTAAGATCCCTTTGTTGGATCTCACACCTTTTCCCTTTTTTATTTTTGGTTTTAGACTTCACACTTCTTGTCCTTTTTAAAGTTAGATCTAAGGCACATTAAAAACATGCTGTTTAGCCTGGATATCTGTAAAAATACAGGGAAGACAAAAGCTTTCCAGTTGTCTCAGGGGGATTTCATTTTCTGGGAAGCAAAATGTCTAAGGTCAGCTTGGTGACCCTTAGAGAAAGACCTGGCTTATGTTGATAGGTCATGAAGCTAGATTCCACAGTTTAAAGATTTTGCAAGTTGGTGTCTGCCATTCCCTTTTTGTTTCTAGGTGTCAATAAATATTTATATGAATGGACCTCAAAAAAATTAGGGGCTTTTGTAGAGATTGAAATATGCGTAGTTGTGGTTTAACAGCAAAAACACTGATTGGTCTAGGCATGCCTGCATGAAGTTTTCTTAAACGATTGGGTGTACCTATTCAGTCCATCAGGCACCTTTGGACTGCAGAATTCAGGTAAAATGGTTTCAAGCCCCATTTGTCCACATAGCCAATGGCTGAGATCTGAAAAATGGTCAGGGGAGAGTGGCATGTGTAAGATCCACCAATAGCCCTTTTGGAACCACGATTCCCATCAGACATGCTATTTGATTTAAATAGCACCATGTACTTTCTGCAGGGGGAACTGTTAAGGAAAAGGCAACAAGTGGACTTCCACCTTTACTCGTAATCCTTTGTTTCTGGATGTATGTCCTTTCTTTGAATCCCAGCCAAAAGTAGAGCAAGAGCTTTCGGTAACATTTGGGAAAGATCCATGGTCCGGAAGACTTGCATTTCAGACTACAAGAGGATGCATAACAGAAATGGAAACGCCTACTTATGTTAAAAGCTCCCTGCACACAGAAAACTTGCATTCCCTGGAGATGCTGTGCTAGAATGTTTGTTCTTTATCTGCTAGATATCCACAGACTAGGAGTTTTTGATACAGAGGTGCATTTGTTTGTAACCAGCTCTGTACTTGCATTATAGGCCAACTCGGAAGGCTGTAACTTACTTTTTTTTCTGAGCAGGTAGATCAACCTTCTCCAACATGGAGCCTTCTAGTTGCTCTGGACTACAACTCCCATCAGCCTCAGCCAGCAGAGCCAATGAACCGGGTTTCTGGGAGCTGTAATCCCAAACATTTCAGAGTGCCGAGGTGGAGGCATCACTCCTGTGTTTTGGCAGCACACAGCCGTGCAAATGTAATGCGAACCGGTTTCCTGTTTTGCACTGTGTAAATGCTTCTTTCATAATCTGCTTGCAGCCAGTCCGACCAAACCCGGACGGGGAGGCTACCCGAGTTCTGATGAGGTGGTTCGGGAATCCAGCAGCACCACCGGAATGGTAGTCGGGATCGTTGCGGCGGCTGCACTGTGCATTCTAATCCTGCTCTATGCCATGTACAAGTACAGAAACCGGGATGAAGGCTCCTATCACGTGGACGAGAGTCGAAACTACATCAGTAACTCGGCACAGTCCAATGGGGCTGTGATTAAGGAAAAGCAACCCAACAGCTCCAAAAGCTCCAACAAAAATAAGAAAAACAAGGATAAGGAGTACTATGTCTGATCCCGAAGCCGAAAAGAACAATTGTATAGAAATAGTCTTCATTTTATCTGAGACATAAAACAAAACTTATTTACTTTACTTTTTATGAAGCACATACGATGTTTAAAAAAATGGGAAAAGAACACAGGGAATGCAATCAGAAAGGAAAGACTTTTTTAAAAAAAAAAGAAAACAAAGGAAAGAAAAAAACAAAATAAGCTTTTCATACTCTTGTTTCGCCAAAACAGGAGTCAATAAATCCCCTTACATCTACAGTGTTTTCCTTTACTCTGTTGTCTTTATGTTGCTGGAATGTTACTGAGGACAATGTTGTACACTCATAAGACAAAGAGTATTACGACAAAAGCATCACCCAGCACAACACGAAATGTAATAAACTGAAACAGCCACAAAAAGTGAAATCTCTCTCTCTCTCTGTCTCTCTCTCTCTCCCCCCTTCCTCTCCCTCTCTCTCTCCCCCCATTTCTCTCTCTCTCTCTCTCTTGCTCACACACACACACACACACACACACACACAGAAGCTACCTATGAATCTGGTTTTAGCCAAAGTGCTAGCGCGCTCCTGAGGAGTCAGTCTTATGGCCTGAGATGACTTTGTGGTTATACACAAGCGCTCAGCGGGCAAATCTTGAAACTGAAGTTTGCCACCCAGTGCAACGAAACAGTGCTTGGAGCTTGGGTTTGAAGCAAAATGCTGGCTTTTCTGAATAAACCACATATAGAAGGAGGAGGAGGAGGAGAAGAAGAAAGAGGAGACGAAGAAGACGCTTTGGAAAAAGCCCCTTTCTGGTTGTGAGGAAAACAGTATAGCGGCCTTATTTTCAAAAGTTACAATAAACAAATACACAAATGAAGTGAAATATAAGGCTTATTTTCACACACCACTAACAAACAAACCTGAGGGCATAGATGCAATCATTGGGGGGAAAAATCATGCACGCTTAATATGTGATTACATATGTTTATATTAAAAAGAAAAACCCACATCTATATGTGCTTTCTGGACTGTGATAAGTGATGTTTTCTAGCCTGTTGTATAGAAATGCAAACTATATCCGCTCTTCAACCATTTTGGGTAAACTCAATGTTCTAAGTGTGGCTAGGTATAGAACGTTTTCGACATCTGGAGCAAGCAACATTTTTGTTCACTTTTGCAGCCATGAGATACTGCCACAATTTTTCTCCCCTGCCAGATTTTCCTTCCTTCCTTCCTTCCTTCCTTCCTTCCTTCCTTCCTTCCTTCCTTCCTTTAATTTACAGCTTAGTGAATATCCTAAGAGGGATGTGTATGAATGTATATAAGAATTTGCTAATTTTTTTCTTAATCTGTACAGCCTCTCTGTCTCTCTTCTTTTGCAGTTCAGTTTTGGTAGTTTGTATGAAAGAAGTGGACTTAGAAAGCAAATATATATAGATACAAACATCATAATTTTCTTCTCCAATTGCCTATCCACTCCCAGGTTGCATCAGCAAAACCCATCAGAATCATGCCATTTCTGCTTCCCCATCTCCCACGCATGATAAATGTGACACAAATCCGGTGCACACCAATTTGGCCTGAGCACTCCAGTTTGGATTATATCACTGCCTTGTGGAGTTGGCTGCTACCCTAGGAAGCAAAATCTAAATAATCCAAATCTCTAGGATTATATAGCATTGACTGGTGGTTAAAATATAAGCACAACAGAGCTGCTAAGTAAAAAAATCACAATTTTGCCCTTTAAATTTCTCCATCTTCTCTCACTGTCTGTTATGAAAAGCAGAAATGTTATAGGCATAAACTGCATGCGGTATGCATTTCTAAGCTGCACATTTTTTGTGAAATGAGGAAATATTCTGCATTTTCCCCATTCTGTTTTCCTATTCATTCATCTGAGCTGAAATGAAATTTCCTTTTCTGAGCAAAGCTGGTTCAAAACATGCTTTACATTTCTCTGTATTAGATCTATGTATAAACATTTTGTGTACTTTGGCTTAACTACATGCTTATGTTATAGATTTGCATTTTTGTTGTTTTCTATAAAAAAAGAGAGAGAGAGAGCCGCTCCATTGGGTTCCCGACTATAAGTCATTGTGTAGCATCTCAGTAAGAGAGATACAAGAGGAATACATATGCCAAAAGAAACTAGTTCAGTCAAGAATCAGCCGTATCAAGGAAGGCCTCCTGGGAGGAGTAGAATTGTTCACACTTTACAAATGGGAGGAAGGAATTTAAAATTAGCTTTAACCAGCGGGGCACTGTCTCTTCTTGCGGGCTGTTCACTGCCACCAGGGCAAAACACTGAGAACTAGTGGAGTTCTCAGTCTTCAACGCAGCAATACGTTAGAAACACACATTCAAATGTCTCTGTATAGCCACCCCTGGAAGCTGCCAAATGATTCGAGATGCTGGATGTGTCAAGGGCTCTGGAGGGGGGAGGGGGAAATGGTGCTCATGAATATTCAGAAGCTACATAGCGCTCGCAACAGCATCTGCCCAATGGGTCCCTCTGTGCACCACATTTGTAAGTGACCTTTGGTGAAGGGAGGACAATGAATGGGTTTAGCCATGAACAATGCAGGAAAACTGACTTTGGTACCCGAAGTGAAATGAGCCAACAATGAGAAATGAACTTCCACAGCAGTGCAGCCATGTGGAAGGGGGATGGATCCCAACCCATGACATTCTCGACCGGTGCTGCGGTCCAAGCTGATGACAACATTCTTTTGTGACTTCATAGTTTGACTCTATTACCTAACTTCTTTTTCCCCTCTTTCCCAAGCAATTAACACAATTACTTTTAATCACTTTTAAGGAATAAATGATAGAGGGATTGCTATGTCTAGCAAAGGTAATTTGAAGCTGTTTTCTGGGGAGATACTCCTGCTCTTCCTTGTTGATTTTGTGATTTAATAACCAACAGACAAAGTGTTTGCATTTATCAACTGTTGCAGTAGCTATATTAAAAACTTTTATCTTTTCAAAATACATAACAAATACGTTAATCCCATCTCTATAATAATCTAATTTGTTTGACTAAGGTGGCAATCCTATGCACAATTAACAGAGAGTAAGTCCCATTGACGTCTGTGGGTCTTCTTCTGAGAAAACACGCTTAGGGTTGTGTTGCGATGAGATGGCTCTGGGTTGTTTTTTTATTACTGTATTGTGTTGCCTTTTTTTAACAATACACTAAAATAATGTGTGAAATTATTCATTCCCAAAATATCAAAAAGAAGTCAGAAGCCCTTAACCTTATAGTGCTTTCTGTGATAGATATTTACAATTTCTTTTTTTATTTGTTGCAAGGCCAATTTATCCATTATTGGAAATGCTAAGCAAGTGGAATTTACCGTTTTGTTAATAAAATGTTTCTTAATACAGTTGCTGGCTCATTTTTTCCCTGTTCCTCCACATTATGTGTCACAATATATGTACTATTAGCTTTGCTATTCCACATAGCTTGAGCTCAGTAAAAAGAAAATACCATCGCTACCTTCCACCTCCCGGAAAGCAGATCTCAATACACTCCCACAGGACCTCCCGTGTACTGAAGCATCTATGTGTGAATCCAAATGCACCCAAATCACTGGATCAGAATGGCCATTGGTACTCCTTGTGGAGCTTCATGAGATACTTCCCCGTTAGTACCAAGAACTAAAGAATTCACTATTTAAACCTCTCCACAGTGGTCCAATGTTTTCATACGGAAGACCCTTTGACGAGTTGATTACTTCTTGGTGTACCATCAGCACACCTCTTGCACAACCCCTTCTTAATGCAGGGGTATCAAACCTCAAGCCAACTCTGGCCCAGTTAACTTCCATGGGTGGCCCTTCCAAGTCCTCCAGAAGAATGATGTTTAGCTGCCCCTTTCCACCCAGCCCCAACTGCTTTGGGGTAGTTTTCCAGCTTTTGTACAGTATTTTCCCCTACTCTGAAAAGGCTGCAATACCTCTCCTAAAGCTTAGTTCCTGGCAGTAGGAGCGTTAAGCAAAGATACGTTGGTACACTGGTGTCACCCTCCTTGCCTTTGGCTTTTCATGGGAACGTGAGCCCTGAGAGTTTTTCCAAATTGGAACATGGCCGTTGGGTTGAAAGAGGTCCGACACTCCACTTTTAAAGCATTCCTAATTAATTGCAGCCACAACATGGGTGGATGTTTGGAAGTTTTCTTAATTAAAATTTCACTGCTGCATATGCCCTCTTTGCTTGTGACCAAATGTAGCTATATTTGTACACATCAAGGACTTTCTTTGAAGCTCCCGTTGCCATGGTTGATACTGCTGAACACTCCAGTCGCTTTCCAGGTAAACTGGAACTAAAAAAGCGGATTGCCTGTTCAAGATAGCCTCCTCCACATGTCTAAACCTAGGTGTGAGAACATGGGTGCCAGATGCATTTGTGGTCCCGGTTTCCAGTAACTCCAAGATCCCTCTGTTGCACAGTTCATGTCTGAAGAGGGCTGATGTGACAGAAACTTGGAAGGAAAACCCTCAGTGTCATCTATTTTTTCTCAGCTGTCCTCATCATGGCCTTGGGGAGCTCATGGAAGCACATTAGGGACCATCGCAGGACCCTGAACCCCAGGTAACACTAAGCGTACTATATTCCTTCCTCACCACTGTCCTATGAATTTGCTCTGTGAAGAGCCATGTTCTCCCACTGGGACCTTTGGCATCCAGCATGCATTCTTAGGAAATCTCAGAACCAAATATGCACCAATAAATCTTTTCACAAGAAAGCAATACACATAGGAGATGAGAGATAGACAATTTTACAGAGCTGCTCCTTCACAAATTGTCTGTCCTGCATGTGCATAGCCCTCCCCTGTCCACACCTGTATAGATGTAAGCAAGCACAGTAATGTAAAACAGCCTTCTCCAACCAGGTGGCCTTCAGAGGCATCTAGACTGCAACTCCCAAAACTCCCATCAAGCAGGGCCATAGACTGGGAATTCTGGGTGTTGCAGTCTAAATGTGCCTGGAAGGCACAAGGTTGCAAAACAAGGAGACTCTGGAGAGGACCGAAGAGGGATCTTCAAATGTTTAATGGGCTATCATGTAGAAAAGGGCAAAGCCTTGATCCTTGGGGTCCCAGAGGGTAGAACTAGTCCTAACAGACCTAAGTACAAGAGGGTAAAATATGGCTGAAGATTAGGTGAAATATGATGGTTATACTGTTTGAGCATGCAGCCAATGAACTGGAGGACTAAATGGGCATCTCTAGATGCCTTCAAACAATGGCTGGACAGCCATTTGTTGGGGATGAATTCATTGAGTTGCATATTGGACTAGGGGGCCTTCATGGGCATTCGTCCAAGTCTATGTAATTGTGCAGATGAGGTGATTCCTACGGTTGCAAGGACATCTCATCATGAAGGCAGCTGCTGGTGGTACTGAATGACATTAGTTTATGCTGACATTTCCTCCGTGCAGTTATGACATTGCATTGCTCATGTATGGGATGTGTCTTCTGCAAGCACCACATATATATCTCATAATGCATGCACCTGATACAAACTTGCATGCATTGAGTTCCTTAGTCTGGTGTAATGTAGACCTGAACTGCTTTCTGCATGATCTGCCAAACTAAATGCAGCTCACAAGCCATGTGGTGTGTCTGGCAGGTGCTTGGAAGGGGCATATACAAGTAGGAATACGAGAGGGTCTTTTAATTTCATCTCAACATTTGGTCCGCCTCATTCTTGAATGTGAACCTTTTTCATTTCATGTCTTTTTTGTTTTGGAATGAGAAAAGTGTACATTTCAATGCAAATTGTTTTAATTGCACACTCAGATATGTGCCTTTCCCCACGAACTATCGAAAATGTATGCTTATAGTGCACTTCTTTGCATTTTTCAGTACAATCATGAGCTCAGGAATAAGTGTGCTTTGCCCCTACATGCACCCCTGTTTGCATATAGGGTTACCAACGGGGCAAGTTCCAACATTTAAACTTCTGAAGGGAAATTCTCATGCATGCCTATATGCAGGAACGATATAGAACTCCTGCTGAGCCACCAGATGTGGCTTGTGGACTGTGCCCAGCTTGGTGGGTTCCATAATCCTACCTACATATGAATCCAAGTGGAAGGGAGTGGGGTTGTGACAGAGGAACCCATCCCCCTTTGGTTTGCAGACTTCCGCTTGTGCTTGGCCCTGTCTTAGAAAGTTTGCTGAGCCAAGAGGAAGCCTGGGAGCACCTGTGAAATGAAGGTTGTGCACCCAGCAGCTTCTTGCACATCACACGCTGCAGCATAAGGGCACATGCTGTAGAAGAGAGTGCCACTTGCACAGGATTTGCACATGGCTCGACACCTGGGGAGCCCTGTGTGAACACTGGGTGTGCTTCCTAGGGACACGGATGCACGGCTGCATTAAAGTGGACTGGGGTTTGGGGAGCTGGACCCAGAGAATCCAATGGACTCCCACCCCCATTGCAGTCCTTGCACACATCCCTAGAAGGAAGTTCCAGATGGCTGGGAGTTTCCTCAAAGCGAGATAGTGAAGGCACCATGGCAAACAATTCCAATGTGGAAGAAAACGGGCATTAGATTTGGCCCCACTTCAAGATGGGGGCAGATTTTCAAGGGACGTGATTGGAAATCGAAGGAGTGCAGACCACTAAAGATGGGTACCAGGGAGTAGCCAAAGCTCATCCTGTGGAAAGACTCCATCTCTCCCTTACGGGCTTCGCTATTTGGGGTTTAATAGCTGATAATCAGCAGCATGGGTTGTTGTGCCCAGGAGAGAACGGAGCTACTGCAGGGGGGAAGCGTTTCTATAATGCATTCGTATTGACCCGAATGCATTCCATTAGAAGCATTGTTCACCACAGTAGAACATAAAGTCAGATATGCTTAAACGCATCTTATTGACCTGTATAGCCAAAGGCATTGCAGAGCAAACGATGCTTTCCTGGGATGCTTTTCCATTCCGTTATGAATCCTGCATGCATAATGTTATCAAGGACAGTTACTGCTCTTATTCTGGCCACCCTGGTTGAAGCTCTGGGCAGCACAGCTTAGGAAAGATGCAGACAAGCTGAAAAGGGTCAGAGGAGGGCAACAAGCATGATCCAGGAGCTAGAAACAAAGCCCCGTGAAGAGAGATGGAATAACCGGCATGTTTCACCTCAAGAAGAGGAGACTGTGGGCAGGGATGATGATGCTCACAAGTACTTGAAAGGCTGTCGCAAAGAGGCAGGGCAGGATCTCTTCTCCGTCATCCCAGAGTGAAGGACATTGAACAATGGGCTTATGTTACAGGAAGCCCGATTCCAGCTAGATATCAGGAAGGACTTCCTGACTGTCAGAGCGGAACAACAGCTGAAGGTTGTGGGCTCTCCCATTCTGGAGGCATTGAAGATGCAGCTGGGCAGCCATCTGGGAGGAATGGTTTAACTTGGAGTCCTGGACTGAGCAGGGGGTTGGACCCAATGGCCTCCTGGACCTTCCTACTCTACTATTCTATGATTCCATCATTTCTATACCTCAGCACAAAAAACCAGAACCCTTAGAGAAAAAGAAAGACATGCTGCAGTTATTGCTAACGGTGAAGCCTACCTTCCCAAAACTGCTGGAGAGATTTTCCTTCCCATGGAGGAGTCCAGGGAAATGCCCCCTCCCAGTTTGGCTGCCCACAGATGGGATGGGGGCTGCCGAGAGGTCATTTGTGCAGTACCCGTCTGCACCAAGCCCAAGGCGTTTGCAGGAGCAACTCTGTGTCAGCCGTGGAGCTGCACCATGTGCTTTCATCATGTGCTTCGAGCCCCAGGGGTGTATTGCCAATTATGCTTCACTACTTTCTCAGCCGTCTGTATCTTGTAGAATCGTCAAGTTGGAAGGGACCTCAAAAATCGTCTTGTCGAATCCCCTGCTCAGTGCAGTCAATACAACTGTATCCCCCGGGTAGATGACCATGTCACGAAGGAATGTTCCTAATTCAATATATAAAAGACCTCTGAGTTCAGAATGTGGTCATAAGGCTTTCCCCGTTCACTGGAGCTCCAGAAATGTGAGGAATTAGCCACTGTTAAGGTCCATGCCTTTAAAACCAGATCATTTAGGCTATATGCATATGGCAGGGTATGCCATGCTGTAGTTAGTTCCTGCTTCACCATGAAGTTCCAGGTGTGTCTGCTCCCTGGGTGGACATGGTTTATCCGGATTTCAGCAAGGCCTTTGACAAAGTGCCACGTGATATCCTGGTGGAGAAATTGAGGAGTTTGGGGATAGACCTGATGGATAGATCTGATGGATTAGGGCATGGGTGACAGACCAAAAGCAGAGGGTAACCATTAGTGGGGAATCATTGGGATGGTAGCCAGTGACAAGCGGGGTCACCCAAGGCTCTGTCCTGGGATCGATCCTGTTTAATCTTTTCATAAATGACATGGAAGAAGGGGCGAACAGTCTGCTGATCAAATTCACAGACAATACTAATATGGGTGTGGTGCCCACAACTGAGGAGCAGGTACTCTGGATTCAGAAGGATCAGGACAGACTATGGAAGTGGGCAGCGGACAACAGGGTGGCATTCAGTGCAGATAAGTGCAAGGTCTTGCACTTGGGGCATAGGAATGGGTGTCATAAGTACAGGTTAGAGGACAAGCGGCTGGAGATCAGCACTTGTGAAAGGGATCTCAGGGTACTGGTCAACTGTAGGCTAAACATGAGTCATCAGTGTGATGCAGTGGTCAAGAGTGCAAACACCTCCCTTGGTTGCAGAGCCATAAGTGTGGATTCTAGATCGAAAGGGGTATTACTGGCACTCTGTACAACTCTGGCGCACCCACAAATGGAGTATTGTGTTCATTTCTGGGCTCCACATTACAGGAAGGGATTATAGCCATGCTGGAATTGGTGCAGCATAGGGCCACAAGAACGTTGGACAGATTACAGGGAACGCCATATGAGAAGAGACTGAGGGAGCTGGGTCATTTCAGCCTGGAGAAGAGGACACTCTGGGGGATTGGTTGGTGACATATGTGAGGGGGTGTCACAGGGAGGTGGGTAGATACCTGTTTTCCTCTGCAGGGGAGGGCAGGATGCATTCCAATGGAGCAAATCTCAGGGAAACAAGGTTCAATGTGGATGCCAGGAAGTACTTCCTGACAGTTAAGACCTCTAGGGTATGGAATGGGCTTCCAAGGGAGATGCTTGAAACCCCATCAGTGAGGGTTTCCAAGGATAGGCTGGAGATGCACATGGTAGGCATGTCATGAGTAGAGCTGGGTAGAACCAGGGGTCAGACTAGATGATCCAAAAGGCTCCTTGGGACTCACTCTGTTTCTGTGTTTCTAAGTTTCTAAACTGCATCAATGTCTATGCAACTGAAGCTATCTTGCTACTGGAGTTACTAGCCCAGAGTACAAGCGCCAAACTGGCAGCCAATACCATCCATGTGAAATGGCAGAACTGCAACATGGAACTTTATCCTAATCCTAATAAAACCACTTGTAGACCCTCCCCCCCCCCACAGTGTAAGGGGCATGATGGAAAGCAAGAAATGCATTTGTAAAACTCCACTTGAATGCAAGTCAAAAAGGATTTCAAAGCCAAAAAGCAAAATGCAGAAGCCACAGGTCAGTGGCTGAGAAGGAGCGTGCCAAATAGTGAACAAGAAGAGCATCAGATATTTCAAAGGGTCCTGCCATGCAACCTTTGAAAGCATGAGGGATAGTATCTTGGATCCTTGCCACACATGTGGAAGAGGCAGTTTCTAGTTGCTAGCAAAATGATCTCTGACCATTGGCTCTTAACATTCCAGACATAATTATGTCACCCTGTTAACCTTCGTAGCACAGAGACTCCTGCTGGGCAAGGTGGCCACTTAGGCATGGTCCCCAAGGGGGAAATGCTTCTTTGCCAGGAAAGGGGGAGAAGAGTCCACAGGTTTGCATATCATTTGCATGCACTGATGCACACTGAAAAACAGAAAGAGAAATTCAGCACTTCCTGCCAGAGTGGGGAGACCCATTTCTGGGGGTGGCCCTTGGACAACACACCCTCAAAGGGCCCCATCCTGCAGGGAGTCGGCCTTCCCAACACCATGGTTGCTAGCTGCTCCTCAACCCATTTCTCATCCGTGCTTCCGTTCGCTTGCTTCCCTGACCAGCAGAGTGGCAGGTCCATCGATGGCTCCAGCTCTCCTCCAGTGTCGTCTGGGAAAGACTGAAAGGCAAGTTGCAATGGTGAGGGGGTGGTGAACCTCTGAGGAGGCCTTGCTGGAGGGTCTCTGCTGGGGTCGGGGTCTTGGCGAGTGCCTTTCAAAAAGAAGACCCCTTAAAAGAGAGGCCCATTCTCTGTAAGGTAGGGAGCATGGCCACCTAGGAGGCCCCCTAGTTGGAAGTGATCCATACAGGAGAGACCGAGGACTTAGAAAAAGGAGGCAATTGCCTTCAAGGAAGAATCCAACCAAGAACCTCGAGATAGAGCAGGGTAGGCTAGCAGAAAGACCATCGGGCAGAAAAAAAGATGCCAGACAGAAATGACAAGAGTAGATCACAGCCCTGCTTGTATCACGATTCTGGGACTTTCATTAAGTGGGGAGATATGGGCTCATTTATGATCTATAAGTATTTGAGCCTGAGACAGGTGTTTGCTATTTAAATTTTTAAAGCTACAGAAATTCAAATCAGCTTGCATGGGATACATAATTCAAGGCAAGTAGCACTTTGGAAGCATTTCTTGGTTCTTCCTTAATGAAACACCTGCACAAAGGGGCACACAATAAACACTCAGAGAGGCTGCTAAATAATTCACTCTTCTCTTTTCCTTTTAAAAATATTTATGGATTTCCCAGGCTCCCAGATATTCTGTTAATCCATAGTTAATGGACAAAGAAAACAAACACACACCTTGATGAGACAAGTGGATAAATCACATTTTCCCAGCACCATCAGTCACATTTCACATACATTTTGAAGCCAGAAATTCAAGAGGTACAGTTTTCTTCTGCCACACTTCTGAATTTCAGCCTGTCACACAGTTGGTTATTTATCAATTAATTTATTAAACTTATATTCTGCAAGATTAGTCTGAAGGCCCTGTAAGTGGTTAAAGGTCCCCCTCTACCTCTAGCTTGATTAGGAATCTGTGATTCAGCAAAAGTCAAGCTCATCTAAAATCAAGCTCAAAGTTATCTCAATTCTACCTTGATGTTTCTTGCAACTCGTGTCCATATCAGGTTGCAAACTTCACTTTCCTTTTCCCACATGCAAGCGGTCAACTGCACACATTTTAAAAATTTATGGATTTTTCTTTCATAGATTAAAGAGTGATTGTGCAAATATTTGAAAAGCTCACATTTCTGTGCACGTTTTTCATGTTTCAAATACACGCCTGTTGTCAGACAAATGTTTTCAGATGCATGAAACTCATTGCAAGGTCAGAAATATATGGATTCTGCTGCATAGAAGTCTTCATTCAGGTCCAGGAAGGAAATTCTAGTCAAAAATGACATGAAATAAATTCCTAACCTAACTTTGGGCCATGTGATCTTAGGCAATAGCAGATTAGTAGCCCAGGCTTTGCCAACTTCAGCAACACTATGCCACAAGTATCAAAGTGTATTTGACATTGTCAATGGCTATTATAGACAGTGCTAAGTAGTGGTTAAAGTGTCAGTCTGAGGGCAGGGAGACCAGAGTCAAGCTCCTCAGCCAGACTCTCTCTCTCTCTCTCTCTCTCTCTCTCTCTCTCTCTCTCTCTCTCTCTCTCTCTCATAACACCTGTACCTCGTAAACCAGTACTAAAACTTGCTTGACTACACCATGCAGAGGAGTCATCAGTCCATTGCTGCAGAATGATCACAATCCAGAAATCGCTTGCTGGTGCGATAAGAAACAAAACCCAAAACTGCAGCTGCCTATCATAGTCATGGTAAAGTCAATCTCAAAATGGAGATCTGCCGTGGTCTGAATGGATTCTTCAGTGGTAAGAATGGAGATACCTCCTGGAGAGACACATTCCACAGAAGGTGCCATCTCCTCCTACCAATGGGCAATATTCACGATTTATTTATTTATTTAAACTTTTATATACTGTCCAACTACTAGCATCTCGGGATGGCTTTGCAATAAAAGCAACACAAAATGCAACAGAGCACAGCATCCAATACTTTCAGTGTACTAAAACCCACATTAAAACCTATTAAACATTAAAATGATGGAAAAATAAAAAATGGTTTCACCTGACACCAAATGGAACAAAGCGTTGGTGCCAGGCAAACCTCTCTGGGGAGTGTATTTCATAATTGGGGAGCCACCACAGAGAAGGCCCTCCTCCAGGTGCCCACCCTCCTAATCTCCTTCAAGGAGGGCTCCCGAAGAAGGACCTCCGCCTCAGTTCTTAAGGGGAAGGAAGGCACATTGGGTACAATTTGCTCTGAATTAACGTCTTGACTTAATGTAGCACCTGAAGCTGATTTCGGGTTTCTTTACTGCAAGGATGGTCAATGTCTCTTGTCACTTCTGCTCTATGCTGTCTCAGGAACTTGCGGGTTTCACCAAAAGTTGTTCACTTCAGACGGCCTAGAAACGGAGCTCAACCATGCTTCCTCTTCCCTTCATCCCTGGTGAACCCCAAACAATCAACCTTCATCCATGTCAGGAGCTGCAGTTGCTGTACAAGGGACAGAAAGGGGATGCTGCTTGCATTGCAAGCACCCCGCAAGCTGTGACAGCCCCGTGCCAAGACAGGCTGGAGCCCGGGGAGCTGAGCCAAGGGAATTCGGCAGATTCCCAACCTCTGTACGAAGTCCTCCACACGGAGTAATTCATATCCGCCACCCACTTCTGCTATTTGCCAGTAGTTAGACTGGCGTGGATTTTCTTTTTCAGAAATTGCTTTACGAGACTTGCTGAAAAGACCACTGAACAATGCCAGCCCACCTTACTTAAAACAATAGAAGCTGTCTGTTACGGAATGCAAAGACTGAATGTAGAATAATGCATACTGAAGGATTTGAACATGCAAACAGGAAAAAGTAGTATTTGTATGAAAGGGAAGGTACACCTCCATAATGCATTCTAGGGAACTCACATTAAAATGATGGTCAGTGGATCTGGGTAATATCCAAAAATAAACATAAAAAATGCTGAATTAAAGCCCATCACTTGAGCCAAAAAGATGAACAGGTGTGTGATTATTATTCCAGCTGAACAGGTGTGAGACTATATTGTTCCAGCTCAAAGGTGTATTTAAACTTTTTGCTAATCAGTGAATGAGTAAAAATTGTTGTGAAGGTTATACTCAGCAAAAAGCTTCACATACAGCTATCCAGAAAAGTTTATGGATTTTGGTTTAACAGACATATTTGACTGCATCGTTCTTCTGGGAATTCAACATTGGCCCTGTGTAGTCAATGTTCAGGTTTCTTCAACATTCCCTTTTTCTAGGAGTGTTTAATAACAATGCGAGCGATCCTAGGGCTGCAGACAGGCTTCCTGGATTCCCAGCTCTGGAGTTGGATATCACTCTGGCCCTATTGCTGGGGACCTACTTGTGAACCCCCTCGGTCTGCCCCCCAGGGTGCATGGCGAGACCCTCACCCGCTGTTTTTCCAAAGCTGCGAAAGAGATCTCAGCAAAGGGGGCTAGTGGAGGTTCTGGGAGGTGGGGAGTGGAGGCATCCACACGACCAAAACGCCAGCATTGTGGAAATACCCCAGCCTCCTTCATTTGCAGTCTGAAGTACACAGTTGGACAGCTGAAACTGGCCATCTTGCTTTTCTGCAGAGTGAGAAGAACCATGGAGGTGACTTTCATCTCTGGACTTCTCCCCTGAGTGAGATAGCCCTGGTCTTCTGCATTTGGAGGTTGATGAGCACCCCATAGCACTGCAGAACAGCAACCCCTAATTTGTGGATCAATGAATGACATGAACTTTGCTCTTTACACAAAAAGAGGTATAAGCAAATGCTGACTTTAGCATGAAGGAGTCTTGGATTGCACCAGGCTTCTGTACTGAATAGGGAACTTGGTACTTAAAACTGCCAGAGATAATAAATAAATAAATAATGCTTCAACTTTCCAGAGAGAATAAGAAGAGCTAATGTGGTGTAGTGGTTAAGAATGTGAGGGTGGGAATCCAGAAATCTGGGTTCTAGTCCCTACTCAGCCATGGAGCCCTCGTGGTGACTTAGGGTCAGTTGTAGACTCTCGGTCCAACCTACCTCACAGGACTGTTCGTTGTGAGGATAACATTGAGAAGAGGAAGAGAATTATGCATGCCACCTTGAGGTTCTTGAAAAGAAAAAAATGGTGAGATATAAATATAATAATAAAAACATAAATACATTTGTAATCTCTCCTTTCCAAGCTTTTAGGCCTGGAAGGCTGAGAACATGTTTAGTGAAATATATTTCGTAGGAAAGTTCTGTATTTAACAAAAATGCATTTAATGTCCCTGTATACAGCTTCTGTGTTGATGTGATATTTATTTATTTATTTATTTATTTATTTTTCAATTTATATCCTGCCTTTTTCCTACAAAGGGCTCAAGGCAGCTTACATCATTCTCCTCCTCCATCTTATCCCCACAACAACAACCCTGTGAGGTAGGTTGGGCTGAGAGTCTGTGACTGGCCCAAAGTCACCCAGTTGGCTCCATGGCTGAGCAGGGATTAGAACCCAGACCATCTGAGTCCCAGTCCCATGCTCTTAACCACTGCACCACACTGGCTCTCAAATATATGACAAGTATATTTGTAATAACAATGAAAAATGGCTCAAAAAATCCACACTATTGTATTCTTAATCACTATGTAGGAGTGCAAAAGGTGAACATTGAAGAAAGCTTATAGGAAGAAAAGCAAAGCATTCAGAAAATGGTGCTGGAGCAGAATCACCTGGACCACAGAAAGAAGAACAAGTGAGTTCAAATCAAATCAAACCAGAGCATCCCCTTGAAGCAAAAATTACAAAACGGAGGCTGCTGAACCCATCCTGACAAGGCAAGAATTCCCGAAGCAGAACACTGAAGACAAAAGCATAAGAGGAAGACCAGCTAAGAGATGGATCAGTTCCATCCAGGAAGACCTTCTTGTTGCAAGACCAAAACCCAGTCCACCAAAAACAAGTGGATTAAGTGCATTGATCAGCTACAGGCAATTTGGCACCAGCCAGCGGCTGCCTACAAGCTGGAACAATAGTTTGAAACCCTCAGCAAATGCCCAGCTCACGACAGCCTGACCTCTCGCTCTCTCCTCCGTACCTTGGTTGTGCTTTTGCACCTCCAATTGCTAGGTGCCCTTCCCAAACAAGGCAAGCACCTCAGCCTTATTCCTTACAGAAACAACGTATTTGCAAGCCTTGAAACACGCACTCCAGCTGGGAAGTTGACCCCTCGCTCTGCCCCCCTTCACCCAAAGCTTTGCTTATGAACCCTTCGGGGCCGGTCTCTGGAGGGGGGTGTGCTATGGAAGTGGGCATGCCGGCGCTCTTCCCTCTGAGCCCCTAAGTAGTCCAGCTGGCGGGTACATCAATGGGCCCTTGCACCCACATCCCCTGGGATGTCAAATTCTCCCGCCAAGAGCCGCTCCCCAGCCTGTTCCCCACCGACTTCTTTCCCACAATCAGGAGCTGGAGGAGGCTCAGTGGTTGTCCTTGAAGTGCTTCAATCCAGAGCTGGCTGGGGGTGGCTCACCGGGAGAGTCTGGGCAGCCGGGGCTTGCTAGCCTCAGCAAGTCCAGCATCAGGGTGAGGACTCTGAGCCATGGCTGGGTCAGCCATCCACTCCCTCCTCCGAGTCTGAGCCGCCATTCCCACCAGAGCCCTCCTCCTCCCGTGCGCGCCTGGGACTCTCATCCAAGTGCATGTGCGTGACAGGCCAATCCACCCAACCCTTCTTCACCAAAATCAGAATAATGAGAATCACGCGGGCTACTTTGCAAGGCTGGGGTGACCCACATCTCTCAGCCAGAGCCCTGGCTCTTGCAGCGTAGATGTCATGAAGATGAACTTCAGCTGCATGCATTGAGGAGTGGGCTGGCTGGCTGGCTGGCTTCTCTGTTTGAGCCTACAGCCCAGAATTAAATAGTAGTAAGATCTGGGTTAGAAGGATCTTTGTACCAACTTTTAATTTTCTGGCTAGTCTGAGCCACATTAAAATCCTGGATTTCATAGAAGCATGGAATAGTAGAATAGGAAGGGGCAAGACTGGAATTTCTCTTGATGATCTTACTTACTATGCATGGCAAGGCAGGTCTTTTGGGCAGCTGTGCACAGATGATCCTTAAATCATGCTAAAAACAATACCCCACCCCTCATCTACAAAAACAATTTTACCACCTCCTCTGCTTTGGGCGACGTTGCTGGCCCTTTGTCTTTTTCACAGATGCATTGCTGCGCAGTGGACAGCAATATTTCTTGATGGGCCTTCGAAGCCTAAGAAATTCTCAGATTTATGTGTAATCCCGTTTGCAGCACGCCAGCTTTCTATTTTTTAATGGTATAGGGTTATAAAAAATAGATGAGGGAATTATTATCCCTTTATATGGGAAGGAGCTGTTGAGCACTCCGATATCAGCGGCTCTTTCTATTTATGTTCAGGATGCCTCTCCTTATCCGAACAGGCTAAATTATACATGAAATCATGCATATACATATTTCAGCTCAGCACCTTCATTAGGAATCTCTCGTCTTGTCTAAGTCTCTCCAATTTTAAGGGTTGAAAGGCCTTCCTTCACCCAGCAGGTTGCGACAGTCTCATTGAGATGCTGCTTTTACTCTTTTGCATATAATAATCCCATGTAACTGGAGACTGTTTAAAGTCTTTACTTTTTGCTGTGCCTCCTGGAAATTAAGGGGGGAATTATTATAATGCATTTTTCAAAAGCTCACACCGACATACGGATTGCAAGAGAAGCTCTTGCTATTCCCAGGGATGCGAGAGGTACGGAGTCAGTTTCTTGGATGCTGCACCAGTCACTTCTAGTAAAAAAATAATAAGTTGCACATTTCTGCAGCGACAGAACTTTAGCCTCTGGGGGAATGTGTGCGATTCATTCCAAACTCCAGAAATCCAGGCCACACCCTGTTCTTCTCTGCAACCTCCTCGTGCCATTCTGTGCCGCCTTGATCATTTCATTAGTATATGGCAGTTTACACACAGGAAACTAAGGACAGCACCGGTGGGGAACCTAAGGCCCTGGGGCCGAATCCAGCCCTCCTGCCATCCCAAACCATCCCTCTGAGTTTCTCCTGCAGGACATGACCCATTCTCTGGGTTCACCCTATCAGTCCTTGGTATTTCCCTTGTTCCGTGCAATGTTTCCACCATTCTAAAAAGCTGAACTGCTCCTAAGTCCTGGCTACTGGCAGTAAAAGCTTTAAGTTTCTATCTTCTCGCTATTATGTGGCAGGGCTCCACCTGTTTTGCCTTTTGTCCTGTCCCCTTTAGACCTACCCATCCCTGAAGGGTGCTACTGGAAACCCCACCTCAACTGAATTTGCTCCCCTCACCTGAAAGATTCTGCCAACCGCTGCTGGGAGAGATTGCTCAGGACCAAGGACTCCACAGCAGATGCTGACCTGAGTCCTGCATCCTGCATCCAATCTGCATGCAGCCACAGGAGTTACAGTCACTAAGAAAGACAACATGATGTTGGTTTCCGAGGTATCTCCTCAAAGCATCTCATTTTCCTCACACTGCATTTACATCCACCATTTTTCCTTTTGTGAGGAATACAAAGTGGCTCACATAGCTCCATTTTTACAACAGGCCTGTGAGGTGGGTTGGGCTGGGAGTCACTGGCTGAGCCAAGGTCACCCAGTGAGCTCCATGGCTGAATGGGGACCAGAACCCAAATCTCCCAGCTTTGATTGGAATGGGCAGCAAAGATGTCTGCTGGCTACTGAAGACTGCCCTTACTTCAACCACAGGGGCACTTTTAAGCTAATTAAGAGTAATTAATCCATTAAAAAGAACAATAACCCTAAGGTCCCCTTGGTATGCATACCAAGTTTCAGATGTCTAGGTTTCATGGTCTCAGCACCATGACCATGAGGGATGGACAAATGCACCCACGTCCTCTTTGATTCTTACTGATTGAATTGATCACAGTCAACAAATAGGCCAAAACAAGATGAGAAATCCAGACAGGCATTTAGAGCAAAGGACTGTGGGTGGCATTAGGGGTCAACTGAGCTAGAATGGGAAATCCAGATCTCCTGGGACCCTAGTCCAGCACTCGGACCACCACACCCCACAGGCTGCCGAGTTCCACTCTTGTGCTCTTTCATCGTCCTATCGCCCAGGTCAAATCCTGCTGAGATTCGAAGGAAAAATTACATTTGTTCCCTTTGCATCACACTGAGTTGTGTTCTCAGGAGAGGTGGCTATTTAGTAGGGACGCCAGCCGAGCGTCATCACTCACATTATCTCAGGCAGCATTGTGTTTACAACCACATCGATAACATGGGACTTTGTCAATCTGATGTGCAGCAGCACCGTGTATTTTCTTTGTCTTTCCCCATCCTCCTTACTGGGTCAACCTTCCCTTCCTCTTCTTCAGACATTTATGAATCACTTCATTTAAATGGTGATCTTGGGTATTAATCTTTCAGTAGAATCAAATGGTGCAAACCTGGACAGTTTGGGCAATTCCACAGGGACTCCTTCACTCTCTAGAATTTAAAATTTGCTGCGGGGATGATTTTAATGAGCCATCTTCTCTAGGCTAGTTTTATAATGGCATCATTCTTTATTTGCTTCCAGTACTTTTCGGAGAACAGGAGATAACATGCCGCAACAAGTGCATCTTTGGAGGGGGTGGAGTCAAGTGATCTGCCAAATGGCCCTTCCAAGAAGGACGTGTCCTCCACCAAGGAGGACCTTTTCTCCCCACCCAGTTCCCCCTCTGCCTCCCCTGCCCCCCACAGGCAAAGGTTGCTGGTTTGTTCTCAGTGACATGCCACGAAGACGAAACACAACAGTTTCGGGGGGCGTTTATGTTGGGTATGAAGAACAGGAGCTGGACTGACAATCAGGATGGTGTGATTTTGAGAGCTGAACTGCAGTCGGCATAATCTGGTGAGGCCCCTGCTTGTGGAGGGAAACCACAAGAACTCTGGAGTCCTCCACAGCCCTGCTCCATCAGGGAATCAACCTTCTCTCCACCTTGGCTGCATAGCCAGAAGCGTAGCTTCTAGATCGAGAGAGGTATTACTGCCACTGTGTATGACTCTAGCACATCCACAACTGGAGTATTGTGCTCAGTTCTGGGCCCTTCGTTACAGGAAGGGTACAGCCAGGTTGGAATCAGAGCAGCATTGGATCACAAGATGGTGGCCAGATTGCAGGGAAAGCTGTATGAGGTGAGACTGAGGGAACTGGGTCTTTTCAGTCTGGAGAAGAGGAGATTCTGAGGGGATCTGTTGGTGACATACAGGTATGTGAGGGGATGTCACACGGAGATGGGTAAAGACCTGTTCTTCCCTGCAGAAGACAGCAGGATGTGCTCTAACAGAGCCAAGTCCAGGGAACCAAAGTTCAATTTGGATGTCAGGAAGTACTTCCTGACAGTTAGGACCCCTAGGGTATGGAATGGGCTTCCATGGGAGGTGGTTGAGGCCCCATCAGTGAGGGCGTTCAAGGATAGGCTGAACATGCATCTGGTAGGCATGTCATGAGCAGAGCTGGCTGGAGCCAGGGGTCAGTCTAGATGGCCCAGGAGACCCCTTCTGACTCACTCTGTTCCAAAGTTTCTATGGCCCACATCTCTCGCTGCTGCTCCTCCTCACCCACTTTCCTATCAGTGCACTTGCCTGCTCATGTGAAGGGCAGAAAGCAAGGAGGTCACAGCATCTTTTGTGTGGGGGGCCCCGCCAGGTGATCAGGGGGGCTAAATCCAGCAGTGGGCAGGGCAGGGGCAGAGCCAAAACATAGAAACAGAAATGAGTGAGTCAGAAGGGGTCTCCTGGGCCCCTGGGTCTGACTCCCAGCTCCAGCCGGCTCCACTCACGACATGCCTGCCACATGCATGTCTAGCCGTGAACACCCTCACCGATGGGGCCTCAACCACCTGCCGTGGAAGCCCACTCCACGCCCTCGGGGTTCTAACCAAGTGCTTCCTGGCATCCACCCCAAACCTTGGCTCCCTGAGCTTGGCTCTGTTGGAGCGCAGCCTGCCCTCCACTGCAGGGGAAGATGCTCAGGGTGCGCTGCTCCCAGCGTTGTGGCACAGCACTCTGGAATCCAGCCCTCTTTGGGAGTGGGCTGAGCCAAGAGCAAGTCTGCGGATACTCACGGAATGAAGGCTGCCTAACCGGCAAGCTCCTTCCACAGCACGTGCATCGCAAGCAAAGCTGGCAAGCGACATGCACCGATGAGGGGTGCCCCTCGCATCAAGCCCACACGGGCTGCCTTCCTGGCTCAGTGCACAAACACTCAAGCCACTTGCCAGGAAACTGGGCTCCAGACTCTGAGGAAGTGGCTCCGAGTCCAGGAAGCCAAGCCAGGGAAGCCAACAGATTCTCACCCGCAAGAAGAATTCCTGGCGCATCCCTAGCTACTTCTCTCTCTTTGTCTCTCTTGGCCTCCACCTTTCACCTTTCTGCTTGGACCCCCTCTTTCTCTCTCTCCTGGCCCTCCTTTTCCCTGCCCAGTGGGACTGTGGAGAAGCAGCGGCTGTTCTTGCCTGACGTCTGAACTCTTTGCAGGCAGAGGAGTCCTGGAGCCATGCAGCAAGTTCTCTGCATTGAGGCTGCACACCGCTGGCTGCCCCAGGACCCCTGGCTGCCTCTCCTCTTCTTCACTGCACCGGATGCTCCCCACCGAATGATTCCCACACCTTCCACTGCCACTGGAACTGCCAATCACCCCCTTTGGGGCCATTTCCCCCAAAATATGGGTTAAGCCAAAGAGCCGGTCTCTCCCTGGCTTTCCAGGGGGTGCACGATGGATCTCAGAGAAAGTAGTTCAGTGCACCAGGAGAGAACGGCTCAAGCAGCAGTCCTCGGTATGTGAACCGCAGGGCTATTGGCATGCCCTTTTACCATGCACAAAATGCTAGGAGTATACCTCTGTAATAGTTAAATGGGCCATATTAGAGAAATAGAATTCCCAGTGGAACACACGGAAGCCAAAATAGCTTCAGGAACGTGCGAGTTTAAGGCTCATCAGCATTTTGTGAGACTCAAACTTAAAAGGCACCTCCCTGTCACTGAGTCCAGCTGAATGCTGACAACTCCAACTGCTTCCAGAAGGAAATCGAGAATCATTTCCCCCTAAAATGCAAAGTGTTTCTAGCTTTGTGATGCAAAGTGGCTGCAAGTTTGCTAAGTTTTTAGCAATGCGGTCCAGGTAGCACGGAGCCACTGCAGCTGTTCCTCCAGCACTGTAAGTATTGGAAGGAACCAGGGCAGCTCGTTATCCTTGCAAGCCCTGTGTCCACCCTGGTTCCCGGACCGCAATCCAGTCCAGGCACTCAGGACCCTTCAAATCCAGAGGCAGCTTATGCATGGTAGGAGGAGAGGGGAGGTCAAGGTTGCCTTGGCACTCTTTCTGCACTGCAAGAGATGCCGAGAGCTGCTTTGATGTCGAGCCTTGGAGGGCAAGGAAAGGAGGCCGAGGTCCCTTCCTTTCTCCTGCCTTGGAAGGCCCCCTCCACTCCATCTCCAAGATCTTTCTTGTGACCTCAGAGACAGGTTTCCGCACCAGGGAAGACTCCACCACCAAGGGAGATGCTGTGAGTAGTAGCTCATGAAGGCACAGCGAACTATGGGTTGCCCATTCTCGCTCTGCTGGTCCATAACGCCACCAGCAATCTTTTGCCCCAAATGCTTCTCTGGATTTCTCATCATGCTTTCGCCTACTTGCTGGCTGTCATCTCTGCAGTCAGAAAGGATCAAAGAGGATGTGGGGTGGTTTGTCCGTCCCTCAGTGTCATAGAGCCAAGACCTTGAAACCTAGATGTCTGAAACCTGGTATGCATACCAAGGGGACCTTGGGGTTATTGTTCTTTCTACTGGATTAATTACTTTTCATCCATTACGGTTATCCATACTTTTAATTGATTTAGAAGTGTTCCTGTGCTGGAAGTAAGGGTAGTCTTCAGTAACCAGCAGATACCTTTGTTGCCCAAAGTTTGAAGCCAGGAGATCTGGGTTCTAGTCCCCACTCAACCGTGAGCTGACATCTCTGGGCCAGTCACACCCTCTCGGCTCAACCTACCTCACAGGGTGGTTGTTGTGAGGATAAGAATGACGGTTAACAGTCGCTTTTTAAAAAAATCTTAATTATTTATATTATCTCTCTCTTTGAATGTGTTTTATTTTTAACTCTGATTGTATTTTATTACTATTGATTGTATTTATTATTACTATTTATTTATTATGTCTATTGTATTATTGATTGTTTTTATTATTGCTGTGGATTTTAATGCTTGTAAGCCGCCCTGAGACCATGGATGGACGGATGGATAAATGAGAAGAGAACTATGTAAGCCACCTTGAGTTCCTTGGAAGGAAAAAAGGTGGGATATAAATATGATAAATACTCAGGTGGGCCATCATGTTCTCTACAGACAGTCAATGCATCCTTCTCCAAGGGCTGCATAAATTTGCTTGAAGATGTTGCTGTATCAACTCCAGTTTAACACGTATCAAAGAGAATCTTGCTGGTGTGACCCTCTTGAGGCTTCCAAAGCCACCAGTTGAAAGATGATGCTTGAACACACTAATGGAGAGACAGAAGGTCACCATTCCCTCCACCCCTCCCAGGCACGTGAGCTCTCCTTGCAAGAACCGTGGGGCGGAGGTATTGGGGAGAGCACCTCTGAGCCTCTGATGCTGAGGAGAAGAAAATATGACACTATTTATCAGGGCTGCTGGTGCTATAGCAATAAAATGAAATTAGATCTCGGCATACGTGGGCATTACTTGAGCTATAGGCAGACCTGCTGACCTTCACTAGAATGATTAGCATGCTGCGCCAGCGGCTTGCCTTCCATGCGCAACGGCTGTCTCTCATTTCGGAGGTGAGAACAGAAGAGGTTTCACTTCCTCCAGTTGAAAATAGACGATATTATTGCTTTTTATTTCCTCTTTAAAAAAAAAAAAAAAAAGCAGAAGAGGGAGAAATACTGACTGGTGTGGAGTTCATTGTTTAATTTACGTAATACATTCATAGTCTGACTGTTCCCCAAGAAACCCAAAGCAGCATGCAAGAATTCCTCTTTATTTTGTTTATACAACAGCCTTATGAGTACGGATGTATGAGGCATCTGCTTTCAGGGTGGGGATCCATTAGATGCCCTCAGCTTGGCTCCCCAGTCTCCACCCTGCTCTCTGTCTAATCTGGCACCAAGTGTGTGAAGGCTTCACTCGTAGGCACCTTCCAGGAGCGAGTCCACAAGAACACACAAGTCTCACCTCTCTTCTGCACTGTGGAAAAACATGTCTGGTGGAAAAACCAGAGTTCTGCTGGACTCCCTTCCCAAGCCAAGGCCAAGCATGAGAAGTCCAATGAAAAGGAGAGGCATGTGTTATGCAAGTTAGATGTTTTACTCATAGTTGCTCCTGGGCTTTTTAGATGATGATCCTCTAGTATCAATTCTGTTTTTGTTTTTGGTTTTTTTGGGTTTTGGAGCACTTTCCTTTCATTTATTTATTATGACTGGGAAAATGAGGCTCTTTTTTCTGGAGTGCTTAAGGTATTCTGTGGCTAGAGCACAGCTCCACCTAGAGGTTATGTCATGGAACTGCACGACAGTTTTTGTGCAGAGCTCAGATCTCAGTGCTGCCACAAAACCCAAAGTTCGAACAGCAGTTAACAGCATTGTGCAGAAAAGCTTCTGTGGAGCCCTAGATGACCTGGTTTCAGGCTATCTTGCTGGCTGGGTCCTTATGTATACTTAGTCAATCCCTCAGATGTGAAGAAGCTGCATTCGTCCTTCGATGGCTGCATTCGTCTGTCGATGGCCAGGTCGCAGTGCATCAACAGTGGAGGTGGCTACCCTTTGGAACACGCTCCCATGAGTGAGCCAAGAGAAGCAGAGATCATGGCAGGTTCTAAACACCTCTTATTTATTTATTTATTTATTTAGAATATTTATATGCCATCCTTTCACAGAGCCTCAGGACGGCTTACATAAATAAGAATAGTAGAATAAAACATAATACAAATAAATTCCAGATCCACCCTGGCTGCAGATTAAAACATACATAGCTAATATTAAAAGTTATTAAAATATTGTTGAAATAAAAAAGTCTTAGCCTGGCGCCGAAAAACGAATAACAACGGCACCAGGCAGACCTCTCCAGGGAGTGCGTTCCATAGGTGGGGCGCCACCGCAGAGAAAGCCCTCCTCCGGGTACTTTGCCTCCTAATGTCTTTCACGGAGGGTTCCCGGAGGAGGGCCTCTGCTGCCGATCTCAGGGGTGGGAGGGCAAATACGGAAGAAGGCGTTCCTTTAGGTATCCAGGTCCCAAGCCATTAAGGGCTTTATAGGTAATAGCCAGAGCCTGCCTATTCACAATGGCTTTCCCAAAACCACAAGGGGCCCCTGTCACCACTCAGTTTCATTGTTTGCTGTAAAGCCCTTAAAACTCCGATCCTATGGCCTCCCAACCTTATCTGGAAGGCCACTGAATTCTTCACAGTCTTAGCTCCAACATCCTATGATCTCAGAGCTGGGACTCCAGAGGCTGAATCCTGCCCATCCAAGCAGTGAGAAAGACCCGTGTTGGCTGCCCAGCTCACAACTGGACTTTGGAGGGGGAAAGGGGGGCACACGGGGGGAGGAAAGAGAAGAGGCTGCAGCCACAGAATTATCCTGGTCCCAACGGTGCCCCAGCCTTCTTCCCTCTCCCTCCCTGGAACTACCTCTGGGGCTGGGGAGGGGGGCAAAATGTCTGTCTAGAGAGAGCACATGGTGCCAGCTATGCCTCCACTCTTGCCCAGATGCTCCTGAGTGTGGAATTGGGGCCATTAGGATGTGCCCCAACTGCTGTTAACTGGTCTGGTTATCATTCCTCTTTTGTGTCACTGTTGTTATGCCACACTTGGATGTGAACCTCTGAGTGAATGCAATATGGCAAGTGGGGTAGAAATATAATAAATGAACAAACACACTAACCTAGGTCTCCCATTCAAAGTCCAGCATTCAAACCACTAGGCCATTCTGCCTGTGCCTTAATAAGGCAGCATGAAACACAGAAAGCTTAGCTAAGAAGCCAGGCCAGGCCAGCCTGACAGTCACTCAGTCTACTGAGGATTCTGTTCCTCTGGTGGCAAACCAGCTGCCAACAGGATCTCACTTGCAAAAGCTCCTGAGCCTCTGGTGTGTGTAGGCATGCCATCGCTGGAACCAGAAGTGGCACATAGCCAGCAAGGCCCGCAGCCACTGGTGTCCTTTTTCCTCCTCCCCAAATGTGTCCAATCCCCTTTTAAAACCATCCAGACTGGTGGCCATCACTCCTTCCCCTAGCAGTGAAGGCAATAGTGCAACTATGCGTTATGGAATCTTCCACCAACCAGCTTCATGGGTTGATCCTGAGTTCTAGTATGATCAAGGAGGGAGAGCAGAGTTTCCTTCTGTATAGCATGAAAGCATCACATGGATGCAGCTTCCTCAATTAGGGATAATGCAAAATAGATGGAGTTCTGTGTTAAAAATGAGGGTGACACACACAAGCCACGTTCAGACATCACTTTAAGCCAGGAGTGTGGGCAAGAGGACAGCCTGGAAGGAATTCTCTCGGAGGGAGAGCAATGGGAAATTTAGCAGGAAACCGCAAGCGAATGCCAATTTCAAGGCCTCCATGGACTGTATCCAGGTGGGCCTTTGAGCACACAGGTGCTACTGGCAAATGGCACCCGACATTCGTGCAGCAGGTGGGTCCTCCAGGAACTGGAGAGAAGCAGCAAGGAACGTGTTGCTGGAATGACACCCACCAGCAGGGCTCGCGTAAGGGAGTTCTGCCAACCTGTCCCAATCCGGAAAGGAGTCTTTCCGCTCATTTGGGAGCTTCCTAAAGGGAGCAATAAACTTTCAATGCACAGGCAGTGAGTGCTGTTTATGGAATGGAATCTGTGGCCCACTTGCAGAACAGTTGCTTGGATAGTGCCCAATATTTCCCATTCTTGCACTTCTGTAACCGTTCCAGAATAGGGAGGGGAGAAGTTAATGTGGCTCCTGTTCGAATGTTTTGCCCTTCTACAAATTTTGTGCTATTACCCTGTGATCAAAAATGCATAGTTAGTGAAAATGCATACAGAATCGGGGGAATCTGTGTTCAAAAAGGCATAAAGTAGGGCAAATAGCTTGCAAAACAGTCCTATGTTAAGGAAAATTGTGTACAAAAACTCATTTTTACATATACTACTCATTTTTGTAGCTATAAAAGTGTGCATGCAAATGTGCACAGAAAAGGCATTCACAAATTGAAACAGCAACAAGGTGGAACCAGCTCCTGCTTGGAGAAGTGCAAACCTGAGAAAGGATAATAGAAACGAGGCATCCAGCCTTACTGAAGTCACCCTCTCTGGGGTCTGACCTGTTCCTGGTTGGTTCTGGCACAGCTGATGAGTGCTCTTCCATTTGTATCTGAAGCTGGCTTCATAGGCTGAAGGGTTTCAGAGGTTAAAATGTGTTTAGTAAAAACATCTTTAAATGTATACATTTATAAACTGAATGCATGATTGCGGCTCATTTGCTGTGAATCAGACATAGTCAATCGGAGCAAGACATTTCCGTCTTCAAGCTTACTGTTTAAAATGGCACAGCACAAAAGGAAAAGGCGATGGGGAAGGAAGAGGGGGGGAAGCACTCTTAGAGCCAGGCCTCGCTTCCATCTCCCAGCCTGCTAGTCATTGCCTCTGGGGATGCCTGCACTGCTCCTCTATTGCACCGGCCCAGACAGACCTGTGCTAGCCAAGCATGGGAACAGATTTACTCCGAAACAACTGTGTTTTGGGGAAGCACGCTAACGGTCAGAGCTTTAAAATGAAATTGTAGACGTCTCATGAAAATTCTCAGTGGCTGTATCTGAGGAGCTTAGCTTCAGGGTGTCTACTTTGTACAATCACAAAGACAGTTGTGGGGAAGAAAGCTGCCAATTTTCCAAGTGGCTACGGAGAATTTCTCCAGAAAAATAGATTTCCCAAAGCCTTTTCATGGAACTCTCTTTGGCTTATCTGTTAATCAGTGTTGTTGTTGTTGTTAGTCGCGAAGTCGAGTCCGACCCATCGCGACCCCATGCACAACATTCCTCCAGGCTCTCCTGTCCTCCACCATCCCCAGGAGTCCACTCAAGCTCACACCAACTGCTTCAGTGACTCCATCCAGCCACCTCATCCTCTGCCGTCCCCTTCTTCTTTTGCCATCTATTGTTCCCAGCATTAGACTCTTCTCTAGGGAGTCCTTCCTTCTCATTAGGTGGCCAAAGTATTTCAGTTTCATCTTCACTATCTGGCCTTCTAAAGAGCAGTCAGGGTTGATCTCCTCTAGGACTGACCGGTTTGATCGCCTTGCGGTCCAAGGGACTCGCAGGAGTCTCCTCCAGCACCACAACTCAAAGGCCTCAATCCTTTTGCACTCAGCCTTCCTTATTGTCCAGCTTTCACAGCCATACATTGCAACTGGGAAAACCATAGCCTTGACTATACGCACTTTTGTTGGCAGAGTGATGTCTCTGCTTTTTAGTATGCTATCTAGATTTGCCATATCATGCTGGAAATTCTGGAATCTCACACCTGAAGAGCAGCAAAGGTGACAAGTGTTTTCGGGAAGCTACTGAACTTCGGGGCAGGGTGGGGGTGAGAATCAAAGCACTTCCTAACACGTATCGTTTGTAAGAACAAACAGCAGATGCGAAGTGCTGCCCATCTATCCTTTCCCCTGCAATCAGTGGCCAATTACACAGGTCATTTTGGAAGAAGCGATTGCACTTCTTCGGCTTATCCACGTTTTGGTTTTTCTAAGTGGCCATAACTAGGTATTTTGTTTCCTGTTTTAATGGGGAGCATGTAGATCATTCAGTAATGCAAAATCGCATTCTCTGTACTTGCTTCAGGCATCCTTTTTTTGGATATGAAAAATGCTTTTCTGCCTGCCTCACTAATTAGCATTTTTACTGATATGTAGCAAAACCATTAAATCCCCATTATGCTGGCTCCGTGTACATGAATTTGCCTTTTTAAACGACCTCTTGCCCAGCTCAGCACTTGCTCTTCCTGCCGGCCTGAGCGTGGCCTGGCTCCTTCCCTGAGCCAGAAAGCCCTTTTGCAAGCGAGGTGCCCATCCTGCCATTTACATTCCAGGTCCTCCCTCTGGCCCCGTTAAGCGCCCCTCCTTTTATTTGGCATTGGGCACCCTGAGGTTGGCATGGAGGGTAGAAATGGTCAGGCACCTGCCAGGGGCCCAGTCTTCACTGGGGCCCACAAGCAAGAGCTCCTCTTTCACCCTGGCAGCCTGCTTGCTCACCTGCCTCTTGCTTTGGCCCAGCCAATGGTGGAGGTAAGAAGGAGGAGCTGGAGATGCCGCCGCCTGCTCATTCATGCAGAAGCAGTGAATAAGGAAGAGAAGGAGCAGCAGCAGCTGGTGACAATGGCAGTGAGAAGCATAGAAACAGAGCGAGTCAGAAGGGGTCTCCCGGGCCATCTAGTCTGACCCCAGCTCCAGCCGACTCCACTCATGACATGCCTACCATGTGCATGCCCACCCTATCCTTGAACACCCTCACCGATAGGGCTTCAACAACCTCCAGTGGAAGCCCATTCCAGACCCTCGGGAAGTGCTTCCTGGCATCCAAATGGAACCTTGACTCCCTGAGCTTTGCTCCATTGGAGCGCGTCCTGCCCTCCTCCACAGAGGCAAACAGGTCTCAACCCACCTCTGCATGACACCCCCTCACGTACCTGTATGTACCCTCCGAGTCTCCTCTTCTCCAGGCTGAAAAAGACCCAGTTCCCTCAGTCTTGCCTCATATGGCTTTCCCTACAATCCAGCCACCATCCTTGCGGCCCTACGCTGGACCGATTCCAACCTGGCTATATCCATCCTGTAATGTGAAGCTCAGAACTGAACACCATACTCCAACTACGGGTGCCCGAGAGTCGTATAGAGTGGTAGTAATACCCCTCTTGATCTAGAAGCCACGCTTCTGGCTATGCAACCAAGGGTGGCGTTCGCCCTCTTGACCACCGCATCACACTGCTGACTCACGTTTAGACTGCAGTCAACCAGCACCCCAAGATCCCTTTCACAAGTGCTGCTCTCCAGCCACTTCTCCCCTAATCTGTACCTATGACACCCGTTCCGGTGCCCCAATCTGTACTTTGCACTTATGGGCACTGAATGCCACCCTGTTGTCCGCTGCCCACTTCCATAGTCTGTCCAGATCCTTCTGAATCCAGAGTACCTGCTCCTCAGTTGTGGCCTCTACCCCCATTTTAGTATCATCTGCTAATTTGATCAGCAGACTGGCCACCCCCTCTTCCAGGTCATTGATGAAAAGATTGAACAGGATCGGTCCCAGGACAGAGCCCTGGGGGCCCCCGCTCGTCACGCACCACCCTCCATTGATGGGAGACCTCAAGACCGGATTATTTGTCCACCACTGCAGAGTTTTTCTGCAAGAGTCTTTTACTGTGCTCTCATGACTCCTCACGCACATTTGTTATGGGCTCTTTCAAGGGAATCCGGATCCCCCAGTTCTGCTCCTGTTTTTTCAGAGCATTTTTCTGGTTATTTATAACAGGAAAAATGGATATTATTTCAAAATGAATAAAATAGCACTCTTTCTCCTTGTGTGTTTGAGAGCTCCACCTAGAGTTTATGTAGTGGAAATGCAGAAGAGGAAGCCTCCCAAAGATACACTGATTGACAGCCTTGTGTAGAAAGACCCTGTGCCGCACGTCCCTTGAAACTGGTTCAGAATCTGCAGCAGATGTAGAATTTAGCAGTTACGGGGCAGCCTGCCATAAGTGCATTTTCTCAGAGGAAAGCTTGGCTGCCCATACATGGGTAGGCCAGATTCATAAGGCCCCAAACAACTTGGGACCAGGCTACCTAAAGGAACACACCCTCCCTTTTCAAGCAGCCTACTCATTGCGATCTACGGATGGTCCACCCCCTTTCTCTTGTTGTGCCCTGGGATTCTCTTCTCCCTTCCATGCAACAGGCCACAACCTTGACAGTGTTTCCATGCCAGGTAAACATCCTTTGGTTGACCTACTTGCAAATTGCATTTGCAATTTTAATACTTCACTTAGAGGCCTTTTGTGTTTATTGTGGCTTTGTATTTTATTTGAACTCTTGTTTCTCTGATTTTTGTTTGTCGGCTCCTGACAACTTAGCAGTTCGAAAGCATGCAAATGTGAGTAGATAAATAGGTACCACTTCAGTGGGAAGGAACAGTGTTCTGTGCGTCTCGGTGTTTATTCATGCTAGCCAAATGAGCATGAAAACCGTCTGCGGACAAACGCTGGCTTCCTTGGCTAAGAAGCAGAGCTGAGTACCTTCCCCTAGAGTTGGATGTTGTTGTTGTTGTGAGTCGCGAAGTCGCATCCGACCCATTGCGACCCCATGGACAACATTCCTCCAGGCCTTCCTGTCCTCCACCATCCCCCGGAGTCCACTCAAGCTCACACCAACTGCCTCTGTGACTCCATCCAGCCACCTCATCCTCTGCCGTCCCCTTCTTCTTTTGCCATCTATTGTTCCCAGCATTAGGCTCTTCTCCAGGGAGTCCTTCCTTCTCATTAGGTGGCCAAAGTATTTGAGTTTCATCTTCACTATCTGGCCTTCTAAACAGCAGTCAGGGTTGATCTCCTCTAGGACTGACCGGTTTGATCGTCTTGCGGTCCAAGGGACTTGAATTGCGGTCCAAGGGAATTGAATTGAAATTGACTCGCAGGAGTCTTCTCCAGCACCACAACTCAAAGGCCTCAATCCTTTTGCGCTCGGCCTTCCTTATGGTCCAGCTTTCACAGCCATACATTGCAACTGGGAAAACCATAGCCTTGACTATACGCACTTTTGTTGGCAGGGTGATGTCTCTGCTTTTCAGTATGCTATCTAGATTTGCCATAGCTTTCCTCCCCAGAAGCAAGCGTCTTTTAATTTCTTGGCTGCAGTCCCCGTCTGCGGTGATCTTGGAGCCCAGGAAAATAAAATCTGTCACTACCTCCATTTCTTCCCCATCTATTTGCCAGGAAGTGAGAGGACCGGATGCCATGATCTTAGTTTTCTTAATGTTGAGTTTCAAGCCAACTTTTGCACTCTCCTCCTTCACCTGCATCAAGAGGCTCTTTAGTTCCCCTTCACTTTCTGCCATGAGAGTGGTATCATCTGCATATCTGAGGTTGTTGATATTTCTCCCAGCAATCTTGATTCCAACTGGTGATTCATCTAGCCCTGCCTTTCTCATGATGTGCTCTGCATATAAGTTAAATAGGCAGGGTGACAATATACAACCTTGCCGAACTCCTTTCTCAATTTTGAACCAATCAGTGGTTCCGTGTCCAGTTCTCACTGTTGCTTCTTGACCTGCATATAGGTTTCTCAAGAGACAAATAAGATGGTCTGGTACTCCCATCTCTTTAAGAACTTGCCACAATTTGTTGTGATCCACACAATCAAAGGCTTTAACATAGTCAATGAAGCAGAAGTAGATGTTTTTCTGGAACTCCCTAGCTTTCTCCATGATCCAGCGTATATTGGCAATTTGATCTCTAGTTCCTCTCCCTCTTCGAAATCCTGCCTGTACTTCTGGTAGTTCTCAGTCCACATACTGCTGGAGCCTAGTTTGTAGGATTTTGAGCATCACTTTGCTAGCATGTGAAATGAGTGCAATGGTGCGGTAGTTTGAACATTCTTTGGCATTGCCCTTCTTGGGGATCGGAATGTAAACTGACCTTTTCCAATCCTGTGGCCACTGCTGCATCGTCTTTCAGGATTTTGAATAGCTCAGCTGGAATGCTGTCACCTCCACTAGCTTTGTTGTTGCTCAGACTTCCTAAGGCCCATTTGACTTCACATTGCAGGATGTCTGGCTCAAGGTCAGTGACCACCCCATCGTGGTTATCAGGGATGTTAAGCTCTTTCTTGTATAGTTCTTCTGTGTAATCTTGCCACCTCTTCTTAATGTCTTCTGCCTCTGTTAGGTCCCTGCCATTTTGGTCCTTTATCATGCCCATCTTTGCATGAAACGTTCCCTTCATATCTCCAATTTTCTTGAAGAGATCTCTGGTCCTCCCTAGTCTATTGTTTTCTTCTATTTCTTTGCACTGTTCATTTAGGAAGGCATTCTTATCTCTTCTAGCTGTTCTCTGGAATTCTGCATTCAATTGGGTGTATCCTTCTCTTTCTCCCTTGCCTTTTGCTTCCCTTCTTTCCTCAGCTATTTGTAAAGCTTCCTCAGACAGCCATTTTGCTTTCTTGCATCTCTTTTTCTTTGGGATGGTTTTAGTTGCTGCCTCTTGTACAATGTTGCGAACTTCCATCCATAGTTCTTCAGGCACTCTGTCTAGCAGATCTATTTCCTTAAATCTATTTGTCACCTGTACTGTATATTCATCCGGGATATGATTTAGGTCATACCTGAGTGGCCTAGTGCTTTTCCCTACTTTCTTCAATTTAAGCCTAAATTTTGCAACCAGAAGCTCATGATCTGAGCCACAGTCAGCTCCTGGTCTTGTTTTTACTGACTGTATAGAGCTTCTCCATCTTTGGCTGCAGAGCACATAGTCAATCTGATTTCTGTGTTGACCGTCTGGTGATGTCCATGTGTAGAGTCATCTCTTGGGTTGTTGGAAAAGAATGTTTTCTATGACCATCGTATTCTCTTGACAAAATTCTACCAGCCTGTGCCCTTCTTCATTTTGTACTCCAAGGCCAAACTTGCCTGTTATTCCAGTTATCTTTTGGCTTCCTACTTTAGCATTCCAATCCCCCATGATGATAAGGACATCATTTTTGGGTGTTAATTCTAGACGGTGTTGTAGGCCTTCATTGAACCAGTCAACTTCAGCCTCTTTAGCACCAGTGGTTGGGGCATAGACTTGGACTACTGTGATGTTGAATGGTTTGCCTTGGATTCAAACTGAGATCATTCTGTCATTTTGGAGATTGTATCCCAGTACTGCTTTTCCTACTCTTTTATTGATTATGAAGGCTACTCCATTTCTTCTGAGGGATTCTTGCCTGCAGTAGTATACCTGATGGTCATCTGAACTAAGTTCACCCATTCCTGTCCATTTTATTTTTTTTTAATTAAGTTTTATTGGAATTTATAATCCAAAAAAAAAAAAACCTAAAAACCAAAAACAACATCCATCATCAAAAATATCGGGCCTGCTGGGTCAGCCCCCACACCCTTCTTTTTCCATTCATGTTAACTTAGAAACATATTTAAAACTATTTGAAGTCCCATTTCTCTAGCCAATAATAAAGAGTCCCAAGTTTGATAGAAGTCAGTATCTTCCTTCTCCTTCAATGATAAAGTCAATCTATCCATTTCTGCACAGTCCAGGATCTCTTTTAGAATCAGTTCATTGGTGGGTAGTTCATCACTTTTCCAGTGTTGAGCGAATGCAATCCTCGCCGCAGTGATTACATGTAAAATCAAATATATTTCTTGTTTACTAATGTCCTCCGGTATAATGCCTAATAAAAAAAACTTCAGGTTTAAAAGCTAAAGGTTTTTGTAACATTTCCTCAACCCATTTATGTATTTTAATCCAATACTTTTTCATGTTATCGCAAGACCACTACATATGATAGAAAGTACCCAATTTATGTTTACATTTCCAACATCCATTTGACATATTTGGAAACATCTTAGCTACCATTCCTGTCCATTTTAGTTCACTGATTCCTAAGATGTCAGTGTTCAGTCTTGTCATCTCTTGTTTGACCACATCCAGCTTGCCTTGATTCATGGATCTTACATTCCAGGTTCCTATGGAGTATAGATCTTTGCAGCATCGGACTTTCCTTTCACCACCAGATACATCGCAACTGAGTGTCCTTTCGGCTTTGACCCAGTTGCTTCATTCTTTCTGAAGCTAATAGTACTAGCCCTCCGCTCTTCCCCAGTAGCATATTGGATACCTTCCAACCTGAGGGGCTCATCTTCCAGCATCATATCTTTTTGCCTTTTGGTACTGTCCATGGAGTTTTCATGGCAAAGATACTGGAGTGGGTTGCCATTTCCTTCTCCAGTGGATCACATTTTGTCAGAGCTCTCTGCTATGACCTGTCCGTCTTGGATGACCTTGCACGGCATAGCTCATAGATTCATTGAGCTACGCAAGCCCCTTTGCCACGACAAGGCAATGGTCCATGAAGGAGTTGAAAAATATACCTGTACCTATATTTTAATAGGTACCGATGATGAATCAAACCATAGGGCATTGAGCTTAATATTGCCTGCACTGATTGGCAGCAGTTGTCCACCACTGCAGAGAGGAACGTTTCCTGGAGAAGCTGGGGACAGCAGCGATCTGCTTCTGAACACCAAGGCTTTGGTCAACCTCAAAGTTTTGACCCTTCCCCTATTTGAAATCCAAGGCCTTGCTCTGAGCCCACATGGTCTGCAGTTCTCCTGCAAGCAGCAGAAGCTGTGCAGAAGTGCCCATCCCACCACAGCTTGGATCACTTCCTTCCGGTGAGTATCTCTAAACATGAAAATCCAGAATGAATGCAGAGTCGGTCTTAGGAAGTTTAAAGCAGTCCAACTAATAAGAAGTTTCTGCCTATTTATACATGCATCAGTATGCCTCTCAAGTGCAAATGGAAGGGATATATTTAGCTTTCGGTCGGGAGTCATGGAATCAGCATCAAATGCAAGGAAACTGGCAGGAGAATTCTTATATTTCTTATGCTAAATGCAGAAAGAAGTAGGCAAACAGTTCTGAAACCCCAAAGCGCCCCTTGCTCTTTAGTGAAGTGTCTTCATTTGGAGATCCTGGGGGACAAGCAACCATTCAGAAAGAGGAGCACTTCCCCACCCATCGCTTTTACTTCATGGTGCTGTTTCGCCCCTTTCTGCCATGGCATTGAGCATCTAGATTGGGAGAGGCATTACTGCCACTCTATACAACTCTGGTGCACCCACAGCTGGAGTACTGTGTTCAGTTCTGGGCTCCACATTACAAGAGGGATATAACAAGGTTGGACTCAGTGCAGCAAAGGACCACGAGGATGGTGGCTGGTTTGCAGGGTAAGCCATATGAGGAGCGGTTGAGGGAACTGGTTCTTTTCAGCTTGGAGAAGAGGGGACTCAGAGGAGACTTGTTAGCAACATATAGGTACATAGGGGGGTGTCACGTCGAGGTGGATCATGACCTTCTTGCCCCTGCAGATGAGGACCAGACGTGTTCCAATGGATTCAGGGTAGATGCCAGGAAGTACTTCCTGACAATTAGGACCCCTAGGGCATGGCATGGGCTTCCACGGTGGAACCAGCTGAAGCTGGGGGTCAGTCTAGGTGGCCGAAGAGGCCCCTTCTGACTCGATCTGTTTCTCCATTCCTAAGTTTCTACCTCCTTTGTTTAAAGTAGAAGAGCATTCCAGCCACCAAGCATGATTTTTCAAATTTCCTCATTCCTCAAAATCCACTCAGTCCAACATGACCAGGTCACTCCTTGGTCTCCCTGCCTTTAAAGCAATGCATGTGTTTGCATCTCTTCAGCCTAGACTGGATTTAAAGGCTTATTTCTTCTGGAAAATAATCAGGCTTTGTGCTTTTCAGAGAAGCAGTTTATCACCCTGACTGGCACGTTCGGGTTGAAATGACAAAACCGGGGAGGCAGCTGCCTTTGGGTTGAACGGGCAGGTTTGTGCCGGCGTGGCTGAAGTCCGAATGGGTTTCATCCTTCGCAGACTGGGAAGCTCCCAGCATTAAGGGCTGCTACCTGGTGCGACTCACGCTCTTAAAATACTTACAGGAAAATGCCTGGGAAAGGACAAGGGCAATCTGTCAAGCGCTTCTGGGGAGCCTCAACAGGTGACGTTTGTTTCTTGAAGTATGTCGAACGGGAGCTAAGCGGCCCCTGGTGAAAGAAACGAGCGTTTCTAAAATGTGCTGGGCAACAATAAAAGGTGCTTCATAGGCACCTGCCCCTCCCTCTCCACTGTTAGTTCTTTTTTTATACACCTGCCCATCACTTTGGCTTCATCCCTGATTTCCTCTGGGATTTCAACATGGCGAACTTCCACAGTTACTCCAAAGAAGGCCTTGGCCAATTACTAAAGCAACTTTCCATTTTTGATATGCGATCCACTGGCGGCAGCGATTGGCAATCTTTCGTTAATGTACACACACGCGCACACAAGAATCAGAACAAACCTCATGCATCGACTCTCCTTGAGAATTGCAGAGAGCAAAGAATGCCTCTGAGGATTCCTAAAGAACTGGGGATATTCAAAGATAATGAAGATTTCTGCCAAATACTCCATATTAAACAAACATTGCTAAGATTTAGGAACCCATTTGTGTAACACGGGCAGGTGAAGTTTGTTTCTTGCAATACAAAGAACCAAAGCAAAGCAGTCCTGGATAACTAGTGTTTCCAAAACACATTAGACAAAAATAAAAAGCTTTTTTCTAGGCACCTGGGATTTTTGTCCCTCTCCATCTTTCATTAGTTTTTTTTCCAATTCACAATGCACAGTGCATTTTCAAACAGAAGCCTAGGTATTTCTTTTTATGGAATTCACATCCTGAAATTCTCTGGGTGACTTTGGGCTAGTCATGGGGGGAGAAACTTGCAAACTGCTTTGGTTTCCTTGATGAAAGTAGAGAAGTTGAGTATAAATGTAAAATAATAACAGCAATACTACTAATAATACATGGGTGAGTCTTCTCCAACTGATCAACGTGTGTTTGGGTGCATCTTTCAAAAGTATGTATTTATTCTTGAGCATTCTGCAAATGTGTGCGTGCTGTCAAACGCATTTTTGCGCCCCTGGCACAGACTGTAAACGAAGAAATGAATGGGCTTAGAGAAGAGTTTGCAACTATGGACAGCCTGGAAGGCGTGCACTGGGTAAAACTTGATCAAAAACTAACTGGAACAAATTGCTCATGCCTTCCTACTATAGCATCCTTGCATTCTTCTTGCATGAAAAATATCAGGGGATGGACATGTGGACATGGGGTAGACTGTCCACTGGATGTCCTGGAGTATTCTACAATGCCTCATGTTCACGGATGCTGCTTCTATTTTTTCCATTAAAACGTGTATTCTTCTCTAGAACAAAGTGGTGCATGATCGCAAGCAAGTGGGATTAGCATCAGAGCAGGAGAAGCAGAGAAGCAGATCTGTGGAATGGGCTCCCCGGAGAGGTCCACCTGGCGCCGTCATTATTTGTTTTCCGGTGCCAGGCTAAGACCTTTTTATTTAAAAAATATTTTAACAACGCTTAATATCTATAGGTTTTAATGTGCAGCCAGGGTGTTTCTGGATTTTAATTGTATTTTGTATCATGTTTATTTATTTATGTGAGCCATCCCGAGGCTATAAGCAATGGGACGGCATACAAAAACTCTAAATAAATAAATAAATTTTATTCCTATGGTCATGTGGGTGTTGTGATTTAAGTGAGTTTGAAACAAGAAGTGCCTAGGTGTGGGGTATTTCTTTCCATGTCCATCTGTCTGTGTCAGAGCTGGCAGGCACGTTTTGGTTTGTTGCTGTTTTTCCTCTAATGAATTGGGAACATAAATTATGGAATAGCAAGGGGGAAAGGGGGGGCACAGAAATGCTGCTTGTGTTCTTCAAATGGAAGTAATTTAATACGGAAATCTTTAAGGGAATGTGGGGTAGGGGGACATAAGTTCAGGGTCTAAAGTTACTTAACTGTACCAGAGATGCTGGCTGATTTTTGGAATGGAGTATCCTGGAAAAGGGCATGAAGAGATGGCTGGCATTCTGAGCTGGAACACTCCATGCTGCAACATTTGGTTGCAGGCACTATAATAATTAATAATCACAGGCCATCTTCAATTTCATTTTCCTGGCCAATGCCTGTTTGAGCAGGAGAAAATCCTCAGGGGGGTATAGAGAATAAGGAATCTACAATTCTGTCTACATGTAATCTGGAGGAAGCCCCATTGTGTACAGGTAGGCATACCTCACAGTAAGCCTGTGTGGGGCTGGTGTGCACATAAAATACATTCCACCCTGTTCAAAGAGCTGTGACTCCATAAACTGGAAAGGAGAGAGCCATTTAAATCTCATAACATGTTGCAAGAAGCAAATGATGCAACTTAGTAGTAACTTAGTTTCCAGGACTACCAGTTTTAATAGGAGTCTTAATTCACCTTGCCAGTATTTCCAATATGTGTGTGCACACCCACACACACACACATGAATGCACACATACACACACACGAAGTAATTTAATATGGAAATCTTTAAGGAAATGTGAGGTGCTGGGGACATAAGTATTTGGCAGAAGATCTTGTAGCCAGAAGATCAGTATTTGGCAAGCAGAGGTGTTGAAGTCCTGCCCCATCAAAATCAGTGGGGGTTTCGCTCCATACTTCAACAGGAGCAGGATTGCGACGGGTGTGTAAAGAGAATCTAGGTCAGGTTTGAAAGCACTTTGGAAAAGGATTAACCTGAGATGCTTAATATCCTAACAAGGGAAAGATCACTGCTTTGCTCTTGTTGAAACATCTTGTAGTTATTAATTTCCGGCACATCTATAGCCTGAGTGAATGAGAAAATGTAAGAAGTAAAAAAGAACTAGGTCACTCACAATACCATTGCAAATGATGGCTTTCTAGTGATAGAATTAAAGAAATTTGGAGGAGGGGAGCACCTCGGCCGTGCTGCACGCCCAGAGGTGACTTTGGCAGGAAACACTGCGGCAGCAAGATGTTCTCCGGAGAACAGAGAATGCTATTCAGTCAACTTTAAGCACTTTTCATCCATTTCAGGGGGGAAATATTATTGTGGAATCATCATCTGCTTAGTGTGTGTGTGTGTGTGTGTGAGTGTGTGTGTGAACAAGCAGAACTGTCCTCCAGTTAATTTTAGGACATTTGGGGGTTAAGTTTGGCAATGCCTGGGCTAATATGCTTCAGCCAAGTGTTCATTTGAGCAAGACACTACCTTCTTCCTTGGCTGGTGTTGAAGAAAGAAAGAGAACTAATTTTAGAAGATGAAAGAAAAAGGGAGGAGAGCAGGAAATAAGAGGAGGAGGAGTCAGGAAAGAAAAGGAGAGGAGGGAAACAAGTGAAGAAGTGACCTGATGGAAAGGAAGAGTTAGTGCTGCTAAAACTGATTGAAATTGCTGGTGCAAGTACAGTAAGACACTGGGACACAGTTTAGGTAGGTTGGAGGTCCTCTCTCTCATTCTCTCTGTCTCTCTCTCTCTCTCTCTCTCTCTCTCTCTGTATTTCAGGTCCTCTCTCCCTCTATTTCTCTTATTTTGTCTGTGACATTAACCCTTTTCTTTTGACTCAGTTTAGTGCAAAGAACAATACAATGTTGATGCAGACATGTGATGGATACCTAGCCCAGGAATTCACACTGCTTTCTATCACAGATCTTGATCCCATAAATATGGCCCAGACTTTTATTCATCCAATATCTTAATGTTAATAGATTTTAATTATTTTTTTTATTTCAGCTGTGGGTTATTTAGTTTTATTATTGTTTGGGGTATCTATTATATTTATATTTATGTTGTTGTATTTATTGATTTTGTTGTGAGCTGTCCAGAGACAAAAAGAGATTGGACAGGCTAGAAATATCCCAAATAAATAGTTAAAGTGTGTCACAATTTGTTGTTCTACACATCACACATGCCATATCAATTTCATAGACACTGTTCAAAGAGTCAGAAGACAGTGTGAGAGAAACTTTGAAGGTTGCTTGCAGTCTTCAGTTACTTTGCAATCTCTAGTTAAACAAATTTGTTTGTCTGTTTGTTTAAAACTTTTATATACCGTCCACAACCACGTGGTCTCAGGACAATCTTACAATAAAACAAAGTGAAGCACAGAATCCATTCCATACAATAAAACCCCACTTAAAATCACCATCTAAACCTTAAAATACTGGAACAATAAAAAGGTTTCTTAAATTGTGCACTTTGCAGGTGGGGGGGGGGTGTCTGAGTGATCCACGTGTATTCTTAATTCTCTGGCCACTTTTCATGCCCGGATCTTAGCAATTACATGTTGAGTAATAACACCAATATCCACTGACCTTTAGCAAGATTACAAACTGGTCCATAAAGCAGCTAATTGCCATGTAAAAATTCTGGACCCCATAGAAAGTTTGACTCGGTAAAAAAGGATTAGAATATAATAATTAGGAATAAATTTTCACAAGAGATTCAGTCACAGCAGGGCAGACTAAAAAAGTCTAATTTTATGGAGGAAGGGTGACCATTTATTAGATTGCTAGGGGGGAAGCTATTGAATTGACTAAGCCTTAAGCCTATAAAACAATGTATTTATACGACTTCTTACTCTATTTCAAAATAATGTTGGTTTTTCCTCTCTTCCCGTTGTTTTACCTATAGAGCTCTCTCTTTATTGGTTTATTCTATGTGATGAACAATGGGACTCGATTTTAGCCTATGATAGTATTCTCCATAAAGTGTAAAATCTTTTTAAGTATGTGAAACTCTAATTCGGAATCCAACAACCAAAGCAGAATTTGAACATCACCTCTCATCAAACAATGGTTTTCAATGAAGCACTAAATCCATTTCATATAATCTCTCTCTGTCTCTCCCTTTTGTGTGAGTAATTCTGTTATCTGGAGGAATCTGAATGCGAAAACTAAGGCTGCAATCCTATGTTCACTCACCCAGGAGCAAACCTCCTTGAACTCAATGGGACTTACCTGCACGTATACAAAGGATCGCCCTGTAACTCAGCACTGATGCCTGCCAGTCCAGTACCTCCATTGTAAGCAAGGCTGTAAAATGCACTTTTGCCAAGTGCTGAGATTCAATTGCAAATCTGTGACATTGCACGCACAGGCTTGCCTGCAGAAATCCAATCTGCTTCCCTCTGCCACGGCCTGTGGCTGGGCTCAGCCAGAAAGATCTGAATTTGGTGGCTCAGGAGAGGGAACGGATTCCATGCCATCCTCAAGGAGCTGGGGCACCTCCACATTTGCAACAGTGCCTGCTGCCTCAAGCGGAAAGTTGCGTGGGTGGAACAGCCCCTTGAAATCAAGCCTCGAACACAGAATGTGCATCTTACCTTTCATCCAATGCCACGCTTTCACTGGCAGCTCTTTGTCCAAGAGCCGAAGAAGCTGCCATCCTTTGGGTGCATCACAAGAGGGCAAGAGTCACTAGTACATTGCATGGTGACGAGTCCTGTGTTATTTCACATTCTTTTGTTTTGTTTAGTCGCAAAGTCGTGCCTGACCCATCGCGACCCCATGGACAACACTCCTCCAGGCCTTCCTGTCCTCCACCATCCCCCGGAGTCCACTTAAGCTCACACCAACTGCTTCAGTGACTCCATCTAGCCACCTCATCCTCTGCCGTCCCCTTCTTCTTTTGCCATCTATTGTTCCCTGCATTAGGCTCTTCTCCAGGGAGTCCTTCCTTCTCATTAGGTGGCCAAAGTATTTGAGTTTCATGTTTAGTATCTGGCCTTCTAAAGAGCAGTCGGGGTTGATCTCCTCTAGGACTGACCGGTTTGATCGCCTTGCAGTCCAAGGGACTCACCGGAGTCTCCTCCAGCACCCCAATTCAAAGGCCTCAATCCTTTGGTGCTCAGCCTTCCCTATGGTCCAACTTTCACAGCCATACATTGCAACTGGGAAAACCATAGCTTTGACTATATTTCACATTAAATTATAGCAATGCTTTATAAATTTGAACCTACACTTGTCCCTTAGCATGTGCACGTTTTTATCCAACCATGTGCCTGCTGTTGTCTTCCTTTTGGGTGGTACATCTCCTCTTCTCTGATTATTCATCATAAGAGGCCACTGCACTGAGAGGGGGTTTAAACCAAGGCCTGGTTTGCCACTCCACTCCACTCCACTCCACTCCACTCCACTCCACTCCACTGTCCCAGACCCATCAGCCTGTGCATTTTGTCCTTGTTCCAGGTGGACTGGGTTGTCCTTGTGCCCATATGGTGGCAACTCAGATCCAGCCAGAGAGAGAGTAGGAGGCCAGGGAGCTGTGTCAGTCCTTTGCTCCGCTTGCAGGAGATCCTGTGGAGGAACAGATCATGCTCTTGGGTAGCTCTGTCCTTTCAGTACCATACAGGCAAGATGGAGCTGTAAAAATCAAGACAGTGTTATGGATGGATGTGTCTGCATCTGGGGACACATGGCATCCCAAAAAGGCGGAGGTTTGCCCAGTTTTCCATGGTCCTCCATCATCTGCAGAGAAAGCAACCTGGATGTCATCTTTTTAATGGCAGAAACTTCTCTCTCTTTGCTGCTGCAGAATGCGAGATTCTCTTTATACATTCAGGTCACCAATGAAGAGAATTTTATTACCTGGTATATTGCTTGTGTTTGGTATAATTTGTTGTCCCCTGTTTTTCTTAAGGTGCTCAGAAACTCATGAGCTATAAATTATAATTTATTCTAATTACCACAGAACCCCCTGAGGAAATTAATCCACACAACATAGAGCCAAATCACAGCTGCAGACCTGTCTTTTGAAAGCTGAGAGATTCGGGCAGATAAAAAAACTCAGGAATGGCGTCTCTTCACACCTCCCCTGGCAACTGTTTATGCTCCTCCAGAGAGGCCTGCCTCACACTGAGAATTATTGGATCAAGGCCGGATTAATCATTAAGCTAAGTACACTACAGGGTAGAGTCCCAACTAACTCCCCCCTCACCCATTTATGGTGTAATTATCTGAACATGTCTGCTATATCCCTTTTCCTTCCAGGCATATCCTGAACTACATTCCAACAGGAATGTACAGAAAACCCTCAGCTCCATGCTGCCTGTACTTAGTGGAAGATATGGAGAAAGACTCTTTTTCTCGGATAGGAGCGTTTCAAAAAGAAATACCAAGAGACAAGAGTGAGGCTGGGTGAGGTGGTCCTACATGATGCCAGATGGAATCACATGGGGAAAGTGGACCAGTTTCCTGGAGCTTAGATCCTAAGATGATGGAGGTTCTACTTGGTCACTAAGGTGGAACATCTCAATGGTTTGGGGCAGAGCTTAGTTGAACCTGGTGAGGAAAGGTGTTTGGATGTTTGGGAAAGACTCTGGGAGTTGAAGGGCATGATGGACTGGGAGACAAAAGGATTAGTAAACATTTTCATCAAGCCAAGCAGAAACTAGTCCATCACCTTACTTCTGGCCACTCGCCTTGAAGTTCTATTTCTTTCCCTGAAGAATCTAAAAATGGGGTTGAGATCCTGAAATGCCGGACCAATCTCAGGGAAGCCTAAACGCAGGTTCAGATGGGCCATAATATTGTTCAGCAGAACTTTCAAGCTGGATCTGCAATGCACTAGAACTCATGAGGTCCAAGCCCCCATGTCATGGAGGGGATATCATGCCCAACCCGGACCCATCAGCCTATAGGTGTAGTTTAAGGGTCTCTTTCATTTCACAATTAGTTAGAACCACATTTGCCACTTTAATGCATATCCCATATTTCCCTCTTGGAGAGATCTCTTTGCAATCCCTTTCTTTTTTAACTCCCTTAAAGGAGGCAGTGCTGTTAGCAAAAATCTTTTGTATTACAACAGGAATCAATGGATTTTTTTGTTCCCCAGCTTCTGTGAAGAATGGAACTATGCTCAGAGAGACCAGCAAAGTCTGAGAAGGAGGGCAGATGACTTCATCCCTGCTACTCAAACTGTCCCAGTGCTTCAACCCAATGGAGCCCTGGCTCCACTACACCACTGATGGTCCCCACATATCTCCTGCTGGCCAGTTATTAAGCAGCTGAGCAGAACCAAGGAGATGAGGTGACAAACGCCTTGCTGAGTGGAAGTAATTGCCTCTCTGTCCTGCTGCTCTTGCTGAGCACGCGACTCGGGCTTCCATAAGAACCCTTCGACCCCAGCACATACTGAACAAAAAGTACCATGAGTCATAAAAGAAATGTGTCTTCTTAATGAAGGTGTAATGAACTGAACATAACTTTACTGAATGAGCCATGAAATAAATGAGGTCTTTAATTATGAAACTGAATGTAATTACGAAACAAAAAGGATTTCTTTGCACACCTTTAAGGGTATTTCAACACAGCATTTTTCCTTATGATCATTTTACCAGTAGGGAAGCAGAGAGAGATTCTATTTCCATTGCATCTGCCTACTAGTTGCCTCTCTGCATCAAAAATGCAAAGAAAATGGGGAAATGGCAGGATGTCCTCCCTCTGCCATTGAGGTACCTTTTGCTTTGCGACGTAAAGGCATTAATTTCCTCCCCATGAAGCTGTATTGCTGTGACGCTGCAGCTCAGGACACAATTAAATCTCAGGCAGAAGAGGCGGCTGAAACAAGTGGCTGCAGAAAGCAGGTGTCCACGGAAGGCAGCAGCCACTGCATAGGCAAGAGGAGGCTGCAGATGGCAAAGGAGGCAGGTAGGAAGGCCACCCAGGGCCACCTTCCGTGGAGATCATGCATGGACAGATTTGGATCAGGAGCAATGAGTAGTCAGGCACAAAGCGAGGCTCGTGTGCAGTGCTTTGTGTGTGACTCTGGAAGGGCACAGGGCATGGTGGGAAAGAAACTTAGACTGTGCTGTCATCACAATACCTTTGGACAACAGACACCTGGCCAACCATATGCTGGTTCTGGAGATGTTAGCCTGTAATGACAAATATTGAGTCCTGTGGCACCGCCATGACAAAAAACTTCAGATTATGGCTCCTGTGGTGCCTGACAAATCTTCCTGCTCCCTGAGGGCTGTGGCTGATGGGATCTGAATTTCAAAATAACTGGAAGACAGCAGTTGGGGAAAGTCAGGTTCAAGACGAACAGCTGAGCTCAGTTTTGTGCCTGGCCATCTGATGACATGGACAGTGTCCCTTGAGAACTTATGTCATAATAAACAGGTTCATCATCAAGCTAGGTTCTCTCACCCTTCACCCACTGAATGTTGGGGATCTCAGCTCCCTTCAGGCCCGGGCAGCATGGCAGTGGGGAAGAATTATGGAGGTCATTGTGTGAAACATCTGGAGGACATTGGCGGGTGGGGAAAGCTGGGTGACGCTACCATCTCAAAAAGGAGATTCTAGCACTAGGAAAAGCAGCTGAAGCCCTCAGGGAGGTAGACCTCCTCGCCTAGGAAGGAAGTCAGAAGCATCTGGGCCTTTTTCTTTCAGAAAACTGACAATGATTGAGAAGGGGAGGGAGAATGGTTTGACAAGGGTTTTTAAAACTGCACATGGTATGAGATCACACGGAAAAGATCTCAAGGTCTCTCTCTTTGGGGACCAAATAACTGGGGCTGTTCATGGTAAAGAGGAGGACTTGTCTTAGAGCAGTAGTTGATACCCTCACCAGTAGATGTAATGGCCAAGGAGGATGGGAGTTGTTGTCCAGATATATCTAGAGAACCATAAGATGTCCTCCTCTGTGTTAAGAGTATTCTGAAGACAACAGACTCAAACAACCAATCAGCTTTGGTCATGGGGGCTAACCAGTCTGTAATACCACCTGGGAGCAAGATTAATACAAAGGGCATTCCATTAAAAAGGACAGGAATGGCCACTGCTTTACCTGTTGAGGCTTCTTCAGGACATGTTGCCAGGTGAAACATCTACTGAAGCCAACACACTGATCAACACACTGAAGAGGCCTTTAGTGGTATTTGAAGCAGCCCACTTCAAACAAGCCCAAACTGAACATCTACCCCATGGATTTTCCACCATTGTGCCAGAGACAAGAGGGCCCAGGGACAGGAGGACCATTCCTGCTCCCTCAAACTAGCCTATTTTTCTATCTAACCTGGTCGACTCAAATTGTATTGTTTTTATATTGTGTTTATTTATTATTGTGAGCCACCCTGAGGCTTCGACGAATGGGGTGGCATAGAAGCTTCATAAATAAATAAATAAATAAATAAATAAATAAATAAATAACCAACCAGGTGTCTCTGTGATTCACCTCACCTAGAAAGAAAACAGCCACTCTATGGGCGCAGACCAGTCAGCAGCAGGTGACTCTTTGGGACTTCAAGGCTTGATTTATGTGGCCTGTGGTCCCTGAAATGTCCTTCAAGCCAAATAGCACAAGGTGGCACCACAAAATATATGTTTATTGCTCTCAAACGCTATCAAAGAATAACAACACTTTGCAATGATGAAACAAGCAAAGCACTTTGCTACGGACAGTGCAATCAGGATGATTAGAAGCGTAATGGAAATAGTGGCTGGCATAGTAAGGTTAAAGTTTTATTGCTCACAACCAAGAAAACAGTCATCAATAAGATCTTACACTGCCCATCTGGCAGGCATGGCTACCATAACTTAAACAATCCAAGAACCTGGAATCTCTCTGGTCAACCATGTCAAAATCTTAGTGGCTTTAGCATTCAGCCTTGCAATAACTTGAGTTCTTTATCTTAACGGATATCTGTGCATCTGACAATTTGGGATTCAGCCAGAGCTCCATCTCATGAACCTCAGACGGACCCTTCCATACTACAACCAGGATTCCAATTTATTTCAGAAGGGACCTATAACGGTCCATCACTCATGAAGCAATTAGCTTTTTCCTTGGAAGAATAAGCTACCCTTTCTGTAGGGAGCTCCTTTGCTCCTGTTCCAAGAAGACATTTCTGCACTTAAGGCTACCCTATAGCTTATGTAACACATCATTTACCTTTAGCACCCACAGATTGTTATGAATGAAATCGCTATGAAATACAGTGAATTCTTATGAATTATACACATTACATCTGTATGTTGTGATGGCACAAGAGAGGGAAGTGACTCTTAAAATGTAGAAATTGCTGCATTGGTAGGAAGGGGGATCATATGGCGCATGACAAAGACAGACAGCTCAGGGGCTGCAGCCGCCAACACTAAGGATGAGTGAGAATCATGTTTCAGTTCGCTTCTGGTAAGAATTTGCCCAAATTCTCAACGTTCTTCATATCTGGAGAGAAAGAATGTGAGGTTTATAAACTCTGAATGTGGGAGAAAGCAAAATGGACCTAGGCATCCACCCTGAGTTAAAGTAAGGCATGTCCAAAATTGAAATTTCCATGGTGCGGTTTTTGACCCAAAGTATTGATACAGCCGTTCTGAAGAGGTCCAGTTTCTCCTCGACCTTAAGCTGCAGACCTGCCAAGAAGTTCCTCTCTCTTTCCTGGGCCAAAACAGGGGCTACCAGAGAATTCTGAGCCAAATTTGGGAGGCTGGTCAAAACAAAAGTCTGAGAACGTTTGAGGGAAGTCTAGGGTTGCAACATGGATGAATACCACACATCTTTAGACAAGTATGGGATTTCTACCTCAGATATAATATTAAGGACATTATATGCCCATTCAAGTTCAGGCAAAGCATCAAAGGACTTTTGAGGCCAGTCAGAAGAGAAATTTTCAGGTCACGCACATAAATCCATAATTTAAACTCATTTGGGGGCCTCTGAACTCTTCAGCTCTTTGCTGCTATGTTAGAATCACATGTGCGGGGGGGCGGTTGTTTGTTTGTTTTTTGAGAGAAAGATCAAGGGCGTTCACAGCCTCTGGAGTTCTTTTCAATGCACATAAATCTCAGCTCTGGGTGGAGAAGAGCTGTTGTCTGGCTAATTCATTTTCCACTTCTTGTAATACACACTGTGGGAAAGGATGGACTAGGTAGCAGAAAACAGGACTCTTTTCTGAGTAGAAATTTTGAAATGTTCTCTCCTATCCCATTTGGTGCCTGTTCACTTCTTTGCACAGGTAAGATGCCTGCTACAGCTCACGTTGAGCTGTAATCACCTGAAGTTCTAGTAAGTGCAGCAGGGGCTTAATAGATGTTGAGAGCTGCTTGCGATAGACATTCCAGGGTTGGATGTTTGAGTGGTATTAGGATCCATTCTGTGCTGGCTTCTTCCCCTTTCCAGTTTTCAAAGCCAAACTACCCAGAAGTAGGAGCAACATCAGAACGGAAGACCACTGGGAGTAAGAATGGGTATGATTTTGATTCAGTTTGGTTTTTATGAGGGTTTACTGAAATTTGTAGCTGTGTCCATGTTTGAAATGAAAGAAATCTTTTTCATTTTAAAAACAGTTGGGTGCAGAAGTGAGTGATTGGCTCCTAAAGCCTCTTTAGCTTTAGCTAAATTTAGCTAAATTGGCTCCTAAAGCCTCCTAAAGCCTTTGTTTTTCGGTGCCAGGTGAAGACCTTTTTATTCAAATGTTATTTTAATTGTTAATATTATTTATTTATTTATTTATTTATTGGCCAGGTCGACTCAAATTATATTGTTTTTATATTGTGTTTATTATTGCTCCTTCATGGATCACTGCCTTGTCGTGGCAAAGGGGCTTGCGTAGCTCAATGAAGCTATGAGCTATGCCGTGCAGGGTCACCCAAGACGGACAGGTCATAGCAGAGAGCTCTGACAAAACGTGATCCACTGGAGAAGGAAATGGCAACCCACTCCAGTATCTTTGCCATGAAAACCCCATGGACAGTACCAAAAGGCAAAAAGATATGACGCTGGAAGATGAGCCCCTCAGGTCGGAAGGTGTCCAATATGCTACTGGGGAAGAGCGGAGGGCTAGTACTAGTAGCGCCAGAAAGAATGAAGCAACTGGGTCAAAGCCGAAAGGACACTCAGTTGCTGATGTATCTGGAGATGAAAGAAAAGTCCGATGCTGCAAAGATCTTTACTCCATAGGAACCTGGAAGGTATGATCCATGAATCAAGGCAAGCTGGATGTGGTCAAACAAGAGATGATAAGACTGAACATCAACATCTTAGGAATCAGTGAACTAAAATGGACAGGCATGGGTGAATTTAGTTCAGATGACCATCAGGTATACTACTGCGGGCAAGAATCCCTCAGAAGAAATGGAGTAGCCTTCATAGTCAATAAAAGAGTAGGAAAAACAGTACTGGGATACAATCTCCAAAATGACAGAATGATCTCAGTCCGAATCCAAGGCAAACCATTCAACATCACAATAGTCCAAGTCTATGCCCCAACCACTGGTGCTGAAGAGGCTGAAGTTGACTGGTTCAATGAAGGCCTACAACGCCGTCTAGAATTAACTCCAAAAAATGATGTCCTTATCATCATGGGGGATTGGAATGCTAAAGTAGGAAGCCAAAAGATAACTGGAATAACAGGCAAGTTTGGCCTTGGAGTACAAAATGAAGCAGGGCACAGGCTGGTAGAATTTTCTCAAGAGAATACAATGGTCATAGCAAACACTCTTTTCCAACAACCCAAGAGACGACTCTACACATGGACATCACCAGACGGTCAATACAGAAATCAGATTGACTATGTGCTCTGCAGCCAAAGATGGAGAAGCTCCATACAGTCATTAAAAACTAGACCAGGAGCTGACTGTGGCTCAGATCATGAGCTTTTGGTGGCAAAATTTAGGCTTAAGTTGAAGAAAGTAGGGAAAAGCACTAGGCCACTCAGGTATGACCTAAATCATATCCCGGATGAATATACAGTGGAGGTGACAAATGGATTTAAGGAATTAGATCTGATAGACAGAGTGCCTGAAGAACTATGGACGGAGGTTCACAACATTGTACAAGAGGTAGCAACTAAAACCATCCCAAAGAAAAAGAAATACAAGAAAGCAAAATGGCTGACTGAGGAAGCTTTACAAATAGCTGAGGAAAGAAGGGAAGCAAAAGGCAAGGGAGAAAGAGAAAGATACAAACAATTGAATGCAGAATTCCAGAGAACAGCTAGAAGAGATAAGAATGCCTTCCTAAATGAACAGTGCAAAGAAATAGAAGAAAACAATAGACTAGGGAGGACCAGAGATCTCTTCAAGAAAATTGGAGATATGAAGGGAACGTTTCATGCAAAGATGGGCATGATAAAGGACCAAAATGGCAGGGACCTAACAGAGGCAGAAGACATTAAGAAGAGGTGGCAAGATTACACAGAAGAACTATACAAGAAGGAGCTTAACATCCCTGATAAGCACGATGGGGTGGTCACTGACCTCGAGCCAGACATCCTGGAATGTGAAGTCAAATGGGCCTTAGGAAGTCTGAGCAACAACAAAGCTAGTGGAGGTGACAGCATTCCAGCTGAGCTATTCAAAATCCTGAAAGACAATGCAGTTAAAGTGTTACACTCAATATGCCAGCAAATTTGGAAAACTCAACAGTGGCCACAGGATTGGAAAAGATCAGTTTACATTCCGATCCCCAAGAAGGGCAATGCCAAAGAATGTTCAAACTACCGCACCATTGCACTCATTTCACATGCTAGCAAAGTGATGCTCAAAATCCTACAAGCTAGGCTCCAGCAGTATGTGGACTGAGAACTACCAGGAGTACAGGCAGGATTTCAAAGAGGGAGAGGAACTAGAGATCAAATTGCCAACATACGCTAGATCATGGAGAAAGCTAGGGAGTTCCAGAAAAACATCTACTTCTGCTTCATTGACTACGCTAAAGCCTTTGATTGTGTGGATCACAACAAATTGTGGCAAGTTCTTAAAGAGATGGGAGTACCAGACCATCTTATTTGTCTCTTGAGAAACCTATATGAGGGTCAAGAAGCAACAGTGAGAACTGGACACGGAACCACTGATTGGTTCAAAATTGAGAAAGGAGTTTGGCAAGGCTGTATACTGTCACCCTGCCTATTTAACTTATATGCAGAGCACATCATGAGAAAGGTGGGGCTAGATGAATCACCAGTTGGAATCAAGATTGCTGGGAGAAATATCAACAACCTCAGATATGCAGATGATACCACTCTCATGGCAGAAAGTGAAGAGGAACTAAAGAGTCTCTTGATTTGGGTGAAGGCGGAGAGTGCAAAAGTTGGCTTGAAACTCAACATTAAGAAAACTAAGATCATGGCATCCGGTCCTCTCACTTCCTGGCAAATAGATGGGGAAGAAATGGAGGTAGTGACAGATTTTATTTTCCTGGGCTCCAAGATCACCGCAGACGGGGACTGCAGCCAAGAAATTAAAAGACGCTTGCTCCTGGGGAGGAAAGCTATGGCAAATCTAGATAACATACTAAAAAGCAGAGACATCACCCTGCCAACAAAAGTGTGTATAGTCAAGGCTATGGTTTTCCCAGTTGCAATGTATGGCTGTGAAAGCTGGACCATAAGGAAGGCCGAGCACAAAAGGATTGAGGCCTTTGAGTTGTGGTGCTGGAGAAGACTCCTGCAAGTCCCTTGGACAGCAAGGCGATCAAACCGGTCAGTCCCAGAAGAGATCAACCCTGACTGCTCTTTAGAAGGCCAGATAGTGAAGATGAAACTCAAATACTTTGGCCAGCTAATGAGAAGGAAGGACTCCCTGGAGAAGAGTCTAATGCTGGGAACAATAGATGGCAAAAGAAGAAGGGGACGGCAGAGGATGAGGTGGCTGGATGGAGTCACAGAGGCGGTTGGTGTGAGCTTGAGTGGACTCCGGCAGATGGTGGAAGACAGGAGGGCCTGGAGGAATGTTGTTCATGGGGTCGTGATGGGTCGGACACAACTTCCCGACTAACAACAACATTTATTATCGTGAGCCGCCCCAAGGCTTTGGCGAATGGGGCGGCATAGAAGCTTCCTAAATAAATAAAATAAATAAATAAAGTCCGAGCTGGGATTCTTGTGTGTGAAACCTTGATGGGGTTTATGGGTGCAGTCCAACGGGTGCCCAGAACCCCTTGAACGCAGAGGATTATGGGCATCCTTTGTTGAAGGCCTTTGTCTTTGGATTCATCCTGCTCTGCAAAGGAGCTGGACAGCCACATGTAACTAGGGCTTTCTGGAGGAGGAGGAAGAAAGCATGCAGAGGCACTGAGAGGCACTGCCTCTTGGAGGTGCTGGTCTCCTCCTCTCCCCGTCCCCCACCATGCTCCATCTCCAAGGTTGCTTCTCTGACCTCCCTGGCAGGGTTTGGGGGGACCGAGTGTTTCTTCCCAGCTCCAAGGTTCTGTCTCCAACCTTGGATCTGGGCATCCCAAAATCCAATGGCCCCCAGACTAGGGATGTGCAATGAATCTGCCCAGGGTTGGGACTCCATGGGCCTCCGTTCTCTGGACTCTGGCTAACATTGTGGAGGCCCAAAGTCTGAGTTCTTGGTGGGCACACTATGCATTTGCTGGTTGCTCAACAGGAATCAAGCCCCAGGTGCTGCAGAGGCATTGCTGGCTTGCACACCTGCTCCTTGTAGCAAAGAAGGCCAGGTGTCTGCCAGGGAAGCAGCTCTCCCAACCGGTGGCAGCACTTGCTTGCATGCCGGAGCACCCATGCAGATGGTGCCACTCCTCATGCTGCAGAAGGCTGGTTCAGGTGCTTGGTTATGGGCCACCTGCCAGAAAAGCGGCCTCCACCCTCCAGCCACTGGGCAAGCAGCGTCTCTTTTCCATGCTGGCCACAGCTGCCACTTGGGCTGCTGCCGCTGAGATGTGCAACTGGAGCCTTCCAAACTTTCTTCCTGACTCAGCTCTCTTTGGAAGACCTGGCTGAGCACAAGAGGGAGCTGTGAAAGCTTGGAAGGATGGATTCCAACAGGGCTTGTCCCGTCCCTTCCCTGGATGCTCTCCGGAGCCATGGGACTGTGCTATCTGAAGGGCCCCCCTTCGGACCATCTGTTAATTTTTTCAGCTACATGACAAGTTGGTACATGGTTGCTTCTATGCTGGGAATAGCTGTGCCTTGAATAGGGCCAGAACAGGTGGATGGGGGTTCCGTCACAATTCTCAAATCTCTTCATATGTAGGAAGGAAAGAACGTGTGTTTCGAATAAAGCTGAACAGAATAAAGAGACCCTTCAGGCCTAATGGTAGGGCTGCTTCCAATGTGTCATTTGTGCAAAGTAAAAACCACAATACCTGATGTGAAAATTAGTATGTACACCATTCAAAAACAACAACAACCAGAAGCACATTTCATACATCTCTGATCTGTCTGGAGCCCTGGCTGTCCAATGCATGCCTCCTCTTCCTCTTCCTCTTCAAATATGTTCTGCACATTGAGACTGTATGTTGAGCTAGAAAAAGTGCAAACTGTTCCATGCCAGTGAAAGTTATGTGAATTGCAATGGGCACTTTTGGGATCTTTTCTGAAGGTCATTTGGGAGAAGAGATCAATCCTATTCCATCCATGAGAGGAATGAAATGGCAACCAGTGAAGTACACACACAAGAGCTCTTTCAATCTGAGGGCCACATTCCGTCTTGGAGAGGCTTTCAGAATCCACATCAGGACAAAGGGTGGAGCCAAGTGAGAGCCAGTGTGGCGTAGTGGTTAAGAGCAAGGGACTGGGACTCAGAGGATCAGGGTTCTAGTCCCCGCTCAGCCGTGGAGCCAACTGGGCGACTCTGGGCCAGTCACAGACTCTCAGCCCAGCCTCCCTCACAGGGTTGTTGTTGTGGGGATAAGATGGAGGAGGAGATGTAAGCTGCCTTGAGCCCTTTGTAGGAAAAAGGCAGGATATAAATCCAAAAATAAATAAATAAATAAAAAGTGACACAAGCAAAATTAAGCCTCCAGAGAGACCTTCAGCCTCAAAGGATGTGGGGGAAGCCACTTTTCCAGGTAGGACTTGGGTGTATTAAGGTGAACAGCATGCCAGTTCTACTGGCATTTAACTGCCTGGTTTATAGAAAAAAGATTATTTGCGCAAATGCTAGTGTAAAATATGTATTTGCCATTGAAATGATGTCAAGCAAATGGGGATTTAAACCTGGCATTCTGGCCAAATTCCAGAGCTGATAATTACATCCCAGCTACCTGTATTTCCCCTTGGAGTTTCTCTCAAATAAGTGAGAGCTTGGATGCTATTTTAAACAGGTACGTGCTGTGTCAGCCTTCAGGAAAGACATTTCTGGTGAAAATGAAGAGATGATCTGGGAGTTCAGGAGGTGCATGAATGGCTTGAGGAGAACATTAGAATGTAGTCAGCAAGGAGGTTGTGATGGATTTTAGGGAGGGTGAACAGAAGATTCTTAGCAAATTTTAAAAGAAAATTAAAAGAATGAACTGGGCCACATGCTGTAGCAGCCCACCATTTCAGTTCAGTGGGAGTGGACCTGTGGCTTATTTGGTTCCACCTGTTCAAGGTTCCACTCACGGTTTGCTGAAGCCCTTAGAAACCGTGATGTGAAAGCTGGACTGCCATTTTGTTATTTTTAATAGCTCATAATAGCCTATCTGTTTATTTGCAATGCAGTCTTTCCAACACCATGACGCTCAGGGCCATCTTGATGGGCATACTGTGATGATAGCCAAATTTTCTGTAAAAAACGAAAAACGAAACCACACTCAAATCAATTAAAAAAACCCAGGACAATAAAAGACTCAGGGCAGTGGTGTGATCCTGTCCTAGCTCTCTTGAATCCTTCTGTTGAGCAAGTCGATGCATATTATGCCAGTGCAACCAGTCGTGCAACTAGTTGCACAGCCAGCTGTGCAAGTGCAATGCACAGCTATATCGTGTGGATTATGCAGTCATTATGTACAACCCCTTGAATATTGGACTGTGTAACTTCTTGCAGAATCAGCTTGCCCAAATACACCTAGCTGCATTCTTCTCTTGCACATAGCAAGAACAGTGCACCATTTTCCACTAGTGAAACATCACTTGTTGTTGTTGTTAGTTGCAAAGTCATGCCTGACCCATCGTGACCCCATGGATGACCTTCCTCCAGGCCTTCCTGTCCTCCACCATCCACCGGAGTCCAATTAAGCTCACACCCACTGCCCCAGTGACCCCATCCAGCCACTTCATCCTCTGCCGTCCCCTTCTTCTTTTGCCGTCAATCGTTCCCAGCATTAGGGTCTTCTCCAGGGAGTCCTTCCTTCTCATTAGGTGGCCAAAGTATTTGAGTTTCATCTTCAGTATCTGGCCTTTGAAACATCACAAATGCCAGTGAAATGACACTGTTGGATACTGCCCAGAGCAAGCACCCAATCAGTTAAACCCTCTTTAACAGCAGACCAGGCTACATGTCAAAGGTGGGTCTGAATAAAATTGCCATTGGCCTCTGGCAGAAGGACCACACAGGTAAAGACAACTTGGCTTCCTTCAGAAGGGAGTTCTAAAGCTTGGGAATGGCCATGGAGAAGGTCCCTTCTGGCACCCCCCACCTCCAAGGCCTCCAATGGCCATGGAGTGAGAGAAGCCCCACCCCCAGAGCATCCTAAAATACAGGCAAAGTGATGACATACTGTATAAATGAAATGAAAGAATCCCCACCTTGAAAAAAATGAAAGGATTTGTTGTTTTGGCATGTATATATTATTTTATATCAACATTTTAAAAATCCATCTATTGCATTGTATTCTCTCTGTGAAGCGTGTTCTTTGCATGACCGTGAGGGTTGTTTATGGCACTTTCATGCTGACAGTTTTATTTCACTTAGGCAGAGGGTAGCAGCTCCCTCAGGCAGCTGATTTGGGCAAAATTAAAGGGCAATCCATTATTTTTGTTGTTGTTTTACTTTCAAGGAGAGGTACCTGAGGGATTGGTAGATACAAAATGCATCTGGCAGCCTGGGTAATTATGCCTCTTCCACTAGAAGTCTGGGGGCACCAGTTGTCATTTTGCATCAAGCAACGAAGTATTTTGGGCTAAAGATAAGGATTTATCCAATTCACACCTTGTGGGATGAGTACGGACTCATGTGTGATAGATGATTGCAGTCCATATGATTGAAGTCCATATGTTTCCAAGCTTGCAGTATGATTTTGTGGCCCAAAAGAAATGTGTTTGAAAAATGTGTACATGGAAAAAGTTATACTTTTGAAGCATTCACACCAATATGCTTCCCCGAAAGAGGAATGTGTCTGCATCGGAGATGGGCACAGCTGATGAGAAGAGCATCCATGAAAATATGTGTGGATTCGCATGCAAAAATTAAAAAAAAAAAAAGAAATTGCAATCTGATATGGGCTCAAAGTGAAGCCAGGTTCAAGGAGGAATGCGGAGAATTTTGGAGAGCCTTTGTTGATTCTCACAGCCTGTTTTTACATGCTTGGGGGAAAGATTCTTGAGTCCTTCCTATCACAGAGATGGAGGGGACTCTTCTTAGCATTATATAATATTAGCTGAGCCTACTCAACTTTGTGCTCTCTAATTACCATCCTGGCTGTGAATGATGGGAGATGATGAGGATGATGACGACGACAACAGCAATGACATTACATGAATATCTCAGGTTTCTTTCTCTTGCAAAGGGAAAGAAAACCTAGAAAGTGGCTTAGAAGGTTCTCCTCCACTCCAGTTTATCCTCACAACAGCAACCCTGGGAGGTAGGTTAGGCTAAGAGTCTGTGACTGGCCCAAAGTCACCCAGTAAAGTTCATGGTTGACCAGTGACTGGGACTTGGAGCTCCCAAGTCCCAACCCAGCTCTCTCATGCATCAACATCGTCATCATGGAATAGTTGACCATTGAGTCCAACTCCTGCTGGTGCAAGACAGTTTTGGGGTGGCTGAATTAGATGACAGAGGAGAAAGATGGTGACATCCCAGGCAAGACCACCAGCAACTGTCCTCTTTCTTCCCTTCCTGCTTCTTTATTGCGACCCATTAGTCTACAGCATCATCTGATGCACAGTGCACTCAATGACCAGAAAGGCTTTAAACAATGGATGACAATAATTGGTTTATTAAAAGGCTTCAGCCCTAGGTATTAGCAGTCTTGGAAATGTGACTCTATGACCTGCAGTGATTGTTTCAAAGGCTTTGTCTTTATCCACAATTCCATGCTTAAAAACACCGGAAAGGGCCACCTCCAACTTGCAAAGTTCCTTTTGTTGAGTTCCCAAGAGGAGTCTCGGGGTAGGGCTTTCAGAACTGTAGGAGTGGCTCACTTCAGTCCAAAAACCCGCACCCAGCCTTATGTCTGCATGTGGAAGGTTTAGACTGCTCATCAAACAAAACTCTCCCAGGGTAAATTGGGATGCCATCTATCAGTACTATGCCCTTCCTAACAAATGGCATTTGCTTTTAATGCAATCATTTCAGACAATCATGCAATCACTGCAGACCCATATATATTTCACTCTGGGATGCCTTATTTAAGCATGTACAATGGATGGATGGCCCAGAAAGCTCCAATTCCACCCACTGGCCTAACCCTTGATCTTAATGAACTCCCCTGTGTCTGTTTCCATAGAAACCAGCAATACAATCAATACAACAGTGCACTAAAATGGGTCCCCCCTCTTCCCAGTTGTTTGCACCAGGAAGATGACATTCACACAGCCCAGGGACCTGCTAACACCAGTGCAGGAATGCACACTTTAGAATGCAGGTGGCAATCTCACATTCCAGGTAAAATGGGGAGCAAGATGCATCTCAGGTGTCATCCTGAGGAAGGTGGATGAGGTCCATTCCTTGCAGGCATTACAAACCTAATAAGCCTATTTTCCATGGTACACAACAGCCCTAACAGACCACTTCCCCCTGGAGATGGGAGAAATGGGAGCTTCCATCTTTTCCCCTGCATTTGAGGTGCTTCATTTGTTCAGTTGGTTGGTTTCTGTCCCAATCTGAAGTTCTTTCTCTCCTAGATATCAAAAGTTTTGCAGCTTTGGGTCAATCCTTTTCAAAAAATGAATGGGAATGGCATTCTTACCCATCTGTCCCAGTCGGATTCAATAGTACAGCTCCAACCAGCACGGAGAAGTCTATGTAACCATGTAACTATTCCAAATGAGGAGCCTGCCCCAAAAAGAAGCATCAGTTCAGCACCTATGTGGCGGAATACTCAGGGCTTCCAAACAAGCATCTGAGAAGCAAAGAAATCAAAGCTTGGGACCTGGAAGGGCAGATCCATCCATTTCAGTTTCTTCCACACTTGCATTTTTCAAATCTTGAGTTCATTTTCTCCTGAACATGTAAGAATGGCAAATATTGTTCGATCCTTATGAAAGCTGATCTGAAATTAAATTTTCATCCATCCCTACTTCAATCTATCTCCTGGATCACACAGAGTGAATTACTCCTCCGTGCTCTCAGGTAAAAAATGTTTCCCCTTCATTGTGACGTTTTGCTTTCTTTTTTAAATTGGCAAACTGTGGGCCTCAGCTAGCTTCCTACTGGAGGTTCACGTCCTGCCCTTTTGCCCAATACTACAGGTTTTAGAAAAGGAGCAAGTTTGGGCGCTGAGTACAAACAACAGACCTGCTTTGGATCTCGCAAATATCAGCTCCCTCCCCCTATCCCTGTTCTGTGAGCTGCTTCCAGTTATACAGTCCACAGGTGTCGTATTCAGTGGCTTCCACTGTCACTGAGTTCACATGACATGACTACCCATGTCCTGTTGCCGTATCCTGCAAACTGGCACCGATTTTCCCAGGCTGCTTTCTGAAAATCATAGAATAGTAGAATTGGAAGGGGCCATGAAGGCCATCAAGTCCAACCCCCTGCTGTTGCAGGACACCACGTTCTGGGTGGTCAACAAGTCAGCCCATCAACCCATGGACTCTGCTAGGAGTTGTTGTGCCCACAATGGGTCATCATGGCAACTAAGCCCTTGGGGCTCTTGCCATGGGGCTACTAGGTGAGTGCCAGGGTCAGACACCTCCAAAGTGCCAAAGTGGCACCTGGAGACAGACACTGCTTGGCTCCTTGAGGGTGGGAATGAAAGGGGCAATTATTCTTGGTGTGTGTTCCCAGGTCCAAAAGATTCAGTCTCCTCAGATGAGGAGGAGCCCTGGAAGCCATACTCCTCAGATGTTGAAATAGAAGAAACAGAGGGGCTTATCTCAAGGCCACCCTCTCCAGGTGTTTGGACAGATGCAGAGAACAGTCTGGACTTCCGACTGCAGGGTGGAGGCATGTGAGAAGAACTCCTGCGGCCAGTAGAGTCTGACACAACTCCATTGCACCATTTTGGAAGAGATGGGCCGACCAACTAGAAGTGTGATGGAGAGAGAAGAGGCCTGCCCAGCTCCAAAAAGGACACACCAGAGGGTGGGGCTTGGAAGTAGTTGCTCAATTGGATTCGAGAAACTACTCTGGGCATGCTCAGAGACTCATTCTTTGTGAGTTGTGCTTTCTGGAAAGGCAGTTTTCGGTAAGGGGATTCCTGCAGCTGCCCAGCACTTTTTAAAAAATTCTGCACAGAATTATGTGCAAAAAAATAATAATAATTGTGTCTGTACATATTTTAGCTCAGCTGCACCACTGCCGTCTTTTGCAGGTGCCCATCCATGACTGTGAAGACTGGAAGCCTTGAATGAGGTACCTTTGAAGAAAAGAGGGTATTTAGGGGTGTTAACCCCCCTTTGAAGCAAAATATTTGTCTTGTTTGTCCTCCTCCTGACCCTTGGGTTCCCATCAAGGTGCACATCTTCTTCTTTGTCCCAGGTATGCACTCCCCAACCCTTTTTTCCTTGAGAAAAGGAGTTTTCCCTACTCAGTGAAGATTAGGACATACCGAAGCATACATCCCAGACAAAAGCCAACCTTTCTCACCCCCACTTCCCTTAAAGGGGCCAAGAGTTTTGGTGACCAGCTGTGAAAGCCGTCAAAAGCACCCCTTCCCTTGTAAAACAAAGTGCCAGTTCATATTTGCGTATTCCCAAGTAACTAGATGTGCAAACTGCCATGCGAGGAGAATTGTAAGAGGAGGATCTTGCTGCAAAGGGGATGTAAATCCTAAGCAAAACATCCTCTTATTAGAAAGTTTTCTCGTGCCTTTAGCTTCCCTTGTCAGCTTGGCAAAAGGGAAGGAAGATGGATTCATCTTCAGCCAGGGGCAATATCCAAGCTAGGTTTTCATCTTGATTGCCGGATGCTGTGTTGTTTTGCTATTTTATTGTTCTTTGTTGTAAGCCATCCCGAGACATCGAAGTGGTGGACAGGGTAGAAAAGTTTTAAATAAATCAATAAATAGGTACTGGCTGCCCCTTGGAGAAGAGCCCAGCCCAGGCTTTGCCCCAACCACGGATTCGAATCCTGCTGTCCTGTCTTTTCAACACATTTCAGTAGCACAACTTCAGTTTTTAAAAATTGTCTTTTTGGATGCACAATTAATTGCATAATTGTTGTAGTTTTAAATCAAATGTAGGGTGGGGAGCTGCATGCCTGTTTTAAAAGGAAAATGGCTGGGTAGCCACAGGCAGTTCCTCCGAGGGGCCGCTAGAGCAATTGAAAGGGACTGTTCAAAGCTGTCAAAACAAGGATTGTGACGGCTGCCTTGACAGCTGGCGTTCATGATCTCCAAAGCAATGCAAAGTTTAAAAGGAAGAAAGGCTGCAGATGGTTCAGATATGGCTCAGGGAAGCAGACGGGATGGAGGAAAATATTCATTCTGGGATGCCTGTGGGAGGACTGAGCAGGCAGGAGGGGGCCCACAATCCACAGCAAGCCCGCTTGCCATGGTAGGTTGTCGTGACATGCAAACACAGCCTGTGTGAAAGTCTAGCTCCAACTGCTGTCGTGTGCTATCAACTGAGCTTTTGAAGCAGAGGCCCCCAAACCCTCTGGGTCATGCGCCTAAGGATGCGTACGGAATCTAGTTTTAGGAGAGAGTCCATTAGATTTCCTCAGCTTGGCTGAGCAGAGTCTGGCTTGCTTTGCCTCCTCTGTAAGTCAGACTCATGCTGAGCGTCTGTGTGGGTGTCCGAATGGAAGTTCTGCTTCCACACATGTGGCTTGTGGGCTTCGCATACTTCGTGCAAAGAGTTGCATACCTTGGGTATCTTGTGCAAAGAATCTGGCATGCGTCATGCAAAGAATCTGCTCGTCTTCCTCAGCATCCAAGGACTTGATCTTAGCTCGGCTTGCTTCCTGGCCAAGGTTGAATGTGGAAAAGGAGTCTGGTGAGTGCAGGAGGGCTGGATGCCAGCCTGATCCTCACATCCCAAATCAGGCACACTTCAAATTATGGGTGTGTGTTCTGTGTACCCAAAGAGAGGTTGCTATAGGAGGGCTTGTGCAAAAAATGCCTGCCATGGTGGGCCTAGCCACTCAAGGACCCCTCATTTTCCAGAAGGGGATGGGTAAGATGAAACATAAGGAATTTGTGCAGAACCCCAAGTGGGTATTGTAGTCCAGGAGAGAAAGCCACTCTTTAGAACCCCAACAAAGTTGGCGCTAGAAGGCGGCCCTTAACTATGCGGTATGTCAGCCTTTCCGATTTATTATTACCGTTGTTGCTCCATTTGGACTCATCCTTCCCCTCTCTTGCAAGGAACCCAGGACTGCTTACAAAGTTCCCCTCCTCTCCATCTGATCCTCACAACAGCGACCCTGTGAGGTAGGCTAGGCGGGGAGGCTGTGACTGGCCTAAAGTCGCCCAGTGAGCTCTGTGGCTGGGTGGGGACTGCAGCCAGGATTTCCCATGCCCCAGTCCAGCATGCGGCCTACACTTGTTTATATATTATTTATTTAGATGCTCGGAAACACACTAAAAGTCCAGGCAGACACGGAGCCTGGCAGGTGCCTCATGGGAGACCCCTAGTTTCACAGGGATTATACCTCTGTGTGCGAGCAAAGCATCTGAACAGGTGTGCACACACAGGGGCTGGGCCATTCCACTGACTTGCAGTCTGGAGAGGGGAGAGGTTTCCCAAGCCAAGAGGTGTGGGGAGCAGGCAAAGGTTGGCTTGCACCGAAGCAAATCCCTCTGCCAGGGGATGGACTACCTGTGACGGTGGCCCTCTCCTCTCCAAGCCATCAGTTCAGGCCACTGGCAAGCGTGCTCTATCCCTTCTCTGGAGGTCCACTGGGGATAGGAAGAGGCAAAGGAAGAGAGAAAGAGGAGAGGAGAAACGTGGCTCCATCCATTGCTTCATACAACCCCTAAAAGGTATCCCAGAAGGAATGCAGCTCCCAAGAGAAAAATATTCCTCAAATACTCAAATAGTTGACCTGGTATAAGTTTCTTGTCTTGGCCAAGTGCAGCGTGAGAATTGTTCAGAACTGCAGGAGAGTTCTGTCCGAGCTCCAAGTGCTTTTCTGTGATGCATGCTTCTTCCCAATGTGAGGCTTTTTTCCAGTCTAACCCCCATGTCCCCATGTAGATTTGTTTGCTAAGAATTTAAATACTCTTGCAGAGGACTTGGAGGCACACAGCACAGGGAAAATGCAAAGAATCCAGGCAAAGGATCCCCCTGCTGCCCCACCCACACTTTAACAAATTGCCACATGTTTATAAATAAATATGGAGTTAAACAAAATGGCTTCTCCTCACATTCCCTCCTTGCTCCTGCGGGCACTGATTCGATTTAGCATTCTGCTCCCCGGCTGTGTGAGCTGGTTTTCTTGAAATCACAGTGCAGAATATGTACCTAGCAGTCTAATTAAAGCCCACAGACATTTATCTCTCTAATTGCAACAATGCCCCGCAGGATCATTTCCTCCCCAATGAACCATTCTTCTTTTTTGCCAGAGCAACTGACTTTAAAACCACTTGGAGCCAGTCCAAGCCCTGAAGTGACAAATTTACTGACTGTGAGATCACACCAGAAACAACTCTACAGGATGAAAAATGGGGGACATTGGAAAGAGCGATTTTTTTCCTCCTCTTGGGTTCCAGGAGGCATTGGCATTCATGTTTGAACATTAGCTGCTGCCTTATCTAGTTTTCTCTACAAATTAGGAGGTGCCATTTGTTAATATGTAAAGATTGTCACTCTCGGCTCCACACAATGCTTGCTAACCTCTGTAGGTGGAAAGCAAATGAACCGGCGTGGCTGTAGAGAACATTACACACCAGGAGCTCTGCGAGCAGACAGATTTCATAAGCTCTCCAGCTTGTCTCTCAATATTATGTACAGGTACAGGTACAGGTAGATCTAGATCGCACCCACAAGGCAAATAGGACATTTGCTCTGTGTGTGTGTCAGTCCTCTTATCGGATCTAGCGGCCATCTATTTCAAAGCAGTCCTAAGTCTGGACACTGGCTCCTGGCAACCTCCAGGCCTTGGAAGTTCTGCATTTGGCCCCGGGACCTTCTGTGGGTTCCTCCAAGCAGCCGGGCTTGGCTTTCCCTGGAGGAACCTTCCTTAGAAGAGTCCTCAGTGTTATCTCAGTTCAGAAAGAAACTGGACTGTTATCTGAGTGGGATGGTGCAACTTGGTGTCCTGAACTAGAAGAGGGTTGGACCTGATAGCTTTCTTGGCCCCTTCCAACTCTTCTGTGATTCTGTGATTCCAGGATTCTATAAATGAGCAACATGGGCAACAGGGTGCCCACCAGTGGGGGAAGACCAGCAATGTTTGAGTCTTCCTTCACGCACCTCTCAGCATGGAAAGAGACAATGGGTGGGGGGCTGCAGTGTTGATGGGCATGGGCACACCACCTGCATCTTCTTTGGTGGGGCAGTTCACCTCCCGGTGTTGGATCTGGTTCTGCTCTAGGTGGAGCATGGGATCCACTGCACCTTTGGGCTCAGCGACGTCAGGTCCCACGATGACTTCTGGACATACCACTTCTACTCAGGAGCACACAAAGCCTCCTTCTGGCACAATGCCACCCCCAGGGCTGCAGGAGTGGTCAGGAGGGCCTGGCGCTTGCTGGGCATCCTGCATCCCTGCCAGGGGACTCTGGATGCTGGAACCCCCTACTGGCACTTGTATGCGGTGCTGCATTGAAGCTGCATCCAGCAAGACTGCGTTCCAGCAAGGACTGCTCAATTCAGTCCTTCTAGAAGTTGGTTTTACATCTGTTCTGGGCAAGACAACGGAAAAGCTCATAATAGGGAAAGCAATAGAAATCCCAGATAGGGAAGGGAGGTTGGCAGCCATGCAACATGGCTTCTGCAAAAATAGGTCCTGCCAGATGAACCTTCAGGAGTTCTGTAAGAAGGTTTCAAGGTGGCTAGATGCCAAGAAGAGAATGTGGTAGGCATGGTTTACTTGGATTTTGGCAGGATCTTTGACAAGGTGCCACATGATATCCTTGTTACAAAAGTGATGAGCTTTGGGATAGGTCTATCCGGTGTCCAATGGAATAGGGCTTGGTTGCCGGCCTGCAAGCAGAGAGAAAATATCTGTGGGGAATCATCAAGATGGCAGCCAGTGATGAGCAGAGTCCCCCAGGGCTTAGTTCTGGGACCAATTCTGTTCGATCTTTTTATGAATAACCTGGAGCGGGAGGACAGTCTGCTGACCAAATTCACAGATGATACCAAAGTGGGGGCAGCGGGCACAACAAAGCAGCAGGCACTCCGGATCCAGACAGACAGTGGAAGTGAGCAGGGGACAACAGGATGGGGTTCAATGCAGGTAAGTGCAAAGTCTTGCACTTGGGAATCAGGAATAAGTGTCATAGGTACAGGATGGGGGACAAGTGACTGGAGAGCAGCACTTGTGAAAGGGATCTCAGGGTACTAGTAGACAGCAAGCTAACCATGAGCCAGCCGTATGATGTGGTGATGGTGAAGAAGACGAACGCCACCCTTGGATGTATAGCCTGAGGTGTGGCTTCTAGGTCAAGAGAGGTATTACTGCCACTCTATACGACTCTGATGTGCCCACAGCTGGAGTATTGTGTTCAGTTCTGGGCTCCACATTACAAGAGGGACATAGCTAGGTTGGAATAAGTCCAGGGCAGAGTCACAAGGATGGTGGCTGGATTTGGGTGGGCAGCGGGAAGATGTCACATGGAATGAGATTGAGGGAATTGGGACTTTTCAGTTTGGATAAGAGGAGACTTTGGGGGGATCTTATAGCAAGATACAAGTATGCGAAGGGGTGTCACACAGACCTGTGGCGGAGGAAATGAGGCAGTCCGGTGGGGCAGAGCTCAAGGGGCATTGCTTTAGGCTGGATGCCAGGAAATACTTCCTGACAATTAGGACCCCTAGATATGGAATAGGCTTCCTCGGGAGGTGGTGGAGGCACCATCAGTGAAGGTGTTCAAGGAAAGCTTGAACAAACACATGTTGGGTATTATATGAGCAGAGCCATCTTGTGCTGGGGGTCAGAGTAGATGGCCCAGGAGGCCCCGTCTGACTTGCTATGTTTCTATGTTTCTAAATATGGGTGCTTCTTGGAACATTCAGAGAATGGCTTTTTCTCCTGCCCTTCCACGCACTGACTCTGGGCTGAATCAGCAAATACAAAGAGGTGCTAAACTCTGACACGTCCTCGCCCTGCGTCAGGCGTGGGCAAATAGCTGCAACGAGGCAGGGGCTGGGAGCAAGGTGGGATGGGCGAGACCGCTAGGCAGGGACAAATGCCTACCAGAACCAGGTGACCAGGCAGTAGCTGGGATCAAGGAGCAGGGTGGCCACTTACCCATCTCCAAAAGAGAGGACCAAGCAGACATCAATCTGCATGGTATTGTCGAGAACAAACCTGTATCAATATAGCAGCTGCATCAGTGGCTGTAAACCACCCAGATAGCCTCAGCTATGGGACAGTAAACAAATAGGCAGGCAGGCAGGCTATAATATCTGTCTAGGCTCCCATCTGGACATGAACCAAAAGTGCATTGCAAGATGCACCTTTGAGGAAGAACCTGGCGCTCCTCCTCCGATTTATTTATTTATTATTTATTAGAAAAATTTCTATGCCGCCCCTTGCCAGATAGCCTCGGGGCGGCTCACAGCAGGTCCGTACAAAACAGAATACAACACAAAATTAAAACACAAAAACACAAAAACTGTACCAATTACAGTTAAAGACTAAAATTGGCCCATCTCATAGTCCCAATTAAAACTAACAAAAACTAAAATTCACAAACTAATAAATTAATAAAATTAATAAATTAATAAATTAACAATTAAAATATTTCTTAAATAAAAAGGTCTTCGCCTGGCGCCGAAAAGCAAATAATGACGGCACCAGGCGAGCCTCTCTGGGGAGCAGATTCCATAAGTGGGGTGCCACCACAGAGAAAGCCCTCCTCCGGGTACTCACTCTCTTCACCTCCTTCACAGAGGGCTCCCGGAGGAGAGCATCTGCTGCCGATCATAAGGGGCGGGAGGGCATATACGGTTGCAGGCGCTCCTTTAGGTAACCAGGACCCAAGCCGTTAAGGGCTTTATAGGTAAGAACCAACACCTTGAATTGGGCCCGGACTTCAATGGGAAGCCAGTGTAGCTGACGGAGAACTGGGGTGATATGAGAACCACGCCCAGTCCACGTCAGCATCCTGGCAGCTCTATTCTGCACCAATTGAAGTATCCGGACTGTCTTCAAGGGTAGCCCCACGTAGAGCGCGTTACAGAAGTCTAACCAGGAAGTCACCAACGCGTGTGTCACCGTTGTTAGGCAGTCGAACTCCAGGAAGGGACGCAGCTGATGGATCACCCAAAGCTGATGGAAAGCGCTCCTCACCACTGCTGACACTTGGGCTACCAAGGTCAGCTTCGGGTCGAGGAGCACTCCCAAGCTGTGGACCCTGTCTTTCAGAGGGAGTGCTACCCCATTCAAGACAAGGGTCAGGTCCCCCGCTCCGTAGCCCGAGCCACCCACTAACAGGACCTCCGTCTTGTCAGGATTGAGCCTCAGTTTATTGGCCCTCATCCAGCCCATTACCTCGGCCAGACACCGGTTCAGCACAGCCACTGCCTCACCTGGATCGGTGGAAAACGAGAGGTAGAGCTGGGTATCATCAGCGCACTGATGATTCCGCAGCCCACACCTCCTGATGACCTCTCCCAGCGGTTTCATGTAGATATTGAAAAGCAAGGGGGACAAAATGGAACCCTGCGGAACTCCATGGCATAGCTGCCATGGCGCAGAGCCATAGTCCCCCAAGACCACCTTCTGGAATCGACCTGTGAGGTAGGAGTGGAACCACCTCCAAGCGGTGCCTCCAACCCCGTCAGTCTATCCAGAAGGATACCATGGTCGATGGTATCGAAAGCCACCTAGAGGTCCAGGAGAACCAACAGGGACGCACTCCCCCTGTCTCTCTCCCTGCACAGGTCATCATACAGGGCGACCAAGGCGGATTCAGTACCAAAACCGGGTCTGAAACCGGACTGAAATGGGTCCAGATAATCAGTTTCATCCAAGAGGGACATCTGATGGCACAGATGTCCCTCAGACTGCAAGGTGCACTTGCAGGAACATGAGCAGGGACAGTGCAAGGCACCAAAAAGGATGAGGGGCTCATGCCCAGAGGACAAAGAAAACGAAAGGGGGAAAGGGCAACTGCTAATTTTCCTCTGTGCAAAAGTCTCTGTCTGCACCTCTTTCAGGGACTCTGCCTCATATGGACCCTCCTCTTCTTCAGAAGGGATATTTCAGCAGGGCAAAGGAGCGCCTTTTATTTCAGAAAACCAGACCCCTCGGGCAGGAAGAGCCAAGGTGTGGGGGATGCAGCTGTGGTGGAGCAGACAAGCAGGAGGTCAGCTAATCCAGGGGATCCGATGCAGCAGCCCTTGCACCCCCATTTCAGCAAATGCCCATGGACAGCAGGGTGTTGGGCAGACGGTTCCTCAGTGATTCGGGGCTCCAAATGGAAGAGTCGAGGCTCCAGCTGGAAATTTCGGGGCTCCAGTCTGAGCACTAGCACCCCCTCGGAGCCCACGGCTGGCTCCAAAGCCTTCCTCTCCGAGTGCACAGATCAAGCATGAACCATCCATGAGGAGCTGAAGGCTAGATTAACACATACCGTGAATAAAATTTTAAAGGGCTGAGACATTCCACTTGCGTGAGTCTTGAGCACAGTGGACCAGGGATTAACGCAAGGCTCCTTGCTTCTGGTGGAAAGCACACATTGCCTGGGGAGACGCTTGAGTGCAGTGGTGGGAAGGTGGGGGGCAGGAGTGTCCTTCTAAGAATAGAAGCCTGCTCTTTATCATCGGTGCGATGCCTTGCTTTAAGCAGGAAACAAAGTCAGGTGGCTGAAGAAGCCGCTGCCCTCGAAGCCTACAGCGGTGCTCGTCTCATCACCCAGGCAAAGGAGATCGTCTGTGTGGTCCTCCGCAGACACTGTCTGTCCCTCGGGGGAAACACGCAGCCTCTCTCAAGTGCCAGATCTGTATCCAGGGATGTGCGAACGGGCATGGCTCAGGTTCACGGAGGTCCTTTGAACTCCATCTCAAAGCTCATTCTAGCTCAAGTCCCCATCAGATTGTGAGTTTTGTTGTACTCTCACATGAAAATGCACAGTATTTTTCCCTGAAATTTTCCCATCCATCTGAAATGCATGCGTTCTTCTTCCATTGATTAAAGTACATTTGTATGCATCTTTCAGAAGTGTGTGTACATATGTACATGTGTGTGCGCATGTGTGCATTCCAGTTGTGGCATTTTCAAATGCATGCATGCATGCTTCTGAATGCATTTTCTTTGGTCCACAGGTGACATAGCAAGATCAAAAATGTGTGGACTGCAGCCGCAGAGTTTGTCTGAGTCCATGTTTGCTTTGGAATGGGCAAAATGTGTAGCTTGACGCAAACCAAACTGAAATGCATTCCTCCTACAACCCTAGGAGAAATGGCCCCAAAGAGTCTACTGCCTGGGACAATTGACAGTATGGTGTTTCCACACCCCGCCTGACCCAATTCCATGTTCACAAGCTAAGCACAGCAGGTAATCTTATTTTAACACTGGTGACAGGACAGTGTCCTCCACGTCTAAAGACTGCACACTAAGTTAGGTGCTGCACAACCTAATGTCTATGATACTGATCGAGCTTCATCCATCCTATGTTTGAAGTTACCACTGCTCTGCAAGGAACCCAAGTTTCTCCACCTCCCCATCTTCTCCTCGCAATAATAATCCTGTGAATTAATTCAGGCTGAGGGTCAGTGACTGGCCCACAGTCACTCAGTGAGCTGGATGGTCAAGTGGGGACTAGAACCCAGATCTCCTGAGTCCCAGTCTTGCACTCTTAACCTCTACACCACACTGGCTTAGTTGTCATCCTGGAGCCATGTCTGCCACTTGCAGTTTGTGTAGCCTCATTGGCATGGAATGCCTTCTACTAGATTCATCCGATGGCCCAGTCGTGCCCCAATCTGGTGTTGTACAGATCAGGTCAGGCCTTATCTCCTCCATGCATCTTCCTCCCAAGGGAAGAAGTGGTACAGAGGCATTTATTGATGCCTGAGCTGACCCATTGGTGCACTTTCACTCCTACATAGGCACCGGAGATCCCTGCTAGATCAAACCAAGGAGGCATCTAATCAGGCATTCTGTTCACACCGTGGCCAACCAGCTGTTGATAAGAAACCCACAAGCTGGACATGAGCCCAATAGCAGATTCCCTCCCATGTAGACAATACTGACCCAGCTAGTCCAGTGGCCTGATTCAGTATATGGAGGCTTCTTCTGTAGTCTAGAGTGGTTCAACCCTGGCATGGGTCCATCACCTCTGTGAAAATGATGCCAAAGGGGAGGTCTATTGGGTGATTGCCATTTCAACAAGAAGGGAGCCTTCCCCATCCAGTCCTGGAAATAGTGCCAAGTTGCCACTGGAGCACCAGGATAGCTCCAGAAGGCTCCTGCTCTTCTAATCCACTACCCAACAGTAGCTGCAACTGAGGCTGCTAAAAGAGCAAGATGCTTTCGCAGCCTGCATCACTATCTGTCCCTGTTTCAGGTGAGGATACCAGCCTGTGCTTCCAGCCTCTCCTGTTCTTGCCAAATATTTCCATGCAGTCACGGAAGTGCACCCCCTCTTCTCCCAACCTTGGAAGTGTCTTTGCCATGGACCTGAAGACCAGTTAATAGCCAGAGATGAGGAACCGAGTACATGAGCAAAGAAAGACTTTCTGAACTCAAAGCTGGACCTTCTGCCTTGGCTACTGATTTTAACCAGGAGAGCAGTTTTGACCTGATCTGTTAAAGACTAATTAATTGTCCAAGGTGGAGTCCCTGAAAAGATGTAGAGGGCAGCTTCCATCTTAAAAGAGACATTCCGTCTATTCCAAAAGTGGGCCACCTAGAGGATGTCTGAAGAAATCCATCCCTGCATGCCTTCTTTCTCATAGGCTCACTGGGATGTGGAGGAGGAGGTTAAAACCGCTCTTCACAACCGTGTGGATTGATATCATTGGCATGACTGGCCTCCTTTCAAGAGAGGCATTGCCAAGTTCTTTCCCATGAAATGTGACTCTGTCTTTTCCGAACCATCCCCTCCGCACACCACAGAAACGCACAGCAACATTCATTTTACAATAATAGTAACTTCCTTGCAGGCATTCCAAAACAAAACTGAAATAAAATTGGAATATGTTAATTGATCATGAAAAAAATTAGATTCAAAATCTGTCTCCAGTGGGGGTTAGTTTTTTGTTTTTTATTTTTACTGGCCTTTTAGCAGCTAGGAAAGAACTTGTTCTGGAAATAGAACACTGTAGCCATGGTGATGCATATAGTTCAAATTAGAAAGAACCCCCTTTCTGCTTAAAAATCATTTTTATTTATTCATTTGTCAACTTGAAAAAAAGCATCAACAGTTGTAAGAGGACCAGCAGGCTGAGAAATTAGGCACTTTGGTGAGAAGGGAAACTGCCTCAGTAGCTCAGACATGCCCAACAGCTGGGAATAATTTTTTCACAGCATCTTCTGGACCGTCACTGGACTATGCGGCACTCAAAAGCATCTGTGAACCTAGTCGGAACAGTTGAAAATGTCCTGTGCCTTTTTTACTCCCCGTTAACAGCTTTTCTGCGAAGCTAGAAACCAGGCAGCCTGGATGCAACAGGAACCTAATCAGCTTCATTGCTTGTTTTTCCCCCACAACATGTCTTTTTCCCTGTCTCTTTTGTCTTTAAGAGACCAGCAGCATTAATTTACTAGTTATCTGTTGTCAGAGGGAAACGCTTCACCAGGCTGGCTCAGGAGATCTTCCTGCCTGAGGTGAAGGCCAGGATGGCATCCTCAGCTCTCATTTCCCATACTGAAGACGGTGGGCTGGCCATTGAGCAGCGCCTCAACGTGAATGTGTCTTCCACCTCTGCCGGGGGAACAGACCAAATCAGGGGGTTCAGGGTGGGCCACGTGGTACCACCGGGCAGCTAGGGCTGACCGCGGGGCCAGGGCCTAGAGAGGCCGGAGCAGAACCAAGCTCCAGTTTGGTCCTGTAGCTACACGTGAGTTTAAAATGCAGAACTGAGAGTGCTCCGAGTATTTGAAAAACCAGAGCAAAACAAAATGAAATTCAGTTTTCTTCTTGTTGCTGTTGTTCTCACGTATCAGGAAGAGATAAGCCATTTCAAAGCATGGGGGTATTGCTATTGTTGTTGATATAAGCAGTTTTAAAGGATGGAATGGCAGCTGAAAGCAGAAGGAAGAGAAGGGCTAGTGGTGTGATCCGAAGGATAATGGATTGGTGATGAAAATCCTCCCAAGAAGTGGCTCTTGTTCAGAAGCCTTGATGGCAGGAAAGATCCCTTTCGCCTTGAACCTCAGCGTTTTATTGAACGATCACCCAGGGACCCCTGCAGTGACTTTAACAACCTGCTACTGAGCAGTGGTTCTCACCGCCAGCTACAAAATCACAGCCCACGTGCAGGCATTTTTATAACCTGCTAATCACATACACCAGTACAGAGTGTTAAGTTTCCAGATAATGTGAGTACAGTAGCATCCTGATGTCTTTAGGCACCTGTCAATTGAGTAACCTCTTTGCAGTGTGGATCCTGCTTAGACATGCAAATGTGTCTGATTGAGGAACCAGTCAGGAAACCTGGTTTGACAACTGCTCTGTGCAGGAGCTTGCCTTTGTGGGACTAGATGCCTAAGTGTGTCCATTCAGAAACAAAGGGACATCATTGTTTTAGTTTCTCTGCAGCTGATGAGAACACAGGTATTCCTCAGGATAGTGTTAGCCTACAGCAGCTTCTCAGTCCAGTTGAGAAGTCCGTCGTCTTAAAGCAACAGCAGCACTAAACAGTGATCTGGCTTGGAATGCTTGAAATTCTGAGATATGATGCAGGTTTGATGTTATAACACAAAGGCACATTTCAGCAACCCTTTTCTGCCAGGATTTAGCTGAATGTTCCCAAGACTCTCTTGCATTAGTCAAACCTCTTTCGTGCACTTGGTCCTGGCCTAGAAGCAAGCTGAGCTGAGATCAATCCTGTGAATGCCTGGGGATGCTAGCAGGCCCCTTCCTAGGACTAAATTATTCCCCATTAAGTGTGCGATGCCCACAAGTCATGCACGTAGGAGGAAGCGGAACTCCATTTGTGCAGCCGGCATGTGGTGGCGGGGAGTGTGTGTGCTCGTTATACCTGCACAAGAGTTGGTCTTAATTCCTGCTGAACGCCCACACGTATCCTCAGCATGAGTCCGACTTAAGGCAGAAGGGAAACCGGCTGGAGTCCAGGGAGCTGAGCTGAGCAAATCCAGCGTATTCCCTCTCTTAAGCCAGATTCCTCACACATTGCTACAACAGCTGAGCAGCTAGGACAGGGCCGGAGCCAGGAGAGGCGTAAGACCCAGAGGTCCAGAGTCTAAAAGACTGAGCTGCTCCTCTGCTTGGTACAGACAGCACTGGGTTCTCCAGCATCTTCTGCCTGAGAAGGATCACTGAGGATGCCTAATGGTTGGGCCAGCCCTGCCAAAAAAGACCCCCTGCCCGGAGCATTGAAGAACAGACATGGCTCACGGTAGGCAACACTGCCCTGAAATATTTTGCAGCTTGCAGCAAAGGACAAGGCAGACCACACGCACACGCACACACACACCTCTTCCACAAAGGCAACTGAACCTTTCTCCTCCGCTAGAACACACACGGAGCTATCCTCTAATAGGAGGGAGGGAACAGCTGGGATGGGTGGCTTGCGGAGCAATATTTATCCGTTTCTATTTTATGCATGTTTATGCCACCAAATAGCTCAAGCTCTCTGAGCAGTTCACAACCATAAAAACATAAAATGCAGCATTAAATATAGTATCAAAATTTAATTGGTTAAAACAGCAGCATAAAATATGCATAAAAGCCACAGTAAAGCCAAGCAGCTGTACAAAAATTGAAAATATAGCACGTGATATAAAAGAGATCCACAGCGGGGATAATAGGAAGGTCTTTCCCTGGCAGCACCAGAAAAAGTATAACGTGGGTCCCAGGAGAGCCTCGTAGGGAAGCTCATGCCAGAGCCACGGTGCCACAACCGAAGAGGCCATTTCCTGGTAGCCGCCCCCTGACTTCCCTTGGCTGGAGCTGCTGCAGAAGGGTCACTGAGACTGATCTTACAGACAGGGCAGGTATATGTGGGAGGAAATGATCCTTCAGGTAATCCGGCCTCAAGTTACTAGAGCTTTGAATTTAAATCTGAATCTGGCAGCCAGTGCAGGTGGCATTGGCCTAATAGGATCTTTCAGGTCAGTCCCTCTTAGCAGTCTTGCTCCCCTGTTCTCCACCTGCTGAGCTCCAGACCGTTTTCAAAGGTAGCACAACATTTAAAGCATTGCAGTCATCTAACCAAGAGATTATCAGCGAATGAATAACTGTAGCTGAGCCATCCCTGTCCATAGAATCATAGAATAGCAGAGTTGGAAGGGGCCAGAAGACCTTTGAGTCCAACCCCCTGCTCAGTCCAGGACTCCAAGTTAAGCCACCCCTCTCAGATGGCTGTGCAGTTGCCTCTTGAATGCCTCCAGTGGGAGAGCCCACAACCTCCCTGGGTTCTACTGCTGTACTGCTCTAACAGTCAGGAAGTTATAGGCTTGCTGTAACTTGAGCCCAGTTTTGCATGTCCTACACGGTGGGATGAAGAGAGATCCTGGCCCTCTGTGTGACAGCCAGAGTACTTTAGAGTGCTATCCTATCACCCCTCAGACTGCTCTTCGCAAGGCCCAACATGCCCAGTTCTCGCAATCTCTCCTCACAGAGCTTTGTTTCCAGTCCCCGGATCATCCCTCTGAACCCTTTCTAGCTTGTCTGAATCTTTGCTAAACTCTGCTGCCCACAATAAAGACTAGCCTGTGCTGAGTAAAGGGGAACTCATACTTCAGTAATCCAGATAAGGATGTAGTTGATAAATCAGCATAAAAGGTGCTCCTCGCCGACAAGTCAACCTCTGCCTTTAGTGGCAGTGCTGGATCCAGGAGCAGCTCCAAAATTTTCTCCTGATCTTTTAGAGGGAGTGCGATGGACGGACGGACGGACGGATGGATGGATGTCACTCATTTGCACCGGCAAATCATCCACTAAGAGTACCTCTGAGTCTCAGTTTATTATCCAGACACTGATTCTGGACAGCCACTGCCTTACCTGGGTTTGATGAGCAGCAGTGAGAGAGCTGGATGCCATGTGCATGCCACAGCCAGCTCAGAATTGTACCTTTAGTCTATTATCTTTCTTCAGAGCATTCCCTAAATTCCCCCCAAGACATTCTTCCATGGCATGCTGCTTTCCAAAGCTGTTCAGCAGGATCGCATGATTATCTTTCGTTCTATAATGCCTCCAAAGAAGGATTGTGGTTCATGCCACACTGAGGTTGTGAGCAGCCATGAAACCAAAACATGGGGATCAATGGGATGTGGAACTTCCAGGCATTCAGCAGTGCTTGAGCGATCTCTCCGTCGGCGTTCAGCTGAAAAACGATCTTGCTTTGCTCAGGGTGAACATGACAGAACTTTGACAAGCAATTAAAACACAGGTAACCATACAGATGTGCCTGTTATTGTACTTCCCCCACCCCAGTGAAGACTGCTGGAGCATTCCGGATAGTCTCTGGGGCCTCTTAAGCTTTTGTATTTCTACTACGACAACAAAGAAGTCAAAATTGCCCACAGCAAAAATGTGGTCTACAAGAACTGGCGTAGGAAGAAATGGTTGTGAAATATATAGAGATATATATATTTAATGGAAACCAGTGAGTTAGGAAGTGGAGACATGCAAACATGGTTCTTGTCTCAGCTATATTCTCTCTTGAAAGATCTAAGAGGCAGGTGTAGAATATTATTACTAGGTTGCTTAGAAATCTTCCCAGGGGGAAGATTTTCTGTAAGAGTTTCAGATGGGCCTCATATCTGAGTGAATCCAGGCCCTTGTGCTTTGCTTCAACCTCCACAGTTGCTTTTGAGGATGCACTGAGGGTAAGAAGACCAAACCGTTCCAAGTTTCAGTGGAATCTGGGGGTTCTGCTGGTGAAAGGGAAGTGAATGCCCTGATCCATTTTCAGGAGAGGGGAAATGGGTTGGGGAACCACATCTCCTGGCCAGTCATAACGTTCCTTCCAGTGGCCACTGGCTGATAAGCATCATTCCACCAAAAGAAGATGGCCAGTGGTAGTCATTCGCATTCCCCTCCAGCAACTGCTCGTAGTTTTGCTCAGCATTGGAGCAGCTGCTCCTCATGCATGAGAGAAATGTCGAGAGCCATCAGAGCCCATGACCAGCTTTCTTCCACAGCAGCCATAGCCACCTTTGGGTTGTGCCAGCAATGCTCTATGAGTGTTGGTAGACTTCCCCTCTTCTCAGCTCACTTTGGAAGACCAGTCTGAGCACAACAGAAAGCCCATGAATACTCAGAGGGGTGGATTCCAACAGTGGTTTTCTCACAGTTGAAAAAGTCTGAAAAGACCATACTGTAGGAGCCAGGAGACCCTCCCTGGAGAGCTCATTCCATACCTGAGATGCCACAACAGAAAGGACCCTCTTCTTAGCAGCCATCCACCTCACTTGGCTTGGTAGGGGCTCTCAGAGATGGACCACTGAAGATGATTTTTATGGTGTGGACAAGAATATATGAGTGAGGCAATCCTTTGTGTAACCTGGTTTCAAACTACTTATGGCTTTAAAAGTTAACACTGATATGTTGAATCAGGCCCAGAATTGGACTGGGAGCCAGTGCAGATGGAAGTATGTTCACATTGGCCAATCCCCATTAGCATTCTTACTGGTCTAGTTTGGTCCAGATGAACTTTAGGCCCATTTATGGGTGCTGCAGTCCATCACATATGTGGAGCACCAGCTTGGGGAAGGCTGATGAAACAATAAGCACACCTGTTTTATAGATGGGCAGCTGAATGCCATTCAGTCCAGTAAACATCCATGTGAAATTTCCATCAGACCTATCAAAGCAGCTTTTCCTATGGAGTGATTTTCTTCATTTTTAACAGATGTACTTTTCTGTGCATGCATTATATAGTAATTGAAGCTTGCTTTCATTATGTAACTCAGTGTGGTCTACATTCCTATGTGGTCTCCCATTCAGGCACTGATCAGGTCCAGCTCTGTTTTGCTTCATCAAGGTAGCTTCACCGTGTACCTTCAGTTAATGCCTTGTGTCCAGTACCAGCTCTAAGATTCAGGAAGCCCTTGGGCAAGAAGTCATTCCTCCCTGAGGGGGACCACCATCCTCTGTTCATGTCCACTGTTGCTAGTCCACTGGCCCTCGCTTTCTGCGCCATCTCTGGAGTAAGCGAATTGGGGGATACTGTCCCATCCCCTCACCCTTCTACTACCTGCACACTTGAGAGGGCAGGTGAACAGCAAAAGGAAGGAGGAGGGGGCAGAGGCAACATCAGGGTCTCCAGGCTCTGGGTACTGTCAGTGGCCCCCTTGCAGGTGACACCCAGTGATGCCAATTCCTGAAGTGCAGGGATCCAACGCCTCACATCATACTAACAGCAGAAGAACAGCCATGCTGGGATGGACCAAGTTTCAAGTTTCACAGCTGATTGTGGGTGGCCAAAAGCTATGGCATGACTGCAACATGGATCCAGGGCTCATGGGAATTCAGCACACGAATGTTTTGGGTTTTGTTTTTGTTTTTAATTAGCAGGGACACTGATAACATTAACCACCCCCCTTGGAACTTCTGAGCTTAGTTGCAATCCAGAGTGGAGCTAGGGGATGGGATGCAAAGAACAGTGTCTTGTTCCTCGTTGTCTTGCAAAGTATTTGGGGTTTGCTTGGTCCTGAATGAGAAATGATGTATTAGCTTTACAAAGACCCTCTCCTGGTAACGGTCCTAAAATCTGCAAATACTGATTTGTCAGTCTAGAACAGCACTTTTCTGAACTCAGCTTGGGGGTGTAGACATGGGGACTGTCATGGGAAGTTTATATGTTGTGAGCCGCCCCGAGGCTTTGTTGCAATGGGGGCGGCATAGAAATGTTTTAAAGGGAGGGAGGGAGGGAGGGAGGAAGCAGCTTAATAAGGGCACTGTCAGATGAGGCTTATGCAACAGTGCAATGTATTTATCTTTCCACTTTATATGTTTCAGTAATGCCATCTCTAGAAAGTTATTCATTGCCAATGTTGGTTTCAACATAAGAAGCCCTTATGGGGGAAAAGTCACCTAGGTGGAAGAGCTCATCATTTTATTTCGTTGTTGTTGTACCCAGCACACAGGATCTCACAAGCAGGAAGTGAATGCATAGGTCCTTCCTCCCCAAGTTCTCCAGCAACTGGTATATATAGGCATGCTCCTTCTGATACCAGAGGTAGCCTGCAGCTCTCAAAACTAGTGGCCATTGGAAGCCTCCCTCGCCATGCGCTGCACCTACAGCTTCATCTCGACCACAGAAAGAACAGCAAGAACAGGGAAAAAAAAGATCATGATGTCCTCAGAGTCAACATTTTAAAATGAGCAGGTCAGTTGGGTTCGTTTCTTTGTTTTGGATTTGCTGAGCTCAGAAACATGAGCATGAATGTGAAGAGGAATGCAGTGTTCCAGAAAAGCTCAAACCTTTCTGAACCTGAAGCCATGTTCAGGAAAGAACTAGCCCCTAGTCCTTAGGTGGCTCCTTGGGTGGATCAGGAGGTGTGCTGTGCCTAGCAGAATTGGATGTGGCCATCTTATTTACCAAGGAGGATTCTGATGGACATATATGTGACATCTCCTGGGAGAAGATAGGACTGAGCTTACTGTTTGTCATGCACCTTCCTTTTGGGCATTCTTAACACTAGCCATTACCACCTGCTCAATGCATGTCTTTTCATCCAGATAAATGAGAAACTCGCAACTAGCAAAGGAGTCTTTTTTCCTTCAGTAGATAACAGATCCCCAAGAGTTCCATTTTAGCAGTGTGGAAAGCACAATGACATATGTAGAGACATCTCTGTTTTTATTGCATTGCAGAATTATATTCATACTGTCCTTATAGACATTTTTTTCTGGAAGTGCAGTCCAGAGATTTGTATGTATGTGTTATGCATCTTGCTGAAAGCCAGGATTGGAGGAGGTGGGGTAGGGGAGAGAGAACTCATATTTAAAAATGTCTAGGGGTTAAGCATTTGCATCTAGCAATATACAATTGAGCTACACTGGGGAAAAGAACCGGGAGAACTGAACTGCTATTGTGCTGGCAATGAAAATAAATAGCAAACAGGCTGAGATTTTTCCTTTCCTCATTGCTCAAATTACATCCTCTAATGTAAAAATAGTTCAGTTGCAGTGAAAAAAGATGTTAGGCTGCATGAAAATGGAGAGAGAGAAGGGAATTGTGTAAATTTGTGACTCCAGTGGAACAGTTGTGAGTGGAATAGGTTAGCCTGTTTTGTTCTCTTTTGAAAGATAATGAGGAATTGGGCAGAGTTCAAAGCAGGACAAGAGGAGTGCTAAAATGCACAGAGTGGAGCCTGCATGAAGAAAGATTGGAAAGACGGGCATTTCATTTTGGGGAACAAGTGCTGATAAAAGAAGGTGAAGATGAAAATGAGGAGGAAGAAGAAAAGGAGGAGGAGGAGGAGGGAAACACAAAGGGAAATGACAAAGGAAACGAGATTAAGAACTGTCATTCACTCTCTGTGTAGCATACAAAAGAAAAAGTCAATAAAACTCAAAGGACCAGAGGAGACTCTCTGGTGGCATTTCTGTGTGCTTAAACACTGAACTACCCCAATCCCATGGATGGGGGCAGGGGGAGGTTTCTGTTTGAATCCTCTTCCCTACTGGATTAACCCTTGGAGCCTCTCTCCCCAGGTGTGTTTTGTGCTTGTCCCACACAAGGCTGAGCAGCAGGGAAAAGCACATATGGAGAGACGTGATGGGGGGGGGGGGCAGGTTAAGGCATTGTTGGCAGGGGCCTGCAACCCCCCCCAACACATTTTGCTGTTAAAATCAAATGCACAGTCCCCTTTCAGGGCAATGCTATTTTAGCCACCCAGGACGGCCACCAGGGATTCATGGCTTTTGTTAAATCTGCCCTGTGGATTGTCAGGCATCTTTCATTCTCCACCCATTGACAGAGACAGTGGCTTTCAAGGATATCTGCGGATTTTGTTCCACTGGTGCAGGTGTGCACCAGTCCTGATGTGCATTAGCACTAGTGCACACTTGCATTCATGCACACTAGTACTAAGGCACCCCTGCACTGGCACACCTTAGTGTAAGTGTACATTTGTACAAATCACCACATAAAGTTGGAAAATTGGACCCCAAGTCTGTGGAATCAGCACAAACACTGTGATGGATTCTGTAGGTCAGAGAAATCTGAACTCGTGTGAAACCATTGCGGATTTCCCCGACATCCCTAATTGCCACTTTGGCCTTAAAATTGGTGGGGGACCGGGGTGGGGGGAAGTCTTTGGTGTCCCTCCCCAAGGAAAGCTTTCCAGGAGCTGAGTCTGGTGTTTGTTATGTCCCTGGTGAAATAGTTCTTGTTTTTTGTGCAAGTCTTTGACCCCATGAATGAAAGCCCTCCAAAATGCTCTATCCATGACAATGCCACTCAGCTCTTGTAAATTCAAGGCCATGGCTTTCCTGATAAAGGTAAAGGTAAAGGTTTCCCCTTGACGTTACGTCCAGTCATGCCTGACTCTAGGGGGCGGTGCTCATCTCCGTTTCCTAGCCGAGGGAGCCAGCGTTTGTCCGCAGACAGTCTCCGTGGGCATGTGGCCGGCATGACTAAACACCGAAGTGCACGGAACGCTGTTACCTGCCCACCAAAGTGGTACCTTTTTATCTACTTGCATGCTTTCGAACTGCAAGGTGGGCAGGAGCTGGGATGGAGCAACGGGGACTCACTCCGTTGTGCAGATTCGAACCGGCGACCTTTCAATCTACCAGCCCAGCAGCACAGCGGTTTAAACCACTGCGCCACCTGCAGTCCCTCTGGCTTCCCTGATAGAGTCCATCCATATTTGCTCTTCCTTTTCTTCTTCTGCCCGTGACCTTCCCTAGCGCAACAGTCTTCTGCACCACATCTTGCCTTCTCATGATGTGCCCAAAGTACCACTGCCCCTGCTCTGCCAGTTTTGCTTCTAGGGAAAGCTCTGGCAGGAGGTCTTGACCACCTTCGCTTTGTTGTAGGCTTTTTCTATCAGCATCATTGGAAGCCCACTCTGGAAGTCCTTCATTCATAGGGTCTCCATAAGTTGGAGACATCTTGTAGAAGACCAGAAGAAAATGGACACACTTAAAACAGGCTGCTGGAGGAGAGCTTTGTGAATACCCTGGACCAAGAAGTAGATGCACAAGTGGATTCTAGATCAAAACAAGCCAGAACTTGTCCTTGAAGAAAAAATGACAAAACCGGGGCTTCTGCTCTTCAGTCGCTTCCTGAGAAGGCAAGACTCCACAGAGCAGACAACGTTAGGGGACAATGAAGACAGAAGGAGCAGGAGCAGGAGACCAGCTATGAGATGGGTCAATTCCATAAAGGAAGACACAGCCTTGAACCCAGAAGTGCTGATCAGGGCTGTCTTGGGCAGGATGTTTTGCAGGGCTTTCATTCATACGGTCATCATACATTGGAGACAACTCGATGGCACATCCACCAACAATGAAGTGTGGTGAGTGACTGAACTGGTCAGAAGTTTGCTACGCTGAAGAAGGCAACTAATTCACCCAGGAAGCGGGGCTGATTGCCTGCAGCCATCCTCTGGCTCTGAACAGGGCAGTGTGAACGGGAGTTCCCTGAGGGTATCTGGATCCCAAATAAAGCACATTCCTCCTCAGCCATGAGTTGGACTGCAAGCTTTGTTTTTGTTTTCTTTCACATGTGTGTTTCCAAATCAGTTTTGCATAACTTTGAAATGATGTTCTCCCATTTATTAACTGTGCTCATTTTCAAAAAAAATGCTCATACATTCTTTAAAAATTCTTATAAATTGGAACTACTCAGCCCTGTCTTGATTCCATTTGCAAAGGCCTGGTCTGTTTTTGAGTGCTTCGGTTTAAGTATGAGATTCACTTTTCTAGAAAGGAACCCAAGAGTCTAACACCTGGTATGAAAAAGTAACCCCCTTCCCACAACCATGTGATGATTATGGCTACAACCAAGCACAAAGTTTAGCTTAACTTACCCCCACTGATTTCAATGAGTCGGACTGTCAATTCCTATACATTTTTACTTGGCAGTTAAGTCTCACCAAGTTCAGCAGGAATTGGCCTTAAGAAGAATTGTCAGCATGGCCCATATTCTTGTGCTTAGAAATATTGCATTAGAAATTACACAATCATGAACAAGAATAAAACCTCAGGAAGGTGAGAAACAAAAACAGAAAAAAATAGAAAAGCAAAATAATGGCATAATTTGAAAAGCTAGATTGAGAAGATGTGTCTTCAAATTTTCTCTAAAAGCCAAGAGAATGTCCACCAATTAATTTTTAGTTCCTTTGTGTGTTATATAGTTTGCACACTACTAATTTCATAAAAAGGCGGGGAATAAATGCAATCGAATTGATTCAATAAATGTTCTGGGGGGAGCATATTCCTCATTTTGTGAGTGACATAGGAGAAAGCCCCTTCACCTGTGCCCAGTGAAGATCTTGGCCAGTAATTCTGCCCTCAGGAGGGTCTCTTCTGCAGATCTTCATAAGTTCATAGCAAGATCGTGCTCTCTTAGATTAACATGTGTCTTGGGAGCTGCTTTGGGATTGCTAACCAGAAGATATTGTGACCAGGAGTTGTGAACTGTTCTCAGTGTCCAGGAGACCTTAAGTGTAGCCAGAGATCCTTTCTAGGCTCCATTGCTGCAATGATCCTATAAGGCCCCCTCTGAAGGCTTGGGACCACCAACTACCAGCTTGACTGGTCCTTGAAATAGCATCACCCTTTTGCTGAAGTTAATTTGGTTCTCTGGGCTTTCTCTCATCCCCTTTTCCCTTGTTTCCCAGGAAGGAGACTAGCTGATATACACAGATAGCCTCTGAAACAGAGAGAGAGAGGAACTGCAGAGAAACCAGGACCTTTCTGCTTGGAACCAGGAGGATGCAAAGGGTTCAAGTAGCCAGAGCCAGTGTGGTGCAGTGGTTAAGAGTGCAGGACTGGGACTCAGGTGTTCTGGGTTCTAGTCCCTGCTCAGCCCATGGACTCCACTAGGTGACTTTGGGCCAGTCAGACTCTTGGCCTGAACTACCTCACAGGATTATTGTTGTAGGGGTAAGATTGAGAGCAGGCAGAAAAGGATGATGTAAGCTGCTTGGAGTTCTTTAGATGAAAAAAGGCAGGTTCTACATTTAATAAGTAAATAATTGCTCTGGAAGCAATTTGTCACATAAGAAAATCCTGTGACTAAAAGGACAATTTACAGCTTTTCTTTTGCTTGTTTATCAATAATTTCCATACTCGCCACTGTGGATATACATTGCACATCATCTTTGATATATGTGGTTTCAATTTTTCCGAAGTATCAGTAAACCTGAAGTCTGCCTCAGCTGGACCAGGCCCCTGGGGTAAAACAGAGGCTTGTAGTCTTTGCCTAGCCTACAAGGTAAGCATTTGACCTGCCAGTTCTCTGCCTCAGCTTTTGATCTCCCTTCCATAGACAGCTAATCCCAGTCCCCCTTCCCACTCTTGTTTGTTTGTTTGTTTTTCTTTTATTTAAAACTTGTATATCCTGTCCTATTAGAAAAAGTCTCAGGACAATAAAATGAAAATAAGCACCGCATCACAGCCTAGTCTGCTCCTGCAAGTCCAAAGCAGCTCCCCAATCTCACAGGAACACTTGGGAAATTCCCTTACCCAGCCATTCCTGTGCCTGGAAGGTTGCTTAGAAGAGGCCAAAAGATCAGCAGGCATGAGAAGAGGGTGGGAGGATTGGGACCATAGCTATCCTCATGTGGGGATGAGGGCAGAGGCTTCAAGGCTCATGGATGGGGTAGGCCTATTAGATTTGTTCATCATTTAATCTTTTATATTTATATAGAGCCTTTCTCCATGCAAAGAGCTCATGGTGGCTTCCACAGTCTCCTCCTCTGTTCCAGTTAAACCTCACAAAAACCTTGTTATTTAGATTAGACCAAAAGTCTGTGACTGGTCCATACCCACCCACTGAGCTCCTTGGCTGAGTGTGGACCAGAACCCAGGTCTCCTGAATCCAGTCCAACTCTCTATCCGTTCTGCCACAGTGGGCGTTCTCTTCTATTCCTCCATTTTGCCTCTTGCAGGACATTCAAGGAGGCTGACCTGGCCCTCCTATTCCCATTTGATGCCCATGAAAACTCTGGTGTGGGCTAGACTGAGAGAGCGACTGGCCCAGAGTCACCCAGTGAGCTGCACGGCTGAGTGGAGACTAGAACCCAGATGCAATGCTCAAACCATCACACCATGCTGGCTCTGAAATAAATCCTGCTCTGTGCTGATTTAGGGAGAAGTAGCTCAGTTCATTTGCAAGCCGAGTCAGTTTGAGCTGGGGGAGAAAATAATCAGTTGCTTCCCCATGTAAATATGCATAGCATTGCAGCGTCAAGCAGATATAATTGTATGGTGGATTGTGGTCTATGTCCTTCAGGAGAAACCAGGAATTATGGCTCAGGTAAAAGCCCATCAAAGCACTCCCCACTGGCTTTAGAAAAGTTGCATTCTTGAAAGGGCGTCCCTTCACGTGGGTCACCTTACCAAAGGTTTAGTGATGCCAGTGTCAGTTTTAGCATCCCAGAGTGCTGGAACAGCTGGGAAGTTGCATCTAATTAAAGTTGTGATCAGGCAGGTCATATAAGATTTCATGAGCTGCAGCTAGAGCTCTCAAAGCATTAATAGCTTAGACTTCCTGGGAGCATTCAAAGTTGAAAAAAGAATATTAATTTGATATGATGACTCTACAAAGAGAGAAATGTCCTGCAGTTGCTGGAGCAGATGACCCTGGAGGCTGCCCCTGTGCACAGTACACTGATTCACATAAGTGGGAAGGGTTGTATGGATACAGAGTTAGGCTAGGAACCAACATGGGAAGCTGCCCCAGTCCATCAGGCCCAATATTGTTGGCATTGATTGGCAGCAGCTTTCTGCAGTTGTACTTGGAGATACCAAGGATGGAACCAGAACATTGCACATTACAAGTGAGCTATGGCTTTGATCCCAATATGACACATTTCTGAGGATGTTGGGGCATGGAGAAGAGTCTCTGCTGAAGCTCTCAAGAGGTGAGTGCCTTCATACAGGAGAAGGCAGTCCTTCAGTCATCCCCATTCAAAACTAGCAAGGCTAATCAGCCTTACTTCTGATTCAGTCCATAAACAAATGGGAAGTCTAAGTCAATCTCTTTTTAAAAAGCACTCGCATGCGCCCAATCAGCCCAGACTCCTCCCTCTGGAGTAATTGATGTTTCTGACACTGTTAAAAGCAGGCTCACATAGAGCATGTGCCCCATCAGAAGTGGGTTGATGGGCAAATTGTGGGGCTGCCCAAGATAAGTAGACAATAGTGCACTGAGTCAGCGATAACTGACCCAAAGTGTCACCATGATGCAGAAAGCCTGAAACTGACAAGCACAGCCTGAAACTGACAAGCACAGCCTGAAACTGACAAGCACAGCCTGAAACAGCATTCCGATCTTGGTACAGAAACAACAATGTTGCCAGTTCAACTTCCTGATGACACCTTGTTAAGAAAGCAACAATGTTACCAGACCAATTCCTTGATTAGCAACCTGTTAAAGAGGCAGCAATGTTGGCCATCTGGTTTCCTGCATTTCCATGGGCAGATACTTGTCTGTTCTGAATCCTGCCCTCACCTTTACTCTCCTTTGTCTTTTCTATTTAATAGGAGTGTTACATGACTCCCACAACTGTGTATGTGACTAAAACTTTATAAAGGAATCCTTTTATGGTGAAATTCTTTGTAGTCTCTTGCACAATAGCTACATGCATGCATTCTATATGTCTGAATAAACTGTAATCTCTTTTGATTGTACAGCTCACATGTACTCACTTTTCCTGACTCTTGGCAATTGCAACAAATATTTCTTATATCTAGGACACGTTGCAGGGAAACAGATGCAAGCTTGCCTTCCCATGTGTGCCATGCGTGTGATAGGAGTACCATATGCATATTTTATTTAAAAAACAGAGAGAAAGAGAGAGGAAGTACAAGTCTTACTACAAGGATGCACATAGCAAATCCGTGCTAGGTTTATTTTGATATTAAAAAGCTGCACATTTGAGGAGTTCCTTACAATTCTCTAAGTCTTCCGTGTAATGAAATTACTCCTGGTTGCTGGAGACCAGCCTGACTCCATCCACTTGTCAGGCAGTACATGCTCTTTTCTCCTTGCTTTCATGACTGCCTTCTAGGATTTCTTCTTATTTTCCTGAGCCTACATAATGCACCTGCAAACGCAGCAGTGAGGGGGAGGTGATAATGCCCTGCAAAGGCTGAAGTCCAGAGCTCTTGGGCTCTCCGGAAACCTGAGGCATGCTGGGACATTGATTGCCTGCTCCCTTTCTGTGCAGTTCAAGGGGGGAATACACAGGGCTACCTAAGTTTCTGCTGGCACGGTTATTTGCAATTGCACTTTTTACCACACTGTTCCCAAATGAAACTAAAATATTTCTCCAATTGCTACGTGCAGACCCTCACACCTCTCCCATAAGGGTACATCTGGGTAGGATCCTGAAGATGAGAAATGGCAGAAAATTGAAATATCGCCATAAAGAGCTTGCATATTACCTTCATACACACAGGGAATAAAACAGGGAAGGAGGTCCGGCAGGCTGCCAAGCCTTCCTGGGATATCTGGCGTGTGGTTCCCCTGCAGGACACCCTGGACCACACATGTGTGCAGGGAATAAGGCATTGCTTGGGGGGGGGGGCGGTGCACAATGGTGCACCACACAGCAGCTGCATCCTGCTCAGCTCAGCCATGGCTGCCAGGTTCTTCCAGAGGAGTTGGGCAAGGCAGTGCTACAGCGAACGCTCATTTTCCTTAAGTGTAAAGTTATGTTGTGCTTGCGAGACAATGCATTTGGGGAACTCCACCCATGCATGAAAGGTTTTAAAGTGCTTCGTGATGTTATTCAGGAGAGAAGAAAAACGGGTGTCGCAAGCCCTGCTGAGGATGCAGAAGAAACAGCAGGGATATGACCTTTGTGTAGCAAAGCCGTCAACTCCAAAATGATAGCAAGCCCCCAGGCCTGGCACTGGGTGGACGCATCATCAGAACTGCTTCCATTTAGGGCAGCCTTGGGACCCAGCTGGTGCCTTCTGGTGCCATGGGTCATGCTGCCTGGAGCAGTTCAGATTTCTGGAGAGCACCTGGTCAGGAAGGACTCTCCTAAAGTCTACAACTATTGCCCGTGGGTACAAGTCGGAATTCATCAAGCAAGATGAGCTCCCACGGATCGCAGCTCACACCAACCCATAACCGTGCCATTGTCAGAAGGCAGGGGAAAGTCTACATGCCGAAAGGTTCCCTGAGAAAGGGAGCCAGGCTATGCATCACATGCTCAAGGACTTACTGCGTGGCAGGCAGAGATTTGCCTCAAACTGGTGGCATGCAGACAGTCCAGGAAAGTAAAGCAAGCCACATGCTGTCCATGTTTATTATATGGCCAAGGAACTGCATGATGTCAGAAACACAAGGCATTAGGCACCTGGATGAGGCAGTGGCTGAGGCAGGAATGTACAGGAACAAGTGCAAATTCCTGTGCCATTTTCATTTGCTAATATGGCAGTTTAAATGAGATTGAACAAGACCTCTCTGCCTCGCTTGCCAGGCGTGGGACATGGGAGCTCAAGTGGATCTACCGTTAACTGTGTGATATACATCTATCTGTCCATATAGTTAAAGGATACTCTCATTACAGAGGAATGCCCTCGATGTAACCTTTTCCTCCTCCCAATTGAGGGTGTAAATCTATCATGTGCTGGGTGTGCACAGGTGGGAAGCGGGCTCATCGGCCGATCACAGTGAGCAGTCTTACGTGGCCATTGTATAAATGAGATTAATGATTTAATTTGCAGTAAATGCCTCAGCTCGGAGAAACTTATTTTGTTCTGTTAATTGTGTCACTTGCGTGACTCAAAGCCCCGACTGTGTGAAACTGGATTACGCTGTTGTGGGCAAGATGGCTGGTTCCTACGGCTTCATTAATGCCATTGTTTCAATTCCTTCTCTGTAGCCATTTGTTTTCATCTGCGTAAAACGGAGCTGCATAAAAGGCTGCTGTGGGTAAAATTAGCATGTTCATCTCCTTTAGGAAAAAAGACAAGGGACTTCTCTTAACATGAGCTTTTCAAGCCAATTTCCTGGGTGGAAAGATTTAAAGAGATGGAGATGGAGATGATGGAGATGGAGAGAGAGGGAGATGGAGATGAAGATGGAGATGTAATGGTCCTGTAGTCCAATAATTAGTTTTTAAATGAGAATAGAACGATAGACTGCTACCAAAGCTTTTATTTATTTATTTATTTATTTATTTATTTAAATCCACTCCTTAATTACGCTTGCCCTTTCATTGCTTTGGCTTTAAGTCATGCACACATACACTCACATGGTGGTACATTTATTGAACATTCTTATCACCCTGAGTGAGGATGAGCCTCAACGATTTTTTCTTTTAAACAAACAAACAAACAAACAAACACAATCTCTCCAAAAATTACATTGTAATTCATAACATGATGAAGCTATTGATGAAAACATTAGTTTGGACAAAATAAGCATGTAGCTAAGAGCATGGAAATATGTTTGATGCAGTTATAAGGGAGACATTGATTCAGGGCAGATATCCAGCTGCAGGCCTCTTGCTTCCAATGAATGTGAAAGGTTGAGATCAATCGAACATCAGGGAAGCCCTGATTGGTGAGGGAGTTGCTACATTACAGGAAATCAATTGACTGAGCTATCCAAGGCTGGGGTTAAAGGTTGGCATTGTCGGCCATGTCCAAGTAGAAGATCCACTTCTAATCCCTGGAGTCTCTTTGTCTACCACTCCTTAAGTTTACTGCTGCTTCCTAGTCTTCCTATTCACCTGCCTGCTCCGAGAAATTAGCAATACGAGAAAAAAGGAGAAGACGCATTACCTACATTATAAGAAATTCATTTAACTCCATTTTTGATCAGGATTTTCCCAGTTCACACCTTCTCGACCAAACACAGACTTTGACCATTGAAGCTCCTACACTTCCAAGCCTGCGATACAATTCGCAGACTAAAAATGGGAGTTTAATAATAGGAGCGCAGTTGAGAAATGTTCATAGAAAATGCCTGGTTTTGAAAAATGCTTCCAAGTTGTGTTAATTAATGAGAAGGAATATATGTGCGTCAAGGACATGTGCAATTGAGGCAAATGGGTGTGGAGCAGGGAAGCTTACAATCTTTATGGCATCGGATCAGAATAAGATTCAGGATGAAATGCGGAGAACTCTGGAGAGCTCAAGGGTTCTTGACTGGCTCATCTCTGGCAAAAAAGAAGGAAGACGAAAACGGAGGAAAAGGATGCCTTCAAACAGAGGACAACCCCATGGGAGACTTTTAGATACAGATCTTGTTGTACTACCTGTAGCACTGCCTGCATTGACAGGGGTCTGTCTACTAAGCACAGTAGAAGGGGCTAATGCCATAGACAAAATACGGCTGACCTCTCCACTTGAACTACTTCCTTCCCGTCCCTTCGCTCCTCCCACCTCACCTGGAAAGGCCAGAGATCACATGACCATCTACTCCCCCTCCCCACCTTCCCCTCTACCATGAGCACAGACCCTTGTGTTTCTGTCTCCTCCTCTCCAAGCTGACAAAAAAGCGAGAAATCCTGCATAAAAATGCCAATAGCTCTCCTCCATGCAGGTCACACATGCATTGTTTGTAAGTAAATAAATCTATTTTTCTTTTGTTAAAAAGCCTTTCAGCGTGGATTCTAACAAATCCAGGTGCAACCAACTGTCTCTTAACTAACAGTCTCTAAACTACCTTTTAACCATTCAATGCTTATCCCAGTGGAACCTGTATGTAACCAGAGCCAGATTCTGCCTAGAGATCAGGAAGAACTTCCTGAATATTAGAACAGTGCGGCAGTGGAACCAATTGCCCTGGGAGGCTGCGGCTTCTCCCACACTAGAGGCATTCAGGATGCAGCTGGGAGGGATGGTTAACTTGGAGTCTTGCGATGAGCAGGGGATTGGACCCGATGCCCTTCTTGGCCCCTTCCATTCTATGATTCTATGAACCACACACAGCAACAGGCTGACCAAGAGAACTATCCTATTATTACATTATATAATACAAGTGAGGAGACCAAGCCAACCTTTGTGACCCAAATGTAGACTCTCCTGATGGGGACCTTTAACTGCTTGATCCATCATCAATTGACCTTTTGGAGATGAAGATGACTTATTAGATGCCTGGTGCCCACTCATGGGATCTTGGGCTGTGGGGAACAGCTTGATGAATTCACTGTGCAGCTGTTGTGAAAGGGGTGGATTCCAATTACATATATATACAAAAGGAATTGTAAATAAAACTGCTAATGTGCAAATCCATAGTATGTCCACACAAAGAATACAGGACTCTGTTCTGGTCAACACACTAAGTAATCAACGTAAATGATCACTCAGCTGGAGCAACTGCTCTATGAAGAAAGTTACAGCAACAGGTATTGTTTAGCTTTAAAAAAGGTGAGTAAGGGGAGACATGATAAAGACCTACAAAATTGTGCACGGTATGGAATACAGGACAGGAAGCCCTTTTTCTTCTTTTTCCTCACAATATTAGAACCCAGCATTACCCCATTACACTGATTGGTGGGATAATCAAGACAGATAAAAGGAAGTCCTTCACATAGTGAATTGTTAAACTTCCTGAAATGTAGGGGTGGCCACCATTTTGGATCACTTTAAAAGGGGATGAGACAAATTCCTGAAGGAAGAAGCTACCAATGATAATGCTCTGGACACTGCAACTTGTTTAAAACTGGGCAGCAAGCCTGCTGATGAGGATAGACATCTGTGAATATATCATGCAGTCCTTCACACATTACATTGGCTGCCAGTTGCCATCTGGGCCCAATTCAAAGTGCTTATAATAACATACAAAACCCTAAAGAGCTTGGGGTCTGGTTACCTGAGGGAACGTCTCTCTCTGTATGTTCCAACCCAATCACTGAGGTCTTCCTCTGAGACCTTTCTCTTACTCCCTTCCTTGTTGTTGTTAGTCGCAAAGTTGTGTTTGACCCATTGCAACCCCATGAACAACACTCCTCCAGGCCTTCCTATCCTCCACCATCCCCCAGAGTCCACTTAAGCTCACGTCGACTGCTTCAGTGACTCCATCCAGCCACCTCATCCTCTGCCGTCCCCTTCTTCTTTTGCCATCTATTGTTCCCAGCATTAGACTCTTCTCCAGGGAGTCCTTCCTTCTCATTAGGTGGCCAAAGTATTTGAGTTTCATCTTCAGGATCTGGCCTCCTAGAGAGCAGTCAGGGTTGATCTCCTCTAGGACTGACCGGTTTGATCGCCTTGCGGTCTAAGGGACTCTCAGGAGTCTCCTCCAGCACCACAATTCAAAGGCCTCAATTCTTCAGCGCTTGACCTTCCTTATGGTCCAGCTTTCACAGCCATACATTGCAAGTAAAAAGGGAAACAGCAAGAAGAAGGGCCTGTTCCATAGTAGCACCCAAATTATGGCACTCGCTTCCATCTGAGATCTGGTTGGGACCATCCCTGTATTCCGTTAGACACCAGTTAAAAACATTCCTCTTCCGTAACCATTTTGGCAAGTGACTCAATTTGGTTTTAAGGGTTTTTAATGGGTTTTATGTTGCTGCTGCTGCTGCCACATTTTGTTCTTAGCACCAGACATTTTTATTTTATTATTTGTGTATAATTCTACTCTAATCTATTTGGTGGGTGTTTTAAATAGTTTGAATTATTGAGTGTTTAATATTTATGTTCCCCTTCTTATTTTATCTTTTACCCTCTTATCTATTGTTTTTATTTCTTTATTATTGGCTTCTCATATTTTATCATGTGCTTTTAATTGTATTGTTAACTGTATTATTTTAATTTGTGTTGTATAACTTTGTGAACTGCCCAGGGATGCAGCACACGTACAAGTCAAATAAATATTGTGTCAGTCCACCATATGAGGGCTAAGGGATGCAGCTTATGAGTCAAATAAATATTAAATAAACAGCCCCGATGGCTCTGGGCTACCACTAGTATTAGAGGTGCTATGCATGTGTACATCCGTTGCTGGAAACATGAATGGGGCGGTGCTGTCACACTTGGGATTCTTCTGGCAGCTGCTGGGCCACTCAGGAACAGAACATTGGATGAGATGGACCCATGTGCACCTTCAGCATGATGCTCATGTTCTTTTGTAAGCCAATTGTTGGGAGACTCAAGGCAGATAAAAGGAAGCATGTTCTCACTCAGTGCATTGTTCAGTTATGGATTCCACTACTACAAGATGTAGTGATGGCCACCAATTTGGATGGTTTTCAAAGGGGACTGGACAAGTTCACTGAGAAGAGTTCTCCTATCCTGATGGCTACATGCTGTCCCCAGTATCTGCAGCTGGATGCCTATCTATACCAGTTGCTGGGGAACTTGGTTGTGAGGGTGCTGAAGACATGCCAAAACTCATGGTTTCCTCAGGGCAGCTACATCCATTGAATGCTGAACTAGGTACACCCTTGGTTGGATCCAGCAGGGCTGTTCTTCTGTTATTATGCTCTTACCTGTGTAACCCTCACCTGTACAGGCTGAATGCCTGCATAAAACCAGTGACAGAGCCAAAGAAAGACTGCTCTGAATTGATTCAAGGCTATGCTGGATTTCGGTAACATTTCAAAGGGAACTGCTATAAGACCAGGAGTGTCTGTTGTTTCCCTCAACTTCTTTTCTACCTATATAATAGAAAATAAAGCTAATATTAGAACATGTCTGTAAGTCTTTTATCCTCTCTCAGGCAGAGGAGACCAGACTGAGGCAGGTCTGCCAGCTCGTTGGCTTTTGTTGCTCAAGGAGGTGAAAATCTGAGTAATGAATGGCTGTTCTGCTTCTCGCTGGATGCGAGGAGTCAAAACAAAACAGTACTCACACATCTCAGAAAAGGCCTTTTTTTGTTTCAGCTCCGCACATACAAGGGATGCACCGCAGGTTCCCTTCCCAAACGGCTTGGTAAGTGAGCAAAAGGCAGTTTCGGAAACGAGCACCAAGGAGCAGACACAGTGTGACACCTGCTGTTGCCTCCCTTAACCACATGGCTGCGAGGAGCGAAGAGAAAACAGATCTGTTCCTCCTGATGCAATGCGAGGGCTATTCATCATTGTATAAGAAAGGCTGGTGGCAGTGACATCATCCCGCTGCCTGCGTCTCACCCTGTTCGGGGAAGAGGCGGATCCGCGGCTTTCTTCTCCCTCCGAGCCATGCGTGCCTCTGCTGCTCCTCTTCTCAGATGACCTCTGTGGGTTGCTTCTCTCCCATTCCTTATTCATTTCTCCACTTCTGTTAGGATGCTGCTATGACACATCCAGCCTTCAGTATACATCATTTATGGGGAAAGCTGGCAAGGTTGCCTCCTCCCACATTAAAAATGAATGGCGCTGCTGCTGCTTTGGCTGAGAGCTTCTCAAGTCCAGCCACTGTCCATGAAAGTGCTGCTCTCCAAGGGAACGTGGGGAGTCCGGAAGCATCCAGATTCAAGGGGGTTCAGCCTTTTAGGGATTTGCCGGCTGGGATTCATAGGTAAAGGGATGGGGCTGATGCACTCCCACAGTCACAAGCAGTCGTGCAAATCTGCACTATGCTAATGGACATTTGTGCTATTGTGCATGAGTGAAAATGTGACACAATTCATGTTTCGTCCATGCAAAAGGCATCTGAAAATCTGTGGGGTGGAAACCACGATTTGTGCAGCAAAATCCATGCATCTCTAAGCGCAGGACAAGCACATGGGTTTGCTGCAGAATTTAGCTCCCTGGAAATTAGAATTGGCTCATCTGCTTCCATACATGTACTTACCTGAGAGAATAATAGGTATGTGCAAGCGAGTTACACGGAGGTGGATAGAGACCTGTTTTCCCCTGTGGAGGAGGGCAAAGTGTGTTCCAACGAAGCAAAACTTAGGGAATCAAGGTTCATTTTGGATGCCAGGAAGGACTTCCTGACAATTAGGGCCCCGAGGGTATGGAATGGCCTTCCATTTGTTAGAATCCACACGTGAGGCTGTTCAAGGGTAGGCTGGACATGCACATGGCTGGCATCTTATGAGCAGAGCCGACTGGAGCAGGGAGTCAGACTAGATGACCCAGGAGACCCCTTCTGCCTCACTCTGTCTCTGTGCTTCTAAGACCCATTTTAGTCCTCTTTTTTCCCATTCCTCAGTGTTGAATTCTAGACTGGGAGTTCCTTGGGGCAGAGGCCTGTCCCATTGTAAAGCACCATGTGCTAGGAATCTACAAGCATTTTGTTTATATTTGAAAACATGACGAAATGGTGCACTTAGAACTCTGAATCTGAGTGCAAATGCCAGTGCAGTTTTCATAAAAAGCTTGTGCATTCTCAAACTTGTGTTTACTTCCAGAAAATGTATGGGGGCGGGGGGAATGTGCTCTCTAAAATGTACATGTTTCCCAAAAGGACACATTTGCATGCCTTCCTTAATAGAGGTAAAGCATGCCTTTGGGTACATACCTGGACAAGCTTGCATTTTTCCTTTTTCAAAAAAGGAAAAAGAAGTGGAAGTGCGAGGTGAGGGAAGAAAAAGATCTTTAATGAGTTAAAAACTGCTTATGCATTCACACTTAGATTGCATTGTTTTTGAAAAAATAATGGATTTCTAGAAAGGACATTTTTGAAATGAAGGGGTATTGGCTCACTCCCTTGTCTATTGGACAAATTACTTTGGACAATTACTTTGTCCAATTACAAATTATGTTTGGATGCTATGGAAGATTTGGGTGTTGGGAGAGCTTCATCTGGGATGTCCTAAACATAGCAAAAGACAAACCTGTTAAGTCAGAGTCTTCTCAGTTCCTTGCTCATGCCACATTAAGCTGGCCTCATATTTTTAAGTCATGGGAATGTGCATATATTTGCATTTGAATAACTATTCTCTTTGGGAAAAAGTTGCTCTTTTCTACCCCTGGATGGGACCCAGGACGGGGAGGGGGCAGGCATGGCTGCTCTGCCAGGCCCTTGGCCTCCGCTACCACCACGGAATGTGCCGTGGCATTGGCAGAAACTAGCCCTCGGTGGTTCCGAAAGCACAGAAAGCATGCAAGGGTGATGCACTACTTTTGGCAGCTGTGGGAGGGGTACATCAAAGAGAGGGAAAGAAAGAATGAAGGGTCACCACCATGTGTAGAAAGACTCCATCTGGACATGAAGGCTGCATTCACACAACACAACAAGCAATCCTGCATCCTTACCATGGTTCATAGAGGGGGTTTTTTAAACATGATCTAGTTGACAATCAATCAAGTGGTTGGTTTCCACTTTATTGTGGTTCCCATGTTACCCACTCAATCCTCCCAATGTTGGTATATATCCCATCAGCCACTGTGTCTGAAGTTCAATCCCCATGTGTGCCTCTCCCTCCTTATGTCACCTGCCCCTTCCTGATTGGTCCAGACATAAAGCCTGGAGGGCCAAATGGCTCCTGGAGTTGCCACTCTTTCCAGAGGACATAGCAGGACTGTGGAAATAGTGATCCTGGGTTCAGACAGCACAGCAAGCCACAGTGGTACAGAGAAACCACAAAATAAACCATTGTTTCTTATTATGGTTTCTAAAGACCAAACCTCCTTCATGGATCACTGCCTTGTCGTGGAGAAGGGGCTTGCATACCTCAATGAAGCTATGAGCTATGCCGTGCAGGGTCACCCAAGACGGACAGGTCATAGCAGAGAGCTCTGACAAAACGTGATCCACTGGAGAAGGAAATGGCAACCCAGTATCTTTGCCATGAAAACCCCATGGACAGTACCAAAAGGCAAAATGATATGACACCGGAAGATGAGCCCCTCAGGTCAGAAGGTGTCCAATATGCTACTGGGGAAGAGCGGAGGGCTAGTACTAGTAGCGCCAGAAAGAATGAAGCGACTGGGTCAAAACCAAAAGGACACTCAGTTGCCGATGTATCTGGAGCTGAAAGGAAAGTCTGATGCTGCAAAGATCTTTACTCCATAGGAACCTGGAATGTCAGATCCATGAATCAAGGCAAGCTGGATGTGGTCAAACAAGAGATGACAAGCCTGAACATCGACATCTTAGGAATCAGTGAACTAAAATGGACAGGCATGGGTGAATTTAGTTCAGATGACCATCAGGTATACTACTGCGGGCAAGAATCCCTCAGAAGAAATGGAGCAGCCTTCATAGTCAATAAAAGAGTAGGAAAAGCAGTACTGGGATACAATCTCCAAAATGACAGAATGATCTCAGTTCGAATCCAAGGCAAACCATTCAACATCACAATAGTCCAAGTCTATGCCCCAACCACTGGTGCTGAAGAGGCTGAAGTTGACCAGTTCTATGAAGGCCTACAACACCTTCTAGAATTAACTCCAAAAAATGATGTCCTTATCATCATGGGGGATTGGAATGCTAAAGTAGGAAGCCAAAAGATAACTGGAATAACAGGCAAGTTTGGCCTTGGAGTACAAAATGAAGCAGGGCACAAGCTGGTAGAATTTTGTCAAGAGAATACAATGGTCATAGCAAACACTCTTTTCCAACAACCCAAGAGACGACTCTACACATGGACATCACCAGACGGTCAACACAGAAATCAGATTGACTATGTGCTCTGCAGCCAAAGATGGAGAAGTTCTATACAGTCAGTAAAAACTAGACCAGGAGCTGACTGTGGCTCAGATCATGAGCTTCTGGTGGCAAAATTTAGGCTTAAGTTGAAGAAAGTAGGGAAAAGCACTAGGCCACTCAGGTATGACCTAAATCATATCCCTGATGAATATACAGTAGAGGTGACAAATAGATTTAAGGAATTAGATCTGATAGACAGAGTGCCTGAAGAACTATGGACGGAGGTTCGCAACATTGTACAAGAGGTAGCAACTAAAACCATCCCAAAGAAAAAGAAATGCAAGAAAGCAAAATGGCTGTCTGAGGAAGCTTTACAAATAGCTGAGGAAAGAAGGGAAGCAAAAGGCAAGGGAGAAAGAGAAAGATACAAACAATTGAATGCAGAATTCCAGAGAACAGCTAGAAGAGATAAGAATGCCTTCCTAAATGAACAGTGCAAAGAAATAGAAGAAAACAATAGAATAGGGATGACCAGAGATCTCTTCAAGAAAATTGGAGATATGAAGGGAACATTTCATGCAAAGATGGGCATGATAAAGGACCAAAATGGCAGGGACCTAACAGAGGCAGAAGACATTAAGAAGAGGTGGCAAGATTACACAGAAGAACTATACAAGAAAGAGCTTAACATCCCTGATAACCACGATGGGGTGGTCACTGACCTCGAGCCAGACATCCTGGAATGTGAAGTGAAATGGGCCTTAGGAAGTCTGAGCAACAACAAAGCTAATGGAGGTGACAGCATTCCAGCTGAGCTATTCAAAATCCTGAAAGACGATGCAGCAGTGGCCACAGGATTGGAAAAGGTCAGTTTACATTCCGATCCCCAAGAAGGGCAATGCCAAAGAATGTTCAAACTACCGCACCATTGCACTCATTTCACATGCTAGCAAAGTGATGCTCAAAATCCTACAAGCTAGGCTCCAGCAGTATGTGGACCGAGAACTACCAGAAGTACAGGCAGGATTTCGAAGAGGGAGAGGAACTAGAGATCAAATTGCCAACATACGCTGGATCATGGAGAAAGCTAGGGAGTTCCAGAAAAACATCTACTTCTGCTTCATTGACTACGCTAAAGCCTTTGATTGTGTGGATCACAACAAATTGTGGCAAGTTCTTAAAGAGATGGGAGTACCAGACCATCTTATTTGTCTCTTGAGAAACCTATATGCAGGTCAAGAAGCAACAGTGAGAACTGGACACGGAACCACTGATTGGTTCAAAATTGAGAAAGGAGTTCGGCAAGGCTGTATACTGTCACCCTGCCTATTTAACTTATATGCAGAGCACATCATGAGAAAGGCAGGGCTAGATGAATCGCCAGTTGGAATCAAGATTGCTGGGAGAAATATCAACAACCTCAGATATGCAGATGATACCACTCTCATGGCAGAAAGTGAAGAGGAACTAAAGAGCCTCTTGATGCAGGTGAAGGAGAGCGCAAAAGTTGGCTTGAAACTCAACATTAAGAAAACTAAGATCATGGCATCCGGTCCTCTCACTTCCTGGCAAATAGATGGGGAAGAAATGGAGGTAGTGAGAGATTTTATTTTCCTGGGCTCCAAGATCACCGCAGACAGGGACTGCAGCCAAGAAATTAAAAGACGCTTGCTCCTGGGGAGGAAAGCTATGGCAAATCTAGATAGCATACTGAAAAGCAGAGACATCACCCTGCCAACAAAAGTGCGTATAGTCAAGGCTATGGTTTTCCCAGTTGCAATGTATGGGTGTGAAAGCTGGACCATAAGGAAGGCCGAGCGCAAAAGGATTGAGGCCTTTGAGTTGTGGTGCTGGAGGAGACTCCTGCGAGTCCCTTGGACCGCAAGGCGATCAAATCGGTCAGTCCTGGAGGAGATCAACCCTGACTGCTCTTTAGAAGGCCAGATAGTGAAGATGAAACTCAAATACTTTGGCCACCTAATGAGAAGGAAGGACTCCCTGGAGAAGAGCCTAATGCTGGGAACAATAGATGGCAAAAGAAGAAGGGGACGGCAGAGGATGAGGTGGCTGGATGGAGTCACAGAGGCAGTTGGTGTGAGCTTGAGTGGACTCCGGGGGATGGTGGAGGACAGGAGGGCCTGGAGGAATGTTGTCCATGGGGTCGCGATGGGCCAGACACAACTTCGCGACTAACAACAACAACAACAAAAGACCAAACACCATGGTGAAATCCCATGACTAGGTTCAGACAACGTGGCAGATCAACAATGGTAACCTCCCCCGCCCCTGCCCACACACACACACACACCATAGCTTGTGGTTTGTGTTGCCCGAATCCAGCCCATGACTACCTGCAAGGAGACAGGTGTGGACCTGATATGCACATTTCTCAGAGGTCAGGTCAACCCAGCAATATGACTTACAATAATATTTATCATCAGTTATTGCTGGACTCTATTCGTTGTGCTATTGTGGTGTCTTTAAAAGTTTGGGGAATACAGTTTTCTCTTCCGTAAAGAAAAGTAGTTTGGGGTGAATAAGTGCAGTTTGTACAGTGAGAACTTTTGCCTCATCTTGGGACAAATTCCTTCCTTATTCTTTATTATTAAAGAATACCCCTAAAGGCCAAAGATATTAGTTCTTAGCAATAATAATGTTTTACCTAGAGTTATATCCTGACACTTATGATATTTTTCTAATACTTTGAGATTAAAACATGCTTCCTCTGATACTACAGACAGATTTATAACTGTAAACTGCACCACAACTGCCCCAGTTGTGGGGTAGTTTATTGGTTTATTAGATTTATATCCAACCTTTTTCTTTTTTAAAGAACTTGAAGTGACTTACATAAGTCTCCTGCTCTCAGTCTTATCGGCACAACAACAACCCTGTGAGGTAGGCTGGGCTGAGAGTCTGTGACTGGCCCAGAGTCACCCAGTTGGCTCCATGGCTGAACGGGGACTAGAGCCCAGATTGCCTGGGTCCCAGTCCCGCGGTCTTAACCACCAAACCGCACTGCCTCTCTCCCACCCCAGGAGCCTTGGAAATGGCTTGGAGTAGTAAGATGCCCCCATAAACATCTCTGTGTACATTCTGGGATCAAGGCTAACGCCTGCTTCACAGGGCTTCTCTTGTCAGGATAATATTAAAGGGACAGTGTGCATACAATCCCATCTTGGAAAAAAGGGGATCAAAATATGTTAAATTAAATTGCAGAGATGTTTATTACTCAATGCATAGCATAAATGAACCAATCCTATGTGGTTCCCTTGCATAAAAGAAAAAGAAGAAAGGAAGGAAGGAAGGCCTGCCAAGCCTCCAGATAAATTGGTTTTCTCTTCTCTTTTAACTTTGAAAAAAGAATCTTGATGCAGTTCTCACGTCTGTGGATCTTTATGGTGCAGAATGGTATGAATCCTTGGAATTACTTTAAATTTTAGCTCATGAGAAAGCAGAGGGGGATCTGACCCCTTGGTAGAGACCTGGATGCATTGATTTTAGATATCCTGCCTGCTTACAAATGGCTCAAGCAAAATTAACTCGAGAGTGGTGTTTGAAAACGTGGAATTACTTTCACATTTTTGGTGCCTGTTATTAAGCACTGTTTCCAGAAGATCAATCTCTTAATTATGTTGTGCTTTCCTTCTCTGCTTCTCGAGATGGCTCTGGGTAAAAATAAGCAGCAGAACACTGGCTGAAATTTCCTTAGCGGCACAGTATTGCCAGAGCACAACATTAAATGCTTTATTCTGTGAGAAGCTGCAATCGCAGAAATGGATCGATAAGGGCAGTTTAAATCCAAAGTGAAAATTAGGTGGGAAATTCACAGCAAAAAGTGATCTTTATTTAAGTTTCAGACAAAGTTGCCTGGCAGACTCCTCCTAAGCTTGGTTTCCTAAGTTCATACCTGGAGAGGGTGGGGACCGCGTACATAATCTTCTGGAAGCAAAAGTATGTGCTGTACCAGCAGACTATGGTCCTGCCATGACCTCTCATAACCCTCAGCCTGGCTGACTGGGGATGATGGGCGTTAAGGTTCAAAACATCCGGAGACACCAGCTTGGGCATGATTGAGAGATGTAGCTCAAATCCCTATGATCCATAAGAGCATAAGACCCACTGAATCAAAAAGCTGGAGGGGGCCGTTTAGCCCACTGAGTCCAAGGTCCTAGGATTCATTTCAAGCATCCTCGACAGATGGCTGTCCAGCCTCACCTTGAAGATCCCTAGAAAGCCCATCACTTCCCTGGGCTGTTGGTTCCATGATCTGCTCTTTTCACCTGTGAATAAGCCTTAAGAGAGAGATGCCAGCCTTTTGCAATGAGAAAAAATCTTCACAAAAGCTGGGAAAGCACCAAACAAGGCCAAGATGGTGGGGGGGGGGGGGCAGAGAAGATGGGCGTGGCCTTCTGTGGATCAGGCCCCAGAAGAGTCAGATCTGGGCATCCCTGGACAGCACTGATGAGCAGTTGCCAACAGGGTGTTCCTACAACTACCTGGAGAAGGCAAGTCCGACTCTGGGACCTTTCCATGCCAGGCCATGCAGTGCCATCCATTCGGTGCAGTTGGGCTGCTCGTGGAAGGGGAGCCGTCGCGTCCCAGTGCCTTGGCACTCCCCCAGGCCTTGGGTGCCGACGTTCTCCTGGACTGCGCATTCCATGTCTCCTGTACGTTTCATGAAGACTCATAGCACAAAAGAGTCGCTGGGCCACCTGCAGCTCGGTGCTGTTCGGAGGCTCCAATTGCCTGAACTTTGGAGCTGAAGGTCTCAATGAGAGCAGGGGGTATTTGTTGGTCTTGGGAGGGTTCCTAGATTTAGATGTGTTGCTTTATAGAAGACCTTGAGAAATGGCATCCAGAAAATGTGGACCTTTCCAAAAGACAGACTCTCTCATTAATGTCAGGCGAGTGATTTCTGGTGCCATTATTTTAACACAAACCCTTTGCATAAGTCTTCCTTCCAGTTTTTATGTCACCCATAAAAATCTAGCATTCACAGAGAGAAAGCAAAGGAGAGCGAGAGAGCCAGAGAGAGAGAGAGAGAGAGAGAGCTAGTGCAGCATGGGCTGGAAGGTGGGTGAGAGGAAAAATGGACTGGGGTGCACTGCCAGATATTCCACTGTCTGGAATGACCTCGTTCCCCTTTCTGTACTGAGTATAATAGATGGCCTGAAGCACCTCATAGCTCTGCTTTCCCTCTGTTTGTTGGGGCCATCAAAGCTGTAACCCAACCCATGGAAGCAGCAAAACTCCCCCCAAAGACTTGGGATATCAGGGCTGGGTTTGAAATGTGCCCACCAAGAAATCAGATCGGTGTAGGCCAATTAGTCTCCTCAGCTGATGCTCTGTTCCAATCTGGCTGAAGCATTGTACAGCAGCTGAGGGTTTAATTTAAGTGGGAATAAAAGCATGCACCACCCCTCTTCTTTTGAGAGAGCTGTGGAATCATGGCCTTGCTCCAATGCTATTAATGCCCCATAAATATAGCCTGCACATTTAAAGCTGGATGTTATTTAAAATGCTTTTTCTTCAGTCCAGAGGGTCATCCTCAGAAGCAGCAACCTGCAGCTTGAGTATCCTTTCTGCATTTATTTTTGCTAGCGGAAACTTTGTTACTGAGCCGCCTCTTTTCATACAAGCCCATCTGGTGGCAACTTTATTATTACACCACCATCATTGCTATTTTCCAAGGCACCTACAATAAGTTGCGCAATCCTTCACCTTGGCAGGAGGGGATGTATTTAGCCTAGACTAATAAAGCTATTTAGCTCACCCTTATCACCATCATGGCCAACTTTGCTTTATGTACACTTTTCTAGAGGCTACACAGAGATTAAAAACAATCCAAGAAATCCACCCAGCCCCACAGCCCAGGGTTCACAACCCAAAAGACAGAATGCAACATGAAGAAAAGAAAAAACAAGTCAGTTCAGTTACCCATTCTAAATCTTACAAAAAGTGACATAATTTATACTGCAACACTTCACACTTCTTTCCAGGAACCCAGTGGGACTTACCCCCAAATAAAAACGTTTAGGGTTTGCTGTTAATAGACAGGCTGAATTGGGTGCTGAGAACACAGATCTATGGAGAAAGCAGAGATGGCAGTTCATTCCAGCCAGATGGAAAAAGTCAAGCGCATTAAATACATTTTAAAGCAGAATAGGAAAAAAAGAAAATGGTCGGAGAAATGTGGAGCTTTGCTGATGGACAGAAAATATTCAACTGAGTCAGGACTTTCCGTGCTTTAGCCCACTCACATTCTTTTTCCGGGGCTGAGTTCAAACTCTTCCTTGGGGGCTCATTCAGACAACACCCTAACTCACACATTTGAAGAATATTTGGGGAGTCTTACCAGGCCACATGGGCTGGGTTCATGCACACAATCAGTGTGTATAGCACATGCCCCCACAAACTCCTGTGTGCTGCACCACATGCCTCCCATCCATGTTTTCAACCAGCATGGGAAAGGCTTCATGTGCATGCTTCAGTGTGGCATGTGGGACTGGATTTCTATGCGTGCCCATCAGGACATGTGCAGAGTCCTTCCACACAGTGAGCGTATGTGTGGACATGGGGAGCCATATTCATAATTGGGGTGTGTGTCTGCATGTGAACCTGCATTGCACAGCGATTCCCGCTTACCTGTTCATTTAACACAGGTGTGCAAAACCTCAGTATCCAGGGTCAAAACCTGGAGGGTTCAGGTAGCAGTAGCCAGTCTGTACTGCCTAGGACAGCAGCACAGGTGTGTCCTCCTTGCCCCTTTTGTGTTCCATTATGGGATTGTTCCCTGAAGTCAACAATGGAGTCTTTCCCACTGAGGGCCGGAGTTGTCCTGTGTTAACGTCTCGTTGTTGCCAAAAGAAAAGTCAACAGGCCCCACGTGATCCCTTTGGGGTTCCTTTCAGCTCACAAGTGTGTGTGCCTGGAAGGCTTGTTCCATCCCCCGGGAGCCTGCAGCACCCAAACTTTGACAAATAAGGTGTTTAGGAAAAAAACCAGCAACGACCGAAACAGGGAGGTCTTTTGCTATTTCCGAAAGGCACAATCCAGGCTTACTGTTAAAGAAAACAGTGTTGCAGAAGAAATGGGCAAAATGTGCATCTGATCTTTCATGGGGCAGCATGGGAAGGTGAGGGGCAGCTATGGAAGAAATGGCAGAATTAAGGTAGCTCAGAAGGAGAGCGTGCAGCCTTGTGATTTTCACGTCTTGTTGTTAAAACATAAACCAAACCTGTTTCTTTTTCATAATAGTTATTTATTTAAAACAGGGGCACGCCCACTGTTCTTTTGCAAATCCCAGGGTGATGTCCAAGGTTGACGTGAACGGCAAGTCGAAATTCACAGATAAAAACGAGCAAAGGGGGAGAGCAGCTGAATGCATTGCCCAGGAGTGCCTTTTCCATCTTGCTTTCCGTTCTCTCTTCTCCTTGCCTTTCCTTCGGAGAAGAGTGTGGGATACATGACGGCAGGCATACAGCAGGGATGGGACAGCAAGATTTTCTGAAGCGTTCGCTAGCAGATGGGGAGAGTATTTCAGCTAGGGAGGGGTGACCTGAGGAACCCGACGCACTTCCGCTGGGTGAACTTCAGAGCACCTCACTAACTTGAGAGCCAAAATGGCCCAAGTTGCCAGCAGGGGGGCGGGGGGGAGGTGTAGCTATGGCTTTTAAAATGGCCCACAAGTTTTTTTGAAAGCAGGAAATTTACATAAAATGCAGCCACAATTCGCAGAATTGGCATAACATATGGTGGCAAGTTGCAGCAATACTTTACACAAATTCCCCTGCCTTTTAAAAATTAAAGTAAATCGTGCTTATTTTAAACGCAGAAGATGGTGTGCTGGCTTGACTCCCATTGGAGCAAATTGGCACTGGATAGACAGGAGGGGATTCAAGGGGGCGGGGTAGCAAGCCAGGCCAAGCCCCCTGATTTGGAGTCTCCCCCTTCCCCCAGCGGATTCCTTGCACATCCCTGATTTGAGCTCCATTTCAGGCAGCAAAACATCTTGGACCAGCATTGCACTCTCTCTCTCTCTCTCTCTCTCTCTCTCTCTCTCTCTCTCTCTCTCTCTCTCTCTCTCTCTCCTGTTAGTACTTGGGTAGCAGACAGAGCAGCAAAGCAAGGAGCAGCTTTGGTGAGATGCATGTCTGCTTAAATGGTAGCCATTCTTTCTAAAGAATGGATTTAGATGTGCATTTAGATTAGTGCCTTTAGGTTGCTGCCCGTCCTCATCCCTGCGGGGAGAAGACAGGGAGAAGAAGCCTGTTGTTATCGGCAGCCACAGAATTCCCCCTGGGCGCTGCTCCTGCTCCTAGCTGAGTGGGTGACTGCTGCAGAGGAGCTCATAGGCCAGAGACGCAAGTGGATCTGCCTTACTCAGTGTTCCACTGCCCCTTCTGACTGGCATTTTCCCTCCCCAGGAGGGAAGACAGAGGTCAGGGCAAAGCAGCAACTGGATATGTTCTAGCTTGTGTTTCGGCCTGGAGGCTTTGTCTGGATTGTGTCATCCCCAGTGCACAAAAGGATAGGCAAAGGCTGTGGGGAGCCACATTCTCCACATGCCACATGCTAAGCAAAAGCAGAGAAGCCCAGATTCATCTGGTCATTTCAACTCCACTCCCAGAACAAAAAGGCAGGGCTTGGGGTCTTAGCTATGCAGGCCAGTACAAAAATAAGGCAGGGGGTTTCTGGCATTCCGCAGGTGGTACTCTTCCTAATGCAGCAGCCAACACAGTGCATGACTTCTCCAGATGCTGTCCAGATGAACCCCTTTGACCCCTTTGACCCTTAAGACTGTAGTTGCTTAGGAAAAACTCAACAGCTTAGCAGGTCATCAGACGTGGGTCCAGGCAGTCCTCACCTTGCTTCTACCAAAAACAAAACTGCTTCATGAAACGGCATTCTGTGACGTCCAATTCTGACCACTGGTCGGTCTAGGCTAGATGTGGTGCACCTGTGGACTTCCACATGTTTTTGGGTTACAGTTCCCATCATTCCTAGCTTTTCAGAAGTGTGGCTGGGGCTGATGAGATTGAATACCAATAACATCTGGATTCCCCACCCCAATCTAGCCCCTATAGTCTAATCTTTCTCTCAGGACACCAACAGTTGACTTTCTTGGCCAACAGTGGACTTTCTTGGCCTTGTAACCTGCCAGAAATCCTTTTAATGTGTGTGTGGCAGAACGTTAGGATTTCTGCAAGCCAAGCATGTGCTTTACACCAGAGCTGATCCCTTGTGAGAACCTTTAGCATTGCTGTGGCCAGCTGCTAACACAGTGCACCAAGCAACCCAACACTCCTCTTGCAGTAGCCCACATCGGGATGAAGTCTTTCGTGTCTATGGAGGCATCCTCTGGAGAGATTCGCAATGTATGGTGCCCACAGTTCGCACTGTTTCCAAACTTTTAGTTTAGAAAGACAACAAAGTTGAGTTGCACAAGTGGGCAAACAAGCTAGTAATTATAGGGAACATGTTGATCTCCTTGACTTGTTTTGTATCTCGGTAGATTAATAGTACTCTCCTATGAATTATGGTGCAGCATATGCTCCTGCTGACCTAGCAATTCATTTCGTGTGCATGCTTGACAGCCCGTCCATAATAGCTTCCAGTACTATTAACACATCACGGTGAGAAGAGACACGTTAATGTGTTTTTAATGTGTTGCTACTATACGGTGCTATTCAGTACCTAAGACATACTCACCAAGGGGGGCCAGATAAAGAAAGTGTATTTTTAGTATAATGAGCATAAAAATCACCTTCCTTAACAAAGCCCCTCATCTTCAAGTACAATAGAAAAAAGACACACCAAATCAGAACATTACTTGCTTATATTCCACTCTTTTTCCAGTGAGGATGTTTTAGTCTCAAAATAACCCTGTGAGGTAGGATAGGCCATCCTGACCCAATGTCCTCTCATAGGCTTTCCAGTCAAGGAGTTTGTGGAGAAATGGAAGAATGGCACAAGAAAATACTTGTTAACAGGAAGCCCATCCCTCAGCCATCTTGTGATGTTAACGGTTCAACCAGTGGTTCCCAACGTAAGGTACCCACAGCCTGCTGGCTGTGCATGGCACAGTCTTACAACAGTCTGGGTATTGACTGGGCTTCCATGGGTGATGGTTGAAGCCCCATCAGTTTAAGGATAGGCTGGACATGCACATGGTAGGCATGTCATGAGTGGGGCTGGCTGGAGCTGGGGTCAGACTAGATGGCCTGAGAGAACCCTTCTGACTCGCTCTGTTTCTATGTTTCTGTGTAGCATGTGGAAAGTCAAGCTTGGGAACCATTGTGTTGGGGCAAGCACCAGGTATTAATCCTCTGAACTGCCTCCTCAAATTTCACCAATGTTGTTCCACTGCCTCTCCACAACTTTCAGGGCAACTTCTCTTCCTTATCACACCTTCAGATCCCACAAATAGGCAAAAATATCTCTGCCTAAAATATCGGCCCAGCTCTGGTTTAGTTCAATAGAAATTCCAAATTCACCATGAGCTTTGCTTAGGACAAATGTAATGACAACATCATTTTATTTTTCCTTTGCTCATGAAGTCTTCTAACTGTCCTTCTGAGAACTCACCTGAGATGCATTCAGCCCTTGGCCTCTAGATGATAGTTTCTCTTGAGAACTTATGATCAGAGCACCAAGGTTTGCTCTCTGAGATTAATCCAGTTTATGGTCCTCCTTTAATAAATTCTTCAGGGAAACCTAGAATGGTCTCATTGACTCCTGACCATGATGGGATCTTCAGTTCCACATGACTTGACCTGTTTCTTCTGTGAGCACCAAAAGAGTCATGCATTATTCATGACTTCTAGTGGAGCGGCTCCAATCCCACAAGTCTAATTCACGCAATACTTTGGGGCTTTGTGTGTTCTTCTTCTGAGCATGCGCTCCCTTCCCAGAATTAAGGGTATACATGCAGTATAGAGGAGGAACAAAGGGAAGCAGAGGCTGCTGTCAGGAGAGGCCGAGAGATTTAGGACAGAATTCCATGGTGTCATAATCTAATTCCCACCTTCCCTCTTCCTGGACTGAATGTCCTTCCCCTGCAAGAACGTGGGAGTCAGTGACCTTGATTCAGCTCTCAGTGCTCCTTCACCCAACCCGTCCCCCTAGAACCTGGCTGTACTCAAGTACTGAGTCATTTGTCAACAACTATGACCACCCTGCATATATTCCATTAGGGCAGGGTCAGTATCAAAGGTTGGCATAGTTTGGCACCTGCCAAGGGGTCTAGTGGCAAGCGGCCCCTGCATCAGCTTCTCCTGATCCCTATCACGCCCTGTTTGCTCCCACTGCTCCCACATTGGCCCACATGATGGTGGCAGCATGAACAAGTAGCAGGAGGTGCCACCACTGCTGGCTCAATGCTGCCCCGCCAGCCAGGAAAGCACTTAATGGAAATGATGAAGGAGATGGAGAGGAACCATTGTAGCCTGAGGCAATGGTGGTGAGAAGGTTGACTCAGAGGGGGAGGAGGCTGCACTGAGGCTGTCCTGCCTGAGCGCCTTCCAAAACCTGTTTCTGGTGCCACTGATTGTGCTTCTGGCTGTTGCATGGTGGCATATTTCTTCAAGCATGTCCTATGAATAAGTGTCCTGTGTTCTTTTGTGCTTTCATGCTATTTCCAACTTACGACAACCCTAGGAATGAAAGCCCTCCACAACGTCCCATCCATGACATCCCTGTACAACTGTTCTAAATTCAGTGCTGAGGCTTATGAGATGGATGGACTCCATCTGGCCTTCCTTTTCTTCTCCTGCCCTCAACTTTCCCAAGCATGCTTGTCTTCTCCGGATAGTCTTGCTTTCTCATGATGTGCCTGAAGTAAGACAGTCTCAACTTTGTCAGTTTTGCTTTCAGGGAAAGTTCTGGCTTGATTTGATCTAAAACCTGCTTGTATGTCTTTCTGTCAGTTCAGGGTATTTGCAAAGCTATTCATAAACAAGGTCATGAGCGGAGCTGGCTGGAGCTGGGGGTCAGACTAGATGGCCCGGGAGACCCCTTCTGACTCGCTCTGTTTCTATGTTTCTATCCCCCAGCACCATGTTTTGAATGCATTAATATTTCCTACTGCCAGCTTTCTTCACTATCCAGCTTTCACACCCATGCTCAGGGATCAAAACCTCTGCCTTGTCCAATTCCACTCTAATGATAATGGACCATCAACACAGGGAACCCAAAAAGCAGGTTGGAGAGAAGTCATACTGGCCCCCTCATCACCATCTGCCAGAGTATGCTGAGATGTACTATCTTTTTATTGAAATTATAACAATTATTTCTAAATGTGCGTATGTACACGTGCAGATTTTATGCAAATTTGTATCCACTGCCTTGAATTTAGAACAACTCAGCAGGGTTGTCATGAGCAGAACATTTTGAAGGGCTTGCTTTGGTTGGGAAAGTTCAAACAAAGCCTTTTTACTGAAGGAATACTTTCGTATGTCTTTTCAATATAAGAATTGGGCAGTAGTGCCCTTGCTCCTCTCCCCCAGAAAGGACTAGAAAGGACTAGAAAGGACTTTTCGGCCAGGATCCCTGTGCCTGGGAAAGCTGGCAGTGCCCCAGGCTCCATTATTAATTTATTTTCAGAGACTGAGGCTCACAACTGAGCCTGAGGCTGCCTTTGCAATGTTGCAACGTTAATCCTCTCAGGAATGCCTGAGCATGATCAGCTCAGGTGACTTACTACATTCTTGAACTTCTGTAGGGTTAAAATTGAAAAAGTGCATCCAGCCAGCTCATCAGCTGCTGAAAGCATCTCTGAATAGACTTTTCCTGTCAGGCTGCAATCACCAAGCCCTGAATGTCAAAAGCCACACCTGTTATAATCCATATCACTCTGCTATTGGCCTTGGCATTAATCGCCAATCAACCCATTGAGCTGTAACCTTCTGCAACATCCCTCTGCTGTTAACTCTACACTGTTCTGTTTGTACCTGTATTGTTCCTCACAGTGTACCCATTCTTCTCTCATCATCACCCCACTAATGTGTACATGACCCACAACCTGTAAAACATTCTGTGTACGCTCAGGGAACACGTAGCCAGTTTGGTATACTGGCTACCTGGCAGCGATGTCATGTCTGTCTCTGTCAGAGGGGTTCCTGGGTAGCCTGCCAATAAACGGCTGAGGTTCAAGCATGGTGTCTTCCATGGGGATTCGAATGTGCATTCTCCCATTCTGCTAAACCAGGTTCCATAGGGTTGCCATGACACATAACTACAACAAGAGGAAACTTCAAACAGAGGATGCTCCACTGGCATCCCTTCAAATAGAGGACTGTACAAGAGGACACTGGGCCACCCTAGAAGAGGCACAAGTGAGATTTTCAGCCACCAGGGCCATCATAACTTGATTGGCTGTGGGTGCCATGCACCCTAATATCGTGGAAGCACCATTTTCTGCTCTGCCACAGGGACCACACAGGACACAGGCCAGCCTCGATTCGCTACGTCCTGTAACTTCTTGTTTGATCATAAGTTAAAAAGGAAACTTTGATTGCTCTGTTGTTTTAGCACCTGCCTTCAGAAAGCTATATTTGAAGAACTCTGCTCTGTCACAGGAATAACTTAATTTTCAATATCATTTTTGAATCCTCACATTAGTGGTAGCTGCTTCTTCTTTTTTTAATAACGTACTTGGGATTATTTTTACAGCTCTGTTCATCTTGTTCCTCCTGAACAGATTGTTGATGCAAGTGGGTTTTCCCCCACTTGCCAAGCAAAGCCTTCTGCTTGTTGCTTATTTCAACTCTTTTGCATTTCATCTCTAGCTAATATTGCTTTCTGTTGTCCTTTTCCATGTTTAGATCGAAAGAAAATAGATTTCAATGGTAGTCTTTTCCCTGAATGTTTCTTCAATATTTCTCACTCCTAGGTTTTTCTTTCTTTTGCAGACATGTTTCCATATGCTGGAAAAATCAGCGGTATGGTTTCTCTGGGGCATTTCATTAGTCCATCAAAGAAGTTAAGGGGCTGTGTTTGTGGAAGAAGCGCTTGGCATCCAGGCGTCTGGTGGCTAAACATCTGCTAAGAGTTGGAGTACTTACAAATGGGCCACCCACCAACGTCTGCCCTGCCAGTCTGTGTAGTAAGTGAAGAGAGTCTCCCAACCTGGAAGGAGCTGCCGTGGAGAACATGACATGTTCCTGTAAACTTATGCCAGGTGATAGATTGTACAACCATGGAGTCCTACATCTCAGTCACAGCTTCTTGTGGGAACACCTATAGGAACGTCAGTTGGAGTGTGCGGTTTTCCAGATCAGCAGCTGGACCACATTGGCACTCAGCTCAACCCCCTTTTTCCCTACAGAAGAGGCTGCTGTTCTTCTGGCTCCTTTGCAGGAATATTGAGAATTTCACAGAAACTTCTCAGTGGCTCAGGGTGCCAGCATGCCTTACAATAAGGAGATGGCTAACCAAGGGCCTTGTGTGTGCTCTGCATTTCACAAAGCTGCTCCTGCTGTATTCTTTGCAAACTCCTCAGCTGATTGTGCTTTCTGAAAAGCCCCAGAGAGGGTTTAAGAGTGAGGGGAGGTGACTGTTCAGATGAAAGTACATTTCTGCTCTCTTTTTGAGAACAAAAAGGGAAGCCTAAACCTGACAGAGCTTCAAGCCATGTTCTTCTGTTGCCTCCATCTCCATTTCTCAGCAGATGCTCAAAGATAAGAGCACCACAACTTGAAACAGTGTCAGTAGTGGGGCATTGTGTGAAAAGGAACAACAGGCACTGAAATAAGCAAATGCACAAGCATGTTTCTGTGGATATGGCAAGAGGGTTGAACTTTAGACCTGGAGTTCACTAAAGGTCTTGCCCCCATTTCCTGAGCACTAATCTTATTCCCCCACCCGAAAAGTTGAAACATCTCTCCTAAGACTTGTTACTAGCAGTAAGAGCCTGATGCTAAAATAGGCTAGCGTTTTCGGCCTTAACCCTTTTCTTTTTGGCATGGCATCGGAAGGCCGTTCCTGAGAATTTCTCTAAAATAGAACTCTGTCTTTGGCTGGCCTAGAACTTGGTGGATATTGGCACTATTGCTGATTCTAAAGAATTGTACTGCATTTTGTTTTAATTCAGACCTTGGCTTGAGGACATGCGGATGCTAAGGGTTTAACCATTTGTGATGGCAACAGTGTGATTGGTGATCCCTTGGTTGGCTTTTAATTGAATTCAGGGTGTAGGACAGGGAAGGGAAGAACTTGGTCTCACCTAGAAGCATGGAATGTTGCCTTCTCCTGAGCCAAACCTTTGATCCCGAGTCTAGTGTTGTTGGCATGGACTGGCAGCAATGGCTTTCCAGGGTTTTATGCAGGAATTTTTTGGAGATGAGGAGAATCAACACTGACTCCTTTGGTATGCAAAGGACATGCCCTGCCACTGAGCCATGGCCTATGATTGTGACAATCCTCTTGGCAACCATCTCTCTTCAGTTGGACTTATTCTTGTGTTTGGCCCTGGGTTAGGAAGTGGGCTGCACTGGGGGGAAGTCGGCGAACACTCACGGAACTCCAGCTGCACATCTGGAGCACAGAGAAGGGCTGCAGGTCATGTGTGTGGAAGAGAAATGCTGCGCGTGAGTGGAGAAGATCAGCTCTGCTGCTCCTTGTGTGCCACTCTAGAAGCATTTAAGCCTCCCCGTGCAAGGGCTTTCTTGCACTGAGGACAGAAGGCATCAAGATGCACCCTAAAGGTAAAGGTAAAGGTAAAGGTTTCCCCTTGACATTAAGTCCAGTCATGCCTGACTCTAGGGGCGGTGCTCATCTCCGTTTCCTAGCCGAGGGAGCCAGCGTTTGTCTGCAGACAGTCTCCATGGTCATGTGGCCGGCATGACTAAACACCGAAGTGCACGGAACGCTGTTACCTGCCCACTGAAGTGGTACCTTTTTATCTACTTGCGTTTGCATGCTTTCGAACTGCAAGGTTGGCAGGAGCTGGGACGGAGCACGGGAGCTCACCCCGTGTGCAGATTCAAACCGGCGACCTTTCTATCAACCAGCCCAGCAGCACAGTGGTTTAAACCACTGCACCACCTGCAGTCCCAAGATGCACCCTAGAGCATGATATAAATGCTTCGGGGACTCACACACTGCACCGGGCCACTGCGTTATTCAGAATGGCCTTCATGCGAATTCACATGCATTAGCTTTGTAAAGATAACAAGTGCTAAAGGTTTATGGCTTCTTATGTCTTTACGCCACTGCTGATGCTCCCGAGATCTCCTTTCCTTCTTGCGCAGCCTTCTATTTTCATTAACTCTTGCTCACATAAAACAGACAGCAGAGTTTTAATACTTGCAAACGCCGTTCCATAAATTATCAGGATGCATCAAATTACTTTGACCTTTTCCAATATAGAGGGATCTGGCTGACCGAACTTTCTCTTTATAGCCACTACACTGGATTGTATAGGAAGAAGGAACCAGCCACCAGCTAATGAGAATCTGGAAGTTGAAGAAAGCCGGGTGATGGCCCACTCCTGTATTTCACACAGCCTGCAGCACCGGGCATTAGTTTCCTGATGAATCATTTGGATGACAAAAGTTATAATGAGATTAGAAAGGTGTAAAATAAATGAAAAATACAATAATCTTTCCTAATGATAAAAATTGTACCTGGGCTGGAAATCAGAGCAACTTTAACTCAATCTCATTATGATCCTAAATTGGTAATCTTATTTTCCTCTTGAAGGAAGAGGGTTACATTTTTTATTGTTAATATAATCTATATTTGGAAAAGTGTTAAAAACATTCATACATGAGTCCCAGAACCCTCCTTCTTTCTAGTCTAAGTGGAGAAGAAGAAATAAGTTTACAGCTATATTGTATATTACAGGCTTTGTATATTTGGACACCCACTTCAGGAAGTTAGGGGACACCAAGATCACATTGCCTTTTCTCGTCTCAGGAGTTTTGAAGTCTCATTCAAATGCTAGTATGCGAGAATTCGAGCAGAGCTGTGACACTGCAGGGAAAGTAGCATTGAAGAAGTGTATGAAGCAGCATCTGGACATCACTGTACTTGTCCATTTCAACACTCTTTTCTGTTCCACTTGATGTTATAGAGCAGTGACTGCTCTAGAACTGCATCCCGTTGAGTTGGATCATGTTTAGTCCATGTGGCTGGTGCACCTATTTCCTGGCCACGTCTCAGGGCCAGTCCAGGTATTCAGTGGTTCCCATCTCATTGAAAAAAGCCATCATGGTCACACAAATCATGCTTCCCTGAATCAGGTCAGACTGTTGGTCCATCTGGGCTAGAGGTGTGGCGCTTCTCAGTCCATGGGCCAACTTCATTTCCAGAAAGCAGTCAGGAGCTGCACTCCACTGATGGGTGGAACCCAGGGCAAAAAGGCAAGGGAAAGAACTGAGCCATACTTCCTGAACTGAGCCTCAGGGGAAGCAGTTCAACAAGTCCTGCCTGGGACCCTCGAGGGGCCAGATTTGGTGCATCGGCTTCAAGTTCTGGATCCTTGATCTTGCCCAATATTTGCCTCTTCTAACTGGCAAGAATCTCCAAGGTATTGAGGACAGATTTTTCATATCGCCACTCCTGGAGATGCCAGAGATTGAATCAGGGACCCTCCACATGTAAAGGATGTGCTGCCCCAAATCATAACAGCATTGTGGAAAAGGCCCATGTGGAGGGCCTGCTTTGCGTACCTGGTGCTCCATGCAATTTTGACCACAGTTTCAGTTCACCAGCCACCTTGCATGCACCTGACAGCAATCATATGGGACTGTTGAATACCTGAAATCCACATGAGGGATAGACGTCAGTCAGCTGCACTCATGCTTGAACAGACTCTACTGGATGCTGTTCCTGAACTGTCAGTAAGGAGGCAGCATCATATCTAATGGGGAAAATAGTGACTCAGAAGTTAGCAAGTTTATATCGCAGTAACAAGCTCCCAGTAATTCTAGAAAGAAATTATGGAGGACAGGACCATCAATGGCCATTACATGACGCCCCTTTGAGTACCAGTGCCTCAGAAAGAGGGCACCACCGTTGACTTCTCTCCAGGCCTGTGGGCTTCTTAGTAATGGTGGACTGGCCACTGTGGAAAGCAGGAGCCTGCAATAGGTGGAGCTTTGGCCTGGTCTAGCAAGGCTGTTTTACGGGTACAGTTGCCAGTTTCCTTCCAAATCCCAAGAGATGGATGAGATGCCCTTTGTGGAATTCCTATTTTGGGATGAGCAAAGAATTAAGGCTTGAGCACATCAAGTTCTTCAAGCTTCACCACAATACTCAGTTCACCTTGTCCCCATTCCCAAATGCACACTTTGTTGTTGTTGTTGTCCAAATGCAAAAAGTGCATTGTTTAAGAGTGAAAGTCCAGTTGTGTGTATCTGTGTGTATGTGGGGAGGGGTCCTTTGAAATGCAATTTTTTAAAGTGCAAGTTGTCATATTTTAATGTGATTAAAAGGTCAGGAAAATGCTGGCACTGCTGAAAACATGCAATTGTGTTTGTGTTCAGGCTTAGCGTATTGAGCCCAACTAGGCAAATTCAGTTGCCTAACAAACTAAAACAAAATTCATGTACACCCCTATTGCAATGTTACTGAAACCTTTTGGGCTGAGCTGAGAATTCCAACAACTGGTTGGCCTGACTCAGTTGCATCCACACTTCAAAGGTTTCTTGCAAGAGGAATCTACTCCAGAGATTTCAGAGGAATCTGAACAGGAATCCAGTAGAGGTATCATACTTTGTTCACCTCTGCTTTCAGTTTATTTATTGTTATTTCAATTTGCATGTTTCCCCAAAAGTTCACATCTGAGCTTTCTGTGCAGCTTACAACAATTAAAACAACACAGCATTCTAAAATCAACAATACTAAATTAACATATTCAAAACATATTAACAACAATCAAAATATAAAAACATCATGTATTAAAATTAAAACACTACACAAAAGCATTGGAATAAAGCAATTGAAATTAAGAGTTTAAGTTTTTGTGGGAATGGAGCATTTAGGACAAACACAGGTTAGAATTGGGATGTTAGGTTATTGGGTCCAAGCCCCTCCACTGGTTCCACCTGTGGTCACCCATCCAGCTGCAATCCCATGCCTTTCTGCTTAGGGAGAGTGACTTACCACACTAGCTTTACATATAGCTATGCAGGTAGGACAGGTATGTGTGTTGCATGTTGGCTTTTCCAGTGGCAGATGTGCAATGGCTCCTCCCTTGAGGAAGGGCTTTTGACGTACATCTAGTATATCACAGACCTGAGACTGAGCAATAAGAATAATTTCAAAAGATACATCCCTATAGCAAACAAATAACAAAGTGAATGATTTAACAAAATGAGCAAATTGGAAACTAAACCTCTTTTGTACTGGGTAAGTGTTTCCAAGACCGACAGGATGTAATTATCTCACATAGCAATTAACTTTTCTAACACCAGCATAATTATTTTCCTTTGGCAGAAAGATGAAATCAAATAACTATGCTGAACAAGAGAGAAGGAGAAACACTCCGTGACTTCTCATGGTCATAGCTGGAACGCTGCAGGCTCAAAGAGGACGCTCACACTATATGGATGTGGTGGGTCAGCTCCTGAAAATAGCCCTGTATCAAAATGAAATACCATGTGGAAATAAATTCTAGGCATCAGGAGGAAGGACATGCTAGAAACCGTCTTTCCAACATGCAAACCTTCCTTTCCATGTATAATATTTAGAGACAGGGGTTCTTTCAAGTAACCAAGTTCTTCTCCACTCTTTTCCCCATATATGAGGAATTGCATACATACCCATATTTTAAAAAAAATATATTTATGTGTGTGTGGTCCCTTTCTCATGAGGCTGCCCATGATGTTTCCAATGGAGGTAGGACACTGAACAGAACCCATAAGACAAATTGATGTTATGTGCAGTGGTCTGTTTCTTACTTTATTATTATTATTATTATCCTTGTTATTATTAGTAGTAGTAGCAGCAGCAGCGGTATTTATTTCATTTCAATAACACCCCGTAGCCGATGCTCTCTGGGTGGTTTACAACAATATATAAAGCAGAACAATAATATACAACAGAAATACCATAAAAGCAACCATGTTAAAATGAATTTTAAATGGCTTTAAAAATACAGTAAAAGGATCCTGCAAGAGGAGAGAATCACCTGGATTATCCTCTCCAAGATGATCTTAAGGGATTCTGATGCCTTGACTTGGTGTTGAAAAGATGGCAAGTTTGGGGCCGGGGGGCTGCAGCAGGGAGGCTGTTAGGGGGTCACCTCTTGTTGCCACCCTCTGAGCCCCCATGGGGTTGGCACTCAGGGGAAGGCCCCAGAGGTTCAGCATAGTATCCAAGCAGATCATGAGGTGTTGTGGTCCTTAACCATGTAGGGCTTCCTAGGTTAAACCCAGCACCTTGCATGGGACTGGAAGCATCCAGGCAGCCAGTGCTCACATGGAAGGCCTTACAATGTGCTACTGAACATCTTGTGACACTGAGTTTAACACTGCCTCATGTTTACATGGCAGAAAAGCCTCATGCACAGGGGGAAGATATTTTTATTTTATTTATTTATTAAAACACTTATAGGCTGCCCCATCACAGAAAAGCCTCGGGGCGGTTTACAACAGTTTAAAAATACAATGTACTAAAATACAATAAAACCATAAAATTATAAACAATTAACAGTATATCCCCCCCCCCCCGGTGCATCTCGGCAACTAAAAAAAAAAAAAAGGCCAACAATTATTAACTACAAACATAAATACATACATAAATACATAACAGCAAATTATAAACACACCTAAACTAACAATTAAAATATGACTTGAATGGAAATGCAGGAAACACAACACTTATGCCTTAGTGCAAGAACAGAGCCAGGGCAGAGCTGGGCAGCTGCAAGATCCAGGGCTCAGGCAAGGCCGGATTTGCCTATGCTAATTTAGATATGTTCTAAAGTATGCGCCATGTGAGTGCGGGGAGCTGTCTCCTAAAGGCACCGCTTTTGTACAAAGGAATGTAAGGACATGGGCTAAGAGGGCATTTGTTTTCCAGAAACAATCTCAGGCAGAAAGATTCTAAGGGGGCAGAAGGAAGAGACGCAGATGTGGGCAAAAGGCAGCTCATCTTGTAGGTCAGATGCAATGGAGATCATCAGGGGCCCCAAAATTTGGTTCAGGAAGTGCTCCTGAACAGCAAGAGAGAGGACCTCCTTGGGAAAGAGTTGAGACCCCAGGGCTTGGTGGCACCCCCTGAAGACGCTTCTGCACAGCGCTCTGTGCTTGGCACATCTCTCTCAGCACACCTCGCCTGCCATCCTGGCATGTTTCCAGACCCTAAGAATCCCTCCACCCCTTGTGAGAGAGATGGGCTCACAGTGTGTAAGGATGTCGAGAAGCTGGACCACAAACAGCAGGTGGGCTGTGCAAGTCAGCAAAATGCAAGCTCGCCAAGACTCTTGGAGTTCTGCTTGCTTTTTTCACATGGAAATGCATGCATTTCCCCCCTAAACATAGGCATCAATTGTACACATTCTCCTGCCATTGATTAAAGCACAGTTGTTTGGATTTTTCAAAAATATACAATTTTCTAGTAAACACATGCTGTTAAATGCAGCGGGGGGGTGCGGGGTGTGGGGGGTGTCCCTGGATTGTGTTGCAGGGCTTGGAAATGTACAGACCAACTGCTGATTGTTTCTGAGTCCAGATTTGGTCCAGAAGGTGAGGACTGAGAAAAATCCTGATTGAAAATAAACCAGAGCAAATTTCTCATACATCTCTAGCGGAGATCTTTTAAAAGGCCATGCTGAAAGGCTCCCTCTTTCACCCTCACACTGAGCTGGTGGGCAGCTGGCCACTTTAATTTCCTCCAATGCCCGCAAGTCATCCTGCAAAATCAAGATGGCGGCACCCAGTGGGGGCCCGGGATCTGCTTTTTTTCTAGCTACATTGCGCAAAGTTGAAACACAGAAGGATGCTGCCACTTGTCAAGACTAAGGAAGCTTGTTGCCATGAGCTAGGCTTTCCCTTCCTAGCTGATCTGGACTAGGCTTGGGGTGAACCTTTTGGAATCCCACCCTCCGGGAAGCAAGGACTTCCTCTTGTGCTTGGCCCAGCCCTGCAAAGTAAGCTGAGTCAAGGGGAAGTCCGCAAACACTCACAGACCTCTGGTTGCCCAACTGGCAACCTTCCCTTCCTGAAATGGCAACAGCGGGGAGAGAAGATGTTGGAGGCCATGAATGGAAGCTGAATTGATAGATTAATCCACATTGTCTGAGGGGCTTTGATTGTTTAGCTCTGAAAAGTCCAGCTTTGCATCCCTGTCCACTCAGCCACTGAATTAGGGTAGTCACCTCCCCACACAGTCAGGTTCCTCATCTTCCACAGCTGCAAGTCAGGCAGACGCAACCGATTCTTCTCCATGGCAGGGAAAGCTGCACCAAAAGACACAACTGCATGAGAGCATTCTGCTGCAAGAGTGACATTAACAGTCCCAGGTCATGATGGGGGAATGTGTGACCTTCCAGATATTATCGGACTACAACTCCCACGATTGACCTTTCTGGCTAGGGCCAATGGGAGCTGTGGTCCAAGAGCATCTGGAGGTCCACAAGTCACCCACCCCTGCCCTGGACCATGCAAGAGAAACCATGCCATGGCGTTCCTCCAATGCAGGTGTCTACTGCCTGGAAACCGAGGCAGTGCCAGCATGGGGAAAGACGTGGGATGGGTTTGGGCCTGCCTTTCAGCATCTTTTGTGCTGCCAAAGAAGTCCAAGAAGGAGCCCCAGGGGTGCTGCTCGCCCACCCTCCTTCTAGCACCATTGCCGCCGCCTCCCACTTCCTCCCCGTCTCTGCTATCCAGGCCCAGCTGATGTGCGGCTCTTTTTCACATTAGTTTTGGAAAGTTTTCATTAAGGCACCATTCCCAGCATCATATGAACTGCAAAGCATGATAAATGGTTTGGAATAAGAAATCACCACCTTCGCAGCTCTTGCAGTAGGGCTGTTAAAGAAATAGAAGGTTCTTAAGCGCTTTGCATAATCGTGCATATTTTAAAATATGGGGTTGCGTTAATTACTGCAGCATTTTTCCCAGAGTTCAATGAGATATGTGTGTGTTTGTTCTGCATAGTATGGATTTGTTGCGGACGACTCCCTAATGAAGAAACATTCTCAAAATGCAGTGAGGCATTATATGGATGCTGAGGAATAAATGTACATTTCCCAGTTTGGCCCATTTCAGTGGTCAATTAAGAGTTAAGTGTGTGCTGACCTTTCAAAATCCACTGAGCTTCCAAGTGGTTGCCTTTGGCTGGATCATGCCCTCGTATCATCCTGAAATGAACTAGGGAGAAAAGCAGCAAACGTTCGAATCTGAATGATTAAAAATCCATATCTTAGCTGATTTGACTATTTTTCACACACACACAGAATTAAACTGTAGATCTGTTTTATTACTATACTGAAGAGGGCATTTATTAAGTTCTGAAAGCAGTCCATCTGGCACAGTGCTAATTGGTGGTCTATAGGAATGCAACATGCTATTGCAGGGCATATTTGACAGAGGCAGTCTTATTCCAAGGGGAGCCCATTCAGGAAAAGAGTTTGTACAGCACTGACTGGCCAGTGCTTGTGTCGTGCTTGAAGCAACATCTTCCCTCCACCCAGAACTGAGAGGTGCTCAGCTCTGATTGATTAGCTCTTGTTTCAGTTAGCAAGTTATTTGCTGTCCTATTGGAATATATGTCTTGAGAGCCAGTGTGGTGTGGACTGGACTGGAGACCCAGGAGATCTGGTTCTAGTCCCCATTTGGCCACAAAGCTCGCTGGGTGACTTTGGGCCAGTCACAGATGCTTAGCCCAACCCGCTTCACAGGGTCGCTGTTGTGACAATGAAATGGATCTCTGTAAGCTGCCGTGGGTCTCTCAAAAGAGGAAAAGAGGTGGGATGCCATTGCAAGACAACAATAACGATAGATGGGAATGAACAATGGGGCAAACCCTTAAAAATGAAACCCTGAACAAATGTTAGGAGGAGAGAGACCTGCTAGGCCCTGGCTAAAATATAAAGCACACACTTCTGCTACTGAGAACCCACTGGAATCATGGTGCATATGTGTGCTCTGCCCATCTGCTAGATGAGGAGGGAAGAGGAGGGCCTGCAGAACTCACCCCACAGCTGAAATGCACCCACATATTTCTCTCGGAAGGTACATCCTCAGCCAACCAAACTCCACTGCCTTAAAGTCCATCATTTTAAAGCCAGTGTGGTGCAGTGGTTAGAGCACGGGACTGGGACTCAGGCGATCCGGGTTCAAGTCCCCGCTCGGCCATGGAGCCAACTGGGTGACTTTGGGCCAGTCACAGACTCTCAGCCCAACCTGCCTCACAGGGTGGTTGTTGTGGGGATAAGATGGAGGAGGAGGAGGATGTAAGCTGCCTTGAGCCCTTTGAGGAAAAAGGCAGGATATAAACCGAAAAATAAATAAATAAATAAATAAATTGTTTGTGTGGGTGTGATCCTGGGGTTCTTGCAGGCACCAGTGTGGCTGCAGATGCCCTTCTAGGACCTGCCAGGCTCTCAGTCTCTTCTGATGCTTCCCGTATTTCTTCAGATTGGCATGTTGCTCAATAAAATATTATTTTCAAGCACCAACCTTATTTGGGTTCAGGATGGTGGTTTTGCATTTTGGATCCCACCTCTGTCCTGTATTTAGCTTCTTGGGCAAGTTATCAAAGCCTGCTCTAACAACATACACAAACACCTGTCTTCCTGTCTGTCTCATCGGTACATCAGCATGGAGATATCAGAAAATCGCCACTGCTTTGGATGCACAAAAGAAGACCGATAAACTAGTTCACTGATGCATCTTTTGAATTTTCAGGCGTTCCCAAAAAGGAATGGGGTTGCCAAGATGCACATTCAAGGAATGTGGACCCGAACACTAATTGTGGTGAGTCATCTATATTTCTGAGCTTGCCATGTGTTCCATGGGAGAAAATATGTCCATTAACACGCACACTCTAGCAAAATGTGGAACGCAAACTACAATAGGTTCATTCATACAAAAACGTGTGCACTTCCAAACTGTGCACAAAATGATGCATGCATGTGAAAAACCACACACATTTTCCCCCCACAATTTGTGTGTGGAACCTCTTCCCTGTATCGTGTGTGCGGCACAAGGACGAATCATGCTTGGTGGTGGGAAAAGAACTAAGAACCTTTACAACATCTTGTTTGATGGATCTGCCCGTCTCTGATAGGTTGGGGGGAGGGGGGCCAGCTCACACGCTTGCTGCAATGCATGCTTTCTAACCTATGCACACAGTTCCTATGTATGGAGGTTTGTTCTTGTATTTAGGCTTTTATGTACAATGCATTTCTCTGTATTTTCTAGGCATCAGCTTATATGGAGATAATTTACATACATAGGACTTGTAAAGCCCAGGGTCTTTTGCACAAATTGGGATGAAGGTGCACAATCCTGCAGCCCTATCTGCCACTGCTGATTGCTCCCGAAATACCCGTATAGGCCCACTGTGAGAAATGCATCCATGCAGCCATCCACAGAGCCCTGGCTGGCCCAAGGTAAATATGCAAGGGCATATTCTGATGTCCAGCTGGTGCAATGAAGCTTTAAAGTGGCAGGAACCAAGTGATATTTGGGGCTTGCTTCTTTTGGACGTAGAGATGGAAGCTGGTGTGGTTAAGAGAGCAGGGCTGGGACTCAGGCAGCCTGGGTTCTGGTCCCCACTCAGCCATGGAGCCAGCTGAGGGACTTTGGGCCAGTCACTGGCTCTCAGCCCAACCTGCCTCGCAGGGTAGTTGTAGTGGGGATAAGACTGAGAGCGTCAGGAAGAGAATGATGCAAGGTGCTTTAAGACTTTAAAAGAACAAAAAGGCAGAATATAAATCTAATAAATAAATGATTAAAAAGGGAGGGCATGATTATCTTTGACTCCTACCTGTTGTAGAAGTTGGAGGAAGCAACAATGGATCTAAAGGGAGCTCTTCACCCAATCAAGGACCAAAGACTGAAGGTTTTATACACAAGTTCAGAGGTGCTTGCAAAGAGTCCAGGCTGCAATTTCAGTTGGGCGTAATCCTTCTTCAACTGAGATCTGAATATCAACTGAATGAACCAATGCCTGTACAATGTATTTCAAAAACTAGAAATTTTTAACGTGCATAAAGTATGTTTAAAAATAAAAGTACATCCATAACTTTATACTGCAAAAGCACTAATACAAATGGGAGGGAGAACAGAATATAATTTTCCATGCCACAGTAATGCCTCTAGACTGAAAACCTTACCAATCATATTCTGACAACTGAATGAACAGCACACAGAAACTGAGGTCCTTCCTCTTGAATTATTAGGAAATCTGGGAGCATAGCTTCGGATCTTCATATATCGTTGCCAGTCACCCCAACATTTCTAGGTGCTTTGACACAGAAAAGGTGGCTTCCTTCCTGTTGGGAGAAGCACTGATGGCATTTGCCAACGAAAAGCCTGGCCAGACAGACAAAGCAAAACAGCATGCATGATGCAAATTCATCACCCAGCTGGCATAAATGTTGTTTTCCAGACTTGATCGCTTGACCTTTTCCCCCTTGGACTTTATTTTCAATTTACAGTGAGGATCCAACCAGCAGCCCAAAAAGTCAGCAAGTAAATACTCAACAGCACAATTCTCTTCCTCTACTTTCTTGTTGGGCCAGAGAGAAGGAAACTTACCCATCTTCTCCCTGAACTATTGATGAGCCAGTAGAGCAAGGGGTGGTTTTTTTTCTTATCAAGGTCCTCACATCCCGTCCTACCCCATCCAGTCCCCTCTGCCACTGCCCTCTCATTGCCTACCTCTATGCTCCTCCTTTGCCCCATTCCCAAGACTTCTTCCCTCCTTTCTCCACTTGCTCCTTAATAATGCCTTAATGGAATTCCATATCAGATGGTATAAATGAATCATACCCTTTATTTATTTTTTGAATGTTTATCTTGCCACATTAGCCAGTAAGGCTCACTGAGTGGAATACAAAGTTAAACACACAGAGAACAGTAATTTTAAAATTGGCAGATACGGTAATAAAACAATAACATCCAACAATTGACAACCAGGGCCATTATAAAAGTTCACAAGACCATAGTTTTATCAGATGTACCAATTTTATCACTTTTTCAACAGAGGCATCATAAAAGGCATGGCAGCAGATAAAACAAGATGGAAGATATTAAACTCATCTTAACAATTAAAATATCAGGAGAATAAAAAGCTCTTTGCCTGACCCCAGAAAGAATACAGAGAAGGTGCCAGGTGAACCTCTCTGGGGAGCTGATGCCAGAATTGGGTGCCACTGCAGAGAAGGCCCTTTTCCTTGTAGCCACCCTCCTTATTTCCTGAGGACGGGGTCCCCTCTGAGCTGAACCCAGAGGCAAGATCCCAGCAGAGGCAAGTGGTCCAATTAGATGAACAGTGCATGGAGAGGGTTAGGGTTAAGGACAGACCCCACAAATACTGAGATTGTCTTCTGGTTCTGGATACCACTTGGAGCCTCAGAACAGCCCAGATCTAGACACCAAAACCTGAGGAACAGCTCCAGCCCTCACCAGCACCTAAACAAAGCTAGGCTCCTGCTGCAGCCAGTGGAGAACAGAAGATTCCCTTGGTCAGTTGCAGGTGCCTTCTAAGCTTCTGAAGAGCAAGGTTTTCCCCTGAGTCCCAGTCCCAAATCCTCTGAGGAGATCTCTCTGGGATGTGGCTTGGATGACAGCAAGCACAAGACAGTAAAACCTACCATCCATCTAGAAGGAGAGTTCATTTCTTTCTTAATGAATGCATTTAAGCTGCAACCATGACTTGTTCCTTCTCCAAGTCTCACATTTAATTAGCCGCTGAGATTTCCTTGTCTAAACACCTTCAGGGAAACAGTGATCTCTTTTCATGATGTTAGACAAGTTAAGTGCAATTTATAGGCTCAGCCATTCTTGTGGCTGATATTTATCAAGCACCACATCTGTTTGGCCAAACGGGCAATCATACATGAAGCTGGCCGAAGAGGGCACACCAGACGTAGACGAGGCAGCACCAGCTTGATGGTCACATGGTAAAGGAGGCCTGCTGTTGATCTGTATAGTTTGGATACGATTGGTACAGTGACCACAACAATCTGGCTTTAAACAGATGAAGTGCTGTTGGTTCGGCCTTAATTAGGGATTTCCATTTCCATCCTGGAAAGATTTCCAGCTTTCCATCATTTCAGGACCTCCTCCCACTGCCTCTGAAGGAGGCTGCACTGTCTTCACCAGAGTTTCTCAGGCCAGTGCCTTGACCATTCTGGCAAGGGATTCTGGGAATTCTTGGCCAGCACTCCAGGGAGGGGAAAGCTGTTTTAATCCGTTGCATCCTCATTCTTTCACCTTCACCCTTGCTCCCCCTTTGCTTTCTTTCTCTGAGTTCTTTTCCTTCCCACATTGTTTGCTGTTTTTCTCGCCTGAAGGTATCTGGGTTGGGTGTGAGAACAATGCACATGGACAGTAACATATGCTAAATAAACCGGAAGGTGCAAAGCAGCCTGGTAAGACATTACTCCTGCTGCAGACTGCACTCTGAAACGCTAACAGCTTCTCCAGGCACCCTGGGCAGAGCGCTAGGCCAAGAGTGAGCTCTATTATTTACTCATTGCTAACTTCCTGTTGGAAAATCCTTCTGCTCCTTGCAGCAAAATAAATTATTGAACACAGCCCTGGGCAGTCTCTTTATGAGCAGAAAGCCTATATAATATTTTCAGCATTTCCTTACACACATGTGATGTTCATCAAACCTTCCACCTGGTGCAAGAATGACTCCTGCTGTCAATGTATGTCAGGGTCTGCAGCCGGGTCATGGGCAGCTGGAGACCAGACAAGACAAGAGCAACAGAGGCACTGGGACCAGGGCAACAGAACCCCAGGAAAGACCAAGTCTGGATGCAGGTCCAAATCATAGCCATGGTACAGGCCAAGATCAGGAACCAGAAGAATGCAGGAGGGCAGAACAAGGACGTGGTCAGGAGCATGTCAAGGGTCAAGAATGAGGAGGACAAACAGAGGTGCAGGGACCTCGGACAGGATAACGGGGCTAGAGGAAGACCTGCATTGCTGAGGCCACTTCTGGAGGGCAGAGTTTGCTCTTATTTAGCTCTCCCCCAGGACTCCCAGCTGGTGCTCATCAGTAGAATGAGAGCTCCAGGGGGGCCTGGAACTGACCCTGCAAATACAGTAGTAGTTCTGGTACTGGCCACCAAAGCAGCCCAGATCCTGGCAAAGTATTGTAAGAAGCAGGATTGCTCCCTTCCTCCTGTCTTGGAAATATTTATCTCTCTCTCTTTTTTTTTTTTTTTTGCATATTTGAGGAGGTTGCCCAACTGATACCTCTGGATTGTGTTTACGTAAAGAACTCAAGGGATAATACAAAGAAGAAAAGTTATTATTTATTCATTATATTTATATCCCCCCTTCTGCCATTGTGGAACTCAAGGTAGCTATATGCAGTTCCCAGGTGGTCTCTCCTCCAAATTCAGGCCAGGCCCAGGCCTGCTTAGCTTCAATATGGCAGATGCCTGATGTCTAGGTCCCAATTCTAAGTTGTTTAGGTTAAAGACAATGCAAATTGAGTACATGCTGAAATTTGCTGAGGAGAGCCAGTGAGTCAGCAGGACTTGAGGTATCTCAGTTCTGGTTCCCAAGAAGCTTCCATCAAGTCACTGAAGCTTCCATCAAGAAGCTTCTATCAAGTCACTGATTCTCAGTCTAATCTACCTCACAAGACTGTTGTGAGGATAAGAACAATCATGTTAATCACCTTGCACTCCTTGGAAGAAAGGCAGCATAAAAATGCAAAAAACCCAACCAACCAAACAAACAAATACACTAAAGGTTGAAATCAAAGGAAGGCCTTTCACTCGAGCAATGACAGAATGCAGGAAAACAAATTCCATTTTTTTTATTTCTAGATTATATTTCTGTGCTATGCAATGGCTGAAGTACTCTGGTTTGTTTGCAACAATTCAAACCACGAAAAACAATGTAAGACACACTATAAAAGTTTAAAACTCCAGCATGGACTAGAAATAAAAAACAAGTTGAAACCTACAAGCAATGCCAAGAGTTACAGTACAGTAGCAGGTTTTAAAAGAACATAGACGGAAACACTGAAATGCCTCGAAAAATAGAAAGGTCATCTCCTGGTGTTAGGAACGGCACAGTTTGGCTCCACGCAAACCTCTCTGTGGGTCTTTCCACACTGGGGGTGCCATTTTTATTAGCCACCCTCCCTCCAGAGAAGGGAGGCCAATATTAGTGTCTGGCAATTACGGATGGCGTGCTCAAACATGGGACTGCGTTCCAGAGTTCTGCTTTATTCTGGGCATCCATTCATATCTTACAGAAATGCTGGACTTAAATGTCCTTGTTGCAGACAACTTTTTTTCCAAAGGTGCACAGCTCCCTTAAGGTCAACTTGATCTGCAGCTATTACCAGTGACCTTGCTTATCTCCATGCCCACCATACCAAGGAGCATCACTGGCTGATTTCTGCAGCAGCAAGTTGGGCTGTCTCCTCTTCCATGTCTCAGGGCAACTTTCAGTGATGCTTTTAGCAGGACAGGACTGGACAGGGTTGGAAGGAACCTCTAAGAACATCATGTTCAACTTGCTGTTCTGCTTCGACATGTTGGTTGCCCATCAGCCTGCATCTTTCCGGCTTAGCAAAGGTGACTTGACATGAGAGCTCAATGTCCAGCCATGCATCTTCCAAGCATAAACCCAAACAAATTTTTATTAAACGAAAGCAAACAGTTTTGCCACAATTATCCCCCTCACCTTCCATACAGTTTCTCACTGTTTTCAAAAGGGAGTGGACCCACCATTTGGCCAATGGGGATGAAGTGAGCAATGAGAAATCTGTTTCTAGGGTGCTGAGGATAATAGAAATTGAAGGCTAGAAAGAGCCACTTCCATGGCAGCTCTTGCCAGGGGACTCTGTGGTGTTTCCATATCAAGAATGGTGAAATGGTGATCCTGGGTCCACATGACTGAAGAATCCAATGTAAAAGTGTAGAAACCTTGGAAAAGACCATTGATTCATTCCATGGCTTTAGGAAACTAATCTTACCATGCAGGAATTCCAGAACTAGGTCCAGATGATACAACAGACCCTCAACAGTAAGATTTCAGCATGGTTTCTTGTGTCAATCTAGCTGGAATTTGTAGAGTACTATCATATCTCCGGGAGATGGTGGAGGACAGGAGGGCCTGGAGGAATGTTGTCCATGGGGTCGTGATGGGTTGGACACGACTTCGCGACTAACAACAACAACAACATCATATCTCCCCTCTGTCTTGTCTTGTCTTGTCTTGTCTTGTCTTGTCTTGTCTTGTCTTGTCTTGTCTTGTCTTGTCCTCTCCTCTCCTCTCCTCTCCTCTCTCTCTCCTCTCCTCTCCTCTCCTCTCCTCTCCTCTCCTCTCCTCTCCTCTCCTCTCCAGAACCCAGTTCTTTCCATCTTTTCTCATGGGGCTTTGTTCCCAGTCCCTGGGTCATCCTTGCTGCCCTCCTCTGAACCCTTTCCAGCTTGTCTGCCTCTTTCTTGAAATGTGGCGCCCAGAAGCAGACACAGAGTGAACCTCATCCACTATGAGGACGAGCAACTGAACCAACATTTCAGAACATAAAGCTGTGCTAGATGGACCCCTGGTCAGATGCAGGTGGGCTCTTAAGTTTTTCCATACCCTGTTTTACTCTTTATTGTTAACTTCTTTGACAAAGCATTACAAAAGAAGTTTCTCCCTTTATTTATGACAATCATGGAGTGCATTGATCTGTCTTTGACATCTCTGGGAACTAGTCTGAGTGTTGAAATACACTGCCATCAAGCCCAACCATTATATCTAATTAACCCAATAAACCTGGGCCGTGTGACAGAACCACAAAGCAGTTTCAGACAGGTTACTTTTATTGTAAAACATGTGTAAATATGTGTTTACTGTGAGAATGTAATGGAACCAGAGAGATCTAGGTCACTGTCTATTGTATAAATGGATAGGCCAAGAAATTGCCTAACCTTTCTCACAGGCAGTGCATTCCATCCCGCCCCCACCCACACACTTCTCCTGGCTAAAAGCTGGGATTTAAAGATAATGTAAAAATTGCTGTGGACTGTGGAGTTTAAAATCAAATACCTTTGGAGATGCCAAAGCACTTACAGCTGCTAAAACTAGATCAAAAATGCACCTAGCAGTCGCAATCTCTGAAGACGTAGCCAGGCAATGGAGAGATGGCAATCCGAAGTATTTTCCTGAGAAGTCTACAGCCAGGACCTGTTGGGTGGGGGGCCTGAAGAATATGATGCCTGTAAGGTTTTGTACAAAATGACCTGATCAGCATTTCTTAGATTAACGTGTAGACTGGAACTTAGCTGTCTACTGGGTTTCCAGCTTTTCAGGTCCAGCAATCCTTTGGCTCCCTAGTTAGTATCTAGGGACAGATGCCAAGTCCTCCACCTAGGAAAAAGAAACCAAATGAATTGATACAAGATGGGGAGTATGTGGCTCAACAGAACTGAAAAAGAGAAAGACCTTGGAGTTACTGTGGGCTAGATACGAGTCAACAATGTGATGCGGTTGCAAAGGGGGCAAATGCTATTTTGGGATGCATTAATACAAATATTACTTCCAAATCACGAGAAGTAGCAGTTCCTCTATACTCTTCACTAGTCAGACTTCATCTGGAATACTGTGTCCAGTTCTGGGCACCAAGATTTAAGAGAGATGCAGAAAAATTGGAAAGGGTCCAGAGGAGGGCAACAAAGATGATTCATGGTTTGGAAGCACTGCCCTGTGAGGAGAGACTGAGAGAACTGGGCATGTTCAGCCTTGAGAAGAGAAGACTGAGGGGGGACATGATATCACTCTATAAATACTTCAAAGGCTGTCACAAAGAAGAAGGTCAAGATCTCTTCTCAGTCATGGACACAGAATAATCAACTCAAGTTGCAACAACCCAGATTGAGACTAGATATCAGGAAAAGCTTCCTCACCATCAGAGCAATACAACAGTGGAACCAGTTGCCTAAAAAGGGCATGAGTTCTCCCACAGTAGAGAAATTCAGAAAGAAACTGGATAGCCATCTGAGTGGGATGGTCTAACTTGGTGTCCTGCAACACCAGGGGGTTGGACCTGATGGTCTCCATGGATTCTTCCAACTCTATTATTCTCTGACTCTAGGGAGCCCTTAGCCAGGGTTGCAACAATCCTCTCAGAATCTGACTCTCTTCTCTTTGTCAGACTTCTTCGCATGTTTGGCCCTTGCCAGGAAGTGAGCTGAGAGGAAGTCTATGAGCCTTTGCAAAGCTCTGGTTGCACAACCAGCAAGCATATTCCACAGCACAAGCAAAGATTATAAGTCAGGGGAACATGATCTGCACACTACTTGCATGGGGCTCACTTACTGGTGGGGAGGCTTCCCTGAAGAATCTGTTTGGAGGTGGGAATCCATCAGCTTCCCTGGGCTTGGTTCCCTGGACCCTAGGCGTCTTCACAGCAGCCCTGAGTCCAGTGGTGAAAGGGAGCTCCCCAGGGACCTAGCCCCACATGCAGTGTAAGCAGGGTCCCTCTTCTATGCCACGAGTAGCAGCCATTTGGAAGGTTGTTCACATGGGGCCTGCCAGAAATGGAGCCCTGCATGACCACTGCGCAAACTCCATCCCCCTACATGCATCCTGAGGCAAGCTTTGTGCTACTGCACATGACATGGAAGAAGGTTGCTGGTTGCAGAAACTTCATTCAACGAGCATTTGTGGACTTCCTCTTGACTCAAGACCTGGCTGAGCACAAGAGGAAATCCATGGACATGGAAGTGATGGGATCCTCTGGGGTTCATCCCAACCCTACTGAGGGGGAATCAGTAAATGCTTACCACACTCAGTGCAAGGTCAGGCTCATGGCTGCGAGAAAGCAGGCTGGAGTCCACAGAGTGAAGCTGAGGGGATCTGATGGATTTCCACCCGCAAAGCAGATTCACATCCCTATCATAGGTGACTTTGTATTCCCAGACCTGTGGTTGGCAAAGAGCTCGGCTCTTGGAGCTGCTTGGTTCCTCCTCCCTCCTCCAGCTGGTGTGGATAAAACTGCTTCTCCAAGGTTGTAAGAACAGCCTCAGAGGAGGGAAATGGGGGTATTCTGTGGGTGGCGGGGCAGGAAAGGGACCGGGGCTGCCAGATCCCACTGGAACATCAGCCTCCTTCCCTCTCCATCCAAAGCGCTGCAGCTAGATTCAGGTTGGGTCAATCCCTATGAGCATTTGTCCCTCCAGGCACTCATGGGCCTCTTCTTGCGCTTGGCCGGGGCTCCCAAAGTGAGCCGAGCCGAGAGACTCCACGAATGCTCATAAGGGTGTGCGAGGCTTGTGAGGAAAGCCGGGCTGCTTTTCGGCCCTGCCCTGTGTCATCTTCGGTGTACGTTGCAGCAGCTCCTGATGTGGCAGAGGGGCACTGCTCGTGATCGTGAGGAGCTCATTCCTGGCAAGCTCATGCTCAACCTTGTTCGGCATCAGTTGAGGGAAGCACTGCTTGTGTAGCAGGTGGGACCCGGTTTTTGGTGGGCACCCCATGAGCACGGGATGCATCTGTTTGTTGCCAGGATCTCAGGTTCTGCGCTGCTGCGAAGCAGACTAGAACCTGGGAAGCAAGCCCAGGGAATCCAATGGATCCGCATTGACCGAGATTCCTCATTGATCCCTGAACTAGACAACTAAAATCAGCTGTCTGGAAGGAAGGAAGAATCAAAGATCACTTCCACTCCCTCCTGCCCTGCATAGGATGCCTGGAATCCTATAAGTTTAGAGGCTTATGCACACCCTTGTTGGATTGCACCCTGAGAAGTAGCTCAGGGCATTTTCAACATATTTAAATACGCATTTTGAGGAAATGTTATATATATTAAACATGTGCGAAAGTATTCATTTAAATATGTGTTTGAGGGTGCACAGAGTTGGACAGAATTATGCATAACAGTGGGAGAAAGTGAACAGACCAAAAACAGACAGATTTACCTGTTTTGACCTCTGAAGGCCATTTCTCCATCAATGGGATGGAAAGAATGTGAGATTAAAAAAACAAAACCTGAAAGTAGCAAACTGACAGGTGCGGTGTTTGTGGAACCTTGAGTAGTGTATTTAGCCTCAATACAGGTGTTTGTAAACAACTGAATTATTCTGTTTGTGTGCATGTGTGAGGATTGGTACTAATTTGCATGCCTCTTTATTTGCATTGGGACTTTTAAATACATCAGCACGTTCCAAACAAATGCAGTAATGATTCATTTCATAACTGCAATTAAATTACAATAACATTAATTCAATTAAATCATTTCAATAAAATAACAGAATGGCAACAGTAACAAAATAGATCATAACAGAACAACAGTTTTTCAATTATTCATTTCCTATACCTAATATAATGCAGCTCAGTGGAGGCACATAAATGAACAGAGCGGAAACAAAACCACAAACCCAACAAGCAGCATCCATCCCTGGCAGTTTGAGTGCATGGACCACGCTGTGCGAACAGAAACAAATGCTCGCTCGATGGGTGGCTAGACCTCGCTAGTGCACTCCCAAATTAGCGCTTCACCAAAAGGCCAAGTCAGCAGAGTTACCTTTTGTAAGGTCCACTGACTTTTTCCATTCCAGAAATGCTAATCTGGTCCATAGTTAAACGGGATACTGCCCAGTTGGTTGGATCCACAGCTCTCCTTCACCAAATAGACTCATATCTCGTGAAGGGACTTGCTGGAGAAACGGGAATGCAGGACACTCGCTCGCTCGCTCGCTCGCTCGCTCGCTTGGCAATGCTCCTTCTTCTCTGTGCAGCAGTTCCTCCCACACTTTCCAGAAGATTTCCCAAGATTTCAGAGTTGCTTTTCAGGGGGCATATGGGTCAACAGGAATGTGGAAGTATAGCTTCCACCGCTGTCCAGGAGGAAATTTCCATAACTGAGAACTAGGGATGTGTGCTGGGGACAGGAATCCATTGGATTCCCTGAACTCTGCTCCACTTTGACACAGCCGTGATCCAGGTTTCTGGCAGGTGCACCCAGCATTCTTGCAATGCTCACCAGGAACTGAGCCCCACACAAAAACTGCACACGTCGCATCCCTGTTTGTTTGCAGCCTTTGTTTTGTGCTGCAACGTGACATGGAAGAGGGTACCGGTTCATGCAACCTTTGTTCTGTGGACTTCCTCTTGGTTTGATTGTTTTCCAAGACAGAGCCAAGCATGAGAAGAAATCTGCAAACTCTAGAGGGATAGATTATGTGGATCTTCAACACATTCCTGACTAGAACCTGTCATGACCTATCAGGGAATCCAGCCACCTAGTCAACAAGGCATGATATGCTCATTTCTGGAACTAGGGTTACTTTCAGGACTTGGCTCAGTAACCTCGGAAGAAGATGAACAAAAGGTCCTAGATCGAATCAAGCTGGAACTTTTTCTAGAAGTAAGAGTGGCAAAACTGAAGCTGTGAGACTTCGAGCACATCCTGAGGAACCAAGACTCACTGGAGAAGACAATCATGTTGGGGAAAGTCAATGGCAGAAGAAGAAATGGAAGACCAAATAAGAAATGGATTGGCTTAGTAAAGGAAGCCACAGCCTTGAGTTTGAGACAGCTGAACAGGGCTGTCATGGACAGGACATTTTGGAGGGCTTTAATTCACAGGGTCTCCAAAAGTCCAAGATGACTTGATGGCACATAGCAACAAGAAGTTGCTCCAGCAGTGTCAGGGAGCAACCGACATACTTTTTAAAGTCAGGGTTGGGGCTGGGGCTGGGGCTGGGGCTGGGGTTAGCAAAACTCACCCCCTCACCTCCAGTATGTGTAAAAAGTATAGACAGAGGATTGCTTGCAAGATTCAGAGGATAGGAGCATATTTCTGCCAAGCTGTTAACTCATGAGTTAATATAAAAGGACCAGCAGCTTTTTCTTGTGGGCACTGTCTTCTTCTGCAGACCGGAACTTGTGGGAGCCACTTGGGGAACTGCTGTTCAGGATCTCAGTGTTCAGTGAAAAATTCAGAGGTCCATTTCTCAGAGTCAGGGTGCTGTGTCACATTCTAGGGATCATGTGGATAAGACATGAGCTCTGGGACACACTCCAGAAGTCAGTGTCACTGGAGGTTCCGGTTTTTGAGGGCTCCTCTTCTTGACTAATGGCTGCTTACTGGAAATCTGGATTCCACCCTCTAACAATAATTGCCATGGCTGTCTTTGCGGAACTGCTAAGTTCTGGCCAATGTCCATCTACCATGAGCTCAGATCTCCCTTTCTTTCCCTAGACTCCAAAACATCAGACAGTCCTTTAAAATGAAGACCTTGATTGGCACTTCACAGCTACAAGACAATGCAACTTTAAAAGCCTTCTAGAAAGCTGAAAGATTGGCCTCTGCTCATGTAAAGAGTGCTGAACCCAAACTGGAAACTTCTCACCAAATCCTTCTTTCAATAACACTGGGGGCATCCTCAGGGTGCCTCCTGCTGCTGAAAGGCCAGCTGGTGAGACCTGCATAAGCCCTCTAGCTGAGCAGCTTGTCTCTCCTGATGCTTCAGGACAAGGTCAGGAACTGGGCAAGGCAAGGGGTCCCCATCCTCTCCTGGAACCCATCCTGTCTATTCCAAAACATGTCTGCTTCTCATGGTTGGTCTGAGAAACTGCAGGCAGAGACCCTGAAGGAGCTTCAAAGGCCGCCATCACCCTCGAAGCTCCTGGCCTTCCCAGCACTGAGCCTTCAAGGTCTTCTTCAGAATCTGATGGATGATGACTCGGCATGGCCATAGCAAGTGAACGCCTGGCCCGCTCCCCACACCATCCGTCCCACAGGAAGACCTCCTGGCTGACCACCACACCCATGCCAGTTGGTCTCCATACTGGGCACTTTGCTGCTTGCCCTCGCTAGGCTCTTGGTGGCTGGGTGGCCTGCGAGGCCAGAATGGACTGAACAGATCCAAGGACAGCCTTGTTCTGGATCAGCTAAATAGCTGAGAGGGCTTCAGCTGCATAAGGTAAGGAACGATTAATGGTATGAAGTGTGGTGGTGGTGGTGGTGGGACATCTAATCATGTTTAATTGGACACATTGAAAGCTACATGCTGAGGCTCTGACATATTGCAAGGAAGATGGAAATCTGTAAGGCGGCTCCTGGCTTTAAAAACCAAAAACCAAAAGCCTCCGCTACTGTTGGGAGACAGTCAACAGAAATGCATTCAGGGTAATGAAGAATGGTTGTGTACCTAAACTCTGTTGAATTTATTTTTCTTAATAGTGTAAGTGTTCCATAGTGCATTTTTATGGGCACTTCCATGTAAAATGGTGTGTAATCTTTAATGAATACAAGCCTATAAGGCCTTCTACTGGATTTAAAATGCCAACTCGTCATATAAATACAACTCCATAAAATTATATTATTGGCAACAGAGAATGTTCACCCAGATGTACTGTTAGCAGTTTGCCATGCATTTAATTTATGAATGAGTGGCTGCATTCTGAAATGATGCTGGAGGAACCAGCCCACATCTTCATCGAGAGGCTGCTTCTGTGGCAAGCCGCTTAATGGGCAGAGTCTCTTCAGGCCCGACCCATTCACAACCAGGGCAATGCACACTCACTCACACACACACTCCCCACCCTGGTTTATCCCCAGGATCTAATCTGAGCTGTGTCAGAGGAACCTTGCTCAGGGTAGCCTTTCTAACCATGAGTGGAAAACTCGTTCCCAGTGTCTAATCTGTATGGATTGCTGCAATGTGCTTGATGTGGGTTTGCCCATGGAAATGGTCCAGGAACTTGGACCGATTCCAAAGAGGGCATCAAAACTGCTAACAGCACAATCGCATGGCCACTAGACCCTGTCTAGATGGCCATAGGGTAGGTTGGAGTGCCAGCAACGTCCTCAGAAATGTTTCCCAAGGTCGCAGCTGGGATTCCAGTCACAGAGCACCCTTCCCCTTCCCTTGTGGCTGGCACTGTTCTTTACTTGGTCATCCAGTTGTCTGTGACTGGCAAGGATGAGAAGACCATGGCTAGCTCCTTTTGAGCACAGCCATCTGGCTGGGTATTTGGGAGTGAGGCTCCCAGGAACATCTCTGCTGGCACAAGGTTCTTTCACAGATCATAGAACATTAGAGCCAGGAGGGGACCAGAGGCCATCCAGCCAAACCCCCTGCTCAATGCAGGGCTCCATTAATGCACCCCTAACAGGTGGCTACCCAGCTGCATCTTGAATGCCTCCACTGTGGGAAAGCCCATGACCTCCCTTGGTCATTGGTTCCCTGGAATGTGGGAGACTATGAAGCCAAGATGCAGGAGTGACCTGGAACCATGGGATCGGTGGAGGGAGTTCATTCAGGTTTGTGGAACTTAGCAAAGCAAGCAAGGGGTTGTGCTCGGTTTCTGTCTGGAACGTTATACCCAAAAGGGACCCTCAGAAATGCTCATGAGCTCAAGCACTTCCTTTTCAATTTGGATAGATCATTGTTCTACAGGAGTGAAGGCCTGAGATGCATAAGCAATGGGACACCAGCATGGTGCAGAATTTTCTGGTAGGACTTCCTTAAATCCTACACATATTGCTGAGGTTCATGCACCAGGCTATTAGTGAGAACTTTCTTGTGGATCTTATCTGACCTTCATGGCATTAATATTCTAGCCAGGAACGCACTTTAGGACATCTGGGAAATATGAAGGTTTTCTCTAAACTCTATGCCCATTTGAGGTTTTGGCCAGTTCCACTGGCAGAAGAACCTGGACTATTTCCATTTTTGAAAATGTGTGTGATACCCAAGTCTTCTCCCCCACTCAGTAAACCAAAAGGTTGTTGTGTTGCATCTAAGTGGTACCATCAATCCTCTCAAGATTCTCAAGGAGTTGGGACATTCTTTTGGAGATACTCGGGAGTGGATGCAATGCTGAATTGTCCTTGAGTAAAAAAAAAATAATCCAAAATGCATGATAAAATTAAAGAGCATTGATGAGCATCAGTGTGGCATAGGAGTTTGAGTGCTGGACAGGGGACCGGGAGCTGCAGGTTCTAGTCCCTGCTCAACCATGGAGCTCACTGGGAGACTCTGGGCCTGTCACAGACTCTCAGCCTAACCCACCTCACAGGGTTGTTGTTGTGCAAATAAAATTGAGAGGAGGAGGAAGAGGAGGATTATGTAAGTCACCTTGAGTTCCTTGAAAGGAAAAAGGAGAGATATAAATTGAAGGAAGGGAAGGAGACAGACAGACGGACAGACAGACACTACCAATTAATTGGCATCTCCCAAGGATGAAGTGCTTTCTGTGCGTCTTTCTCAGCAGGCATTCAGTTTAGTAAGATTCATACTTTTCTTTGCGGGTGGGGAATGATGAACATTCCTGCTCAGCAACTCATTGCAGAGTCTGCTTTAGATATACAGTAGCTCCCAGCTATGGCATGTCTTCACCTTCTTCACATACTCCTGGCACCAAGGCTAAAAAGACACTTCTAGGAGTCGAGAGGGCAAATGTTTTGCATTGACCAGGAAAGCGCTTTAGCAGTCACCTGCTCATTTGCCCAAGTCTTCGAAAAAATTTCAAAATCTGTTTTGGATAGAAGCTTCTGAGGTTATATACAATGATGCTCCTGATTTTTTTAACAGATCTATGGCTGCGAGGCTCCGTCACGCTGCACAGGGGCCCCACACAGTGCATATTTCTTGGGGAACAGTCCTCTATTCTAGTTGAAGGCTAAAATAAAGAGAACATGCATGTTGCCTCTGGATTGCCTGGGGCCCTGTAGTATCTTTGGGGGTTCCAGAAGCTTTGTGCCTTTGAGATTATTTGTAGAGTGTGTCTTTGATTGCAGTGGCATCAACCCCATTGTCTCTCTTAGATGCAACCTGGAGCTCTCAGAAGAAAATGGAAACCGCCTGTGGAGGTTTGCTTTGGTGCTCTCCACGAAGAGATCCCAGGTAAGGCAGCTGCATCTCGCTGGAGCTGTCTTCCTGGAGAACTGTTGCCCCCATATGTTTTAAGTGGGACACTGCAGCATGATATCCTTTTCTGAGACCTTTCTTGTATGCTGTCTCTTAGGCGCTATGGATTGATTGTTCCCTGTTGTTCCACGCCAAGGACACTCTTTTGAATCTCTAGTGTGTCCACAACCTTTGCTCTCCTTCCACTATGTATTTATTAGGGTTTTTTAGCCCACTCCATTAGCCACATGGCTCTGTAAAAGTTTGCTCATGAAGTTCAGGGTATGCAGCCCCTGCATTGTTCCTGAAGACTTTTACCCCAAAAGCTTTCCATTTCAGCCACAGTTCTTGCTTAAAATGCTTCCTGCGGAGAAACTTTGGAGGACTTTGGTTCTGACAGTCGCCAGTGTGAGATGTAGATCATTTTGTAGCATCGAAGAAAGGTGGTTATATCTAAATTCAGCTACCGATCAGTCTCTGATGAGCTCTTTGGACATTTCCCCATATTCATACCACTGGATTAAAGTATACCAGGTTGTCATGACATCTGGCTCTTGCCTGGAGGAGTGAAATCTGGTCTCCTCAGAGATGCAGCGAAACTTTTGACAAAGTGCCCCATTATGTCCTTCTCAGAGAACCAGCTGAAAGTGGACTAGATGGAGCAACTGTGATTGGATCCACAGCTGGCTACAGAAGCTGGCCAAAGCAGTGCTCATCAACGGCACCTTCACAAAGCGTGGAGAGGGGGTACTGCAGGGTCTGGTCCTGGGCCCAGTGCCCTTCGACCTTTTTGTTAATGATTCGAATAAGGAAGTGCAGGGAACGGTTACCAGATTTGCCGGTGAAACAAAACTGGCTGGGATAGTCAATACCCTGGAAAACAGGAAGAAGATTCAAGAAGATCTTGTTAGGCTGGGGTGTAAACAGGATAAGATTCAACAGGGACAAATGCCAAGTTCTGCACATAGGAAAAAGAAACCAAATGCATTGCTACATGATTGGGAATACATGACTCAACAATACTACAAGTGAGAAGGATCTTGGAATTGTTCTAGCGCACAAGCTGAATGTGTTGTCAACAATGGGATGTGGTGGTAAAAAGTGCAAATGCTATTTTAGGCTGCATCAATGGAAGCATCCCTTCCACATCCCATGAAATGCTCTTTCCCCTTTCCTCAGCTCTGGTTAGGCCTCATCTGGAGTACCGTGCCCAGTTCTGGGCGCCACATTTCAAGAAAGATGCAGACAAGCTGGGAAGGGTTCAGAGGAGAGCAACCAGGATGATCCAGGGACTGGAAACAAAGCCCTGTGAGGAGAGATGGAAAGAACTGGCATGTTTAGCCCCAAGAAGAGGAGACTGAGGGAAGATATGATAGCACTCCACAACTACTTGAGAGCTGTCACAAAGAGGAAGGGCAGGATCTCTTCTCAATTATCCCAGAGTGCAGGACACAGAATAGCAGGCTCAAGTTACAAGAAGCTGGATTCCAGCTAGATATCAGGAAGAACTTTCTGACTATTAGAGCGGTATGACAGTGGAACCAATGACCCAGGGAGGTTGTGGGTTCTCCCACCCCGGAAGCATTCAAGATGCAGCTGGACAGCCATCTGAGAGGGATGGTTCACCTTGGAGTCCTGCACTGAGAAGGGGGTTGGACCCAATGGCCCCTTCCAAAACTACTGTTCTATGATTTTATGTGCGTATGATTCTACTTTGTGATGGGATAAGGAATTCCTGCCAAGCATTCCTGTAACTTTTAAAACTTTCTGTGCTTCTGTGATTTTCTTGGAAACAAATATATCACCAGCAGCCAGACCTGCTGTATGCAGAATGGTATTTCCCTCCCTTTCCTTGGGTTGCAGTTCCAAGCATGCAGGAAAACTTTTGAAGTCTATTTATGCACTACTTTGACTTTGGGGTTCAGGTGGCCAGAAGGCAATGTTTGCTGGGGGAGCATCTTGCAGAAATGGCTGAAAGTGGGAAGACCTGTTTGTTGCTCCAAAGGCTTTTAAATGGACTGAACTCACCCCCTGCTGGGTGTGTTGCCAGTGCAACCCCGAATTGCAGACTGGGCCTTCCTGGGCACTTTGCACGGACTGGTTTTCTCTGTTGCTGACAGCACTTTCAACAATGCCTTCAAGGGCACCTTCAAGGCTTCTGCGTCTGGGCTGGGTTAGGGCAGTGGCCATAAGATTTGAGAATTTGGAGGACAGCCCGCTTAGTCCCTCAGCCACACTTTCTTCCCCTACCCCTTTCCCTGCTCATAATCAACACTAAAGGACTCCATTTGCAGGAGGTGCAAAATCTTCACATCTCCTGCGTTTCTGAATCACAAGCTGGTAATGAAGTTTCATTTGGCTCAAGCTTCTCTCCTGTTGGTTTCAGAGGGAAATAGGATTCCTGTTGTGAAGCAATGGGACGGAACCAAAGTGACCAGTTTCTACCTGGACTCTGAGTTGCATCCGAGTCTAATGGCATCCCTATCAAGAGCTGTCAAATTTCTTATGGTGTAACTCTTAGTGGAGTGTAGTCTACTGCAGAGTCACGGAAAGAAAATTGATCAAGAAACACCTCAAGTTGCTTATATTCTGTGTGTGATTGCATTTAAGGACCTTAATATTTTGCAACAGTGGGGTGAGCTGGGAATCAATGAACACCAGGAAAATGATAATAGCAAATGCTGTTGAAGCCACCTGATTGATCCCATCACCATGCCAAATGAAGAGAAACGAAGGAGGGGGCTCAAGATGTCCCAGCCTTGAACTGGCAAAGAGTCCTGCTGAAGGATCCAGACAGGGCACTGGCTTCTACCCTCCAGTCTCAGCATCCCCGTGCCATTGGCCTGCTTCTCAGTGCAGCTGTGGAACAGGTCTGCCATCTGGAGGGAGCATTTTGTCTGCTGGGCCAAGATAAGGATTCCACTGCAGAGGCCACAAAAGAAGGACAAGAGAGCTGGAGCTGCACAGCAAAAAGAGTCACCGGGCAACAAGCGGCAACCAAAGCTGGAGAATGGAAATGCAAGAAAAAGAAGTGAACTCTGCAGCAGACTCAGGCAGGATAGAGAGAGGCCCAAGCAAAACTCTGAGATGAAGAGGAAGTGTGTGTGTGTGTGTGTGTGTGTGTGTGTGTGTGTGTGTGTGTAGCTGGGTCTTCCAACTTGGCTCTTGGATGCTTTTGGTTGAAAGGGAATAACTTCGGAGGTGGTGGCAATATGTTTTCCCCTTTGAGAGTGCCTGTGCTGTGCCTGTTCAACTGTTTGCATCTGTGCCACATCCTATGCAGAGTTCCTGCAAGTGGTTGACTTGCAGAAATATTTCACCCCTCTGGGGTCTTGTCCCAGGAGCAGGAGCAGGAGCAGAAATAACTTCTCTGATTCAGGATTATCAGTATCCATAAGCCATTGCATAAACCATTGCTTGCTGAGAACTTGGAGCGCCAACATAAGCTCAGACTGCAGCAGGTTAAGCCTCCATGCGTTCAACAGAAATTAGGAGGAAAGTGGAGGGGAGTCACAGTAAGTGATGACCTGTCGGTGTTGGAAACAGTCGAGAGTCAAAGTCTTGCGGCTCCACTGCGGATCACCTTGAGAAATCTCCAGATAAAGGTGGATTTACCTTTTGCCTATTTGGGTAGGACATCAACATGCATACGGTGCCTACAAGCAGGGTTCAAGCTGGGTCAATGGCCCTGATTCAGCCCTTTCACCCTGCACCACATGTTTTCATTTAGAGAGAAGTCATGAAAGGAACCGGGATGCTACCAGGGTTTTATTGGTATGAGGAAAGCACTGATTTCCCAGTCATTTCCTACAGGGAAGATTGGCAAGGGTGCTATAGGCATTGTAGGCAGTGTGTGGAAACTGAAGTTTTCACAGATCGCTTAGCTGAAATCACTCCCCCCACCCTGCTGCCCCCAGATGAACTAAACTGAGCGCAAGCATTTCCACGCTACCAAGCTCTGTCAGATGATCAAAAGCGCTTTCAAGATCTATAGGTTTAGGCAAAATGTCTATAGAACCCCTCTGTTGCCTGCTCCCTTGGAATTCAACAAGAGCTTTCCATAGGGGGAAAGTTCACGCTGTCATTCATTGTTTAATCTTTGAATCATTTCAGGTGCTGCCTGTCGCCAGCAAGGGAAGCTTGCAAGAATTTGGGAAAACTCCCTGGGCAAAGGAGAGCTTTCATTTCAAAAGAAAACTGCTGGTCTTTGCAAGCTGAACCAGAAGTCAATGGAGTTTTTTGTTTGGTTTTTTTTTTTTTTTTAAGTTGAGGGAGAGAGAAAGAGATCAATTTTTTTTTCCTGTTCTGACCTTGCTCTTCAAAAGTTAAGGCATGAATGCCTTAGAAGGGACTGCAACAAACAGGGATATTTTTTGAACGAACTCTTTATAACAAAACAGACCTATAATAAGCTGAAGCAAAGAGAAAAGTAGAATTACCCAACACTACAATTTCACCCACTGCCTCTCGTGGGTGTAATGCCACGGTTTGCTCCTTTTCCAGTAATCTAAAGGCAATCTACTTACAAAAGCACCACCCGTCTGAAATAGGCCACACCTTTCTCTCAAGCACATCGGGAGATATTTGGACTCAGCCTTGTCATTTGAATTAGAATCACAGAATAGTAGGGTTGGAAGGGGCCATGAAGGCCATCGTGTCCAACTCCTGCTGTTGCAGGACACCCCGTCGCACCATCCCACTCAGATGGCCATCCGGTTTCTTTCTGAATGCCTCCAGTGTGGGAGAGCCCACCACCTCTCCAGGCAGCTGGTTCCACTGTCATATTGCTCTGACAGTGAGGAAGTTTTTCCTGATGTCCCGCCTGAATCTGGGTTGTTGCAACTTGAGTTAATTATTCTGTGTCCATGAGTGAGAAGAGAGCTTGACCTTCCTTTTTGTGACATCCTTTGAGGTACATATAGAGGGATACCATGTCCCCCCTGAGTCTTCCCTTCTCAAGGCTAAGCATGCCCAGTTCTCTCAGTCTCTCCTCACAGGGCAGTGTTTCCAAACCCTGGATCATCTTTATTGCCCTCCTCTGGACCCTTTCCAATTTTTCTGCATCTTTCTTAAATCTTGGTGCCCAGCAATCATGCCTAGGGGAGGGTACTGTGCTGTTTTGGGTGCTGCTGTGCAGAAACACAGTGAAAAGTTACATGTCGAAGACGGTCTATTGCCTGACCATCACCACGTGAAGAACATGGCAGGAATGGCATGAAGAATCCTAAGCAGAGCCCTTCCACAGCTCCAGACCAGTGGCCCACACATCCAGGATTGCCATCATGGTCACTCGGCAGGACTTTTTCCTGGCTAAGACACAATTGGATTTTTCAATAGGCGACAACTATTCCAGGGCTGTGAGATGCATTAGTCAATGCAGTCTAGTGTTGATATATGCAGCAGTTTGATGCTGAGCCAGGCTCTTGGTTTGTCTTGCCTACTCTGGATGGCAATGGCTCTCCAGTGGGGTTGAATGTGCTGAATTTTGCACATTTGAACTATTATGCAAACTGAATCTTGGCTCTCCTTCAAAAACATGTATAGATTAGAGGAAATAAATTGCTTGCAAGAAGTTTATGTCTATGAAGCAAAAGTGCAGCTTCTAGGAGGAATATACACGACATGCACATGCAAACTTAAAATATCTATTTCCTCAAAGTTTAGGACAAACTGAACCTGAAAAAGAAATGGTGCAGTGATCACAGTAATAAGCCAAAACTGGGAGAGGGGCCACCGACATGGGGAAAAGATGGAGGAGGAGGAGGAGGAGGAATTTATTGGAAAACATCTTGATGCATGATAATCAGCTGCATCACTCTTAATATAAAAAAGAAGGATTTCACATTTCCATGCCAAATGCATTTGTTAATCTAATCAGTCCATACATTAAATAAGCATTCCTGCAACATTGTCAACTGCAGGAGATACGTTCAAATGTAGCAAAAGCAAGAAGAGAGTTTATTTTTTTCAAGTCTGAATTATAAGTCTCTTTGCAGCAATAATGACTCTCAATATTGGGATAATCTGACTTTAAAAGTGGAGAAGTTCTCAAAGTTCAGGATGAACTGATATAAGATTGGGGGGGGGGGGGATGAGAAACTAAGAAACCAAACTGGGAAGATTCATTTATCCCTGGACTCAAGATCCTTTCCTGTTATCTACTACCTAGTTATATGAATTGGTGATATAAAGGGTAGAATCCATTACTGTTCGCATGCAAAGCCAACAACTTGGTTATCTGGGGATGAAGAAAAGCTCTGCTGTAAACTGGAACCATTGAAAATAGAAAATTCCCCAAAATGTTCAGTATTATCAATTGTGGTTGCAATCCTATGTCCAATTACTTGGCTGTAAGCCCTAGTTGTGGGTCTCAATATAATTCATGAATTTAAAAAATCTAGGTTTAATGAAAATTATGAGTTGGATTCAGACATTCATGCTTATTAAATTATTGAAATTTACTATGGCACTTTGGAATATATTGAGACACATGGTCACTTTGAAATGCATTGAAATATAAGGCACTTGGTTTAGCCCCAAAATGTATGGTGCTTAGATGAGCTTAGGTCCAATTAATTCTCATGGCTCTGCCCTATGACTGGATTCACCTAGACTGAAATGAAGACAGAAGTAGGTTGCCCGAAAGCCCTGTTCAGATGTTATGCCTGACCAAGGTTTATGAAGGTGTGCTCAACAAGATTCAAAGATCGGGTCAGAATCCAGCTCTCTTTATTTGCTGGACTTCTTTCCCAAGCTCTGCCCTGACTAGGAAATGAGCCAAGCTGAGTTCAGGTCCACGAACACTCAGAAACACTAGTGGGTTTGCTTGTTTGTTTGCTTGTTTAAAATTTTTGTATCCTGCCCTTTCCAGTGTCTCGGGGTAGTGATAACATAAATAAATAAGACACAGCATCAACATAAAATATAAAATCAACATTAAAAACAATACTAACTCAAGATGGATTCCTTGTACAAAGGATGCAAAGTACAGAATTCTTTGTGCAAAAGATGTAAATTAAGTCTTTGCCCAAAGTACACAAAGCCCACGAGTCACATGTGCGGAAGCAGAACTCTGCTTGAGCTTGTTTCCTGCTGGTTGTCCCCACAAATGGATTGGCAAGAGGCAGACTTGGGGAAGGGAAAGAATGGGCTGGAGCCTGGGGAGCCAAGCTGAGGAAATTCATGTATTTATTTAAAACTTTTATACCACGTCCTATACAGAAGAGTCTCAGGAGGGTCCAAGAACACAGGCAAAGCATAATATCTATGATAAAAGCTGGGCTAAAATACAAATTAAGTCTTAAAATCTGATGGATCCCCAGCGCACAGCTGGATTCCTCCCAGAACCCTAATGCTCAATGCCCCCACAGATGGTGGCCCCATCCTCACACTCCCAGCTGTCCTCTGCTGAGCAGGAAGGTCTGAACTGGGACCCTCTTTCTGTTTGCTTGAGGGCAAGCATCACTAGAACTCTGCTTTCTGCTCAGTTCAGGAGGCCAGACCCCAGGATGGTGGTACTGGGGTGCTACCAGCATGCACTGCTCTGTGCCTCTTACCTATGCTGCTAGAGCTCAACTTTCCCCAACCCGGTGGTCTTCAGAGGCATTTGGACTGTAGCTCCCAGAATGCCCATCCAGCAGGGCCATTGACTAGGAATTCTGGGTGTTGCAGTCTAAATGTGTCTGGAAGGCACAAGATTGGGGAAGGCTGCTATAACTTGTTTGGGTGTAAACCTTGAGTAGGATTGCTGTTACATCTAGTTTAATTGTCTTACAGATGGACCAACTTACCCCAATGAAGCTGTTATTTTTCAGAAAGTGACACATTCATCCAGGTACTTTTGGATGGGAGTTCTTGACTTCGAGATCTCACTCTGCATGTGCCATATCAAACTGCATCCTGGGAACTGTAGTTTGGAATTGTGTGATGTATCATGCCATGCATTACCATGTTATCGTCTCCTCCTGACGAGATGCTGCCATGAGGCTATTAATTTCCATGCCATCACTGAGGGTTAAGCCAACAAACTAATTGCACATGCATGGCATACTTCAGATTGCAGGACCCAATCACAATCTATTCCAAAATAGCAAATATATAAGACCCCAATTCAATCTTGCTATGAAGACAAATCTTGCTATGAAGATTATGAATGTATGTGTTTCAATCAATGAGCCAACAAATTATGAAATCTGGTGCTATTGCTAACAGCTATGCACCAAGGAAAACATTTTTTCAAATGATCCACAAACAGGAAAATCTTGTACGTGTCTACTCATGAGTAAATCCCAATGGGTTCAAAGGATGTTACTCCCAGAAACTGAGCAGAGGGTGGAAGCCTGGAAGTACGGCAAAATCATAATAGAGCCCTGAAGCAAGAGGACCCCTAGAAACTGGAGATAACCTCAACGCCGAACAGACTTTTTTATTGCACTATGTTTAAATTAGAATATGCACCCTTTAAAGATCGAGGCAAAACTGAAACATCAAACTAGCAGATATGCTTGTGTGTGTGTCAAGCTCTACGGAATGATCTCCTCAACTGATCGAGCTGCCTGATGCCACCGTTCTCACCCTTCCAGCAGTAGCTTAAGCCATCTCTCTATGCTAAATCCTTGAAAGGCTGGAGGATATTCCAGTGCTCAGGGGGACAGCCTGCCCAGCCTGCCCCAGGTGTTTGATGGTTTTCTTCTCCATCATATGTTTCACTCGTTCTTATATTTTTGTATTTTGGGAAATGTTTCTGGTATTTGATCATTTCATGAACTGTTGTAAACTGTGCAGAGGGCTTTGGCTATTGGGCAGTATGGAAATGACTCTTATGAACCTAATTAATGAATACATCTAATTAATATATTAATGAACAAGGAATTATTCAAAAAGGCCTGACATTGTGACTCAATAAGCTGATGTTGGACGTGCACATTCATCTAAGGGATTAGCCTAAAACATGGAAAGAGTTCAGGGACTTGGAGATCTGCTAGAAAGTGAAAAACTTGCTTTGCTTTCATCCCAGCTGCTTTTGCTTGTGCAAATGTTACAGAAAATCACCAGTCCAGTCCAGTGTGGTGTAGTGGTTAGAATCTTGGCCTGGGACGTGGGTGATCTGGACTCTAATCCCCATTCAGCCTAGAAGCTCACTGGGTCCCTTCGGCTGATTCAGGGGAGGGAGGAGAATCACACAAGTTGCTCTGGGTTCCTTTCTTGAAAAAAAAACCAGGCTATAAATGTCATAATAAATGAATGAATGAATAACCTTGGTATTTGACCAGTTCAAAGCACTGGCCATGCAATGCAGAAAAGGTCACCTTCAGATATATATGGCAGGATTACTAATATGTTAAAAGTCAGTGGATAGCTTATAGCCAAACAACTTGAATGCCTTACTGAGTGTTTGATTCCATTAAACTATAAAGTTATATGGCTTGGTAATATTAAGGAATATAGGGATATATCAAATGTGCAGTTGGAGGGAATACATTTTAATAGCAAAAATCATAGTTGCTCCTTAATGGAACTAAGATAAAGTTTCATCAGATTACTGCATGGCATAACAAACTGTGGCATTTACCTAAATTGATCAACCGGCAACGTAGATACAGTAAAGAAAATCCATTACGGAAAGCAGGTTCTTACAGGCGCCTTTTGATGGCTACAGGAACGGGGTTCTGCACTGTGGTTGTTGCACTGAATGAAACAGACACGCACTTGCTGCCATGAATTAATACATTGCATCGTCAGCTTGTTTTCCGACTCCTTAATCATCTCCTGTCTGGCTTACCAGGGTGCACTCCATGTGGGGCTGCCCTTGAAGAGTGTCCAACACTGAGGACAGGGCAAACAGGGCAGTGGGAAGTAGGACCTGCTTGATGTAGCATATTGCTCCTGTCTTGCATCGAACCCGCCAGCTGACATTTTTTTCTGGACACGATTCAAGGTGCCTTTTTTAAATCAGTGCAACCCTGAGTGGCTTGAGGTCAGGTTAATTTCCCTAAATTAATGGGAACCCGTTTTCTTTTAGAATCCTATATAATCTTGTCCTTTTCATGGAGACCTGCCACTTTGGGTTTAACTGTGTTTCTCATACTCTTAATTTTGCAGTGTGATATTTTAACTCTCTAAGATGTTTGCACAGTTTAATCTGGTATCAAGGAGCAATAAATAAATAAATAAATAAATTCATCTTCCCCTTGGGTGACGTTTGGATTCCCAGATCCGAGGCTGGAGATAGAGCTGTGTTCCGAAACCCAAACACACCACCACCACTGCCAGCATGGACAGAATCATGCCAGCTGATTCTCCAAGCTCAGGGAATCGACCCAAGTGAGGGTCTGCAGGACCAGAGGAGCTACCTGGCAATTCCGGGCGGGTAAAAGGTTGTATCCAACACAAAATGAAATGTACCCATTATGATTCTGGCAACTGGTCTGGAAAAAAAAAGCAAGAAAGGAAGTCTAGATTTTGTTCCCTGCCCAGTGGATGAGTTTGTGCATCAAGAATAGGATAGCCGAGCAGTTGAGGGAATCCGCCAGTCTCTGATGTTATTTTTTAAAATATAAAGTTGCAGTAGACAACTGCGTGGAGATATTTATGGTGCCACAATTCACAGTTTTGAAAGGTGCCGCATAATAAAGCCTTTCTTTCTGAGATCTTCCCCCGCCCCTTCTCTGTTTTTGTCCTGCGGTTTGGTCACATTGCTTACTTGTCCGTAATCACAGCCGCATCCATCCCCGCTGCCACCCCTCTGCGCCATTTAATCTATCATTTCCACATCCAGAAAGTTATTAAGTGTTCTGGTGCGCTCAGGGATAATTGAGAGGAGCAGAGCCACGGATAGCTTGCTGGGATGTCCCAGCGCGTCTGGCTGCCCAGAAGAATGTGGTAAAGGGAAGTACCGTGCAAAAGCAAGGAAAATATTGTCTGTCTTCAGCAAAATGATAATTCACATGTTCCCCATGGCATCTCAGCCTTAATGCATGGGTCTAAACTAAGCATCAGGTGGACTGAACTAGGGAACCCATCATGAGGTGTGACTTGCATTCTAGGAGAGTCACTCTCAGGTAGAGGAAGGTACTGGTCTAAAAGCTGCAGGTGAGCTGCTACCCAGATACTGGCCAGAGAAGGGACTACTCTGACTCACCGGTCCAGCTAGACCAGGTGATCTGGGCGTTCACAAGTGCTTTCCTAGATGAATAAAACTCACTTTTGGTTTCACCTCACTTGCGATTTTCCCAGTACTGAGTGCAGCTCAACCCAGGCCTTAGAGAAATTTTCCAGTCTCAAAATTTGCCCCAAACTTTGAAATGATGCCAATTATTTTGGCATAAAAATTTGCACCGGTTGTAGACTGCTATGCATGTTTTTTATGGAAACATAGAAACAGAGTGAGTCAGAAGGGGCCTCCTGGGCCATCTAGTCTGACCCCCAGCTCCAGCCGGCTCTGCTCCTGACATGCCCACCATGTGCATGTCCAGCCTGTCCTTGAACTCCCTCACCGATGGGGCTTAAACCCCCTCCTGTGGAAGCCCATTCCATAGCCTTGGAGTCCTAACCATCAGGAAGTCCTTCCTAGCATCCAAATTGAACCTTGGTTCCCTGAGCTTTGCTCCGTTGGAATGCTTCCCACCCTCATCCTCATGACACCCCAAGCAAACCTTCCAGACAGCTTCAGCTATGGCTGGTAGAGAAATGAAGTAAATAATATTAAAAATAATAATTTTCAAACAACACCCTGAGTTAATTTCCACCGATCTGCGTGCGTGATTGCTCATGTTTTCCTAACATAACTTTTTTGTATGAATCTTTTAATTGGACAAAGGATGGCTGAGACTCAGTTGGCATATCAGTTTGAGAATGAAAAATTAAGAACATTTGCATTAAAATGCAAACCATGGAATTTTCTTCCCCTTTCCTGTGATTTCAATGCCTGAGAAATCACCTGGTACATGTGCCAACTAGACTACCCCCCCCCCCCCCCCCAGAGAGAGAGAGAGAGTCATCTCAGACCTTGCTTGCTTCAGATCATTCAATTTGCCTCCAACTCCGTGGACTGCGACACTGATATCACTGGGAGCTGACCGATGTCCACCGGCCCTCAACACATTATTTGCTTCTGGAATGGGATGGATGATTCTGTCAATTTCAGTCTCTCTCAATTTCCTTCTGTAAGAGCATTATCTTTCCTTTGTCCCCTTTCCACATCAGTGGGCAAAACCTTTTGCAAATGTCAGCATGAACAATGGGTACATATTTGCTTATGCATTTCTCTTCAAGCACCTTTTGTGTGCAATGTTATAATTTATTTATTAATTAGATGTATCTATCACTTTTTTTCTTACAAAGCTCTCAGAGTGGCTTACATCATTCTCTTCCTCCTGCTCTCAACTTATCTCCATAGCAACAGCCCTCGGAGGTAGGTTGGGCTGAGCATCTGTGACTGGTCCAAAGTCATCCAGTTGGCTCCATGACTGAGTTCCAGTCCTGCACTCTTAATGACTACCAACCATTTCCCTTACTATAATTCATTCAATGATATGTTCACTAATGTGTACATTTCCCCCTGACACTCCTATGTGCTGATCGGAGGGCTGCATCATCCAATGCAGTGAAGTGCGGAAGCTGAAAGATAACTGCTCTTCATTTGACATCTTGGTTCAGGAACTGTAAATTGAATGAATTCACAAGATAGCCAGTGCTTGCCTGCTTTTTCGCTTTATTTCATTATTTCATTATGCATTTCAGTAAATCAAAGGGGGAAAAAACCATGAAAATAAAAACCACCCAAACCAAAAATCAAAACAGTACTCATTTTCTTTTATAAAATTTCAATACATCCATTACAATGGATAAATAAGCAATGTCTATCTCTATATATTTGATGCATGACAGGATATATTACTCTTCTTGGGCATAATTATGCATTGACTTCAACGAAGGCAGAGCAAATAGCCGTTCATTTGTCTGTTCAAAGATTATGCCTGAAAATCACCCATTGAAAAATGGAAAGCATTGGTGGATCCTCAACACACTATATTATCAAAAGTGGCCATTTGTTCTTCCATGTTGCAATATTTGTCATCCATTTGTCAAAAGACTGCAGAGAATCCATCTGTGTTGTCCTTCATTCAGTTCCAGGAAGCAAATAGGTAGTTGAAAAGAACATGCACTACAAAGCCAGTGTGTCACAGTGGTTAGAGTGTTGGATCAAACTCAGGAGATCTTGGCTCCGGTCTCCCTCTGGCCATGAAGCTCACTAGGTGACTTTGGGCCAGCTTTGGCTTAGTGCATTCCACACAGTTTTTGAACCCTTGCAGTGGAGGGCAGGACATGTTTCAGTGGAGCAAAGTGCAGGGGACCTAGGTTCAATTTGGATGTCCAGAAGTCCTTTCTGACACCTAGGGTATGGAATGGGCTTCCACGGGAGGGGGTTGAAGCCCCAACGGTGAGTTTTTAAGAATAGGCTGGACATGCACATGGTAGGCATGTCATGAGTGGAGCCAGCTGGAGCTGGGGGTCAGACTAGATGGCCCAGGAGACCCCTTCTGACTCACTCTGTTTCTATGTTTCTAACCCTAACTTAAAAATTTGGAGATCCAACTTTGCTGGGCCCTGTTAGTAGAGCTCAGAGCACAATTCCCATGACATCTTCATCATCTTCACTACATTACCTGACTTGACACTTTAGCACCCATAGAAGCTCCTTGACCCATTCTCACAAGAACGCTCCGGACAGCCAAGCAATTCCTGCTGGGATCCTTCACAGGTCCTCTGTCGCAACAGTTTCAAAGGAAACAAGACGAGACCAGGCGGGTAGACAAGTAGGAAGCAGACAAGCAATATTGTCTTTTATTTAGACAATATTTTAATTAATATTATTGTTAATTTAGGTTTATGTTTTGGTTTAGTTTATGTCTAATTAATTTATGTTTAATTTATGTTTAATTAATTTATGTTTAATGTTTAATTTATGTTTAATTTAAGTTTAATTTAAACTTGTTTTTATTTTTGTTCATGTTTTTATATAATATCCTGAGATGGGCCAGTTTTTAAATTTGCTATATGTTTTTAACAATATATTGTGTTATGCTGTAAGCCGCCCCAAGGCTATTGCAAGGGGCGGCATATAAATTTTTAAATAAATAAATAAATAAATAAATAAATAAGCACTTAGGAATGAGATCTGGATTAACACAGGCTCAAAGATTAGCACAGGTTGTATACACTCCAACCATATGCTAAGGGCACTACCTGTTTAATTCTACTGGTCCCTGATAAAGAACAGTTGGACACTGGGAAAGAAACCCAATTCCTCGATTGCCTTGAAATGAAAATTTGCAGCTTCCTTGCAAAGTGAAACTCTTCACGTTTGTGCTGCCACATCCCCTGAATTTCTCGAAGGAAACCTCTGAAGGGCAGGATTGCAACCCAGTGCATCTCAGCTCTTGTACTCTTGCATATAATCCAGGACACACAATAATCAAAGGCAGAGCTGCTTTTCTGGCCATGTTCAAAAATAGTTTTGCATATTTATGAAATGTCTGTGCATTCCATTGAGAAAAGATTGGACGTTATGTGTTTCCTTAGCTACTTCCACTTGATCCTGAATGCATTTTGCAACGTAACTGTAGCCCATCCAGGCTGATCTGTAACTACGTTTGATCAGTAGTTACAGATCTAATCTGTAACTACAGAACTAATCACCAGGTGCCTTGGACTACCAGCCTGGAAATGTATTGAATATGGGTTTCATCCTGCAGTCATCTCTTTGCCATGTCTTTCTTCCACCCTGCACCTCTGTCCTTCCCTCACTTTGTTTCTTCCTAATATAGTGCACATACTAGCAATCTTCTATGCATGTTGTTTTTCATTTCTTTGCAATACATAAATATTTGCAACAAATATGTGAAGGCTCAAATTCTTGGGAATCTGACCTGAACAAATTGTACTGAGTAAATCCATTTACATTTGACACAAATGACACAATATTTCCTCAATGCAAATGACAGCTTTCTGAAATCTGGAAGTTTAGGTGGGAGTGCAGACTGTGAAAGCTCTCTATAATTAACCTTATTTATCAACTAAATACCCAAGTCTCTGTTCCAGGCAATTTGCCAAACAGTAATTTAGGCATCAACTAAACTGCCCCTAAGACCAGAACTTGATGCCATGGATAAGGCTGAGCAGAAAAAGTAGCCATGAGAAATGGGCATTGTATCTCTCTGAGACAAGGCATGAAGGTGTTCGCTCACCCAGTGTGGGGGCAGAAAGCATTGCCGTACATCTGATTTGGCTTCTGGACAGGTTCACATGGCCAAATCTGGCATTATTCTTACCATTAGCAGTGGCAGAATTAGTATTACGATTAGCGTTTCCAATTTCATCCCCTTCTTCAGCCAAAGCTTTCGGAGTGGCTTACAAAGATCAGAAATTAGACAGCCCCTGCCTGTGGGGTTACAATCTATGAGTCTGAAATGAAAGGAGAGGTTTAAGTCCAAGTCAAATGGGGAGAAACCAGGCCTGTCTATTTGTATAGAGCAGGACCAGTGGGTGGGAGCTTATTTCACCCTCCCTGCCCAAAGGGGCCCTCAACTCTGACTGACTGTGGCCCTGAGGCTTCAGAAGGAAGGGGAAAGAGAGCTCTGGTCCCATCCAGTGGCCAAAGGAACTCGCACCATCGCTTGTTTAAAAACAGCAGTGATGAAAGATTCCTACTCCTCCACTTACAACTTGTTCTGACCTTGAAAAACTGAGCTCCCCTCTCTATTTCCTTGTGTGGCTGGTCTTGCCAGTTTGTGATGGCAGTGTTTCCCTCCCCATTTTTTGGTTTTGTCTTTACTGATGCAAGCCACTTTGGGAGACAAGAAGTGGGTGGAAAGAAGGAGAAAGATGCAGTAGTAGGATAGCAAGAGGATGGATTTGGAAGGAAGGGGACAAAGAGTGAATCCACACACTACATTCTTAGCTGCAAAGTTCAGCTGGTCAGGGAAGTTTAATCTTTTGTAAACAAGACTGAGCATGGCTATTGGTGGGTGCAGACATGCAATAAAAATGGAGTTGGATCTGAATGTAGTGGGAAGGCTGCTCCCAACTTGGCCTCTGGCATTCTTAGCAGTGGCGATTCATAACAGGAGCAGACTCACAGCTAGGGCTGAATTGAAGCATGATAAAGGGGCATAGAACAGAGAGAAAAGCTTTTGCAGGGAGAATTCGGGGAAAATTGGAGCTCTGTAAAAGACCCCATTGCCCACTAAAACATTCAAGAGCAAACAATCAGCTGAATCCCAGTTAAAGATGGTTGAGAGAATATTCTGTATTTGCATTTGCATGAGACTGGATTAATTTTGCTCTTTCACACCTCAACATGGGCTGAAATGCCATCCCTCCGTAATGTGCACCTTCTCAATTTTTTCTCATGGAGTTCTCCAGTAAAAAATGCATACCAGAATATGCATATTAAGAGAAATAACCTCCAAAATTGAAAGCATCCTTGCAAGATAATGTGTGTCGAAAACCAATGCATGTAGTTTGAGAAATGGGGACCAAAAGGCTTAGGAATGTTTATGTGATCATTGAAAATGGAAAAATGCGGTGCTCAGGATGAGCTTTAGAATGGAGAAATTCTCAAAGTTCAAGATGAGCCAAACTTGAGAGTGGAAAAAGAGAGAGAAACTGAAATCAACAGGTTTGTGGATCCTTCAACCCACGGTGTGGTGTTTCTTCATGTTCCTTTGCAACATCTACCAGCACAACATGGGGCTTTTGGACTCCAAGTTCCCCCAGTGGCTGCCAACCTAAAGGATTGTGGGAGGGCAAATGCAGATTTCCTTGGCCTTGGATAATGTCAGAGGGCAGGTGGAGGAGAAGAGCTGGAGCGACTGCTTTGGGGAGGAGGGGGCTGCCATGCCTCCTGTGAAGTAGCTAGTTGGTGCAGAGTTTACAACCATGCCTGCAAAACCGCCTCTCCCCCTCCCCACACACATTTCTTTGGTACTGTAACTTGTCTAAATTCTGACCTGAGAAATATACACACTGCCATGCAGAACCAAGAAAGCTTTCTTTAAAAGCTTTCCTCTTCTCCCCATAGGGTGGGCGGGAGGGGGGGAGCTCTTCCCAAGCTTCATTATGTGTTGTCCTATTTATAACTTGCACATCTCCCTAACAAGCAAAGCCTTCAGAGGCAAACGGCAAATGTGTGATTTGAATGCAACTCTGGGTCACAATTTGATATTGCTCTTCTGACAATTTATAACAAAACCTCACAGTGTGGGTCAAGCAGCAGCCAGGGGACATTCTGAAGCAAAGGGAAGGAAACATGCTAACTTTTCGTAATTGCAATAAGAACATTTCTTTTCCCCCTCCTGCTTAATCAAACTTTCAAATACAGTGAGAGTCTAGTGGGTGGGCCCAGTCAATCCACTCTCTCTTCTCTTTCCAAGGAATATCCTGCCTATCTTACCTTGAGATTTGTCAGGTGGCAGCCTTATTAGGCCTGAAATAAATGTGACATTCAGCACAAACTTGCTTTTTTTATGTTTAACTAAATATTTATTTATTTGTAACTTTTCTATACTGTCCCTTCACAGACATCTTGGGACGGTTTACAACAGATTAATAAAATAGAATAAAAATAGAAATATGAGTAGCAGTTGCATGGCATCCAATGTAAATGTAAAACCACCAATTAAAGCAGGTTAACAATTAAAATATTGGGAGAATAAAAAGGGTTTTGCCTGATGCTGAAAGGAAAGAAGCGTTGGCGCCAGGCCAACCTCTCTGGGGAGTGTGTTCCGCAGTCAGGGCGCCACTGCAGAGAAGGCCCTCCTCCAGGTAGCCACTCTCCTGATCTCTTTCAAGGACGCCTCCAGGAGGAGGGCCTCTGCCTCAGATCTCAAGGGGCAGGAGGGTACATAGGGAAGAAGGCACTCCTTCAGGTATCCAGGACCCAAGCCGTCTAGGGCCTTATAGGTCATCAGCAGCACCTTTAATTGGGCCTGGACTTAAATACGGGCTTTAAGGGAGGCAGATCCAGTTTGGGGTTATGGTCTAAAGGAAGAAAGGAAGTCATGCTTTGCCCTCCCCTCCATCCCAATCCAGATCATACCAAGTTCACTTCTCAGTGGAAAGAACTGCCATTGAGGTGGATTTAGACCAGGAATGGTTAATTCCTAGTGGCTTAATCCCTTGTTCTCCTAAACCATGGTGCTTACCCAGATAGGGATCCAATCAAACTGCAGTTCATGCAATTCTTTGGCAGAAGCCATTGCAATCCAACCAGTATATATCTACACTACCAATATGCATTGGTTACATACATACGGTTACTGAGGAAGCAACATCACTTTAACAAATCTTCTATAAAATATATTACTGAGATGCCAGTTTAAATCACTGGTCAGGTTGCCCCATTCCTTTCAACACTGAATTGTATTTTATCTGTCTGCACTGAAGACTTGCTTTTGATATTTGATAGTATGCGTGATGCAACTATTTGCAGTGATGGACTCTGTGAATTTATGGCTCTGCAGCCAAGATATCCGAAGCCCAGCATGTTGGAAAAGAGACATTTCTAGTAGTGTTTACTATTTAAAAAGTCAGGTCTTCTTTCCTCTCCTGGTTCAACAACTGGTTGTTGTTGTTGTTGTTGTGTGCTGTCAAGTCATCTCTGGTTTATGGTGACCCTATGAATGAAAGGCCTCGAAAACATCCTGCCCAAGACAGCCCTGATCAGCTCTCGTAAATTCAAGGTTGGGTCTTCCTTCACAGAGTCCACTCAACTCCTGTTTGGTCTTCCATTCCTTCTTCTGCCTTTGACTTTCCGTAGCATGTTTGTCTTTTCCAGTACAACTTCCCTTCTTATGATGTGCCTAAAGTACAACAGCTTCAGTTTTGTCAATTTGGTTTGTAAGGAAAGTTCTAGCTTTGATCATGCAAGAATTTAGAACATTTACGTTACACACACACTTCATAAGCCTGTGTTACTTCCTAACACAGACTTACGAACAACTTCATGAAATTTGCTCTTAAGGAAAACAACAACAATTCTGCACCACCGTCATAGCTCTTGTCTGTTAGACCACGTGTAATAGGCTCTGGAACACACGTATGTTGACATCCTCACCCTAGGGATGACTTCCCAAAAGGCAGAGAGCCTCTTTCTGTCCAAAAGCAGAATTCCGTCCTAGAGAAGCTCTTGTTGGCTGCACCCCGAGGGGGTGGGGGTGGGGGTGGGGGTGGTCAGGCCAAAGGCAAAAGGTGGGCCCCAGGGAAAAAGGGGCAAAGCTGAAGCCACCCCAAATGCCAATGTACAGCTCTTCCTGCTAGGGATGATTTCAACCTTCTAGGAAGGCATAGGGGGACTTTCAAAGCCAAGAGGTCAAACAACAATTGGTAGTAGGGCAAAGGGGATTGGGATGTGGTCTTATAGGGAATGGTGAAGGACTGGATTGGGATCACAGGTGGTTAGGATTTGTCTGTGGGGCTGAGATGTCTCATGTGTGCCTCAGGCGTCTTGCAAGGGTCCATCAAAACCTTCCTCTACCACAAAGCTTTTAATTAGTTGGGGCTCTGTTAGCTGTTTAATCAGGTTCAGTCAGGTTTTTTGCTTACTTAAGTTAGTGGGATTTATGTGTTTTTAAATGTGGTTGTAATCTCTTTGTCTGGCATTCTTTCTCTCAATGCTTTTATACTGTAGTGCATTTCAATTGTGTTTTAATGGATTGTTGCGAACTGCCTGGAGAATTTCAGCTGTTGGGCAGTATAGACGTTAAGCAAACAAGCAAACAAACAAATCATATTCAGTTATTTGCAGTGAGGACTTTAAATGACCACATGATGGAACTTTGGGCACCTTGGCACAGCCCTATTTGCGGTGCAGCCCCTGAGAACTTCTCTGGAAAAAAATTTGAGGCTCAGATTGAAAACGTTTTGGCACACCTAAGCTATCAGCCCATTCCTTCATGGATAACTGCCTTGTCATGGCGAAGGGGCTTGCGTAGCTCAATGAAGCTATGAGCTATGCCATGCAGGGTCATCCAAGACGGACAGGTCATAGCAGAGAGCTCTGACAAAATGTGATCCACTGGAGAAGGAAATGGCAACCCACTCCAGTACCCTTGCCATGAAAACCCCATGGACAGTACCAAAAGGCAAAAAGATATGATGCCGGGAGATGAGCCCCTCAGCTCGGAAGGTGTCCAACGTGCTACTGGGGAAGAGCAGGGGGCTAGTACTAGTAGTGCCAAAAAGAATGAAGCGACTGGGTCAAAGCCGAAAGGACACTCAGTTGCAGATGTATCTCGTGGTGAAAGGAAAGTCCGGTGCTGTAAAGATCTATACTCCATAGGAACCTGATATGTAAGATCCATGAATCAAGGCAAGCTGGATGTGGTCAAACAAGAGATGACAAGCCTGAACATCGACATCTTCAGAATCAGTGAACTAAAATGGACAGGAATGGGTGAATTTAATTCAGATGACCATCAGGTATACTACTGCAGGCAAGAATCCCTCAGAAGAAATGGAGCAGCCTTCATAGTCAATAAAAGAGTAGGAAAAGCAGTACTGGGATACAGTCTCCAAAATGACAGAATGATCTCAGTTCGAATTCAAGGCAAAACCATTCAACATCACAATAGTCCAAGTCTATGCCCCAACCACTGGTGCTGAAGAGGCTGAAGTTGACCAGTTCTATGAAGGCCTACAACACCTTCTAGAATTAACTCCAAAAAATGATGTCCTTATCATCATGGGGGATTGGAATGCTAAAGTAGGAAGCCAAAAGATAACTGGAATAACAGGCAAGTTTGGCCTTGGAGTACAAAATGAAGCAGGGCACAGGCTGGTGGAATTTTGTCAAGAGAATACAATGGTCATAGCAAACACTCTTTTCCAACAACCCAAGAGACGACTCTACACATGGACATCACCAGACGGTCAACACAGAAATCAGATTGACTACGTGCTCTGCAGCCAAAGATGGAGAAGCTCTATACAGTCAGTAAAAACTAGACCAGGAGCTGACTGTGGCTCAGATCATGAGCTTCTGGTTGCAAAATTTAGGCTTAAATTGAAGAAAGTAGGGAAAAGCACTAGGCCACTCAGGTATGACCTAAATCATATCTCTGATGAATATACAGCAGAGGTGACAAATAGATTTAAGGAATTAGATCTGATAGACAGAGTGCCTGGAGAACTATGGACGGAGGTTCGCAATATTGTACAAGAGGTAGCAACTAAAACCATCCCAAAGAAAAAGAAATACAAGAAAGCAAAATGGCTGTCTGAGGAAGCTTTACAAATAGCTGAGGAAAGAAGGGAAGCGAAAGGCAAGGGAGAAAGAGAAAGATACACCCAATTGAATGCAGAATTCCAGAGAACAGCTAGAAGAGATAAGAATGCCTTCTTAAATGAACAGTGCAAAGAAATAGAAGAAAACAATAGAATAGGGAGGACCAGAGATCATTTCAAGAAAATCGGAGATATGAAGGGAACATTTCATGCAAAGATGGGCATGATAAAGGACCAAAATGGCAGGGACTTAACAGAGGCAGAAGAGATTAAGAAGAGATGGCAAGATTACACAGAGGAACTATACAAGAAAGAGCTTAACATCCCTGATAACCACGATGGGGTGGTCACTGGCCTTGAGCCAGACATCCTGGAATGTGAAGTCGAATGGGCCTTAGGAAGTCTGAGCAACAACAAAGCTAGTGGAGGGGATAGTATTCCAGCTGAGCTATTCAAAATCTTAAAAGACGATGCAGTAAAAGTGCTACACTCAATATGCCAGCACATTTGGAAAACTCAAGAGTTGTGCGGGTCAAGAAGCAACAGTGAGAACTGGGCACAGAACCACTGATTGGTTCAAAATTGAGAAAGGAGTTTGGCAAAGCTGCATACTGTCACCCTGCTTATTTAACTTATATGCAGATCATATCATGAGAAAGGCAGGCCTAGATGAATCACCAATTGGAATTAAGATTGCTGGGAGAAATATCAACAACCTCAGATATGCAGATGATACCACTCTCATGGCAGAAAGTGAAGAGGAACTAAAGAGCCTCTTGATGTGGGTGAAGGTGGAGAGTGCAAAAGTTGGCCTGAAACTCAACATTAAGAAAACTAAGGTCATGGCATCCGATCCTATCACTTCCTGGCAAATAGATGGGGAAGAAATGGAAGTAGTGACAGATTTCATTTTCCTGGGCTCCACGATCACTGCAGATGGGGACTGCAGCCAAGAAATTAAAAGACGCTTGCTCCTGGGGAGGCGAGCTATGGCAAATCTAGACAGCATACTAAAAAGCAGAGACATCACCCTGCCAACAAAAGTGCGTATAGTCAAGGCTATAGTGCGTATAGTCAAGGTTTTCCCAGTTGCAATGTATGGCTGTGGAAGTTGGACCATAAGGAAGGCTGAGTGCCGAAGAATTGAGGCCTTTGAATTGTGGTGCTGGAGGAGACTCCTGCGAGTCCCTTGGACCACAAGGTGATCAAACCGGTCAGTCCTAGAGGAGATCAACCTTGACTGCTCTTTAGAAGGCCAGATACTGAAGATGAAACTCAAATACTTTGGCCACCTAATGAGAAGAAAGGATTTCCTGGAGAAAAGTCTAATTCTGAGAACAATAGATGGCAAAAGAAGAAGGGGATGGCAGAGGATGAGGTGGCTAGATGGAATCACTGAAGCAGTTGGTGTGAGCTTGAGTGGACTCCGGGGGATGGTGGAGGACAGGAAGGCCTGGAGGAATGTTGTCCATGGGGTCGCGATGGGTCAGATATGACTTCGCGACTAACAACAACAAAGCTATCAGTCCATATTCATTCATTCATTCATTCATTCATTCATTCTTCATTTGTTTGTTTGTTCGTTCGTTCGTTCGTTCGTTCATTCATGTTTATCCTGCTTAAAACAAAAGGTTCTTCCACAGAAGGACTTAAATCTGCTACAATTGGCAATCAGCCTTCTCAAGAATTACTGCCACGTTGCCTCCTGTCTGTCCCCTTCTTTTAATGGCCATGTTCCCCTCTTCCCTCTTCAAAGAATAGCAAGCAAACTTCTGGTTCTTTCCTTCTCTATTAGAGGTGTGTGTTTGGTTGCTATAGAAATTGTCTGATACATCATTGTGCTAAGAACTACTTCAAGTCAAGGGAGGGAAAATAGACAATCATGAGTTGGCCTTCACACACTTGGTCAGCCCCCATAATCTCTTATTTCCAAGCAAGTTTTTAAAGCTCCGTATCTAGCAAGTCTTAGATAGGCAGACATACCATGTGTTGTCTTTGTTCTCTGAGGACTGAATTGTTCGCAGCAGGACATCCATGGCGGCAAAACCCTTGCCCTGGCAGACAGAAATTGCTGTGAAGGTAAATGCATTCATTGTGGTCATGCCATCTCCAGGCCTCTCCCCAACATGTACAGCTTTTGATCTAAAGCTATCCTAACCATCTCGCTGGAAAGTAATGCTTGGCACACTTACACCCACACACAGCCTTGGGATGCATGTTGAAAGGGTTTGGGTGGGCTGTTGTTCTTGTTTTAGCCAAATCATGCTCTCTGTAGTCTTGTAGGGCTAAGAAGTGGCTCAGAAGGCCAACAGAACCAATGGCGCCACCACAGCAGAACGATGGGGCCGAAGACTAGGGTCCTGTACAGAGGAGGGTTTCTTCACACAACGGCACTGGCCAAGCACATTTAGAAGGGATTCAGTGCTCACCACCAGAAAGGCCATGAGGTCCCAACTCTAAAATAACTCACTCTACCACCAGACACAAAAAGTAAGGGAAACAGATCCCCTTGGACCAGGAATTGGAGAACTGGATTGGGTCCCTTATTCATTCCTGGGGGGTATTTAGCATTGATTCCTTGAATAGTAGTTGATTTCTGCTAGAAGGCCAGGTACTGAAGATGAAACTCAAATACTCTGGCCACCTAATAAGAAGGAAGGACTCGCTGGAGAAGACACTAATGCTGGGAACAATTGACAGTGAAAGAAGAAGGGGGCGGCAGAGAATAAGTTGGCTAGATGGAGTCACTGAAGCAGTTGGCGTGAGCTTAAGTGGACTCCGGGGGATGGTGGAGGACAGGAAGTCCTGGAGGAGCGTTGTCCATGGGGTTGCGATGGGCTGGACACGACTTCACGACTAACAAGAAGAAGAAGATGACGACAGAGTTCACAGGATCAAGGGCTGGTGTTAGGTGAAACAGGCTTGCCACTCCTTTAAATTGATGTGACCTCAAAATAAATGCTTAATGTGGAAATAGCTAAGGTCAAGAAGGACAACACTGAATTTGGGGTGAGCAGTGCTTGGGGTAAAAATCATGGCAGAAAAAAATATGGTGGGAGGAATACCCTTGTCCTAAATATATTTTAGCCCTATTCAAATTGAAGGAGCAGGACGTGTTCCCTAACTTCATGCCACCACATAGCTCCACCCGAAGCTCCACATGTACATTGTGAGCACTTGCAGTGGTGCAGTCCTTGACTGTGCAGTCACACAAATGGTGGCTTCCATGTGGGACAAGGAGAATGAAGGACTTGCCACAGTCATAATCCCTCTAGAAGTATCCATGCATATCCATGGATGAAGATCTTCATCCTTCTAATGGTGGAGAAGATGGAACCAATAATTGGTCATTGACACTCCCTCTTGGTCCTCTTGGCCAGACTTCCCAAGCTGGGCCCCTCTGGATATTTTGGACTTCATCTCCCAGCAGCCTCTGCCAGCGTGCCCAATGGTTGGGAATGCAGGGAGTTGAAACCCAAAAGTCCTGAAGACCCCCAGAGAATGCCAAGCTGGCCAAACAAAATTGCTTCCTTTAGCTTGCTCATGGCACCCAGTCAAGGTTGTGGTTTCAGGCCTGACTTGAACAACTTCCTTCCTTCTTTCAATAGGAACATTTCCCACCATTTCCTCTAAGGGTGAAAGGTGACATTTCACCAGTAAGTTCAGCAACAACAACATAACAGGGGAGACTTTGAAAACTGCTGATTCTCTTTCAGTATCTGCTTCCATGTGAAGGCACAGAAGCTGCAAATCTTTCCCAAACCTTTCCATGCCACAGGAAGGAAACTTCAGCTGGTTTATTAAGGAACAAAGCTTTAAATGGGAAGGGGGGAGCAAAAACCCAAACGCATTACAATGGACATTTGTGAGGTTCACAAAGCTAGAAACTGGTTAGCAGAGGTGGTTGGATTGCTTTACCAACTCCTGACTGTAGCAGCAGCATTGCAAAGTTTCAAATAAAATACATCAACAGCAGACTGATATACTAAGATCACCACCTAAGAGTAAAGCACACAGTATTAAAATAGTCTCAGAAGTACAGCAATACTCCAATAACCTACCCTTCAAAGCTTGGGAGAATGAAACACAGTGACGCTGGGTGGTTGAGGAACTGATGGCAGAACAAACGTAGAAAGGTGCATCATACCCAGTCTGGCCAGGACTGTTAATGCCAAGTGGTAGAGGATCTCCAGGGATTCAGAAAGGCTTCAAACATTCTATAATGCAGCTGTTTGAGCTATGGGAATTCCAGATGGGTGACCATAAATAACAAAACAAAGACAGGAAGCAGATTCACCAGGCACTTGCTAGGCATTATAATCACCATGATGTTGCAAACTACTTTTTGTGATCTCAGGTACATCCAAAGGGCTGACTCCAAGCTTAATCATATTTCAAAGAGGCCAACTGAAAGTTATGGAGCTGAAGTCAATCATGGTTAATGTAAGTCACAGCAATTTTAATGGACTTCTTTGTATATAAGTCTGGACCTGACTTAATGAGTTGCACTGTATTAGCATTAAAAACCTTCAGGACCGGGGAACAAACTTGCCCCCCTGGAGTCCATGTTGCCTTAGATGGCTGTTTTCCATTATTTTGGGCTAACTCCTTTCGCCTGAGCATGGGCTGCTCTGCAGTTCCCTGGCTTTCTGTGCAGGTTTTCCCTATTCTAAAAGGTCAAAAATGGAGCTGTGAAATGGCCTCTCAAAAATATTTTCCCCATATGAATGCAGAAAAAAAATGGGGGTGGGGGGATTTCATCAAATTTCTTCAGGGGGAGGAGAACTTTTCCTGCAGTTATACGGCTGATCATTGGCAGGGTTTGTAGCACAACTTCTGGCTTCTTGCTGTCGTGGCGTTCTTGTCAATGCCCCGTGACTTGTGTGGCTCTAGGGCACGATATGCACATTGAAGCAAATTTGGAGAACATTCTCCCGAGTGACTTTTTATTTCCAGAAGAAGGAAGAAGAGGAGAGAGAGATCTGGAACTTTCCCGAAAAAAACATTTTCTGAGAAATTTTGGCTCAGCACTAGTTGTCATACTGTGAGATTCAGTGTGCTACTTTTGAGGATACCTGACTGCTGTGAGGGAGATGAAGGTTTTCTTTCATTTACAGATGTTTCCGTGCTCTGCAGCCTCTCTAGCCCTCTACGGTCTCTGATCCAAAAAGTCCCTGTGGAAGAATTGCCTTATTAATTCTTCCCCTGGGCTTTCACTGAAGTACAGGACAGAGAAGCTACAGGACATGTATGCACACTCCTCAGTCATCTCAAGGTAAAAACAAGGTAAGCTCCAGGCCCAGCCCTCAAGAATGTCTTTGAAACTGTCTTCTCTTTCAGGTGTCTTTTTGAGAGTGGTTCTTCTTCTATGAGATGGACTGAGAACTGTTGGAAAGATGTCGAAGAAATCCGTGGCACAGCACTAGTTGTAGTGCCTCTCTTAAGCCTGGTATCAAGAGCTTTGCGCTAAGTAAGCTGGGGCATTTGGTCCTGTCCATTTAGCCTCTGGCTCCACCATCACCGGACTGTGTTGGTGGTTCGTGGCCTTCAGGCTGAAAGGGGTTCAAGCCATCTCAATTACATAATTTATCCCCATATGCATGCATCCTCATGAAGAGGGGTCCTGGGTACACAAGAAGGCTGGTCTTTTCAGCCCAGGTGCTTCCTTTCATCCCTTGGGATTCTCACAGGAACAAAGATACCAACAGTCCCCACTCCCATTGAGATTAACAAGAAGAACAGAATAATCATAGCTCTCATCCATGCTCTGGATGTGCAAACCCTGCTTGAATCTCTATCAAAGAACTGACAGATCAGCAGTCAGTGCTCTTTGGGAAAATGCTGCCGGGGTTTTACAAAGCCCAATCCCATATTGGGGTTGTTTGGGAAAACGAAGCCTATGCCCCAGTGGTTTGCCCTGCTTATACCTAATTAGACAAACTCTAATGAGCATCAGGTGTTTGGTATTGTGCTTGGACATTAGTGCAAAGCTATAACAGGTTGTAATGCCTTGTTCCCCCCCACCACCACACCACACCACACCACACCACACACACTTTTTTGTTAAAAGAAATTAAAATGTTTAGCAGGGGATCTTTCTAGTGCATCTTTGTGAGTGTGGTGAATTTAATTAGAATTAACAGAGCATGCCAATAATGCTTCAGCCTCTCTCTAATGGATTGGCCTTCCAACCTGCCTTAAATGAAGCAATGTGGCATGTTTCTGAGATGGATGAGTGTCGGCCTTCATTCAGTGGCACGCGTTTGTCACGCTGCTGTTGGAAACGACTTTCCTCCTTGTCAAGGCAACTATGAAGGGGAAGCGACAGCAAACTCTGGGCCCTGATCCAACTGGAGGCAAGCCGTGTGCAAAGGCTCTGTCTGCCTAGGATGGAGGAGAACTATGCAAGACAGCGGCTCGGGCTCCTTGCAAGAGGAACCAAAAGGCACGAGTTAAATGCAGAGTAAAAGCTGAACCCAATATGATCCAGAAATCAGGGAGTGTCTTTCGAAGGGGGATGCAAGTGGTGAAGCCTATGGCCAGGAAGTGCAGAATCTCCCTCTTGTTCAAACCAACAAGTGCATATAATCCCAAAGGTGCTGCATTTGGAGCAGTTTGTGACACATCATAAAACCCACACATGAACAATAATAATAATAATTATTATTATTATTATTGACACCACATAGAATTCCAATATTTTTATGCATTGTAAGCCTCTTAGGAAGGCCTCTGCAGTTCTAACATTTAAAGCCTCTTAAACAGCTCAGAACAATTTCAGGACAATACTATGTACACACGGTAAAAGGACAGCGGAGATAAATGTGCCTTGCATTACCATTACATGCCACTAAATGGCTGGGAGTGGAGGGAAGTCTTAAGCAGAAGCTCAGACATGACAATACTGGTGCCAGGCAGGCCTCAGTAAATAGATTCTTCCATAATTGGGGACGACCTCTGGGAAGACCATGACCCTTCTTGCTATTATTGTTAACTATTGAATGGCTTATTACTGTATTGCTTATCGTACATTTACCAAACCAGACATTAAAATATGTCATAAATACATCTGATCGATTGATCTCTTACAGGTGTCAAAGGTACACTTGGGGCTTACAAACTGGAGGTGCTTGCTCTTCTTGACCACTGGAGAAGCTACTCTTCCATCACTCCAACTACCTGCTCCGCGGCTGCAGTCATGCCAGTTCAGATCAGGGATATCTTTTCTGCTCCAGCCCCATGGATTTAGTGAGGCTAAAATGGAAAGCAGAAAGGCCAGCAGTCCATCGGTTGCTCAGAGACAGACACCTGATGCTCATAGGGCCATCCGGCCAATCTGTACAGGAAAGGAAATTTGGCATTTGGAGTTTCACTGAGTGTAGGAATGTGCAAGGAATCTGTTTTGTGATGGGAAAGCACTGGGCTCCCTGGTTCAGCTCACCGGAACACAGCTTCACAACTATTAGAGCTGGAAAGGGCCTAGAAGGCCATTGGGTCCTGCCCCCTGCTCAGTGCAGGACTCCCAGTTAAACCATCCCTCTCAGGCGGCTGCCCAGCTGCATCTAGTGTGGGACAATCCACAAGCTCTGCTGGCCATTGGTGCCATTGTCATTCTGCTCCAACAGTCAGGAAATTCTTCCTGATGTTCAGCCAGACTCTGGCTTCCTGTAACTCAAACCCAATACAGTGGTACCTTGGCTCATGAACTTAACCCGTTCCAGGACTCTGGTCATGACTCAAATTGGTCGTGAGCCAAGTCAAATTTCCCTGTAAGGGTCAATGTAAATAAGGTTAATCCGTTCTGTAACTATTTTTTTGTTACAAAAATGTGAAGCAAAGTGACAAAGAACAACAAAGATCACGGCCATCTCCCCACCGCCCCAGTGATCATGCAGGGGGTGGGGGGAGATGGGCACGATCGCGGGCATGCTGTGGGGGGAGACTGGCGCGATCATGGGCGCACTTGCAGGGGAGACGGGCGCAGGTGGGGGCGCGCTCGGGCAGGGAACACAGGCGCAATCGCGGCCATCTCCCCTCACCCCAGCATGACCGCGATCGTGCCCGTGTAGGGAAGGAGGGCACGCTCGCGATCGTCACCTAAAGCAGAGTTCGCAACCTGCAGCAAAATTTTTCTGAAATTTCTGTTTGCAACCCAGTTTGGTCATGAACTGAGGCATTTGTGCGCTGAGGTACCACTGTATTCTGTGCCCTGCACTCTGTGATGATCAAGAGATCCCGTTCTTCATCTTTGTGACAGCCTTTCAGGTACTTGTGAAGTGCTGTCCTATCCCCACCCACACACCCAGTCCGCTCTTCCAAGGCCAAATGTGCCCATTTCCCTCAATCTCTCCTCACAGGGCTTTGTTCCCAGACTGCGGTCCACTTTGCAGTGGTCCTGATCCCAGGCTCCCAGGGAGTGCTGCTGTATCTGCTCGTATAAAGAGTTGGATCCAAACTAGAATTTCCCCCCGATTCCTCCCTTTCCAGTATGCTTCTGGCTCCACTCTTAGGGTGGTTTTCACTGCTGGAGAGCAAAAGGGCACGAAAGATGATGATGCTGCTCCAGTGGAGCAGCTTGTTTCTCCCTACACCTCCCCACTGGGGCAAGGACTGACTCTGGCACCACCAGAAAACCTTCCTCCCCTTCCAAGACAGGATAATTCCCATGCTCAGCCTGGGAAACTTCACCCGGCATGGCTGAGGGAACTTCAAAGGCTTTGCCTCCCCTTCTCCTCTGCCGCCAAACAGCCTGGAATGTGCGAGCAGGGAGTTCTCTCTAACAGTTGGAGCACTACACCCTCTTCCACATCCTGCTGCTGCTCTTGGGTGGATGTACCTGATGAGGGAGGTTACCAGTTGCACAACTGGGGTCTGAGAACATCCGTGGACTTTGTTTTGGCTCAGCTCCCTTTGTAGAACCAGGCCAAGAACAAAAGGAAGTCTGCAGATGCTCGAAGGATGGCTTCCAAAAGGGTTTATCCCGACCCTAATTGAGAGCATGTGTGTTCTGTTGTAGTACGGAATAGGAAACGATGATCTGTGCACTTTCTTTTCAAGTACAGCCTGGCCTCCAGAGACATCCTGTATCCCATCTGTTGGACTAGGAGAAATCCTGAATGAATAATTGAGGTTCAACACATGCATGGAAATGAATTCATGTTTGATTATTTTTAGATTTATATCCCACGTTTTTTTCCTTTCAAGGAACTCAAGGGGGCTTACCTAGTTCTCGTCCCGCTCTTAATGTTCTCCCCACAACAACCCTGTGAGGTTGGTTGGGCTGAGAATCCGTGAGTGGCCCAAAATCACCCAGTGGGCTCCATGGCTGGCCAGGGACTAGAACCCAGATCTCCTGAGTCCCAATCACACACTTTTAACCACTACATCACACTGGTTCTCAGAGAGAGAGAGAGAGAGAGAGAGAGATCCTTTTTTATTTACTTTTTGATTTCCTGTGTGTGTGTGTGTGTGTGTGTGTGCTGCCTTATTTATCCTTGCTCCTTGCTCAAGACAATTTAGTTTAAATAGTTAAGAATAACTAGTTCTTGCTTTTATTGTTTAAGGGCACAGCTGCATTGCAATGCTCATAAGCCACCCAAACTCACCAGCTCTGTAACTGGACAAGTGTTAGGATAGCTCATATCCAGACCTCCCTAGTCTCCCCTGACCACCAAAGCACCCTTTCCCCCCTCTCCAAGGAGAGCAGATGGAGCTCCAGTCCCCACATCCACAGGGCGCTGTCTCTGATGTTGGCTCTGGAGATCACATCTGTGTAGGCCCCTAGGATCACATCAGGTTTTTTGTTTTGTTTGTTTTACATTGTTGTGCACCCCGTTAATACTCATTAGTTGATAAGTGGTGTGGACATGCTAAAAATAAATAAATAGCTGGAAATCTAATAGGTACAATGCAACAGAAAATGGGTAAGGAGGAAAAGAGAAAATAAACAAATGGAAGTACCAACTTCCATTAGTTCTTTGGACAAAGCTAAACACCAAGATAACATTATATTTCATAATGCATTTATTTGTTTATTTGGTACATTTCTAACCTGCAATTTAATGCGCAGGATCTCAGAGTGGCATTAACATTTCAAAATGTTACATTCATTATTTCGGTGAAACTAAACATTCCCCTCAACAGAAGGCTGCCACGGAAAGTGGGGATGCTGTGTCCAGTTTTCCACCTTTCCTTGGATCAATGCAGAACTTCTACCCATGCCAGGATTTATTTACCTGTTTATTTTATTAGATTTCTAACCCACCTTGTTAGCCATACAGCTCCCTGGGCAGAAGGGATACCATTACAACACTTGTGAATGAAAGGTGTCAGCCTCTGAAGATGATGGGGAGATCGGACAGAAGCAACGTGTCACATCCCACCCTTGGCTGTCAATGAAACACACTGGTCTGAATGTTTCGGGATGTTTGCATCTGTTATACAGATGTTACCCTGCCAGCTAAATTCTTAGGAATCCAAACAAGCACAAATTATGGGCAGAATATAAAGGGCTTTCTTTTTTCTGATGCCAAACTAAGCATCTGCTATGTTGGAGCTCTAATTTCAGCAAAAATGTGAAAAGGCAACAGTGACAAAGATTCAGGACTGACAAAGAATCTGCCTTTTGTAATCTAGAGAGCATTTGAAATGCTAAGGTAGGACTTTTGGAAAGAGACAGTTTTAACTGATGGCCTATCAACATTTCAGTGAATTAGACATCTCCGAGTATTATTTGCATGTGAAATGAGTGGAATAAAAATCACCATAATTTTCAAAAAGAGAAAGCGTTTGCATGGGAACTTTTTTGGCATAGAAAATAATGCTTTTAGGAGGCCTGAAGCTTGTCTGCCCTGCCCAGTTCCTTCACTGCTTCTCGAGGACTGTTCAGTGCTCAGTCCACAGCTGCTTCCTGCCGTTTAAGTTTTAAAAGAGGAACAAGCAACCCACCTGCCAACCAACAGGGCTTTGTTGGCTGCCTGATCTGGATGGCAGGTTGCATGCACGATAGCATCAGACTCCAAGAGGATGCCATGGAATAAGTCAGAGATGACAATGTCATAAAGCCTGTCCCGAGTGAGGGAATGGTTTTTACTCTCACTCTGATTAGGCCAGCCTTACATTACACAGAGTGAGTTAGCTGCTGCAGGCAGTAGAGCAGGGAGGAAATGGCAGAAGCCTATTCCCTCAGAGACCTCCAGAGACAACCTTCTTCTGCATCAGGTGCGGCAGCACAAACAAGGCTGCTGCACATGGCACAGAAGAGGGATGTGGCTAAGATTGGCTCCTGGGGAGACCCCCTTCAAGCTGGGCACTAGGACTCTGGGCCACTGCAAAGCCAAATGGGGGCTGGGGAGCTGAGCTGAGGGCTTCCGACAGATTCCCTGCTCCATGCACATCCCTACTTTGTTCCCTAATCTACCCTGCTACCCTGAGATGCAGTAGCTTCTCTTGAAGTAACACTCAGCTACTGCACCAACTGACTTCTCGTAGAAATGGGTGAATGAGTGGTGTTCAAATTTGCTAGAATGTTCTGAACATCATCTACCTGACCATCTTGTCCCTGATTCCCGTTTGGTTTCGTGACCACTCCCCACTCTACAAAAATGGGAACATTGTGCAAATTGAGCAGAGAATAAACATGGAATTTGCACGATTTTTCCCAAATGTGTACATTTTTCATAGAAAAAAGTCCATAGGGGAACATTTGCAGGAATTAGGAAAAGTGCGCAGGATTGAATTGGGATATTTCCCAAATCAGACATGAGCACATGAATTGCCATTTGTGAAGATGCTTGGTGGCATGTGACCAGGGCATGGTCACATGTTTTGTGAGCAAAACCAAAACTCTCAAACTTCCCTAAAACTTGCCTTCTTGCTTCTTTGCCTCAGATAACAAAGTATCTCAGCCTAAGCCAGAGATTTGCAACCTGCCCAGGAAACCTTATGGCTAATGGGGTGGGATAAAAATCTAATCAATCAATCAATAAAATAAGATCCCCCCACCATCTGAAGACTTTTTCATAGGAAAGCACCCCCTTCAGCTTAGCACCAAGCAATGCTGCAAATATGGCCCCTAAAACTGCCAGCATGGATAAATGACACAGTCAAGAGAAAGCGATGAAAATAAATATCTCTTTTACACAGTGCAACTCTCTTGCAGTGAAATGAAGAACATAGACAAGAGCACGAACTCTGTCAATTAAATTTAAATTTACAATTAAGAAGGCCATGAAGTCAAGTGCCGTTTTGGAGCTGGTAGGTTATAAAGGATGCATAGGCAGTTGAGGAAATGCAGAGGAACTGGATCAGTCCTTTGCATCCATATTTATTGCAGAAAGATACATCAACTCTTCACAGAGGTGTAGGAGAGAGTGGTTTGACCCCTTACATCTAGATGCATTTCCAAGGCTGTGGAGGAAAAGGCTTTATAATTCATCAATCTATTAAGTAGTTACAAGTCCCTGGCCCTGAGGACCTTTCCTCAAGATTTCTTGGAGAAGTTGGATGACAGTGTTGTTTCAAAGCGTTCATTTGCACATGCAGTGCTTCCAAAAGTCACTTACTTCTAGACTAAATTCTGCAGTGAGATACTTCAGTCCTTGAATTATACTGCTTTCTTCCCCACTTGTTTCAAGATGGTGGGTGGCATAGTTGAATCCTTATTGAAGTTATGACTTCTGTCTGACTATTCCTTTGTAATACTGATGATTGGTGATGGCTCTTCCTGGAAGCCCACTGTTATCAGAGGTGGCCTCCTGATGTCTCAAGATCTCACTTGAGAGTTCTGAAGGAGAAAGCCACCAGCAGTTGGAGATGGTGGACGGAAGGGGTGCTGGGCCACTCAGGGAAGGGAGAGACATTCTGAAGAAGGGAGGAACTGTGAGGAGGGCAAGACAGAGACAGAAGAAGAGGTTCTGGTTAATCTGTGAAAGGACCACCAGGGATACAAGAAGCACTGATATTTTGCCCTTTCCACCATGACCAGTCATCAATAGCAGTTCTTCAAGCAACAGGTGGTCACAGCCAAAGCAGCTGTTTCTGAGTCTTGTACTAGACAACTAGAGACAGGTTTTAGGAGGTAATCCAGTGCTGGTGAAGTATACTAGCACTGGACTCCATTTTCCCATGTTGTCATACAAAGAATGTTCTTGAATTATTTGTTCATTGGAAAGTTGCTTTTGAAGCACCTCTGCCCTATCAGATAAATCCTGGTTCTTGTTTTATTATTGTTTCATTTATTTATTCTTGTTTTGTGGTTTGCTGGGTTCCCCCCTTGCCCTTTCAGTCCAAATGAGTTTGGGAGCAGCCCAGGGTTGCTGGTACCAATACTAGGAACCAGTGTGCAGGAAGTTTTACATGGTAGATCCAGGGCTGTTGTGTATTTCTTCCTGTGACAGGTTCATGTCTGGAGGCCTGGTCAGTCCCTGAACTGCCCCATGTTGGTCTCTGCTGATGTTGAGGGGGCAAAAGCTATGGGAGTTTCCATGGGATTTAGGAAGAACATCCATCTTTGGATCTCATCCCTCAAGGGTAGCCCTCTCTGGCCTTGGAGGAGGAGAAATGATCTTTCAGGTTTAATTATTTTTCTGTAGCAAATCAGTTTTGATCAGTACATGGACACTGAGTTCAAATTTCATTTCATACATTTTTGTACTGACTTCTGTTAGGGCACAATTCTACACATGTTTTTAAAAATCCTGCAACTACCAGCTGGGTGGAGACTTGTAGGACTTAATTTCTGTCCAAACCTCCAAAGAATTGATCTCTTCATCACCCTACCAGTCAAGAAATGACCCCATAATGAGGTGCCTCATATTTGGAATTTCTATATCCTATATGAGTCCAAAATGCAAGTGGCACTTTTTGAGTAAAAGTCTCCTAATGCAAATGGGGAAATTCAATTTTCCCCATTATATATATTTATTTCAATTTTAGTATATATTGGCAGACAAGCATAGAGATTATTTCAGAATCTCTTTACCCCCACATGTGCCCCCCCGCCCATGTCCACAGCATTTCTTGCTCCTAGCAGGGCCTCTCATGGCCAAAAGGAATTGAACTCCAGATATATTGCCAACCTTGCAGACAACCCAAATATGGGCTATTGTAGCAGCATCTAAATCCATTAAATGAATAATATGAGACCAGAATGTGACACTGGGTTTTGCATAGTAGGAGAGCAGACAAGAAACCTAGCAGGGCTTTAGATAAGACAAATCCTTTGGATTCCCTTCAGTGGGATTGCTTACTTCAAATCTAAAAATGGTGCCCAATGTCATGTCTTGAAGATATCTATTTGGAGCATGTTTCTTGTCATCCTAGTTTAGACAATAATAACAGAAGAGCAGTACATGATGCTGTCTCATTAAAGTTGAGTCTGTAGAATTCATGGCGTATTTGTCATGCCAAGCAATCTTACAGAGTTTCTTCCTGTGGAAGTTCACTCCCCAGCATCTGCAAAAGTTTTGCATAACAACCAAGTTTAAACCTAAGTGTTTTAATTAGGTAAAAGGAAAGAGTTCCTCTGCTGAGGAGCTGCTCCAAGCAGAGAAATAAAAGATGTGGAGGAGAACCCTGGCGCTGAAGTAATAATTCCTGAAACCCTTGTCAGTTTAAGAAATCCCATGGTGGCCTGCATGAATGTGAAATGGTTGTGAGAGGCTCTGCATTTTATTGTCTCTGATTGCCAAGCAAATGGGATTCTTGTCATTAAGTGTGGGTGATTTGTATCAGCTCCGCGCTTCAGGCCATAATTTCTTTATGGGATCCCTCAAGGGAACACAACACCACTTCCCTAAATAGTTCTAAACTGAGATGGCATCCAGGTTGATGCTACATGCATGGTGATGAGCAGACCAAGTGGTGGGACGTGCCTATCCATTTAGGGAATGGACCAGGAAGCGTCATATAGCGAATATGCAAGAGGGACTACTCAATCTGCCCATAGCATGGGGAGCAGGACCAACTTTGAAGATCTTCTCCTCCTCCCAAGTGTCCCAGTCCAGAAGAAGAACAAAGTCCAGCATTCTCATCGCTCAAAGCAATGGTTTTCAAATGGGATTCCGTAGAAGTTATCAGGGATCCTGCAATGGCTTCCTGGTTCCACAAAGCTGGCCAAGTCAGGCTCCAGTATTTAGGAGCTGGATTAGGTTTCTGGTTCTGAACCTAGGGATGGCTGGCAGGACCACCTGTTGAACTAGATCCCAGCGCACCATGGCCCAGAGATCCAGAGTGGCACACTCACCAGCATCTTTCCCTGGTCCTGAGAAACCAAGTGCCTCCTGTACCACTTCACCAGGTGTAGGGTGTGCACCAGGTGAAAGGCTCTACAGATGCTGAGTGCACTCCCCAGGAACTCAAGTCCTGATCCAATTGACTGGCATCTGGGAAGCAGAAACCAGAGAATCCAGTGGATTTTCTGCACCAAACGGATTCTTCACACATCCCTACTGGCAGGACTATGAAGTACAGTGCAGAATGTCAGCTAGGGGATCCCAGTCAACCCAGGAAGCAGGACGATGTCAGTTTTTTATATGAAATCATTCTCTAGCCATTTCTTTGCTCAGGGTAGCCTTAGAGGAAAAAGTCCTGATCCTCTGGTTGATCCATGGGACAGCCAAGAACAGTGGACACTGATAATCATCAAGTCTCATTTTAGGCAACCCAGCTGAAATGAAGGACTGATGTCAAACTAGTTCAAAGGAAGCTAGCTTTAGGTTGGCTCCATCTCTCACATTTGTCCACTCATGCAACAGGACTTCCTTGTCTTCTCCATCCCCTGGATGCCCTAAATCTTCTCCAGAAGGTCCCCCAACCCACTTCAGAAGACTTAGTAGTTGGAAGGACTGCTGAGAAAGTAGAAAATGTAATCCTTCAGTAGTGGCAAACAACACAATTTGATATAAGCCCCCTCCCCACCATTTTTCTATCCATTCAAGGTATTGATTGGACATATTACAAACCCTAGAAAACTGGATTTAGAGAATGCTTTCAAAAGGCAATTTAAAGATGGCCAACCTAGCATTCCACTTTGACAAATAAATCAAACTGCCAGTTTCACTAAGAAAAGGAAATCTATTAGTTTTCACTTTCAAAAATCATAGTTCTGCAGTGACACAAAGGAGAGGGAATTTGGTTGATAGATAAAACAAACTATGCTAAGAATAACGGGCCTCTTTGGGGAATACTTGATATGTATGATCCTTTGTCATAAAAGCATGTATACCTAGGGGGGAAAGAGCATTTTCTTGAAATATTTTTATTAAGGGTATGTCAAAGGAAATAGTGCATTTTGTGATGATTATTTTCAAATTGATATAATGTCAGTCATACTTAGGGAATGACCCGCCAAAGGAAGCTGCCCTAATGGTTGAATTAAAATATGAATTCTGTTTCATCAGTGAGATCTGTGTGAGAAAACAGGCTGGCAAATTGGTTCAATAAAAGGGGAGGAAAGCCTCAAGCTGTTCCTTGAAAATGGCAATTTATTGCATTATATTACATTTCTATTTATTACATTTTATACTGTGCAATAGCCAACATTTTCTGAATGATTCACAAAAATTAATAACCTAACATAGAACTCTTTAAAAGTTTAAAAAATAATAAAACCACAGGAGAAGGGGCTCAGCAGTGGAGAAAGAAGCATAAACATAATGCACATTTAAAAACAAAGTGAAGGACCCAAAACTAGTTTGGGAAAAAATAAACGTCTTCACTTGGCACCAAAAGGTCTCTTCTGCTTCAGAAGATCAGGTCATTTCCTGCATCAGACCTGCATTCCATGGGTGCTCATGGCCTTTCTTACAGCTGGGTTCATTTTCCAAGACTAGGCCAAGCATGAAAGGAAATCTACAAATGTCCGTGGAATGGATTCTGATGAGTTGTATCCCACCCCTGGGGTCCAGGTCAGTATATATGGGAAGAGATTAAAGATAAAGTCCAGGTAAGTATATACGGGAGGAGATTTTTGGTAACCTGGCCCCAAACATGTTAGGGCTTTAAACATTAATATCAGCATTTCGAATTGGGCTCCGGAACAGACCGAAAACCAGTGCTAATCACACTGACAGACTAAGATCTTATGTGATTCTTGTTACGTGAAGATTATAAATGTTTCAGCAGAAGCCCTTCTTCAGAATGTCACATGTCTTATTAAGACAGCCCAGATAAAATAATTCACTAATATACTTCTTCTTGCACATGATTAAAGGGAACTGCTGGTACCGAAGCAATCTCCATATGCCTCCATATTCCCATGGGAGGGATCCGATGATGGAGTTGCTCTCTAACCCATCTGGATCACGTTTCTCTAGTCTACATTTTTGGATGGACGCATCTTCAAGTTACAAAAGCTGAGCTGTGTATTCATATAAAATAAACTTTGCCTGAAATGCAAGAAGGGGAAAAAGTGGTTTTCCTCCAAAAAGAAAGACTTGCATGGTTTGTTCACTGCCTTCCACTAACTGTTTCAAGACCCTTGTGGTGGCCCTCCCGGGATTCATGATCGTCAGCTTGCCATTTCCTTCTGAGATTTCCTAGACAGAGAATAAGAAGCATTTGTTAGCCTTTCTTTTAATTGGGTTCAGAATGTCGCTGCGTCATCAGTGCACCGCATGGCGCTGAAAGCACCGCAAATTCTAGATTGCAGATAAGAAGTATTTCAAACGCTCCCGAGGAGCATATAGGACATGCACATAGACAGCTTGATTATGACATGAACTTTTGTGGACTGGAGCCCATTTTGCCCACATAATGCCACAATTTACTTTTCTGTGTTCGCTATAATAGATTAACATGCCTCCTCTCTTCTGGAACAAGCAGACGGTGAAAGACTGAGCACATTTCAAAGTTCTGTATGGTAACAACTAAATAATAACCTCCAACAATCATTCTCAAGCCCCTCCACGGCGCATGATAAAAAAGGAACAGCAGCTATTTTCACACTGGGCATATTGTTTGCTCATGCAGGCTAAGCCTACATCTCTTACTGGAACTTATTTGTGAGATATTACTTACATGGCTAGAACAATGGTATCTATATTTCTTGCAGACTGTACCTAATAATTTAGATGGTGTGTGTCAAATTTTGAAAATTATACATTTTCACAGTTCTGCAACCAAGGGAATGGTAATAAGCATAAAGAAGGCAGAGCTTTTTTACCTCTGTATACCCAGCAGTATGGAAACGAACACTCCCCAACACTCCATGCGTGTGGAGCCTTAATATCCCGGAACAGGCATCGGGAAGGGGGTGCTGACGAAAGGAGAGGCTTGTGGGCTGCATCACGAAGGACCAGATGCTCAGTGACAGTCTTCAGCGCATCACAGGCGAGCAAGCAATGCTCAGCGATGCTCAGGATGTTCTCTGGACAACATACATTTATTTATTTATTCATTCATTCATTTATTTATTTTTCGATTAATATCCTGCCTTTTTCCTACAAAGGGCTCAAGGCAGCTTACATCATTCTCCTCCTCCATCTTATCCGCACAACAACAACCCTGTGAGGTAGGCTGGGCTGAGAGTCTGTGACTGGCCCAAAGTCACCCAGTTGGCTCCATGGCTGAGCAGGGACTAGAACCCAGATCCTCTGAGTCCCAGTCCCACGCTCTTCACCACTGCACCACACTGGCTCTCTTGCTGCTTATCCCATGGCTGACTCCCATTCATGATGGCACTTATCCCTTGCTCTATGCAAATGGAGAACGTGCACAGCTCAAGCAGCAATCAACGTGGGGACTAAAAGGAGGCCGATTTGGCCCGGGTAGGAAATTTTCACACATTAGGAAATGTGTGCAATCAAACTGGGAATTCGGAATGAAATGGATGCAAGAACACCTTCGACACATATTTTCGGGGCTTGCGTGTGGTTTGCAAGCAACAGCCATCGTGCATCCTTATGGGGAATATCCAGGTATTAAAACTGAAGCCTGCGAGTTGTCTCCCACCTGCAGGAAGGGCAACTCAGGACAACATCAGTAGGAGCCAGGCCCCAAATTGTGAAGGGGAAGGGAGAGAGGCTGGCCTCAGTTCCTATTAGGGAAAGAATTTTCCAGTTGGGGGCATCCATTTCCCAACTCAGCCAACTGCAGATTCATCCTTGGAGTCTCTAAGGGGGTCCCTGGGTGTTACTAGGATAACCATCTGATTGGAGCATTCCACTATCACGGAATGTGAGCTTCCAGCCAAATAACCCCATGGCTGCCACCACCTACTGAGTATAAAGCAGCAGCTTTCAGCTTGACAAAAGGTCTGATCTTATACAAGTTTAGACCGAAAAAAGTCCCAGCCTGGCAAACAATAAAATATGCACCAAAAAGAATAAAGCACACATTAAAGGCAAAATTAGTAAAACCAGGCCTGGATAGTTCAAGAGCTGTTGTACAAAAGTGCTTTCAAGAGGCACTGAAAGCAATGCAAGGTTGGCGCCTGCCTTACTTCTAGGAGCAGGGAGTTCCATAGAAAAGGGGCCACCACATGGAAGACCTTGCTCTGGGTTGACTCCAGCTGGCTAGCGAGCCATGTGGGAGCACCAGGAACATGCTGCCCAGTGATCTCAGCAGCTGGGCAGGTTGGCAAGGGAGAAGGCAGTCTCTTAAGTATCTGAGCCTGAAGTTGCTTAGAGTTGTGTATCTTAATACCAATACTAATATCCAAACCTTACACTTGATCCAGTAGCAAACAGGCTGCCAGGGCAGCTCAGCAAAGGATCACATGCTGAAAATGGGCAGCTCTGGATAACGGCTGTGCTGCTGCATTCTACATTCTTCACTCTGCAGCCTTAAGAGGAGCCCATATAGCAAGAATTGCAATAATCCAGTTTTGAGATTAGTAGTACTTGGCTGGCTGGACCATGCTGAGAATTGTACATGTTTTTCTGTCTAACATGTCTAGATTTGCACCCTAAAGGACCCCAGGCAGGGCTGTGGGCTGAGCTCTTGGTGCTTGGAACCCTCTGGGATTGAATCACACCAGCTGCGCTTTAAGCAAACAGTTGGATTTATCAATCAGTCATGCAGAACAAGCTGTTTCTTCCCCCTTTCTTCTGCAGTCTCAAGGCCACCGTCAGCCACAAAAGGCAGGAATAGGGGAAGTGAGATTCCTGCAGCTGCTCTCGCTTTGGCCAAAAAATGAGACCCGATTGGTCTGCCCATTGTCTCAGTGAGTTTCCTGGGATGCTGAAGTGCAGCCTTCCAATGGCACTAGGACCCCTGCCTGATGGAAGAACCTCAGGTGTGTTTCACTTGCAATCCCAGGGCAACTGTCAGTTGGAGAAGGGGAGGGGAAGTCACCATGCCCTCTTACCTGTGCAAATGGATTTGTGTGTAAAATAAATGCAATGTGGGAAATGAGTTTGTTTTGCTCAGTTCTATGTTGTCCCATGGAACCAACATCAGCGGGTTCTGGGCAATGGTAGCTCATGATGCAGAGCCAAAACATTGGCTGAACAGGCCATGTTAGGATTATGGTTGTATGAGAAATATTGCTGCAGTTCCTTTCCACATCATTTCACCATATGCATCTTCTGAACTTCTTGCAGAGCTAAACCCAACCTGGGCTTCGATCCCACTGATTTTGAGCATTTGGCTTTGAGTACAATCTGTGGCCAAAAGAAGAGTGTGTTGAGTGATGCACACATCTGAAAAGTACTCATGAAAATAATTGTATGTTTGGAAAACATGCACTGAGATGCTTTAATCAATGGGAGAGAAGTATATACCGTGTGTACTTTGGGGGAAATGTGTATTGAAATATGTATGAACTTTTATGCAAAAGGGGGAAAGGTTCACAATGTGATAAGGACATGAGTTGGGATGAGTTCCACTGTGAAAATCAGAGAACTCACAGCACCCAAGTCTTGCAGGTCACTACCTCTGTAGTTGCAATGCCAGGACGATGCAAATGCATTGTTAGATGTTCCAGAGTGAGGGAGGGAATTAAAGCCATGGCTGCAGCCACACATTGGTTGTATCCAATGTTAGTCTGACTTAGAGTAGGTCCTTTGGTATGTATGGGATTTTAACTCACGTTGGATACAATCCATTTAATTTATCTTCTTGTGTAGTCCTCAACAATTGATGCCTGTAAAATCCATCCATTATTCTGAGATGATGAAGTTACCTTTCCATACAATGTGACAGGAGTTAAAAACCACGGAGATAAATACACAAAAGGGAACAGGGAGACTACCTTCTTCCCATAATAAGAACCTTTATTGAAGCATGAGCTAATGGCTCATCAGTGCTTATCTCTCGTAACAACCAGCAAATTAATGTGCTTGTTTAACTCAAATGGCACGATGTAAGCTATCTGGAATGTGTACACTCAGCTATTGTACCTTCCTTGGAGAGCTTTTAGATTTTAGAAGCCGTGTGGCTAATCATGGTGCTAGAAAATACAGAGACGTTTCTAAGACAGTACCCAAGAAGCCAGCCTGTGATGGTGGAAATGGGGAGAGATGTGACAGAAACATCATGTAGAGACACTGCAATTTATATGTACTCTCAAGTACATTACTTTGGCAACCAAAACAGCCACTACTTCGGTCCAAATTAGTGTTGTGCCAAAAATGTCTTCCAAATTTTGTCAACTGTGCTCATTCTTTGATAGAAAAGAAACTGCTCTGGGAAAAATATTCAAAGGAGAAGTTTGACTAACGTATTTTAACTAGTGTAGCTGATGAACATCCTACTACACTGCTCCATCATATGACCCCAAGTTCTGGTGTTGTGGGAAATTAAGAAAAACATTTCTCTCTCCAGGTTCTTCATTCTTTGTCAAATGTATAAACCTCAGTCATGTTGTCCCCCACCCATAAAAACTTACTTGCCTTTTTTCTATGTTAGGAAGCCTCAAATTGTTGTAACCTTTCCTGAAGGGTTGTTTCTGTAGCCCCCTCAATCATTTTGGTTGCCCTTTTGTGCACTTGAGAAAATGAAAACAAACACATGGATCAATGCAACCATGGTACACCCCCACATCCAGCAGAATGAGGTTGTGTCATGACAAATGATACAAGCCATCACTAAATGTCAAGGGACTGCTGAAGAACAAACACGTGGAAGTTAATGCACATGTTTTAAAGGGCATTTGGACACACGTTCGAAAAGCAGGATCAGCTTTAAGGTGGTGGCGGAAATAAATCTGGAGCAGAAAATACAAGCACAGTTTCATTTCAGCTGTAATATGTATAATGGTCTGACTGGGCGACTACTGGAACATGCTCAACTGTTGGTAACCATTGGTGCCCTTCCAGAAGCGTACTGAGAACCTTCTCCTCACACCACCTAGGTGGGCACAATTCTGTGAACATGTAGAGAGGCCAGCTTGTTTCCTTGCTTACCTGTGCCTTTTGCAAAAGTTCAGACTCCGTGGAAATCAGGCTTCATCCTGGAAAGCTCAGTGTCAGAACACAGCAAGAATAACCAGTTGCTGAGGACCCTTAGAGGGTAAAGAACCAGGAGACTGTGCCACCGTTTGGGCTTTTCTGTGCCATGACACCCAGTCAGTAGTTCACACAACGCAAGAAGCTAAGGCAGTTTGTAAGCTAGGCATTGCTAGTCGTGCCTGAACCAAGCCAGAGTAGTCAACAAACCTCACTGCTGGATTCAGGCCACAAGAGAAGCCCCTCCTCGCTTATAAGCCACTGTGGCTGACTGCGTTGTGCGAACGCAGTCAGCAAGGGCTGTGCCTCATCTTGCAGCTCGGAGCAGCTCTGTGACAGCAGACAAGGCTCGGCGAGTTGCAGAGTTCACTCCTCATCAGCCCAGGCTTTGATTTTTCCTTCTTCCCAGAGATTTAACTGCTTTTTCTTGGCCATGTTGCCCAGTGACCCCAAAAGTCCCCTCATGCTTGCATGCACATAGTTACCTTGCACAGATATCGGTTTATGCTACTGCAGCTCAATAGCACAAGGCGGCGTATACCGCTGGATCCTTCCCTCCAGACTGTACCCATGAGTGTACAGCACCCTCCTGCCCATGTTCCCCACTGACTGGTGTGCATAGGCACACTGCCTGTGCCACTGGAAATAGAGCATATCTATCAGGACTGGAAGCCACTGGGTCGCCTTTTAAAGTCATCCCAAATCAGTGTGATGTTGTGTTCTGTGATTATCATCTCATTAAGGGCAGGAACTTGGCTCCTCCCCTTCCCTCTTCTCCCCCTGCTCTGTTTTCCAAAGTGTCATATTTAACTATTTGAGCAATTTTAAAATTATAGCATCTCAGGATTCAAGGGAAATATCTCATTATTCTGTTGCATTTTAAATCCTTCCTTCTGCATTTGAAAATGGTTTTGGAGGTCAAGCTGGGGTCCCAACCTGATAGAGACTTGTGTCCTCAAGGACAAATCCATCTTATTGCACCTTGACAATTCTGTGTTCAAGGGAGACCATGTGTTCCAAAGACACGAACACACAAAGCCAAAGAAGTAAGTTAAATCCAAGGCCTCATTTCACTCTTCCAATTAAAACCACCACCACAATTGACTAGAAATACTGCATAATTGCAATCCAAAATTACAAATTATAATTACAAAATAGCAGAATTGCTTGTGCTAGGATGGAGTGATATCATGGGATATAATCATGCTAGTTCTGTCCGCCTCCAGAGCTGTGAGACAGTGATGCATGAATTCCACTGCAACACCCGATTCTTTGTCAAGCATCACCAAAGGCAGCCTGGAACTGGGACCTGGTCATGGGTCAGCACCTCAGTCACCCGGCTCTGGTCTCCCAGCCTGGCTCTGTTGCGTGGATTCTGTTCCACATATTGACACACATACGATGCTGTCATAAAATTAAAAAGCATTATGAGTAAATACTTATTAGGGGGAACTATACAGACCTAATTGACGTGATGGAAATTACAATGATTACCAGGAAAAAGGAATCCCAAGGAGGCAAAAAGTGCAGTTTTATTCTAATTGGTATTTGATGCCATAACTGGTGAAGCACACTGAGTAAATTAGTAGGAATATCAGCTCACAAGAGGATCAAACTTCTCTCAAATCTTAGCAAAAAGTCGACTAAACTGCATTGGTCTTTCACAGCCTCATTGCTATGATGTGGCGAATGGGTCTGGGAAGCACAGTCCTTGCAGTGATTCCTGCTTTAACAAATAGTTTACAGGGTGGTAGGGTGGGGTTTTCAGACATACGAGCATAAGAAAATCCATGCTGGATCAGGCCAGTGGTCCAGCCAGCCTAGCATTCTGCTCACACTGGAGCAAAGCAGTGGCCCCCAGGATCCCTCAAGCAGGATGGGTGCACGACCTCTACCTGCCCAAGCTCCTCAGCAGCAGGCGTGTCCAGGCATGGTGCCTCTGATAACGGATGTGCTGGTGACCTGTCTGTGACTTCTGCCATCCCATGGGGTGCCAGGGCTGATTCAACAGATCAGGATGGCTAGGAAGTTCCTCTCTCGTCACTCCATGCGCATCCGTCTCGAAGCTCTGCACTTGGTGGAAGAGGATGACCATCCCGGATAGGAGAAGTGTACACTCTTGGATCAAGGGTATACAATGCCTGTACTCCCCTGCTAGAACCTCCAAAGAGGCTGATATTGGAGGTAGCCATAGCCAGCAAGGCTAGTAGCCACTGATAGCTGCCTCCTGAGTCAATTTGTCCAATCCCCTTTTAAGGCCTTCCAAATCGCTGGCCATCACTACTTCCCGAGGCAGCGAATTCCATAGTACGGCCATGCGCCGTGTGAGGAAGTCCTTCCTTTTATCTGCCCTACACCTCCCGCCAATCATCTTCATGGAATGACCCCAGTCTGAGGGCTCCTTTCTGCAGTGCCACCCAGCTGATCCCCGCAGTGTGCCGCTCCCCCTCCCCTCCAGCTGCCCCCTTTGCAGCAGGAAACATGGGTGCCCGATCACCCCCTCAGGCCTCCCTGCTCAGCTCCAGGGCATGAGCCCCTTTTGCCAGCAGAGGCTGCTGGTCGGTTGCAGTGAGCCGAAGCCCACTCATGAGCACAATGAGCTGCCAATGCGAGCAGCTTCATCTCTCCCCATGGTGCCTCCTGGGATATCGCCTGGGATATCAGAGAGAGCAAGGGAGACGGTGGTAGGGAGCAAGCTGATAAATGCATGGAGGGAGCCAAGGGAACTGTGGCAAAAGTAATTATTTTAGTGTTAAAGGGAAAGTCTTTGGGGGCTGGATTGGCTAGGAAGCATTGAGGAGATAGAGGAACAAGCAGGAAGAGGAGATGGCGAACCCGTCTCCATGCTTCAGCAGACCAATCGGGAAGGGGCGGCTGAGGCTGATGGGGGACTCAGTGACAATGAGGCTGTTTTGCCATGTGGAAGCTGCTGGTATGCAGGGTGAGTGTGAGGGGACAGTGGGGTGGAAAGGACAAAGCCAGGCAGGGTTTGGACGGTCTGTCAAAGAAAAAGTGGCCAGATACCACCCATCTGGTCACCCGCACCCCTGCTTTTCATGGCATGTGAAGCCACCCAGAGCGATGCTACAGCCTCCGGCCAAATATGGATCAGGTCATGCAGGGCACCGAGGGGTCCAGTAAAGCTGCTGATTATGGCTTGGCTCCTCAGAGCCACCCAGTGAGCAGGGACTAGAACCCACATCTCCTGAGTCCCAGTCCAACCCTCACACTGCATGGGCTGTCAATCAAGGGGGTAGGCGGAACCTGCATTTTATTTCTTCCTAAACTGTATTGGTTGCCCTGTAACTAACATCTTCCATGGTAATACACAATTGAAGCAAATAAATCCCATATAAATCCAAAGCGGTGTAACAGAATTATCACTTTAAATCAGCAGAAGGGAATGCATCAGGAGCCATGTATGTCCGCACAAGGCTTTTTCAGGGTGCAATCCGAAACTGATGGCCAGGACCTCCCAGACCCAGAGGATCATGGGCATCTCCTGCAGGGCAGAAGGAATGCCAGGATAGGTAGTATCACGATGCCCGCTTAACCCCATCTTTCTAGCTTGGTCCTTTGCAATGTCTGTGAGGTGGGAACCCTTTTCTTGCCTCACAATTGCATCTCCAAACATCCGTTGGCTGTCCAAAACCATAGGAATAAAGCTATTTAAAGCACAACTCAGGGTCTGAAATAGACACAGGATTAAATGGCCTGAGAGAATAAAAAGGCCTTTTATAACAAAGTGGATACTGGATGGACTGTACAGAGTTTTCACGATGGATGCTTCCAGGCGCATTGCCTGTGTGCACCTGTTGCTAACATCAGAAGAGTTCAGGCTCGTAAGTGAGTGAAGATACTTTCCCCTCTTTAAAAATCTTTCAAACACTCCTGTGATTACCCCCTCTCACAAACCTGGAAATATTGTCACTTTGCAAATGACAAACAGTTCATTTTCCAGTTGTTTTGTGTTTGTTTTTAAATTGCATTACAAGCAAAAAAAGGAAAAGGGAGAATGGTAATTTATGTTTATTGTAAAGAACTATAGATTTTGTTTTTGTTTTAAATGTGGAAAATGTGTCAGTGAAAGCTTGTTCTGAAAATAAATCTTAATTTAAAAGTGGTATAGAGATGCATTTAAATGTAGAGTCTGCTTCTATCTGATTTATAGAGTCATATCATAAATCTAGCTCTCATCCTTTCAAAATCAGCAGCAAACCTCCTCCTAGATGCTCAGAGTTGTGGACTGCAGTCTATATCATACAATAGAAATGTAAATCATTTGCTCTTTGGCATATCTAAGGTGACTTAAGTATTCCAGGGACAAGGTGGAGGCAACATGGATGGTTCTATGCTTTCTTCATAATCTATAAAATGACAAACCAGCTAGAAGCCAAGCCAGCCTCCAGCAGAAAATCACCAGAATGGCAGGGCGCCCAGCTCTTTCCCAGCAATTTTGGTTATGGGTCTCAGACAGTTTAATTAGGATGTTTTCAGAATTGGTTAGGGTGATATAAGGAGAGAATCAAAGAGCAAGGAATAGATTATTGGGCTTCACTGTTTCAACTACTCTATATGGCATTAAAAGTATTACATTTTGATCGCTGCCGCCACCACCACCACCACTGCAGGGAGAATAGGAATACCAAGTCCCCTTAGGGCTGCCAGGAAGAGTCAAGGACAGGGATTCACAAAAGCCTGGGGTAAGGTATCTGTATCCCTCTGCCTAGGCCCACATAACCCTCAGTTCACTGGCCATCATGGGACAATGCTTTCTTTCTGAAGTGTCCCTCTGGAAATCACTTCATCTTCTACAAGGTGTGTGTGCAACAGCTTTCACTCATGAAAAACTCCACACAATTCTTGCCATTTCTGAGATGGCACTCTGACCTCAAGCAGAGGGAATCAGAGATCTCTTGGTGGCCTCCTCAAGGTGAGAAACCCAACACTGAGAAGCAGAAAGGGGGTCATTCTGGAGGACAGGAAGCAAAGGAAATGCCAAGATGTGATTTATCTTGTGCTGCCTCCAGCCTCTTTCTTGCTCCTCCAAAGCTAAAAGTCCATCTATTGAAAACTCGGCAGAAGATGGAGATGCAAAGACCAGTTCTTCCACCCTGCTGGCTTCAGAGTGTGGGGGTTCCAAGGAAGCCCTCTCATGAATATCACTGGATGAAGATAAGAGCAGAAGAAATGCATAGACCAGATGGGAGACCCTTATGGGCTAGAGCAACCCAATTCTTATGTAGAGGTTGTAATTTGTTGTTTTGGTATGCCATCAAGTCATCTCCAATGTATGCTGGTCCTAAGGAATGAAAGCCGTCCAAAAAGTCCTATCCATGGCAGACCTGCTCAGCTCTTGTTATTTCAAGGCTGGGACTTCCTTTATGGAGTCAGGGATACTTGAGCCATAGGTTGACCTGTTTCGCTCTTACCTCTTCTATTCCAACTGTTGTTGGAAGGCATCGTTAATGCTCTCCTAAGCTTCCATTGACTATGAAAGGCACTATTCGTGCCACAGAAAGGAGCAGTTCAGAAAATAAGGAGTCCATCCATTGGGAAATTAAGATTTCATCTCAAAAGCAAGATATAGTACATCGAATTGCAGGTAAATCAAATGTGTGTGTTCAGTTAGAGCAGTAATAAGGATCTGGCTATGCTGAGAAATCATGGGTTGTCCTGGCAGATTTAGGTCCTTGTGGGTAAATCTTGGTAAAATGTTGCTTACAACACCATATGCCTGAAAACTCATCAGATAACTCCTTGGGCCAAATGCCTCGCTCTGCTAAGGGTGCATGTCCCCTGGAGAAATCATAGCCCCACTGAAAGAGGCATATGTATTGATTCACAGTTTCTTCATTCATAACCATTTATTGCATCCTGCCTAGCAAGTCAACTGGGAACCTGTTTTAAAAGGATTTTGCTTTTGTTATGCATTCTCTTGGAATTGTAAGTTCAATGATTTAGGGTGCAATCCTGAGCAAGTTTAGACAGAAAAAACCCTACAACTCTTCAGCCTGCCTTGCTTGTTGTAGGACTTTTTTCTACCTAACTTGCCCTGAATTTTGGTCCTTACAACTATCTTTTCAAAGGTCTTTCAGAGGTGATGCAAAGAACATGTCAAGGGATAATGCCCAGAACTGAAATCGGTCCTATAGAATTTGAGAACATAGGAAGAGCTGCACAGGATTAGAGTCAAAGTCCATCAACCCCAACCTCCTGCTGTCCACTGTGACCAGTCAGATGTCTCCAGGATGCTCACAAAAGTGCTCGAAGGCTAAAAATATTCAGTTGCTTTCTGCCTCCAAATATGGACATCCTGTTACACTCCATTCCAGAGAGATGCAGAAAAGCACTTTTTATTTTCAAAATCACCCCCATTGGTTCAGTGGAATTCCAAAATGGAGAGGCTCATAGTCAGAATTGTAGCACAAGTGCCCCACTGTGGCCTTTTCATCTATCACTGTCCTGCAAAGGCAAAAGATTAAGATCATTTCTGAGACAGCGTTCCTCACCTTGGGCCTCCAGATGCTGCTGGGCTACCAGTTTCACTTTCCCCAACCATTGACCATACTGGCCAGGGATGATGGAAGTTGTACTCTACAATTTCTGGGGACTCCAATCTGCAAAAGGCTTCAGGGTTCAATGGAAAGAGGATTCAGACTGACCAATGATATTTCACAGTTCTGTCTAAACATGATGGCTAATAGACAAGAATACTTTCATCTCCAGGACCTTCAAACTCTGTTCCTGCTCCCCACGAATTCACCAGAATGCCCCCCAGACTTTTGTGCTGCTGCTACAAAAAGGGAGGCTCCATTTTATCTCTCCACTGTGCTGACTTCCTTGGGACAGTGCAGACCAGCGGCTGGGGGATCTGTGCCGTCAGGCAGTGCATCCACCCAAGGCTCCAGCATTCCCTTCCAAGGGAGGCGAGGTCACTGCCTTCTTTGTAGGGCTTCTGCAAGTAGGCAGAGCCCTTTTTGCTCCAGCCAGCAGCTAGGAACACCCAGCAAATCTCTGCTAGAACAGTTTTATTACTTATAATAAATATATTAGCCACCCCAAGGCTTAAGTGCGAGGGGGTGGCATACAAATTTGTAAAATAAATAAATAAAATAAATATATTATTTGAAATGTTTTTAATCTGACTAGAGACTCCATTTTAATATATAATTGATGTAATTGCATTGTTAACTCTTGCATACTTTCTATGTTTAAATTACATTAATTTTAATGTCTTAAGATGCCTTGAGTCCCAAGGAATAGGCAGGATATAGCATCATCACCTTCATCATCCTCATCATCATGTGTTTCAGGGTGAGGGCTGAACCCCCAGGCCTTTTCAGTACCTAGCACTGCCCCTACTTTAAAAGACACTACTTATTTATTCATTTTTATGCTGGTTAACAGGTGGTAACAAAAGTTACAAACAAACAAACCTTTCCGAACAAGAGAGGCACTAGTTCCCCTTAACTCTGCACTAGTTAGACTTCACCTAGAGTACTGTGTCCATTTCTGGGCACCTAAGTTTTAAAAAGATGCAGAAAAGCTGGAAGGGGTACAAAGGAGGGCAATAAGAATGATCCAGAGACTGGAGACAAAGCCCTTTGAGGAGAGATTGAAAGAACTGGGCATGTTCAGCCTTGAGAAGAGAAGACTGAGGGGGAACATGATATCCCTCTACAAGTACCGTATTTTTTGCTCTATAAGACACACCTGACCATAAGACGCACCTAGTTTTTAGAGGAGGAAAACAAGAAAAAAATATTCTGAATCAAATGGGCACATAATCACAGGCACATTCCCCATCACTTCCCCACGGGCTGCACATCTGACAGACTTACTGCACACACATATTCGCTCTACAAGACGCACAGACATTTCCCCTTACTTTTGAGGGGGGAAAAAGTGAGTCTTATAGAGCAAAAAATACGGTACTTCAAAAGCTGCCACAAAGAGGAAGGAGAAGACCTCTTCTCACTCATTCCCAAGGTAGGACATGGAGCAATGAACTTAAACTAGAGTACACCAGATGCAGGCAAGACACAAGGAAAAACTTCCTCACTGTCAGAGCAATATGGCAGTGAAACCAGCTGCCTAGAGAGGTTGACACCCTCACACTAGAGGCATTCAAGGAGAAACTGGACAGCCATCTGAGTGGGGTGGTGTAACCGGTGCCCTGCAGCAGCAGGGGGCTGGACCTGATGGCCTTCATGGCCTTTCCAACTCTTCTGAATCTATGAACAAAATCTATGAATCTGTGCACAAAACCACGGGGACCGCAACTGAATCAGCATGGAGGCATAGCCATGGCAGAGGAGAAAATGCAACATTAAAACTAAAGTGTAAAAGTCAATCTATCAAAATGCTGGGAAAATTAAAAGGTTTTCATCTGGCGCTCAAAAGAATATACTAAGCACACCTCCTTGGGGAGCTCATTCCAAAACAGGGGCGCCATAAGTGAAAAAGGCCCTTCTCCTGGTAGCCACTCACCCCACTTCCCTTGGAGGGAGCTCCCAGAGAAGGACCCCTGAAGATGACACCAGGGTCCAAGTAGATACATACAGAATGAGGTGTTTCTTCAGATAACCTGATCCCAACTCTTTCAGGACTTTGGATGTTAATTCTAGCACTTTGAACTGGGCCTGGACTTCAATGGGCAGCCAGTGCAGCTTGAAGAGGACGGACTTAATATGTTCTCAGGAATAGTTTCCATTCCTCTTTAATCAACGTGCTGTGCTATTCAAGAAAAGATTTCTGGACCGTCTTTAGGTTGTACGACTCCATGTGAATTGCTATAAAGCAATGCTGTAGCCCTGCACTGAATTTTATAGCCCTATAGACACGCTTCACTGACACTCCTAATTGATGACTCTTTAAGATCTTCAGCCAGCTTAATAGACTGGTGCTGTGTCTATGGGATAAAGATAGTAAGCTCTTCAAAATGTCAAGTCGCATTCACAGAAACACCAAGAGTTTCAAGATAACTAAGAAAAAAGGCTTGTACACATAGTGCATGTTCAATCCACAAAAGCAGTGCCAATAATTTCAGGTATGCATTCAAGCTGGACAAAAGGAGCTGAGGAACTTGATAGAATTTTTATATTTATGTCAACAAGCTAGTGTTTGGATGATCTCAAGAACTTCTTGCAGGTACATCCATAATTATTTAGTTCAGACATGGCTTTGTTCAGATGAGCATCTGCTTGAAAACTGAAACTATTCATGAATAGGGAGAGACTTCATGGACACAGCTTAGCGGAGTTAAAAGTGAACTCGAATCCTTGATTTTAATGGACCCGGACTATGGTCTGACGGCATCTGCCATGTTGAAGCTAAGCAGGCCTGCGCCTGGCCTGAGCTTGGAGGGGAGACCACCTGGGAACCACATGTTGTCACCTAGAGGTCTATGATAGAAGGAAAGTAGGATATAAATATAATAAATAAAGAAGCAGTCTTAACTCTGTTAAACTCTGGGCATGCTATGAACCAGACTTAGCTTTAAGGATATCACCATATACACATTTACCCAAGAGTAAGTTCCATTAAACTCAAGCAATATATCCAAGCAGACATGCATAGGTGTGTCGTGTAAACATCTCTTAGTGCAGTTTTATACATGTCTACTCAGAAGTAAGCCACTTGGCCATGGGTAGGGCATAATCCCAGGTACCTGGGTTTGCAGAAAAAGGAGATCATAAAAACAGGCAGCAAGCTCCACAATTCCTAATTCAGCTTTGAAAGTATCCACCACATAAAGCTGTTAAAAATAAACATTTATATATAGCATCTGCCAACCCTAATTATTAATTTTTCTTGATCTGTGTAGATGGGTGTATTTTGACACATCTCTTGACATAAAATACTTATTTAAGTATATACAGAATAAACGTTCATTGAACTTAATAAAATACCAGAAAGCTTTGGAGGAAGGATAGACAATAGAGCACAACCCATGCTTTGCAAGTGCTGAATTTATTTCAAGTATTTATAATCCATCTTTTAAGATCATAATACTTAGGATCACAACAAAACTTGTAATTGCAGCAGAATTATAGAGATGGGTGGCACCTCATAGGTTGCTTGGTATGTAAATATTTCCTTGGTTCTGAAATAGTGACTGATTGGCGAATGGATTATTGGTACAACGAGGCATTCAAGATAACTGCACTGTTTTGTCATTCCTTAATATAATCCACCTACGAACAGCTATCACACTAACCAAACTATGCTAACTACCAACAGGTACCATACCATGCAAACTACCCTGCCATAGCATCCAGTCCTATGCGTGGTTAGGCACAAAAATGTCCTACAGATTTCAGGATTCTCTTGCCACCACTGCTAGCTGCAGAGCACTGGGAGTTGCAGGACCTTGGTCCTACATGCATAGGATGGTGCCTTCAGGATTGTGGCTCCAAGGCAGCAGCTGAGAGGTCATGGGGTGCTTTAGGAGAGCCTCAAAGGCTGCAGGCAGAGCTTCAGCCTCTGAGGGAAAAGCCAAGTGAAGATCTCACCCTCTCTCCTACAAGAGCCTTTTAGGCCCCACAGAATGTTCCATGGAGGTTCCCTTTCCAGAAGTTGAAGAAGGAAAGGGTGATGGCATTCTAGCTGGTGGCAAAATAGAGCTGCCAGGATACTGTCAGGGACTGATTGTTATTCTCATATAAAGCTGGTCCTCCATCAGCTCCAATGGCTTCCCATTGGAGTCTGGGCCCAATTTAAGGTGCTGGTTCTGACCCATAAAGCCCTAAATGGCTTGGGACCAGGATACCTAAAGGAACGTCTTTTTTCCTACATGCCTTCCCACCCCTTAAGATCTGCAGTAGAGACCCTGCTCTGGGAACCCTCCTTGAAGGAGATCAGGAGACAGAATACCCGGAGGAGGGCTTTCTCTGCAGTGGCACCCCATCTATGGAATGCACTCCCTGGAGGGGTCCGCCTGGCGCCATCATTATATGCTTTTCGGCGCCAGGTCAAGACCTTCTTATATACCCAGCAAGTTAATATTTAATAGATTTTAATTATTTTTTATTTCAGTTGTGGGTTATTTAGTTTATTATTGTTGGGATATTTATGATATGATTATGATATTTCTATTTTTACTGTTGTATTGATTTTGTTGTGAGTCGTCTAGAGACTCAGTGTGATTGGACGGCCTAGAAATATCCCAAATAAATAAATAAATAGGACAGCCTAAGGATCCAGTGACTTCTCAGCCCCTGTGCCTGCCCCCAACATGAGATGCAGCTGCTTGGGCTCCATGGCCCAAGTAGCAAGGGAGGGTGGAGAGGCTAAAAGACCTGTGTGGCTCCTTTTGATGGGCTGGCAAGAGCCCCGCAAGGCAGAGCATCAGCAGAAACCTCCTATCTTGAAGGCTCCAACATTTGGGCTTTGATCCTATAGCACTGCACTCTGAAGGGTAGATTTCCCCATAGCCTGATGATAGCTGACATGACAATCATAGCCATTGTGTGAGCAAGGACTGATTCTGATGCACGTCTATGGTTCAGCTGCTGTAGGCTGTAACTTGCATGGCCTTCAGCTGGCTCCCATGAGAACCACCATTCCCACCAATACTGTTGGACCTTCAGAGGGAGGCCACATACCAGTTGGTCATGAGGATGGAGCCAGAGAGAGCCGGTGAAGCTGGATTAACGGAGACTGTGCACAAAGGTGTGATCTTGCATATGTGGTATAAGATTGGCCACTCAGTTTAATGTTTGCCTTCTCCAGGCTCAATATTTGCTCATCAGCTATTTCAGTGCAATAATGACATGTAAAGCTGCCGCACCGCAAACCTTATCTATATTTAATAACCTAACAAATGTAACCAAACAATTCAGCCTTGCCAGTCTATCCGTTCTTGAGACATGTCAAGAAATACAATTTCTGCAATTCCTTCTGTCTTTTTAAAACGGGTGGGTAACCCATACCCTTTGTCATGGATCCTGCTTCTGTATCGGCATCACCCTCACTAATGAGTCACCATTATTTCCAGTACTGGTCCAAATCTGTTCCTCCTGTGGTCCCAATCCGGTCGTTCTGGGTTTCCAAGATGGCTATACCCACCTCTTCCCTGGTCCCATTACAATCAAGTAATTGCTGATTACTTGGTTTTTCCCTGCTTCTGTGCATTTTGTGCATTTCCCTGCCCCTTTCTGAAAGGTTTAATTACTGACAAGAAGAATTTCCATTTCAAATCGGCCGATATCAGGTGCATTCAGGGTCCCACTCCCTTTGCATTTGGCTCTGCTCATTGCTGAAATGCAGTCCCCAAAAGGTACTCCAGGGGGAATGTGGCCCTTTGGCTTGCAAGAGGCTCTGCACCACTGCTTTGCAGTTGGTGTAAGAGCATTTTTAGTGGCAGAGTCCTGCCTAAGCATCTTCATGCGGAAAGAGATTATTCCCTATCTCTTTTGCAGCCTTGAGGGTCAGTCGTATGCTGGGCCTCCCCCTCTTGTTGCATTAAAAGAAGGAACCAAGCCTAAGATCTCCACGAGGTCTTCCAATATAAGCAAACCCCAAGCTTGGGGGTAAATCATGCAAGGAAATTGGAAGCTGCAACTTTTTAACTTAAGCAAATCAAAGAACTCCTTTATTTGGACTGACAGTTCTGACATGTAACCATTTTATGCTCTCCCTTCGATTTCTTTGATGAAAAACGGTGCTTGCGGTGAGCAATGCCAACCATCCAGAGTGACATTCTCTTCTCCTTTTTAAAGCTTCTTTTGAGTTTCCACTGAGCCCAACCGACTGAAATGAAAATCCATTCCCTATAGAACATTTCTGCATTGAGAAACACTTATGCAAGCAGGCACGTATGGATATAGCTATTTATCTCCCTGGAAAAAAAAGGTGAGGATGATATAATGAGATTCACTACATTATAAGCAAAGTTAAAAATCTCACTGTCAAAAAGAGGGGGTGATGTCATTGCTTCGCGCTCTCTCCCCCTCATGCCTATAGGAGGTTGGATAAACTACTCATCACCAAAAGAAAAAGCCTTGGATCTTTAAAATCCTTGATTCACCACCTTCCAGAGGTGTAGGGCTCCCCCACCCCACCAACTCACTATGGGCCTCTGAAGCACGCTAAATTTTCAATGCCTCCTCTTCCACCCTTCTCACCCACAGACACACAGCTTCTAACTGAAGACTGCACAGATAATTTTGCTGCTCTTGCCCTTAATTGTGTGCCATCCCTTTTGGCAGGAGTTAATGTTGAAGAGCACCTAAAAGTAGCTTGGTAACTATACATCATTTGCAGCACCTTTCCTGCGATCCCCGACCAAGCGACCTGCTTTGAAAAACAATAAAATAAAAGCCCAGAAGCGATAACAGGAGATCTTAAGATTAGAATGTTTTAGAGATATGCCACCATTTATCATTTTCCTGCTTGCTTCACCTGAACTAGGTGCTTTATAGTAGATAAGATTCAGAACAATCCCTGCCTCCAGGCTTACAATCTAATAAAACAAAATAATTTCTACATATCCGGGATTCAGCAGGGGCACCGACAGCCCTGCTCTGGCTAAATAGGAGGAAACTGTGGCGAGACAAGCTGAAGAATATCAGTGAGAAATGTTTTCAGCCTTACTGTTCATGGAAGTGGTGGTGGAAGGACTCCAAAAAAAGAGAGAAGGGAGAAATTCTTTGCATTTTTTGTTATTCTATTTTAGGGGAGAAGGATTTGACTTACCTCATGTAAATGAGGTAGTGAGGGGCTTCCTGCTTTTCAGATTGAAAGAGGGGAACATAATGAGACTGAATCTAAGATGCGCTAAGGCTGCACAACCCCAATGCTTCTCCTGCTGGTGGTGGAGCACAGCGCCCGTGAGAACACGCCTTTGGGCATCCCGGCCGATCCCAAGCAGGAAATGTGGCACGGTGGAGGTTCTGCTCCACCTCAGCTCTGTGAGGATTTATTCCAAAGTTGAAGAGCGAGGGGAAAAACCCTCAACATCACATCCAAGTCAGAAAAGCCAAACCACTGAAAAATTTGCAGCATTTCTCTGCCACCCTCCCTGAAAAGAGCAAGATTTACCCCTGCTCTGCCCCCATCCTTCACCGTCCCTCAAAGAAGGGTGGGCCATTTGGTTCAGTGTCCTTGCCCTGAGAGGACAGAATGACACTCATGACGCTTCATGGTCAGACTTACTAGCTAGGCTGGGAATTACACTCAGGGCTGCGGCCTTATGCAATTCTCAGTTCATGGGACAGGTGGAATCCCTGCATGAGAAGAGACTTGCTCCAGAGAAATCACAGGGGCCTAGAAACAGAAAGGGGTGGGGGCAGGCTACATGTTGGTCTGTGTGTGGGGAGGGGTCTTGCTCCCTCTTGTCTCGAGTACCTACAAATAGACAGTGAAGGTCACCACCTGGTGTGAATAACCAGCCTCCAGCTCAGTCCTGTTGGACACCCTCCAACACTCACTTTGGGCAAGAGTCCTTAGATACTGCAGGAGCTTTTTTTCCGATTAAGGATGATCCAAATGTGTGACTTGGAAGAACTTTTCCATCTTTGCGTGGGTCATTGGGAGAGAGAAACCCCTGGGAGAGGGAGGCAGTCATGTGGGTGGTGATAGGAAGATTTTCAGGTTACGATGATATGAGGGGTCCATGTGCTCTTTCCATTTCTTATTCCTTTTCATCTGAAAAACAAATGAAGTGATAGGCTTAGCAATAACCACCAGTTGCCCTTAAACCTTTTGGGATTGTCCCAGTGACACAGATAGGAAGAAGGTGGCTTTCTCCATAAGCCATGCTTCAACTGACAGTATCTAGCAACTGACACACAGTGACAGTCACTATTTGATATTGTCTACTCAGTAGGGCTCAACATTTGACTACCCAGAAACTGGCCTTCAGCACCAATCACTTTTGATCAACATCTGACATGCAGCAGCCCAGATGGAAATAGAAAGTTTGAAAGGACCCTCATGGAAGATCCAAGGCCCCCTTCATAGGTTACATAGATGTTACCTGAAGGAGCGCTTATGCGCATATGTGCCCGCCCGCCCCTTGAGATCAGCAACAGAGGCCCTCCTCCGGGAACCCTCCTTGAATGATATTAGGAGGGTGAGTACCCGGAGGAGGGCCTTCTCTGCGGTGGCGCCCAATCTATGGAATGCGCTCCCCAGAGAGGTCCGCCTGGCGCCATTGTTATTTGTTTTTTGGCGCCAGGCAAGGACCTTTTTATTCAAATGCTATTTTAATTGTTAATGTTATATATTTATTTTATTTTTCGGGCCAGGTCGACTCATATTATATTGTTTTATACTGCTCTTATTTATTTATTATTGTGAGCCGCCCCGAGGCTTCGGCGAATGGGGCAGCATAGAAGCCTTCCAAATGAATGAATGAACGAATGAATGAACGAATGAATGAACGAATGAATGAACGAATGAATGTTGGATTCCTAAGGCTTTCGCATCCCCCGACAGTTCCACAGGCATGAACATCCATGGTGCTAAGTGCTGAGAGGCTGTGCAAGAGCCCAATGTACATTAACATGCCCAGGGCCCATCTCCAGGGACCGCTGGAGCCTTCTCTTGCTTTTCTCTATGCCCGCCTGCTGAACAGAAATTCCCCTCCAAGATGTGCCGCTCCGTTTGCAGACAGAGGATTTCAGAAGCAGCAGCACTGTGGTTTGGGGAGCAGGGACTCCTCCTAAGGTTGTGTCTGGTTTGGTTTGGTTTGGTTTTTCACTTTTGGTGTCACCACTGCAGCTCCCATTGGCCAGTGGTGTTTTCCCCTGCCACACGGGTGATTCTGCCACAGAGACTCTGGGGGAGCAGGGAAGGGCAGCCCCACTGAGTGTCATTCCCAAGGTGTTCAAGGATGGGCTGGACATGCACATGGTGGGCAAGTCCTGAGCGGAGCTGGTTGAAGCCGGGGGTCAGACTAGATGGCCCAGGAGACCCCTTCAGACTCTCTCTGTTTCTCTGTTTCTATGTTAGGGCAGGGATGAAATGGTAAGCACAACAGAGAGAATGAAGTGCAATGAGATTGAAAAACAATGGGGGACTTGCATGAAATAATGAAATGAATTCTTCCTGAGCAGAATTCCACACAACAAAGCGAATTTGTCTGTCCCTGAGGAAGGTTCCCTCCTAAATGCTCTGAATAATTGATTATTTCATGAAATTTACGTGTTCCGTTTTTAGTACTGTTTCTGAGTCTAACCTTGATGCTTTCCATTATGATGATGGTACTATTTTGTATTTGGTGCTGTCTCTCTCTTTTCCTCCCACTTCCCCTTGTAGCCACAATCAAGTGTCCATATGGATAAATTCTGCTGTTGCCACAAGTTCATGGTAGCAATGCAAGAAACACGTAAAAGAACCCTGGCAGGATGCTACTGTTGCTGAGGTTGGGGAAGAACATCATTTGAATCATTCTTTGGTAAGAATGATTCTTTGGTAAGAATTCACACAAACTCACGTACTTCTTTATCCTTCAAAGGAAAGAATGTGATTTTCAAAAAAAAAAATATTATAATAATCCAGCATGCAAGAAAGCAAAATGGATTGGTCCATTCCTAGCTCCTGCCACCAGCACGGTTAAGTGCTTAAATTGTAAGGTGAATTCCACCATCCCCTGGAGTTTCATAGTTGTGTTTGCTACCCAGCAACTTCTGGCTCAGCACTGTTCTCTGTTCTCTGTTCTCTACTCTTTCCAAGCCAGCAATCTCTGAGAGAACTTGTCCTCTTGTCCCATGACTCCAAACTTACTCTGGAGTCTTTGAGAAAGTGCTTAGGGTGCAATCCTAAGGGCTCCACCTTCAGTGAACATAAACATAGACACAGAGAAACAGAGCAAGTCAGAAGGGGCCTCCTGAGCCATCTAGTCTGACCCCTGACTCCAGCCAGCTCTGCTTACAACATGCCCACCATGTGCATGTCTAGCCAAACGTAGAGGTTTACAGTAATGCTATGTGGGGTGGAGGAGAGGCAGCTGTGATATTTGCCTCCATTTACTCTGCCTATTTTGCTAGATGGGCTGTTCTACCCATCAAGCTGGATTGTTTGGAGGAGGAGCAAAGGAGGCTGAAGAGGCCCCGAGATCAGTCCCTGCCTCTCCCCAGCCACCAAGGCACCCCCTTTTCCCTCAATCCAGAGTCACTGTCCTGACCTCACAAAAGGATGCGGAGTCAGTTCTCCAATTCCCTGCTTCAAGGTTGGAGCGCCATCTCCACCCTTGGACTGGGTGGAGGAAACTGCCGAGTCTTCTCCAGTGCTGCCTAGGATAGGATGGCTCCCTTAGTGAAGAGCTATTCCTTAGTCCAAAATATGCAGCCTACTGGTTCACCCCAATCTACATGCTTATCAGCACCAGTGAGGCCGGACTTCTTTATGGAAGCCATGCTGATGCTTCCTCAGCAAGACTTCTCTTCCCTGCCCCATAGTCTGTATGTGAGCTTGTTTATTACTCTGCTGAATTCAATCTCTCCCTAAGAGCCACCCTGCTTTTGTTCTACTATTTCTCTGGACTGGAAATGATCCCTGACTTTTCTCATACATGAGGAAGACAAGAAGGCATTTTGTTATATGTGGTTATACTAGAAATAAAAATAAGCACTTGCTAAAATAACTTCTTAAGCAGGAGTGAGAGCAGGATTTTGATGGGGAGAAAGGACTTGTTGCAGGTCATGGATGCTCATGCATGGCTGCAAAATAGCAAGATACGGTGGATTTAAGAGAGAAAGAGGAACTGTGATCACAGAGATTTCCCCCATTAAATCTGGTGATCGTCAAAGTTCTCTGATGTTGAATTGTTATTTTCAGAAGTTTGCTTTCTGGACATTGTCTGAACTGGCTCTCAGTGAAGGTTGTTGACAAGCATTTTTAACTTCATTCACATTCCTTCTGCCCATTCAATCTCTTTTTTAGCATCTGCTAAAATAGCCTACAATGAGATGACATATTTTAAGAAATCAGGCAGCCTAATGCACTCAGGTGTACATGTGTTGGCATTTGCCTTTGTTACCAGATGTGAGCTACACTTTAATGATTGTTGGCTACAGTTGCACAGCTGTTCTTTGTTTACTCCTGAAATTCCTTTAAATCGATGTAAGATACTCTTTAAAAAAACCATTTGGGATATAAATTTCATCCAGTCCATCTTCTTGAGCTCCAAGGCTGTTCTTTGGAGTTTATTTTATTGTAATCCTTATAGGAACACTCTCAGGAAAGGTTCCCATTTAACCTGCAGGACACATGCTTTCCATGCAAACTATCCCCAATTCATCCACAGCATCTTCTGGTAGGTCTGGAAACCTGCCAGTCTCAAACTCTGAGCTACATCAGCTCATGGACTGGCTTGTCATAAGACACCTTCTTTTATTTTCTGTGACTCCAAGAAATCAGCAAGCAACTTGCTGCCTTCAAGATGTTTGGAAATACAGTGCCCAGATGTCACGGCTAGCATGGCAGGTATTATGGGAGTTGTTCTCCAAAGCATCTATAGGGCATCAGGCAGCCTACCTCTGCTGGAGATATTGACTGCTAAACTAGAGATAGGGGACAATCTAGTTGGGATGCCCATAACCCTCCAGACTCAGAGGATGCTGGGAACCCTATGCAGGGTGGCAGGAGTGCAGAGGTGAAAGTCATCTCTGTGCTCTCCCCCTCACCCACAAAACACTTTGATGGCCAATTTTGGCCATCTACATGTGATACTTGGAATGCAAGGGAAGGAGGGTAAGGCACCAGGATGCCTTCTCTCATGGTCATCTGCTCCTTCTCCAGCAGATGCTCACTCAACCCTTCTCCAAGGTTACATCGATGAGCTCAGAAAAGCAGCCAGTGCAAGAGCATCTCCTTCCCTGTGTGCCTGCCTGCCCCTTAAGATCTGGCTCAGAGCTCCTTCTCCAGGAGCCCTCCATGAAGGAGTTTAGGAGGGTGGCTACTCAGAGAAGGGCCTTCTCTACGGTGGCATCCCAGTTATGGACTATGCTCCCCAGAGAGTTTCACCTGTCGCTGAGACTTTATTCTTTTCAGTGCCAGGCTAAACCCTTTTCATTTTCCCAGTATTCGAAGGTTTAGATTGAGATTTTCAGTGGGTTTTTATTGTATAGAATGAATGCTGTGCTCCACTTTGTTTTAGTGTAAGACTGTCCCGAAACCATTTGGTAGTGGACAGTATACAAAAGCTTTAAATAAATAAATGAATAAATAAGAGCAGTGGAGAATTCCCAAGAGCAGAGCTGGGTCTGCGGATAGCCCTGTGGCCATCTAGATGCTGTCTAATGGCCATAGATGGCCATTGGTATTTAACTAGGGGTGGCAACCTGCCCCAGATGGTTTAATCTGCATGGCTCAATTGAGGCCCACAAAGCCATGTTGCTTTACAACAGCAGACTTATCTTTGCTTGAACTGAACTGCAGCACTTCACCCACATTTCCAGAGAGTTAACTAATAGTCAGCCAGATATTTCTCTGGTACAGCCTAAAGCAGAGTTATCATGGGTTTCCAGATATTTGGAATGCATGTGATTCTGCACAGACCAAGTCCCCCACACACAGTGGGACAGAAATGGCCTATTGCCAGCTACATAACTGTTCCCTGCTGCCCAGATTAGGAGACGTCCCCCACACACTGTGTGAGCATGCAGGCTCCTAACTAAAAATACCCCTGCAATGTTTCACTTAAAGTGACAGTGGCAAACAAGGTGCTCATATTTTAATTGCCTAATCTATAAGTATTTATAGTTCAATAGCTCTGGAAATCATATTCATAGGAGAACACGCTTCTCTGGGTTTCTCTCCCCTTCTGTGTGCCTTCCTAGAGGACCAAGTGCAGACCAAATGGAACATGCACAGATCATTCTCAAATCACCTGGTGGCACCAGAGGCGGAAGGCTAAACCCCTTGGCTTCACCTTCTCCACATCCACATGCTCAAATAAATAAAATCCAAGGTCTTCCCATTGCAGATATGAAGAATGTGTGGCTATTGCTAAAGCATTTATCTACAGCATGTATACAGGCAGTTCCCAGGTTCTGAAATGAGTTATGTTCCTGAGTAATTGGAAATTCATCTTGAATTGGTATATAAGTTGGATCACATAGAGTCAGACCTTCATATTCATGGGGGTTAAGGATACGGGACACCTGCAAAAGTAGGGGAAAAACGCAAATATGTCTAGTCCCCCCACCATTGCCAAAACTCATCAGTGCCTTCTCTTTCCAGCAAGGAAGTCCTGGAGAGATTTACCTCTCCAGATGGGCAGAGCAGGAAGGCATGCTTTAATTAATTAATTGGTTGGTTGGTTGGTTGGTTGGTTGGTTAGTTAAACATTTTTACCCCATCCTTTCTGATAAGGCTCAGGACGGCTTTCAATGATAAAATAATACTATAATAATACACTAATATTGTGATTAAAACAATAAATAATAAACAAACATAGACCGAACACTTCATAAAACTAAAGGAAAAGAAAAGAAAGTGTGACTGTGGACAGATCTTAAAACATCTAAAATCCTTATTTACTTATTAAAATGTTGGCTGAATAAAAAGGTCTTTACCTGGCACTGGAATAAGGTTGGTGCCAGGCGGACCTGTCGGGGGAGAGCATTCCATAGTCTGGGTACCACCGCAGAGAAGGCCGTCCTCCAGGTAGAAACTCTCCATACCTCCTTCAAAGAGGGTTCCCGGAGCAAGACCTCTCCTGCCGATCTTAAGGGGCATGTAGGGAAGGAGACATTCCTTCAGGTATCCTGGTCCCAAGCTGTTTAGGGCTTTATAGGTTAATAGTAGTACCTTGAATTGAGCCTGGACTTCAACTGGGAACCAATGTAGCTGATACAGGACCAGTGTTATATGAGAGTAATGGCTGACCCCCGTCAGCAGCCTGGCAGCTCTATTTTGTACCAATTGAAGTGTCGGGACCATTTTGAAGGGCAGCCCCACGTAGAGCACATTACAATAATCCAACTGGGAAGTTGCCAGAGCATGTGTCTCCCTCTATCCCCTTTTGCTTCCCATCTCTCTATGGTGATGATTTGGAGGCCCTCCCTCTCTCTCCTTTCATTTTTTCTCTCTCTATGGTGATGACAATTTTCCACAGTATTTTTTTTAAAAAATCAATAGGCTTCATAGCAATTCATTCATAAGTATGGGTTGTCTATAACTGGGACATCGGTAACTCAGGGACTGCCTGTCTACTGCTAAACAGATTCTAAAATGGTGAACCATAAAAAGATCAAACAGATAAAAGACTATGTGAAAAATGGAGCAATCATAGGAGACTTTCTAAAACAGGGATGTTGGTGGCTACCTGACCTCCAGAGGCAGAAAGTTCCATAGACATGGAGCATCTACACTGTAGGACCAGGTCAACTGTGGGAACACTATGCTCCTCTTCCACTGGAGGACTCCCACAGGGCCATGTCGACCACCAGGAGCAAGCCATCCAATGACCTAGGTGGTCAAGCTTGTTGGCTGAGAAAAAGACGACTTGTGATTATCAAAACCCAACAAAAACCATTCTTGTTCACCTGCAGAATGTGCTGTTGCCGATACAACATTCCTAACAGAATTTTGATGACCATTCTGTCAAACTGAATGCAGTAAATGAAAAATGAAGGGACTGACGCCACCTTCATGGGTTGCTTCCATGACAAGCACTTCTTGCAGTGAACCAGTGGCTCCATACCACTGAAGCTACCCCTGGCATTAGGCAAACCTTTGACCATGCCTTGTGGGTTGTCCCTGCATCTACAGGGAGGACACATGGCTCTCCCCTCTGGATGAGGCGCTATGCACCTGGGGATGTACAAGGGGCCAGAGATAGTGGTGAGCCCAACACCCAGGGTGGGACCAGCGGTATGATCCCACCCCCTAGCGATTGGATGTGTAAAGAGATCCTTCCACCAGCCCAGCTGAAGACCTCCATCATGACGTTTCCTCCTCCCTCAGCCATTAGTGGCCATTCCAGCAAGCTGCACAGGGAAGATGCAGGGGAGATTCCATCAGCCTTTCTAGTCCTCCATTTATATATTTAATTTCTATATTGCCCAATATCCAAAGCTATCTGGGAGGTGAATAAATACAATCTTAAACACAGAACCATCGCAAGAAAGCTTCATAAAAATGCATTTAAAAAGTGGGACACAGCTTTTCAGCAACAGAGCTACTGAAACTAGTCCTTACCACAGGCCTTCTGGCCTCCCCAATATTTTGCCTTTGTGTGTTCTGTCTTTTTAACATGGGAGCTTGCATGCAGGGGCTGTCTTCTCTGGGACCCAGTCTGATGCCCCAAGCTCTCGATGCACAGAAGCCTCAGAAACTGGGGGATTCCACGGATCCCATGCCCAGAAAAAAGGCATAGCAGCCGTGCCCCCTGACCAGGCATTTTATCTAGATGGCTGCTTTGGAAGGGAGTGAGAGGGCAGAAAGCTGGGATGCTGATAGCAACTGGCTTAAGGCCTTGGCCACAGCCCTCTCCCCTCCTTCTGCATTCAGAGTACCAGTTCCAAGAACATGGAATCTTGAAGCTGAGACTCTGAATAATTCTATAGCCTCCCAAGCAATATCAGGATGGGCCCTTGGTTCATTATGTGTATGCTATTCTAGGAGCCTCCTTCTTAGAAAATACTTCAAATACATGAATAAAATAAAAGGGGATTTAAATGCCCGTGTGCGCAAACCCCACATACAAATGACTAGTTGCTGTTAATTGATCTTGCGTAACAACTGCGCTTTACTTTCTGCAGCCATGAATGCTGATTAGAATAACTATTTCACCCATGAACTGAAGGATGCTCTTTTAATGCTCTTAAATCACTTACATGGAAAAATGCAAAGCAATGCTTAAAGAATGTTAAAGGTTAACTAATCCCGGTTAAGTGATTTTGAATTTTAAGGCACAGACAGCCTATATCATTACATAAATTGGCAGAATTAAGTTTTACCCAGTTTCCTTGAAAGAACTGATAAAACATTTGATCCAGGCAGGATGGGTGCTAAAGGTAGCACAGATGCTTGTGTGCCCTGAAACTCAGTACTGCAGCTCTCCAAAGCTTGCCTTGCACTCAGCTGATCTGCCATACACCTATTCGACTGCAGGAGGCGCAGTGGTTTAAACTGCTGTGCTGCTGGGCTGCTTGATCGAAAGGTCGCCGGTTCGAATCTGCACACGGGGTGAGCTCCCGTGCGCCGTCCCAGCTCCTGCCAACCTTGCAGTTCGAAAGCATGCAAATGCAAGTAGATAAAAAGGAACCACTTCGGTGGGCAGGTAACAGCGTTCCATGCACCTCGGTGTTTAGTCATGCCGGCCACACGACCACGGAGACCGTCTGCGGACAAACGCTGGCTCCCTCGGCCAGGAAACGGAGATGAGCACCGCCCCCTACAGTCAGGCATGACTGGACTAATGTCAAGGGGAAACCTTTACCTTTACCTTTTTATTCGACACCACAGACCTAAACCAATGCTAGATAGAGATGCTAGAACCATACTCTTTACTGTGTGACATCATAGCAGCTCAGCCAGTGGGATCAAACAGGTAGAACAGGGAGGCAGTGAGAAGGTTGCCACTTACCAGCACGCCCATTGGCTGGGTGCCCCCTTCAGGTAGCACTATTTAATCCACCTTGTCAGCTTGCCTTCCAGGTGTGCCAAAACAGCCACCTAATCCTGACCACCTAAATACCTCATTGCATAAAAATGCACTGATTCACTAGAAATAATAAATAACAGACCAATTTGTGAAAATGGGTTTTGGTGTAAGCGCATGCGAAGTGATACATGCTTGGACAAAAAAATCCCAATTTCAAGCATAGCATAATGGGGTCTGAGCTAGCTGTGAAAGAGATCTTGGGGGGGGGTGGACATCTCCGTGAATATGTCAGCCCAGTGTGAGGAGGCTGTGAAAAAGGCAAATGCCATGCATGGCAAAATTAGGGAAGGAATTAAAAGTAAAAATGTCAAGATCGCACTGCACAATTGGGTGGCATACAAATGTTTTAAATAATAAATTAATAAATCTATGGTGTACCACACTAAGAATACCATGTATCATCCTGGCCAGTGCACCTAAAATCAAAAGGATATTGAAGAGTTGGAAAAGTACAGAAAGGATGAACTGAAATGGAACAGCTCCTCTAGGAGTAAAGGTTACATAATCTGGGACCATCTAGCTTAGAGAAAAGGTATTTGAGGAGGGACATGCTAGAGGTGAGCAAAATTATTTGTAGCATGGAAAGGGACTTTTTTCTTATTTTCCCATAACATTAGACCATGCAATCAGCCCAGGAAACAATCTGGCGGACAATTCAGAACAGATGAAAGGAAGAATCTTCACACTGTACACAATCCCACAGTTGCTATGGGATTTCTACCACAAGATGTAGCAATGATTGCCAGTTTGGATGCCTGAAGAAAAGGGTTAGACAACTGTATGGAGAATGAGGCCATCAGGGACCACCAGTCCCGATGGCTAAGCCCTACCTACACTGGCTGAAGCAGAACATCCGTTGCTGGAGAATCTGAGTCAGAAGCAAGATTCCCACAGACAGGTCGTTGGTCACCATGTGAACAGAATTCCAGACTGCTCTGATACAATATTGCCTTTCCTATATTCTTCATTTAATTCTACAAAATAGTTATGCTCCAAGATTATCTCATCTTCTTCCAAGGAATGGATTCCATGGCTGCGCAGCACAGTTGTGAGCATGTGATGGAAAGCTTGTCAAGGTCACAAAAGCCACCCAGATTGCATTGAAAAATGCTAATCACATTGCAACCCAGCTTTCTGGTTTCACACTAACCCCTGACTCCTTCGAACAACCTCACATACACACAGACAACTGTAATGTTATCACACCACATGTCCTCACCGCTGGCGATGTGGTTCTGGATTAAGTTAATGATGATATAATTGTAAAATGGTTTTCTGAGTGTGATTTGAATTCATATTTGAATGTGACTATCCTTCATTTAGATAGCTCTGGAGGTTATTATATTATTTGAGGGAGAGCTTTATGGCTTACATTAAAACATAGTGAGGTCATTGCAAGGAAAAGAAATGGTTTCCATTTCGGCGCAACCTTTATGTGGCACATTAATGAATTCCATTCAGGATCATAAATGGGTCTGTGGTCTTACTTGGGTCCCTTTGTTAAAAGCAACCATATTTGAAGAATTGATCGCTCACCTGCTATGCTCAGATATTGCAAATTAGCCCCCAAATGCTTTTGCCCCCAGTTAAGCCAGGAGTCTGCTTTTTAATACTAATGTTGTACTCAAAAGAGAATACATGTGTGTGAGTGGGGCAGGGCGGGGGCTTTTCATTTGGAACACTTAATAGCATCCCACCACCATATTTTTCAAGCTTTTATTAGAAACCATGATGCCTTAATACTTCTTTTCTGTAAAAAAACCAAAACAAAAGCTGGATTTTTTTTCAGACATATTATAAATCTTGCAATTGCAGACTTTAAGAATGGGTGGGAGAAACAGCCAAAGTGGGACCTGGGAAAGCAATGGCTTTAATAAATTAATCTAATGACAGGGTAATATAGAAAATACTCCATTAGTATGGAACTGATGGGTGGAAAGGTTGCTTATAACAACTTGCTTGGCTACAGGTACCACTGAATGGAGCAGTACACTTAATTAAATGTTCATAGGGTATGGTCATCATGCTTGCCAAGCTACAATAAAAGATTGTGTAAGGAAACACTACTCTTTTTACTGGTTTATGCTCTGACTGCATTCTTTTCTGGAAGTTATCATGTAACGGGATTAAGGTTGTCAGAGAAATCCGCAACAGATTCAAAGGAGATTGGATTTCTGTGGCTCTGCTCTGTGGATTCCAAAGTGGAATAGCTTTTCTCTGTTCATTAAGATCCTGTGGATTTGGAGAAGCTTTTCACAAATCTGCATCTCTACAAATGTGCTTCAGGACTATCGAGCATGTGCAGTAGTGTGCAATAGCACAAATATGCCATTACAAATGAACAATTCCCCTACAAAAAATCCAGTTCTGTCAATGAAGCAGATGATGGAACGAAAGGCCCCTGACAATCTGCAGAGCCCTGGCATAATGGAAATAACGCAATCTGTTCCCCCCTCAACAGAATAGGCCACAAGCCTGGCTCTGTTGCCGTGGTTGGAGCGTAAGGAGCTGTGGCTGCCTTGGTTACAGTTGCTATAGAAGGGAGATTGCGAGCGGGGTTTGAAATTAACTGGGGAGGAGATGCAGCTTTTGTCTGGATTGCTCAGGAGGGTCAGCAGAGCTGATCAACAGTCACAACTTCCACAAGGAGCATGACTGGCTGAAGGTTCTGGCCGGAGGATTTATAGAAATAATCAGTCCTTGACAATGAGGAATGGTCATTGATAAATGCTAAGGGAAAATACCTACCATCCCAGTGTGAAGGTGAACCTCCCAGTTTGTAGGAAATCCTTGAGAAACCCTTTTCTACCTGCCATCTCTTGGAAGAGGCAAGACTCATGTTTAGTTTTTTTCCACCTTCCTAGCACTAATTCTTCTCATGCCTTTCCAAGTCTGTATGCCGCCATTTGTGCTGCCTCAGGCAAAGTCTTTATTTATATTTTGGTCCCTTTTCCTAGCTGTATTTGCCTCCTTTCATGTCTGACACCCCTCATCTCAACCTTCTGATATCACTAATGCTGTTCTCCATCTGGCTCAGGCGTCACAATTTCCAACCTTCTCTATAGTTGTAATGAAAGCATGGTGTCCCCAGTCTACAGGCTGCCTGTGAACTTTTTCTCCTCTCTCTGTAACCATCTATTGTGGGTCTTCAGAAGATCCCACCCCTCAGAGCATGTTCATCCTACTCTTCAGGGCTTAGAGTTTGAACAGCTCTCTGTTCTTGAACCTGGACCCCAAAGCTCCTCACAGCAGAGGGTTGGGGAATGCCAGTAGCTCCATCCCACAAACAAGCTGACTGTTCCTTCAGCCTTTCTTCTTTTCCTTGCTTTTTCCCATCATCTCTTCCTACCATGTAAGATCTCCTTCCTCTCTCTTTCTCAGTGTCTGCTTATAAAACTGAAGCAGCCCCTCTTGCTTATTCCATGTTCCAATCCACATGTTTATCCAGTCCACTCAGGGTTAATTTCAAGCAGCTACCAAGCACAAGGAGGAGAACAGAATCATGCATCCTGCTCCAGACTTCTCAAATCCAGGTGTAGAAGAGCCATTGTTTCTTCCTTTAATTCCCATAGAGAAACATCTAGTCTGTTTGTTTGTTTGTTTGTTTTACAAATTTGTATGCCACCCCCTTGCAAACAAGCCTAGGGGCGGCTAACAACATATAATATACAGGGACTGCAGGTGGCGCAGTGGTTTAAACTGCTGTGCTGCTGGGCTGGTTGATCAAAAGGTCGCCGGTTCGAATCTGCACACGGGGTGAGCTCCCATGCTCCGTCCCAGCTCCTGCCAATCTTGCAGTTCGAAAGCATGCAAATGCAAGTAGATAAAAAGATACCACTTTGGTGGGCAGGTAACAGCGTTACGTGCACTTCGGTGTTTAGTCATGCCGGCCACATGACCACGGAGACTGTCTGCAGACAAACGCTGGCTCCCTTGGCTAGGAAACGGAGATGAGCACTGCCCCCTAGAGTCAGGCATGACTGGACTTAATGTCAAGGGGAAACCTTTACCTTTACCTTTATGCCGCCCCCTTGCAAACAAGCCTAGGGGCGGCTAACAACATATAATATACAATATAATACAATATAAAATACAATACAATATAAAACAATTACATAACAATATAAAACAAATACACAATTTAACACACAATTTAAAACTGACCCATCTCATAGTCTAAAAATAAAAAGTATAACAATAATAAATAATCATAAATAACAATATCAAACTAATATTTAACAGTTAAAATATTTCTTACATAAAAAGGTCTTCATCTGGCGCCAAAAAGCAAATAATGACGGTGCCAGGTAAGCCTCTCTGGGGAGCGCATTCCATAGTTGGGGTGCCACCGCAGAGAAAGCCCTCCTCTGAGTACTCACCCTCCTCACTTCTCTCACAGAGGGTTCCCGGAGGAGAGCATCAGCTGCTGATTGTAGGGGGCAGGAGGGCATATATGGTCGCAGGCGCTCCTTTAGGTAGCCAGGATCCAAGCCGTTAAGGGCTTTATAGGTAAGAACCAACACCTTGAATTGGGCCCGGACTTCAATGGGAAGCCAGTGTAGCTGACGGAGAACTGGGGTGATATGAGAACCACGCCCAGTCCCCGTCAGCATCCTGGCAGCTCTATTCTGCACCAATTGAAGTATCCGGACCGTCTTCAAGGGTAGCCCCACGTAGAGCACATTACAGAAGTCTAACAGGGAAGTCACCAACGCGTGTGTCACCGTTGTTAGGCAGTCGAACTCCAGGAAGGGACGCAGCTGATGGATCAGCCAAAGCTGATGGAAAGCGCTCCTCGCCACTGCTGACACTTGGGCTACCAAGGTCAGCTCCGGGTCGAGGAGCACTCCCAGGCTGCAGACCCTGTCTTTCAGAGGGAGTGCTACCCCATTCAAGACAAGAGTCAGGTCCCCCGCTCCGTAGCCCAAGCCACCCACTAACAGGACCTCCGTCTTGTCAGGATTGAGCATCAGTTTATTGGCCCTCATCCAGCCCATTACCTCGGCCAGGCACCGGTTCAGTGCAGCCACTGCCTCACCTGGATTGGTGGAGAACAAGAGGTAGAGCTGGGTATCATCAGCGTACTGATAATTCCACAGCCCACACCTCCTGATGACCTCTCCCAGCGGTTTCATGTAGATGTTAAAGAGCAAAGGGGACAAGATGGAACCCTGCGGAACTCCATGGCATAGCTGCCATGGCGCAGAGCCATAGTCCCCCAGCACCACCACATACTGGGCTCTAAGATGTGCTTGGTCAGATTCGTCCCGTGATCTCCTCCACCTACGCTCTAGCCGTCTACCAACCTGCTTCATCGCCCGTAATTCAGGTGTATACCAGGGGGATGAATGCCCAGCTGGAGAGGGCGCTTGGGAGCGATTGTGTCGATAACCCTGGTCATCTCCCCGTTCCGTATATCGACCAGGGCATCAACAGGAGCACCAGCCTTGTCAGCCGGAAAATCCCACAGAGCCCTCAGGAATCCCTCCAACTCCGGGGGCAGATCCATCCAACTCCGGGGGCAGACCATCACAATCTGGTCCGCACCCTTACAGAGGGAGAGGCCACTTTCGAGCTCAAACCTCACGAGGGAGTGATCTGACCATGACAAGGGCATCAAACGTAAATTCTTCACCCTCAGATCACCCTCTTCCCGACCCGTTGAGAAAACCGTTTTTGTTGTGCTTTATGCTTAAAGATCCCACCAGTGTTATTTGGGCACATGTCTATGTGATGATACATATGCAGACGAACTGTAAGAACAATGGATTATACCAGTTCAAACTACAGAAGTTGTTGCCACAGGAAGCGGTGCTGACCGACAATCTGGACGGCCTTAGAAAGGGGATTGGATGGATTCATGGAGACGGTGGCTGTCAGTAGCTACTAGCCTTGCTGGCTATGTGCTACCTCCTTTCCCAGAAGTGGAATGCCTCTGAATACCAGTTGCTGGGGAGGGAGGGGGGGAGGGAGCTCATGTACTTATGGGGTCCTGTGGGCAGCTGATTCGCCACTATGTGAATGGACAAGCGGACCACTGGTCTGATCCAACATGGCTTGTCTCTTGTTCTTTATTCACTGGGAGAGTCAGCACTATTTCCTGCTGTTCGAATAAGGACGACTTTTTTTATTAATTATTATGATCACATTGCCCTCCTCATCGTCGCAATGATGCCTGCCTGTGCTGTTTCCCCGAGCTTCGTGAATGGCAGCTGGGAAGTGTCACTGTCTGCACTTTCCAGTGCCGTTCCCGCGGACAACGCAGCTTACATCCCCCTTGCCCCCACGGCCAGCAGATATAAATCTGCCAATTTGAGCCAACACTTCAGGTGTCTGATACAGCCGATTATGTCCAAGAAAGCTTATGCCAGAATATTTATTTATTTATTTATTAACATATTTATAGGTCGCCCCATCGCACTGAAGCCTCGGGGCGGCTTACAACAAGATTAAAATACAATTGTTATATAAACAATATTAATTTATCCCTCCCCCTCCCTTACCCTCGGTGCATCTCGGCAAACAAAATAACCTTAAATTAAACCCTAATAAACCCAATAAATAATAAACCCAATAAATAAATCAAACCTACAACCAAATACAACATTAATTCAACATAAACATATAAACAAATAAACCAAACCAAACACAACACTAACAATTAAAATAAGACTTAAATAAAAAGGCCTTTGCCTGGCGCTGAAAAGCATATCATGACGGCACCAGGCGAACCTCTCCAGGGAGCACATTCCATAATTGGGGCGCCACCGCTGAAAAATCCCTCCTCCGGGTACTCACCCACTTCACCTCCTTCACAGGAGGCTCCCAGAGGAGGGCCGCTGTTGCGGAATAAATTGGTTAGTCTTTAAGGTGCCACAAAACTTGCCATTTTTTCACCTTGTAAAGCTGAAGATCAAAAAGCCTCTCCCTCTAATATTCTACTTCACATCTCTCATTGCCATATTACCTGGTATCACACAGCTGCAGAGATGGCTTCTGGACGATACCATTTCAAACTGCAGGTGGGAGATGGCATCCCTGCATGGTTCTCCCACGATGAAACAAACAAAAAAATATCAACACATACGAAATTAGCATATCGGGATACAGCTCTTGTTACTTAATATTCCGTGTGGAAGGGGGTTTGTTTGTATTTTAAATGGAAGGGGTTCCTCTCACCCCAATATGCAGGAAACATTCAAGTGAGCAACTAGTGCATCCCCTGCCCCCAAGTGGTAGCATCCCACAAGAGCTTTAGCACCTCAAGGGGTATTTGGGAGCATTAGCCCACATGTGCCCAGTATATAGTGTCCTATCCAAAATGATCTTAACCTTCCAATAACAAGGGACCTTCATTTAGTCTCAGCTTTCTAGTGCTTGTATATCATTTTATTTGGGTTTTTTTTCACAAAGCCAGCAGGTGGAGAACAAAATTCAGAAGCTTCCATTAAAGCCACACCAGGTTTTTGACAAGAAAAGAAGTTGATATGAGTAAGGCAAACTTGTTGTGGGAGATTCTTTTATAGATCAATACATGTCGCTGGGGTTTGTCTCATTCTTATGACAAAAGTCTCTTATGATGCACATAGACCATAGCACTCTAGGGGGGAAGTGTTTCTTTGGAGAGTTACTGCCTACTCCATTAAGTGTGTTCTAATAGATTATACAACATTGCATTCTTGTGTAGCTAGCAGTCTTAAAATGGGCTCCTAAGAACTCCCTACTTGCTTGAACAAAGAAGCAAAACTCTTGACAATGATGCATTGTTTATGAAGGAGGCAAAATGCTTATCTGGCCCATTGAAATTTTTTCATGTCATGGGAAGTTTTACAAGACCAACTCATTTTGCCAACAAACAGAAGCAGAATGTGTCCTTGGGTGCCCATGGTGGGCAGGAGATAGAAATATGCAGGAGCCAAGGTGAAATTTCAGCGGCAACACATTCAGATCGCTAAAAAAAACCTACTTCAGTGTATGTGCATGTTGATTGCGCTCTTCACCCCACCTGCTGATCCTTACCTGAATTGTTTCCACATTGCTTTTACAAGAATTAATTACAATGAATGCAAATTTCAGCCTCAGACCTGCCCCACTAGTTCAGAAAGAATAGTGTCTGCTGGTACCAAATCAAGCTTTTTCTCCTACTTTAAACAGCTGCATCAGCACCAATGAAGAGTGGGATGTGTATGTGCAGGTTTATTAGATCCTCATCTTCAGAACAAGACCCAGCAGCACCTAGACCCAACTCAAACAGAGACTGCGGCCAAGAAATCTAAAGAAGGCTGAGACTTGGAAGGGAAGCAAGAAGGAAACTAGCAAAGCTCTTTGTAAGGACCTTTCACTGGAGGCCAAGGCCAAGATCAACCATGATTTTGTATTCCTGATCACTGTCTCTGGGTGTGAAAGCTGGGCAGTAAAGAGAGCTGACAGGGAGAGAGTTGGTGCATTCGGTCCATGGTGCTGGAGGGGAGCTTTGTGAATACCTTGAACCGACAGAAAGACAAACAAATGGGTCCTCAAGCAAATCCAGTCAGGGCTTGTCCTGCTAGCAAAAATGATGAAATTAAAGCTGTTGTACTTCAGGTGCATCATGAGAAGGCAAGACTCACTGGAGAAGACAATCATGCTAGGGAAAGTCAAAGGCTGAGGTTAAAGAGGAAGGGAACATTTGCACTGGATCAGTGCCATACAGGAAACCACTGCCTTGGGTTGAGAAGATCTGAGCAGTGCGGTCAAGGACCGGGGAGCTAATCCTTTCATAGGGCTGCCAGAAGTTGGAGACAACTTGATGGCACAGAACACCCCCACCTCCAGATAAGGGGGCCCCAGGGAGCATGGGCAGAAGGGTGCTGTTGCACTCAGGCCCAGTTTGTGGGTCTCCTTTGGGCAGAGGGTTGGTCGCTGTGCAAACAGGCTGCTGGACCACGTGGACCCTTGATTTGACCCACCGTGGCTCTTCTTATGTACTTCACGTTGCCTCATCAGCTTGAAATGTTCTAGCAATACTTCCTTGTGCTTCTTCCCTACCTGGTTCCTGGTTTGCTGTGTTTCAAAAATTAATATCTTCTCCACAGCAATTTGCAACATTAGCAAGAAAGGAATTAGAAACATAGAAATGGAGCGAGTCCAAGGGGTCCCCAGGATCATCTAGTCTGACCCCCGGCTCCAGCCAGCTTTGCCCATGACATGCCTACCATGTGCATGTCCAGCCTATCCTTGAACACCTTCACTGATGGAGCTTCAGCCACCTCCTGTGGAAGCCCATTGCATAGCCTGGGGGCCCTAACCACCAGGAAGTACTTCCTGGCATTGTTTCTCCTTTGTTTGTTTGTATGTTTTAAACACAATAGCTGTTCCTCTTGTCATAACTTTCAGGACAATCAGCAATGTTAATAATAAAGGAATAAATACCATAAAACCTGAATCAACGAAGAGCAAGCTAAAAAGGATTGTGCAGTTTCAAACAGAGAAGATAAAGATTAAAAGGCCTAAAGTTGTAACAGACATTTCAAAAAGACCTGGGAAAAGAAGACAACATGATCATGAGATGAGGCTTGTTTTCTGTGTGCAAGAATGTTTCAGAGAAGGGATGCCACAATCAAAAAGTCCCCATCACTAATCACAAGCCGGTCCACTTCAGAGGGAACATTGCAAGTTTATGCAGGGCATAATGGGTCAAGTCAGTGCTCCAAGACATCTCAGTATGTCCCCAAGATTCTTGGTACATCCCAAAATACTTTGCAGAAGCTGATGCAAACCCTTTCTATTCATTGGCCTCAAATGCTCAGCCAGGCATTCGGTCAAGTGACCATGACCATAAGGTCCACACCTTCAGTGGTCCCCACCAGTCTGTGTGTATCTTCTGGGGAAGAATTGTGACTGTATTTTTATAGAGGACTTGTGGAATTTAGCATTTATGTTGATTTCTTGAGGGTATGTGTTGGTGGGGGTGGGGGTGGGAGATGTTCTTTCTTCAAATTAAAACACACACACACACACGTGTGCTCATTGTGACATGAGAGTCTCCAGAGATTCCATAACATTCAGGTGAGTTTGCATCCTTCCTTGGCAGCTGGCCAGAAAGCTGCAGAAAAGGAAGGGTTTTCACATGCTGCTATGGGCAGGTCTTGGGTTTAATAAATAAAAATTAAGGAAGAAGCCACCCTTGAACAATTCTCCAAATTTCTCCCCTCCCGCACCCCAGTCAGCTTAAGGTGCATTGTCCAGTCATCCCACTCTACTCATGGCCGAATAAAGCTTGGAAGAACATTTAGCATTATGGCATTCGTCTGTATTGGACAGATCCCGTAGCAGTTTTGGCTCCTGCCGTCCAAACCAGCACCAGTGGAACTACAAATTCAGCATCTCTGCCTCCCAGAGGTGCAAAGGTTAGGAACATCCTGGAACAAATACTTCAAATTTCTATTCTATTCTTTGAAAAGGTCATTTTCGCTGCTTAGGATTATAGCAACAAAGGACTGAATTGGACTCACAAGGGGGTGTAGAGTAAAAATCAGTTCAAAAGCTAAGTCTCACTGAGATTAAATCAGTGAGTTTATTAAACTCTTGTATGTTCCAAGAATTCCCCCCCATATTACAGGGTGTCTTTTTTTTTTTCTTTCATCCTCTCTCTATATTTTTGTATGCAGGATGCTGTGTGCAGGACTTAAGTAATGATTTTATAAATGGCACCTTGATTAAATGTTTTCCCAGTAGAAGAAAATGTTAGCAGCTAGAAAAGGTTGGTCCGGGGATGAATTGGACTCTCTTGTTCTTGATTCTGGTCAACTTTGCATTCATCTGAACGTATGCTACATTCTCTTTTATGCCTGAGTTTATGCAGGCACAACCTTTGTAATGCTATTACTATTATATACATTAAAGACATTCCTAAGCAGGGTAGCCCTGGCCAAGATTAATTTTCTTTGGAAGGGGTTGGAGTGTGGGGTGGATGGAGGGCAGTGGAGTTTTCAGGGAAACCTGTACTGGTTAGGCCTCATCTGGAGCAGTGTCTCCTTTCTGGGCATCACAGATTAAGAAAGATGCAAATGAGCTGGAAAGTGTTCGGAGAATGGCAACAGGGATAATTCAGGGACTGAAAGCAAAGCCCCGTGAGGAAAGATTGAGAGAACTGGGCATGTTTAGCCTTGAAAAGAGAAGACTGTCAGGAGATATGATACCTCGGTTCAAGTCCTTGAAGGGTTCGCATGAAGAGGAAGACCAGGCTCTCTTCTTGATTATTCCAGAGTGCAGGACATGGAATAACAGGCTCAAGTTTCAGGAAGCTGGATTCCAGCTAGGTATCAGGAAAAAATTCCTGACGTGTAGAGCAGTGTGACAATGGACCCAGTGACTTAGGGAGGTTGTGGGTAGAGGAAGTCAAGATGCAGCTGGATAACCATCTAAGAAGGATGGTTTAATTTGGTGGCCCACACTGAACAAGAGGCTGGATCCTAGGGGCTTATTGGCCCCTTCCAACCCCATTATTCTATGAAACAGTAACAAAACAGGCTCTAAAATTCAAGGATTGGATCTGTTCCTCTGTAAGAAATCATTTTTGCCCATAGCTATATCTGAAGAAGGAATCTGCCCAGGACTGCCAACTGTTCCTCCAACTATTAACCTTCCTGCTTTGCCTCTAATAAGCAACTCTGTCCAAACTGCCATGTTTTCCCCTCACCAGAACAGAACCACTAGTGTGGGTGGAAAGTCTTCTCCACAAGGAAGCAGGGTCCCCAGCAAATGTGCTCCTAAACAACCTGTGAGTTGAATCTTCACCTCTCTCAAAGTCCTTCCTGGCCTCACCAATAAGCCTGCATTTTCCTGGTCTTTCCCACTCCTCCATCCCCTTTCTTGACCTCCTTCCCTCTGTCTCTGCCTTCCTTCCCCATCTGTGTTTCTCCTGGGCATTCTTTTTCTGCCTTCACCCACACCCCACCTTCCCTCCATCTTCCTCTTGTTCTCACCCCTTTTCCTTCCTTTCCCTTCCCTAGTGCCCCCACTTCAGACTTTGCTCAATTTGGCTTTGCTCAGTTTGATGAAGGACAGTGATGTCATCTGCTTCAGTCATTACCACCTGCTATCTTTGCCATCTGCACTGCCCTGGGAGCCTGGCTGTAGGTGGGGAACCCCAATAATGCCATATGTGACTGTTGAGCACCCAGTAAGGTAATGAGCCCTGCTGGTCCCTGATATGCCGTTTCCCAGTGCACACTCAGAGCATGAAAGGGGCAGCTGGATCTCCTGTCCCACCTCAGATTTCCCTGGAGGTAGTATCCATATCATCAGAGTGTCTTTAGCTAGATAAACTCTGTATCACACACCCTTCCACTAGCGGCATGTGTACGCCATCTTCCGAAGAACATGACAGCTATGCTAGATCAGACCAAAGGTGTGTCAAGTCCAGCATTCTGTTCCCACACTGGCCAGCCAGGTGCCTCTGAGAAGCTCACAAGAGAAGATGTGCATAAAAGCACCCTCTTTGTCTCCACATAACCTGAACCACATGGCAATCATCAACTGAAGAGGCCTTTAAGTTGTGGTGCTGGAGGAGACTCCTGCGAGTTCCTTGGACCACAAGACGATCAAACCGGTCAGTCCGAGAGGAGATCAACCCTGACTGCTCTTTTGAAGGCCAGATCCTGAAGATGAAACTCAAATACTTTGGCCACCTAAAGAGAAGGAAGGACTCCCTGGAGAAGAGCCTAATGCTGGGAACAATAGATGGCAAAAGAAGAAGGGGACGGCAGAGGATGAGGTGGCTAGATGGAGTCACTGAAGCAGTGGGTGTGAGCTTAAGTGGACTCCGGTGGATGGAGGAATGTTGTCTATGAGGTCGCAATGGGTCGGACACAACTTCGCGACTAACAACAGCAACAAATTGGGTTAGTTCAGGGCAGAGAAACTAGATGCAACATCAGAAGGTTCACATGACTAAATGCAGCATCACCCTAATGGCATAACAGCAAGAAAGTGAGAGAATTAAATGTTAATACCACATGGGGCACAACAGTGAGAAGGACCAAGTTCTCTCTTCCACACAGCCCCTTTGACCCACCACATCTGGGATTAAAGCCTGTGGTCTCAGAGCCTGGCTGAGTTGGAAGGCACCTGGCATGGTGGGATTCCTCAGGGAACCCAGAAGATACAGAGAAGTGGTCTAAGAAGAGTATGGCTTTATTCAGGCTTATTGGCTTCCTGGGTATGGTTGCATGCAGGAGTGCTAGCTGGGAGCCACAAGTGAGAACATAAGAAGAGCCCAGCTGGATCAGGCCAAAGTCTGTGTAGTCCAGCATTCTGTTTTCCCAGATGTCTCTGAGAAGCCCACAAGCAGGATACATGCACCATCCCACTCCTGAACCTGAGCAGCCTCCTGATGCTGGAGGCAGCAGATAGACCTCACAAGTTATGATTAGTGACCATGGATAATCTTACCAACCATGGATGCTCTGGTGGCTGTATCCTTCAAAACACCCAAGAGAGATCTCATCTCCAAATTCACTGATGAACTATCAACTGACCATTCTGGGCTCTTTTCCAGCAATCTTCCCTTGCCAGCCATCTCTTTGCCAGCAAAAGGAATAGTCACCCAGCAAGGCAACAGTTTTTATTTACACAGGGCTCCTGAGCACAAAACATGGTCCTAGGATGTGGGTGACTTCTTGGGAGGTTATACAGAACTGCTCCCCAGAAAGGAGTTGGTACCCCATGGAGGGATTGCTTTCCAATAGTTTAAGTCTTCAGCCTCAGCTGGCATGGCCAGTGATGCATACTCCAAAACTTCTGTTGGGTGGGGAAGGTTAATTCAGGTGGCCTGACACTGTCTAGAACAGTTCCATGTCTTTTTAAAGAACTAGAGGTGGAGTTTTACAAGTGTGTGGACTACAACTTTAGGCTTCTGCAAGGTTTGGGGCACTACCTTGGCTCAAGATCATGGTGTAGGAAAGGATCCCTACAGCAGCTCGAATGGTTGTTACAGATCTCTTGCTGCAGGTCTGGGGCTCCCATCACCTCCATGTACAGCCCTGCACAGGGGCCTCCTTTCCCTTCCTGCCTTTCAGCCATTAGGCAGCAGAAAGTGAGGCATGTCTGATTTGTGCTCGTGGATCTATGAACAAGGACATTTCACTCTCACAACGCAAGTCGACGATTGACATTTCTGTCCTGTGAAATTAGAAACGAACATAAAATTGTCGCACCCTGGATCTGTCAACAGTACATTCCATGAAATAGAAATAGCAAAATTGTGCTAGGTTATTTTAACTTTTAGTGTGTGTGTTGGTATTATGTAAAGTCCCATCCCCTTCTGGTTTGTCTTTGGGGGTTTCTCTTGGGTGGAAGGAGGTTCTGTTTCCCATTTAAAAGAATGAGAAAACTTTTTTCCAATGGATGGAAGAGAACTGAGTTACTAAAGCAGGAGGTGCCTAGTTTGGATCCCAGCCATTCAAAATACATGACTTGGATGATCCATGTGAAAGATTATTGTGAAGATGAGCCGGGACCCCAAAGGGAGCTTGCTTTAATCATGAGTTGTCATGCATATGGCCAGAGACTCAGATTTCAGAAGCCATAGATGAGCACGCAAAAGGCTAACATTTGCCACTTCTTCATTTGTTTGTTGTCTACAAAGTAATCAGCAGATTAAGGATGATCCGCAAGTCATACGTTCATCGTCTTGAATCATGCTTCAGTCCAGGATATAGTTGTACGAGATGCCCAAGCAGCAAAGGGAGAGGCAGCCAAGCCAGGTCATACATTATGGATGGCGGACTCTCCTCACAGGTTCTTATAAATTAACCTGGCCAGAAAAAAGCGGGGTGGAAATCCAGACATGTACATCTTTAAAGAGACAACTTGAAAGCAATACCTTGAACACAGAAAATGTCAGGAAGATTAATGAAGTGCCTTATCACATTTTTCATACAACAGGGCAGAGTGTGTCTTCATTTATTATTACCTTCAGTAACTTCTGTCCCTGTTGCTGAGGAGGAGTGAGGTGTTGCCAGCAAGCATGATGAAGACCTGTATCCTTGCATTGCCTCTCTTTGGTGGGATGCAGACAAAGCCCTGGAGGAAGCGTATGATGGGATGCTGTTCAAAGATGCTGCCAAAGGGGAGTCCCAAAGAGAGGCGTGTATTTGGCCTCATACTTGGCAGCAATTTCAAAGTGGCATATGAGTTCATTGGGTTCAAGCAGCCCCAGGACTGAGTTTTCATTATCTGGAGTATAATCCTATGCATATATAGGCAGAGAAAAAGTCCATGGTGGGCTGGGGGATGTTGAGAATTGTAGGCCTTTTTATCTGTCTAAACACGCACAGGATTTTGTTCTTAGCTGATTTGTTTTGAATTATATTTAGGTTGGCTTTATGGTACAGCAGTCCTCTCAAAATATGAAAATATAGGGCAAAAGAAGCAAACATTCCATAAAATAAGATGAAAACAGAGACCAGTCAAGCCAGCATCCCATATAGTCACCCTAAAACTCAGTGGACCTCCAGAGACTTCCTGAGGCCTCCAAAGAAGGTGCTTTATGGATCCAAAATGGAAGCTGATTCCAAGGTGTGGGGTCATCCCTGCCAAGGCCCCCTCCCTTGTATTCATCAACTTGGCTGGCCTTGGCCATACACAGGTGAGCAGGAGAAGATGGTCCTTCAAGTAACTTGCATCCAAAGTCTTGAATGAAGGGTGGAATCCCCTGGTTGGAATTGAAATGTGGGGATTAAAAACTAAGGATATGGCAGTAACTCTGAAATCAATTCTCTTAATTTCTGCCCTCCCCTGATTCTGTTCAGCTGTGTTGTGCACCCGACCAGGAACTAGGGGCATGCCAGAGCCCGGAGGCTGCCATGTCCTTGACTCTCTGTCACCATCTCTTACCAAAGCAAGGAGGGCAGCAGGGCTCTCATGACACCCTCAGGCCTCTGTGCTCCATAAGCATGTGCTGCACTGTGAATCACCACAATGAGGCCTGTGAACATGGTTTCCCTGCTTCCAAGCACCAAGGACACTGCTCTGCATCTTCATGACAGTGTAAAGGTCTGGAGACCTGAGCCCTACAATTGTTGTGAGTCAGCCTCTCTCTTCCTCTTCCTTGAGAAAGGGGAAATGACATGCATGGCTAAGAGACACTGCCTGAGCTTGGAAAATCTTGAGGCCTGACTTATTTGAGCTCGCAATGTGTAACCTGAATCTCCACTGCCCCAGGACCTCTGCATTTCCAGCTTCAAATGAAGGAATCATAACATCATGGGGCATGAGTAGAGTTGGAAGGGGTTGGAAGGTCACTGGATCCAACCCCCTGATGTCAAAGGACTGTCCAAACACTTTTTGAATATGTGTGACAAGGGAGACCCCACAACTTCCTTGGGTTGTAGGTTCCATAGTCATGTTGCTCTGACAGTCAAGAAGTTCTTTGTGGTGCCTAGTCTAAATCTGGTTTCTTTTAACTTCAGTACATTATTCCATGTCCTGCACTCTGGAATGACCAAGCAGATCTTCAACAACCCCAAGATCCTTCTTATTAGCAGTGCTGCTGAGCCAAGTGTTCCCCATCTTGAAGAGTGCATTTGGTTTCCTGTTCCTAAGTGGGGGACTTGGCATTTGTTCCTACTGAATTTCATTTCTCTTGCTCTCTGCCCAGTGCTCTAACCTGTTTGAGATCACCTTGTATCTTATCTCTGTCTTCCAGGGCATTTGCTATTTTACCCAGCTTTGTGTCATCTGCAAATTTAATTATCTTTCCTTGTACTTCCCCATCTCAATCATTAATAAAAAATGTTGAAGAGCGCTGGGCCCAGGATGTAACCCTGTGGCATCCCACTCATCACCTCTCCCCAGTTTGAGAATATGCCATTGCTGAGCATTCTTTGAGTCCAATTTTGTAGGCAATTGTGGATCCATCTAATGGTTGCACTATCTAGCCTGCTTTTTGCTAGTTTGGTAATCAGGATGTCATGGGTCACTTTGTCGAAGGCTTTGCTAAAGTCTGGATTATGCCCAGAACTTTCCCACAGTCCATTTGGGAGGTTACTCAGTTAGCTTGCTTGTACATAACACTATATTGAAGATGGAAAAACTGCCCCATGGGCCAGATGCAGCCCACAGAAGGTCTTGGCAGCTTCCCAAGTTTAAGGCATCTCCTCACCACCTTTTAAAACTGTATTGCCCTTGAAGTGCTAGGGAGAGAACAGCTAAACAGTTCCTTTCCGTGAAAGCTGCTCATTAATATGTATGAGCCTTTGTTGTTATTGTTTAGTCTCAAAGTTGTGCCTTACCCATCACGACCCCATGGACAACATTGCTCCAGGCTCTCCTGTCCTCCCCCATCCCTCGGAGTCCACCCAAGCTCACACCCACTGCCCCAGTGACTCCATCCAGCCACCTCATCCTCTGCCATCCCCTTCTTCTTTTGCTGTCAATCATTCCCAGCATAAGGGTCTTCTCCAATGAGTTGTTCCTTCTCATTAGGTGGCCAAAATATTTGAGTTTCATCGTCAGTATCTGGGCTTCTAAAGAGCAGTCAGGGTTGATTTCCTTATGTATGAGCCTAAGATTGGCTTAAAGCAAGCTCTGGTCAATCTATAAATAGGTCAGCTTCAAACCATGGGTTGTTTAGCTGGCTTGTTGAACAACTGGAGTTTGTTTTAAACCATGATCACTCATTTGTACATAACAACAATCACCATCTTCCTTATTGGACCACCCTACCAAGTTAAATAAATGTGTTTGGGCCCTGCATACTTGGAGTGATCACCTGAACATGCCCCATCCTGTGCAAGCTCTTCCCCTGTAGGCCCACCGCTGATTGTGGACTGGAATGTGGAATTCCTAGGGCCAAATCGAAGATGGCACAGCTGGACTGCACTGTCTGTCCTGTTCATCTGTCTTCTCATACTTGCTGTCTTGCTGTTGGCATTGCAGCTGCTGAATTTCTTCTTGGTCCAATCATCAGCTGTCAGCTTCAGAAAATTAACTCATCTCTTCAGCTCCCTGATGAGTTGCACGTTTTCAAACGCCAAGGGGAAACATTGCTTCTTTTACCATCCCTCTTCTCATCAGTCCCTGTCTTTCCTCTTCTTGACTTGAGGGCATTTTAGGCCATTGATAAATGGTGTTTAGACTTTGGTCCATCTGCAGCTGAGGCTCGAAATGTTTCAGGAGATAGAATCACTGTAGCAGTGACATCATGTAACTAAGCTGTCACCTAGGTAATGGGAATAATTGCCATAGCAACCAGTTTTATCCTGCAATAGCCCTATATATTTTTTTTTTAACAGATGGGGGAGATGAAGTTTTTTTTAACCAAAATTCAAATGTAACCCATGTTGTTGACCAAAATAATCAACTCCAGATAATTAACTTCCTCACAAAGCAAACCACTCTCTCTCTCTCTCTCTCTGTGTGTGTGTGTATAGATGGCTGTTTACTTCAACATTCATCCCTTAGTTACAATCAGCAGGGAAATAACAAACAACCAGGTTCATATGGATGTGCCATCAAGCCCAACATCTGAGACAGTTTTAAATACTGAGAGCTAATAAACTAATCTTATGGAAGTGGGAAGCCCTGCAAATTCTTGTTATGCACCAGCCTTCTCAGCTCATACTTTCTGGATGTGTTAGGCTGATGGCAGCTGTAATCTAACACATCTGGTGTTCACTAGGTTGATAATGCGGTGAAAGACCCATCGAGAGAGGTGATGATAACAGTATGAACGATGGGGAAGTTGCTATGGAGATACTATAAAAATGGCCTCCCAGTGGGTACCAATTGCCGCCATGCTTGGAATGCATTTTTATTTCATTTCATGTTTATGCATGTAGGGAGAGGGCAATGGGACTGCACCCATAACCACTTGTTGTTGGAAGAATTTTGTTTCAACTGTTATTTGCTGCTAGCTGATCATTGAAAAATCCAATCAACCCACAAAGTTATTCTGGTCCAAAGGTCTGCCTGAATGAAAATGGTTTTCTTTGCATGCAGAAGTTAACCAAGGATGGTACTAGATGGACCTTCTTTGGCAAGGAGTGACAAAACAAAAGGCAGCCATTGGGAAGGCCTTCTTTTGAGTTCCTTCCAGTCAAACTGAATCAATCTCTTGTACCTTCTTAGAAAATGGCATTTAGTAATGGTGCAAGACAGGCAGTTGCAAATTGAACTAATCCACAGAAAAAGAAATTCCTACCACAAAGTTCTTGAGCTGTGAGTGAGCCACTGGTCAGAGGCTTGAGTTACCCAAAGTGTACCTCACTGGAGAGCTGGTAGTAGTTGTTCTTTTCAGAAGGAATGGAAATGAACTTCAAAGGGAATCATGTCCAGAAGGTCAGATTTCTTCTCAATCAGATTACTTTCATGGCATCTCAAACTCTGCTACTTGGCATGGCTGCAGCCTCTTTTGGAATATCCAACAGATGTTTGAGGGTATTTAAAACAATTATGATACAGAGCCTTGCAAATGTATTTGCTCCCTCTTTGACTTTTTCACATTTGTTGTGTTACTGTAAGGTTAGAGGCAGTTCTCCATAGGGTGTCTGAAAGAGCAAGTGAGTGATAATTGATCAGTCATTTCACTGAGCAAGAACACAGGAAAGCATTCTTGGGCACAGTTTTTTTCAAAATCTAATCATGGTTGCATGCATTTTTCAAGAATACTTATTTTTGGGTTCACACTCCCATTGCCTAAAGTGCATTTGTGTGTATTTTAGAAATGCATCTAAATCCCTCCCCTCTCACAATTTATTTATTTATTTTGCAAAACAGAAATGCAGAAACATAAAGATTTCTGGCCACCAAAATTCAGAAAGGTCAGAATTGCATTCAGGTCACATTCTGGAAGATGATGAATAAATACCCTCACAGTGAAATGTGAACCTGTCAAACATATTGCTTTATGATTATATTTGTGTTGCATTGTTGCTTCTTCTTGCAACGACGCCAAGGCAGGGTGCATGGTCCTCCCCTCCATTTCCTTCTCACCACAACCCTGTGAGGAAAGCGAGGCTGAAAGTCAGTGACTAGCCCAAAATCACCCACAGACCTTCATGACCAAGAGGAAACAAGAACCTGGGTTATGGATGTGTGAGGAACCTGTTTGGGGGATGGATATCCATTGGATGGCCAGGCAATCAGATTCCAGGGAAGATTATCATGATCTTAACCTTGATCTCCCAAATCTCAGTTTAACATTCTAGCTATAGATCTTTGGCAGGGGGCAGACATCACAATGAGCGTCTGGGTTTCACAGTTGACCATCACCTCACTAAATATTATGCTTGGATTCATCTAACGTCATCAATTACCTTTCATATTAATTGGTGGTACAGAGCTTATGAATCTTGGGCCCACCCAAATCTGCATGAAACATTCCATTCCCACTGCAGTCCCATGAATACTTAGTCATAAATACCTCTACACAAAGTAACCTCGGAGGGTTGGGGATCTTGAGAAAGAAAACATCACAAGCTGCTCAGTTTAATGAAATCGAAATGGTTTGGTTGCACTTTCACAGATGGCTCCTTTGCAGTGCATTTTGCCAAACATGTTTTGATGTTGCTGAAAATACGACTTTGATTTCATCCAAGGCTGATTAATAGCACAGTAGCCAATGATAATGTAGCTTAGTACAATTTCATAGCATCTCTCTCTCTGTATCTCTCTCTCTCTTTCTTCTTTTTCACACCCTTTCATTCTGCAACAAAATTGGTAGCTTGGGAATATATAAGGACTTTATGCTGCTTACCCTATTACTCTCCATCATTACACACATGCAATTCACACACATAATTTGCCAGAGATCCTCTCCTTTTCTCTGTGCACTGGAGGATTCATGTGAATGGTATGAACCAACTGTCACTCCCACTTTTGCAACCTGTGCAAAATACATTTGGAGACGCTGGCATCTGAACAAGAAATATTTTACACTTAGCTAATGATTCAGTGCTTAGATAATGATAGCTTTAAAAATAAAACAGCTGAATGTGGACGCTGCAGGGGGTGCAAAGTTTTGCATTAAGAAGAACCCGAAAATGGTGCAACCAGAATAAAGCTGTATTCTGTGCCTAGAATAAACTAATAGGACAGGGGTGTGGGGGTCTTGTGAATGGGTAGAGGGATGCAGCAGAGAAGAGTGGGAAGGCAAGGCAGACACAAGATGAATTCCACACACACATCATTTGTGTCAATAAATAATTATAGAAATGAAGAAGAATTGTATCAAAATTAGAACAATGCCTTACAGCTTTAGAAAAACAGGCAGTGCATTACAATTGGGTGGGGAAAAGGTTTAAAATAGTCCATTTGTGTCTTGGGAAGTTACATTCTCTACAGAATTACTGAATACTGGCCCTCAGTCAGATGAACTGGAGGTGGGAGAGATGGTGGAGGATCCTAGCTAAGGGGAAAGCTGTGAATCAGGATGCCCTTGGTTTGATGCTCATTTGTGTCATGAACTCTGTACGTAGGTAGCCACAGGCAAGCCACTCCCTCTGAACATCAGTCCTCACCCCCCACACCCATCTGTAATGTGGATGATAAATTATTTTCCCTGGTTGTTGCAAAGATTACAGTGAGATTATTGTTGTAAAGGCCTCTGAGGACTACAATGTGCTATGCCAATGCAAAGCATTATGAGGATAAATTAATAAAATAGAGGACTATCAAAGATGAACAAGACATAAGTTGCCCCTTCCTTCAGCAAATGTGAAGGAGCAACTTCAATTAAATTACTGGAGAGATGAAGAGTGAGATTTTCTTAGCCTGCAAAGCACAAGGACTGCTAGATTTGCATAAAATTGGAGGGTGTACATGGCACCTGCATAGTCTATTTATATTGTTGACTTGGTTCTCAAGGAAGAAGCTTCAAGTTCTCTCTCATTTTCAGTGCCTCCGTGATTTCTCTCTGCCACTATTTAGCAACAGATGAGATAGGTAACTCACTTCTGTCCTTCTGCCGATCTCTGCACAAAGACCTCCTTCTTCCATCTCTACACACCTGATTTGCTCCCGAACGTCCTTCTGGGAGACGTTCACACCCAGCTAGCATCTTCCTCCTGTTTGAGGACTCCAGAAGGACATCACCTCCCACCTGCTGGCTTTCTTGCTGACTCTTACAATGCAACCCACTCCACTCTTCACGTTCACTTTCTGGCCAGGATTGGAGGAATCCATCACTTTGCTTTTCTCCCACGTTCGTATTTTCTAAATTGTGTGTTCTTTCCGTACTCTCTCTGATGAAATGTGTAAATGATGCTCTTGTCACAAGTGCTCAAATGCACAAATGATGCTCTTGGCCATATGCAAGTGTGTCTGCCATCCTGAGCATGGAAAGGCCTGGTTGAAGTTTTTATTGGTGAAGCGCCTATCAGGGGAAAAAAAGGAAAAAAAGAGGTGGCAACTTTAATGCAGCCCCAAGAACAGAGTGGCAGGAGAATGCAGACTCAGGCTTTTAAGTGCAAAGCACTCAAAAAGCAAAACTTTTTGCCTGGAGGGAAGACATTTTCAAGTTTTGCTTCTCACATTTCTATTATATATTATTTGTTTAAAATAATTTTAAAATGTATATTTTTAGAAATACGTTTTAAGAAACTTTACACATACACACACACACTTCAAGTTCGTTCTATCAGATTTATGAAAATAATGGAAGATTTTGGTAGCAAAATTTTTCAACAAAATTTTCACCAGTTCCTTTTACTGGCTGTCATCAGGTCATCCTGTCTTGCATCTTTTTTGCATCCTTGTTAGGATCCAACCACATCTCTATGGAAGAAAGGGGAGCTTTGAGCTTGGCAGCCATAGGAAGAATGTGACCAGGTAGGGTAGTGATGGAGAGGAATGGAAGATTAGAGAGAACATTCAGTCCCTGCCCAGAAGAAGCTTGATTAGTTATCCTACAAAGACAGTTGCAAACTCTTTGCCATTTGGTCAAAATCAAACAAAAATTAAAAATAAAAAGTATGACAAAGAGAGAATGCTGGAAACTTGACTAATATGTTTATCAATCTGTCTTGCATTATTTGATGCTTCCCTTTCCATATCCATTCATGTCAGCCTTACTGGTTCAGCAAAACCCCTCCCTTCTTTTCTTTTCTTTTCTTTTCTTTTCTTTTCTTTTCTTTTTCATCTCTCTCTCAAATGCCTTTGAGTTCATCTCTGGAAGTTCATATTCAACAGAGATGCCTGCAAAACTGCAGCTTCCTGGCTGTCTGCAGTGACTCCTGCCATATGCTCGCAGCTGGTAATGGCGTGAAGTATTATTCCTAATGGCCCATATTCATCAAAATCTCCAAGTACCAGGGATCTGGCCATGAAAGCTCAGCAGGTTTTCACAGCTCTGCTGCCACCAACCTAATTCGCATTCATTTCAGAACTTTCCCCTCTCGCTATAGAGTCAAAAGATACACTCCTGTAATCCAAGATTGCGATGATAAATAACCGGCATGGTGGTCATGCAAAGGCAAATGAAAGTTTAAAATAAACATCCTGCATATGTTAGAAATAGAGATGCTAATTACCTTCAGAATTAAATGTGTAACATTCAGATACCTCTGATTTATGGAATCACATACACACACAGCCCCAAACTGGAGAGAGGATGAAGGTTACAAAGAGAAATGTTGCGCAGATTTGTTCTCTTTCTCGTTATGATTTGGATTTCTTCTATGCGTGAGCCGTAAATATCCCTCTATGGCAGAACAACCAGCCCATGGCCAAAGGCAGCCACCTCCACCCATGGGCAGATCTTCTCCTTTGCCCTTCCCCAGTCCTCTCCCATGTCAAATGGCGATTTCCCAGCCTTGTGCAGCTCCCCACATTCTAAAGGCTGTGATGCCTCTGCAGAGACTTAGTTGCCAGCAATACGAAATGTATGCTAAACTATGCTGAAATGTCTGGCCTTTTACGGACACACAGTTGCACAGACAGAAACTTCCATTCCAGGCAGGCCAAGCACTCACAAGTGCAGCTGATCTGTGCAGCCAATGGAGCACATGCCCGTTCTAACTGTGGGAATTGCTACCAGCTCTGCCTGTGATTGCAGAGTTCACAGGAGAGTGTGCAAGTGCTTCTCTGAAGGGTGCAAGAGTGGCTTGTGTGTGGAGCTTGTTCAATCTTTTCATCAATGACCTGGAAGAGGGGGTGACCAGTCTGCTGATCAAATTTGCAGACGATACTAAAATGGGGCCAGTGGCCACAACTGAGCAGTAGGTACTCCAGATCCAAAAGGACCTGGACAGACTATGGAAGTGGGCCAGGGAAACAGGATGGTGTTCAATGTGGAAAAGTGCAAGGTCTTGCACTTGGGGCATAGGAATAGGTGTCATAAGTACAGGTTAGGGGACAAGTGGCTGGAGAGCAGCACTTGTGAAAAGGATCTCGAGGTGCTGGTTGACCGCAGGCTAAACATGAGTCAGCAGTGTGATGCGGCGGCAAAGAGGGTGAATGCCACCCTTGGTTGCATAGCCAGAAGTGTGGCTTCTAGATCGAGAGAAGTATTACCACAACTCTATATGACTCTGGTATGCCTGCAGCTGGAGTATTGTGTTCAGTTCTGGGCCCCTCATTACAGGAAGGATATAGCAAGGTTGGAATCAGTGCAGTGAAGGGCCACAAGGATGGTGGCTGGTTTGCAGGGTAAGCCATATGAGGAGAGACTGAAGGAAGTGGGTCTCTTCATCCTCGAGAAGAGGAGGCTCAGAGGGGACCTGTTCATGACATGAGGTATGCAAGGGGGTGTTGCACAGAGGTGGGTCATGACCAATCAAAGGTGATTAGTCTGCCTCCACTGGTTTGCAGTGGGAAGAAAGGGGGACACCGAATAAAATGCCCAGAGGCAAAAAATTCCTAACTCCATCAAGGATCCTGGTACTTGCAAGTGAACATGCTGGTAACCCCTCCCAGCCCAAAAGCAGAACCACCAAGGACACCCTGCAGTTTGTTCAGCTCACAGAGTCATGTTCTTCCTGACAAAAGCTATGCAGGAAGTGGAGAGTCAACTCTCTCACTGCCCCAGAACTTGGGGTCATCTGATGAAACTGACTTGCATCTTCAGGACATGTTATTGTCCTTCACATCATGCAGAAGAGCATGACAAGATCCATGATGGACCAGACCGAGGGTCCATCTAGTGCCACATCCTGCTCACACAGTGGCCAACCAGCAGCCCATGGGAAGCCTACCAACAGGATATGAGTGCAGTAGCTGCCTTCCACCCATGCTGCTCAGTGACTCTTCTGATACAAATAGCCTTCAAAACTAGCAGCCGCTGAGAGCTTCCTCTTCCATGAATCTGTTCAGTCCCTTTTCATACCCATGACTGCCTCTTGTGGAACTGAATTCTATCATTTAACTATGTGCTGTGCGAAGAGGGGCTACTTTCATCTGCTCTGAATCTCCCATCAATCATCTTCAGGAGATAAGTCTTTCTTACAGTCTATGGAGGGGGGATGTCGCTTGTCCACTTTCTCTACACCATGTCTATCCACACCATGACTCACTTTTCTTCTAAGCTAAATTACCCCAGATATGGTGACCTTTTCTCAGAGGGGAATTGCTCCAACCTCTTGATCATTTAAATTACCTATTAGGGCAATATGATCTCCCAGCTTTATTTTTAGTTCCTTTCTTGTTTGTGCCTAACATGTCATGTGCCTTTTTTCACAGCAGCTGCACATGGGGTTGACATTTTTACTAAGCTGTGCATAATGACCCTAAAGTATCTTTCGCAGTCAGTTACCACTTGCTCAGAGCCCAACAGCTTATGTTTGAAGCTGGTTCTTTTGCCCCAGTGAGCATTACTTTATGCTTGCTAACATTCACCCACATTCTCTGTTTTGATGCCCATTCCCTCAATTTGGAGAGCTTTTTGGAGCTCCTTGCAATTCCTTTTTGTTTTAAATATCCTGAATGATTTGGTGTGATCAGCAAACATGGCCACCGTAAGGCACACTCCTATTCTGGATCATTTATGAATAAGTTGAAAAGCATTGGTCACAGCAGAGATTCATGTGGGATGCCTCTATTTACATCCCTCTATTTGGAGAATGTGGTATTTGTTCCCAATCTCTCCTTTACTTTAACCAGGTACTAATCCATAATTGGACCTCTCTTCTTATTTCTCTTTAGGTTTGCTCAGGAGACTTTGGTGAAGGGCTTCATCAAAAGACTTTGGGAAGTCAAAGCAAGCAATGTCTACAGGATCATTCCTGTCTGCATGTTTAATGACACTCTCAAAGAACTCTAAAAACGAATGAAATAGTATTTAACTTTGTGGAAGCCATGCTTGTTCTTTTTCAGCAGGCTTGTCCTTCTATATGCTTACAACTTTTCTCTTTATACATTAAACTAATCAGCTTGAAAAAGCTCAGCTCCACCTGGATCCATTAGGGGGGAAAAAAAACTGCTCATTTTCCATTCTTCTGGTGCAGAGCATGATCTCAAGGCCATGTTACCTCTTTTTTCCTCCAGAAGAACAGCAATTCCATGCTTGAGTGCTTTACTACCTGGGCCTTTTATGCCATCAGGCCATTTCTGACGAATGGTAACCATATGGCTGAATGCGCTCTACAATGCCCCACCTTTCACATCCCTGCTCAACTCTGATAAACTCAAGGCTGCGGCTTCCTTGAGAGAGTCAATTCATTTCATATTTGAACTTCCTCTTCTTCTTCTACCCAAACTTTCCCTAGCTTGATTGTCTTCTCCAGTGACTCTTGTCTTCATATAATGTACCCAACCTACATCAGCCTCGGTTTTGTCATTTTTGCTTCCAAGGAAAGTTCTAGCTTGATTTAATCTAGAACCCACTTCATAGACTTCCAGTTCAGGATATTTGTGAAGTTCTCCAGAACCATCCTGCCAGTAAGAAAACTTTGGGGGAGACATTTTGACTTCACAAGAGATTCAAGCCTTTCAAAGATGGCACAAAAGCTAGGAAATCCCCATATGACTGTGTGCATGTGGGGAAGCAGGAACTGCCTCATGATGTGGAAGAAGGTGGATGAACTTTGGATAGTCCCAGAAGGCTGTTTTGAGATCTGCAATAGGCCAGGCTTGGCTCCCAGGCCTGACATTCAATACCCCTAGACTAGAGGGACATTGGTCGGATCTATCTGGGCAGATCTCCTATCAACAAGTTCACACTTTACTTGTTCACCCTCACCACAATGCTGTGACAATATTATCTCATTCTTGCTATGTTTTTCTCACATGCAGAGTTTAAACATTTCAAGTTCTTTCCTTCCCAGATCAGAAAAACTGTGTGAATTTTGGCACTGCCTCCTCAAAAACAAACCAAAATTCTTACCCATCTACACAGGCTTAATTCAACTTCAGTTACAGTTGTTTCTATCACAGAGTAGCTCATCTTGCATCTGATTCCTGTATTGCTGCTAAGGAGGTGGACCAGAAAAAATGAGGTGACCACCCTGATTTTATTTATTTTTTATTTATTTATTTAGAATATTTATATGCCATCCTGTCACAAAGGCCTCAGGGCGGCTTACATATATAAAATAATATAAAACATAACACATGATTTAACAAAACCATGATTGGATACACAAGGATTTCAAGAGCTGATCCTGGAGGACAAAGTGCTTGATTTCAGTTTGTCCAACATTTTTCCCTCCAAAATCCCAAGTTTTGTTTTGTCTCACATATGGAGAAGATAGCAAATATTTTCAAATCAAGCCAACATGCAATTCTGACCATTGCTAGCAGAGGTCACTCAGGCCCAGAAAGGCTTCCAGGTTCTTTTGTTCTATTTCATGTCTAATCCTCATTGGACAGGTGTCACATGGCCCTGTTGAGTGAGTCTGAAAACCTGTCTAGAAGTAGCAGGTGGCAACCTAGGCAGGTGTCCATTCTTCCCTGCAGTTTTCATCACTGGGTCTGGAGCTCTATCTCGCTTGCCAGCTCTGTCAAGATAAATGTGTTCAGGCCCATCAAGCATGAGAGAGAAACGCTAATCCTTCCAAAGACCTGGCTATCTTACCTACAAGTCTTGAACCCGCTTCTTCCAAGTGCCAGTAAACAGCATAATGTTTCCAATTGCCTCCCAACTAGCTCACACCAATCAGAAATTCTCACAGCTAAATTTGCTCGTGTGTGGAGGAGGTTGTTCAAAAGCTTTCCCAGAGTTCCCTACCTGAAAGAAAAACTTTCATTTGGAGATCAGTGAATGATATCACCATTCATAACTGTTGATCACCGGCATGATCTTTTAAGAAAAAATACACTTCAAAGCATAATTGTCACAAGAGACAAAAACTTACATCTAATTATAAGGTTGAACTTTAACAAGATTGTAAATGTCAGAAAGAGCAAAACGCACACACAAAGCTAAACAGATGGTGGAGACATTTAACCAGCTTCCGTTAGGATGAGTTGGCTAATGTGGCAACGCTCATCTGGGATGACGGGCAACCTTTATCTTTTCAGAACAGATGTGCTCACCATGCCCCTATTTGTGCTGGTACAAAGAGCTCCTGACCATATTGTTCTGATATCCAAGGGTCACGTGGGACAAGGTGGCATTGGGAAGTCAAGCTGACATAGCCTGATTGCGGCGTGATGGTCATAAACATGCCCATATATTGCCTGTCCGGCTGATGTAGCAGTAATCTCTGGAGAAATTCTGATCGGGCTTGTCCAAGGAATCAGGAAGGCATCCGTGGTGTCCAGCCACCTGCGCTATTTGCTTTGCACTGGTGGAAACTGACACTTGCACCATGTCAATACTGTTTGCTAGCAAAACGGTGCAGTTCCCTGAGAACCTGAGCAAAATTGAGCTTGACAGATTGGTCCATCACTACTGTCAACTGGAAGCAGAAGAAGATGCAGTGGCCCTTTCATTTTTCTTAGCTCCAACCCTTTGACGAGCTGAGTTACTGCCAGCGGAAGTTTGTAACTATACATCTGGCGCCTAATGTCTGCGAATCTTTTTCTTCATTATTTCCTACATGATCTAATCCACACTAAACCTAGGAGATTCCTTTATGGAATTATGAATTCTATTGCTGGCTGCACAACTCTTGGAGAAGGTGCAGTCTCTTCTGAGAAATGAAGATGGATGCATCACTAAGCAGAGATCTTTGTCTGTCAGGGGTAGCTAAGCCAGAAAGACATGCTACCTTGGTAAACTGCAAATTGCATTGGCACCTGCTTTGTTTTGTACATTTATTTACAGGAGTGGAATAGGGATGCGTGAATGTGTCAGTTTTGCTTTCTCCCACATTAAATCTTTTAAAATCTAAAGTTCTTTCTTTCTCTTGTGAACATGGAGAACTTTTGTGTACTTTAGTGTGGAGATCAACAAAGAAGGAAGCATAGGCCTCTTTCTCCCATACTAGCAGAAATGGTTTCTTCCATGAAGCCAGTTGATGGACCATTTGGGAAAGATAAAAAGAATGACTTCTTCCCACAGTGCATAAACTGTGGAACTCACTGTTACTGGAAGTTGAGATGGTCACCAGTCTGGATGGTTTTAAATGGGGATGGGATAAATTCATGGAGGAAAAGGCTATTAAAAGCTATTGGCCTTGCTGGCTATGTGTTTCCTCCATTATCCGAGGCAGCATGCCTGCCTGCATACACCAGTTGCTGAGGAGCTTGAGCAGGTGAAAATATTATCCTCATCCTGCTTGAGGGATCCTGGGGCAAGTGTTTTGCCACTGTGTGAATGGGATGCTCAACTGGATGAGCCATTGGTCCAATGCAGCATGACTTTTCTTACGTTCTTATGTTCTTAGCATCCTCTCCCTTGTGGTTGCCATCCAAGTCCGCCTGTGACTGTGCACTTGGAGGAGAACCTTAGATGATTAATGTGATTTATGGGTAGGTTCTTGCAGGAGGGATACCCTAAGAAGACCCAATCAATGTCAGTAAAAAATAGTAGTTTGAACTGGGCTCGGGCAGCCAGTGCAAGTGGAACAGAATCACCACGACATTTGGGCCTTTCTATTCCTATTGTTTGTGCAGCTGTAGCTTCTGAACCATCTTCAAGTGCAGCTCCACAAGGTCCATCTTAGAGTTTATCAGAACATAGAAAACTGAAGCCAGGCTATTCCTGTCCAGATAGAGATGAAACTAGACCACCACAACTGCAACATTGTTGTCCAAGGACCACTCCCCTATGAGAGCTAGTAGGACTGCCAGCAGTTTCAACGAGCCATGACATATGACTCATATTGGAAGGTCAGGTAATCTCATCCAGTTTTGGACAGTAGGTTGAAATTACTGGACAGATGCTAAAGCATGAGCTCAATGAGCTTTAAGAAGACCCAGGCCCTTCCTGAAGCCTCTAGGCCAGCCTTTCCAAACCCAGTGTCCTCCAGATGTTTTAGACTACAACTTGCGTAATTGCTGATCATTGACCATACTGGGTCTGGCTGACAGGAGTTGGAAGACACCATCTGGAAGACCCCAAAGTGGGACCCCAGACCTTGACTTATTCCCAATTATATATTTTTATTAAGTTGGAGTTTTGATGCCTGTGAACCTGCCACAGCTGTTGTACCTACCCTGGGCAGCATAGCCAATCCCCTGCAGGATGACTTTGAATGGCAGGTGTGCCAGTGGTGGAGATGATGGGGACATGGAAGCTGTGATGACTCCCAAGGCAAATATAGCAGATGCAAAGGCCCTGCAGCCCCACTGCATCCGCATGATGTGATGAGTAAGCACCAGGATTAGCCGAACTCTCTGTGCCTACGAGGACCATTCTGTAATTAATTAGGGAAGATATGGATCAATTGATGGACATTGTGCAGACATCCAGGTAATTAATTCACTTTGCCAGAATTAAATACAGACCCGATGGGTGTGGGGGCTGTCAGCTCACCTAACACCAATGAGTCATCTTCCATCTGAAATGACGTCCTGTTTTATCAGCGTCAGCGGAAGACATTTTTGCTAATTCTCTATTCAGGCATGTTTATTTATTGTTAGGAATAATGTACAAGTATTTCAGTGTGCGATCTCTGACACAGTTCCAGATAACATGCTGAAGAGTCTTGTCCAATTTGCTGGCACGGCATGAAGAAAGAAATGGTGTGAAGCAATTAGCCAAAAATGCATGATTGCTTGCACTCCTGTGGATCCTGAGTTAATACCCCAAACATTATTTCACTTGGCTACATTGCCCTCCCTTTGTATTTGTTAACTTTCTTTTAAAATATGTTTGATAAGCTGTAGACTGGAGCTGGTGAGTTATGAAAATGGAACTTTCATTGCCATTTTGGTCTCACAGGAACATTCTTTTATTGCCTTTGTAGTTCAGATCCTGGGCATATGACATTGCTTAAAACTGTAGATCATGCACAGAAAAGTAATAACTTCTAAGTAAAGTGCTACTTTTCAATAATTTAATGGGGCTGAGCAGCCTTTATTTTTTAATATTGGAGAAAAGGCCCATTAGAAAAGCTGAAGTTATGCCCTCTCTAGCCATTATTCCCCTGCTGTGTCTTGTTATGATTGTGCAAAAGTACACGGCGTGCCGTTATATTGCCAACGTGCTTCCAAAACCACCTGCATCAGTGTCGATACACCAGCAAACAGGCGCACATGGTACTTAGATTTTTATGGTCTGCTTACAATAAGAAGAGCAGGAGAGGAAGAAAAGAATGGCCAGTAGCCAAGCTAGACACTAGAAAGATGAATTCTTTCCCTGCTCAGATCGCCAAATTGTGCTGCAATAGAACAGTGTCAGGTTTTGCTTTAGATGAAGGCAGACATATTCATTCCATCTGCACTCAACCAAAGGTCAGCCTTGTAGGAGAAACTCTTTGTAAAGGAGGAGGTACTAATCTGCAAACCCACAGCACTTGAAAACTAGTTCATAAAAATACCATACTGTTGAGGGTTTTGCCAAGCAACTATGTAGGGTTTAATCTGACTCATCCTTCCAATTGTTGCAAGCTGTATAACTTAGATAATGCAAGTGGTGTGTAGGACTAGCAAAACCGTGCCTGGGCTACAGAGCCAAAAGGGTCATCCAATTTGTTAAAAAGAAGTGTTTAAAATTATGGAGATGGGAAAGAATTCAGATTTATCTTGGACTGCATGTGGGGAAGAGCAGGTCTTACCTCTCTCTCTCTCTCTTTCTCACTCGCTTGCTCTCTCAAAGGCACTTTTCTAGTTCAAAGTGGTTTTGGTTGTGCCAGAGGGGAAATACCTAGGACTATAATTGGAAGATTTTTTTCTAGGGATTTTTTTAATGGTAGGTTTCAGAAATGCATCCAACTGAGGGTCTAATATCAGACATGCCAAACTGCATACACAAAACGAGAAGGGGGGGCAGGAATAGACGTCCCTTAGAAAGAAGGATTCCTCTTGCACTGTGCAGCTGAAAAGCTTCTCTGATCTCTTTGCTGGATGTCCCTGCAAAGGACAGGAGGAGAGACAAACTTCTCTGGGGGTTTTCCACTGAGAAGGTGCCCTTAGAAAACACCTCACCCCATGTATTTCCCCTGCCCTTTGAAATTCTGGTGAAAGACCATAGCTCAGTGACTGGACTTCCATGGCGAAGGTCCTGGGTTTCAAGTCAGGGCGCTCCATTTAAAGCAAGGACAGATAGCAGGTGAGGGGCAAGGCCGCTGTCTCGACCCAGGAGAGCTACTGCCTGACAGAGGAAAAATACTTGGCCCAGTGGACAAATAATCTGGTATCATTCACTCTCATAGTCATTGTGTTCCTTCTTAAGAAGAAGGCCTTATTCCTTATCCGTTTGCATAGAGGTCGGATCCATAGTCAGGAGTGTTGACCCACAGGGCCATAGGCTAAATCCAGCTTGTCTAGGGCCCTGATCCACTTTCCCAGAGTTCACAGGGAGCCACGCCCCTTCTCCTGACCACACCCTCTTTCTCCTGCCAGCCAATCATTTGCTGTTTCCCCGGCTTTGCATGTTTTTCTTTTCCATTCTAAACAATTGAAACATGTTGCCGAATGCCATAAACTAAAATATACAGATTTTCCCCTATGTTGAGTATTTGCACCCCACCCTTTTTACTGTTGACCCCACAAACTGGTGGAATGCTGCCCCAGAGAGCTTCTCCGCTGCCGCTTGGGACAGAAGTGGTTTGAAACCTCGGTGTTAAATCATGGCGCAGCAGCCATTCCATGGAAGAACCTGCTCCTGGGTGGATCCTGGGGTAGTGTCAAGGGGAACCGGAGGCCCGATCGCTTTGGTCGTAATTAACCACACTTACAAGAGCAATAAAACTAAATCTATTTATTGCTAGTTATCTACAAGATTTACAACTCTGCTGTAGAGCTACTTAATGAGAGTCTTTGGTGAATAGATGTTCGCCTCTGAATGGCGATAGCTCCTCTCTGCTACGTCATATCCTCCCCCCTCAGCCGTTCTTCCCGCCTTTGCTGTTCTCTTTGCATTTTCAACTGATAAGACCTAATAAGTCTTCTCCGGGAAGAATCTTTGTACTCCACATATCCAATGATTCCTCCTGCTTCTGGTCCTGTCAGTTCCGCTTCAGAAGAGGAGGAGCTGTCATGTTTCTTTTCTGCTCCAGAGTCTTCCCCCTTCTCACAGTCAGGTTGATTTAAAGGGCCAGGCATCTGAGTAGAGGACTGTGTACTAGAGATGCTCTCAGGCACAGGCTGATTTGTATCTATATCCAGCTGGGGTGGATTCTCCTGGACTCTGGTTATTAAGGTCAGGTCTTCCTCGTGAGTATTAGCATCTGTCGTGACCTCCTGCACGACAGGTAGATCCTCCAGCCTTCCCCATAAAAGCATTTATTTATTTATTTATTTATTTATTTATTTATTTATTTATAAAACATTTGTATGCCGCCTCATTGCAACAAAGCCTTGGGACGGCTTACAACAATATAAAAACAATAATGCAACAATATAAAAACAATAATACAGCATCTGAGAAGCCCTGCTGGGTCAGGCCAAAGACTTACCTAGGTCAGCATGCAGCTTCTCACATGGGCCCATGGGAAGCCCACAAGGTGTGCATGAAGGTAACAGTTCTCCATGCATGCTGTCCACCAGCAACCAGCTTTCAGAAGCATGCATGATGATGAGCAGGCAAGCCCCATCTTCCATGGAGTCATCTAATCCTCTTTGAAGCCATCTAAGGGTCATAATAAATGTTCTTGCTTCCTTTTTTATTTATTTGAACGCAACTGTGTTGGGGTGGGAGGATGGTCCAATCTGGATTAAGACCGCCGTACACAGGGAGGGGAGATGTGATTCTTGCCTCTTGGGTGATGCCCCCGAGAAGAACTGGGGATCCCATGAGGCAAAAGGGGGGAAATGCGCAGATTTGCATGTGCTACTATACATACGCTCTGTGTGTGTGAAGGACTGTTTCCTAAGGGCACTCCTGTTTGAGAACAGGGATAGTTGGACTTGATTTCGGGGGCAAGGTGGGATCAGCAGAAAGATTGGGAGGCGGGAGGAGTTGAATCCCAGGGGACAAATGGCCAGCTAATCAGAGGGATCTGATGCAAGCAAGATCACAAGGGCCCCGTACCTTTCCTTTAGCAAGTTCCCCTCAATGGCAGAGGAACAGGGCAGAGAGCTGGGGCTCCAGCCCTTTTGAGCCTCTCGCATTAGCACCACCTCTAGTCCCCGACCTGGCAGAGAGCTGCTGATAGCAAATTGGGCCCAACTGTTGCCAATATAAAACTCTTTGAAAATCACTGCTACCAGGATTTTCTGTGGTATTTAGGTATCTCTTCTCTGAAGTAGATCAGATGTACATTTTGTATCACTATCAATCAGGTATCTTGTCCTACCGAACCTCGTGGATTGCCACAAATTGCTGTAACTGAGCATGTCCAAACCATCATGTGGGGAGCTCCAAGCTGCCATTTTGTGATTGCATTTAGGGTCAAGCTGCCATTTTGGGACTGGATCCATCCCAGAACCACCATTTCACAACTGCTTCTGGCAGGCGGATCTCAAAGTGGTGGCAAGAGGCTCTGGAAGGGATGGCCAAAGCTCTGAAGCAGTTTGATAGTTTTGTTGCTGTTTTCTTTCAACATGGCAATGGCATTTTCAGCTACTAGAACTTCAGGAAAAAGGAGGGAAATAAATTAATATTTTTGCCTCTCCACCTCTTACTTCCCCGCAAACAAGGTGTTCTGGGTGTGAAGAAGAGCTGACAATTCATCTTGAAAAATAATAAGAGAAGGAAATTGCCATAATGGTCGGGTTTCTTAACACACTTGAACTTGTTAGGAATGGTACCTTATGGGAAGAATAGGGCTCCTGGCCCAAACATTTCAATTTCAGAGTGAACAAGGAGAAAGACAAGAAAAAGAAAGTAACTTGCATGATCATATGCCTTATTTGGAGTGCATTCTTTACTCAAAAGTAAGTCCCAGTGTGTGCAGTGCAGCATCAGCCTGATTCATTTCTTTACTTCTGCCTTATTCATTTATTACTGGATTTATAACTCATCTTCCCCACCAATGGTCTCCATACAGTTTGAGCTGCACTCGGATAGCAGAACTAGGAAGCTTCTGCTGCCAGCAGGCCAGGAAGAAAGACGGAGGTGATTTCTGTCTCTCTGTTCTCCGTGTTTTGCTTTTTTCTCCAGACAGGCCTCTGAGCCCCTGTAGGGAGAACGCACTAATGGGGGCAGGACTGGGGCTGAAGAAGTCATAGGAAACATTCCATTTCCCCTCCTTTTCCTGCTCCTCTCCAACCACTGGGACACCCCCTTGCAGTCCTCTGAGGCTGTGTTTGCACTGTCATAATGTGGCTTTCATGCTTCTTTCCACAGTGGTCAAGGCAGGGCAGCAGATTGGTACAGGGAAGGGGAAGGATGCAGTTGTAGAATCGCCCAGCCAGGTCGGCTCAGCACCGTCATGTACTTTCTGAGGCCCCAGAGGTTCCACCAGTCCGCTTCCCTTAAAGTGAGCAGCAGGGCGATACCTGCCTTTTAAATTCCACATGCACTGTCTCTCCGTCTGGGGCCCAAAAGCATTGTGATGTAAATGGTAGGTGTCTGGTGCTAGTGCCTGTTATGAGCAGTCCTACACATCCCCTTCCAAGCACATTGGGACAAAGGCTTTCTAACAAAGGTCTTAATTCTGTTCAAGATGGCCAGCTCGTCTGAGTTGGGGATACAAAAGAAAAGTATTGCAAGGGTCGATAACAAAAGACACGAGCATAGTTAGAATAGTAGCCATTAGGGAAATGTGGCTTAATGATATGAAGCTGATTCCAAACGGAAGGCCTCTCTTCTCTTCCAAACCAAAATGGCAGGCTTCTCTTTCGATGGGATCTCACTGCTAAGAGGACAATCACTGGGATCATCTGACATTTCTTAGCTGGTCCACACATTGAATGGGTGATGTTACATTTCCCCAACCTCAGTCTCTGATTGCTCTCCAGAATTCTTCCCCTCTCCTGCTAAGCTAGAACCATCCTGGATCTCAGCATTTCTACTGCAAATTCCAACTCCACCTCTTCTGCTTCTCAGAACTTTTGAAGGCTATATTATGGGATGAGTGCTATAAATCCAATCCCTATGGTACCCATCAGTTCTAGGCACTAGGGAGCAAGCAGCGATCACAGATGTGACTGATACTTTAAGAATATAAGACCAACTGCATCTTCATTCTGTTCTCACAGCGCAGTGCCCAATGCCCAACCATGATATGAATGCAATAGCATCTTCACATGTATTTTCCCCAGCAACCGGTACTGAGAGATGCAATCTATAGCCATCGTGACTAGTAGCCATTGCTAGCCTTATCCCACAAATCCAATGCCCTTATGAAGCTGCCCCAGTAGGCAACCAGCATAGTTCAATGGGAAGAAGGACTTCCTTTTGTCTCTCCTGAATATTGCAATCCTTTCTTGTGCTGAGTCTCTCAATGCCTCAGAAGAAACAGGTGGAGATCTGGGGGCTCCCAGTGGCTCAAAACCCTGCGGGTGGAAAGTAAATAACTTTTCCTCAGCTCCTGCTAAAAGTTGCCTCTCTGGTAAGTTTGGGAGAAGGAGAAAAGATGAAGGCTGCATGCAAGCAAGGCCCACCGTTTCCAGGCCGGCTGGTCAGCTAAGACTGCTCCTTCTGGGATAGATGTCCAAAACACTTGACTTAGAAAAGTGGGGATTTCTTCTTTAGAAAGTTAATTATTCCTGAAAGTGTGGGGCATTGGACAAAGCAACTGGGAATAATGCATGCCTTGCTCTCAGACAAACAACCTAGAGGTAAAGGTGTGGCAAGTTAGAGAAAAGGAAGGGAAAGGAAAACAGGAAAGTATGGAGAGCACTAGATGAATCCTTGTTGACGCAAACCAATGAAGGGTCCCAACAGTATAAGCCACTATCATGGGTACGGGTTGAGTGTGGGCTGTCTCTGAACCACAGGTTGTTGCTGAAATGTGGATTGCTGCATGGTGTAAACCCTGCTGCACTCACAAAATATGAGTTTGTTCATCATGAAGACAACCCATGGTTTTTTGTTCACTTGTGAACTGTGGGTTGTTTGTGGTTAACAAACTATGGTTTGTTACTGTAGATGGGTTCAAACAAAATAATGGCCCATGCCACAAAAACAACCAACAGTTCAAGAACAACCTATACTCAGCCTTTGCTCAACTTTCAAGTGGTGGTTATCATTCTGTATGAATCTGGTAAATGAAAGGGTAGGGTTCTCGGCCTTTTGGGTTAGGGTTAGGGGTCGGGTTAGGGTTTGGGTTTCCCCCTCCTTTCATGCAGAATGCTTAGCTGGTGTTCAAGATGAATGGGTCCAGGGGGCACAGGATGAGCAGAGTGATGGAAAGGACCTCAGAGTCGCTCTCTTCTTCTCCTTAGCTGCAGAATGAGTGGCCAGTGATGAAAATTCTTGTCCACATTTTCCCAACCATTTGTGCTTCATGTAACAAAAATGAAATTGCTCTCAAAACTTTTGGAGAAATTTGTAGTTCCTGTGCTTACCTTACTTTTGAAGAAACTGCAGAACATGCGTGAATGTCCTGTTTTTCACTGTACAATTACCTCCCTGGCAGCCAGAAGTCCCCGGCATCTCACATTTTAGTTAAAGCCCAGGGGAAGATGATAATGTTGATAGGTTTTCCATGAATTCCGATTGATATTACTCAGTGGGATCTTGCAATATAGCCCTTTGATCCCTGTGCTATGTCTTGCCTCAGTATTAGAGCCACTCTTTACTCCTGAAGATGGTGGCTCCATCATAGTTTGGTGTCTAAGCCTTGACCATTCCACCTTGGGTGATCCCGCTAGGAGACCAGCCTAATTAGACTATTTTGGCCTCCTGACAGTATTGCTTTTTGCTTCTTTGACATTCTCACATACCCTCACCATATTAAGATTTGCAACATGGGGGCGCGGAGGGGGAAGCACTTAGGAAATGTTTTAAAAGAAGCTGTGCTATCTCCACTGCTTAATGGTGCCCCCACTTCTGGGAAACTATGGCAGAAGTTCTCCTCCTTCTAAATAAATAGATGCAATGGTCTACTCGATTTCTCTCCCTGTAAATAGTGTGGAGGCCATTTGCGCACTGTTCAAGATGGCGCCCAAGAGCTTCAGCCTGATTTATTAGGCTAGGCTAGTCTTGTTGTTATCTTCCTCTGTCAGCCATATGCAGAAGTATTCCTTTTCAAACTAGCAGGGAAATGGCAGGTAGCCTGTGAATCCCCCCTTCACAGGACACAGCTCTTCCTTAGGTGGAGGGAGCTGGTGACTCTTCTTTGCTTACAAAAACTGCTTTGCATTCTGTAGCTCCTATTCTCCCATTGCTTGTGTTCCCCAGAGACCTGGGGGGACCTCAGTGCTTGCTAGCTTTGCCGCCTTCCATCAAGTAGCTCGTTGCAGCATTTTTTTCAGCACACAAGCAAAGACCTTTAATGAATTACCTCTGCAAACAGGTGGATCTCCTCTGAATTCTGTGTAAGTAATTGTATTCTGACTGACAGAAAGAACAGATATATGAGTAATAATGAAGCCCACTGGGAAAGGAGGATGAAATGCCAGTTATAGCAAACTTGGGACCCTGGATAGTTTTGTAAAAAACAAAACAAAACAGAAAACATTTATTTGGGCTTGATTCAAAACCATTGTTAATCTGGAAGGATTGTTTTCCATTACTGAATTTTGGGACTATGGTTCTAGAGCCATAATTGTATGCATGAAATTTCCAATTAAGTGCCTGTGGGATCATGGCCAACATTGATTATCTCACTATGACCCCCCAGTTGGAGCACATCCTTGAAGCTAAGAACTGTTCTCTGTGCCTTCTTTGGAGTAAACCGCATTGGAAGAAATGTAATCCATGAAAGTTCTTCTGAACTATGCTTGAAGAGAAATGACAGGATCTAAAGGAAAGTCTGAATTCATTTGAAGTTGATTGTTCTTCAGGTAGAAATCTGGACTTCTGTATTTGGGAATCTGAATTCTATATTTGGAAACCCGAAATTCTATATTTGGGAATCTGAATTTTATATTTGGAAACCCGAAATTCTATATTTGGGAATCTGAATTTTATATTTGGAAACCCGAAATTCTATATTTGGGAATCTGAATTTTATATTTGGAAACCCGAAATTCTATATTTGGGAATCTGAATTTTATTTTGGAAACCTGAAATTCTATATTTGGGAATCTGAATTTTATATTTGGAAACCTGAAATTATATTTGGGAATCTGAATTCTATATGTATGCTGTAGGTCTGATCATTGGCACCTGCTTCAGAGTTTGATATAGACGCTTGTTACACTGAAGAAGTAGAGAGCATTTTCTGACACTTACGGCTTCTAATCTGCAGTTATGAAGACAAAAAGAGTTTACAGTATAAAGCTACAAAAATCTCTCCTTCTCTGGAGCTTCATTCTCAGTGAAATTAGCCATGGTATTTTGCAAACTACACTAGAGTTTGTCTTTCACAAGACCGGAACCACCAAAGGTTGCCTGGAAGAACTTTCAGAAGTAAAGGAGCTTTGTGCCTTGATCAGATAATGTGGGAAATGTAGAAGTAGCTCACATGCGCATGTGGTCACACAACATATATTATCTCTTTTCAGGTGTTAATACTTCCACTAATGAATAGGGGAGCAGGTAGAACCGCAGGGTGTACTTCCAGCCTATCTATTTCAGTACCACATTAAATGCAGAGTTTCTCAACCATTCTCCTAATGAAACATGTCTAGGTTGCAGAGGAACTTTCTGCCATAGGTGCGCACATAAACGCGACCCACACATTTTCATCAGAGGAATACCTGAACAGGACTTTGAGGCCTAGCCCTTCATCATAACCATTTTCCCTCTGAGTGGATATGAAATGGTATTAAGTTCTTTCTGAGGCAATGGGTGATGTGTATATGAGAGTCCTTGTGTCACACCAAGACCAGTGAGAGATGGATGCACTTCAAGCTTCTGAGCCTAGTTCAGTAGTGTGAAGCCCTGGAGGAACTAACAGTTGGGCTATGATTAGTTATTTATGTGTGTGTGTGTTTTAAAGGAAGGCAGATTGGGCCTAATCAGGCAGGGAAATGTCAACATAAAAGTGAGTTTCTCTTTTTTGCAAGTAGTCACTCCCACCCAGCTGCTGGGTTTTGACCTTGAATGTCACACCTATAGTTAAAAGGAGCGGGGTGGGGGGATTTCTGAGGTGTCACACAGGTTGATAAATCAGGTAGGTGAAATAAAAATGCTTGATTGTCACAGGGTTCATTAACAGGTTAGAATCTCCTGACAATGGCTTTGTCAAGAGGTGTGCTATTGCAGCCTCACACTTCTTTTAAGCCATCTCCCATGCTGGGAGTCTTTGCTGAGAACATTGTCGTTACTGTCCATCTTTTGATGTCCATTATTACCCTTTGTCATTTACTGCCTGTAACCCTTTATGTCCAGGTCTTACTTCTGTCTGAGCTTCTCACTCAGACTTTAGTCTGCTTCACTAGACTTGTCTGAGCAACCTGTCTGTTTGAACTGCGGGTCAATAATGCACATGGCCTGCTGGCTCCGACTGATGGTGTCTCTTAAAATTTCCAGTGCCCTGACCTATGAAGTATGGAAATATCAAACTAGACACCGGGGCCATTAAATTCTCTGCATGTGTGGGTTTAATTTAGACTTAATCTTGAACCTGTATTTCACTCTTGGGTTTGAGGGACCTGCACAATTCAAGGATGGACTTAATCTCTCTCTGTGGTTTTATCTAGCTTGTTTTTGATAGCAATTGCCCTAGATTGGCTAGGATGGTTTTGGTCCGGCCCTCTTTTGAGCTCCTTGCCCTGCACTCAAATCTGTAGAGAATGAAATGGAGAAACCAAGTTAAATTGCTCTCTGACTATATAGCAATTAGCTTTTGACTTTTCTTTGCGCTAAAGAATGAGCCTATACTTAATTGCTATCATCTATATGATTTCATTGCAATGTATGGCTGTGAAAGTTGGACCATAAATAAGGCTGAGTGCCAAAGAATTGAGGCCTTTGAATTGTGGTGCTGGAGGAGACTCCTGTGAGTCTCTTGGACTGCAAGGCGATCAAACCGGTCAGTCCTAGAGGAGATCAACCCTGACTACTCTTTAGAAGGCCAGATCCTGAAGATGGAACTCAAATACTTTGGCCACCTAATGAGAAGGAAGGACTCCCTGGAGAAGAGCCTAATGCTGGGAACAATAGAGGGCAAAAGAAGAAGGGGACGGCAGAGGATGAGGTGGCTAGATGGAGTCACTGAGGCAGTTGGTGTGAGCGTGAGTGGACTCCAGGGGATGGTGGAGGACAGGAAGGCCTGGAGGAGTGTTGTCCATGGGGTTGTGATGGGTCGGACACGACTTCGTGACTAACAACAACAATATGATTTCCATAGAGAGTTTCAACCATTATTTGCCTTAACTTGCCAGAATGTTTGGACCAAAAGTAGGACTTGTGACATGGTGTGGGACAGTTCTGTGGTGCATGCAGAGCCCTTCATACCCATGTTACTTTTGGTATCTCCATTTTGCTTTGTATGCAACATGATCAGGTGTACGTTTTAATGGATGACACAATTTGGACATCTAATCCTTAAATTGCTTTTGATAGCCTGTGTCACATGCTAAATTAACATATCAGGAAAAGGGTTAGCCCTGAACTATTTTCCCTGACATGCTCCTACAGCATCTTTAATTCCTCTGTTTAAGTTGATTAAATGTGGTGATAAATGTGCATAGATAGGGATGGATGATCCAGACGATTTCCAGTCCATGCCGCTTTTGCATGCGCTTATTTGTATGCTTGTTCCATTCTGTTTCCACTTCAATCTGCAAATCTTAAATTTAAAAATCTGCACATTTTCAATTAAGCATTCTCTTTTTTTTAAAAAAAGCATGTATGACCTTTTTGTTCCCTTTTTCATCAACAGATGCATTTCTAAACACATTGTCTCTCGAAATATGATTCCTACATGGATTTTAAATGAGCTTTGGGCATTTTTGCTTTGTTCTGTTTGTGAACCAGGAACTATGACAGAACATCCCAGAACTGTGAAAAATGATGCATAACTAAGTTCTAATTGGGGACTTAGTCTGGGAAGTCAGGATCCAGTCAGTTCACGAAACGGTTTGTAATGCTAGCGTTCCTTGCTTACTGCTGTGCTTAACCACAGGGTTGGATGGAGGGTCTGCCAGCATGTTCCTTCCAAGTGCTGAGTGTTCCCACGTTTGTCCTCTGTGCAAGGCAGCATTGGTGCAATGGGTCTCCTCCCTTGCAGCTTTTGACATATACTTCACATGGGCCTTTTTGTTTGCCTGTCTTAGCTCACAAAGGCCAGGCTTTTAGGGCAGCAGGAGAAAATGTGGTTAGTTTAATTCAAAGTGGCCTTTTTCTGACAATGAGAAAGAGGTGTTTTACAAGCACTTGACACCGAGTTTTATATCACATGATTTCAGGTTACACACATCCTCTGTTCAGAAGCAATAAAGCCTGTTCACCTGAGGCAAACTTAAATAGCTCCTTGCAGAGCCAACGATTTTGGAAGTCCTAGATTCATATCAAAGTGGCTTTCACTGATCAGGAATCAAAGGGGGCTTAGGTGAAGCTAAGTACATGTTAGGCCTTATTTAACACATTAGAGCTGCCATCCTAAACACCTGAATTAGTGATTAAGTCCCAAAGAGCAGGTCTAGGATTGAATTGAAAATACAGAAAGAGGATACTAAACACAGGCCTATATTATGGAGCAGCAACTTTACAAACCATTGTTTCCTCCGGTCCATTACAAAAAGCCTAACATATATGCAAATGAAAAAATCGACCTGGATATTCTCCTGTGCAAGTCCCTCTAAAAGGAATCAGAACTACAAAGTAGGACTTGAGTTTGAGTGGGTCTTTCTAAGGAGAAATTCCCAGCTGACTGTCAGAACAAGCCTCGATTTTTTTAGGGACAAACTGCAGAGGGTTCAATGTTTTTCATTAACATTTCCATTGGCCCTGAAAAGCATCATCTGTTTAGGACATTGTTCTGAGATTTCTTGAGAGCGTTCACCAATTCAGGACACAGTGCCCTTACTGGAACAACAAGATGTGTCATCAATAAAATTGCCACATTATCAAATGTGATTTGTCACATCTTTAAGTGGGGGGTGGGGGTCACCCTGAACTCCACATGATCCCTGATTCGCTAGGCTTGCCCATGTAACTAACGCAATAACCAATGGCTTAACTTACTCTCAACTACCTCAACACACAACAAACATTTTTGATTACATAGGGTTGTGATATCATTTTGGTCGTATAAGATCCTCAGTTGGCTGACATCAGTCATGTGACTAAGCTGGGAGGGGAGGGGAGGGGAGGGGAGGGGAGGGAGGGGAGGGGAGTGGCATAGCAGCAAAATCTAAGGGCAGCATTCAGAACTATGTGGATCAAGAAGAGGATTTCTGACATTCTGAACATTCTCACAAGAAGACTTTATTCCGAGTCATAAAGCACTGCATTTGAGCCAAAAATAGATATGGGAGAACATTTGGCAGAGTTCTGCTTTTTATATATTTTCTCATGCATTCTCATAAACAAGATTCTTTAAATTACATTTTCTGTTCTTTAAATAAAAGTGTCCAGAAAGACAAACTACAGATCCCTAAAATCACACAGAAATATGAACAACTGCACAGCTCATATCGCACAGCAAATATTAACGTACCTTCCATAAAAAGTGAAGTTCTTGGCCTCAAATGGAAGTCATTCCTCAATAATTACTAAACAATTATATAAACCCTCTCTGAGACACTATTCCTCAATCTTCATCATGACCAGAAATGCTTGTGCATTGAATCCTTTTTATCAGAAAGGTTCATTATGAACAATTCCAACTGTCAACCATCATTTGAGCCAGGAAAGGATATTGAATGGGGCCGTTGGAGGCCCAGAAGTTCCATCTTTGCAGGCTGCTCCTAATCTTCTATGGTCCACTGCCTTTACCTTTATGAGCTCTTCTGATTGGTAATTGAGAAAATAAATCTTTCCAAAGCTTGCATAAATGTTTTTTTTAAAAAATGCATCAAGATCCCCAGCAGTACAGCATATATTTATATCACATCATTTCAGTCTCCAGCCATTTCGATTCATTTTGCCACCTAGGGAAAAAAAAAGAATAATTAAAATGGCTGCCTGCCCCACAACCTCTCTTGCCCCCTTATGCACAGTCAGATTATTATTTTCATGTTCGATGCCTACAAAAATATGTGAGCTGCCCTGAACATCCACAGGAGATCTAAGATGTGAAGATATTGGGGTGGGGTGGAATGTGAGTGGACAGGTGTTTTAGCATCTGCAACTACTTCAGAGTCACACCAATTGTTGTTGTTACCTGCCATCGAGACTCTATGATGCTTGGCAACATTATGAATGAAAGCCCTCAAAAACATCCTGTCCTTGACAGCCCTGCTCAGCTCTTGCAGATTCAAGGCTGTGGTTCCGTTCGCGGAGTCCATCCATCTCATAATTGGTTTTCTCTTTCATCTTCTGCCTTGGACTTTCCCGAGCATGATGGTCTTCTCCAGTGAGTCACACCAGTGGGTTTCCCTTATTGGTAAATTTAAAGTCTATCCACACTAAAAGGATGCAATGTATTCTGGGATCAGTTGCTGAGGCAAATCCAGTGAAGAGAGACCTCACTAAGAGACAGAAGGAAGCTCTGCGTGGGCATTTATGTCAAGCATAAAAGGAAAAGGGAAAATCTGACGCCACATTACTTTCCCATTGTGGAAGACTTTCTTTTTACTGACACCACTTGGTGTCAAGTTGACTGAGACCCCTGAGGGACATAGAATGCATGAAAGAGCATAGATGGGAGAGGATGTCAAAGTGGAAAAGGAGCCCAGCTTCCTTTAAGCTTCCAGAGAACACATTAAAAATATGCACAAAATTGTTTGTGGGGGCATTTTAGTACCCCAAGCAAGAAGACATACTAAAAGTATTAAATATGGCATCTCCAGGTAAGGAAAGAAGAACTTGTGCCTGAACCCCTGGAGAGGTTCTGCCAGTCAGTGTTGGCAATACTGGGCTAGATGGACCAAACATAAGGGAGATACTTGGATGATTTTCCTATATTTCAGTGATGAAGCAGGAGCCTCAAGGTAGTTTCTGGGCATAGCAGAGGAAGCAACAGCAGCAAGAGCCAGTTCTATCCTTCTCCCCACCCTATTTTTGAAGCTTCAAATACTGTTTTTATTTCCTGCCTACGTAACACAATAAATTTGTTGCTGCGAACCTATTCACCTGCAATGTGACACATGTCAGTTCCCACAGCAATCTTACCCATGAACCAGGACTCTGACAAAAACTGGAAATGGTGGCTGGTCATCCTGTTGTAAGCAAAGGAGGAGGCCTTCAGACCCTTCAGAAGAAAAGCTGAAGGACACACGTCATGTCTGAACCAAGGCACGGCTTCAGTCCACAGCCCAAATGGAAGTGCTCTAGTCCACAGAGCAGATCTGAAGTGTATCTCAATCTGAAGTGTGTTTCAGATTGATTTCATTTACTTTGGCACTGCCCTCACAGAGAGCTTAATAGAAGGTGTACATGGGTTTCTTGAAATATGAAGCATTTTTGGAGTTCCCCACATCACAGATGTTTTCTTTGCTTTTTCATTAGGAATTGTTCACAGTCAACAGAGCGAAAAAGAACCAAGCATCCAAGCTTTCTATTTTGCCAGCAAATACTTCAGTAAACTCAGTGCTATCCTTCTTGAACCTCTACAGATCAATTCATGCTGTCCAAACTGACAGTTCGTGCAAAGAGAACTAATGCAGGCAGATACATTATCAATGGAATACAGGGTTCCAGATGTCTCATCAAAGTGAGCCAAACTTCATGCCACTGGGATAGGCAAAAGAAAGGAACATAGTGTTACTAGAGCATTTGATTCGGGGGACATGTTCTTCACAAATTATTCTTTACAAATGAAGCAATTTGTCATTCTTGAGAAGAAGCAAAAATCATTTACTGGAACTAAACCCCTTAAGTGAGCTTGGCAGCGCCCTTGCTCATTACCACAATAGCATGGATAATGCTTCCACTTGCCTAGATCTCACATTGCCCTGATGGTACCTGAAGGTTTGGGAAATGGCTATGCTTCACTTTGACCAATTCCAGGCAGCTTAGGCATTCAGGTGGCAACACTGAATGCTTTAGGTGCCCTGATTAATTGGACCACAGAAGTAGAGCTTTTCAGCGAGAGCCATTGATTGAGTCCAACTTCCCTTATTCACAATTGTTTGCAAGTCCTTTTGATACAGCTCCATGACCCCAGTTTCCTCTCTGTTTTTGAAGTGCACTTTTGTTTTTGAGCAGTGGAAATGTGGTACTGTTTATAAAATCGAAATATAATGTTTATCCCACTGGTGCATTTGTGCTATTCCGCTATGTACAATGCCACCTTGAGGTTATGTCATGGAAAAGGAGGAAAGGGAATTTCATTTGCTGAGTTTACAATTCTGTGACAAAACCAGAATAGATGCAATGGATTAACAGCTACACATAGAAGAGTCCTTATAAACATGTTCAGAGCAAGTTTATTTATTTATTTATTTATTAAAACATTGCTATGCCGCCCCATCGCAACAAAGCCTCGGGGCGGCTTACAACAATTTAAAATACAATGTAAAAAATACAATAAAACCATAAAACTATAAACAATAAACAATATATCCCTCCCCCCCCCCCTCATCCAATCTGCAGTGGAAAGCACTGCCTTAAATAAGACATTCCCTTTGCTCTCACAGAGAAGATGCAGTCGTAATACCTTCTCTAGCACACCTCATTTGAAAACTAAGAAAGTCTGATTTCTGCTTCAGCAGTATTGGCTTGCTCATATGAAAAAAAAAAAAAAATCAAATTTGATCAATCAATTAAAGCCTACATGATTAATCAATTGGATTGCTTCCATACAGATATCTTGTATGTGTGCAATACTTTGCACACACATTTTTGAGACAACTAGAGTGGTGCAGTGGTTAAGAGTGCAGGGCTGGGACTCAGGAGATCCGGGTTCTGGGCCCCCCTCAGCCACAGAATTAAGTGGGTGGACATAATGTTAGGACAGTCACAGATGTTCAGGCCAGCCTACCTCACAGAGTTGTTGTGTAGACAGGGTTGAAAGGAGGAGAATGATGCAAGTCACCTTGAGTTCCTTGGAAGGAAAAAAGGTGGAATATAAATATAATAGATATAAATATAATAGATTATGATAATAGATAGATAGTCAGTCCCACCAGCAGTTTTCACAACATCCATATGGCAAGATAACTATAAGCTAAAGGAAAAGTCCTTTAAGTCAGTATCACAGCCCTCACGCGTCAATTCTGAGTGTACGAAACTGGGAATGAGTCCCAATGAATTCAATGGAAGTTCCATTTGAGTAGACATGGATGAGATTGGATTTATTTTCTAGTAGGGCTTATCTTTACGCACGTGATAGAAAGCCTCTGAACTCAAGCCACTTAGTCACTTTTCTCTCTTTCACACCATTTGGGTTCATTAAAGGTACCCTCCCCATTTCAAAAAAGCTTGTATGGTTATATTTATATACATACCAAATGAGAAATTCAGATTTCTATAGCAACCATACAAAAGATACTTTTCTTGCAAAGTGTTACTGCAGAAACTATGAGTTGCCTTCACATGGCCACAAAAGGGACAGGTTTTCAAAAGGGAGCTCTCAATTTAAAATCAGGGCCGGATTTTTTCAAAAGCCAAGTGCCCTATTTTGCTACCTGTCACCCTGCATAATGCCGGAGCTTATTGCATCCATCAAGGTCTTGGGATTAAAAAATGCAGTTGCTTCCTCAACCAGAATTAGAATATTAGAATTGGCCAACATAAATGTTCATTAAAGCATGCATGGTGGAGCTGTGACAGTTAGTTTCCTCTACTCTCCTGTAATTGCACATGGCCCCAGTTTGGACGCGGTCACACCAGTCCAGCATTAAGCTCCCCCTATCCCATTCCACCCACCCCATGGGGAGGCTAAGAAAAGGGGGATGGCCTGCCTTGACAGCAATGGTGGTGCATTCTCCCACCCTTTTTTAGCCTCTCACCACACTGGAAAGTTGAAATTCCACAGGGAAAAAAATGGCTGGGGGGAGCATAAACCTTCCTGTCCCAGAGTGGCGTGGTCTCAGTCCAAATTGTATACTTGCGATGGAGTAGCAAAAGCTAGTATACACCGCTCCACTATATGTGCTTTCATAAATGTTCAGTTAGCTCTAATCACACCCTACCCAGGTAATAAGAAAATAAAGATGCCCTTCTCGGATCAGGTCCATTGCTCATCCCTGTCCAGGCTGCTGAAGCCCTTTCCTTCCTTCAAAGGTAATTTGTCTGGAGCTTCATGTGCATAGTGGGAGGGGCTGAAGTCATTGAGTGGGGCCACATCCAGGAGAGGGAGTGGCCATCTACTCTCCTGTTTTGCCACACTTCTCTTTCTGTTTACAATTCACTCTTCTCTCTGTTTCTCTCTGCAAGCCCCCTTCCTCTCGCTCCCCTTTCTGTCTCTGCCTTTCCCTCTTCTCTCTCCCTCCTTCTGCTCCCCTCTCTCTGTTACATTCTCCTTTCTCTCTACACCCCTTTCTCTCCTGCTGCTGCTATTTCATGATGGCAGCATCAAACGAAAGCTGCCCTGTACACCAAATTAACTTCTCTTTAAACTAAGGATTCAAAGGGCTCTCTCCATTTCAATCTCTAGCCTTCCACCCCAAGGGAAGAGGGTCTGACTACCAGGAAGGCCAACGCACTCAATCTTCATCTGATACAGAATGTCTGCTCTTATGATCTGAAACTTAAAGCCAGCAGTTGCTAGAGGGAATCCAGTCACTTTCATTTCTTGCTTTTGCACAGTGGGATGTGTGAAGAATCCAGGAAAGGGTGAGAAGCTGGTGGGTTTTCTCCACTCATCCCATATAGTCAACCCTGCAATGTTATCAACTAGATCTAACTAGCTCTAACCGGAATCAAATCAGATACAGACTTCCATTTTTAAAACAGTCCATGAATTCTGTGATTTTTTTAAAAAGCCTCAGAAATTCGCACATTTGGATCACTGCTCCACAAATTTGTGCAAATTGCACAGGTTTGCACAGATTGTAAGGCAGAGGCCTGCATTTTGCACAAATCTGAAATTAACCGGGAGGAAATTCCAAGTAGGCAAGGTGGAGCAGATGTGTATTCAGGAAGGGCAGAGTGATTCAGTACTTCCCATATTAAGTGCTATAAACCAAACAAAAACAACAGGTCAGCTTCACTTTGGGCAAATTGTGATTAGTGCAAATTATGCTTTAGAGACATACAGTTCTTTGCTCCAAATTTGCACACATATTTTCAGAAATTCTAGAGAGGCCAAAAACAAAAAAGAAAACCTGATTCAGTCCACTTTTGGCCATTGGGTGAGAAAAGTATCAAAAGTTCATTGGGCTCAAATAGAAAAAAGTTTTCCTGCATTGAGAATCCCTAAGTTTTCACAAGTGTTGCTAGCATGTTTTGTTTTACTTTTTTGAAAACCCTGCTGAAAATATTGATAGTAATTTCAACCTGCAACACAACATGGTCATTTTGCTGTAAAATATAACATGCAGCATTTGGATCAGAATATGCCAACCACAAATACTGATAGCATTTGTAAACAAATCCTCAGGAACTGAAATATATTACTATATATAATTTCATGGGAGAGTCACCCAATGAACTAGGTGAGCACGTTTACTTACATTTTCATCATTTGGAATTCATCATTAAATAATATATTTCCTAGAGCTTGTAGAGTTTAATAATTGAACAGTATTGAACTGGGTTTAAAAAAAAACATGCATTTTATTCATAGTTTTCTTGTACTATACTTGCTTGAAATAACTTTTGTGAATTTTTGCATTTTATTCATTTTATTATATGGTTTTAGTGTTGATTGTATACCACCAGAGAGTCCTACATAGGCGTATTTATAAATTTAATAAATAAATTATAAATAGGTGGTTTATGAATTTAATAAATAAATAAAGGACACCATTTACAGAGAATATTTCTCTCCTGAAGGGCAGGTAAAGCACATCTCGCTCTAGAAAAGGTTGTCCATTCCAAGTCCATAAAGATGAAGAACCATGAACAGGGAGAGTAGGGAGAGATGGCCGACCAATGACTGTGGCTCATCTGGTCATACATTTCCTTATCATGAACAGGTATCTTAGCTTTCTATTTAACATATTTTAAATCCAGTAAATTCACCTACCTTTATTCCAATAAATTCACCTATCTTCCTTTTCAGCCCTGCATGTCCTCCTTTTAGTGAGGGGGAAGTGGCCACATTCGCTAATTTGACGTTCGCACAGGTGGCGTTACCTTCTTCACTGTCCCTGCACAACGCGGAGAGGGAGCCCGTCTTTCACTCCTTTCAGACTGCGCAGTTCGTTTTGTCTGATTCTGAGAAGGAGGCAGGTGGGGCAAAGCAGGAGCACTCTGCTGCAGGGTTACCCAGTGATGTCTCTCTGGCAGAGCATGAGAACCAGCCTGCTTAGGAAGGGGCGGAAGGATGTTCAGGAGGGGAGGGGGAGCAGATGCGAGACCCAGTCCTTGACCTGGTAAGGGTGCAATGGGAGAAGCACACGGCCCAGTTAGAGGGCCTCTGGTGTTCCTACCATTCTGCCCTCCAGCAGCAAAAGCCACCCTGAGGGGGAAGCAGACCCTTGACTGACAGGGGGAAGTAGTCGCTTTGGAATCAGCTCTTTGCATGGGCAGAAGCTTCTCCTTCAACTTTAGTGGAAGACAATTTAGAGATCATATTGTTCTGTCATCTGCTAAATTTCAACCAAGAGGTTTATCTTGGGTTTGATAAACAGAAGGAAAGAGAGAAAAGATCATCTTGTATCTGCTATCTTAGGGGGCACAGAGCAAGCTATGGGACACACCCACCTCTGTCCACTCCTTGCCCCCTCTTCGAACGATGGGACTGGCCACTGTGAAAGCCGGTGCCATAGCTGGGGCCAAGAAGAACGACCAGCTCAATAGCCCCTGCCCCACATCTGTCAAGCACCACTCCAGGGAGACAATTTCCTTATGATACACTTAGACCCGTGTCATTGAACGGTGAGATTCCACACCTTCAATGACATCTTCATCGGCTGCATCATTAGGATTTCTCTTAAAGAAACATGTTTATTTGAATGCAAGAGTTTAAAGCATGAAAGTAGACCGTAAGGAAGTGTTGCCACAATAATTGGCATCAAACATACCAATTAAGCCTAATCTGAATTAAAATTTTATGCCTGTATAATTACCTGCAACAAGTGAGGAGTACAGCTTGTCGTTTCAATATATACAATGAATTATTTAACGATTGGATCTCTTTCCGTGTTCTGCAGTGTTTAATTACCTGCAGAAGGGAGGGGGAGGGAGTGGGAGCAAAGCATTTAAAGAAAAATAAATACACATGCTGTCAAGGTAAGTTTATGGTGCTTTTTTGCTGCTTAAATTAAAAAAGAGTCTAAACCATCCAATCTTGAAATTATAGTTATGCACATAATTAAATTTATGATCTATACCTAAGGAATTTTGTGGTAGAAAATACCTTCCAATGAATAATTTAAGAAAATACTATGTTCTGGGTAGTTTCAAGAGAACTATTGTAAATCTCTCAGGAGTAGAGGTTAGAAACCAGTTACACATCAGCTAAAATATTTCATTTTTGGAAGTCCCTGAGGTGGTTCTAATCAGGAAAGTAAAAACCTTTGAAATGGGACTTCTAAGCATCAGAGCAGGAATAGCCATTCACAAACATTTCGCACTGGAATCCTACCAAGGCTATGAAGTCACGAGATGGCCTCAGGCAAGCGGCGATCTCCCATCCACGTCTCCTGTACCTGTCCACCCTGACAGGCAGCTTCTGCCGCCTCTGGATGCAGCCACTCTGTCTTGTTGCAAAGATCAGAGTGAGATAATGGGCCAGTTTGTATATTTATCAGCCAGAGAATGAAGATGGTTGAAAGGATATGATACAACATGGCAAACTGTGATTGAGCCAAAGCGCTCTCGGTAGTTCACAAAGCAAAAGTCAACACCATAATCTACAATAACATAGTGAAACGGAATATTAAAACAGAATAAAGTCGAAGTAAGAAGCAAGATCAAAGCCAGCAGCAGGGCTAACACGGTTCTTAAAATGGAAGGGCTAAAAAGCCTTGCCTTAAATGTCATGAGTGGCCAGAGCCAGCGGTCAGACTAGATGGCCCAGGAGGCCCCTTGTGACTTTTTGTGTTTCTAAACGAAAAGGCCTTCCCTGGCACCAAAAGGACCACAAGGAAATCCAGTGGATTCCCACACCCAAATCAGATTTCTCATGCATCCCTAGTTTCCCCATCATGCCCTTAGCATTCTTTTCCCCCTCTTCACATATGCTGGCTTTCCCTCATCCTGAAGCAACCGTGGCCCATCCCGCAAACACCCATGACACCGCGGGGAATCCACCGGCGGCACCAATGCAAGACCAGCTCCAGAAGAGGGATGTCCCTGCAGCAGGGGAGGAAAGGGTGAAACTCCTTCTCCATCCCCGCTTGGATCACATGCAGGGCCAATTCCTTGCCAAGCTGAGCCGTTTGCATTCTTAAAGTCCTTGTGCATTTCCTGCACAAATACATATTTGGACCATAGTCCTCAATGTTGACGTTCTTCAATGAAAACCACAATCTGCATGATTACTGTTGAGTAGCCATGAATAGAGCTGCACTGCTGCTCTCGTGCACATTTTGCCCATATAGAAATGCCCAAGACCATTTGCTGGCTGAGACAGAGCAGCGAACCGCACGCCTCCACCCAGTCTCCCACAATCTGTGGGTTGGATCCAGGAATGGCTCTTCTGTGAGAGGATGGCTTGCATATGGCAGATCTCTCCATCTGGGTCCCGAGGACTCCACCCCCACTCCACAACACAGCAGTGGAGTTTTGTGCCTCCGTGCCACACTTTCAGAAGTATCGATGGGCTGAAGTGAGATATTCCATTTCTTCAGCTCCATTGATCCATCAGAAATCTGAAACCGACACAAGAAAAACAGTCCTTGGGTAAGTTCTTCTGAGGCCGGAGGGAGAACATTTCTCAAGCACCTTTCCTGGCCATGGCAGCAAAAATATGCTGGCAGCAATGTAAGCCGTGAGCCATTTCCTGCCTTCTTTTGACATCCATAACTGGCCGCCTGAGGCAGTTGCTTCAGTCGGCCTTGTGGCAAAGCTGGCCTGGGCCCTTCGAACGCCTGCAGCTGAACCCTGCCCTGAAGCCATAGCCCATTACATGGATGCCTGCTGGGTGCAGTTGCTCAGTGACCGTAGACAAGGAACCTCTTTGTCAGGGTTATTTATTCCCTGCATTTTCATCCCACTTTTCAGACAATTACTGTCTCCCAAAGCAGCTCACATCAATCAAAACAAGAGACAGGCCCTGTCATCCAGCTTCCAAACAGAAATGACAAGAGACATAAATGCAGTAGGAGTGGGGAGGGGACAAAGAGGAGGGAGACGGTTTGTCAAGGCCAGAACATGGTGGTGTGCCTGAAGTGGACATTCAGGCCAGGCCGACCTCCCCTCTCTGGTGCTCTTGCCAATGTGGGGCTCTCATTCCTTTGGCCAGTGGAGGGGCCTGGGTCTTCTTCCCCCTTCCTTCTGCAGGCCCTGTTGGCTGGAGCTGAGGGCCCTTCCTAGCAGCCACAAGAAGTAAGCTCCATGCAACTGCTCCTGCTCTGGCCAGTGATCCTGCCGGGTTGGTCTCTGCCTTGGCTTGAAGTTATGACGGTCAAGATCTGAAGGTCGGGGTCAGAAGCCAGAAGCCGACTTTCTTCAGTGGCAGGGCAGCTCTTTGCATCACTCACAGCTAGGGTTGGGACAAACTGTCATGTGCGCTCTCTGGTAAGATTCCCAGGCACACATGAGAAGCGGCCTGTTTTGGTGGGACTGGTAGCTCAGACTCTGAGGATGATCCAGAGTTGGCTGAACCAGACGAGGCTCAGAGCTCACTCTGATAATGGAGTTGTTGTTGTAACAGACAGACCTGCACCTGCAGGCTCAGTCTCTCAGTGCCAGTCCGAGCCTGCTCTGGATGAAAGTAGCTCAAGGACACCCATGAGCTCAGTCTCCCCGTCTATGGGAATGAAGCAGAAGAAGGACAGGAGGGGGGATATTTGGAAATGGGTAGTCTCTGGGATGGAGAACACCAGTCTCCTGAAGACGTGGACCCGAGGGCCAGTCGTCACAGCCGCAGGCTGGCCCAGTTAGGGGCTCAGAGTCCAGAACACAGACATGCACAATTCCATAGTCCTTCCAGAGACAGGCCCCGGAGGGATCATAAGCAAATCTTTGGGTAAAGCGGGGCAGAGAGGGTTCAACATCTCTTTGTGTATCCTCAGAGGCTTGTGAATGCGTAGAGCCTTCTATGTAGAATACAGACACTTACAGGAAGTGCTGGAGAGTCTGTCTTGCTTGGGAGGGAAGGCCTAGCTCATGACACAAACCTTTCGGAACGCATCCCACCAGCATCTGCAGCCTTCCTCTCATGCTCAGCCTGGCCCAGCAAAGCGAGCAGAGCCAAGGGGAAGGCCTCAAACGTTTGTGGACCCGCAATTGCACAACCGGCAAGCTTCCCTGTAAGGATGGCTTCAGGCTGCAAAAGAGGGGAGCTGCAAGCAAGGGTGCCAGCCTTCTTCCCCACTCACTGCCGCTGGCGGCAGGGGCAGGCGTGGGAGAATGGCATTGCTTGCACAGCATGTGGGGCTCGACTCCTGGTGAATCTGTCCCGGGTGCTGAGCACGCTGTCCAGGAACTCGGCCTCAGGCTCCAGCAAAGCAGAGTGGAATCTGGGGAGCCGAGCCCAGGGGGTCCGGTGGGTTCCAACTCCCCAAACAGATTCCTCCCACATCCCTCCTTGCAGCCATTGGTGCTACTTTCATCTGCTTCCCATCCTCTGTGAGAGTTGCCAAGCCCAGACCATAAGGAGCCAATTGGTCTAGACTTTCTGACTAGCAAACGACCACATACTGAGCCTGACCATGAGTCCATCTGGCCCAGTCTTGTCAGCACTGACCGGCAGCAGCTCTCCCAGTTTTCAGGCAGGAATTTTTCCAGCCCTGCCTGGAGGGGTCCAGGACTGAACCAGAGCACTTCTGTTTCCAAAGCAGTTGCTTTTGCACTCATCCAAAAGCCCTTTGAGGAACCTTCCAGTCCTTGTCCTCTCTTTACCAGTTTCTGCTCTTCCCTGCTTGTTGGAGGACCTGACAACTACTCTTCTGGGAAAGAAGCATTGCTCTTGACATGTGACGTCTGTGTGAAGAAAACTTTCGGTGCCAGGGAATACATGGCCCTTTGGCTGTTTTGGAAGAAGGAGGCAATCAGCCTTTTTTCGACATATGGTTGCTTCCCTGGGCTTCTGGGCACGCGTTCCGTCTACATCTGATTTCCAGCCATCTGAAGCTTTGGGGAGCAGCTGTTACGTAACGCGGTGGCACCTTACCCGGTTGCACCTCCTTCCTGCCAAGTGCCAGAGGGATCTTCTGCAGTCTGGCTTCCGGGGCTTTTGCACCAAGCTGAGCTTTCCTGACGGAGTTGCACATGGTCAGAGAGGCTTTCCCTGCAGCTGGGATGCCTCCAGCCTACCAGGGGCTCAGCACAGGGGCGGGGAACAAGCCGCGACGACGTGGGGCACCGCTAGCTCTCCCACGCCATCCTCTTCTTCCTGATGGAGGCCTGTGGCAGCAAAACACAGTCGGATGCAGCTGAAAACAAAGGGTGACCCAGTTCTTTCAGAAAGCAGAACCCTGTCAAGAAATATCCTTTCGATCTGGCACCTCGGTGCAGCAAGCATCCTGGTGCCACAGGGCAGAAGAGCGCGAGTCACGCACAAGACGACAAACGCTGCTTTTCCCTCTAGTTAGGATGCCAAGAGGGGATGGGAGGAGAGCAGCACAGAGGGATAAGGATGCATTCTTTGCTCAGGGAGAGGGGGAAGCCAGGTCTGTCTGTCTGTCTTTGTTTCTGACTGTCTTGTTTTTTCCTGTTTGCCATCACATTGTATGATCAAGAAACAGAAACCTGGGATAGCCATGCAAATGTGTGGTGGGGGTTGGCTTCAGGCAAGGGAAATGAGGAATATTTTATTCCATTTCGCAAATCACTTCCAGATGCCCAGTTCACAGTCAAGGCAGTGAGCATGAAAGCAAACTCTCCAAAATTGCACACCAGCAACTCGAAAAATGCAGCATTTGTGTATTTTAAGTGATTTTTTTTAATGCACACTTTAAAAAAAATGGCTCCTGAAATGGAAGGCCAACCCCATCAGTGCAGCTTCAACCTGGGGCCGATGGGGTCTCTAGAGGTGTGCCCTATGGCATGAAGATGGACTAGTGCTGTCCCCAGAACCTGATGGCAATGAGCAGGACATGTGTCCTTGTGCGCACTCACAGGCCATGCCAGTCTGCATTCCAAGGCAGAGGATGAAGGGGAGGAGGCGGAGGGAACCTGGGAGTCATGGGAATAAATGACTCAAGACTTTGGGGTGATAGAAGCACCACTTATCTCAAAGCCGCACTCCTCAAGTGATCAGGCTAATCTGGTACAACTCTTGACCCTGTGACACGTCACTGGGAAAGAAGGGGATGCCAATTGGAGGACAGGCACACAGAAAGGAGGCAGACTCACTTCCAAGCAGGCCCTTCCAATGGGATCAGGGCTGGATGTGTCCAAAAGGAGGGTTTCTTGAAGCAGTTGTTTAGCCTGGGTTCAACAAACCGCTGTGTCCACGTGCCGGGATCCAATCTGTGAGGGTTGCGTCCATTGGGTGTCCTTTGGTGAATGAAGAGTTCTTGCAAAGAAATGGTCTGTTGCCTTGAATGTGCGAAGGGAGGTTAACTTAGCTTGCAATGAACCCACTTCATATCGATTAGTCCATTATTCTACAGACAATGCATTGCCGCACAGATGTTTATACAATGAGTTAGTTCACACATAATGGTGACCCATCATGGTAAACCACCATTATAGGTTGCCACTGAATGCCAATTATCCACAAGGAGCCCAACAGACAAGCAAATTGACCATGGTTGCTCTCCTCCCCACAACCCCACAACGTTGTGAGACACTTCCCTCCACCCCACCTCCTCATTCCTCCTGCTGGTATCTCAGAGGACATTGCAAGATGGAATGAGGATCCCATCCTTGGCAGCCATGAAAGCAAGCTGATTCTGGTTGGCTCTGGCAGTCAAGGAGTCCTTCCAGCTCATGTCCTGAAGTGCCAAAAGGAGGACAGGGGAACTGATTCTCTTGCTCTGGCCCAGACATCAGTGGTGGTGAGAAGGAAGAGCATTCGTTGCTCCTGCCTCCTTGCTCAGCGGTTCTTTATCTGTCAAGCAAGCTAGTGGGAACAGTGATGAGAAAGAAGATAAGGAGTCATAGGGGCTGCTGAGAATGGTCTTGAGTATGTAGGCCCAGTGAGAGAAAGGGTCCAGTGCAGATGCCTGGGCCAAGAACCTCAACTTGGCATTGTAGAGAACTTTCAAAGAAGCCACATGTTTCCCTTTTCTTGGGAATGCAGAATGGATCAACACAACACATGCAATTGCAGGTAGCATCCTTAGAACCATCATGCCAAGATGCAGGAGACACTGATCCACTCACTTTGCACTAATCAGACCTCACCTCAGCTACCAGTTCTGGACACCATATTTTCAGAAGGATTGGGAAAAGTTCAGAGAAGAGCAATTTAGTGAATTGGAGACTGGAAAATGAGTCTTATGTGGAAAGATAGAAGGAACTGGTGATGTTTAGTCTCAAGAAGAGAAGAGTGAGGCAAAGATTGTTACACAGAAGAGGGCCACAACCCCTTCTCTGTTATTCATGACCATGGGGCATGAAATAATGTGCTCACATTTCAAAAAAGTATAGTTCTATTGAGCACTAAGGACAGGTGAATAGACAGTGGAACCAACTGCCTAGGGAAGTGATGGGTTCCTCAAGTGGGGACTGGGTACCATCTATCAGGGATGCTTTAAACTGAATTCCTGCACTGAGCAAGAATTTGGACTCCATGACCTAAATGGTCACTCCCAGTTCTGATTCTGAAAGGTGATTCTGCATATCAAAGAGCTAAAACCAACTCATGAAGGGGGAAAACCAAGCCATCTCGGCAGAGACAAATAATAAAACATTAATATGGCTTATCCGATTCCTGTTCCTGAGAGCCGGGACATTCATCCAGCACCCAGGAATGTGATGTACTTCTGTTTGTGTAAACAAATTGGTCTGCGAAGAGCGACTTGCAGGGGGAGGTCATGGAGGCTTGACAAAGACTTAAGTAAAGGCTATCTGGTTATCACTATTTGATGCTGACTTCTAGGAAAGGTAATGTTCCTCCAGCTCAGTGTGGAGAGATCAGAGTTTTATAAAGATGCAGATGTGTATCTATCCATCCATATGCTGAAAAGCAGGGGAGGAAACACTTTCAGAAAGCACCAGAAGCAAAAAGAAAGGAAGCACAAAGATAACCAGCAGTTCACTACAGCACAGTTCTTGTAACTGTTGAGTCCAAGGAGCATGGTGAGTGAGATGTGAGTCAAAGAGTCCCGTTCCTTTCTTCAACACAAAGAAGAGCTTGGTATGCTGCATAAAAATAGAATGTAACACCTTCGCACTGGCACTGAGATTGTGTACAGTGCAACCAGCACTGATATCAACATTCAATAGCAAGTAATGGAAAGGATCCCTGCCTTGTGATGACGCCCTGATCAAGTCATCCACAAGTCGTTCTAAGAAGCCATAAAAGGAGGGCAGCGGAAGGTGAGAATACTTAGGTAAGTCCAGTGTTACAGAATGGAAAAGACATAAGAACATAAGAAAAGCCACAGTGGATCAGACCAATGGTTCCTCTTCTCCAGCACTCAGTACACACAGTGGCAAACCAGCTGCCCACAGGATTCCTCACGCAGGGTGGGTGCAAGACCTGCTCTTGCCCAAGCTCCTCAGCAGACAGATATTTGTAGCACAATTTAATGCATATTGCTTCAAAGTAAGTCCCACCACTGATGGAAATGGGGCTCGCTCCCAGGTAAGTGTGTATAGGATTGCATCCATATGTATTTAAATTCCCCTTACTTGGCCTCATTAGATAGTCCTGTAACTTCATCCCATTTGCTACTGGAGGTCCACCTGGCACCGACTCAGCCTTGCAGTTCCGGGTTGGCTGCCCTTTTCCCCGGGCATTTGGTAGCATTTCAAGGCTCACGGGGAGTATTCATACCAGTCTAGTTGTTCTGAAATTGTTTTCACTGCTCGAGCAGTTTTCAATCCTGTTTTAAATGTTGCATATTGGGGTTTTCTGCTGTTTCTCTTGAATTCAAGGTTTGTGTTTCTACAAATTGCCCAAGAGTTTTGACTATAGGGAGGTACAGAAATGAAATAATAAATATGTAAATAATCCGTGATTGGGTGAGATCTCTTGATGGTTAATGCAGGGACTGAGAAGCAAGAGTGATGCTAACACCAAGGGAAACAACAGTATTGAAGAAAAGGATGAATATTTGCACAGACTAAGTAGTTTGGGCTAAATATACCACTGCCACCCTGTGAAATGGCTGGTTTCAGTAAAAAAGTGTAACTGGTGAATATTTAGCATTGCCCTGCCTGCAGTACTTAAGCGTAACTCATTCCTAGCATGGCCCAAGTAGCCAAGTGCCAGCCAAAACTAGTTCAGAGGAAGCCAAAGCACAAGGGACTCCATTTTGCCTGGTGTGTGATGGATAATCAATCCAAGAGGGAGGAAAACATCTCCTTACAATTACTGACACTGAATTATCTGGAACCTGTCATTTTGCATCTGCATGATGGAGTCACAACAGACTGCGACACCATGCTTGAATCACAGTCTGTCTGCTATCAGTCAAATAGCTTTAGAAATGGCACAGTGGCAGGTCTCAAAGACGAAGAAAGCCCAATTCAGAAAATTTTAGTAACCTTCATCCTAGGAAACTGGATATTAAAACAGTTTTCTCCATGGGCCGCAGCAAAGCTGCATCTATCTACTCCATCCCCAGGAAATGACCGATTTCTGCCTTGACCCTCTGGGTGCTTTTCTTCTTTTGGCCAAGAGCATTGTTGCAATCTCTCTGTACGACAGCAGATTTTGATATCCTCTTGTGACTCAGAAGTGGGAGTACATATGGATGGCTGACGTACTACGAGAAAAGCCATGTTACTTAGGCATTTATCAGTCCAAGGGAGGAGGATGAAGATGATTTTATATGCAGTTGCTCGTTTGAAGCATGGCTTTTGAATTAGCGCCTTTAAAGCAGCCTTCCCCAACCTGATGTCCTCCAGATATTTGGGACTACAGCCCCCATCATCCCTGGCTAGCATAACCAAAGCTCAGAGATGATGCAAGTGGTGGGCAAAAACATCTGGGGGACATTGGGTCAGGGAAGAAGATGGGACAGTGATGGTCCCTTCGAGCCTCTCCACCACTCTGCCTTTCCATCTTCTTCTTCTCCACTTGCCGTACTGGCCAGGCGTGCTGTACAGCAAGTGCCACTCACCCTGCTGCTGGCTCATTCGCCTGTGAGGAGCTTCACTCTGGTGCCTGAGGTGGGCAGAGGGGGCATCAGTAGAGCAGCACTGCTCCTTTCCAGTCCTCAGGGCCTGAGCCCAGTTTCCACAGAGGGCCTGCGTGGCCACATCCTCTTTGCACCAAACTCAGCTCATAATCGTGGTGGTCAAAGTGAAGGGCCTCATTGCTCCCTGCGTGCCTCCTGGGGTACCACCTGGGGGACTGAGAGAGCAGAAAGGTGAACGGGAAGAGCCTGATCATCCTTTGGGCACATCCACACTTGTCTTGATGTGTGGACCTGGCCCCTGACTGGACCACCATGGTCTGGTCTGCCGGTTCGAGGAATAGCACGTGCTTCTTCACAGCCAAAGGTTATGAATCCTCTATCCATCTCCATTGAATACAAACAACGGCAAGAAGCCTCCCCCTTGTGGACCTTTGCATGTGCTTGCATGACAAAGTAGGAACAGCACGGCCACGTGTCTTGCTTTGCAGAAGACAATCTGTTTCAGAGCTGTCCTCTATCGGAAGGGCTTCCAAGCACAAGCCCCGTTGAAATGTAACGAGCCATCCGAAGGAAGAGCTGGGTCTTCCATTTGGCCAGCGGGAGTACCCAGGACACCTGGCCACGGTCTTCGTTACTATGGGGAGATAGGCTGTGTTTCTATGCGAATTTTAGTGTTTATCTCTAAAGTTGCAACCATCTACATAAATTAGCATATGGACATTTTATGCAAATGTGTGCCCACTTTTCAAGGTGACGCATCTTCTCCTTTTGGGGGGATGTGCGATTGCTCACTTGCAGCAACAACCTTTTGGGATCGGTGACTGGAAACATTCAACGACACCCTAAGAGAAATTGCACTTAACCCTTGGTCCTGCTGGTAGCCTTTGCTCAATCCCTTTTCTTTTTTAGTATATTTACGGTGCTTACACCAGAGATTGATGGCAGCTGACAGTCAGCACCCGAACAAGTGATTATAAGAGGCCAGTGACGTTTTGACAGCTAACCCGGTGACAAGAATGCATTGCCTGCATTTAAATTCCCTCGCTGGAATAAATCACGCTTGATGCTGGATTTCGCCCTTCCCCCCCTCACCACCACTCACCCTAAAACTGATTTCTAAACAACGCTTGCCTGTAATGTTTCCTCCCAAATAGTGTGTGACTTTCCTTAAGCACTAGCTGCTCATCCTCTAAAGAGTCTTTTCCTAAACAGGTTTAGTTAAGCTGTAAGTCTCAGGGAATTAAAGATGTAATGGACTGGATTGTCCTTAGCTTTGCTAGCCACTGAATACAAAAAGGGATTTCTTTCACTTCAAGACGTCCCTTAACTGCTGTAAGAGCAATAAAACCTATCTAAAGGAAACTGTTTGGAAGGAGAAAAAAGGAAGGAAAGAAAAACAAGAGTGGTTTGGTTGAGAAACCTTCCTCTAATTCAGAGGAACCCAAAGGAAAAGATATGTGCCATCCCGGAATCAAGCGATGGCTCTTTGGAATGGAGAGCATGAATCTTGGAAGAGTGTTTTAAGTATTTGTTGTGGGGTGGAGGTAAATCACTCCCCCCACTTAGAAAGCTAGCATGTCAAGCATAAGATACAGACTTTCCCTGACGTGCTGTTTTTCCTACCTGCAAGATTTCTTTTCCCCCATGAAGGAAACTGTAAACATGCAGCCTTAAGCTACCTGCTGAAGTGGTATGATGCAGGATGATCTTGACACGACAATAATTGCCACACTGATGGATATATTCCTAATGGATATATTCATAGGAGGAATCCACATGGCCTGATCCTTGGATTCTAGTGACTGGAAGCTCACAGATGCTTTATAAAGGTGTGGTAGAGACAAGAAGGTCATGCATTCCACACATTCTCCTAGGTCTAGTTTTGTGGGTCAGGAAGAATTAACAGATCACAACTTGGCTTCCAGTGGAGGATTTTTAATTATTTCATTTATAATGTCTTGGAGGGACTGCAGGTGCCGCAGTGGTTTAAACCGCTGTGCTGCTGGGCTGGTTGATCGAAAGGTCGCCGGTTCGAATCTGCACACGGGGTGAGCTCCCGTGCGCCGTCCCAGCTCCTGCCAACCTTGCAGTTCGAAAGCATGCAAATGCAAGCAGATAAAAAGGTACCACTTTGGTGGGCAGGTAACAGCGTTCTGTGCACTGCGGTGTTTAGTCATGCCGGCCACATGACCACGGAGACTGTCTGCAGACAAACGCTGGCTCCCTTGGCTAGGAAACGGAGATGAGCACCGCCCCCAGAGTCAGGCATGACTGGACGTAACGTCAAGGGGAAACCTTTACCTTTACCTTTACCTAATGTCTTGGAGAGGGATTTCCTATCCCAGGAAGATAATCTTGTCCTCTTTATCAAGACATGTTTTGTACATCACTAAGAAATTTCTTTAATGTCATAATTCATAAATGTCATTAAGTGAGGCTTAATCCTATAAATGTTTAGACAGAAACATCATATAACTCCAAGCGTTCCCCAACCAGCATTTATTTCTGTCTAAACATGTGTAGCTTTCCTCCCTAAGTAAATTAAAATAAATAATACACCTCAGAACTCATCTGTGTGGGTGACGACTCACAAGTATTATTCATCCTGCAGAAAGATTTATAGAAGTACACAGATTTTAACATAGACCTCTGCCTAAATTGAGCAAATGTATCCCAGCTGGTGAGAAAGTAACTGAACAAATACATAGCATGTGTGTTTATCACACTGCCTCACAGCAGTTTCCTTACATTCCATAAAAGAGATTGCACTGAAATGGCAACAACCTTCTCCCTCAAATCCCCACCATTGAGGAGATTGAAGATCAGTGAGATGGTACCCCACTGGATGTAAAGGAAGCAGACGGTAAGAAGAGGAGGTGGAGCCATGAGTGAAGGCAGCCAGGCAAGAGCAGAAGGAAGAGAGAGGCAGGGGTGAAAAGGACAAGCAGAGGGGACATCCTCTCCCTGATCTAGCCCATCATCCAGTGGCCAGCCAACTGCCCACAGAACCCACAATTAGGTCTTGAGTACAACAGCCTTCTGCCCATGTTCCCCAGCAACTGATGTATGCAGGCATACAGCTTCTGATACTGGAGGTAGCCTATGGCCATCATGACTACTAGCCATTGATGGGCTTCTCCTCCATGACATTTCCCTCTAGTCCCAATCGATGGCCATTCCATCATTAATTCTTGTAGAAGTTAACTTCATAGTCTCATTACGCACTGTGTGAAGAAGCCCTTCCTTTGACCTGTCTTGACTCTCCCTCCAATCAGTTTCTTGGGAAGACTCACTGGGTTCTAGTCTCATGAGAGAGATGAGACATGGAGGAGCCAGAGTGGTGCAAAAAGAACAGTAATGAGCAAGCAGTGGTAGAGCACCTGCTTGCCTGAAGAGGGTTCCAGGCATGATCCCTGGTATCTCCAGATAGGTCTGGAAGCCCTGAAGCACCACAGCCATCCAGCATCTCAGATGACCTGAGGTTCTGACTCAGTATAGAGAAGTGTTCTGTGTCCTTGTGGAAGTTCTCATGAAGGTTTTGCGTCTTGATGATTCATTGACAGATACAGTTCAATGAGGGGGTGAGTGTTTACATATGGACAAGCCCTAAGGTCCTTTTAAATATTTGAATGCTTTTAACCTGCTTCCCTTACAGGCTTATCTGTATGAAGTCTACCTGTTTCCTTTTGGTTTTAATCTTCCCTTCTAGACCAGTTTTCATCTTCTTCCTACAGCTTTCAGTTTTGTTGAGGTTATCAAGATATGTCTTCTATTCTTACACTTCCAATGATCCTGACTTACAGTTGGAACCAAAATGTTCCAACACTCTCGGGATGGGGGAAGCAGTTATGGGGAGCACCCAATTACGAAAAGTAAATTAGAGCAGCATCTATTTTGCTTAATTGTAAGGATCACACAGTGTTTACGTCAAGATCCTTTGTTCAACAGGCCACATCATCACTTTGCCTACATCCCACCTTTTGTCCTCTTACGAGGAACTCAAGACAGTTTACATAGCTCCATTTTATCCTTTAAAAACCACCCTGTGAGGCAGGCTGGGCTGAGAGCCGGACTGGCCCAAACTCACCCAGTGAGCTTCACCGCCGAGTGGGGACCAGAACCTGGATCTCTCAGGTCCCCATTCCAGCACTCCAACCACTCCACTGCAAAGTTTTTGTTTATCAACTTTGCAGCTGCAAAGAATACAAAGCTCCTATGAACCAGATCTGGAGGAAAATGCATGGGCATTTGAAAAGCGTGTTTTAAAAATCAATTACTGCCAACAATGAAGTCTCTTAGCCTAAGATGGCTATCAGGTACAGATAGGTGAGGATTTCATTTCTGTTCAGTTCTCATAAGAATTTAAAAAGTTCTCCATAACTGGGGGGTGCGGGGAGAACTGAGATTTTTTTAAAAATGAATGTAAGGAAAACCAACATTGACAGAGTCCTCCTCCATTCCCAGGACTTGAAGTGTTCTCTCTTAGCAGTCTGGGATTAAACTCCTATGTATTTAGGCATGTGAATGCCACCTTGGGGTCGCCACCTCTTTTTTCAGACATGCTCCACCTCTTTCAAAGTTGCACAGCAGGCTCCCTGATGCTGCACCTTAGGGATGCGTGAGAAATTTGCCTGGGGATGGGAATCCATCAGATTCCCTGGGATCAGCTCTCCAAACTCTGGCCCACTTTCTCATGGCCGTGAGTCCAACTTCCTGGTGAACACATGAAGAGTTTGCACACACATCTGCCAGGAACCAAGCCCCTCATGAACGTTTCACAAGTGGCATCCCCATTCCATGCAGGTGACTCACACACAGCCTTAGTTTGTGCTGCACACACATGCAAAAGAGTTGCTGGTTGCCCAACTGGACTTCCACGAGCTTCCACAGTCTTCCTCTTAGCTTGGTTTCTTTCCTAAGCAAGGGCTGAGCATGAGAAGAAGCGTAGCAAAGAGAAGAGGGCCAGGACAAGAAATTGTCACAACCCTATTGCCCCTATTCAGTTTTGCTTGTACAAGTGACTGAGAATTTCACAACAGTTCCATTTTGATCAGAATTTTATGAAATCTGCGAAGTTCTTCAATTCTGGGAGAGAAAGAACTTGAGACTTTGAACAATTTGAGTGCAGGATTCAAAAGCAGATTTTTATATTCCTAATTTCAAATGCTTCTTATTTCTCTAGTGTGAAATCCTGTTTCAGAGAAATGCCAGTTAATACATTAAGGACCTTCCCTGCCACCTGCCTCCCCACTCGGATATCCGCTAGACAAATTGCTTCTCTCTTCTTGGTTGCCTGGCATTTTTGTACAGCTTCAGATGAATTTCCTGTCTGGTTGCCGTTGATTTAAAACCAGACCTATTTATCAAAAATAGCCTGGCATTGAGACTTTTTCATTGGCACTAATATGCATCGTGTCAGTTTGCATTGGATGAACATACATCACATGATTCAATGCAATTCGACATGACCTGACATCACACAATGCATGTGTCTCTTTACATCAGGAATGTATGGAAATGAAGCTTCATAAAAGGTAATTAGGCACAAAACAAAACAACCTCTTCCCTACCTCTCACAAGAAGCAGGTAACAATCACCAAGCAACTTCTGTCTGGGTCTTTGAGGCTTATATAACTAGAAAACATGGTCAGAACAAACAACGTTCTGTTTTTGTGGCCATTCCATATATATGTAAACTCAGCTTGCACTAAAAGTAAGTATCTTTAGAAAAGGAACGATTTAAGATTTGGGTCTTTTACAAATTTCAGCCTGATACTATTTATTTACTGCACTGATATCTGATCTTTTCCTCCAAGGCCCCCAATGTAGCATATACAATTCTCCTCCTCTCCATTTTGATCTCAAAACAACCTTGCAAGCTAGACTAGGCTTAGAATCACAATTATTTTTTTCCAATCCAACTATGGCAAAGTGGAGATCCTGGATCTGGATGACCAAAGAAGCCATGGTGAATCACAGAAACCATGGCACAGATGGTGGATTCCTTCTGTCCTTTGGGAGAGCAGAAGCACCACGCAGAAATGGCTCAACTGGGTCTAGATGACTCAACAGACCAAGGGGGTAGCAAAAGAGAATGGCTTCCCATTACATGCAAGCCAACCTTTATTTCACAATATTAGACTTTCCTGACCTAGCATCCCCCAGATGTGAAGGACTTCGGTTCCCATCAGCACTGGTCTGCATGGCCAATGATCAGGAATGGTGGGAGTTGTGGTCCCAAACATCTGGAGGGAACCAGGTTGGAGATGGTTGCCCTATACCATGACACTGTATCTTCCCAGGGCATCTTCTCTTTTCCACACCCCTTAGCGTTTCTCTAGGAATATGAAACAGCAGCTGCCGCATGGCAGCCACTGAGAAGATCCAGGCAGCTGTGCCCCACCTGTTTCTGTTTGTTGGAAACTGCTAGAAACCTTCAGCTATTGGGCATTATAGAAATAAATGCATACATGATGATGATGATGATGATGATGATGATGATGATGATGGAAAAAACTGTAGCCTGTTGCCACTACAGTGAGTTGCCTCCCCCAAAACCTTTATTCTGAAAAATAAATGAAATAATGCTCCAGTACTACCCACATGGGCATGCGCACACGCACACACGTGCACACACAAACACACAATATGAGCAGCAACCCAGTGCGGTTACTATGGTCCATGTTTTCACCCCAGTCTACCTGACATACAATCCAATGTTATCATGGTTTCCATCCTCCCCACTCAGAACTCTTGTTGTTGGCATGTGTTCCATCAGCCACTTTGCCTAAAATTCAGTCCCAAGTAGTATTACTCCCTGTCACCTGCCTATCCTCACTGGTCCACACATAGAGGTTGGATGGCTGGAGAGGCTCCTGCAGTTGCCATTCTTTCCAGAGGAATCTATGGTAGTTGCATACCAGGTATGTGGAACCACAATCTTGAGTTCAGACAACACAGCAAGCCATGATGGCACAGAGTAGCCACAGAACAACCTATTGCTTCTTATTGTCATTCCTAGAAACCAAACTGAACCCAGGTATATTTCGGTATGACAACACAGACTGGCAAAAACCAAAACCCACCACAGCTTGTCATGTTGTCTGAATCCAACCACACACACACATACTTAGCACCACCAAACAGGATTGCAAATTTGAAGGAAGCTGCTTGTTTCAGCTCTCACTACACCAATTTGTAAGCTTCAATCACACTTTGAAATGGAACCAAAGAATTATGGTTGTGAGAAGGTGGTCTCTTCTCTCCCCCTTGATAGAGACAGAAACTGAGCAGGGGCCTGGGGGAGAGACCATTTCACTGAATTTCTCCAGCAGTGGAACAAATTCTCTATTTCTCCAAGGTGGGCATCACCATTAGCAGTTGGTTGTAGCACACCTTTCTTTTTTCCCTAAAGCAATCTTGGGTTTTGTTCTGCCACCAGTTCGGTGGTGTTTCAGTGTTTACCATTGTAGGGTGCCACACCAGTCCCCTTGCCCCTTTTTCCAGCTATGCTTCTCCCCCTCACTCCGTAGCCTCCTTTGCAGGATCTGAAAACCCCAAGGGGAGATGATGCTTCATGGCATCTTCCTGGCCTACAGCATGGGAAGCTCAGGAGGTTCTTGGCTGCTGGAGAGATGATGGTGTAATGGAAAAGATGGCATGTTTGGCTCATTTCTGACAACATGACAAGCCATGGTTGTTGTTGCTATTGTTGGTCTATTTTGTTGCGTGAATCCAGTCATATTTCACCACAGTAAGTTTGACCTCTAAACTATTTTAAGAATCATTCACACACACTCCTTAGCCACCATCTTTAGTAAGGCTCAACCAGGATCCAGGAACCCTATTCATGAGAATTTGTCCAGAATTTTCTTCTCCTTTGGACATTTCTTTAAAATCTGTTTGTTTTCTACCAAATTCATTTCATTAAGTATATTGAGTGCTGGATTGAATGAAAATGGTAAAAAAAGAAAGAAAGAAAGAATAGTTCAGCCCAGTGTGACTGAGCAGACAACCATGCAGGGAAAGAAGCAGAACATAGAAACATAGAAGCAGAGCGAGTCAGAAGGGGCCTCCTGGGCCATCTAGTCTGACCTCTGGCACCAGCCGGCTCCTCTCATGACATGCCTACCATGTGCATGTCCAGCCTGTCTTTGAACACCCTCACCGATGGGGCCTCAACGACAGATTGAGGAGTCTTGTTTCTCAAAGGCATGAGTTTCCAGCGGCATCTAAACCTGAACATGCTGATACAGTGATTCCAACCAACTGGAAGATCAGGCTGGAGACTAATCAGAGACCAGATTTTTCAGAGACCAATGAAGGAAATTAAGAAAGGACAACATGCATCGAACTTCTCATGCATCCCAAATGATGAAATCATTTCTCAGTATACAAGATGGCCCCGAATTAGAGCTGAGATCAGTGGTGACTCCAGTGTCCATGGAGCTCCTGATCCATTGCAGCTTTTGTTCCTTCTAGGAGCCCAGGAGGAATGCTGCATTGGGTAAGGAGCCCAGTGGGCATGGGTGTCCCCAACCTTCCCCGGCTATGCTGTGTTCAGCACAGGATACTAGCATAGCTATCCAAGATAACCCAAACGGCTTCCGCACTACAGGCAGTGCTCCTGCAACAGAGAGGGAGAAGTTGGGGATTATTTAGTTAGCGATTCCGGCTGAAAATCATCTGTATCCTTCACACTGATGTCTTGTTTTGCAGCACTGCAGATAAAAAGGTGTGGGGCGGGGATAAGTCTAATTGTACTTAGCATGTCTTTCAACATTTATTTTCAGAGTCTCACTTTACATTTCTAATGCAGTCCTTTCATCTGTTATGCCATTTTTGTGTAATCTGCCGAGTCCTCAATACTTAATTAGAAAAAGTTACTTTGGCATGGCTGAGTGACTGCTTTTGAACCTTAATCAGAAGAATTCCTTTTTTAGATTGTTATATTCCTGTAAAGGGATACTTAGTTACCTGATGATTTTTGAAAAATGGAAAGCAAACAAAAACAGAGCTACAGGTCAGTGTCTAATGGAAAACTCTGAGAAATATTCCCAGCCCCTAAGAAATTCCCACTGAGATGACTTCCCAAGAGAAAGAATGTTTCCCCTTTTGTGCTTGCCTTGGATTTGTTTGCATAATAGCCTTCCCCTTGGAATTAATACAGAAATATGAATCTCAAATTTAGAAGTTTCTGTGGTGTGAATGTTATTTATAATGACCAAAATGTCCCCCCTCACTTCCCTGTCACTTCCTGTCCTGGACAGATCTGTCGGTTTTGGTCTCCCTGAGATTATTGGATTTTCAAGGTTGAGTTCATTTTACCCACTTCTGCATGAGCTTCCTGACACTGCGACTATAATTTAAATTCATAGGGAACTTCATACTTTGTTCATGCTCTTTTCATTACATACCCATTAATGTGTGTTTTTTGCATGTATTCTTAAACACAGGCATTTTTAAATGCAGACGGTGTGCTTCGCAATCAGTGGAGTGCTATTTATGTGCACTTTCCTCCAATATACACAATTTCTGTTCACTTTTATCTAGTAAGCATATATTTGTAGTTTTCCTGAGACAAATTGCATCAAAAATGTGGATTTCAGAAGACAGCTCTGTCACAGCTCACTGAAAGTCTTGGGAGGTGCAAATTGGGTTAATTAAAAATACTCAGTAGAGCAAACTTATCACCTATCTCTAATCTGAAACAGATGTTCCAGTTGTCTGAAGATGGTGCTATATTTTGTCTATCTGGAAGCTTGTGTTTCTTAATGCAATTTTACACAGTGCCTCACTTAGTTTTGTAATTCACGCAGAGGTGAGTTTTTAACTCAAGAACAAGGCAAGTCCTCATGGATGAAATGATGTAACTTTCCTTTGCCATAAAACAATTTATTTGCTGTTCTTTAGAGTGAATTTATTTACTTATTAGTTTAAAAATTGCATGCTGCTCACTCAGCCATGTGACTCTCTGAACAGTTTACATTCAATAGAATTCTAAGATAATACAATATATGAAAACAAAGGGAGAAGCAATAAAGCATTCCAATTAAACAATAAGTATAACTACACAAGTGTAGCTATGATGTAAATTATTATCATTATCATTATCAATTATTTACATCATAATTAAAACAAAATAATCAATACAAGATCCAAATAAAAGCAACTAAAAACAAGAACCAGAGCAGAAAAGTAAAGTGAAGACCTGACTGTAGATATTAATAAAATGTCATTTAAACTTGAAATGCTGAGCAAATAGAAAAGTTTTTGCCTGGTCCCAGAACACGTGCAGTGTTGGTGCCAGACGTACCTTTCTGGGGAGTGAATTCCATAAACAAGGTGCCACTGCCAAAAAGGCCCTTCCCTGAATAGCCACCTTCTTCACACTCTTTAAAGGACCTCAGAAGATGATCTTAAGGCATGGGTAGGTACTTATGGGCGGATTGTTTTTTTCAGATATGAACCACCCAAGTGAATGAACCACCAGTTCAGATGTTTAACCCGACAGATACAGCAAATGGTGGTGGTGGTGAAGTTGGAAACTGAACTTGGAAGCCATTTCTATAGGCAAAGGTATGGCTCTGGAAGCACACTGGTAGAGACATAAGCAAGGGTTATTCCGACACACTGTGCAGATAGGAGAGGGGGTCAGGCAAAGGCCTTTGCATGAAACAAATGTAATATAGCGCATACATTTTCAACTGCACATGTGCAGTACAAACACAAAGATACGGGAACAGCTGTGCCCCGACTTCTTCAGGGCAGGCAAAACTGCTCGGAGGCAGATGTCTCCAGACTCATGATCGCAGCTGTGTTATCTCCACGCATGCAGCTTCTTCCCACAGTCTTTCCAACGTTCCTGCCACATGGCTGGTATGTTTTCAAACAAGAGAAGCTGCGTGCTTCATCGGGGCCTGCTTGTGGCTTACCATGTCAAGGTTTTCCAGGCCAAGAGGCAAGCCAAGCAAAGTTCCGGAATGTGCACTTAATGCTGTGTGTGGCCTTTTGAATCAAATGCAAAACAAAAAGCAAAAATTTCAACCCTGAAATTTAATTCTATAAATATTCGTATTGGTTTATGGTAACCTAAGTGAGGAAAAAGGTCAAATGCACGATGCATAGTAGGTTGAGTTCAGCCAGGACGTCTCTGAACCTCACTCCAAAGATTGGTTTGGCTCCGTTCCATTCTTGTTCGCAACCCAGAGTCTTGCCTTGTCTCATCTTGTTTCATTTTGTTTGCTTCATTTTTCCATTCAAATGGGGAAAGCTGGGCATTTTCTGCATTTTTCAAAGGGCGTACTTGTTGAGAAAGCTGTATATTGTTAAAGTTGTGTATGTTTGAGGAGCACATTTGCAGGTGAGAAGGCAGTCTGGGGGATTAACATATCTGGAGAGCATGCATTCAAGGTTATGAATCAGATTTTTCTGAGCAATTTGAACTCTGAAATGAAATCCTTATATGTCACTAGGATCAGCCTTTAAAATAATGGGTCTGTGAGCTACTCTAGGCCTGAGTTCCAGGCCTGAGTTTTCAGCCAAAAGAATGAGGTCTCCAACTTGTTTGGCTTTTTAAAATATACAGTATTTCTGACGGACATGCCTATTTTTATCATTCCATTTGGATCCTCTCTTCCTCCAAAGCAGCTTGGACCACGGAGCACTTTGTCTGTGTTCCTTCTACCAACATTCTCATGATCTCCCCATGACAGTTGATGATGGAGAGAGAGCAGCTGGTCCAGGATCACTCACTGTCCTTCATGGCTTTAAAAACCCCTTAGATTTGAACCTGCTACGTGTAAAACACTCTGATGCAGCGATGACCAATTTCTGGTCTCCAACGCCTCTCAGCCCAGGGTGAGGAACAATAGCAGGCCAAAACATCCAGAGGACCATAAACTGCTCTCTGTTGCTCTATCCACTGTACCACACTGGACTATTACAGTGTTATCCAGAGCCTGGCTCAGTGGGCGCGTGCAGTGGGGGGTTGGTGTGCAGCCACTGGCATTGCCTCCTACATGCATTTCAGCATAATGTCTTCAAGTGCGTGGCCCTATTCAGGCTGTTTTCTTATGCGTGGAGTCAGTGTGCCGGATAGAGGACAAGGACGGGCATGCTACTCTGCAGTCGCCTTCCATGAGTTGCAGGGATAGTAAGACAATAAGAAAAGCCATGCTGGGTCAGACCAAAGATCCATCTGGTTTAGCACTCCATACATACGGCGGCAACCAGCTGCCCACCAGATCCCTCAAGCAGGAGGGGTGGGAGACGTCGTCCAGCCAAGGTTCTCAGCATCTGCTGTATGTGGACATGGCACTCTGGTAAAAGAGGCAGCACGTAGCCACCAAGGCTACTAGCCACCAATAGCCTCCTCCCTCATGAATCTGTCCAATCCCCTTATAAAGCCAGCCAGATCGGCGGCCATCACCACTTCCCATGGCAGTGAATTTCATAGTTTGACTATATGCTGTGTGAAGAAGCCCTCCCTTTTATCAGTCCTAAACATCCCACCAACCATGGGGTGACCCTGAGTTTGAGTGTTATGGGAGAGAGATAAAAATCTCCCCAATCCTCTGATCACTTTTGCTGCCCTTCTCTGTACTTTTTTCAGCTGAAGAATGTCTTTTTTCAGGTAAGACGACCAGAACTGAACACAATACTCCAAGTGCAGCTGCACCAAAGATTTGTATAAGGGAAGTAAGATTCTGGCAGTTCTATTTATTATTCCATTCCTAATTATGCCTAACATGGAGTTTGCCTTCTTCACAGCAGCTGAACACTAGGTCGACATGTTCATCAAGCTGTCCACCACTACCCGAAGAACCCTTTATTGCTCACTCACCACTAGCAAGCTTCAGAAAGCCCAGTCGTCTCTACAGGAAATAATTATTTGAAGTACCAGATGGATGAATCTGTCCTGTCCAATTTCACTCATATTCTCATTTGTCCGCAACTACGTTTGCTCCCTCCATTTCCACACTGAAGCGCAGATTTTATTTAGTCACACACAAAAAGTGTCCACATTTCCATGCACGTTTTTCCAGAATACATTCATTTTCGAAAGGCATACATTTTGGAAGTGAATTCTGCATTGAATAAATATTTACTCCAGATAAGTGCCTTCATTCCATGCACTGTTTCAAATGCAATGCATTTTTTCTGCGCATATGTTGAGCAAACTTCAGAAAAATGCAGATTTTGGTGTCGAACTGCATTGCTCTCTGGGGTTGACAATGGTGAAATATGAACTGAAGGCATTTCTCAGCCATCTCCAGCCAGATTTCCTCACGCTTCCTCTCCAAGTGCCGCAGTTGGAACCCATTGCCAATTACCTGTGCCTGCTCGATTGACTTCATCATCACATATTAACATAATGCGAAGCACTAAATGACAAATACACTGTCCCTTGAGAGGTATCCGCCTAATGCGCTTTTCAGGCATGATGGATTGTCCCTGTTTTGACAACGACCCTGCTCCATGGAGGCAGCTGTTGTGCTGCGTTCAGCAAAAGAGCTGGCATGCTATTGATCAGGAGATAAAATTATATATCTGCACAGGTATGTGACAGACTACACGGATGGCTCCGTGCCATAAGGGCTAATTAAATTTTATGGTAAGTGTTTGCCTCATTGGTTTGGGTGCATCATGTGCTCTTCACTAATGTTGTAAACACTGGCCCATATCCCCACTGTGTCCCTTGACATAACTCTTTCCTGCTCTGCTCACTCCACTTTTGTAGAATGGAGAGAACGGTATGATATGTGCAGCCACCTATGAGTGACAGATGAGCATGCATTGTAACATGAAGTGCCTGATCCTGCCTAATCTTGGAAGCTAAGCAAGGTCGGGCCTGGTTGAAATCAGAATGGGTGACCTGAATGTTGTGAACTGCCCAGAGAGCTTTGGCTATGGGCGGTGAAGAAATGTAACAATAATGCTCACTGCATTTGGAGACCAAAGGTGGGATGCAGGATCTGCCTTTGATGACAGGAAAGGGCCCTCTGGGATAGAAAGGGGTCCACCGGCCAATTTCTAGGGAGTTCTCCCTTTTGCACCCACATGCCCCATGCAGCAGGGTCTCCTGGCTCTCTGCATGGTTTTTTAGGGGCCTTCTGTAGCTTCTGTGGGGATGAGGAGTCAGGGAAGGCACTTGTGCTCCCACCGTTGATCCAGCTTAAATCTAGATCTAAGTCCTGGTCTACAAAGAAAACAAACTGAGACAGGAAGTAGATGGCAGAAGAGGCCAGGTGGCAGAATGGATTGTGCCGCTTCAGTCTGTACAAGCAGACTTGCTGGATGCTTCCATGAAAGCGGAGAACCAGCTCAACAGAAACTAAACCAGCCTTACCTCTGTCTCAGATGTGTGTATGCTTTAATTTGCAGGATTAAAAATAAAAAGGGGACTCCCCCATCTGTAAACTGAAGTGATGCTGTCTACTGTTTTCTCCAGCATCTAACCACCCCACTCTGTTGCATACTTTCAAGCAACATGAGGTATTTGTTCTGAAGGAAGAAATTGCACATTTAAAGGATATTCACCATAGTTAGCCTCTTTTGTATATAAAATCCATAATTTTGAATACAATTTTGGTATTGGGATACTCCTTACAAGATACACATTTGAATCCATACTCATGAATTTGCTATTTTTAATTTCATAACCCACTTTTAGGGCTTTAAAAAAGCGGCATCTAAATTACCTTGTTCAATTGAACAATTCATACCTTCTTTTTCTACAATACTGCAATACTCCAGCATCCAAACCTACAGTACTCAGCTATGACATGCAAACCTGTGAATATTGCAACTAATTTGAATAAAACCACAACTGTGCTTTTATGACTATCTGTTTGACTAAGGAGAATCCGCTTCTGAGTTTTTCCTCCCGATTCATTCCAGCTGTGGTAAGCAGTGCCCTGTCACTGGGTCAATCCAAAGAAAATGGCCCATACAGTTGCTAAAATAGGGCTCCCGTTGGGCCAGCCCTTCCATTCAGCAGAGTGAGGACGCTGCCTCAGGCAGCAGACGTGGTGGGGAAGGTACCACTGAGGTCTTGGAAGAAACAGCTGTGGGTGCTGCTCAGTCTCTCCTGGACCCATTACCTAGCTTCTGGCCCTTAGGTGTGCTGGAATATTGGCTCTTGGGCAGTGTTGAAGCAGGATTATCTGGCATTCTGGTAGACCTCTGCTTTACCTCAAGCAGAAAATGTCCTGAGCCAGTCCTGCGTTCTCTCTTGTGTTAAATGTATCCAAAGCCTCTTTCCCTCTCTATTTATGGCTGCTAATTCTCAACAGGGACAAATATCCCCTATTGCTTTTTCAACGTAGCCCAACGTTTCTCTGATTATTTTCCTTGCTCAATTTTCTGAGAATATTCTCACTCAGACACCCACTGGTGGATTTCAGGCCTCCCCACTGTCAATGGGATTTCAGTGACCCACCATCTCAACCAACCTTTCACCACCCATGAATAAGGTGGAGAATTGGGGGATGAACTGCTGATCCCATTTTAGAATTGCTTGATTTTATTAATAACAGTTTATGATTTGTAAAGCTCCTGGGATGGTTTATTATTTTAATATCATTGAAGGGAGGAATGGCTTTGCCTTGGATTCTTTCCAGTCTCCTTCCTTAGCCCACTGCCACCTTCATCCACAAGTATGAAACAATAATGCCAGCTGAAGTCCTATACCCACAGAGATGGAGACAAATTCCATTGAACTCAGTGGGGCTTGCTTCTGAGTAGACATCTATAGGACTGCACTGATAGCTGTGGGAGACTGGTGATGCTCATATTCCCACTGCTGTCTCTTTAAGGGCAGCAGGAATGTCCCTTTCACAAAGAGATCAGTTTACTACTCCCTGGACCCTTCCAGTCACACCTTCCTGGCTAGCTTTTATCAGCTAGTGGCAGGGGGCAAGGACCAAGCAGTCATAGTATCATAGAACAGTAGAGTTGGAAGGGGCCATGCAGGCCATCAGGTCCAACCCCCTGCTGTTGCAAGGCACCAATTTACACCATCCCACTCAGAGGGCTGTCCAGTTTCTTTTTGAAGATTGCTCAGCTGCACAGCCGTGAGAACTTTCCCATGGCAGCAGGCTGCAGCAACTGAAACGGAAACTACAGGATGGGGCAGATGGTGGTGTGAGACACCTCCTCAGGAGCTGTGCAGGCACAGCATCCAGTTAGCTGCAGAAGGAAGTAACGTTGCTCCACAGCAGTGGACCAGTTCTGGGGAAGGCGTTCAGCACCACGGATAGCTCCCGCGGAGCACTAAAGCGATGCTGCTGATGGATGAGGAGCTGCGCTGACACAGGAATCACCAGCCTCCCCTGCTGGAAACGTCATCCAGTAATTGCCAAGTTGAAATTTTGCAGAAAAGGATTTTCTGTCGCTGTGCAATCTGAGCCACTGGGTATCCTACCTCCAGGGAAGAGTCAAAGGCAGAGCTTGTGTCCGTTTTGGGCAGAGTAAGGCAGCTACCTGGGGGGTGGCGGGTGGGGGAGAGGAGAGGAGAGGAGAGGAGAGGAGAGGAGAGGAGAGGAGAGGAGAGGAGAGGAGAGGAGAGGAGAGAGAGGAGAGGAGAGGAGAAAGAAGATGCTGGCAGGACTGAGCTGTGTGCACCACACTCTTGCTATCAAACCCATGAAGTCTGCTCTGCACCAGGAAGGCTTGCCTGCTGTGCTCAGCTGTGGGAATAAAGGGACCCAGTGCAAGGCATTTTGCTGCCCAGGGCAATTGACAAGATGCTATTTGCTCCCCATTTCCAGTGCAGAAGGGGCTGGACTGGCAGCTGGAACTTACTTCAAGACAGCCCTCTGAGTGGGATGGTCCTGCAACAGCAGGGGGATGGACCCCTGGCCTTCATGGCCCCTGCCAACTCTGCTATTCCAGGATTCTATGAATGGCAATAGAATAGCGCACTGCATCGTGCCAAACACAGCAGGTTGCTTGGCATGCACAGCAGGGGCCCACCATATGCGGTCCCTGGCGGAAAGAATGCCCTGGCCTCACCCATCTTCCCATGAGATTACATTGTGTGTGGAGGGGGGCAACTTTTAGACCAGGAGTGGGTGAAGAGCACTAGCCGACCCTTCATCTCAGGCATCAGGGGAGTGGCCTCCTGGTCCAGCCCTGGACAGCAAATGCTCCTTGCACTCTCACGCATATGGTGGGGAATATTGGAAGGTTCATTCCATGTAGCCTGAAGTGCCTGATCCTGCCTAATCTTGGAAGCTAAGCAGGGTCAGGCCTGGTCAGAATTGGATGGGTAACTTGAGTGTATGATTCTATGATTACAACAGTATTCATGCCCAGAGAGGTTAGGCTACGGGCAGTAGAAAAATGTGATGGTGGTGATGTCACTCAGCCCTTATTTTTACTCAGTTCCCTACAGTGGATTATAAGACTATTTGCTACAGTGCTAGAGCAAAGACATTGTAGATGCCTTTGTTATATTTCCGCTGGAAGAAACCATTCCCAAGTTACATTTCCCTTAGTTAATTTATTTACAAATTAATCACTAATTCAACCTGAGAGTTACAATTCAGATCTCCAGAGTTTTGGGAGGATCTGAATTAATATGGCACTCAGGGGCTCCAGAGCTCCAAGGGCTTCATTTCCCACTTCCCAGTTCTATCAGCTGCTGTGTAAACTAAGCTACAAAGAAACACCAGAGAACACGGATCCTTGCAGCACTGGTGACACCAGGAGAAAATGCACCTCCAGGGAAAACGAAAGCATCTGGGCACTGTGTCCAACTTTATCCTTATGTGTGCATGTTACAGGGAGCTTGCTTAAAATAACATCCAGGTGGTACTGGAGTCCAGTCATCAGAAGATGTATTTATTGCAAGCATGGGCACCTGTTCCCCTCCAGATGTCGTTGGAGTCAAGCCTCATCAGCACCACTAGCTGTGGGAACTGCAGTTCAACAGCATCTGAAGGGCCACTGGCCCTCCTATAAGGCAGGTGGGAGAGCAAAGCCGAGAGCAGAGTCTCTGGACCAGCTGCCTGCCCATTCTGGGAATCAGGCAGGCTCTCCATAGAGAGACGCTGGCCTGAGAAAATGGCCCTACAGAAAGCCATCCAGGCCAGAGCGTCCACCTCTGAGAGGGGCCTTCTGCACAGCCAGGCATCGGATGGGCTGTCCCGGGAGATCACAGGTGGGGGGATATGGTAGGGGGCTTGGCTATGTGGAAGGATGGGAGAGACACAGCAGAGAGCTGTGGGGAAGGTGTGGGATGCAGAGGCACACATATTCTGAGACTTTCCGGCAGGTCTTTGGTAAAGCCAACATACTTCCCATTATGACAAGAAAGAAAAGATGCTTTTTAGGAAAATCCATTCCTTGCCCTCCCAGGTACCGTGAGGTCTGTAGCTGAGTTTGGGGTAAGTCTGTAGATGGGGCAGATGACAGCAGTACCCCTGAGCATCAACAAAGAGTCAGAGCTGCATTCCTGTGACACGGGCTCCACCACACCCGGGGCACCATCCTTCCATTGGTTTCTCTGCTTAATTCGACAAAGTTTTATTTTAAGGACATATTGATATAAACAATGTTCTTACAGACAAAGCAGATATCAGCTGCAGTCCCAAAAGAGACATTTTTTTCTTGCTTGAAACAGCATGGGGAATGCATCTTTTGCAAAGATGCATCCTCCAACACATTATTTAAAAATATAGAAAATATACTTTCCCCCACTTCAGAGGATTGGTTTTCTGCATATGCAAGTATATATGAATTTAACTGATTAGCCAAGCCATGTTTTTAACCAGATGACAGCACTACTAATCACTTGTTCCTACATTTTCTTTCCCTCTCTCTTTCTTGTTCTTGTTATTTTAAATGACGGGGTATTTTCTGTCACCCAGGGAGTGTCTTGCTTCTTCGGTCACTTGTTCTGGAGCTTCAGACAACTTAAACTCTGACTTGATACATCTTTATCCACTGCTTGACATATTCAGAGACTTGAATATATATGTAAATCCCATATAATCTCTCTGTTTCGCCCTCTTCAGAGGCTTCTCCTGTTTCACCTTTAGTTTGAGACCTTCTGAACCACTATTTCCGTTTTATCTGGATTCCTTTCTTTTCTGCCCTGTATTTCTTTCCTCAGATGTCTTCCCTGGGGTCCAAATGAAACACCACACTGTACCCTGCGCTATTATTTCTCTAGAAGGTTTGTTTATTTCTCAGGATGGCCTGCGGTCAGGGGACAGCTCTTACTACGCTTTGGCATTCCAACTGTTCTGTCGCCAGGCACTGAGTGATTGGCAGAAAATGCCAACACAATGTCTTGGGTGATGTCCTCACAACTCACAAACATGTGTTCCTGAGACAGGAACTCTGCACATGATCAATATTCTCATTTAGGGAGAAAATTCCTGGCAGGACCCTTGAAGCTTGACTGTCAAGGGGAGACACACAAGCAGCAATGTTGAAACAAAACCAGAGATGCAACCAAGCTGTCCAACCATGAAAGATGGCTGCTGCCTTTATTCCATGCTAGTGGACCTCCTGGTAGGAGTTACAAATGGGAGTTAGACTGAACCTTGGTCTCATCTGGAGGTGCTTTTCTTGTGCTCTGGAAAGAAGACTCACATGAACAGTTGGGTTGGGATGAACCCCTTTGGAATCTGTCCCTCCAGAAACCACAGACTGCCTCCTGTGCTCAGGCTGGTCCTGCAAAGCAAGCTGAGCCATGAAGAAGTCCACAAGGGCTCAGGCATCTCCAGCTGTGCAACGGCAACCTTCACCAGCCACCATTCCTGGTGGCCAAACTTCTTCTCTGCTCACTGCCACCACCAGCAGTGGGGCACCAGCAGAAAAGGGCACAGCCACCAGGTGCACCGGCTGCCATTCCTGGTGGCCAATCTTCTTCCTCACTTGCAGCTGTCGGCAGTGGCATGCCATGGAAACAGGGTGTAGTGAGTGGGCGCACCAGCCAGCACCCCAGTGGCCAAACTCCCCCCCCCACCACTCACTGCTGCTACCTCGCTTCCTGGAAAGCACCCCATGCTCCCAGGGCATGCCAGGCAGCAGACCAGACTCCAGGAAGCCAAACCAAGGGAATCTAATGGGTTTCCACAAGATGGAGTCCTCGCACATCCCCATAAACAGAGGCCACCCAGCCCTACCCTCGTGTGTTATTCTGGTGAGAACGCAAGTAGCATAGTTGCTAAGTGAGACTGGGCTTCCGGTTCTAATGTTGCCCCTACCATGAACGCAGCCCTTTGCATTCATTAGGCGACCTTTTGCAAGCCATGTGCTCCCGGAATCAGTGCAAGTGACTTTCCTTACATGGTTGTTCTAAGCTCGCTAACAAGATGATGCATTGTATAGCGCTTTAAATACTTGGAAGAGCTGTATCATTTGTTAGCATCTATCAGCCTGGAGCATTTTATCACTCAACAAAATAATTCCCTTCAACTGGGCAGGGTTTGGCCCCAGTTTCAGAACATCTATGCCAGCAGTAGGGAAGGGGGCACCAACGGATCTCAGATGTTCCTTGCCTCAGATATTTTGGTGAGTCTCACCAAGGAACTTTACCCACCTTTTTCCAGGTCACACGTTTTGGCAGGTGGCATGCCGTGAGATAAGGGGCCAGTTGAGGTGAAAACTGGGGGTTCAAGGAGGGTTTGGCTTGGACCCCATCTCTACCTTGTTCTTAGGCATCGGGGCAGGTTACTTGACTTTGCCAAGCAAACTGGCAGCCATTTAGTGGTGGTGCCCAGGACAGCTTCTCAAATTGCCAAAGGACCACAATCCCAAAAGGTTGCTTCAATACGCTTTATTTGTTTGTTTGTTTGTTTGTTTGTTTGTTTATATGCCGCCCCTTGCAACAGCCTCGGGGCAGCTCACAATGCAAAAACAACACTTTAACAACAAAAACAAGTGCTTCAACAACACTTTGTATTCCTAAGGGAAGGATGCACAGAGGGTTTGGTTCAGGAACGCATCATGGATGGGCCAAGAAACTTTCAGTTTTGGCCCAAACTGAGGGGTCCTTTGAAGTCTTACAATTCCCACCACCAGCTCTATCTCTGAAGCCTTTTGAAAAATCTCCTGTATTGACAATGGTAAGTCCCCTGGTCATTTTTCAGCTGTTGGGTTTGACCCTGAGGCTTTCAATTGCTACCTGAACTTTAAGAAAGCCTTCCTTACTTCCAGTGCAAATTCATTTCCTTGTTAATAACTGTCAAAGATGAGCTTATCTGGATTTTTGTTTAAGTGTTCCGTGGGCAGCAAGACAGAATTAAAAACCTATTCTGGCTTCAGTAACCCGATAAAGCACACTAAGTGAGATTTATTGGCTCAGTGCATGCATAGAGCCAGCAAAAAAAGCCTCAAGTGTCAGAAGGCTCACGCAGTTGTTGAAAACAATCCATCATTTTCCAAGTAAAAACATTATCTATAGGAAACTCCTCCCATGGAAGTTCCATTGAAATGAACAAGAGGAGAGCATGGTGTGTTTCACTCCTAGGAAGGGAGGGGAAATTCATTCAGTTTGCGTTTTGTCGTGAATTTGCCTCATTTTACAATTTTGATTCAATATGCTTAGAGTTGCAGGGATGCAGGTGGCGCAGTGGTTTAAACCGCTGTGCTGCTGGGCTGGTTGATCAAAAGGTCACCAGTTCGAGTCTGCACAACGGGGTGAGTTCCCGTTGCCCCATCCCAGCTCCTGCCAACCTTGCAGTTCGAAAGCATGCAAATGCAAGTAGATAAAAAGGTACCACTTTGGTGGGCAGGTAACAGCATTCCGTGCACTTCGGTGTTTAGTCATGCCGGCCACATGACCACAGAGACTGTCTGCGGACAAATGCTGGCTCCCTCGGCTAGGAAACAGAGATGAGCACTGCCCCCTAGAGTCAGGCATGACTGGACTTTAATGTCAAGGGGAAACCTTTACCTTTACTTTACCTTTATGCTTAGAGTAGGCAAAGAGGTACTTTTCTTGTCACTTGTAGCCTTCCACTAAAATTAATAAAGATATTTTCTGACTGGCAGCTGTGAGGATTGGGAAATAGGTCTGGTCACTGCTGAAAAGTGTGGGTTCAAAGGAGTTTGTCTGTGGCTTTGGGGTCAGAGCCCTCCTCTGCGTTGCATTCAGTCCCTTGGGAAGGTGGTGTCCTTCGCCTCTTCTCCCACGGCAGCCATTTTGTGGCAAAGCTCAGAGAAGTTTCTCAGGGCCAAAAAGGTGGCCAAGCCAAATCTCTCTTCTCCTTTGAAATCCTGAATTTTGTATCACAGCCCTCTAATGAATAAATATATACAAATATATTAACATATTAAAGTATAGCCCAAAATGCCAATAATACTGAAAACAATGTTCAAAAAATGCATTATAAGGAAAATGATTTACAAGAAATGTGTGTATGTGGCAAAGTTTCCTCTATTCTTTTTATTATTATTGCTATTATTTTATACTATTATTATAATTATATATATATAATGTAAATATACAATATATATACACTATATTACTATAGATTATTATTAACATTATAAAGTTACATATACAGATGCATGTATTAAGATTAACACATATAAAATGTATATAGCTTTTCATGTGGAAAAAATCCATCAATATTCCAGAAGAAACTGACTTAAAGGTTGGAAATATTCTCAATTTTGAGACAACTCCTACTCAGAACAATGTAGCCCAAGCCCTATCCAGGCATTCTCAAAACCGTCAGCTTTCAAGTGTGAGTAGACAGAGCCCCCCATGGAGGAAAACTTTGCGAAGAAAACCATCTCTTGCCTCTGCGGAAATTCTCCACCCAATGTGTGTTTTCCAGCACACTGGAAAATCAGCATCAGCCACACAGAGAACATCGAAATTTGTCCATCCCATTTCATTGCCCCTGTTCATTCGCACCACACATGCCAGGAGACTGTTCCCAAGACAAGCCTGTTTTCCTGGCCTTCATGGCACCCAAAGCCCCATTGCGTGCATGAGTGTGTGCCTGCACAGCTGCCATTTTAGGGATATGTGAGGACTCTGCCTGCAGGTGAGAATCCACCCGATTCCCTGGCCTTGGCTCCCCGGGCTCCATCCCTCTTTGCAACAGCCCACAGCCTGTCCACAGGGGGCTCAGTCGCCAAGAACTGAGCCCTGTGCTCTGGGCAAGTTCCCCATTCTTGCAGGCTGGGAGCAGCCGCTGCTTGAGCGCTCCAGTGGATGCTGGAGGAGGAGGATCATGAGGGGCTTGCCAGGAAAGCCACTGCAGCTGATGCAGAGGAAAGTTGCTGGCTGCACAACCAGAGAGCCAGGAGAAGTCTCAGACTCCCTCTCAGCCCAGCTCAGCTCAGCTCAGTTTGGAAGCCCAGGCTGAGCACAAGAGGAAGCCTGCAACGCCTTGCAGCTGTGGACTGCAATAGGCTTCGTCCCAAGCCTTGGCATATTAGGCCAGGCATGGATCCATCTCATGCAATGGGCTTGCTCTGGCTTCTTGGGGTGGGAACGGCTCTGGTAACTTCCCCATTAGATTGCTGTAATGTGCTCTGTGTGGGGCTGCCCTTGAAGATGGTCCGGATGCTTCAGTTGGTCCAGAATAGAGCCACCAGGTTGTTAATAGGGACCAACAGATACTGACATATAACGCCAGTCTCCTCTCAGTTACACTGGCTGCCAATTGAAGTCCGGGCCCAATTTAAGGTGCAGGTGATGACCTATAAAGCCCTAAACCTGAAGGAGCGCCTTCTTCCATATGTGCCCTCCTGCTCCTTGAGGTCTGAGGGGGAGGCCCTGCTCTGGGAGCCCTCCCTCAAGGAGATTAGGAGAGTGGCTACCCAGAGAAGGGCCTTCTCTGTGGTGGCACCCCGTCTATGCAATACGCTCCCCAGAGACATTCACCTGGCGCGCACACTCTACTCTTTTCAGTGTCAGGTGAAAACCTTTTTATTTTCCCACTATTTTAATGTTTAGCTTGTTCTAATTGGGGTTTTTATTGACATTGCTGGATGCTGTGTTGCTTTGCTAGGTTATTGTTCTTTGTTGTAAGCCATCCTGAGACATCAAAGTGGGGGATGCGGTATAAAAGTTTTTAAAAATAAAAACAGTTCCCTGCTCTGCTCTTGAAGACCTGGTGGAACATGGACACCCTGTGTGGAAAACAGGTGCTCTGCTGCTGAGGGTTGCCCCTCCCCACACCAGAAGGGGCTTCATGAGAACCTAAAAAGCCCCGTTACTGTGGGGGAAGGAGCCATGGCTCAGACGATGCATCCCACCAGCCCAGGGCTATCCAGCTCCGAGAGGCTATGGCTGAATCACAGTCTTCTCCACCCAGAGATCTGGGGATGTCATAGGCTTGAATTCCCCTCGTTTCCCAGGTGTGGGTGGCAGGAGTCATACTCCAACACCTGGAGGACATCAGCTTTGGGAGACTGGGCACAGGGACTCGGGTAGATGCCTCTCTCAGCACCTCCTACCAGAAATACTACTGAGCGCCACTGTGATATAGCGGCCAAAGTACTGGACTGGGATTCAGGAGATCCAGGTTCTAGTCTCCAGCCAGCCATGAAGCTCAGTGGGTGAATATGGATCATGACTTGCCTCACCGTAACCTACTGTGTGTTGTTCTCCTGAAAGCACAGCATTCTTTTGGGTCAAGACTTGTTCTCCCCTGCAGAGGAGGGCAGAATATGCTCCAACGGCGCCAAGCTCAAGGAACCTAGGTTCAACTTGGAGGCCAGGAAGTACTTCCTGACAGTTAGGACCCCGAGGGTAAGGAATGGGCTTCCACGGAAGCTGGTTGAAGCCCCATTGGTGAGGGTGTTCCAGAATAGGCTAGACATGCACATGGTAGGCACATCATGAGCAGAGCCAGCTGCAACTGGGGTCAGACTAGATGGCCTGGGAGACCCCTTCTGACTCGCTCTGTTTCTATGAACTTGGGACCTTATAGAGTAGGAATGGGCAGCCCTCTTTCCATCTGAGCAACATTCCCTTGGGGTAATCTCTCGAGGGCCACTTCCTGGCAGTGGGTGAGGGGCACTGTGTTCTCTCCACCCCCTCTCTTTCTACCACCCTTTCTTTTTTCCCTTTCTTTCTGCTGCCCCCCTCCCTCACTCCTTCTGCCATTCTTCTCTCACACTCCCCCTCCCTCCCTGCCAGCCCTTCTCCCTTTTTCTCTCTCCCCCTCTCCCTCTTCCTGCACACCCAGCAGGCTTCTGGGTGAGGGAAGGATTGCTCTTGCCAGAAGTCTGAACCAAGAGCTTGCAGGGGGCTCTTGCCCCAGGCCGAGGGCTGCAGGTTGCTCACCTCTGCCCCACATCACCAGCTTGTCCCATCTCCTCCCCACCTACACCTCGGTCCTCTCACACCCCCAGCGAAGAACACTGCCCCTGGACCCACACACCTGACCTTGCTCACTGCTTCAGCGAGCACTCCGCCTCCCTAGCCACATTCATTTTCAGAGGCTTGCCGTGCCGTGCATCTCGGCGTCCTCCTGCTCAAAATGTGCCTGCGATGGAGGCTGCGCGGGCTGTACGGATCATTGAGCGGAGAGGAACAGTGATGACCTTCCTCGCCCTTCTCCAATGATCAGGAGGAAGTTGCAACTTATGCAGCCCAGTAATGAGCTGCTCAAAGCAAAGTCTCCATAGCTCGGGGGAGAGATATCAATTGGGCAGTCTTGCCGACTCAGCCTTTTTGTGTTTGCTTAGCCTCTGATTTCCTCTGTATTTGGCCAGCTCTTTGGGTTCAAGTCTCAGATGTAGTTTGCATTTCTTGGCAAGATATCATAGATCATTTTTTAATGGACATGACTCCTCCACCACAAGCAGTAATTCCTGGGAATGCATGAGAAAATCATTTCAGTTCTTTTTTTTGATCAGGATTGACCTAGTCTGCACCTTCCAAACTGAGCACGGACTCAAACGCCATCCGCAGCCCAAGTACATGAGCTTGAAATGTAAGTTGTGGACCAAAGAACGTGCTTAACAACATGTGTGCTGTTGAAACATAAGCATGACATAATATGCACCTTTTTAAAAGGTGGATAAATACACTGTAACCAACAGGAGAAGAAAGGGTATGTTTCAAAGATGTGTACAGCCGATGCATATATTTAGGAAAATTCACAAAAATTATGCATGACATAATTTGGACAGGGACCAGGGACGGAGCATCAAACCTTCCTCACCCACCCATTTGCCCTTCCCCAGCAAGCACACCCATGCTTTCCTTTCCTTCCTACAGCTGGAAATTTAGGGGGAAAGTTTCTTTTGGAGCCAAGGATTCACGGGGTTATTTATGCCTCTCAGACTGACCCACCTCACAGAGTTGTTGTGAGGATAAAAGGAAGAGAAGAGGAAACTCAGAGGGGATCTGTTGGCGACATACAGGTATGTGAGGGGATGACCTGTTCTCCCCTGCAGAGGAAGGCAGGACTCACTCCAATGGAGCAAAGCTCAGGGAGCCCAGGTTCCATTTGGACGCCAGGAAGCACTTCAGGAAGAGTATGGAATGGGCTTCCACAGGAGGTGGTTGAGGCCCCATCGGTGAGGGTGTTCAAAGATAGGCTGGACATGCACATGGTGGGCATGTCGTGAGCAGAGCCGGCTGGAGCCGGGGGTCAGACTATATGGCCCGGGAGGCCCCTTCTGACTCGCTCTGTTTCTATGTTTCTATGTGTACACTGCTCTGGGCTCCTTGAAGGAAAGACAGGATAGAAATGTAATAAGTATGCAGCAAATATATAGTTGCTTGTGTGTTTGTGCATGTGTAAACCACCCAGAGCCTATAGAAATGGGGCAGTATATAAAACATTAAACAAATAAATAAAAATAAATAAGAGCGTTCTGTGTTAGCTATTGCAGCTTCTTAAATTTGGTTTAAATTTGGCTTTAACAGTTTATAGTACAGCTTTTATGAGGTTTCCTGTTATCTGAGCGAATGTATATGAAATACTTTGAAGCAAGGCACAGGCAGCCTTTGGACTGTTTGGGAGGCCCACGCATACATTTGACATGGGAGACGCATTCCAGGGGGTTTTCCTGGGTTCTCACATTCCTATACCCCTCTTTCTGGATTCTCACTTTCCTGCAACAAAGCCCTAACCAGGAAGCCGGTCGGTAGGGAAAAGAATGCCAGTGGAAGTCCCCCAGGCCATCGGCTTCCTCCTTCCCAGTTAGGGTTTTGTAGCCAGGTGAGGAAGATGCACCTGTTGGGTGAAGAAGGGGGATCTGGTGGGCGCAGACCTGGGGGATGGTTGTATACCTATGGGTACCGTGTTCCCAACCTCTGCTCCCATCATTGCAAATGGAGCATGTTATTAGAAAGCTGGTAGAAGAGTTTGGGATGCCAAGATTTGCACAGTGTATGTTGTAGATGCTTGAGCTTTTTGCTTGCAAGCCATGTGTTATGCAGGCAGATGGGTGTCTTCCCCTCCCTCTTGCGTCCCTCCCAGCCTAATCATGGCATATTAGGACTGGAAAATATGGCATACGTAACTATTCCTCATCTGCCACCGAATGAAGCAAAACCTGCCAGAGGAGAAACTTAATGTATGTAAACAAGTACACTTAGTTATTTTTGCCCCCTAAAGCGGCGTTTGATTCATACCGTTGTGACACCATGCTGTCCCTACAAGGGAAATTAATCTTTGGCATGCAACGTTGCAAATGAGCATTTTATTTTAATTCTTACTAAGCTGGTGTTGCTTCAAAACAGGGCAAAGGACCAGTATTCTGGGCTGCACATAAGGAGCTTTGAGAAGGTGGAGTGGCGGAAGGGTAAAGGGATTTAGTGCTCTAGGACTTGTGTGTACTGGAAAACAGCTGGGGATAAAACAGGCCACACCTTGGTGCTCAGGTCAACAGAAGAGGCTCATCCAGGTGGCAATGGTGGCCCCGTGGTTTTAAGGTTTTAAGCCCAACCTTAGCATGCCCTAGCCCAGCCACCCCCAATTCTAGATGTTTAGCAACTGCATTCCCTTCTGATCCATTCAATATTCCCAGTAGTCTGGGATAATGGAGGTTGCAGTTCAAAACATCTGGAGGACGCCAGACTGGGGAAAGCTGTCTCAGCCCCATGAGAGCTCTTCTGAGGAGCAGGAGTGCAACAATCCTCCCTGGAATCCACCCCTGTTCAGTTCATCAGTCCTTCTCTCATGCCTGGCCCTCAGTGAGGAAGCAAGCCAGCCTGAAAAGAAGCCCGTGAAGGCACGTGAAAGCATGGCTGTGCTAGTGGCAACCTTCTTCCACAACTTATGCAGCACAGAAAGGCTGCGAGTCACAAGCATGGAGGACGGGTGCTGCTTGCACAGCATTTACAAGGATCACGTCCTGGCGGGCACCCCTCGAATGCTCGGAGAGCTCTCCAGAAAGTTGCACTCTCAGATGCAGGAAAGCAGGCTGGTGTTCGGGGCACTCTCGGGGCAAAACAGATTCCACCCCCACCCCCCCACAACATCCCTACCAGGGAGACCTAGGTTCTAGTCCCCATTTGGCCATGAAGTTGACTAAGTAACTTTGAGCCAGTTGCTGTCTCTCAGACAAGCCTCCCTTACAGGGTTGTTGCATAGATAAAGTGACATATATGTCCACTGCCGTGGGCTGTTTGGAGGAAAGGCAGAATATAAATGTAGAAGATGTATAGCTGTAGATGCTAATGATCATATGCGTAAGAGAGGCTACTGCCAAGCTGAAAATGTCACTTTGCTTCTATGAACACACTCGAGGGCCTCAGAAGTGACATAGGATTGTGGCAATTTTATCAGGGAGGCAGAAAAAATTCTAGAAGTTTGTGGAGGCAAAGGGGGCTTAAAGGATGGGTGGGTATCCATTTCTCAGTGCCTCACCATATCATTTCTGTCTCCCCATAGGTCTTTCTCCATCCTGTATTCTACCATCACCGAGAGCAAGGTCTCCTCCCCAGCCTGCCACCAGTCTTTTAAAGCAGAGATGTAGCAGCCACCTGAACTTCCTTGGCCATCCTCCATTCCTCACAGCCCATTCTGGGATTGATCCTCATGGCTGAGAAATCTCCCAGCTCCATTTTTCCCCACTGCTGTAGGGCTGCAATGATCCTCCCTGGAACCTGCCCCTCATGCTCCGCCCTGGCTTAGGAAGGGAGCCGAGCCAAGAGGGCCACACACACTCATGCAAATCCAGTTGTGCATCACTTTCTGCAGGGCATGTGGCACAGACAGAGCGCTTGAGTCACATGTGCACCGCTTGCACATTGGTTGCATGGACGTGCCTGCGCAAATGCTCAGTGAGCTGACCAGGAGGTTGGATTGATGGCCATCAGAAAGAATGGCAGAGTCCAGGGACCAAGCCCAGGGATCCCAGTCGATTCCCTCTCCCAAAAGGAAGTCCCTCCTTAAGAGAAGCGTTTCAGCCACTGGGGTGCAAAGTGATGCATAGTTGCAAAAGCCAAAACATCACAGCATCGCTGCGGGGCCAGGAGAAAGCACTCCGTGGCCAGGAAACGGAGGCATGGAAAGTTGGCGCTGGCCCATCGGGGTGCAATTGACCCCCCATTGGGGTGCAATTGACCCACCTGTGCTGGGTCAAGGAGTGCACTGAGACCCAGATGAACACAAAGCTGCAGCTGTGCATTGTCTCCAGTGGGGCAATCCAGCTGGCTCTGCCTCTGCTCTCACAAGCCGAAGATTCAGAAGGGCTGCCCAGAAGGATCTTTTAAAAGGCAGTTTCCAACACTCCCCGTTTGCCCTCTTCCTTGGCAGCTGTGCTCCGGTCAGTGCTCAGTGAGTGCGGCCCTGTTCGGTATTCTTCAGGCGTATCGGCTTCCCTCGCCTTCTTTTCATGGTATCGGTCCCTCGGTCTCCGTGTTTCAGCCTCCCTGAATTCTAAACAAGGAGCTGGGCAGTCGGAAACCCAAGAGAGGAATAGGAAACCCGTGTTGTGGGACTCGGGAAGCATGTTAATCTGTCATGGAGAAAGCCGCCGGCAGCAGCCTCCTCTTGCCTCTAATGTCTGTCTCCTTTGCCCATTTCCCTTTTCAGTGCATTCCCCCTTCCACGCATATATTGCCAAGAGGAAGGAGTGGACACACACCCCCTAGCTTGTTAGGGGACCAGCGGTGCGGAGCAAGTCATGTGGATTGCATTTGCTGCCCGCAAAGCTGAGGGGATTAATCGACTCCCTGCCAACCTTTGCATTAGTATTCCTGGCTATCCCCAGATGAAACGCTATGCTTGTGCTGTTTTTTACACCATTTTTACTCTCCCTGCAAGAGATATACCTGATGGCAAGAACGAGGGTGTGAGGAAGGAGGGGTTTGCAATTAACTGCACCTAATAATCCCCCCTATTATTCCTACCCGTTTTCTTGCACCCATAAAAGAGAGATGAAAACCTCTTGCAGCCCTTTGGATGCAATGCTCTTGTTCCACGTAAAACAGAATACAGGGATCTCAGAAGTTGCCCTAAGCTGGTCAGAAGAAAACTTTGCCCCGGCTCAGTCCCATCCGGTGGCATTTTTAGTCCTGTAAATGTAGCGAAACGGCAGCACCCTCTGCCCATTCCCAAGCTTTAGGCTCACTGAGCAGAGAGCAAATGAAAGCCGAGAGATGTGGAAAGTGCAGATCTTACTCCCCAAGAGCCGCTGGATTTAAAGGTAGAAAAGAATTCACTCTCTCTGGAGAAAAAGCATCCTCGCTTTTGTCTATTCTCCTTCATCTTAGCAGAAGGGGAAAAGCGAAAAGTGGGTCACTGTCTCCGGAAGCTTCAAATCAAACTAATAGCAGCGTTCAGTGGCAAGAGAGAGGCTGAGCAAGAGACGGCGGAGGTAATATTGCAACTAGCAGGCAGTTGTTGCTAAGAGCTGTTTACACGGTTTTCCTGTAGTGACTGAAAGCGACGCCCACACACGTGTCCTTCAGGTATTTGTAAATTAGGGAAGGGTGAAAATTTAGGGAGCGCCTCTCCTGGTACTGGGCTGTCATAATCTGATGCAACCCTCCATGTGGCTCTTCCAAGAAGGCTTTGAGGAAGGCAAGAGGGCAGAGGGCCTTCCAAGTGGTGGCACCTTGATAGGGGAAAGCTCTCCCCAGTGATACAATATGGCACAAATATTTCTATTGCCATACAATGTTTTTAGGTTTTTAATCTTTGCAAACTTCTCAGAGAGCTTTAACTATTGGGCAGTACACAAATGTGATAAATGAAATGAAATCAATTTCTTTTCAGTGTCTTTTTCATAAGAATTGATCAAAATTCCTTCTTTTTTTCCATGTTCAGTTCAAGATGCAATAATTCCAAAGCAGGAGAAAGCAAAACCAGCAGATTCCTGCATCCGGGATGGTTAGGCTTAAGCACCTGGGCTTGCATCCCAGTGCATTCAACCATGCTAGTGCCTAATTTAAGGGACCACCTCCTTTTCTGCCAGTCTGTTCAACCAGGCCTTCTGTGTATTGGAATGAGCTCTTTCTATTGAATGTGGCTAAGTTTGTTTCTTTTTTAGGAATTTACCCAAGTTCTCAAGTTCTGCCATATTCAAAAATAAAGAGATTTGAGTGCTTAAAAAGGCAAATGTGGGCAAATTTTTACATTTGAGATTGAAAGCAAGAGAGAAGGTGAAACAGACAACGATCCTTGTTGCAAACTCATGCGGGGTGATGGGTTGGCGGGTGCCATGCAATGTGTAACACTGACAATCTTCATTTCTGTTTCATCTTGGTGCAGATTAGCAATGGAGCCATTGCAAGACACTCCGCTTCGGTTCTCACTAAAAAATAAAGTCTGCAGTCCTCATCATTCTTGAAGAAAGCTTTTGGCAGTATGTGACAGGGTGCTGCAAGGGATTCCCACTGCTTCCCCTGCTTGCACCATGGAGCTGTTGTGCTTCCAGAAGCAACCAGGCATTGCAGAAGCAGGCCTTGCTGGAACAGAAAGGACCTGCTGACCTGCCCCTCTCCAGCAGTAAGAGCTGCTGCTTATTGGAGGGCTTCCCTTAGGATGCACTTACTCTCTGTTGCACCAGCAGTGAACCTGGCTTCTGCCATGGAATTGGTGGGAGGGGTCCCCTGTGCAATGGCCTACTGGATACGCCCCCAGATTTCTGTGGGATGTGCCTCCCGATATCTCAAATGGACGTCCTCCAGTGCCCAGAGCGTGTCTCTATATCTCTTCTAGGGTCACTAGCTAAATGATTCCGATTGTCCTGCCCCAACCGTTCTTTGTTCCTGATACAGAGAGTGGGGAAGGAGACAAGCCCGTATTTGCCAGCTTCCAATGCCTCTGTGAGCCCCACCACTTAAGAGGCCAAAAAGGGGAAGGGGAGGTTTGTTTGGGGGCAAGCAGGGCCTTTCTGGGGCTGGGGAAAGGTAGATTTTGTTTCTTCCCAAGCCCTCCATTTGTCTCAGGAAAAGCATTATGCAGGATCTTTTCACCTTTCTGAAAAAGATCATTCCAGAGTTAATTGGAGACAAGACTCAGATAGTTTGCCCAAATGCAGACACTTCCATATCAGTGAAGTGGGGGTGCCGTTTTGAAAGAGACGGGGCTGTTGGATACAAGCACTTCCGACACACATGCGAACTAACACACACAAAACATGTTTAAGGCTACCTAGGATTATTCCCCAGGAACACTTCTGGCTAGGAATGTGCAAGCAATCTGGTTTGTGCAGAAAATCCATCAGATTCCCCGCTTTCAGCTTCCGAGATTCCAGTCCACTTTGCAGCAACCCTAAATCCAATTTCCTGGCAGGCACATGCAGCTTTCATGGGGCATTCGCCCAGAATGGAGTCCCATGCCAATTTTCCGCTTTTATTGCTGCTGCCAGCTGTGAGTGGAAACGAAGATTGGCTACCAGAAGTGGCGGCCAGTGTGCCCACTTGCTGTGCCCCTTTGGCATCCCGTGGGTGTCCCAGATGGAGAGGGCTGCCAGTTGTGCGATGGGGCTCCACAGGCATTCTCAGACTTCCTTTTGGCTTGGCTCCCTTTGCAGGATCAGCCCGAGCAGGAGAAGAAATCCATGGATTTTGGAGGGATTCTACTTTCATACCTGACTTTAAAGAAGGCTTGCTGCAAAGTGAAGCATTTTGTTGCCGAAACTTGGTGAGAGAAACAGCAGAGCTCCTCAGATTGTGTGCTTTGTTCCAATATTCATGGCAAGATTTTCATGTGATAAGGCTCTTTCAGGGCTTCAGTAGCAATTCCCCTTTCCCTGGTGAACAATTAAGCAATGCTCTAATTTGCACAGCCTTGCAGGTGGGAAGTAGCAGTGTTGTCCAATGAACAATGAGGAAGTATTCACATCCAAATATCACCACGTAGCTCCTGGACGTTCTAGAAGTCACTGCCAGCACTAACCTTTGCGGTCTTACTTGCCATGTGGCCCCACTTTTAAATGCATGGCCAACATCTATTTAAGAGTAGTTCTTTTCAGCTTTATTCCATACATTCTCTCTCTCTCACACACACACCCCCTAGATTTTGTAGTGCTGCAAAAAGTGTGAAGGATCAATCAGGACAAAGGAATTTAGACGTCCTAGCAACACTGTAGCTTGTCTGCACAAATGAATAATTCTCTGAGAAGTTCAAGACCAATTCCAGCTTTCCGACCCAGACCTCAATGACGCCAAGTGTTTCTTCTGAGTAGCAGGATTCTACCTGAGGATGCGTTCAAGAACAGCTTGCTCAGATTGGGGGTGGGACATCTTGCCCTCCACCAAGGGATGCCCCTCCTGTGTAATCCAAGCAGTTGCCCAAGGTGGCAAAAGGATGCAGGCGGATGGCAAGCCCTTCAAGCTTTTCTTCTTGCATCCAGATTTGCTCATGCCATCTTCTCTCTTCTGCCACTGCATCCTTCTGCCCCTCTTTGGCAGTCCTGCAAAACACACTTATTCCTGCTTCTGCTATTCACCTCCCTGGGATTTCATCTGTATTACAGAGGAACTTCACTGCTCCAGACCTTCTGCCATAGGCATTATACACGGGGGACATCATTGGCATGACCAGACACCTTGGCTGAAGAATCCATTTTGTTCTAGAGGGTGCAAGCTGGAAGCTCCCCTTCCAGAAAACAGCCTAGGGGCCATTTCCAGCACTTGTGTTGTGCCTGCAGGAACCCCTTGCAATGCAACAGAAAGCTTGTGTTCCACAGACCAACCCTGGAAAGAAGCTGAGAGGTTTACTTCCAGAATGGAACGACTCAGTGGAGCTCTCGGGAGGGAGCCATTATGGAAATGAATGTTTGGTCTCATTTCTGGTTGCTTCAGGAAGCACTGGCGCTACAGCTGGGGCTATGCCCTACTCATCTATGATGAGCACCCCATCCAGGGTTGGGACATACTCTTCCAAAAATCCATCCCTCCTGTGGGTCTGTGAACTTCCCCTCATGCTTGACCTGGTCCTATGAAGTGAACCAAACCAAGAGGAAGTCTGTGAATGCTGGTGGACTCCCAGATGCCCAACCAGCAACCTTCTCTGACCTTCCTCCTGCCGGCAGTAGCAGGTAGAGAAGACGGTTGATCGCTGCAATTGGCACATGGTGCACATGCTCACAGAGCCGACAGAAGGCGGAGAATGTCGGTTGCCACAAATAGCCCCTGGTGTGCATGCTTGCAGCTCCGATTCCATGCAGGCATCACTGGCAGCTACAGTGGGCAGAGGAGAAAGTTTCTGCAAGCGTTTCTTACCCGCTGCCATTGTAATTTGGTTTCTATTAGCGCGTTCCTCCAGTGCCATTTAAACTTTGCTCTTTCCAACTTTGTGGGCAGGAGGCACTTGACCCACCAATAATTCTTGGAGAACACTCCTCGATCCGGAGCTGATCCCTGGAATCCCAGGTGGCAGCTGTGGCAAGGGGCGCTTTCCTTCAGCTTTGGCTGGTTTATCTGGATGGGCAGTGCCTGGCAATGGTGACCCATGCACTGGCAACTTCCTGATTGGACTACTGTAGCACGCGCTATGTGGAGCTGTCCTTGAAGACGGTCCAGATACTTCAATTGGTTCAGAACAGAGCTGCCAGGTTGTTAACAGGGACCGGAAGGTATGAACATATAACGGTGGTCCTTTTCCACTTAAACTGGCTACCAGCTGATGTCCAGGCCCAATTTAAGGAGCTGGTGATCCTATAAAGCCCTAAATGGCATCACTAACTTGAGACCAAAGAGTTTTAAGGCTGCTTTGACAGAACAGTCAAAACAACTATCGAAAAAATCTGTCTGGGGGCAGCAGAAAAAGCCACAGAAGGGCAGAAGGGGGTGAGGTGGGGACACACTTCTGCCGGTTTTCCCTTTCACTCGCAGAGCACTGCATTGCTGCCCTGCGACCCAGTGATGGACAGATGGGCTGGAAGGTGGGGCAGGAGGGGAACCCACTGAACTCCCTGTTCCCTCTAACAGTCTGTTTGCCTGCCGCTGCTATTTTTTATTTTATTTTTTATTAAAACATTTATAGGCCGCCCCATCGCAACAAAGCCTCGGGGCAGCTTACAACATATTAAAACAGCAAGAATACAAATATTAAAATACTATATCCCACCCCCTCCCTCGGTGCATCTCGGCCAAACTAAATATAAATAGATTAAATATCCCAACACCCCAAATAAACAACCCAACTATTCCTCCTTCTGCCATGCATTCTCCCTTTTATGCACCTCTTTTACTTGGTGATAAAGTTTAAATTTAAGTCCATGGCAAAGCATTTCCCGGGCAGGGATCGGCTTCCAAGACTAACAGCTGTGCAATTCAGCGCGCCTTGGTGGGCACAGAGGCAGCCCCCCACAAAAACATTTCCAGCTTGAAACTGATAATCTGCTGAGAAATAATTGCACCTGCTTGTTTGGCAGTAGGCTGTTGTTCTTCTGAAGAAAGAGAAGGAAAAACAATTGGTTTCCCCCGACCAGAATTAAATGTAGCTCTAACAAGAAGAGGCAAATCCAAGGATTTCCAAGGCTTTTACAAATGGTTTCAAAAATGTCTTACGCCACTGACTTTGCTTTGCATCAGCTGTTCATTTGTTAACATCAAGCATGCCGGCGTAACCAGTAGCTTTATGAAAGGAATCAAATGTGGGTAATTTATCGTCCTGGTTGGTAAACAGATGGCAGAAAGGGGGAGAAACTGGCTTGCTTTTGCCATCCCAAATGCTTTTTGAGAGTGTTGCAAATGAGCCACCGTGTATTATGCTACAAAGCACAAGGTCTGCTTATTCTGAATGGGCTGAAAGGTTGGCTTCTGCTTTGGGGAAAACATTAGTACCAGAAAATGGAACAAAATAAATCCATGTACCAATGCTGTCCTCTATTAATCTCAATTATATTGGGATAAGCTAAAGCATCCCAAATGGACAGCACAGTTGGGCTGTGATATAGCAAAACTCCCAGAGACAGCATATGAATTAGATGCTGCATTAAAAATTGGAAGATGCAGCTTGGGGAACACCCACTTGCAGGGTGAAAAGGAACTTGGGGGGCAGAAATGGGGAGACCAAGGAGGGCCCCACAAGGAATACAAGGCAGAATGCCCTTGCTGAGAATCTGCACTTCTTGTGTTCTTGCTCCTGCACCCCTGGAATTCCACACTGGCTCTACATTCCTAACTCCGATGTAGTAGTTAAAAAGCTGGATCTGGGACTCAGGAGATCTGGGTTCTAATCCCCACTCAGCCATGGAGCCAACTGGCTGACTTTGGGCCAGTCACAGTCTTGCAGTGTAACATACTTCACAGGGCTGTTGTTGTGAGGATAAGATGGAGGGCAGCAGGAGAATGATGTTAGGTGCTTTGAGTTCTTTGTAAGAAGAAAGTCCAAATATAAATCTAACACAGAAATAAGGAAAGAAATCAATTGCTCGACAGCTGTGTTAGTACCATGTTTTGTTTTGTTTAATCTGGCTAGAAGATCCTTGCAAAACATCCTTTGTCCCTTGGGGGAAGGGAGAAATACAGGCCTCAAAAACAGCTAGTCAGGCATCTTAATAATGGAACAGAGGCCTGTCTTCTTGTTTTCCTGCAAAGTCACAGCAATGCTACCTTCACTAAGGCTGGGTTGCAAGCTTTTCCCTTACTAGCAGATTTGCAAACACACCACATAGTGTGGACAGGATATTCCTAATTTTAAGTTCCAGTTCCCTCCTTCTTCTAACTTCCCTTGTAGTCTAATTGGCTTCCCCTTCATTGTGACTTCCAAGTTCAGGTCCCCACCAGTTCAGGAGAGGGCGCGTGCAACACAGAAACCACCGAGCTTGTTAAATGAAAGCAACCGCCCTTTGCAACAGGGCTCAGATCTCCTGTTAGTTCTGCTTGATTGTTTGGCTCTTTGCCACTGCTTAGTTTACACAATCATGAGTAAAACATTGTTCCATCAATTTGGAAAGGGCTTACATAATAATAAGGTGATCCAGGTGGAGTGACAGAAGTGCAGGCTTCAGGCTGAACCTGGCCAGGACCACAAAGCGGGCATTAAAGCCTGCGCAGGATGGTGCCCGTTGCTGCGGGAATGTCAAGCCAAGCCAAGCCGTGAGAGCAGAGGTCTGCCCCGAACCTGCTGAACCAGCCTTGGAGCACTGCAGGGAGCAGGGGGTTGGGATCAACGGCCTCTCCCAGCTCTAGCATCCGAGGATGGTCAGGGCCTGCGATGAGAGGCAGTGTGGTGTAGTAGTTAGAATGTAGGCCTGTGCAGCTGGGATTTCCTGGTTTTGGCCCCCACTCAGTCACGAAGCTCCTTGGTGATGGTCGTGAGGATAAAGTGGAGAGGAGAAGGGCTATGCCAGCTGCTTTGGGTCTCTCAAAAGAGGGAAAGGGGTGCGATAAAAATGCAATATAAGCAATTGTAATATTTAGGCCGGCATTCTCTTCACACGGTGGCCCACCAGGATCTACTTTTTGCTTTTGAACAACCATTTCAAAATGGCAGTCAAAACAAAGCAGAACACAATCAGCTTGCCAAGAGGCTGAGCATGGGCAAATGCCTAGGCTAAGCAGCTGCCTTGCAAGGGTGTGAGGATCCAGCCGGAACCTGGCTCTCTTGCATTTGCCAGATTTCCTTCCTGTGCTCAGCCCTGACCGGGAAGTGAGCGGTGCCAATATCAAGTCTGCAAACACTGGGAACTCCAGCACACCCCTTCATAGTGTGCAAGTACACAATTCTTTGTGCCAAGTACACTGAGCCCTCAAGCAATGCGTGTGGAAGTGCCCGCTTGCTCAGCAGACACACAGGTGCTGTGTGTGCAAGCCGGCCTCATGGACTTGCTTCCAGCCAGATGCTCACATGAGCGCTTGGCATGAGGCGGACTTAGGCAGAGAGCAAGCAGGATGGAGCCCGGGAGCTGAGCTGAGCTGAGCAAATCCAGCAGTCCCCTCCCCTAACCAGATTTCTCACACATCACGACCTCCTTGCATCTTCTTTGGGAGTCTGGCCTGCAGCCTAACAAAGGTAAGCACATTCACCCATGAAATAAAGCGGGTGGGAGAAAAGAAGACCCAATATGCGCTTCAAGACTGTTGCAGCCGCGAAGCAACAATGTAATCTGCACTTTCCAGGCTGCAGGACCTCAGAGGATTACTAACACCCACCGCAGAACCGGAGGAAAGAAGGCATTTCCATCCCTGAGTTATTCTGAGCTATTTGCCTGCAGTGCTTTGGAGGGAGAAAGGAGGAGGCTGGAGGGCCACTGGAACGTGTCATATCCTGGCTGTCCCATTCTGCTCCCCGCCCCGCCTGTCACCTGCTCTCTGAGATCAATTTCCTGGGGCACCCATTGCGGTTCTTTGTGCAGCAGCAGTGATGAGGGTCTGGAGCAAAGGACGGGCATGCAGACCCCCTGCTCCAAGGGGGAAAGTCTGCTTCTTATGTAGGAGCCTAGAGTACCCCATGCCCCGCTCCACCTCTCGGATGCTCCCTTAGGGCTCATAGGACTGTATGTCCATTGGACCGTTGTGGTGCTGTGTGCTGCCCCTTCTCCAAATGTTTTGACGTGGTATTTGGGGATGTGGGAGAAATCTGGGGTTGGGGATCTGTAGGATTCCCTGGCCTCTGATCTGCTTTGCAGTGGCCCCAGGTCCCAGTTCCTGGCAGGAGGGGTCACCGGGAACGGCACCTCCCACGATCAGGAGCAGCAGCCCTCTTGCAAGTCTTGCGCCTGTTCTTTGGGTTGCTGCGCCTGATGGAGATGGATGCCAGTCGTGCAACGGGAGGATCCGTGGGCGCTCATGGACTTCCTCTTGGTTCCGCTCCCTCTGCAGGACCCGGCCAAGCATGAGGGGAAGTCTGCAGATTCTGGAGGGGCCGATTCTGAAAGGGTTCATCCCAGCCCTTGTGGTGCTCATCTCAGAACCTGCATGTAGAAAGGTGCCTGTCAGGAAACGTTGCCTTGCCTGCAGCAACTGAGTTAGGGGAGGTGGCGAACCAAAATTAACCCATTTTTGATACAATTAAAAAGAAAGGATTGATGTGAGCATTAGACCAAGGAGACTTAGGACTGACTACATGCAAAACATCCACAGACAAGAAATAGACCGATTCAGTCCTACCCAGTTCCAGGATACTCCTGCTGAAGCGAAAGCATCTTTTCTGTGCACATGCACAGCATGTTTGCCTGTTTGTGCTGCATTGTCGGTGGATCTCTGCCACACCAAAAGGCGCAGTCCTGAGCCTGCTTACTCTGAAGTAAGCCCCATTCAAATCAAGGAGACTTACTCCTAAGAAAATCAGCAGTGCATGGTTTTGTCACTAGGTGGTGATAGCCATTGTTTCTTGATTTCTGTCTGTGACTTACAGAGCGCAAAGGCAAGACCGGCCGGCCTGCCATCATGGCTGGGCTTCTTACAGCAGCTTCCCATTGGCAAGATCAAAGCTTCATTACGGAGCAATGAAGAGTACTATGTATTTCTTCAGTAGATAAGTCGGCCTGTCTTTTCAGAGACAGAAAAAATGAGGTCAACGCATGTTACAATTACTGGAGTTTCTGAAAGGAGTGTGGGGGGAGTTTTGTGTATAACTCATTTCTCATTGGCAGGATGATCATCGCCAAGATCAGGAAACTGTTTTGTGCGGCATTTGCCCCCCAAGCTTGTCCTGCAGCTGCCCTTGGAGGCAGCGGTGGCCGGATGTCCGGGCCCTTCCAGGCTGGCACGCTTAGCAAAATGCAGGTTGTAGTGCCCAGATGGAATTACAAAGGAGGGATTTAAGTGCTTCTCTTATGAGTGTCTCTCTCACCTTTCTGCCTGGTGAGGTGGCTGAGCGCAGAAGAACAAAGGTGCACACAAGAAACCTGATTTGGGGGCGGGGGGTGGCAGGGGGAGAAATAGGCAGATCTGAGCTTATCTGCATTCAGCACTGTCAAGTGCAGTTCAGGACTGTGCCCAGGGTCTCCGCACAGTCAGTTCTGCCCCTTCGCAGCTCCTAGGAAGCAATCGGGTTGCTTTCAAGCATCCTTAATTTTCTTTTCCTCTGCAGCTCCCCCCAAAGCACATCCCACGTTGTTGGATCAACCTGGCGGCTTCCAAAGAAAAGGCCTTCTCAGTGGCAGCCCAATTTAAGGCATCTGCCAAATTTCAGACAGTTCAGTACAAGGTGAGGCCTTCATGTTGGGTACAGAAGCTGGGGCCTTTCTGGGGTCCCAATTCAGTCCTCTGGGGTTCCTGAGAAGCCAATGGTCCCTTCCCCTGGTCCGACTCTCTTCCTCCAACCACTGAGCATTGGGAGAGTTCCCCAGTTTTCTGCAGTCTTTCCATCCAAAACAGCTGATTGCCCCACTAAGACTCACTGACCAGCAGTGAGAGCATGAGGCTAAAATATGCTGGACTTAGAAACATAGAAACATAGAAACAGAGTGAGTCAGAAGGGGCCTCCTGGGCCATCTAGTCTGACCTCCGGCACCAGCCGGCTCCGCTCACGACATGCCCACCATGTACATGTCCAGCCTATCTTTGAACACCCTCACCGATGGGGCCTCAACGACCTCCCGTGGAAGCCCATTCCACGCCCTAGGGGTCCTAACTGTCAGGAACTGCTTCCTGGCATCCAAATTGAACCTTGGCTCCCTGAGCTTTGCTCCATTGGAGCGCGTCCTGCTTTCCTCTGCAGGGGAGAACAGGCCTCTCCCCATCTCCATGTGACACCCCCTCACATACCTGTATGTTGCCAACATATCCCCTCTGAGTCTCCTCTTCTCCACCATTGGAATGTCACTCTCAAAAACTTCTCTGAAGTTCAATTTGACCCTCAGACGGAAGGAGATTCAACTTGTTTGGCTTGATTTGTAAGGGTATATCAAAAGGAATTCCCACTCCCATTCACTAGTCAGATCTCATCTTGACCACTGCGTCCAGTTCTGTGCACTAAGATTGAAGAAAAATGCAGAAATATAGAAAGAGTCCAGAGGAGGGCAACAAAATGATCCAGAGTGTGGAAACGATGCCCTGTGAGGAGAGTCTGAGAGAACTGGGCACATTCAGCCTTGAGAAGCAAAGACTGAGCGGGGACATGATATCCCTCTAAAAGTTCCATGAAGGCTGTTACAAAGGGGAAGGTCAGGATTTCTTCTCCCTGATGCCAGAGTGCAGAACACAGAGTAATCAAATCAAGCTGTGGCAGCTCAGATTCAGGCTGGACATCAGGAAAAGCTTCCTCACTGTCGGAGCAATACGACAGTGGAACCAGCTGCCTAGAGAGGTGGTGGGCTCTCCCACACTAGGGGCATTCCAGAAGAAACTGGACAGCCATCCGAGTGGGATGGTGTAACGCGGTGTCCTGCAACAGCAGGGGGTTGGACTGGATGGCCTTCCTGGCCCCTTCCAACTCTACTGTTCTGTGGTTCTATGATTCTCCCCACATTGGTTTTTTGGAGTCTTTGCCTGACAGCAGTGACAATATTGAAGTGGAAATTTCTTTTTGTGGAAATTTCTCAAGGGAGACCCCCCACTTAAGGTGTTTCAATGAAAGACAAAGAGACCAAGGCCACTGTGCTTTGCTTTCAGTTCAGTTGGCATCTGCGCAATGCAAAATGCAATGCTGAGAAGAGCTTTGGGCACATGACGGGAGCAGGACTTCATCGGCATTGGAATAAGGAAAAGCCTTGGAATTAATCCCTGCATTAAGAGCTGCACGTGTCCATTGCGGAACTATGTCTCCACACAACTATACCTCCCCACACGTGCTCACTTCCCCCGCCTGGCTTTTTCCTTCTAGGCAAGGCTCTGGAGGAAATATAGCCATTGAATTAACTGTCTGAAAACTACCCCTGAATCAGGTCTGAATGATCACAGTCCAATTTTCTTTGGATTGATTTGGACAGCAGCCATTTGGTAGGGCTGTTCTGAACCTCGGTTTGGATTCTTCCAGTGCTCATCTCTCTCTAAGGAAGAGAGCCAAGCCCAGAGAAGTCCACGGGCATTTCAGGCCTCTGGAGCTCCAGTTGCATAACTGGGAACCTTCCCCAGTCGTCATGCCCTGAAGCAGCAGTGGCACATGGGGAAAGGGGGGCAGGAGGCGGGCACACTGGCCACCCTTCCCAACCATCTGTGGTGCTGCTTGCACAGTGCCTGGGACTCGGTTCCTGGCAAGCACCCCTTGAACCCTGTACATGCGCACCTCGGAGCCCCCGCAAAGCAGGCCGAGCCTGGGAAGCTGAAACCCAGGGAATCTGGCAGATTTTCTACCCGAAGCAGGTTCCTCGCACATCCCTAGCTTGGGAGGCAGCCCAAACTTGCAAAGGGCTCCGCTTATTTCTGTATTGAGACTTCATTCAACGTGGATGCCTAGTGCTATCACTGACCCGACCAAAGGACCTGTGGCCCAGGAAACGAGTCTCTGATGCAGCAGGAAAAAGAGGCCCTCAGATGGGCTGGGGAGGCCTTCAGTGGAAGAGAGGGCGGCCGAATCCCTTGTCACACTGGGGTATTTAGAAATGCCACTGATTCTCCCAGCATTGCCATTACATCATTGCAAGCCTGAAGGAGCCAATGTGGGCAATTCTGCTCCCAGAAACTTTTCTTGTTGCAATCCTTGAAGATGCCAGCGTGTTGCCTCACAGCTGTGCCGTCCACAAGGGTCACGGCCATTGTGATTTCACATTCGTCACTCAACTGATGGCTCTGCACAGGGCTATGATTGGGGAGCACGACAGATGCCATGTGGGGGTTTTGCCCAGTGCATGCTGCGGCGATTCTTCAGAGACATGAAACGCCATCTATGACACTCTGAATGAAAGCAAATTCTCACTCCGGACTCTGAGATGAGGGGAATGTGTTGATAGTCATCCAAAGGCAGGTGGTCAATTTGATTTCAGCTTATGTCCTCGGGCGACAAGTCTCCAACTGTCAACAAAGTGTTCCTGCCTTGACTTGACATACATCTTTGTATATTTTCTACCTTGAAAGCATGACTCGAATCTGGCAGGTATATGAACAAGGATTTTTAGAAAGGGGGGATGATAAGAGGGATTAGACCATGCAGAGAGCAGGTGAGAGCTAATATTTGCATCATGAGACCAAAATAATGAGTTTCCAAGCCTAACACAGGGCATAGTCTGTTGGAAAATTGCAGCCAAACTTTTCGGGATGGAATTCAGCCTGAAGTAGACAATAAAGCAATAGAATCTGATACAGATATAGATGCATTTTCTCTCCTTTTGCTTTGTACATCAGCGAATGACACCTCCATGGATAGCTCTGTTTTTTCCCATTCGTTAATATTCTTCCTATGAATATAGATGAAGGGACTCATTGTTGAGATTTTCAGTGGCAATCCTATTCAAGCTGATATGCTTTTTCCAGAGGAGGAGGAGGAGGAGGAAGGGCTTGCTCTTTAGGGTGTTATCTTATGGCCTCTTGGTATTGTTAGGTGGGCATAGTAGTCTTTGGAGTCCCAGCGCTGAGATCTGTTATCCTAGGGACCAAATCACCTCAAAGGGGGGAAGTTGCCTTCCCAGATACCTTGAGAAGTTTAGGATCCTTTATTGGTGTCTGATGCACACTGCCAAGGGAATCACACACTAGCCTTGCATCAACACAGACATACAACACATTTCGGAGCCAAAGGAGAGTTCATGCAGAGGGAAAAACAGAGTCATGGAATAGTAGAGTTGGAAGGGGCCAGGGGGCCATCAGGTCGAACCCTCTGCTCAGTGCAGGAGTCCAAGGTAAACCATCCCTCTCAGACGGGATGGTTGCCTCTTGAATGCCACTAGTGTGGGAGAGTCCACAACCTCCCCAGGCCATCAGTTCCATTGTTGCACCGCTCCAACAGTCAGGAAGTTCATCTTGATGTTCAACTGGAATCTGGCTTCCTGTAACTTGAGCCTGTTATTCTGAGTCCTACACTCTGGGATGATCGAGAAGAGCTCCTGTCCTTCCTTTTTGCGACAGCCTTTCAAGCACTTCTGGAGTGCTATCACATCTCCCCTCAGTCTTCTCTTCTTGAGGCTAAATATGCCCAGTTCCTTCAATCTCTCCTCCCAGGGCTTTGTTTCCAGTCCCTGGATCATCCTTGTTGCCCTCCTCTGAACCCTTCCCAGATTGTCTGCACATATAAACTCTTAACCTGATGTTGTCTAGGCAGCAACTATTCCTATCTTATTCTATATTTTTAAGAAGTGAAGAGCCTTCCACCAACTAGCTTAATGGAAGCTGAATGGAAAAGAGAGGAAGTCCAAGGTTGCTTCTGCCTGTCTGTTGTCCCGTGAAGTGGACTCCCCCCAACACTCCCTTGCATACGCAGAAAGGGGTACAAGCGACCCCCATTCCAGGCTGCTGGCCAGGCCTGTGCTCAGGGCTAGCCACTTTCACTCGCTAAGCCCCTGGTGCTGACGCTCTTTCCCTGGACTTGCACCTATGGGGAGGGGAAGGTTGCAATTATTTCTCAGGCTCATGCAGATTTCCTGATGGGTCCTAACGACCTCATCTCCCTGCCATGATCAGGTTCCTGCTTTGTCTGGGGTTGCCGGGGTTGCCTGCCTGCTGCGGATGGAGTAATTTCCAGTAATTGCCTGGCCGTGCCCTTCCCTCCCCCCTTGGTGAGTTATTGTGCTGTCTCGGGATGATGGGAGCTACCACTGCAGGGTCATTTTGCCTCGTCTCTTTAAGGGAAGCTCTTCAGGTTATGCGTGGCCCCTTCCTCTGCCAGAAGTCCAGCATCATCTTGCATTCCTTGTCTCACTCACACTGGCGGGCCAGGGCGTGAGGTCCCCCCTCCTGAACTAAGGCTTCCCCACGCACCTCATGGCTTCTTGCATGTTCATATGGCACTTGGTATACAACCACCATTGCTGTGAACTCTGCACATGCACTACAGCTCCTCCAGCCTCAGTGCTTGCACTCTGATAGCTGGATCCTCACCCCACTTGGACTCTGATAGCTGAATCCTCACCCCCTTCTCTAGCACAGAAATGTGCCTCAGAGAGAAGGAAATGGGCACACCAGGAAAGGGGCCACCTCCTTATGCTAATTTTATCCATTTCCTTCCCTCCCTCTCCCTGGTACTTTATCTAGATGAACAAATATATAAATGAGATGCATGGCAGGAGATGCATGTGTGCAGCCACAGACAGAGGAGACCACAGAGGAGACCACCACTGCCAGGCCTCATTGCATGCACAGGATGCTCAAAAGCCTCCGAATTCAGAGGCTTACCTGCAGCAAAAGTGGGGGGCATAGGACTGCATCCTCAATCTGTTGATGTGGCAAGTTAATCAACTGAAATTGAGTTGATTAATCTGGAAAACCTGATTTTAAAAGCGTGGGAATTCAATATAATATGTGTGTGTGGTAGAAAGCTCTAAGTTGAGGGCACTTTCAGTCATTTCCGAAGGATCTTTTGGTTTGCAAATACTAGAGTAAAAGAATAACAGAAAAGGCGTTAAAGGTGTAAGCTTTGCTTTTCACATGAAAATGGGTTGAAGAATTCCTAGCAAGGAGGGGACATTTCCTGGATTCTACCACTGCTTGCACTTCAGCAAGCAGTGAAAATTTACTGAGGAAAAAACGCCTGCTACAAGTCTAGAGCTCACATAGTGCTGTGTTCTCTTTAGGGGTGAAGTGCATCAGTGATTTTTAGTTTATCCAACTAAAATTCAGTTTCTGCCAAAGTATGAGAAATTTTCCAGTCTCCAATTCAGTTTGCCCTGAACTTTGAGATTTAAAAAAAAGTTTGCATGTAAATTCATATGCATTTCTGCATGAATTTCTCCTAATACATGTAATTTTCTTTGCAGTTCTGCCTTATATATGCTACTTTGGCAAACACGTGTCCCCTCATTATGCAGTTGCATATGTATTTTTAATCAGAGAACTCTACTGCAAAATTCATAGACGTATACTGGAGTTCACTTTGTGCTCTGGTTTGTAAGTGCACATTGATGTAAGTTTAATTAAAATGTAGAACAAAGAAATTTCTCCCCTACCCCATCCCAGCTTCTCTCATAGAGAAGAAAGGCCAGGCAGCCACTGTCAAATTACATTCTGCCTGCGCCGGGCCAGCAGTGCATGTCAACACTATTACACCAGGTAATCTTGGGGAGCAATGTACCTCAAAAAGCGGTTCTTGCCAGCCTGGCTCCCTAGAAAGTTTCTGGATCAGTTGCTGGGGTTTAATGTGCGCTGCCAGAAGGAAAGTTGATGCAGAAGAAAATATAGAGCAGGTACAAAACTCTTAGTTCAACGTTGCCTAGGCAGCAAGTGTTCCTATTGCATCCCGGTCTTACTCTGTGTTTCCAAAGAGGTGAAGAGCCGCCTGCCAACAGCTCTATAGACAGAGAGATGCTTACAGATAAAGAGAGAGGCCCAGTCTACCATCTGTCTATTGACTGTCCCATGCAATGGACTCTCGCCAGCTCTCCCTTACACATTGTAGGAAGGGATGCAAGAAGTCCACATTCTAGGCTGGCTTGCCAGGCTTCTGTTCAGAGCATGCTCACTTCCGTTTTCTAACAGCCTGGTTCTTGTACTCTTTTCCTTGGACACGCTTCTAAGGGAATGAGAAGGTTCCCATTGTTTCTCGTTGTTGTTGCTAGTTGCGAAGTCGTGTCGGACCCATTGCGACCCATGGACAACAGTCCTCCAGGCCTTCCAGCTAATTCCTCAATTGCTCTCAATGACAGTACCTATTGCCATGTCTGTTTTCTATGGGTAAAAAGGTGAATTCTTTGTCTGGGTTTGCCGGCTGCTGTTGATGGGGTAATTTCCAGGTCACTGTGCCTGCTCAGGACAATGGTCATCATCTTCACAGGGTCCTTTTGCCCAGTCGCTTTAAGGGGAACTCTTACGCCATCCATCATCCATCATCCATGCTGATCTCACGCAGACTGGCTAGCCCCAATTATTGGGCAATTCTATGGCCCCTGAGCTTGTCCTCATGGCTCTGCCTCATGGTCAAGGAACCTGTCTCTGGGTCACTGCTACAAATATTGTTTATATACACAACTCTCATGCCTACAACTCTCATGCCTACTTCCTGGACAGCGTGCATGTATGCCTAAGATAAGCACATCCAAACATGAGGGGCAAAAGAAGAAACACTGAATGTGGAAAATGTGCCTTCCTGTCGGTTCTTGCTCTTTGTCTTGCAACCCTGGATTTGGCTGGGCAGCTTTATTCCATTTGATTGGAAACCTTAACCTTACCCATGGGAAGTGGTGGTAGGGTACCAAAGAAGCCCTATATCCCATGGGAGGTCCCATACTAGCCCATCTGCCCTTGGCAGCATTCCAACTGTACCCCAAAACTAGTTTGGTACTGATGTGGAGCTGCAGCATGGACTCCTCCTACAGGATCGGGGTCTTCTCACATTACTTTGAGGGGTACCAAGAAAATACGCACTGTCAGGGTTCACCGGTAGAAGCAGTAACACCATCATCTGGCCCCATGATTGCATAGCGCAAAACTTACGGCATGCTATTTCTTACCAGCCCCCTTTTTCCCAGTCAGAAGTAGCAACATCTGGAGTGTGGGCCTGCCCTTCCCTTGGAAATTCTGAGTGTGATATTTTGAGCATGCATAATGCAGGCCAGGACACAGGGTGCCACTGCAGCGGCATGTCATTAGGCATTTCAGCACTTCCTGTCCAATCAAGATGACAGCGTACGGTCCGGGTACATCTGCCATGTATACAAAAGCGGTGTCCCAAAGGTGCTCGAAAAGTAAACTTGAACTCGAAACATCCAGTCAAAAGGAAATCAGGAAGGTGAGCAAGATGGCCCCTCAGTCTGATCCAACGGGTACTTTGTACTCTTGTGTACTTATTTCAACCATCTTAGCTTTTTTATCCAGGATGAAATGATAAAAACTCACCTCTCTCCTAATTTATACTCAAAGTATTAATCCAGCAAGGATGTACTGATGCCACGGGGCATGGAAAATACTTGCAAGGTGAGCCCACTGTACTGAGCAGCTGCTGGAACTGGATTGGGGCCATGGTAGGTAGTGATAAGGAGTTGACATTTCCTCTTGTGTTGTGATCTCCCAAAGAGTCACCCAAGGAAAGCTTTGTGAAATGGGAAGGAAGCTCCCATGGGTGCCGAAAGCAGCTTCCCCCACTCCCTTGTCAAACAGCATTTCATCATGGCAGGAGATGAAGGGGTTCTCCTTTCCTCCCTGTGCAAGGAAGGCCCAGTGTGGATCGTCTTCCCCATGCACCCGTCTTCCACTTACAGTCTAAACAGGATTGATTTAACACAAAACACTGTGTCTCTCACTGCGTGTGCTTATTTTCAGCTGGAGAAGCAAGTCGGTGTGCTAACTAAGGCTGCGCAGCAGGAGTGTTCCTAACGCAGAGATGGGCAAGGAATTCATTGGGGGCAGAAAATCCACCCGATTCCGTGATTTCAGCCATCTGGACTCCAGCCTGCTCTGCCGCAGTCCAAAGTCTGCTCTCAGGGTGAGCAGGCACGGAGTCTGCGGCCACACTCACCAGGAACCCAGCCCAGCTCCAGGCTTCTGCACCCGCCAGGACTATGAGCAGCAGTGAGTGGGGAAGAAGGTTGGCCACCAGGAACGGCAGCCAGTGCCCATTCACTATTCCCATGGTGGGTGGCTGGAGGAGTTGGCTAGTTGCACAACCGAGGGGTCCACAAGCGTTTGCAGACGTCCTCTTGCCTCAGCTGAAGCCCACCAGCTGGCCAGCCTCGCCGTGGCTAGCACTGAGCGGAACATGACTGCAAGCGGAGCACCCATCTAGCAATGGCTGCCCCCAGGCTACGTGCAGGTGACATGAGAAGAGGCCTTATGGAGGCTTTCCTGAAGTCTCACAGGTGAGATCTGGGGAGACCTGTATAAGGCCTCTTCGCGCATGGCCTGCCTTCAGTTGTGCGGCAGGTGCTACCCATGCAGGTGCTGGCTATGAAAGGCCTAGCTGGGCAACACCACCTTTTCAGTTGGAAAGGGCATTCAAGGGTGGCCAGAGCGCTCAGCAGCCACCTTCGGGGGCAGGTAAGGCCAGGCCCTTTGCTGGCTGCGCATTGGTGGCTGGTGCCACTGGGGGTGCTGATGAATGCATCTGGAGCACAGTCTGATGACCCTGTTCTAGCAACACTCCCAGGGTTCCAGCTTCAGGGCTTAGTGCCCCTTCATACCCATTCCAGCCATGCAGCTGAGCAACCAGCTTTCCTGAAATCTCAGATTCATCAACATATTTCTGTCTAAATGAGACTGTGACTAGAAATAGGGTTTTATAGGCCTGCCCCAGACAGTACAGGAAATCAGGAATGGGAGAAGCGGGAAGGTTCGAATTTTCACATCTATGCTCAGTTCTCTTCTTTCCTGTCCCCTGAACATGACCTCTTCTTTTTTCTTTTCTTTTTTCTTTTCCATGTTACAGTGTGTTTTCCCCCACAGGCTAAAGTGTAAGGATCTCCATTTGTTTGTTTTTATAACAAAAAATAAGAAGTGCACATTTCGAACAGGATCACACATTTGGAAATTGTGATTTGCACTCAGGGTTGGGGGGGGGGGCAAATTCAAAATAAAAATGAATCCAAATGAAATTCTCATAGATCCCCACTGATTATGAATGTTTTAAAACAATTTTAAACAGAACTAAAATCTTGTAGTCAGCTCATTGCAAACACATGAGTAACTCAGTCCAATGTGTGAATGGAAGGACATTGTTCCAAGGGGCTCTTACACCCCACGAATTCTCTTGTGTATCTACTTTTGCACAAGTGGTGTTTCTTGCATAAGTGGTCAGAGCCACTGCTTGATTAACAGAGATTTGACACTTGCAAAAGGAAAGCCAAGATGAGCAGAAATTTCTGAACTAAGACAGGTTAATAGAACTCCCTTTTCCAAGCTCCACTAAGCTCTCCCATTCCATTTTTACTTGGTTCCAGTTGCCCACAGAAGCACTAAATCTCTCCCTTCAAGAGGTGGGTGCCGCTAGCAGACATAATTGTCAGGGTGCGGGAAGGTTGTTACAAAAGGGCAGTTAAACACCCAGTGCATACTTTCCAAGGGCAAGATGAAACTGAGGTCCGATCAGTTTCACTGGGAGAGAATGAAGTGCATGCAGTCTGGATTTTGGATGGTTTGTGCCCCTAGCTTTTAAGTGATAGATGTGCTTGACCACACAGTGTGCTTTAGGATGAACAGGATGACAAAAAGCCCTACACGTTGCAGGGTTTCCTGAACCTGAAGCAAGTCCTGGCAACATTACCCGGAACTCGTACGGGTGATGCAAACATGCCAATTATACCTTGTTAATAGATCCTGTAAGCACATGTTCTGCCATTTAATAACATAAAATGGAGAAGATCCTTTGTTGTTTCTGCATGAGGAATGTACGGAGCAGAGGCAGGGAGAAACACAATTATGCTCCTGTGTTATCCAAGAAGATTCAAAGCCCTTGCAGAGAAAAGATTTTTGTTATTAATATCTTTAGGAAGGACACTGGTGGGGAGCGGAGGTGGAGAAGGCCGCTCCTACGGAGAAGCAAAATTAGAAAATGCAAGAGCGCGTGCTCTGGCCGTAACTGTGCCTTTCTTAGTCAGCCAACTTGCATTAGGGCTTCAGGGCCCATGCTGTTTCCTTTCGCTGATAACAGGAACAGTAAAGATGAGAGATACCACTTTAAACCAAAGTAGGGAGCACGCCACATGAGAAGGTCTGCCCAGAGAAATAGCTGCCTTTGTAGAAATGTTCAGTGCGCTTCAGCTGTTGCTCCCGCTATGTACGTAGCTGCTTTTCAAAAAGAAAAAAGCAGCAGCACCTCTGTCAGAAAATCTTTCTTCCCATGTTCCAGCGGGAGCGGTTTTGTTCTCTTCCTAAAATGTGGCAGGGATTCTAGAGCTGACGCGAACATCCATAATTCCGCATTGCAATACCAGAGGAAATGCATCACACATGCAGGACGGGATGCAAGCAGGCACAGACCTGCATCCATTCGCTCATACAGATGGTGTACAGATGCAGATGTAGAAAGCATGGCTTCCGCTGTAATAGCAGTACCATGCAACTGGCCAGCGGGGAGAGACCGCGGCCAGGTGACCTGCTGGATAACTGCTGATGGGCAGCTCCCAAGCCCCTGCAGCTCTCCCTTCTTATGTGGCTTGATCGTTAAGCCAGACTGAGACGGGCGCCCTTGAACAAAGGAGGCCTTCAGATGGAGGAACGTGCTTTGACAGCCCTTCCAAAGAGCCCTTCGCCTCTGCAAAGAAGGACGCAGGACTGTGCCACACAAAATATGGTGCTGTTTCGTACTAGCAAGTGCAGTTCTTGGGTTTCCTGTGCACCAAAATCAGGGCAAATTCTGGAGCCAGAATGTGGAATTGGGGAGGACTGTTCCACAAAGCGCTGCATGGTAAATAAAGGAGGGGAGCGTTTCCTCTTAGGGGTTCTGTCTGCATTTATCCAGGAAGCATCCAAGGTTTCGAGCAGGTATTGAATCTCAGGCCAGCAATCACAGTGGGGCCCTCTGGTCTCCCCCCACCACCATTGTCCCCCCACCACCACTGCCCCAAAACCTGGGGCCAAAATTGAGTTCCTGTCTCAAGTCCTAGAGTCCTGGACCACTGAGGGCTTTTTGGCAATGCAGGAACTTACATGGGAGAGGAAGCAAAATGCTGCAGCGTCAGCCCCACCGAGCATTCATTGGAAGGTCTCAAGAAGGATCCCCTGGCACAGCGAAGGAATCGAGGAAAGCATGCTCAATGGGTAGAGCGCTGGCTTTACATGCAGAAGGGTCAGTCCCCGGGCTGATGCAGCAGGCAGCAGGAAGCACTGCTTGTCTGGGAAAGACTCTGCCAGTCGGAGCAGGACAACACTAGGCTGAAGGGACACGTTGTCTGACCTGGATTCTGATACCCCTACGGTTCCACACGACTGGGAGCCCTGCTTTCTCCAGCACTTGCAGCCACCAGTGTTGGTGAGCCCAGGTCACCTATCCCACACAGGGCCTGGGACTGGAGCATGGAGGAAGACGGGACTTTAACCCTTCCCATTAAATCCATTAAACTGAAGCCCAACGCCGGGGCTCTTTGGACCCTGGGCATGAGCCCCTTTGGAGCCCCTCCTTTGGTGAGCCTGCCTTCCCACTGCCATTGTCCCCTGTACACCTGGCTCCTCATCCTCTTGCTCCTGGGGAGACCTGATGGCCAGTGGGCAGCCGCTCCTCCTCTCTGCTCACCATGGCCACCATTGCCTGGCCAGGAGGAGGCAGCTCCAGGGACCCCCTGTCAGGGGGGGCCCCCAGGGTCTGGGTTGGAGTGAACCCCTTTGGAATCTGTCCCTCCAGATTCTGCACTCTTCCTTCCATGCTCAGCATCATCCTGCACAGCGAGGTGAGCCAAGAGGAAGTGCACCAATGCTTGTGCAACCGCACCCATCCCCAGCTGCCATTCCTGATGGTCGGTCTTCTTCCACACTCACTGCTCCCAGAAGTGGCAGGCACGGGAGGATGACTTGTGTAGATCCTAGGACTCCATTGCTGGCCCACTGCAAAGCAGGGAATCCCACGGATTTTCCACATGGAAAGGATTCCGCCCACATCACTACCCAGGATATGGGTTCACACTGGGGCTCCACCATGCCTACCCTGGATGCTGCCTCTTAAAGGAATCAGGTTTTGGCAATATAGACAACAGGTGCTCCGATCTAGATTGGGATACACAGTGGCGGGAGAGGGCTGCAGCTTCCTCCCCATCCACACCTCCAGTGCTGTAGTCACAATCTAAACTGGGAGCCCTGGCTTCTCTGGCCCAAGACTGGAGTCTCGGGCCCTAGGTTGGATGAGAAGGCGCCCCAGTCCCTGTGTTAGGAAGGCAATTTGTGGAAGGCGACAGGGACTGGGCTGGGGAAGGCTAGTTTTCTCAGCCACACTCTCCCATCAGATGTTTGGAGGAATCCATACTGGGCTCGGGAATCTGACAGATGCCCTGGGTTTGGCTCCCCAGACGCCAGTCCGCTCCATCCCAGCCCTGAAGGTTGCACGGTGAGCATGCGAGCAACATTTGAGCACGGTTCCTGGAGAACACGCACGCAGCTGCTGCACCTGACACAGAATGAGGTGGCCAGCTGTGCAACCTTTGTTCCATGGGCATGTGCACATGCTTACCCCTGTTTGGCCCACTTTGCATGTGTCAGGGCCTCCTTACCAATTTCATTGAAAGGTCTCCCAGGCCCCCTGCAGTTACTTATGACAGCGTGCGACCGGGTAGTGGTCTGCACCGCCAACTACAAGCTTTTAGAACATACACAGAGTATTTTATAGTCGCTGAGTCACAGGGGCCCAGCAGTTGGGCAGTTGATGACGAAATAAGGTGAATGTCGCCAGAAGAAGGTGAGAGGTCTGTAGAGGGGGCTCAATACAACCATTTGATTGCAGGATAGTAACACAATGATCGTGGGATTATTGTGAGTCTTGGCATGCAAATGAGGGTGCTTGCAATGCTGTTAACCTGGCAGCCTGACCAGTTCTTACTGATCCTGAAAACAACAGCCCTGGCAGCTTCTTGGGGAAGCCATCGGGTCCCACTTCTTAAAGTAACAGCAAGCACCAAACTGACCTGGCCTGGAATGTTTGGGAGCTTCCTTGAGAAAGGAGTGCAGCCATTTTGTAACACAAAGGCACATAAGCACCCCCTTTCTGCCAGGATTTAGCTGAATTTTCCTAACACATGACCGGGCCAAGCACAAGAGGCAGCCGGTGAATGCTAGGGGACAGCTTCAGGTGCATTTCATCCCAACTGTATCTCCCCTATCACAAGTTTAGTCTACATACGTAGAAAAAAAAAACTTTTGAGCAGGGCTATAGTTACTTACCCAGAGAATTCCAGCAGAATGATGCCACATTTGGGAACTGGAGGGAAACTTGTGAAAATAACTGAGCAGCGGCTGCAAGAGTAGATGCCAAAAGTGACTGCTTTCCACCGTTGCCCTGGGGCAAATTCTGGCCTTCAAGAAGGAAGCACAGGTTCCTCCAGCGCTTAATCTTTTAAAGACTCGTGGATTTAGACATACTATTAACACTTCCCTGGTGCATAAAGTCTTGTAGCAAAGACAGAGGTCAAATGTTTTAGTTTTCTGGGAGCTAATCTTATTATCACTCTTGTGGCAAATCTAAGCTGTGTGAAAAGCACCGGGCCTGCTTTGCCTGTAGCTAAGCACTTTGCCACAAGACAAGCTTTGTAGCCTCAGCAATCAGGCTGTCAAAAACAAGGGAACAAGAGATTAGCTTTGCTGCTTCACTTCAACTCAAGGGAGGAACTCCAGGAAATGAGGAACCTCTGTCCAGAGTGTGATGACACACTTTCCCCTGCACAGGAGATTCCCCAGGGCCAAGGCAGCCAAGTTCTCCATAATTTTTAAAATTATTTATACATGCAAGCCATTGCAAGTGGCATCACTGAGCTGACCCAAAGACTCGGGAAAAGGTATGACAGAGCCCTGCTCAAGCCATAAAACCTCAGAAGGCAGATGAAAGGTGGCCCGTGAGCTGCTGTATGGGAAGAACACCACAGGATGCATCCATTCAGAACAAAGATCCAAATTCCACAGCTGCACAATACCTCCGTTAACCAAAATGTAACAAAAAATGGGCAAGCTTCTGCATTCTCCAGAATTCCTCATCCCAGTCCAAACAGCAGGGGATGAAGGAGGAAACAAAGAAGTCCCAAAATCTAGCCTAACGTTTTGACTTTGAAGTCTGCAGTTTAGTTAGGGATTTGATGTCTGAATGAACTTATCCATGATAGGTATTGCAGATGCCAGATCACTCCTATAATGCATTTTGGGAACAGAAGCAATCGATGATCTTCATTTCTGAAAACACAAATGCTGGCTGTAACTATATTTTGCTTGTTGCCTTGGGCAGAAAAACCTGTTCCTGAGTCAGCACAGAGCAAGAGAGCAGAAAAATATGACAGTCTGTATATTAGCAAATCTAGAGAACAGCATTTGGTGGTGCTCTGGATCCGTTGAGGTCAAATTAGGAGTATTACCGAGGGTCAGGTCCCCAGCTTCTTTGAGCCTCTGCTTTGAGAACTGCGTGTCCATGAGGACTTAATTAAGACAAGAAATGGCAGGCTATTCTGTAACACAGGAGTGCTGCTAAAATATACAAGTCCACTATTAGGGAATGGTATTGATCGATATCTTCACTAAGCTGATGCCTGCAATCAAGTCATATTGGTTGTGTTTGGTTTTTTAATGTTGTGGATTTTTTGCATATTATGTCACTACCTTTGAAATACAAACTATGATCATTTGAATACATGAGTTATTGTGGTGCTACAGTCACAGTGCCCTAGCTGGAGCAGAGCTGAGGAACGGGTGATTCTCTAATTGTTGCTGTACACCAGTTCCCATCTGCCCTGGCCATGCTGGCCAATGATGAGGGAGGACAAGATTAAAACCTTTATCAGCATCTGGAGGACCACAGTTCCCCATCTCTGAATTCAAGCCGTTGTTGGGGCCCCATCGGTGCGGGTGTTCAAAGATAGGCTGGACATGCACATGGTGGGCATGTTGTGAGCGGAGCTGGCTAGTGCCAGAGGTCAGACTAGATGGCCTGGGAGGCCCCTTCTGACTCGCTCTGTTTCTATGTTTCTATCTGCAGTTTGTGTTAGTCACACTTGTGCAGCCTAACCTACCTTGCAGGGTTGTTGTGGGGATAAAATTGAGGGAGCTATGTCTCTTATCTTGAGCTTTTTGCAGGAAAGGGATCTGTCATACATAATTACATGAGTTGCAAATTTCGTACAGCCGAAGTTGTGTCCGTCCTCCAGCCTTCTTTTGCCTGCATGGACAGAACTGAAGAAAGAACACAGAAATGCTGATTTGCTCCCTCAACCCAGGTAGTGCACTTCTCCCTGGGTAAATAAATGTTAAGGGAAATGATCCAAGGGAGTGTTAAATATCAAGCAGCTTCCACCAAGGCCTGGAGGACAAGCCCAGGCAAGGCTGCTGAAACATGGCAGGGGTGAGTTATGCCGGTTTTAGCCTTATCAGTCACCGTTCTGTCAGGAGCCCAGATGCCATGAAAGATATCCCAGCAAATCTTAAATCAAGCACTCGGCTGAAAAGGATCGCAGGGTAACATCACAGAGCAACTTTTGAGAGGGTCTCTTTGACCACAGGAGCAAGTGAGTTGCAAGAAGATGGGATAACGGAGCAAAGAGAAGCAGCCAGATCAGCGGCCACAGAAATCAGGCACAGGTGGGAGGTCATGATAAATCCTGCAATTCCGCATGGCCAAAAAGAAAAATCAGAAGAGAAGGGGGAGGGGAGGGAAGGAGTCCATGTGCAGGTGTGGGGCAAATATTTATCTGCTCACAAAGTGACCTTGTGATGCATCCATCACTAATTTGATAGGAAAGAGCATGATTGCCACCGTGTGGATGCTGCCAGAAATTATTCCTAATGTGAGATCGTTTTTCATAATTAAAATATAATTAATTCCCTCCCTCCCTCCCCCCACCCTCTCTCTCTTCTGTTACTCTGAGGAATACAGTACTTGTGCATAATCATATTTTGGATCAGAAATATATTGTTTGGATTAGAAATGGGCTAGAATCAGTTAAGTTCCTTTTCAATTGTAATCAATGAATACATGCAAAGTTAAAAATTACTTCCTACACCACACCACCACCTCATCAAGTAGACCTTTTAATTGTATTTTGTTGTTTTAAATTGGTTTTGACTAGGGTGGAATGCAGATTACCTAACAAATAGGTTCCAGACCCTTAAACCTTCTTTTTGGCAACACTTGGTAAAAGCTAGTAACACTTTTGGAATTTTGAGAGCGCTGTGGGTGTTTGCACAAAATGGCTGTCATGGGGACATGTTTAAGCATGCACAAAATGACCGTCACGGTGTGCATGAACAATCACAAAGTGCTCATTTCCCAGAAGGCAAAGCAGTGAGGCTAAAAGAAAGGAACTTTCCCAATAGGTAGAGTTGGATTCCCAAGATACAAAACAACTCTTGTGAACCCGCACTTTCTTCCCACCACACCCACTTCACATAAGGCAAATGAAAGGCTCAGAGAGAAATAATAATAAGTGAGTTCAAGGATTTGGAGCATGGGGGGTATCCTTTTTTTCTGGTTAGTCTTCCAGGTTCCCCCCTCCCCCCCAAAAAAACCATTCCTATTGCTGATAGGGTCAATCCTGAGACCAGAGCATATCTTAACACTGCAAACAGCACCTTGACTAGGTCCACACATAGTGACAAGCAACCCTGCATGGTGACTGGTTTGTGGTGTATTCCCTTGATGAGCCTGACAGATGATCAGGCCCAGGGTGGTAAGCACGCCCCTGCCATGGCCTTCCCCCTCAGTCCTCCAGACAGCGATCCAAGAGACATCACAAGGAGCAATGTGGCTCCTTCCTTCGACAGTCATAATCGCCACGGCTGTCAAGCAGTCTCTGCTGTACAAATCTAAGAACTTAAGAAAAGCCATGCTGGTCAGCCCAAAAGTCCATCCAGTCCAGCACTCTGTACACACGGTGGCAAGCCAGCGGCCCACAGGATCCCTCCAGCAGGACGGGTGCAAGACCTCCTCCTGCCCAGCTCCTCAGCAACTCCTCAATATGAAGGCTTCAGTAAAGGAGGCAGCATCGGTGAGATGCCCTGAAATGCAGCAAAGGGGATAAAGGGACTGACTGGGCACCTTGGCTTCCTGCCCCAGAGGGGACAGGGGCGCCTGATCCCCATTCAGGCAACAGGAGAGAAGATCAGCAGCGCAACACTGCAGAAAGCAGCAGCTGATTCCCCGGCTGCCCTCCACATGCACCCCTGAGGGGAACCCCTCATGCCCAAGAGGGGGCAGCACGAAGAATCCGTTGTGTGGAAGCATCTGGGTGGGGGCAACACCCCTCAGCTAATTCCCCCTCTTGCCCCCTTTCTTGCTGCAGCTTGTGAGAGAGGAGTCCCCAGGCTGGCACCCACATCGCTTGTTGTCATTCTCATGAGAGGAAGGGAGAGCGGGGCGAATTCAGTGTACATCATGACATCATTATTTATGCTGGAACCTTGATGGCTCAGGAGACCTAGCATTTCCCACTAATTAAGCTAGAATTAAATCAGAGCCCCAATTAATTTTCAGCGTGAGGTTTACCTGGCCAGGTCTCAGGCATCATTTTCACATCACAAGGAGAAATGTGTGAGAGATGTTCAAATCTCAATCTCTCTCTCTCTCTCTCTCTCTCTCTCTGTGTGTGTGTGTATGTGTGTGAGAGAGAGAGAGAGAGAGAGAGAGAGAGAGAGAGAGAGAGAGAGCATCACCAATCCCTGCTAACTGAAGTGTTTAAGCCAAGGCCCAGATAGTGTGAAAACTGAAAGTCCTCTGCATTAAAAAGGGAAAAAACCTGTCCAGAAGATGGACTTGACATGCTCACTTTCTGTGTGGATGGATTTAATTGTATTTTGACATTTTGGTATGGAGGAGCATTCTGTGATCTTGTCTGGATTCCTCGTGCAACCTACACACACGATTGCATGCTTCCCCTTGGCTGATGCATCCCAACGGACTTCCAAGGAAAAGAGGAACAATTTTATTAAGCAGGCAACCGTGTGACTGGCCCTGGGGGTCACAAACAGAGGACTGCCTGATGGGAGCAGCACGGATCACAGAACACAAGTCCCACCCACTGAATTGGGGAAAAATTTGTGTCAACAGCTGATCTCACATTGTTTCACAAACAATGCCTCACACACCTCTTTCTAGACTGAAAGCTTTGCCCTAAAGAAGGGCAGCATGAATTCCCAGATGACTTTGGAAGCACAGGACTGTCCAAGGGGTTCAGCCGTTAGTGGTAACCCATGATGACATCATGTGCTTTGCTGTGTGCTGGCGAGCATACAGCCCAACCACTTCAAAGGGAAGTAGGGTTTTGTCTGTAGTACCTCTCCAGGGGTCTTTCTCTTGTAAGCTGCATTATTATTACTATTGCATTGCATCTAGAAACAGAGAAACAGAGAGTCAGAAGGGGCATCCTGGCCATCTAGACTGACCCCCCAGCTTCAGCTGGTTCCACTCCTGACATGCCTACCATGCGCATGTCTAGCCTGTCCTTGACCACCCTCACTGATGGGGCCTCAACCACCTCCCGTGGAAACCCATTCCATGCCCTCAGGGTCCTAACTGTCAGGAAGTACTTCCTGGCATCCACATTGAACCTTGGTTCCTTGAGCTTGGCTCCTTTGGAGCGCGTCCTGCCTTCCTCTGCAGGGGAGAACAGGTCTCTACCCACCTCCATGTGACACCCCCTCACATACCTATATGTCACCACCACTCCCCTCGAAGTTTCCTCTTCTCCAGGCTGGAGAATTTGTACCACTTCTATTTTCCTCTTGTTCAGTAGGTTTGACTGAACCCAAAGGCACCCAGTGAGCTCCAGGGCTGAGCAGGGACCTGAACCCAGACCTCCCAAGTCCCCTGTCCAGCACCCTCACCGTTCTGACCGGACTGTCAGGCTGGGGCATAGAGGAAGCTGGGGACTTCTTTAGGTGCTCAGTTCTTCCTCTATATCTTTCCACGACTCACACATACAGCATAGAAATGAAGCTCAGGTCTTGGGTGTGACAGTCTTGACTGAACTTCCTGCTTGCAGCCCAACCTCCTCCCCTCCTGAAGGGGTCACAGTGCCTTTTCTGGCTTGCCCGACAAATCTTTAGCTGCTCATGGCAAATCGCACTGTGCGAGCTGCTCCTGCAGCTGGCGGTGACCTTGCCAGTCTACTCGGCTGACCTGTTGACATCTCTGCCAGTGCTACTCAGGATCAGGACGGGGGTCCTCCTTAGATGCAGCAGTGCTAGATAGAGATCAGAACCTTCCAATGCAGGGGGTTTTCTTTCAACAGGAGCTTGACCATTTGGACAGTGTATGCTGCTCATCCATTCGCTTGTGGATCACCTGGGCTGGAGTGGATCGCTGAAATACCCCAGCCAGTTGCAGGCTGCAGCATGGGCATCCTTGCAAAGGATGCTGGATCCTCACATGGCCACACACTGTCTCCTTGGGCAGGCCATGGTGTGAAAGAGTGGCCTTCCTCAAGCTACACATGCAGTCATCTTGTCCTGAAGGTGCAACGTCTTTGCTTTTTAGAGAAATAATCCACCATGATGTGATATGAATATCATTGAACCCCATGCACCCTCTGCAAATATCTGCTGCAGCTTGAGGCCCAGGCAAATCTAGGAGGGCAGGAGAAGTCCTAAGCTCCCTGGGAATGCCAGCAAAAACCTTTAGCACAGTTTGCAGCTGCCAGTCCATCACTCATCATGGATTCATGTTGAGCCAGTAGAGCTCCAAGCAGGCGTGCAGCATGAAATGCTGGACTTGAGTGGAGAGTATAGCAATTTCGGCACCTTCCTTCTGGCTCCATGAGAAGCAAGGATCCTGTGACCCACCAGGAGAAAGCCATCCTCAATTCTGCTGCAATCTTTCACTGTGCCGTAAGGGTGCTGAGCGGGTTACACCTGCTTCCTCCAGACCCATGGCTATCCAGTCTCACACAAAGTGTTCCAGTTTTGTGGCTCCGAGTCTGTGTGGACATAGGCTTGTAGGTGCTTGTGGAGGTGAGCAATTAATGATTCTGTCTCTCCTGGCTGGCTTGCCACTTGTTCTTCAGACTCAGAGACAGGGACAACTGCTCTGGACAGTGTGTCAGCAATGGCCATATTCTTGCCTTTGGTGTACGCAACGGGCGGGTTCCCATGACACAAGAAGCCATGGTGAATCTTACCATTGTGGGTCTGTTGTGCCATCCAGACCCAGTTCGAGAGTTCCCACATGGTAGAATTAGTTTTCCAAAAGCACTGAGAGAATCACCAGTCTGTTCTAAGGTTTCTGTGCGTCACTGTGGCATCTCCAGTCATCTGGATCCAGGATCACTGTTTCACCATTGCTGGCATGGAAATACCATAGAGTTCCCTGGCAAGATTAGCCATGGAAGCAGCTTCTCTAGCCTTTGATCTCTTCTACCCTCAGGTCCCTAGGCACAGAGGCATCCTTGCTTGCTGTATTCCCATTGGCAAGGAGGCAGGATGAAAATGCATGGGGGAAAGGCAGGTGGGGAATCTGGTCAAGCAATTTTCATTCAACAGAAATCTCTGTGGGGGCTGAAGCAGCTGGAAACCACAGACATGCGGGTATATGCATGCAGACCAGAATCTGGGTTGAGGGCAGGGGGGATCCATTGGATTTCCTCAGTTCAGCTCCCCAGACTCCAGCCTGCCTTCTCTCTGCCCTTAGTCTGCCTCACGTTGCGTGTTTGCGTGGACATCTGGCAGGAAGCAAGTTCAAGCAGAGTTCTGCTTTTGCACATGTGCCTTGTGGGATCTGTGTAGTTGGTGCAAATAATTACATACTTTGTGTAGTTTGCACAAAGAAGCTGCTAGTGCTCCCTTGCATTCACAGATGATCTCAGCTCAGCTCACTTCCTGGCCAGGGCTGAGTGTGGGAAAGGTGCCTGGTGAACACAAGAGAGCCAGATTCTGGCCTGATCTTTGTGTCCCTAGTGGGGAACCGTCCTCACGACTCCAGCAGACCAGTCAGGAGCAGATTGCTGTAGTCCCAAGCCAATAACCAAGAAAAAACAGGGATTTTGCACATCAAGGCTGCTGGGAAGCATAGAGAGAGCTGGAGGACAGAGTGGGAAGCATGGAAACCATGTTGCCATGGGAACCGTGCAACCATCTAACTGGCAAAAATGCACACCGTGGAAGTAGAGTGGGGTTCTTTGCCATGTCTTGTGAACCCAGCCAATGTGTAAATGAAGGTTCTGCAACTACAGAAGTATTTGTTGAAGCCTAGCGTGAACCTTTTGAAACTCAACATTAAGAAAACTAAGATCATGGCATCCGGTCCTCTCACTTCCTGGCAAATAGATGGGGAAGAAATGGAGGTAGTGACAGATTTTATTTTCCTGGGCTCCAAGATCACCGCAGATGGGGACTGCAGCCAAGAAATTAAAAGACGCTTGCTCCTGGGGAGGAGAGCTATGGCAAATCTAGACAGCATACTAAAAAGCAGAGACATCGTCCTGCCAACAAAAGTGCGTATAGTCAAGGTGATGGTTTCCCAGTTGCAATGTATGGCTGTGAAAGCTGGACCGTAAGGAAGGCTGAGCGCCGAAGGATTGAGGCCTTTGAGTTGTGGTGCTGGAGGAGACTCCTGCGAGTCCCTTGGACCGCAAGGCGATCAAACCGGTCAGTCCTAGAGGAGATCAACCCTGACTGCTCTTTAGAAGGCCAGATCCTGAAGATAAAACTCAAGTACTTTGGCCACCTAATGAGAAGGAAGGACCCTGGAGAAGAGTCTAATGCAGGGAACAATAGATGGCAAAAGAAGAAGGGGACGGCAGAGGATGAGGTGGCTGGATGGAGTCACTGAGGCGGTTGGTGTGAGCTTGAGTGGACTCTGGGGGATGGTGGAGGACAGGAAGGCCTGGAGGAATGTTGTCCATGGGGTCGCGATGGGTCGGACACGACTTCGCGACTAACAACAACAGCGTGAACCTTCCCTATGAGCTTGGAGAAGATGGATTCCAGTGGCTTGTGGTCTAGCTGAACTTTGACAGCACTGCCCAAAATATATTGGTGGAATTCATTCGTGGTTAAGACAGTAGCCGAAGAGTCCTTCTTGCTCTGTGCATAATTCAGTTCACATCTGGTCAGGGTGCTAGACGTGGAGGCTTTAATGTACTCTGCATCTGCGTACACCATCTTTAGATGCATCAGCCTGACTTTCCAGCTGCTAGATGAGTCTACATTGTGTAGCACTGAAGCTGAGGGCATGGCTTGCTTGAGCTTGTTTAAAACCATGTGCCACTCAGGGGCCCATTTCCACATATCTATGCACAGCAATTCATTTAGGAATGAATTGATCCAAGAACTTGACTGTCCATAAAAGCCTTTGTAGATCTTTCTTACCAGCGGATGATGCCCCTTTTGCTGTCATCTAGTGTTAGTGCCTCACTTGAATAAATATGTCCCATATATCTGATACTATCACGCCCCTTACCTTAATTGAACTGAACTCTTGTGGCGCAGGCTGTCTCTAGGCCTTGTATTAGAATCGTCTCTGCCTTATCAGCAGCACCAGAGATGATACCATCTGGTAAGACATGGAGAGCTAAGATGTCTACAAAACAATTGCAGTTCTTCTGCTGGAGGGCCTTGCTAGCTGATTGGATGCCAAAAGGGAGTTTGTTGAAATGATATTGCCCTGCAGGAGGAAGGGGGTTGAATGTGCATTGTTCAGCTGAGGTCTTTTTCATCAAGGATGGTGAAGATCTTCTTCCCTAATAAGGTTTCCCTGGACATTTTCAGCCATGGGAGTGGAGAAATGTGACTTCTCGATGGCCTTGTTAAAGTCCCTGAAGTCTTGACATAGCATGAGTGACCCATTCTTCTTTTGCATGATGGCAGGGCTGCTCAACCATGATCCAGGCTTAGGCATTTTGGGGAAGACTTAAGGTTCTCTAGCGTGGCCTCCAGTTGCTCCACTACAGTGTGTGGGATCTTCCTGCACCCATGGACAACAGGACATGCTATGAGGTCCACACAAGCATGATGCCCACTTCGAAAGCATCGTGGGCCTTCAAACACATCCACACCTGCAACAAAGGCATGATTGTTAGTGGTGGGCTTTCATGCACATCCTTGACCAGTTCCAGTGCCACCATGCTGTGGGGGATCTCCTTTGGCAGCAATGTAGACTATTTGTCTCTATGACTCTAACCTCTTCAGTTGGCTCACTCACCACAGCTTCTCCTGGACATGAGCTTGGACAGTGATACAAGTGCTAGTAACCTCATGGCAGAATTACTGCAAGGCACTCTATGTGGGGCTGGCCCTTAGGCTGTTCCAGAGGTTGGAGCTGGTGCAGCACGTAACAGCTCCGTGAGGGTCAGGGGCTGTCCTCTTTCCACCTGCAGCTCCTTTGCTTAAGGAACTGCACTGGTTGCCTAGATGCAATCAGGCCAGGTTTAAGGTTCTGCCAGTGTGTACAAAGCCCCAAGCAACCTGTGCCAGGATTCCTGAAAGATCACCTTCAATCTTCACCAACCTGCCTGATCACTGAGGTCATCAGAGACCATTTTCCTGGTGGTTCCACATGGACCTATGGCCTATTGGAACCATCAGGAGAAAAGCCACTGGCACACCCGCTCCATCCTCTGGATGGCAGGCAAGTTTGACATTGTGCTGCTTTCAGTGCTTGCTGAAGGAAGACTTCCTTGCTGACCATCCATGCTCTTAATGTTACCTTGTTGTCAATGCATTGCCTTTATTCATCCATCTGTTTTATCATGCTATTGTTCACTGCTCTGGAATCTGACCGGAGATGGAGTGGCATACAAACACTGCAAGAACATAAATAAGTAAAATATAAGACCTGGCTCAAATGCCCCTTTCTTGCAAGGCACTATAGCTTCCTTCCTGGGTCAAATTCCTGCACCATGAAATGTAATCAGGGTGAAACCTCCTGGAAAGTTTTTTGCCTTCCTTTGCAGCGGCCCAGTGACTTCTTTGGAAATAGTGCTTGCGTGCGCATTGGTGTCCGGGGCATCGCCCGCTCCTACCAGGAAGCTTTCCGCTCTGCAGCCTGACTTGCAAATGCAGAGCCTACAAACATTGGATTTAGGCACGTGTCCTTTGGCTGAGTTGCTTGTTTAGCCCCGCACAGTTTTGCAAAATGATGTTTTCCTGAGCAGTGAAAGCAAATAGCTCCATATGCTGGGCAATTCCTGAGATGACGAGTGATGTCACACACGTTGCAGACATTCCCCTGAGGAAGATTTTTGCTGCTTGTCATACTCCTGGGGCTTTCTTTGGAGCTCATGCACGCATTTCCCTCCCCACAAATCCCTGGAAAGTATTTTACAGCTGCTTCTTCAGCTCCGTGAATGTCTTGAGCGTCATTCAAGGTCAAATCATGCTCTCTTAGCAACCAGGCCCTCGGCCTGTCTGAACTCACTCTACAAACAATGCAATACTTAATGAAGAAGCTGAACCTGTCTGCAAACTCACATGTTTATGCCAGCATGCGCAAATCTGAGACACAAGGGATCAATGCTTTCTCCCTCCTTCAGGTCTCTGGTGAAGAATATGGGTCTTCTATAAGTCACATTCTCTCTTGAGGCACACTGAGCCTCAAATTCTCTCTTAATAACTGTGATCTTTTGTTCAGCAGCCTCTTTTGTAAACTGAGAAGTGCTGAAAACTTCAGGGCTTGTTCTCTCCTCATATGCAAAACAGCAAATGCAGCTCAGTGCATGCAAGTATAAACTAATGCATATTAGGGCAAGAACTACCAGCTTCATGCATAGGCTGATGGGATCCCAACTGGTATTGATTGATCAAGAAAGGGATCTTGGCATTCTAGTGCACAGCTCAATGGAAATGGTGACCCAGTGTGCGGCTGCTGTGAAAAAAAGGCAAACTCCATGTAAGGCATAATTAGGAAAGGGTTTGAAATAGAACTGCCAAGGTAATACTTGCCTAATGCAAATCTTAGGTACAACTGCACTTAAATGCTGTGTGGTTCTGTTCGCCTTACCCAAAAAAGGCCATTATTGAGTTGAAAAAAATAAAGAGAAGGGCAACTAAAGTGATCGAGGGGCTGGAGTAACTCCCCTGGAAGAAGTGTCTACAAGAACAGAGAGCTTTGAGTTCAGAAAAAAGGTGAGTAGGTGAGACGATTATGCAGGGGGTGGAGAAAGTGAAGGAGGCATTTTTCTCCCTCTCTGATAACACCGAGCCTGGGGCCATTCCACGAAGCTTACTGGTGGGAGGTTGAGGACAGATGAAAGGAAGGACTTCTGCACACAGTGCAAACTCAGACTATGGGACTGGCTGACATAGGAAGTGGTGATGGTCACCAGTTTGGATGGCATTACAGGAGGACTGGGGAATTCATGGAGGAATAGTCTATCTGTGGCGACTACCCTTGCTGGCCTCCTTCAGCGGAGGTGGCAAGGCTACACGCACCTGTCGCTGAGGAGCTTGGGCAGGTGAGAGTCTTGTACCCATCCTGCGTGGGGAATCCTGTGGACAGCTGCTTTGCAACCACGTGAACTGAGTGTTGGACTGCAGGGACCCTTGGTCTGACCCAACATGGCTTTTCTCATGTTCTTCTGTTCTGATATCTTTCACGTTTTATATCATAGAATCGCAGAAGGGTAGAGTTGGAAGGGACCAAGAAGGCCATCTCCGACCCGCTGCTCGATGCAGGGCTCCAAGTTAAAGCATCCCCCTCGCCAGAGCTGCGCAATACGTTTGGGAGGTCTGCTTCCATTTTCTCTACATCTTGCGGCATTGCTCATTTTTCCTGGGGATCCCTTTGTGCCATTACCACACCGCAGGGATATAAATGGACAAAAGCCCGAAGCTGTATTTTGGCATGGGTCCCTTTTGCAACCATGTATGGGACAGCATCCCTTCTTTCAACCTTGCACCTCAGCAATCTTACAGACAGTAGCTGAGCGGGGGGTGGGGGGGAGATCCAACTGGTTCTGAGGCTCAGAACCCTTCATGGGGGAGGGGGGCACAGAGCATCAGTCCCACCCACTGTGCAATTGGAGGAATGGTGGCTACAGCCTTTCTCCTTATAGCTCTTCAAAGACCATGCACCATTGCACCAAGTGAGTCCCCCTATCCGTTGTCTGAAGTCTACAGAAAGGACAGAGAAGGCCTCCTTTTCCCTTCCCTTCCTCCTCTTCCATTGTCCTGGGTACCAGCAGACTGTGATGACAAAAGGGAGAAAAGAAGAGGATGAACCCCTTCTTCTCTGACCCTCATGACAGCCTCTCGAGAGTTCCTGGAGACCGTAGACCCGGCTTTGACGCCTCCATGACAATGGCCTAACTCAAACTTCTACTGTTTACTGTGGCGTCCTACGTTGGCAGACGCTGAGATCCTAGAGGGTGGCTGCCTTCACGGGCAGCTCCCTAGAATATACTGAGGTGGCTGAGTGGGTGGTGAAAGTGAACGTGGTAGAGGCAATTGCCCATGGAAAAGTTGCTGGTAAAATGCCAGTGCAGTGAGGCACTCTGCCTTTGAGGAATTTGGGGTGTTCAGGAGATGGGAGGCACCTCCCCTGATGCACACGCGCCTCCCACTCACAGAAGCCAGTCTGGGCTGCCATCACTTTCCAGCCCAGAAATGCTAACCTAACATTTTGCTTTGTCTTCATGGGTTTTTCCATCATGCTGTGAGATTCTGCAAAGGACAAGAATCAATATAACCAGTCACCTCTGAATCAAGACTTGAAGGAACGACATATAACTGCGGCACAGTGTTGCCATGGCAACAAAGGCTCCAAAAATGATTATAATCTGCTTATGAATTCCATCTATGAGATGAGCAAAATCAACCTCTGAGAGGAGAAGAACTGCGAAGTCGAGGAACAGGGATGGGGATATTTCAGGTGGACCCTTCCTTCCTTCCTTCCTTCCTTCCTTCCTTCCATGTCCCGGATTTATGGTGACAACAAGCTGTCCACCCGCAGGCAGCTTTGGACATTATGGAGAAGCACTAAAGAGACACACTGCATGTCTAAAGCTTGGCTTATTTCTAGCCTGGGAATGCAGTTTTAGCTTGAGCTGAGCAGGGGAGCAAGCCTACTTTCTCACTATCATCTGCTTTCGCTCCTCATCCTCTTTCCCATCACAGGTCCCTTTTGCTTGCTTGGCAGGCAGAGAACCAGGGGCATGGCAAGCATGCTCCTCCTTCTCGCCACTCCTGGGGTACAGCCAGAGGCAGGTGGGCATGGAGGTCACACCTGTGAAAAGGAGGAGTCTTTTGTTAGTGGGCAGCAGCCCAGGTGTGGGCCCTGCACAGGTACCCATCCATGCCTATCCTTAACACTATTCCTGGGTTTATCTTTCATCAAGCTGAACAAGTTGTGTGAATGCTAAATGTATGTGCCTCAACCAATGTCACAGCACAGGTATGAAAAGCACACCCTGTTCACACCTGTGACCCATGCAAGGAGGTTGTCCACACGATGGGAGTGCAGGAGAATTCTTTGCGCTCATTTAGCTTCTCTGCAAATAAGCATTCCAGCCAAGGCTTCCTGAGCCAGCCTCAGAAGAATTGGCGATTCATAAAACATGCTTCCGCAAATCAGCAATGTCTCCCCACGCCCAAATTCCACCCCTCCAACCTGTAACACACTCCCCTTTTCCCTTCCCATCTTGAAGTCCTGTAGCAACAGAAATGCCTCCCCTTTGTTTTCCTTACAAAGAAATCCAAAACATCTGCAGCGTACCAAGGTTTCGGGGGGGGGGGGATGTCTTTCAGCATCCTTCACCATGACCTTGCAGGTGTGCTGCAAAACTGCTTGAAGGGTGCTGACCCACAGTTCAAGAATCTGAAGGAAACCAATGCGATCAGCGATTAGAAGTGAGCTAGATCTTTTGGAGTGTTTGCACTGCGTTACCAGTGGCACTTGTATTAGAAGTAGCAGTGGTGGTGGAAATATTTAATCGGGTGCCTAAAATGTATGTAGCACTTTGCATTGCTACAGAATTGATGAGAGAGAGAGAGAGAGAGAGAGAGACATAGGTGGGAGTCTCTGCCCTACGTAGTATACAATCTGCCTTTCAACAGTGGGGGAAGTTAAAAACAGGGGAGGGGAGGGGAGGGCCAAAATAACAAAAGATAACCAATAAATAACTTTGGGACAGCCAAGCTGTCTATCATGGAAAGTGAAGAACTTACTTCTCACTGTGACCAGATCTTATGAACTGCATCTCCATCCTCTCCAGTCAAGTAGTTAAGGGTTATGGAAACTGTAGTCCAAAAACATCTACAGGATCTACACTTGCTCATCCTCAATCTGGTGGCCTCTGGATGTCTTGGACTAAAAGTCCCATCATCCTCAGGTGGGACAGTGCAATCTAACAAAGAGAGGGCACCAGGCTAGGCAAGTACGGAGGATAACCAAAGCTACTGGGCCATCCAACATAGAGCAATCACTTACTTTTCTGGATAGCTTCTTCTTGCAACATCATGCCCATTCACACATTTGGGATGGAGAGGGAAATGTTCCATGATGGCTAGGATATATTTATTTTTTTAATTTCATTTATTTACACATATTTCTAGGTCGTCTATAACTTCCGAGGCCTTCCTATATTTGAGAAATAGATTTTGGTTTTTACTTTGCTAGGTGGGTTAGGAGCTTGAGGTAGGGCTGTCACTTGGTGAGCTTCATGGTTCAACGGTGTGACGCCTGTTAGTGGGAATGAAGTCTTTTAGTGAGTCCTTCAGTGTTTCAGTGTTTCTCCTTCTTGCCATGAGTCTTTCTGCTTCCTTAATATTGGCTACTTGTACAGGCAGTTGAAGCTACCAGTGTTTTCTTCTCTGAAGAAGGGAATTGACCCCTGAAAAGTAGATGTGATGCATGTTTTCATTTCAATTCAAGCATATCATCCCTCAAAACCCATGTTTATTTACATGTGTAACTTCTGTACAGGGATATGAAAATGAGCCAAACTCGAGCTCTGTGGTTTCCCAAATTCTGCCTCAAAGCACGTTCTTGACTTATATCCATATCCGATTGTGCGGTTTGACATCTGTGCTTTTCCACATGAAAATCTCCACATATCTCCTTGTAGTTTTCTCAGAAGGTATACATGAAATGTACACAGTTTTCTCTCACGGAGCAAAAGTGACTTTTTGCACATTTTTCAGAAGTGTCCTTTTGTATAAACAGCTTTCAAATGCATGCCCTTTTTACTTTTGTTAGTGTTATTCTGCAAATTGTATCACAAGCCTGAAAATGTATCATCTTGAACTTCAGCTTGTGCTCAGGTCTGCATTCCAGTTCGAGATGTACAGCCAGAATAAATTATCATAAAAAATGAACTGCAACAAAGTTCGACACATTTCTCTTTTCTCAACTCTTCCAAGGCATCTCACCTGCCCTTGCCAAAGAATTTCCTCATGTCAGAAAAATCTCCATTGTCCAACAGAAAGGTCTTTATAGTCACAGGGACATGTGCCTCTACTGGAAATAATTAAAGATGGGATTTCTGTTAATCGCTGATCTCTGTTCCTAGATTCTTAGGAATCTCACTGTTTCTTAATACTAGATGTATAGTTATTTCTTCTTCAGGTACATTCTACTTCTGTATCTCTCAGGAAATTCACAAAGAAATCCATGCATAAGCTGCTGTGGACCAAGAAGCCGCACTCATCTGTAGTAGCAGCTGCCATTTCTGGCAATTGTTACAGCCCATGGTGGGGATTCACTTTTCCCATCCCATCATGCTTCACACAGACACAGTCTCTCTCTCTCTCTCTCTCTCTCTCTCTCTCTCTCTCTCTCACACACACACACACACACACACACACACAGGACTGAGCCTCAGGCGATCTGGGTTCTAGTCCCCACTCAGCCATGGAGCCCACTGGGTGACTTTGGGTCAGTCACAGACTCTCAGCCCTACCTACCTTGCAGGGTTGTTGTTATGGGGAAGTCGGAGAGCAGGAGAAAGAAAATGAGTTTAAAAAAAAGAAAAAAGCAGGCTATCTAATAGATAAATGAAGGAATGGTGTAGCAGTAGCTCGAAAGAGCAGCTTGAGCAGGCATTCAGCAGCTTCCCCTGCCAGAAATCTAAGCTCATTCTAGTGTGAACTGGGGCTCTACCTCTACCTTCTTTGTCGGAGTAGAAATTTTAGGTTGCTTCATGAAGAACAGAACTCCTTTAAAAGGGAAATGGGTTTTCTCCGCAGGCAGGCTTCATCGTGCTGTTGGAGTGAAGGCTGTGAAGCAGATACGTGGTCTGTTTTTAAAAGGTGGTTGAAACGACTGAAGACACGGCAGAGGCTTTTGCTGTGAGCCAGATCCCAATCTCAGACTGTTGCAGCCAACTGGACAAATCAGCTGAGAGAGAATTCCATCCTGTGTGAGTTACATGCACATCAAAACAGAGTGCGAGAACATCGGGCCCTGGGTCTATACTATTGGATTTGTGTAAATAGATACAGATGGGTGACCAGATACAAGCAAATACTGACAAGCTAACAGGTACTGGGAAGAAGATAGGCCAGAAAGCTGACACATGAATAATCACAGATATTGCATGGTGCAGAATGTTATAAAGGGTTCCTTTATCAAGAAAAAAAGTGAAGGCAGACTTTTTTCACATATCTTAAAATAAAATCCTGCCATCTTATTACTAAAAGAACAATACTTTGAAAGAATATATTCCTGCTGATCTTAAGACTTAAGAAGTGGAGAAGTTTGAGAATTATATAACTGTAAGGTGCATAGGATGGCAACAAGGAGGGGGGTGCCCCCTTATCTGGAAACACTTGCTTCTGCCCAGGAATGGTTCACCTGCATCCTAAATCTATGGCGCAGGTTACCGTTCCTTAGTATTCTGCACATGTTAGGGCTGCTTTTCTTTCTAATTATATCACACAGCCTTGGATTCAAGTCTGGAACTGTAGAAAGGTCCCCATCCATGAACAGGCCACCTCATCCTTTAACCCAGCCTAAATGTGCTTTCTTTTCTCCTGCCTTTGGTTTTTCCTAGCATGATTGTCTTCTCCCGGGAGTTTTGCCTTCTCAGGATGTGCCCCAAGATTGCCAATTTCCATTTTGTCATATTTACTTCCAGGGAAGTTCTGTCTGGGTCTGACCTAGGAGCCACTTCTTTGTCCTTCTGTTGGTCTGAGGTCTTTGCAAAGCTCCCCTCCAGCGTCCATTTTCTTCCAGCCAGCTTTCCTCACTGTTCAGCTTTTACGCTCCTACATAGCAATCAGCACTGCAGTAGAACGGATGATCTTGGCCTTGATCTCCAGCAAAACGTCCTTACACTTGATGGTATTTCCCACTTCCTTCATTCCTGTCCTTCCAAGTTCTTGGCTGCAGTCTCCCTTGGAAGTGACTGAGCCAAGGTATACAAAATCTTTCACAATTTCAATTTCTTCATTGTTGACAGCAAATTTCTGCAATTCTTCTGTAGTCATGATTTTTGTTTCCCTATATTCAGCTGTAGTCCTGGTTTTGCATGTTCTTCTTTCACTTTCATCAGGAGTCATTTCTAATCATTGCTACTTTCTGCTGGTAAGACGGTATCATCTGCATATCTTGCATTATTGATATGTCTTCCACCAATTTCCATTCCTTTCTCTAATCCAGCTTTCTTTATAATATGCTCTGTGTATGGGTTGAATAGATAGGGAGATAAAATACACTCTCATCTGACACCTTTACTTATGGGAAACCATTGTGTTTCTTCATGTCCTGTCCTAACAGTAACTTCTTGTCCATTGTCCTGGTTACACACCAGGGCAATCAAGATGCATCCTTCCTTTTCTTTCAGGATCATCCACAGCTTCTCCCACAGTCAAAAGGCTTTGCTGGAGTCCACAAAGCATAGACTGGTTTTCCCCTAAAATTCTTTGGCACTCCTGTAGCTAATGCATATTTGATTTATGATCTTGAGCACCTCTTCCTTTTCAGAATTCAGCTTGAATGTCAGCTATTTCTCACTCCCTATAGGACAATTTTCTTTGCTGCAACCCTTTGAGCATCACTTCGCTTGGGTGGGAAATTAGCACAATGGTCCTGTGGATGCTGCACTTTCTGCATCTGCTTTCTTGAGGCCTGGAATGTACATAGAATGTTCCCAGTCTGTGGGCCAATATCTTGGTTTGCATATGTCCATCAGAGGGTGCCCTGTGTGACTGCTAGCAGCACTGCTCTTCTGCATCCTGGAGCCACCCTTTGACCAACTGCACCTTTTGGAGACAGTTCCCAGTTGCACAGCTGGGGGTGTACATGAATTTGCAGGCGTCCTCTTGGCTTGGCTTGCTTTCAAGCCAGGGTTGAGCATGAGAGGAAGTGCATGGCTGCTAGATGACAGGACTCGTCTCAACCCTACAAAACACTACTTGGGAGCTAATGTGGTGCAGTGACAGAGGATATAAGAGCTAAACAGAATTGAAACAGGCCACAAGCAAGCACAACCTGCATCAAACTATTGCGGCCTGGAATGTCCACTGTTCAGGGTTCCAGCTGCTGCTTGCTATGCCTGCACCCCCACCAGCAACTGAGCAATATTCCACAAGCCAAGCACATGGAGGTCCCACTGGGCTTTGGGCTGTTTTCCAACGGATGTCTCTTGGGTTTCCTCCTATTCTTCTGATAACTCCCTCTTGTATCCGGGTGGTGCCACATGAGCAACCAAACGCAGCTACATGTAGTTCCAGCTACATGAACAACAGAACTCAGATCCTGCCTGAACATCTAAAAATGAAAGAAGAATGGTTGTTTTAATGGTTGGCTTGGAGTGACCCACTCAGCCAAACCATCCTGATTCCATGTTGACCAAGTCCAAAAGCAGGAAATTCCCATGTTACAATCCATTGTGTGCCTCAGATACAGGTCATGCATCCTGGATGCTAGCATTCAGGAGCAAACACCCTAGCAGAGATCACCTGAAGGACAGGTATCTCCAGCTTGCACACACAATGAGCGAGTTCTCAGACACATCAGCTGGTCAATCTCCCGGGTGGTCAAACCATCCGGAATCCTCAAGAATCTTTCCTTGGGCCAAGGATTTGCTATGAACAGAGAAGCAATCAGACTAAAAAAGAAGATGCTTTGGAATCTCCACCCAGCCAGGGGGCAGGAGACTCAATGAGAGGCATTTCACTAGAGAAAGAAGTTCAGGGTCTTTTCCTCTTTGGTACAGATGCTTGCACATGGGGAACCCAGTGGGAGGGCGGTTGACACATGCACCAGAGGTATTGCACCACTAAGACCACAGATCTTCAAAAGAGCCAGCTAGGCTGCTTAAAATAGCTACACAGTGTTTTTCTTTGCCAATTGGCACTGGATTGTTGCTTAAAACTGCTTATTGCTTTTTGTTTTGCAACTAACCCTTTTCACATTCAGGTACCTTTTTGCCTGAATCCTTAATAACTCTTTTACCCTGTTTGCACCAAAACCTCCTTTGGGAATGAAAGTGGGGAGACTCATAAGGAGCACACGATGTAGCTGGTCCTGCCACTGCTTATTTAAAGATCAGGTTGCATAAAGTGTGCTGAGCAAGCCTGCAACTTAGCTTGTTCTCTCCAAGGACATGGGGAGAGGACTTCAACTACAAAAAATCCCAGTGCAGCAGCCCCCAGTGCAACCCTTGGCCAGTCATTACCAAGGGATCAAGAGCACATGAGGGTCGAGGAGACTGAGTTCGTTTTACTCCCAATGGTAGTAGATATCACCAGTGGACAACACTACCCCAAATCTGCCCACATGGGTGCCAGCTAGCCACAATAATGGCAAAAATTCATAGTGCCAACCCTGGATTGCATTGGTGCAAATGGATGTAAGATACAATAAGATGTAAAGAAACGAAATAGCCCATATATGCACAGTACTGAATTCCCAGACTGATGTGAGAGGGTGACTATCAATGTGCGAGGAATCTTCAAAAAGTTTCCGCACTTTTATATTTTATAAATATATTTCATATATTTTTTGCTGATGGCATTAAAAAGTTGGTACAACGCTGGGAAAAATGCATCGCAAAGGAAGATGACTATGGAGAAAAGTGATGTAATTTGTTTTTGAAATTCTTAATAAATAGAGTTTAAAAATGTGGAAACTTTTTGAGGAACCTCATACATGATGGATGTTAGTAAAGCTCCATTTCAGTGTAGTGTTCATGTACTCTCCATGTCTTATGAAGAAAGGACAATCCGAATCTCTCATGGAAAGAAAAGCACCAAGACTCTGTCCCATCCATGTGTATAATAAAATTATTTGTGGCGGTCATAAATGCAAAATGGAAGATGTGCAATGAAAAGGGACTGTTCCAGTCCTGTTTGCGCAGCCCATGCGGCTCCACTCCTGGCAAGCACCCCACAACAGCTGGGTAGCCACCAGGAACGTGGGCTCTGAGCCTCTGCAAAGAATCTGGTAGATTCTCTGCAGGAAACAGATTCCCTACTCTTCACACTTATTTTTGGGCCCACTTCAGCTTGTGGCTGGGGTGCATATGACACAAAGTGCTTCCATGCAGAACAAAAATTAAAATCCCTGTGTATAGAAGAACAGATGCCAGGGTGAAATTCCAGTGAAAAGTGTAATCCCAGGTAGGTATGTTTGCTATCTGCATGAAGGGAAATATGGGGCAGGATCCAATGTGGTGCTTACACCCCTATTGATTGGTGGGCTTGAGCAGAAACATGCAGCTGGACAACCACCTATTTGGGACACTTGAAATTGGAGGCCTGCACTGGGCAGAGAGTTGGACCTGATGGCCACCCTGGCCCCTTCCAACTCTACTGGTCTTTGACCCTATGATTCCTTTCCATCCTGACGATTTCCTTGGACAAGCAATGGGTGCCATGAATGCCATTGCACAAATAGGGCTCGTGCTTTGTTGTTGTTGTTAGTTGCAAAGTTGTGTCTGACCCATCGCGACCCCATGGACAACATTCCTCCAGGCCTTCCTGTCCTCCACCATCCCCCAGAGTCCACTCGAGTTCACACCATCTGCTTCAGTGACTCCATCTAGCCACTTCATCCTCTGCCATCCCCTTCTTCTTTTGCCATCAATTGTTCCCAGAATCAGGGTCTTCTCCAGGGAGTCCTTCCTTCTCATTAGGTGGCCAAAGTATTTGAGTTTCATCTTCAGGATCTGGCCTTCTAAAGAGCAGTCAGGGTTGATCTCCTCTAGGAGTGACTGGTTTGATCGCCTTGAGGTCTCAGGAGTCTCCTCCAGCACCACAATTCAAAGGCCTCAATCCTTTCGCGCTCAGTCTTCCTTATGGTCCAGCTTTCACAGCCATACATTGCAACTGGGAAAACCATAGCCTTGACTATACGCACTTTTGTTGGCAGGGTGATGTCTCTGCTTTTTAGTATGCTGTCTAAATTTGCCATAGCTTTCCTCCCCAGGAGCAAGCATCTTTTAATTTCTTGGCTGCAGTTCCCATCTTAGGTGATCTTGGAGCCCAGGAAAATAAAATTTGTCACTACCTCCATTTCTGACCCATCTATTTGCCAGGAAGTGAGAGGACCGGATGTCATGATCTTAGTTTTCTTAATGTTGAGTTTCAAGCCAACTTTTGTGCCCTCCTCCTTCACCCGCATCAAGAGGATCTTCACTTTCGGCCATTAGAGTGCTATCATCAGATTATTTTTATATTTATTAATATTGAATTATTTAATATTGTATTGTTAATTTTGAATTATTATTATTTTTATGTATGTGAGCTGCCCCGAGGCTTCGGTGATGGGACAGCATAGAAATGTGCTAAATAAATAAATAAATAAATAAATATCATCTGCATATCTGAGGTTGTCGATATTTTTTCCCAACAATCTTAATGCCAATTGGTGATTCATCTAGGTCCATCCTTCCCATGATGTGCTCTGCATATAAGTTAAATAAAGGAACGTCTGCATCCATATATGCCCTCCTGCCTCCTACGATCGGCAGCGGATGCCCTTCTCCAGGAACCTTCCATGAATGATATTAGGAGGGTGAGTATCCGGAGGAGGGCCTTCTCTGTGGTGGCGCCCCACCTATGGAATGTGATCCCCAGAGAGGTCCACCTGGCGCTGTCATTATTTGCTTTTCAGCGCCAGGCGAAGACCTTTTTATTTAAAAGTTATTTTAACTGTCAATTTATTATTATTGCATTTATAGATTTTAATATATATAGCCGAGATGGTACCAATTTTTAAATTATTAATTGTATTTTTTTTTTTATGAATGTTGTGAGCTGCCCCGAGGCTTTGTTGCGATGGGGGTGGCATAGAAATGTTTTAAATAAATAAATAAATAAATAGGCAGGGTGACAGTATACAGCCTTGCCGAACTCCTTTCTCAATTTTGAACCAATCCGTGGTTCCGTGTCCACTGAACCACATGCTTCTTGACCCGCATATAGGTTTCTCAAGAGACAAATAAGATGGTCTGGTACTCCCATCTCTTTAAGAACTTGCCACAATTTGTTGTGATGCACACAATCAAAGGCTTTGGCATAATCAATGAAGCAGAAGTAGATGTTTTTCTGGAACTCCCTAGCTTTCTCCATGATCCAGCATATGTTGGCAATTTGATCTCTAGTTCCTCTGCCTCTTCAAAACCCTGCCTGTACTTCTGGTAGTTCTCGGTCCACATACTGCTGGAGCCTAGCTTGTAGGATTTTGAGCATCACTTTGCTAGCATGTGAAATGAGTGCAATGGTGCAGTAGTTTGAACATCCTTTGGCATTGCCCTTCTTTGGGATTGGAATATAAACTGTCGTTTTCCAATCCTGTGGCCACTGTTGAGTTTTCCAAATTTGCTGGCATATTGAGTGTAGCACTTTTCCTGCATCGTCTTTTAAGATTTTGAATAGCTCAGCTGGAATGCTGTCACCTCCACTAGCTTTGTTGTTGCTCAGACTTCCTAAGGCCCATTTGACTTCACATTCCAGGATGTCTGGCTCGAGGTCAGTGACCACCTCACCGTGGTTATCAGGGACGTTAAGCTCTTTCTTGTATAGTTCTTCTGCGTAATCTTGCCACCTCTTCTTAATCTCTTCTGCCTCTGTTAAGTCCCTGCCACTTTGGTCCTTTATCATGCCCATCTTTGCATGAAATGTTCCCTTCATATCTCCAATTTTCTTGAAGAGTTCTCTGGTCCTCCCTATTCCATTGATTTCTTCTATTTCTTTGCACTGTTCATTTAAGAAGGCATTCTTATCTCTTCTAGCTATTCGCTGGAATTCTACATTCAATTGGGTATATCCTTCTCTTTGTCCCTTGCCTTTCGCTTCCCTTCTTTCCTCAGCTATTTGTAGAGCTTCCTCAGACAGCCATTTTGCTTTCTTGCACTTCTTTTTCTTTGGGATGGTTTTAGTTGCTGCCTCTTGTACAATGTTGTGAACCTCCGTCCATAGTTCTTCAGGCACTCTGTCTATCAGATCTAATTCCTTAAATCCATTAGTCACCTCTACTGTATATTCACCAGGATTATGATTTAGATCATACCTGAGTGGCCTAGTGCTTTTCCCTTCTTTCTTCAATTTAAGCCTAAATTTTGCAACAAGAGGCTCATGATCTGAGCCACAGTCAGCTCCTGGTCTAGTTTTTACTGACTGTATAGAGCTTCTCCATCTTTGGCTGCAGAGCACATAGTCAATCTGATTTCTTTGTTGAGCGTCTGGTGACATCCATGTGTAGAGTCATCTCTTGGGTTGTTGGAAAAGAGCTCATGCTTACACAATACCAATTTAACACTTCTCAAAGGAAGCACAAAACTGGTAGGAATGCTTATTTCTGGAAGGAAGTGAGTCAGCAGAACTCCCTTATATGAGCTCCATCAACCTGCCTCCTTCCAGAAAGTAGCACTTCTGTTCCTTTATTTATTTATTTATTTACATACATACATACATACATACATACATACATTTATAGGCTGCCTATAATTGCTGAGGCCTTCCTAGGTGGCTTACAATGTAAAACATATCAACAGAGTAAAAACACATTAAAAACCAATTAAAGTATAATGAATTAAAGGTAAAGGTAAAGGTTTCCCCTTGACGTTACGTCCAGTCATGCCTGACTCTAGGGGGCGGTGCTCATCTCCGTTTCCTAGCCGAGGGAGCCAGCGTTTGTCCGCAGACAGTCTCCGTGGTCATGTGGCCGGCATGACTAAACACCGCAGTGCTCAGAACGCTGTTACCTGCCCACCAAAGTGGTACCTTTTTATCTACTTGCATTTGCATGCTTTCGAACTGCAAGGTTGGCAAGAGCTGGGACGGCGCACGGGAGCTCACCCCGTGTGCAGATTCGAACCGGTGACCTTTCGATCAACCAGCCCAGCAGCACAGCGGTTTAAACCACTGCGCCACCTGCAGTCCTATAATGAATTAAGTATCTATAAAAACAATTAAAAGGGCCACAGTCTACAGGCTAAACATTTAAAATTTCCTTCCAAGATTCAGGTTGTCCCAAAAGTTCTAAATCGCCCTTGCACAAGCAGGCCACTCACGTAACACAACTGACATAGCACAAGAGAATCGGTTGGATTCTGCCATAGAGACACATGCGAACTCAGCCCATGGAAGTGGTTCATCGCTCCAGACACAAGTTTCCCACCGTTTCTGAAAACGTTTTTTGCCTGTGTGCCACTTTAGCCTGTTAAAGTCTAAGAGCATTTCTTTTCCTAATGTGTTCTACTATTATAAATGCAAAATGAAATAAAAATCGCTCGGGAGGGAATGAAGGTTGTAGTCCGTGTTTAGGGACGGTTCCTTGCTCAAAGGGGAACACTTCTTTTTCCACAGGGGAGCAGTTAACACGCTACCTTTGACGATGTTCTGTTCTGATAAACTTTAGCCTGAGAAGCGTTTGCCAGGATCTGTCTACAACCGCATGAATTATGGATGATGTTGGTAAACAAAATGCCGCCATGATGAATGATGAGCCGCTCCGCTATGACACAACTGCTAAGTCATTCAAAGTGCTGATTAGACCCATTACCGTAAAATAATCACCACCCACTGCCTTTTAGTGTAGGGAACTGACAACGTAGTTAAGGCAGCTGATGGTGTCAGCAAATTGATTTGTTGTGCCGTGTGTCCAATGACCATAAATCACGTCAGTAAATCAATGCATAGTTGCAATGGAACAATACATTTTCATTTTTTCATGCTGCCAAATATATGCACTGACTTATTCTTAAGCAGCAACAGCATTAGAGATGGATTCAGGAGTCAACAACAACTTTGTAAAAACTCAGTTTCGGTCCAATGTTTTCTCCTCTTACTCCCTCTTTCACACCACCATTTTTGGAATTATGTTCACATTTCCGCATTGGTAGTAACATATGCACCATTTTTCTTGGAAGTGAGTTTGAACTGTGGCCACTGAGTCCATTTACTAATTGCAATTGCCCACTTGGATCTAGTTAGTTATCTTACAGATGCTCTTTAAATCAGCTGAAAAGGTTCTCAGACCAAAGTGGCTTATACAAGACCAATAACAAACAAAACAGCCACTGGCTGCAGGTTTAGAATCTAAAAGACATGACACAAAAGGAAAAAAGAAAGAGGGGGGAAGAAAAACTTCATACATTCAGACATCATTTCTTAAAGTATTAAAACAGGGTTGCTTTTTCTGCCTTGCTCTAATATGCTGGACGTGTTGAAGCACTTGCAAAACACAGAACTGTGAATATGAGGGGCAGGGGGAAGAGATTGTGGCTGTGTACTTTGCAAATGAAGTGGCATACCTGGCTATTTAAAGGTTGTTCCTATGAGTCCCTTATGTCCAGGATCCAAAACTGCCCAGCTGCACCACTGAAGCCAAATGCAGCACACCAAATTCAGCTTGTAGGGTAACCCAGCTGGGCCTGTGCAAACCTCTCTTTCTGCTGCCCAGCAGAGTTTGCCAAGCCAGGGAGTCTGGCAAGCATGTGCCAGGCCATGATGGATGCCACTGGGCTACCATCATGGGCCAGTTCTTGAGCCCTGATATACATGCTAGCCAATTAAATTCAGATTTACCCAATCCAGGGAAGATGTAGTCAGGGCAAATCACAGCCTACAGGCCAGGGCTATTTTAATTTGGAAAGGCGGGGTTAGGAGAAATGCAGTGAAGAGCATGCCTTTCACCAATGATTCACTGTTTTGATTTGGTTTGATTTGTAGCCTACCTTTCTACCAAGAAATACAGCACTTGAGGTGGTGGGAATGCCATGAAGAAAGTGGATTTGTTTGGTTTTCACCTGAACTGCACAATACGCATCTATTTATTTAAATCAGAAATGTGCTAGAATTCTGCAATTTTGGATCACCCAATGAAGACTGACAATAGGTTGGAAGTGAATACTTCTCCTCACAAGCCACAGAACTTGTGGAATTTACTGTCAAAAAATGTATTGCTGACCATTAGCTCAGATCAGCCTTTCCCAACCGTGGGTCCTCAGACTACTATTCCCATTCTCCCCAACCTCTGGCCATGCTGGCTGGGTGTTGGATGGTGTCATCCAGTGCCTTCTGAGTGTTGCACTAGGACCTGGGAGACCAAATTTCTAGTCCCCACTCAGCCATGTAGCTTATTGGGTGACTTTGAGCCAGTCACGGACTCTCAGCTTAACCTACAGGGGTTGCTGTGGGGGAAAAATGGAGAGCACGAGGACCATGCAAGCTGCCTTGGGGTCCTTGTGGGAACAAGGTGGGCTATAAGTATACTAACCAAATAAATGAATGATCCTCCACAGGCAAGAGCAGTATCCCTCTGACCACCACCATCGCTGGGAGATCCTCAAGTGGAGCTTGTCACCTTCATGCCCTACTTCTGAGCTATCCAGAGGCATTCGACCAGCTACTGTTAGTAAGGTAATATGGGACCAGCTGGGCTGATGAAAGAAGGCAATCCTTGTGGCCTTACCAACTTGATTTCATCCACCCATAGGGAATGCAAATCTGAAAACTCAAGTTTCCCAGCTTTCTCCAAATTCTGGGTCAGGCTCATATCAGAGGGTAAGCTCTGATTTTTTTTTGTTTGTGTGTAAGAGGGAGGGAGGGAGATAATTCATTCATCCATTCATACCTGTTTTTCAAAACATATGCCTCTTTCCATAGATGGTTGTTAATTGTGCAAAGAGAAAGTGCCACAATTGCTTGTACCTATAAATTTGCTCCAGAAAGAATAGAATTAATAATAATCACAAAAGAAATGTTGCTAGGCCTGGTGCTGTTGAAATTTGAGCTAGGCACAACCAGATTATCTGAGGAACTCCAATGTTCAGAATTGGGTATTGGAAATTAATTTATGAGCCTGAAAGCAAGAGTCTTAAAAAAAAAAATCGATTCAGTATGGAATGAATACCAAGTACAGTGTAGGTGGGTTTATAAATATTACATGATGAAACTTTATTTCTGTAGATAATTTTTCCCCTAGTGTTGTAGGAGGATAAGATATTGACAAAAAGAAACTGTTGGAAATAAAGGTGCTTGCAATATGACTATCGCTTGTGAGTTCAAGATGGACTGCACAGTTACAAGCTGCTTTATAAACCCTGCTTTTTAAGTAAACCTAGCATTGGCTGCATCTGGGGTAGTTTTGGTCCCCAGATGCATAACAGCTTCTGGCAGGCTTTAATTTCCCCATAAAAGGCCTTTGTTTGATTGAATGTTTCCCCTAAGAGGTTGCAAGCTGCATAAGAATAGATTTCTTCAATGTGGGGGGGAGGGCTGAAGGAGGGGTTTGCTCTTCCTCCTGGTAATTAAAGACTAACATGAACTGTAGTTAGCCTTCTTTTGTGTTCCCAAATAAGCACTCTTCATCCCTATTGTTATGCAAATTTGGGTGAATAAAATGTCCCAGGCATGTCCCCACCCCAAATGAAAGAAAGCTACAAATGGCTGAACATTGCAGGCATTGCTTACTGCCCCGCAGGTGACAATGGCCTAGAAGGACTAGATTGCAGATCTTCTCTTCGTAAATTGCACAGCAGGCTGTGATCCCGAGGAAGGAACATGACCCTGGGACCCATGCTGAGGGGGAAGCAAATACAAAGGAGAGGGCCAATCCGTTGCGATGAGTGCTGATTTTGCCCCCACCTCACCCTGGGCACTGCCTAGAGACAAAGAAGAGACTTTTGCAAACAATTCAACCCCTGCACAGGTTGGACTGTGGTCACTGGCATGTAAGAGAGGGACTACTAGGACTATTCATGAATTGATCAGTCAGTTCCAAGATGCATATACTGCTCGGCATCTAACAAGATTCCAGAGCAGGGTTATTTTGTTTTTTTTGTTTCTTAATACATGAATTGGCCAAGGGGTGTTTTTTTTGGGGTGGGGGCGTTTTGGAGAGGAGAGGTCCACATGCTCCTTAAGGATTAAAAACAAAACAAGTTGCTGGTTGTGGCAGGGGAGCAGCTGCCCCATGTGTATTCCAGGGATGAATATCTGTGGGACTGATGCACCCTCAGGATGTCATGCCATTCCCAGAGCATTCCTGGGGGCTTTGTTTGCAGATTTGTTGGAGGGGAGGGGAGGGGAGGGGAGGGGAGGGGACGGCTCCTCAGCTGCTTTGCATTAAGATAAGAAAACTCCCACCACCATCACCAGAAAAGCTGAAAATCCCCCTCCCCAAAGATGGGTTGTACATTCCACAGACACAAAAGGTTGAAACAAATACTTAATTTTGACAAAGGGAATCCAGCCAGTAAAAGGTGAACTCTCCCAAACCTGGCTTAGATGAATTAGAAGACCCAGAGGGAGAGGTACTAATTGAACCCATTAAATTCAAGAAATAGATCAACTTAATTTGAGCAACTCCAAATCCATTCAGACCCTGCCTGTTCTCTATTGCCAACTCTTGTGGAGCGAAACCCCCTAGGGACCCGCTAACCCCCTTTCTGCCACACACTGAGCCACTAACATTCTGCCAAATACTTGTGCAATTAATTAATTTTCAACTTGCCTTTTTTCTTCCAAGGAACTCAAAGTGGTTTATGTCATTATCCTCCTGCTGCTCTCAGTCTTATCCCACAACAACAACCCTGTGAGGTAGGCTGGGTTGAGTGTCTGACTGGCCCAAAGTCACCCAGTTGGCTCTATGGCTGAGCGGAGACTAGAACCCAGATTGCCTGAGTCCCAGATCCACACTCTTAACCACACTGGCTCTCAAATATTCTTGTTGGGATGGAAATGATACACCAAACCCAGTGGAGTTTGATCCCTTCCAGCTGCTGATGGGTCAATGGGACCAGAACTGCAGCTCTTCATCACCTGCTCAGGCTAATAGGACGGGCTAAAAATCTAATAAATATATAAATAAATGCTTTCCCGACAGGTGAAAAATTATACTGCCCTTTCAGCCATGAAGTGGGAATGTCAGTTCTGTTGTGAGACAAAGCAAAACACCAGACTCCCTCCTGCGTGACTTCCCACATTTTGAAAAGTTTCAGCAGAGGATCTTCTGCTCAGAATAAACATCCCCACCCCACCCCCCAAGTACTGTGGGGAGCTCGTTATACAAGAAAATCATTCACTAAATCATAGAAAGAACTATGCCCACACACGGCGTGTGCAGGTGAGAGAGGACTCTGGGAGCCCCATAATAAGGGAACCAGAACGCTATCATCCGAGAGGCTGTGTGGCAGGATATGCTTTCCAGCTCTCTTATTAAGCTCTAGGGAGTCCTCTTCCTTCCGTCAACATACATTTCCCCCATTAGTTCCTGTAATGATTGCACAACGACACCATCCAACTCGGGCTTATGAGCAGCGTCCGTGGTGGCAGCATCCGTCTTCCTACCGGCTGTTCTTTCCGTGAAATCCGATCTTCCTGCAATCTGAGAAAATGAACTTAAACTAGCACAATTTCCTATTTATAAAAACACCTGTCCTATATTTGGGGCTTGCGAGGCACGGAACAAAAATGAAATAAGATCCTGCCCACAGGCTCATAACCTGACAAGCATGCAAACGGCTGACTCAATCCGGGCTAGATAAGCAGGTTTGCAAATTTCACTCCCAGCTGGGAGTCACTGGTTAAGGCACATCTATCCCTTCCACATTAGCCAGTTCATTAAATCAGCTGCACTGTGCCCCAAGGACCACAGGCGTAGGGTCCAATGCAGCCCTCTGAGGTCCCAAGGCAGCCTTCCCTGGATGGCCTGAGTCCCTTCCCACCCACAAATCACTTGAGGGTTTCCCAGCTTTTATGCAGATTTCCCGCAATTCTAAAAGGTTGCAAGACTTAGCTTCTCACAGTAAGAGCTGTAAGCTAAAAGATGCTTAAGGAGGGTGGATGATGGTGACTCTGCCTTTTTTGTTTTTGGCCTGCCTCATGTCAAGAGTTGAACCTCAACTAGAAACTTCTCCTCAGTCGCTCCTTTTCAGTAATGCCACGGCTCCACCCTCAAGGTGGTCCTCGCTGGAAGAGAGCCAGCTGGCGCCCATCTGGACAGCTCATCACTCCTGACACCTCCTCAAGGATGAGAATCAAGGAGGGAGTCTTCCTCTCCTGAACCCCCTCCCATCCCATGCAAAACCAGCCTGCTCTCACAGTTGGCCTGGGAAACTCCAGGAAGAGAGCTTGAAGGGGCTTCAAAGGTTTCTGCCTGAGTACAGCTGTTTTGGCGGATTTGCGGGGAGGGGGGGAATGATGTACTCACCCTGCTTGAGGGATCCTGTGGGCAGCTGTTTTGCCATCATGTGAATGGCATGTGGACTGAATGGATCTTTAGTCTGGTCCAGTATGGCTTTTCTGGCGTTCTTATGGGATTGGACTAATTCATGGAGAAGAAGGCTACTAGCTCTGATGGCAATATACATCCTCCAGTTTTGGAGGTATAATGTCTCTGTGTGCCAGTTTCCAGGAAACAGAAGTGGTAGGTAGCAGCTATTGCATGTGTGTGGACTTGGGACAAAACTTCAGCAAGATTGGATGGAAAACAATCCAGGTACCTCCACACAATCAGTGACATGCAAGAGGAAAGAGACTGGCCATGTTGGACACATGGATGCAACAAGCCCACAGGGCCAATGACTTAGCACACTCATTTTCCCCCAGAAAAGGTTGGCGCTAGGTCATTCCATATGTGAACAAAATCCCTTCAGCTAGACTTTGGTGCTAAAAGTCACAAATCGGGTTGATCAAATATAGTTACCTTGCAAAGGTTGCCATTCTCAATGAGAATGAATTCTTCTCTGCTGACTTGTTTATTCTTCTGCTCCATTCTTATATGGTTCTTTGTTGCTGTCTGCAGATGATGATGATGATGATGAAGGTTTTAAAAGAAAGAGACTGGATATATTATATAATGCTGGATAGCAAATAAGTAGGTAGGTTGGTTGGTAAGTAGATGATAGATAAACAGGTAGATCAGGATACCCAAGTATTTTGGACCTGTGGGCACATTTGGAAGTTTGAGCGTCTGTTATGGGCAGAACCACAACATGGCTCCTCTAGAGGATGTTCACTTAATGGCTGCTGTGGGAGCCTGTCTAGACAAGAAGGAGGAAGGAAGAGAAAAATGAGGTGCAAAAAGAGGGCAAGATGGAAATAGTTGATTCCTAGCCCCACCTAAGCTCCCTCTACCCACACAGACCTTTCCTCTTTACTCTCTCTCAATCTCTCCTCTAAGCTTCTAGCCTTGCTGCATCTCTCCCCAAACCCTTGCTCTTTCTCTCTCAGGACTCCTTCATTGCCCTGTTTCCCTAGATGCCCATCCTCCAGCCTGCTATTTCTGTCCTCACTCCTCTTCTCCTTATTGCTTCTCCTCCCACTTCCTAGCTTCTCCCCCTTTATTCATTTTCCTTGCTTTCTTTTCCTTACATTATGGGAAACAGAATACTGGACTAGATAGAGATTTGGTCCGACCCAACTGTTTATTATTATTACATTGCATTTATACCCCACTTATTTCCTCTTGGTGAGCATGTCGTGAGCGGAGCCGGCTGGTGCCAGAGATCAGACTAGAGGCCCAGGAGACCCCTTCTGACTCACTCTGTTTCTATGTTTCTTGTGAGGAATCCAAGGCCGCTTACTGAACTCCATGTTGTCCTCACAATAACAACCTTCTGAAATAGGTTAAGTCAGAGAGCCAACTGGTCCAAAGCGACCCAATGAACTTCAAGGCTGACTGGGGACTAGAACCCATGTCCCCAGTCCGACACTTGGACCACCATGCCATCCTGGCTTTCTGCTACAGAGAGAGAGAGATGGGTCACCTATGTTGATGGAAGTGGATGTTCCCTGGCTTCCTTTCCCATGGTAGCCCCCTGCCCCTGTGAAAATGCTCCATGGGGCCAAGATATCCTGCTGAGCAGAGTGAGATATGGTATGGAGCAAAGAGGAGCCCCAAAGACTTGGGCAGGAGGACCTTCCCCAAGTGGGCCCCTTCGTCTCCTGTAAAGACCCCTCTGTGCAGATCCTGGATCCAGCCCATAAAGAGATAGATAGTTGATGGAATTGCTCTTTCTGATGGGTCTACAGGTTATTTCTTTAACCAGTGATCATCCCCACAATTGTGTTGCCAACACAGGACTAGCATAAGCCTTTAAGCAGCTCCAAAAGATGTTCACCATCATCGGTTGCTGCCCTTCGTATTAAAGGCAATAGAGATGAATTGATTTTTTTCAAACAAATGAACACTTTATCCTCTGCTTCAAAAGAGCACATCTTCATCTTCCTTTATCTCCTTTTCTTGTTTCTTCCTCACACCCACAAACACACCCCAGCCCAAGTCTCTGGTTTCTAAAATAGCAGAGACTTGTCTTATCCTTAGGGTGCTACACAGATAGATAATAAGCACCACACTTTCAAATGATGTGTTAAAGTAGTTAAATGGACACATTTTGATTCTTTTTTGCAGATATATTATTGCAGTTTAGGATTGAAGGAAATGGATTTCCCACTCCTTTTATAGCTGATTTGAAAAAAGCCACCTAAATTTTTACTAAATCTTGTCAGTACTTATTATTCTTTTTGGAAAGTCAAACAGATTCTCCCCGCTAAAGAGATGCAGGGAAAACCATACATGTTGTGAAAAACTTGCCGGTACTCACTTGCCGGTACCTCAAGGCTAAAAGAAGGAAAAAGTCATGAATTTGTTTGTAGACCAAGATTATTAGCAGAAAGATAACCCTCTAAAAGTAAATTAAATTGAGGATGTGGTTTACAACAAAGGCAAAGGCAGGGCAAGGGAAGAAGTCAGGTGCTTTTATTGATGAAAAGAAAATTTGTATTTGCAGCAAGTCACAGATAAAATGCTTTTAATAAAGTTTTCTCCCCTTAGGGGGAAAAGAGGGGGAAGGATTTCAACACTATATGCTGAGCTGACAACATGGAACCCCAGTTGATAAACTGCTGGAGAGCAAGGACACAGAATGCTCACCTAAGTAAAAGGGGGCTGGTTTGGGGGGTCTTTAGTTGTACCGACAATATTCTTGTGGCGTTAACAGCAGGAACAATTCATGACATGTGGATTCTGGACTCCTTGGGATTTTCTGTCCACAGTGCAGATCCTGAAGGCACATTGGATGAATACTAAAACTGTCTAAGTAGCAATGTACAACAATGTCATTTCAGTCTTCAGATCACTTGGAAGTGCTCCATTCACAGCCCTGAGCATACTCAAGCTTGCAGGTTCTCCAGTAATATTTACAAATTCCCAAACTTCAGAAATGGGTACTTTAAACACACACACTTTTAAAAACGCATATTTTCATGCTGTAGTCAATAGAGGAAAAACGTGCACTTTTGGAAACCGCATACATAAATGAACACTTGTTCTTGTTCAAATGAGCCTAACTAGAAATAGCAAAACAAACCATGCTTCATAGAGAAAAGCAGAGAGTTCTGGCATGCTTGAGTATCCCTGGTTTTCCCATTCCTGATTCCAATGAAGTTGGCAACGAAGTCATTCACAACCGCACTCTCTTTAGTCAGACCTGGTACACAAACTTGGGGTTTGGCAAATAAGGGCAGCTAAGAAAAAAATGTAAGTAACAAAGATCAGCATTTTTAAACTGTAACCTTCAATGAAACAAAAAGTAAAGAGCAATAAAAGAAGAAAAATATAATGACATACCTTTAAATATTATCAGTTCAACACAGCAGTATGACAATGGAACCAATTACCTGGGGAAGTTGTGGGTTCTCCTTCACTGGAGACATTAAAAAAGCATCTAAATGAGATGGTGTAGCTTAGTATTCTGCAATAGCAGGAGGCAAGACCCAATGGCCTTCTGGCCTCTTCCAACTCTACTATTCTATCATTCTATTAAATGTTCTGAGTTTACCAGCTAAAATGCTGCATGACATAAGAATAGTTTATTAGGTAGGTCTTAGTGTTTTGGGGATGCACAAAAAGTTCACCACATCCTTTTCTCTGAAGTTGAGCAAACAAAATTCATGCTTAGATGGTCATTGCCACCCTTCCAACATAGTCCTCGTAATATTTCTAAAATATTTGAAGTGGTCTTTCATCCTCGCATCCTTGGGGAAAGAGCTCCATAATTTAAAATACACTGCTTAATTTCATTTAGACCCATTCAGCCAAACTGTGTTGTGCTACACTCAAAGATTTTTAAGATATGATGTCTTCTTTGTAAGGATAGGGAAAGGTCCCCCACCCAACTTGGCTTCAGCATCTTTATTCTAATCAGGCTTTTCAGTTAATCAAAGAGAAAAGGGAAACAGTTTTACATATGCAGTTTTAGTTAACAAAAATGTTTTTTTTTAAAGTTGCATGGAATTTATGGTGAATAATTCATGCCCTTTAAGATCAGAAGTTTTTAGACATAAAACAGAGATTCCACTGGGGTTTGCTGTATTGAAAACAAAAAGCCTTTCCGGATAAATGCAGCTAAAATAGGATAACTCTTGGAACAGCAGCACAGGAAAAGAATATTCTGAAGAGGTTTTGCACAGGGTAGCACTTCTTTCCTCAAGAATTAAATTATTCAGTTTCGGCTTGATGAATTCTGGCGTACGTTTGTTTTTAAAGCTTTCTACTTGTTCTCCAAAATATGAAGAGGAACCCTCCAAAGAACCTCTAATGGTGAAAAGGGAGCTTTTCCACCCAGCGCTTAGATACCCCCCCTCCATAGAGGTTATCTCTGATTAAATGATCACTTACATTACTGCTCTGATTCAATTAAAAGGAGAAGAGAGATGGTCCTTAATTGGGTGGTGATAAATGAGGCAGCTTCTTCAGAGGATGCTCAGAAAATATATGTTATCTAAGAGCCTCAGGCTTTAATCTTACCCACATTTACTCAGAAGTAAACCTTATTCCTATCAGTGACATTTACTCCTGCGTCAACATGGCTAGGATTCAGCTTTCATGAGGCTAATGCGATTAAAGTTCTGAAAAACCACCCTGATAAATGAAGTCCTTTTCAACTTCCTGCAAAATTCCTACAGGCCTTTTGTCCCAGCAGTATTATTACTACATCATCTAAAATGTCTTAATTCTAAGCAAAATTCCACGGCAAGCCTAATTTCCCTTTAAACAGGAGTCTGTCCATTCTGATCATCCTAGCTCTAGTCATGCCTAGTTTCTGGCAGGCCTTTCAACCCGAAAAATATTGAGCTTGCGAACAGGCTGGTTCACAAATACCTCTCTCAAGACCTGCTTATATGTTTCAGTCCACAGATCCATTGATTCATTCAAGGATCCTCAACCCTTTCCTGCCCATCAGAGGCTTTTCAAGGTCTGTGGATGACTATACCATTTCTTTTATGTCAAGGAGGGGAAGAGTTGGCCTGTGGACCTGAAGTGGTCCAGCCCGGGCTTCCCTCTGCTCCCCTGGACAGCTGTGAGGATTTGTTAGAGGCCCCAGTGCCATAACCAGAGAGTCTGAAAAGTCCTAATTGTTGCACTGGGGAAGGAGGGACATTTTCATGAAGGAGGCCTTGTTGTTGACAAGAGCTACCCTTCCCTGAGCTCTCTGACCCCTCAAAAGTGCATCTGTGCTTTCGAAAATAAGAAAGCAGGCTGCCCCTTCCTGCTTTCTGTTTGAAACCCTGTACATTTGTGGGGGAGTAGAACTTCAGATATGAGACCCTCAAAAGAGAATGTGGCCCCCAGGCTGTGTGGGAAGAGTGTTCCCCAGGCTCCATAGCATTATTCCCCTTTCATCAGTGAATAGACAATCATAGAATTGTTGTTGTTGTTGTTGTTAGTCGCGAAGTCGAGTCCGACCCATCGCGACCCCATGGACAACATTCCTCCAGGCCCTCCTGTCCTCCACCATCCCCCGGAGTCCACTCAAGCTCACACCAACCACCTCAGTGACTCCATCCAGCCACCTCATCCTCTGCCATCCCCTTCTTCTTTTGCCATCTATTGTTCCCAGCATTAGACTCTTCTCTAGGGAGTCCTTCCTTCTCATTAGGTGGCCAAAGTATTTGAGTTTCATCTTCACTATCTGGCCTTCTAAAGAGCAGTCAGGGTTGATCTCCTCTAGGACTGACCGGTTTGATCGCCTTGCAGTCTAAGGGACTCGCAGGAGTCTTCCCCAGCACCACAACTCAAAGGCCTCAATCCTTTTGCGCTCAGCCTTCCTTATTGTCCAGCTTTCACAGCCATACATTGCAACTGGGAAAACCATAGCCTTGACTATACGCACTTTTGTTGGCAGGGTGATGTCTCTGCTTTTTAGTATGCTATCTAGATTTGCCATAGCTTTCCTCCCCAGAAGCAAGCGTCTTTTAATTTCTTGGCTGCAGTCCCCGTCTGCGGTGATCTTGGAGCCCAGGAAAATAAAATCTGTCACTACCTCCATTTCTTCCCCATCTATTTGCCAGGAAGTGAGAGGACCAGATGCCATGATCTTAGTTTTCTTAATGTTGAGTTTCAAGCCAACTTTTGCACTCTCCTCCTTCACCCGCATCAAGAGGCTCTTTAGTTCCTCTTCACTTTCTGCCATGAGAGTGGTATCATCTGCATATCTGAGGTTGTTGATATTTCTCCCAGCAATCTTGATTCCAACTGGTGATTCATCTAGCCCTGCCTTTCTCATGATGTGCTCTGCATATAAGTTAAATAGGCAGGGTGACAGTATACAGCCTTGCCGAACTCCTTTCTCAATTTTGAACCAATCCGTGGTTCCGTGTCCGGTTCTCACTGTTGCTTCTTGACCTGCATATAGGTTTCTCAAGAGACAAATAAGATGGTCTGGTACTCCCATCTCTTTAAGAACTTGCCACAATTTGTTGTGATCCACACAATCAAAGGCTTTAGCGTAGTCAATGAAGCAGAAGTAGATCTTTTTCTGGAACTCCCTGGCTTTCTCCATGATCCAGCGTATGTTGCCAATTTGATCTCTAGTTCCTCTCCCTCTTCGAAATCCTGCCTGTACTTCTGGTAGTTCTCGGTCCACATACTGCTGGAGCCTAGCTTGTAGGATTTTGAGCATCACTTTGCTAGCATGTGAAATGAGTGCAATGGTGCGGTAGTTTGAACATTCTTTGGCATTGCCCTTCTTGGGGATCGGAATGTAAACTGACCTTTTCCAATCCTGTGGCCACTGTTGAGTTTTCCAAATTTGCTGGCATATTGAGTGTAGCACTTTAACTGCATCATCTTTCAGGATTTTGAATAGCTCAGCTGGAATGCTGTCACCTCCACTAGCTTTGTTGTTGCTCAGACTTCCTAAGGCCCATTTGACTTCACATTCCAGGATGTCTGGCTCGAGGTCAGTGACCACCCCATCGTGGTTATCAGGGATGTTAAGCTCTTTCTTGTATAGTTCTTCTGTGTAATCTTGCCACCTCTTCTTAATCTCTTCTGCCTCTGTTAGGTCCCTGCCATTTTGGTCCTTTATTATGCCCATTTTCGCATGAAATGTTCCCTTCATATCTCTAATTTTCTTGAAGAGATCTCTGGTCCTCCCTATTCTATTGTTTTCTTCTATTTCTTTGCACTGTTCATTTAGGAAGGCATTCTTATCTCTTCTAGCTGTTCTCTGGAATTCTGCATTCAATTGTTTGTATCTTTCTCTTTCTCCCTTGCCTTTCGCTTCCCTTCTTTCCTCAGCTATTTGTAAAGCTTCCTCAGACAGCCATTTTGCTTTCTTGCATTTCTTTTTCTTTGGGATGGTTTTAGTTGCTGCCTCTTGTACAATGTTGCGAACCTCCGTCCATAGTTCTTCAGGCACTCTGTCTATCAGATCTAATTCCTTAAATCTATTTGTCACCTCTACTGTATATTCATCAGGGATATGATTTAGGTCATACCTGAGTGGCCGAGTGCTTTTCCCTACTTTCTTCAACTTAAGCCTAAATTTTGCCACCAGAAGCTCATGATCTGAGCCACAGTCAGCTCCTGGTCTAGTTTTTACTGACTGTATAGAACTTCTCCATCTTTGGCTGCAGAGCACATAGTCAATCTGATTTCTGTGTTGACCGTCTGGTGATGTCCATGTGTAGAGACGTCTCTTGGGTTGTTGGAAAAGAGTGTTTGTTATGACCATCGTATTCTCTTGACAAAATTCTACCAGCCTATGCCCTGCTTCATTTTGTACTCCAAGGCCAAACTTGCCTGTTATTCCAGTTATCTTTTGGTTTCCTACTTTAGCATTCCAATCCCCCATGATGATAAGGACATCAATCATAGAATAGAATCATACAGTTGGAAAGGCCATCTGGTCCAACCCCCTCAAAAGGATTGCAGTCTCCCATCCAGATTCTAACCAGGCCCAACCCTGCTTAGCTTCCAAAATTATGCAGAATCAGGCACTTCAGGCTATGCAGAAGCAAATGAGATCCTTTTTCTTCTTCTGGTTTTGGAACCACTTACTGGTGCATTCAAATATTCCACATGGGCACATAAATTAGCATGGATCATAACTCACCAAGGCTTTGATGCATGAATTGGTTTTATTTCCTGGTCAGGAGATTATCATGACTGGTAGGTTGCGTTGCTCAAAGTAAGTTACAAAAATTTGTTACATGCAGTCTAGTCACCTCTGAACGAAACCCCATGAATGAAAGCCCTCCAAAATGTTCCATCTAGGACATCCCTGCTCAGCCATTCTAAGTTCAAGACCGCGGCTTCCTTTATGGAGTCAATCCATCTCGCATTTGGTTTGCCTTTCCTTCTTCTGCCTTTGACTTTCCTTAGCATCATTGCCTTCTCCAGTGAGTCTTGCTTCCTCATGACATGCCCAAAGAATGACAGCCTCAGTTTTGTCATTTTTGCTTCTAGAGAGAGCTCTGGCTTGATTTGACCTTGGACTCACTTGTTTGTCTTTCTGCCAATTCAGGGAATTTGCAAAGCTCCCCTCCAGCACCATGTTCTGAATGCATCAATTTAATTCCAGTCAGCTTTCTTCATTATCCAATTTTCGCATGCCTACGCAGTGATCAGGAATGCAGTGGTGTGATGATCTTGGCCTTGGTCTCCAGTGAAACATCCTTACGCTTGATGGTATTTCCTGGTTCCTTCATTACTGCCCTTCCAAGTCTCGATCTTCGTTCAATTTCTTGGCTAGAGTCTCCATTTGAATTGATGATTGAGCCAAGGTGTGCAAACTCTTTCACAATTTCAATTTTCCATTGTTGACTGTAAAGTCCTGTCATTCTTCTTTAGTCAAGATGTTTGTTATCTTAACATTCTGCCGCAGTCTTGCTTTTGCACTTGCTTCTTTCATTTTCATCAGGAATCTTTCTGTTCATTGCTGCTTTCTGCCAATAAATTGCAAAAAGGCCACCCCCTTTTTATCTCTTTTGCAGACAGAAAAATGCCATTTATCTGGGGTTCAGATGATTCACAAGGGGTTTTTTTTTTGGAGGGGGTGCTTAAAGGGTGGCAGAAGCTGCTTTGCTTTGCTTTGCAAGTCCATCTAATTCCCCTCACTAATGTGTGTGACATGCTCACTTCAAGACTACATAGTCCCATTCTGTTGCATTTGGCAGGCCCACCCCCTCATCCCTGGTCTCCCCCACCCCCATCCCCCAATCCTCCCCATTCCTTCACCTAGGTCCTGATCACACCTGGTAGAGTCTCACTCTAGAGCCAAGTTTTCCAAACCAGAGAGTGGGCAGACCACACAACATGGCAAATTTGCACACTAATAATCTCCAAATATTATCTATTTTTGTGCTAGCCACCATTTTGTCTCGCATATCACTAGGATAATGATATTCCTGGTAAGGATATATGAGGAATCCGTCCAGGGCTGGGAATCCATCAGATTCTCTGAGCTCAGCTCTGTGGGCTCCTGTCCACTTTGCAGTGGCCCAGAGTCCAAACCCCTGGCAAGCACCCCCGGCTTTCATGGGGTGCTCACCAGGAATCAAGCCCCACGTGCTGCGCAAGCAGAGCCCTTCTTGCATGCCTGGAGCAGCCGCTGTCTGAGTCACTGCAACTGCTCCGAAAAGGCTGGTCACAAGGGGTTTGCCGGGAAAGCCCTGCCCAGAAATGCTGCGCAAGCAACGTCCCTCTTCCACACCATCTGCAGCCACCTTTTGAGCTGCCACAGCTGACAGTACAGAAGGTTGTGAGTCACACAACCAGGGGCTCATGAGTGTTTGCGGACTTCCTCTTGGCTTGGCTTGCTTTGGAAGTCCAGGCCAAGCACAAGGGGACACCTGCAAATACTTGTGAGGAGGGATTCTGATAGGATGCATCCTGACCCTTTCAGAAGGAAGAAAGATGTTCCGGAAGGAAGTCTTCTTCCTTATATGCCCTCACAGCCCTTAAGATCTGCAGAAGAGGCTCTGCTCCGGGAACCCTCCCTGAAGGAGGTAAAGGGGATGTCCACTTGGAATAGGGCCTTCTCTGCGGAGGCGCCTAGACTGTGGCACGTACTCCCCAGAGACACTCCCCAATGTTCACCTGACACTGAGCTTATATTTCTTTCGGCACCAGGTGAAACCCTTTTTATTCAAACATTATTTTAAGAATTAGGAATTTTAGAAGTTAACAGTCACATTTTCTTTTTCTTTTGAATGTGATTTATTGCTTTTTATTTATTGTTTTAATTCCAATTATACAGGGTGTCTAAAATATTTGACATTATTTGAAATGTGAATATCTGAGTAACTACATATCCCAGGCCCTAGGACCTAGGGAAATGAAATTAAATAGGCTTCATGTTGAACAATAAAAGATTTATTTTCAAAATTTGAACAAGAGATTCAAAGGGATGTAGATTTTACAACTGATTTCACAAAGCTTCACAAATGTTCAATATGCGCACTGCCTGTGACACGACACACGTCAAGTCGGTAGTCCATCTCCTGCTAAACACACTGTAGCATGTCTTGCGTAACATTGTGTAACTAACATTAGTTAGTTTTTACACATGTTGTTAAAATTTGAGTTCACTTGAGCGAGAACCAGCTCTGTTATTAGACTACGAAATGATGTCAATTTTTCTGGGACACCCTGTATTTTTATTACTGATTGTATTTATTATCGCTATTTATTTATTATTGTCCACTGTATTATTAGTTGTTCTTTATTATGGTTGCTGATTTTAAGCTTTGTAAGCCGTCCTGAGATGCTGTCATGAAGGACGGGACAGAAATGGTTTAGATAAATAAATAATGAATAAACCCCGATGTTTGCAGCATTGTTGGAGGGCACCACAGAATGGCTTTCAGGCTGCAGACAACACGGCCCTGGATTTTGTACAGTTACGGCCATGGCAGCACAAACCTTCCAGAAAAAGAAAGAAGCCCTCCTCAAAAAGCTGCCTGACAATGAAGAATCTTCAACAAATGGCCTTCTCACCACATCCATTTCTTTCTTGCCCCATGAATGAGGTAGACAAATCTTAAGGCTGTTTCTTATCTCTCTTTCACTGAAAGAACTTCAGAGTGGTATACAAAACTGTGACTAAACATATTTGCAAACACATTGGTACAATATAATTGTGAAAACAGCAAATGGCCATAAAACAAGCAGTTATGTAAAATACAAACTGAGTAAAACACACAGCAGAACCAATGTCCTCTAAAATTCCTGGGCACGTAGAAACTTCTTAACTATCACAGGATGTGATGTCTTTGCAGTGTCGATAGCACAGCACTGCCCGAGCTTTTCTTAGTGATCCTAGTGGGTTAGTCTTATCCCCATGTTGCAGGTGGGAGGCAAGACTGGCTGGCCCCAGGAGATGGTGGCTTGCTTGTGAGGTGAGCCCCAAATGGGCAGTTCACAGATTAACACTGCAGTCCTGTGCATGTCGACTGAGATGCAAGGCCCATGGAGTTCAACAGGGCTTCCATCTGGGGTTTACATTGCAGGCTTGGGCAGCAATCCTATATACTCACTTGGGAGGCAGTTACCATAGTGAAATACCATGACTGGGTTCAGACAACATAATGGGCCAACAATGGTAAAGAAACCACATCATGGCTTCCTCTGTTGTTGTGTATGTCTTGGCAAAAATGTTTTACTGTATTTTATGTTTTACTCTATTTATTGTTGTTTTTAATGTTTAATATGTTATGATTTTTAATTATGTCTTATGTGTTTTTATCTTGTGTCGTGAGCTGCCCAGAGGTGGCACAATTGGGTGTCATACAAATGTTTTAAATAAATAAATAAATAAATAAATAAATGCTTTGTGTCTACTGGACTCTGCAACATCTCTTTAATTGGAGATTGTCCAGTTTAGCTAATTGCTTGTGGTGCAATACAGCTCACGTATTTCTTTTAAAACGATGTTTTGGTAATTTCTAGTGCTTGCTTCTTTGTGGGAGGAGGTTACCACACTGATAAATGTTGTACTGGAACAGCCTTCAACATTCACTGAACTACGGACTTAAACACTATTTACCTGATTCAAGAAAATTAACAAATGTAAGCAAAAATGGATTCTCTGCACCCTTTTGGTGCATCTAAAACATCGATATTACAATACTGGGAAAATAAACACTCACCTCCTATAATGCAAAGGATTGAGGACCTTTCACTATGTGAACAAGCAGCATACAGGCATCAACTTCAAATGAATTTTATTTTATTTTATTTTATTTTATTATTTAACACTTTTGTATGCCATCCCTTATGCCTTGGCATCTCGGGATAGCTCACAATCCATAAAATTGAAATACAATAATACAATAAAAATAAAATCACATGTATAAAAACATAATTCAATAAAAATTTACATAAAGGACAAAATCAAAGCGACTGTTTGACACAATTAAAATATTAATTTTTAAAATAGTGATTAAATAAAAAGGTTTTGACCAGGTGCCAAAAAGAATATAAACTCGGTGCCAGGTGCACCTCTCCTGGGAGCGTATTCCATAATCTGGGTGCCATTGCAGAGAAGGCCCTGCTCCAGGTAGTCGTTCTTTTTATCTCCTTTAAAGAGGGTTTCCAGAGCAAAGCCTCTTCCACAGATCTTAAGGGGCGTGAGGGCATGTAAGGGAAGAGGCACTCTTATTATAAGGATATTTGCTTCGCTTTTGCTGATGCTAACTGGAAAATAGTATGCATGTCACACAAATCCATGTACATGTAGTTTAAAACGGTGGTATGGAAGTGTTAAAATTCACAGTGCCATATTGGAGACCCCTGCTATAGAATATCTATCCCATTGATTTAAATGAATCCTTGGTCTATTTGCCCTAAGGTATTCTGCCTCTGAACATGGGCGTGCAGTTCAATTTTCCTGGCTTATAATCAGTGATGTGAGCTTAGGTGGACTCCGGGGGATGGTGGAGGACAGGAAGGCCTGGAGGAATGTTGTCCATGGGGTTGAGGTGGGTCAGACATGTCTTCGCGACTAACAACAACATTCCATTCTCATCTTGACTCTATCCTTACCTTTTCCTCTGGATCTGCTACACCTTGCCAGTGGTTGATCAATCGATTGATCTATCAGTCGATCGATATATCTATCCATGCACTCCCATACAACTCCAAATTAAGTAGGATTTTTCTGATATATGAAGGCCAAAACAGTGAAAATTATCCCCCCAGATCAACTGGCCAGTCAACTCCTAACATCAGGACTGAAGAACCTCAGGCCAAAGGCCAAATGGAGACCCCATGGACCTCTGAAGATTACTGGAGTTTTCACTTGCCAGGATCATTGACTGGCTTTTTCCCCATCCTAAAAAAACTGCAAGAGTGACGTGGCCCTTCAAAGGCTCTGTTGCTGGAAATAATTACTTTAAATTAAAATATGCCAATTCAAGGTGACCCTGGCCCTTTTGCTTTCAACCTACCACTGGAATATTCCCCCAAGAGTTTCATCAAAATAAAGATTCTGCACCCTGATCCTACATCAACATTTTTGCTTATAAAACTGCATAAAATGCTCCCTATTTTAATGCAAAGACTAAGCTTTCAAAATGTGCACTTGAGAGTGCCTTGAAGGGAAAAGAATTGAGATGGCTGTATCTTTGCAAGTGAGCATCGCTTTTCCATTTTAGCTTCCCCCGCCCCCATCCCACTCAAGAACAATAACTTTATAAAAAGGCAGTCTAAAAGCAAAAGCCATTCCTGGAATCACAGGTGCATGTTCCATGCAATTCCTTTACCATTTACCTGTGGGAGTAGAAGGTCAAATAGTGCATTAGCAGGCAACCTTGATGGGACCATGGACAATGGATGGCTCGGTGCATTAGCATATATGAGATGTGAAATTATGTGAGTTTTGAAATGCCAGGCAAAGGGGAAGCATTCACAGAGCTGGCTAGAAGCCATTCACCTGTGGGGTAGGACTGGCTTTTGAAAACTAAGCCCAGACATAAATACTATAACCCTAAAGCTGATTGGTCTTTTTTCTTCCCTAAGAAAAGTTGGGTTCAGAGCACTGTTTTCATTTTATGATCATCATCCCAATCGGCTGTCTGTCTGTCAAATCAACAATTAACTGTACACCTCAATGAGGCTGACTCCGCCAGGATCTGCAGCCTGGATGCGGGTCCCCTGAGCAGTGGGATTCACCCTGCAAGGGCCTGCTGGCCTTGGAGCCCACCTATAGACTTCCAAGGATCAAGGTGCAGCTGGGAGTTCTAGAAGTGTCTCTAGAAGGCTTCCCTGCACTGCTCAGCTTGGTCACAGCCTCACGGGGCTTTATAGTGGCTACTAGGTATTCCTGATCCGGCTTCCAGTCTTGCTTGTCATCGGCTGCCTCTTGTCTCCTGCCAGCTCCTGGTCTCACTTTTGCCACTGGTTCTGCCACACTTAGCCTGTTCCTGTTTCTGTCTTCATCTTTGAACCTGCCATGTGACAAGAGTGAGAAAAAACACCCTTTGAGAGTCCTCTGGGAGTGTACAATCAAAAGAACATTTACAGTTTATTTAGGCAAACAGGAAATACATGTGGCAGGTGGGCAGCTCCCAAAGGGCCCACCCAGATGGAGTCTGTAAAGGATGCCTTCATCAGTATCAGGTGTGGGATCATGTACACAGAAATTTAGAGGCACACTAGCGTAAAACAATAGGGTTGAACACAATACAAAAGAAGAAACTTCAGGACAGCTAAGCCATTAGCATATCTGAGAATGTACCTCCAACGGACAGGAAAACATTAGCATTCGAAAGTGTCCTTTGTGGGGAGCAAGACTTGCAACATGGATTCCTGATCAGATCGGGAATTCCACTTTAAGTCCAAAGCTGTTTTTATAGTGCCAGACTTTTAGCAGCCATATTATGGCAGAGCTTTTGCTCATCTTGTCCTGACACATGCCTTTCTGGATGTGTGTAGGGAGAACCACAGTGCAGGCTGTTCAGGGGGAGCCATCGCTGGATTCTGAAGAGGATGAGGAGTTGCAGTGGGTGGGGGGCAGGGGTGGGGAGCAAAGCCTTTGAAGCGCCTTCAGCTCTGCCCAGTGATGTTTCTCAAGTATGAGAATTAGCCTGTTTTGGAAGGGGAGAAAGCGTTTTCTGGAGGGGAGGGGGAGCATGTTCCAGACCTGGTCCTTGACCCAGTGGGGAGGCGCTGGGAGAAACAGCTGCTCAGTTGGGAGGCTTTGACGTCCACACCATCTTGCTTCCCTGCAGCCAAAGCCCCCTGAGGGTAGAGCCAGAAACATTACTGGAAAGAGAGGGATAGTGGGATAGTGTCCAGTTTGGATTTAACAACTCTTTACATGAGCAGAGGCTTCTCTTTTTTCAGCTTTGGTAGTAGGCTATTTAGATCTCAAATGGTTCTGCTATCTGTGGAGTCTCAATAGAAGAACTTCATTTGCAAAGCATCATCTTGGGTTTTGGAATGAGAGCAAAGGAGGGAAGGGCCAGCTCACAACAGTGCGACCCTTGCTTGTTCCTGCCTGTGCCGGTGGCCCTGCCACAACAATACCAAGGTCTAGCTGAGGCCCTCACCTGACAGCCTGTAACCCTCTGCGGTCATAGGTCTATGTGCATCCTACAGAGGGAGGACAAATGTGGAGCTGATGGTTGCCCTAACATTTCTCTCAGGTATCACTCCACGTCGGGTTAAAGCCCACAAGTGCCCCTGCTTTCCAAACTGGCCTTCTGCTGAGTCCATGATCATATTCCGTGTTGCAAAGGACTGTGGGGTACAGCTAAAGGACCACCTCCACCCATATGTACCTGCCCACCCCCTTAGATCAGCTCAGGAGGCCCTTCTATGAGAACCTCCCCTCAGGGAGACGAGAGGGGTGGCCACCAGGTGAAGGGCCTTTTCCGCTGCTGCTCCCCATTTTTGAAATTCCCTCCCTAGGAAAATTCGCCTGGCGCCATCTTTATTTTCCTTTTGGCGCCAGGCAAAGACATACCCTTTTAGGAAATTGTTTAACATTTAGCCTGCATGCTGTGGCCCTTTTTAACTGCTTTTACTGTGTTTATTTCCTTATGTTTTAATTGATTTTAATGTGTTTTACTCTGTTAATATATTTTGTGCATTTTAATCCACCTAGGAAGGCCTCGGCAATTATAGGCGGCCTATAAATACATGTAAATGAATAAATACATCTTGGATGAACAAGAGAGCCATCGTGGCAAAGTGGTTAAAAGTGCAGGCCTGGGACTCTGGTGATCTGGGTTCTGGTCCCTGCTTAGCCATGGAGTCAATCATAGACTAGCAGCCCAACCTACCCCACAGGGTTGTTGTTGTGGGGACAAGACTGAAAGGAGAATTATGCAAGCTGCCTTGAGTTCCTTGAAAGCAAAAACGGTGGGATATAAATATAATAAACATACATACATACATACATAAATGAGAAGTTCAAGTAAGAGATTAGCCCTTGGGGGCTTGTCATAGCGGCAAACTGCATCCTGGAGCACAGTCTGCACTCACCTATAGCAACACGTAGAATCATGGTATAGTAGAGCTGGAAGGGGCCATGACGGCCTTTGGGTCCAACCCCCTGTTGTTGCAGGACACCACGTCACACCATCCCACTCAGGTGGCTGCCCAGTTTTTTTTTTGGAAAGTCTCTAGTGTTGGGGAGCCCACCATCTCTCTAGGCAGCTGGTTCCACTGTTCTATTGCTCAGACAGTGAGGAAGTTATTCCTGATGTCCAGCCTGAATCTGGGTTGCTGCAACTTGAATTGATTCTTCCATGTCCTACACTCTGGCACCAGTGTGGTATAGTGGTTAAGAGCATGGGACTGGGACTCAGATGATCTGGGTTCAAGTCCCCATTCGGCCATGGAGCCAACTGGGTGACTTTGGGCCAGTCACAGACTCTCAGCCCAACCTACCTCACAGGGTTGTTGTTGTGGGGATAAGATGGAGGAGGAGATATAAGCTGCCTTGAGCCCTTTGTAGGAAAAAGGCAGGATATAAACCGAAAAATAAATTAATAAATCAGCAAGAAGAGATCTTGGCCTTCTTCTTTGTGACAGCCTTTGAGGTACTTACAGAGGGATATCATGTCCCCCCTCAGTCTTCTCTTCTCAAGGCTGAACATGCCCAGTTCTCTCAGTCTGTCCTCATAGGGCAGTTTCCAAACCCTGGATCATTTTTGTTGCCCTCCTCTGGATCCTAGAATTTCTAATTTACCTGCATCTTTTAAAAATCTTGGTGCCCAGAACTGGACACAGTATTCCAGGTGAGGTCTGACTAGTGGGGAGTATAGAGGAACTACGACTTCACATACCTGGGAAACATCATCCATGGAGGACAACTGACCTTCAGGTAAGCTTGTTTACCCAAAGCGATTCTTGCTTCTGAGAACCCCCTGAAAAACCCATTGAGGAATCCCAGGAACACCATTTTTAACTTAAATGATAACATCACTTCTTTGAAAACGTCTGAGATGGAGCTGAAACCAGCTTCTCTGATTGGGTTGAGATTTATTTAATCTGGAATCCATCCTCCAGCTCGCACTCACATTTGGGACTGCAAATGATTTGCAAACGAGACTGAAATTCCCTATTGACCGAGGGCACCACGGCGAGAGCATCCCAGCTTTCCTGTACTGAATTAGCAGTAAGCATCTGATCCGTTTGAGGCGGTTGTGTGTACTGGGGATGGCAAAATTGGCCTCCATTTGTGGGCGTGATTCCATCTCCAAAGCTGGAGGCTCCTGGGGGCTTCGTGAGGAGATGAATCCCCTTCGCATCTCGGATCTGTGATCAGAATAAAATGCGGGTGCTGCCGTGCACTGCTTTCCCACCCAAGAAACACTTCCTCCACAGGGCACCAGATGAGAAATGAGAAGGAATGTAACAAAGCAAATGCGACTTGGGAAGCAAATAACCCGATGAGTGTGTCTTTGAGGAAGGAATGCTGTAAATGAGGTCATTAATAACAAAAGTGAGTGGAACACAACACGTTTTCTCACACATTGTTGTGCTCCTTCGCTTCAGCCATTTCCAGGAGCGAAATGCTGACTTTTCAGTTTGCTCTGCTCTTCTCTGCACCTACTGCAGTGGATGAAAAGAGGCATGTAGGCCTGACGTGCTACCAGTCCTTATCATCCGTAAGCTCCATGGGTAGACCGGACCTCCGTGTCCCTGCTGCTCTTGTTTGTTTTCTCCCAGTCCCTTGTTTATATCAATGACCTGATTCATCTCAGTGTCTTTGTTACTGGCACTGAAACTTTGCATCCCATTTGGAGACTTCTGGAAATGTTACATTTATTTCCTACTTCCCCTTATGCTCTCTGTTTTTAATGAAGCATCCAGATAGGCTGCGTTTCCCAGAAGGATTCTCTGAATATTTTATGTCCTGGTTCATTTGGAGCATTTCTTTTTCACATGCAGATCTGGTTTGTCTTAAGCAGTGTGAGGTCAAGTAGAAAGGGGATATATTTTATTTTTAGACTAACAGCCTGAATGGCAAGTGAATTTATGGAGCACAAACACACAGAATGAATTTTTAGTAAATAATAAACTATCAGGGGTAAACACAGTTTTTCTCACTGATGGGTTGGAGTTATTTATTTATCTACCTATTTATAATTTTGTTTGTTTGTTTGTTTAGTCTTCTCTTCCACATTTCGTACTTATCTCTGAAGTTTCACTGAAGTCATTAAGATTTACATTCAGGTCAGTGTCTCTGGGTTGGCTGCCCTGGAATTATCCAGGGGACTTGGAAAAGAACTTGGCTTGATGCTTACTTGGCTGTCATAAGAACTGGTGGAGCTTCAGAGAGTCCTCACCCCACTACTCTTGGCTGTTTTGCTAAGAACAAGGGGGACAAGCCAGCAGGGCTGACACGATGCAGCTGTCCATTTGGAAATCACACACACTGGAGCGGGGAGCCATCGCTGAGCGTTTGAGCATATGGTTGACATGTAGGAAGTTACAGGTTCCTTAGTCCCTGGTGTTTCCTGTTGTCAGGATCTAGGCTGCTCTGGTGGCCTGGACCAGAACAACCATCGTATTCACAGGATCAACCCCAGGCCGTGCTGGAGAACCCAGCCACTGGGAGCCCTGCAGAGGGAGCTGTCTAAGAATACAGAACTGGCTCAGCAACACAGTCCTGCTGTGCCTGCAGCTTGGCAGACCGTTCCTGCATCTTTCTGTGCATCTGCCTTACCTCGTTGTCCCAGCAGCGCAGGTCTTCCTGCCTGCTGCTGTGCCCACCACTCGTCTGACCGGGACCTTGCCCTGCTGTTTTTCTCCTGCGTTGCTTGCCTGCATCCCGCTAGATGGTGGCCACGTCCCCTGCATCTTGACATGTCGCCTGTATCTTGCTGTGGCATGTACTCTTCCTTGCCAGGGTCCAGCCTCAAGGTATCTGCTCCTCTGCTCGCCTTCCTGGCTCCTGACCTTGACCTCTGCCATGACTATGACGTGCACTCGCCATTAAGCCTCGCATTCGTACTTTGGACCCTCCGTCACCTCTGTTGTCCTGGCCTCGGTGCCTCTGCCTTGTCTCTGGCTGCCCACATCCTGGCCCCAAACCCTGACACCTCTTAGGGAAGTGTCAGATAACAGAGGGGAGATCTTCACTTCAATTTGCATGGAGCTTTCCCATATGGTGTGTCCAGTGCAGTTCATAACACAAAAATAGCAATGCAACACCGAGAAGAATATCCATGCCTCAGCTGAAAAAATGCATCATTGCAACAGCAGCCCGTGTGCGAACTGCTTGGCCACTTGCTAGCCAAGGTGTCACATTGTGCGCGTGTGCGCTCTGGCGAGATTCCCAGGCGTGCGCGAGAAGCGGCCTGTTTTGGTGGGACTGCTAGCTCAGACTCTGAGGATGATGCGGAGGTGCCTGAACAAGACGAGGCTCAGAGCTCCCACTCTGACCATGGAGTTGTTGTAACAGACAGGCCTGCACCTGCAGGCTCAGTCTCTCAGTGCCAGTCCGAGCCTGCTCTGGATGAAAGTAGCTCAAGGACACCCAGGGGGCCCAGTCTCTGAGTCTGTGGGAATGGAGTGGAAGGAGGACGGGGAGGGGGGGATATTTGGAAATGGGTAGTCTCGGATAGAGAACATGGACCTGAGGGCCCATCGTCAGAGCCTCAGGCTGGCCCAATTGGGGGCTCAGAGTGCAGAAGGCCAGTGCGCCCGGTTCCACAGTGCCCACCTTTGAGAGACAGGCCCTGAAGGGTTCATAAGCAAATCTTTGGGTAAAGGGGGGCAGAGAGGTTCAACATCTCTTTGTGTATGCTCAGAGGCTTGTGAATGCTTAGAGCTGAAGAGACTGCCTTGCTTGGGAGGGAAGGCCTAGTTCATGACATGGCAAGTCATATTTCTAGTCAATTGCTTTTTTATGTGAACTGCAAGCAAGCATTGCCTTGGGCTACAGGCAGCACCTTCTTGTAGCCAAATAAGACAAACATTCAAGCAGGATTTGCATAGCACAGAACCTGGTAAGCTTCAGCAGGTTTCCTGGTTTGGAACATCATGCAAGAGGGTTGTCATGGAACTGGCCCTTCTGCTCCAGCCCACCCTGCCCAAGCTGATGGGCTGCAAAGTCCCTCTCTCAGGGTAGGGCTTTCTGCTGAGTCACCTTCATGGCTGCAGAGCTCTTCAAGTGTCCTATGATCTCGTGCTACTCCTTCTTTTTCATCTGGCACACAAGTCTTGGGTCACTTATTACGCCTCCCTCCTCCTCTTCATTAGGAAACTGCATTCCCACAGGTTCAGAGGGCCCAACTTGGCTGCCCTCTAGGACTACTAGGTCTCTCCCTCAATTTCTCTCTCCCTTTGCTATTCTCATTGGTCTCCTGCTCCCACATCCTTAGCAGTTCATCAGTACCTTCTCCTTTCCCCACCCTGACTGACTCAGAATCAGCTCTCGTGTCTTCTTGGGACACTTCTGCACAGGTGTGGACCCAATCCATACTCCATATGTTTTCCTAAAAGCGGGTCTTCTCAGTGGTGGCACCCACTCTCTGGACACTCCTCGTTGGAGCTTGAGAGGCAGAAAATGTGTTGAGATTTAAATACCCCCTGTTTGTGTACGTTTTTCCTGGCTTGTACTTAAGTACTGTGGAGCTGCTCTGCTGTTGCTGTTGCTGTTGTTGTTTTAATCGTTTCTTATTTCTCTTTGTGGAAACTGTACTTGATAATTGCAAATTTTACTACTGATTCTATAGTTGAGCATGTCAACCTCTTATAGCTATTGCTATATCAGGGGGTACGCAAGTATGACAGAGAGAGAATAATCCAAGCAATCTCTCTAATACTAATAAACATGTCTTGAGTGCCTATGGGATGGGGGTGCGGGCAAAACGGCAGGATAGAAATTAAAGAACATTAAAACTGATTGCAAAATAGTCAACCTCAGCCATTCAAACACAATATTATTTGATATCAGTTTTCAGCAATATATAAGCCAGAGCTGAATACACCAACCTTTCCAATACATCAAGGCATTCACAAATACCCAACCAATGACCCACTTCCCACACAAAAAATGTTAAATGCAGGAAATAGCTACCAGAGGTAGAACAGCTGCCCCTGCTCTTACTTCCAGGGTAGTTCTTAAGTGGTCTAGCAGAGCTGAGAATGCTGTTGCTGATGCTTATTTAGGACCCTAGAAAGTCAGTCCCAATCAAAATAGGCAATATTGCACTTCATGGATACATAGCTGGATCTCCCAGCTTTCTGAACAGATCCCACATCACTGTTGATTGATGTTTCGTCTCCTTGATCCAGGAGGCATTCATCATCATTCCAAAGCTGGGCAGAATAATGAGGGCATATCCGACAGGCTATGAGCCTGGCTGGATCTTGAGATCTTTGAGAGAGGCCCTTGTTTCAAGAATGCCAGCTTCAGAGAGGTTTTTGGTGGCCACTTAGGGGCCTTTTTGGTGGTTGCTCCCAGGCTGTGAAGCCTCTTGTTGAGGGAGGCTCAGCTCATTGCCTCTGCTGGCCAGGAAAGAATGATTTATTCACGCAAGCCATTGATGGGAAAGTGGGTCCATTGGTTTGAGGGTTGCTTTTGTAGTGTAATTGTTGTATTGACTGTGTGTTTAATGTAGTGCATCTATTAGTTCTTTCATCCTGTTTTACTTACAATTGGAAGCTGCCTGGAGTGTCATTTTTCTCAATAGAGGCTACAAATCAATAAATAAAGGTCAGTAGTAAATAAATGTTGACATTAGACTAAAGTTTTAAATCATGCAATACAGTGTAGTGTGCTGTACTCATTGCTATTGTTTTGCAATGGTGAATTGTAGCGAGCTATATGGGCCTATAATAGCATAATATGTATTGCGTCAATGAAAACAATGGAGAAACACCAGCCATTTTCAAATGTTATGATGAACAAATGCAGAGAAGGGACTAGTGTCATCCTGATCATTTTTTCTTGTGTCATCTCTGTGCATTCAGTATAATATTCAAAAATCTGCCTTTTCTCAAGTCCCATCGATAGAAATTATGCATATCCAGTTTCTAAGCACAAAAGACCCAAACACTTCAGCTTTTCCTCACAGGGAAGGTGCTTCGAAGAGTCCCCTGGCTGTTCTGATTACACATGATCTGTTAGACTCCTCTTTTCTGCAGCTTTCTCATTTTGAAGAGCAGCAGTGCATGCAAGCTTTCAAAGTGGGGCTGCACCAAAGATCTGTATGCATTACATGTTACACGAAAGGGTCAAAGTACATATTATAGTGAAAATGTGGCATTTCCCACTTGACTTCCTACTCCAAATCCTCTTCCCTGAACAGCTGTAAAAGCAAAAAAAAAAAACCACACAGGTGTGTGAGTGCAACACACGCACACACACTTCCCTTGGTGCCAGTGAAAATAATAGAGTCAGCAGAACAGCTGGGGAAGGAAGCATTGCACCTTCTGCACCTGTGCTTTGCTTGGAGGTGCTCACAATACCTTGAACACCTCACATAAGTTGACTCTCACATGCTTACAAAATGTGTCTCACCTGGATTTCACCTGGATGTCATGGTTCTGTATTTCTGAGGAACGCAGTCTATGACATTTTGCCTTCTGGAGTGGATTAGCAAACAGTGCACCGTCTCTCCCATCCTCTAAGTGGCAGAATCCAGCCTGCCATTCACAGCTTTTTCCTCCGGACTGTTCTACAACAAGCTGTACTCTGAGCATTTGAGAGAGAAGCCCTAGAGAATGAACATACAAAATAGACCCAGACTGCTGTTTTGCTGGGGTGGCAAACTCTGCTTTGATGCCCGGCCAAAGTGGCACTGCCAGTCCTGCAGCTGGGTCCAGGCAGGGCCATCTTGTATCTCACCCCATGGTGCCTTGCTCCAAAGATGGATGCCTATGTCCTTCTTCAGACTGAAGCATTACAGGATGAGATCTGAGAAGAAACTAGGACCAGCCATAGGAGAGTCGCCACCATTGCTTTGCTCTGGGGGCAAAACCCCAATTCTCCCACATCTCATGGCAGCTGATGAGCTTGGTTTTGCTAGGCCTAATCCTCTGACCCAGCAGCTCCATGCCCAAACCCCAAGTAAGGGGAAGAGATGGGCAGTAACTCGCTGGTTCTCCATCCTTCTATTTCCCATAAAAGCCAGTCCCAAGGTTTCCCACTCTATCCTCAACAGCAGCATCTTTCCATATTTGTCAAGTAACCAGCCGTTCTTCCTATTTATTTATTTATTTATTTATTAAACCATTTCTATGCCGCCCCATCGTGACCAAGCCTCAGGGTGGCTCACAACATATGAAATACAAAAATATACAATATATTTAAAACCTTTCCACTCCCCCCCCTCCCAGTGCATCTCGGCAACCCCTATAAAATACCATCCTAAATTAAATGTAAACAAATTATAAACAATAAACTACACGATTAAATAAATAAACACAGTTAAACTATAAGCAAATTATAAACAATTAACAAACAATAAATCAATACATATCAGTAAACTAAAAACCAATTGACAATTTAACAGTTAAAATACGATTTAAATAAAAAGGTCTTCACCTGGCACCAAAAAACAAATAACAACGGCGCCAGGCGGACCTCTCTGGGGAGCACATTCCACAGTTGGGGCGCCACCACCGAGAAAGCCCTCCTCCGGGTACTCACCCTCTTAATCTCCCTCACTGAGGGTTCCCGGAGGAGGGCCTCTGTTGCTGATCTCAGAGGGTGGGAGGGCCTATATGGGCGTAAGCGTTCCATTAGGTATCCAGGTCCCAAGCCGTTCAGGTCTTTATAGGTCAAATCCAACACCTTGAATTGGGCCCGGACTTCAATCGGGAGCCAGTGGAGCTAACGGAGAACTGGGGTTATGTGAGAATAGCGCCCAGTCCCCGTCAGCAACCTGGCAGCTCTATTTTGCACCAATTGAAGTATCCGGACTGTCTTCAAGGGCAGCCCCACGTAGAGGGCATTGCAGAAATCTAATCAGGAGGTCACCATCCCGTGTGTCACTGTTGCCAGGCAGTCATAGTCCAGGAAGGGACGCAGCTGATGTATCAGCCGAAGCTGTAGCAAAGCACTCCTCGCCGCTGCCGCCACCTGGGCCTGTAAGCACTCCTGCCTTCAGAAATTGCACAATGCTTTCATATTTTCCTTCTTTTTCATCAGTCCACTACAGGGATTAGTTCTTCATTTGCAACTTTTCAAGGGAGAGTTTAACCAATGTCAGTTTGTCACTTTTACCCCTCTATTGATTTTGTTAAGTGTCAGGATAAATTGCAGTTCCCAGAAGGCTGTTGTTTGACTTTCAAGTCTCTGACAGAGCTGAATTTTTCCTTCTTTCATGCCAAGTTGGTTTTCTCCCGAGCAGTACGGGTCAGTGGTCAAGAAATGAGGAAGAGGTATGCACACTGCAAGGTAACACGAATGTTAAGATGTGAAGGCAGGTTAAAGAGAGAGAGTCATGCGCAAGATGTGCAGTAATCCAATGTGAGGAACAATCTTGGCCTTGTAATGGAGATGGGGAAGAAATTTGCTCCAGTTGACACTTTTGGTAACCAAAACTCACTTATCCTTCAGACTTTGTACTTTTCCAATTTTGTTTCAGAATCCCCCAGTTAAAATAAAATTGTTTAAAATGTACTTTTCATTTTGTACAAATGTACTGTGAGAAATAACATTCAAGTATGCATTATATTAGGAAAATTGCTTGCAAAATGAGTATATTGAACAAACATTTGTGTATTCTGAGAAATGAGTGCAAAAATTATTCCCATGTGAACTTAAAAAATATCTCAAAGTTCAGGAGAAATTGAAGACTGACAGAATAAAAATGCTGAGAGAAACCATAAGTGACAGATTTATTCATCTGTATTTGTACTATCAAAGTGGTTCATGTAAAGATTCACAGAAGTCTCCATCCATGTTGATACAAATTAATCCTCCCTCTCATTAGAGCACTAGAAAATCAGAGAGCTGCCTGGCTACCAATGCCTTCACCAAAGCACAGAGATTGGTACCCCTGGTAAACTGTACTCTAGGATTAAAAGGTGGACCTTTTAATCTCTCAGTCAAGCTTCCCTTCTTGCCCTATTTACAGAAACAAAGCCAAGAGAGATTGTTAAAGTAAAGGAAACAGAATTTCTGTGCCTCCAAATTCTGTCGTTACCAAAATGTTGTCCAGGGTTGGGGTTGGGGTTAGTTCTGGATGTGTCTGAGGGATGCCCACTTCACCTCTAGAAGGACCACGGATGGTCCAAAGAGACCCAGTTTGACTCAGCTGAATCAGATGGACATCCTTACTTTTTTTTTCATTTTGGCTTTATGACATCACTCTAAGCCAGTGATGGCGAACCTTTAGAGACCAAGTGCCCAAACTGCAACCCAAAACCCACTTATTTAGCACAAAGTGCCAACACTACAATAAAACCTGAACACCAAGGTTTTACTTTAGAAAAAACAACTCACAGCCAGTCCAAGCAAATATGTATATATATCCTTGGCAGCACACTGACTGGCCATGCAAAAGCTCGAACAAGTCATGGCTCGTGATGTCATCAGCTGGCACCGCTACTCCTTTCTGAGCATGTGCATGGCCCCTATGTGTGCTGTTATCCGATGCTCAGCTGGTGGGGCGATGCTGAAGTAACATGGTTCATGTGCTGACAGAGAGGGCTCTGCATGCCCGTTGTGGCACACGTGCCATAGGTTCACCACCACTGCCCTGATCCTACCCTGGTGCACACCGCTAACCCTAATTTAGGGGTAAAGTTCCATGGAAAAGAGGGCGATTTTGAAAAAGTCTTCCTTGAGTAGCTTTTTCTGCACAGCTCATCATTTCTGCCCATTCTAAACACATTCCAATCATCAAAATCATACCAGGACACCTCATTTTTCTAACCCTAATCCAGTGGTGGTGAACCTTTTAGAGACCAAATGTCCAAACTGCAACCCAAAACCCACTTATTTATTGCAAAGTGCCAGCACTGCAATAAAACCTGAAAACTGAGGTTTTAGTTTAGAAAAAACAACTCACAGCCAGTCCAAGCAAAACATATATATCCTTGGCAGTGCACTGACCAGCCATGCAATAGCTCAGACGAGTTGCAGCTAATGAGTCACAGCCCATGACATCATCGCCTGGTGCCTCTACTCCTTTCTGAGCATGCGCATGGGCCCTATGTGAACCGTTATCCAATGCTCAGCTGCTGGGGCGATGCTGGGGTGACTTGGCTCACGTGCCGACAGAGAGGGCACTGCATGCCCATTGTGGCACGCGTGCCATAGGTTTGCCACCACTGCTCTAAGCCTTCTTTGTACTTAGTACTACGTAACACTATTACTCCGGGAAGCGAAGCTATAAAACAGGAATAGGAGACTCCAAAAAATCTGTGCCTTGTCTTTCGTTTGATTGATTGATTGACTGATTGATTGATTTTACTAGCCTCCTCTACTGCAGCTATGATGACTACTTTAGTTTAGCATCCAAAAGTACTTCTTGCTCTGCCCCTTGGCTGAAATTCACTTGAGAGCAAAATTCGGTGAAAATTTTGGTGCCAGCACAGTAAAGAATATGCCTTTATATGCACTTTTAGCAAATGCATGCATGTGTTTGTTGGCATCTACGTGTTTCTTAGCATGCGTGCTGAATGCATGCAAGGACAAATCAAGTTTGAGTAAGGAAGAAAATTACAGTGTGCCCAGTCCCTTGATAAATGTATGATTCTTGAACTGTCATAATCCATCTTCTAGACTAATAGCCTAAATATGAAAGGCTACATTATGGTGTACAGCATAATGTGAAAACAGTACTTTTATTGTGGCTAATAACAATAATCTGGTGTTGGTTGTTGTCTACACACTGGGAACTTCTTTGCAGATGCCCAAGAGACACATATTTCTCTTGCACTATTGGTAAACAGTGTAGCTGTTACTGGTAAACATCACAATAATGGTAAAATTCTTGGTAGAGTTGTAAACATTTTTGGAAGCAGTTTGGAGAATCGGCAGCAAGCATTATCCCCCACTGATACAATTCTGGGACAAAGTTAACTCTTGATCCACACTTCTTTCAATTAGCACACTTTTAAAGGCTGATCAATATGGATAAAGAAACACTGCTCTGTCACATAATATTCCAGCAATAGTAGTCTATGCAAAGCCCTGGAAAGCTAGCCAGATCCCAAAAGTTAGGGCATGTGAATTAATTTGCAGGATTTTGCAGTTCTGAATAAATTAACATGGGCAAGTCAAGGACAGAGCTCCTGCGCTAAGTATGGGTAACAATGGAAATAATTTAAGCCAACAGTCAACAAATTAGGTTGTTGTTGTTACATGATTGTTACATGATTTCCCTCACATGATTGTCTTCTCCAGGGAGTCCTGCCTTCTGATGTGCCCCAGGTATGACAGCCTCAGGTTTGTCATTTGTGCTTCTAGCTGCTTTCCCCAGAAGCAGCAAATTATACTGATTTCCCCTGCTTCTGTATGGAAAAGGAAATGTAGGTCCAAGTTGGTTACTTAGCATGTAGTTGCTGATTTTTCCTCTGAAAAGTTTACTATGCAACATTAATTTTAAAATGTATGAATGGAAAAAGCATGAATCCTGCACATGTTTAGCAGAAAAAAGTCCCGTATTCCCCAGATAGCCATGCCAGCGTTATCTTTTCCATTATGGAGGTGGGGAATGCTGAGTCACACAGGACTTTTTTCTGCCCAAACATTTTCAGGATTGCCTTCTTACTGATTGTACTAGAAAAGCTGGCTGTGACCAAACTTTTAAAAACAGAGGGAATGACCACAAAGGTCCTTGATGACCTTCAAGCCCATGCCTCAGTGACTCTATTTCAGCCTGTGGTGAATGATTTCCCAATTTCAATGTCTGTTGCTTTCAGTCGCTTGGCATCCCCACTCTTTGGAGTTCTCATTCGCTCGACTCGACCTGAGGTTCCTTGAAAAGCTGTTCGCGATCAGGTCTCAACTGCTCAGCCTTTCTTTGTGCCTAAGCAACACCGAAATGCATTCTCCAGGAGTAACATTTCTTTGTCTGGCAGCAATTAGGCCGCTTTGGGGTCAGGAGGAAGACCACGGCGTGCCTACTTGGTTGTTTGTGTACACTGCTGAAATATTTGGCAAGCTCTGAAATGGACAGCAGCCAGTGCGCTCTCAAAGTATATTCATGGGGCACCTTTTAGCATGGACGCTCTGGAAATGCTGGAGGCGCAATGCAAGATTTCCCACAGGCCGCGGTGTCTGGGCTACACCACTTTAGAGCATGTTCAGGCAATCTGACATCCTTAAAAATGATAACATTTCTGGATGGCCAAAACAACCCTTCTAGATATAGGCGTGGGTTTGTATTTGATGGCTTGCTTTTGATTTGGGTTTGATATTTATCTCCGTTTGGAGGAACGTTCAGTCATACGATCACACACTTTAACACACCAGTCCGGAAAGTTTTCTTCCTCCTTTCCCTAGAAGCTGATTTGCCCTCAGACTCAAGCTTGTTGAGGTTCTTCTAATGATACTTTGGAGAGTTCCAGCTCATTGCCATATCAGATTGTGGAAAATAAGGTTTCTCCCTGTTTGCACAAAAATCCATATGTGTTTCTGTGCATGATTCCCAAAGCAAATGCCTCAATTGTGCACATTCTTCAATGTATATATTTTTCTCCCATGACTTAAAGCTCATTTGTGCACGTGTTTCACAAGAAGGCATTTCCTCATGTTCATTTTTCCAGTATATGCACTTTCCAACCACTTGGTTTGTTCCCCAAAACTTGGAAATGTGTAGATTTCAAACAGATTTCTTTCAGATTCATGCTCAGTTCCGGAAGGTGTGAGCTGAGTAAATACTTGTCCAAAATGAACTGGGACACATTTCTCCTGCACCTCGATCTTCTGGTTGTGAGACATAAACTTATGAAGCTGATTGATGGGAGGTTCAGGACTGTTTAAAGGAAGAGCTGCTTCATGTGGTGCGTAGTTAAATGGTTGGATTCACTTCCACGGGAAGCAGTGATGGCCCCCAGTCCAGATAGCTTTAAAAGGGGGTTGAAGGATGAGTTCATCAAGGGCTACTAGTCCTGATGGCTCGCCTCCAGTATCAGAGGCAGTGCACCTGTGCATGCTGGTAGCTGGGGAACATGAGCAGCAGGGTGCAGTTCACTCATCCCACAACCTGCTTGTGGGTTTCCCATGGCAGCTGGTTTGGCCAGCCAGTGAACAGCATGCTGGGCCTGATGGACCCTTGGTTTGAACTAGCATGGCTCTTCTTAGGTTAGGTTCTTCTGGAGAACTTGTGGCCCTTTGGATTTTGTTGAACTATAGCTCCCATCAACTCCGATCATTGGCCATACTGGCTAGAGAAGATGGGTGTTGAAGTCCAACACCACCAAGAGGGTCACAAATTCCCCACTTCTGGGCTAGATGGACAACCATTCTCTGACTTTTGATCATTCTCTTAAGTGGAGCCCTATGTCTGCAGGGAGATGTTCATTCCCAGCCCTGGCCCGCCCTAATTCTCATGTCCTTTCTTCCTCTGCCTCTCTCTGCTGGCCTCCACACCCACACCCTTCCCTGCAGGACTGAATCTGCCTGAGCCCCCAGAACAAGGCACCAAATAAAGATGTGGGATCAGACAAGCTCCATGCAGCCAACTAGTCAGTGCTTCGCTACAGGCAGCAAGCAGAAATCCACATCCAGGTTAACAAGCAAGCCTACCCTGAGCACATGCAGAGGGGCCCGTTCCCCTGGCAGCCCTAAACATCCACCGCTGGTTTCTCTGAAAAGCTAGCATCTTTTATTTCCAAATCACGAGAAGTAGTAGTTCCTCTATACTCCTCACTAGTCAGACCTCACCTGGAATACTGTGTCCAGTTCTGGGCACCAAGATTTAAGAAAGATGCAGGAAAATTAGAAAGGGTCCAGCAGAGGGCAACAAAAATGATCCAGGGTTTGGAAACACTGCCCTGTGAGAAGAGACTGAGAGAAATGGGCATGTACAGCCTTGAGGAGAGAAGACTGAGGGCGGACATGATATCCCTCTATAAGTACCTCAAAGGCTGTCACAAAGAGGAAGGCCAAGATCTCTTCTTGCTGATGCCAGAGTGTAGGACAACCCAGATTCAGGCTGGACATCAGGAAAAGCTTCCTCACTGCCAGAGCAATACGACAGTGGAACCAGCTGCCTGGAGAGGTGGTGGGCTCTCCCACACTAGGGGCATTCAAGAAGAAACTGGGCAGCCATCTGAGCAGGATGGTGTAACGGGATGTCCTGCAACAGCAGGGGTTGGACCCCATGGCCTTCGTGGCCCCTTCCAACTCTTCTATTCTATGATTTTATGAACTGAGAAGTGTTCCCAGCCAAGTAAGCCTGGCACACGAGTGCTGCAAGAGGCAGGTGCACCTTCCCAGCCCACCTTCCCTGCCACCTTGATGGAGTGTGGCCATGCAGACAAGCCCTTCCTCAGCATCACGTGAGTGAGCATCACAGCCCTCAAGGCCGGGCTTCGGCAGAGGGAGAGACAGGGTGAGGCGGGAGGAGCTTCTCTTTCAGAGGCTGAGGGAAAGGGAAATGTGGAGGCCAGCATGGTCCTGTTCTGCCTCAGCCTCTTGCTTCTGGCGGGTGCCGGCGCAGGGTGCCAGCATCCCCTCTGCCACTGCTCAGACAGGATGGCATTCATCTGCCAGGAGAGCAAGGTGACCTCCATACCCCGGGACATCCCCAGCAACGCCACGGAACTGTGAGTAAAGGAGGGGAGCCAGCACACCTCTGCTGCCAAGTTGCACAACGGCTCTGGCGCCTGCCTTTCATCAATCTGGCCGGCCGGCCTCTTTCAGAGGTGCCCGGGGGGTGGTGGACTCCCCAGGGTTCCTCCACCTCTCACCCCTCCATCCTCTCGCACAAAGCTTTTTGCAACCGCCGAGGAAAGATAAGGCACCCGCTCTGCCAAAGTTTTGAACTAAGTGTTTCTTGCCTAGCAGTGGGAGGTTTGTTGTGGTGGCTCCTTTCCCAAAGTAATTTGTGTTAAAACACCTGGTGTCTCCTTCTAAAAGCGCTTGTTATTGAATGCAAGTTGAACTGGGCAAGGAGAGGGTGTCTGCAGAAGAGAAGTGCATGGAACTCGTGTCTAGAAAGTTGGCGATGCTTTTGTCAGGAGCAAGTGACACACTTCGATGCGGAGGTGCAATGTGGACGGATGGTGTTTGCCTGTGCTGTCCCAGGCTACTTTGTGGAGTTTCCAGAAAAGGCAGGTGGGGAGGGGGTGCCTCAAGAAGAATTAAGCAAATGGTCCTTGTGGAATGGAACAGAAATGGATTTCAGCAAACGAGAATGAGTGAAGACGGCTCGCTGGGTTAGATTTCTCAACTACAAGTCAGTTTCTTAAAGTTCCCATTTCTCACACACTGACGCAGTACTTTATCGGATGTTTTTTTTTCCAGTTCTGTAACACAAAGGCTAGCATGGATACTTAACTCTATCAGCACTGAAACAAATGTATTGGGGGTTCTTTTCCCTCTTATACATAATTGCAGCTTCCCAGTCTGCCAAAGACTCGAAGAGTGTGGCGAAGGGGTGAAAGGGGGTGACCTGATCCAGGTCACCTCGAGAAGGTCTTCCATTGCAATCCTAGACACAGCTCAGAAGTGAGGCCCATTGAATATAATGGGGCTTATGTCCAGACACGTGGGTGTAGGACTGCAGCCTTAATGGACCTCATCACTTAAGCCCAATTACAAAGGATCCCCCCCATGTCAGTGTAATTTAATGGGGATGGGCTATCAGCAGCTTTACAAAGGAATGAATCTTGGCAAAGTGAACCTCTGTTTTATTCTTCAGGCATAAGATCAAGGTAAAGATAAAGTGCAGAAGCTAAACTCATTTTGTACAAAAAGAAACAAGTGTCATGGCTCAGATCTAATCTGATAAATCGGAACCCTCTGACTGTTTTGGACAATAACTCCCAGAATATTATGGGCTGTACCAGCTGGGGATAATAGAAGTTGGTCAAAACAGCTGACGTGAACAGGGATTGGGAGGGCTTACATCCAAGAAAGGGCAGAAATAAACAGGCTGGTTGGTTGGTTGGTTGGTTGGTTGTTGGCTGGCCAGAGAATTGAAGGAGCTGATGGAGAGCTTGATTCTTGGCAAACTCCTGTCCAGAGTTTCAGAACTGGGCCTCACAGGATTGCTCCTCACATAAAATTCCGCTCATAGAAAGCTGGCAGATCGGAGAGAAAATGAGGCCAAAATCTCTTCTTCATGTTTCGTGTTCTACTTGAGGGGAACATTTCAGTGGTGAAGCATTCAGTCGAATTCATCTGAAGGAATGTACTTCAAAGCCAGGTTTTTACCTCACTGAGAGAATAAGGCAAAAGCCACTTCCAGGCATTGCCTTGCTGACTTTTCCTCTGGCCTCAGCTTGCGAGGCAGGTCATTCAGAGCAGCCCTCGCACTTCCCTGGGCTGGACATGCACATGGCGGGCATGTCCTGAGTGGAGCCGGCTGGAGCCGGGGGTCAGACTAGATGGCCCGGGAGGCCCCTTCTGACTCGCTCTGTTTCTATGTTTCCCCATTATAATGCTCTTTGGGTGTCACTCAGAAACTGTTTAACGGCTGCAACAGCACTCATGGGTCTTTTATACTGCATTTAATCACAAACTGTGTGGCGTGTGGTGTGTGGCACGTGGCGTGGAGGTTAAGAGTGCTGGACTCGGGCTCAGGAGATCTGGCTTCAGGTCCCCACTTTGTCAGGCAGCTCAAAGGGTAACTTTGGGCCAATCACTCACTCCCTGCCTGTCCTACCTCACAGGGTTGTTGCTGTGAGAATAGCCTTGTAAGTCAGCTTAGTTTCCTCGCCAGAGGAAGAAAGGCATGTTTTCACTATCAGGAAGCATTAATAATAATAAAAAGCCAGCTGCTACATCCTTTAAGAAAACCCTAGATTTTTTTTTCCTGTTTCTGTCCTTTTGTGCTGGAGCTGCGGACCCCTGTTTAGGCAATGGGGCTTTGGTGCTTCTCAAAAGAACCCCAAATAAGTGCAAAGACTCATTTCTGGGACAAGGCAAGTCAGTGCAGTTCATTGAAGGGAGCTCTGCTTACCCTCCCCAGTCTGGAAACAAGCATTTCTGCTTCTTTCGAGGGATTTTTTTTTTTTTTGGGCTGGGCCAAAGCACAAGCAGCGGAGGCCACAATGCAGCTGAACCTGCAGAGGCAAAGCATCCCATTAAATACTGCTCAGTGCCTTTACTGACTTATGAGTACTTATTTTTCCTTTTTTATTATTTCTATTATGTATATAGTATATTATAGAACATCCTTGTAGAACATGCTCCCCAGGAAGATTCACTTTGTGCTTTTTGGTGTCGGGCAAAGAACTTTTTATTTTCCCAGTATTTTAACAATTAACTGGTCTTATCCTTGTTCTTATCATTATTTATAGGATGCAGTGTGTTGTGTGTTGTTGTTGTTATGGTTTCTTTGTTCTTCGGTTTTTTTGTTCTTTGTAAGCTATCCAGAGACTTTTAGCAATGGGACAGCATATACAAACTTTAAATAAATAAAAAATCATTTGACCTGTAGCCAACATAGCAAGAGCAAATTCCGACTCTGAATGTGGATCCTTGCATGACCCAAATGGCACCAGCTCAGCACAAGAAGAGGTGTCAGCAGTCTTGGAGGAATTCATAGATTTGCAGAAGAAGTTGGTGGGTAGGGAGCAGAGGAAATAGAGTAAGACAAGACTGGAGGGCATCCAAATAATCCAAAGGGATAAAGAGATGAAGTCTCAAAAATATTTGTGAAAAGTTGTGGTTTTATTCCAAGAAGTAGCCCTGTGTGTTTCCAGTCCTGAAAACTATACCTACACACACATACAGAGGAAGGAAGACAGAACCTCAGGAGAAGGCAAATATGTAGAACCAAAATGCATGAGGATACTTCTTGGAATAAAACCACATATACTTTTTTTTTTTGACATTCCTGAGACTTCTCTTTATTCCTAAGAGCTAAATATGAGCCAACAATGTGATGCATCTGCAAAAAGGGCAAATGCTATTTTGAGCTGCATTCACAGAAGCATCACTTTCAATATACTAGAAGTACTAGTTCCACTACACTCAGCACTAGTCGGACCTTACCTAAAGGGCAGTTCTGGGCACCTTAGTTTTAAAAATATGCAGCGAAGCTAGAAAGGGTACAGAGGAGGGCAACAAGGATGTCCCAGGGACTGGAAGCAAAGCCTGTGGGGAAGGATTGAGAGAACTGGACATGTTCAGTCTCAGGAAGAAAAGACTGAGGGGAATGTGATATCCCTCTAGAAGTACCTCAAAGGCTGTCACAAAGAGGAAGGACAAGATCACTGCAAGGTCTTTCCAGGGTGCAGGACACAGAATAATTTTATCAGTGACCTGGAAGAGAGGTAACCAGTCTGCTGACTAAATTCGCAGATGGTACAACAGCGGGGTTGGTGGCCACAACTGGGGAGCAGGTACTCCAGATCCAAAAGGATCTGGACAGCGGACAACAGGATGGTATTCAATGTGGATAAATGCAAGGTCTTGCACTTGGGAATCAGGATAAGTGTCATAGGACAGTTGGTGGCTGGAGAACAGCACTTGTGAAAGGGATCTCGGGGTAGTTATTAACTGCAGGCTGAACATGAGCCAACAGTGTGATGAGGCTGTTAAGAAGGCAAATGTCACCCTTAGATATGTAGCCAGCAGTGTGACTTCCAGATCTAAGGAGGTGTTGATTCCACTCTACACAAGTCTGATGAATCACAACTGGAGTACTGTGTCCAGGACTCCACGTTATAGAAGAGACGTAGCTGGTTAGAATCAGTTCAGCGTGGGCTCACAAGAATGGCAGCCAGGGTGGGAGGGATGACATATGAGGTGAGACTGAGGGAACTGGGTCTTTTCAGCCTGGAGAAGAGGCAGCCCTGGGGGATCTTTTAGCAACTTATAGGTACGTGAGGAGGGCTGTGACCTGTTCTCCCCTGCAGTGGAGGGCAGGACGCGTTCCAGTGCAGCAAAGCTCAAGGAACCAGGCTTCAGGTTGGATGTTAGGAAGTACTACCTGATGGTTAGGACCCCGAGGGTATGGAATGGGCTTCCAAGGGAGGTGGGTGAGGCCCCATCAGTGAGGGTGTTCAAGGAAAGATGGGACAACCGCATGTTGGGGATTACAGGAGTTGAGCCAGCTAGAGCCTCAGACTAGATGGCTGGGAGGCCACTTCTGACTCACTTTGCTTCTGTTTCTATGTGATAATGGGCTTAAGTTAAAAGAAACCAGATTTAGACTAGACACCAGGAAGAGTTTCCTCACTGTCAGAGCAGTACAATAATAGAAGCTATTACCCACAGAAGTTGTGGGCTCTCTCGCGCTGAAGACAGTGAAAAAGCATTTGGACACTCATCCAGATGGGGTGGTATAACAGTGTCAGCAATAGCAGGAGGCTGGACCTGATGGCCTTCCGACTCTGGCATTCTGTGTTTCTATAATAGGAAATAAGAAAAAATGATATTGAAAAGGGAACCCAGGAGTGCCCAACGGAAATCGGTGTTCACAGAATGCAGACTGCCTGAGAGAAGTGCTGGGGGAACAGAAAACCAGGTGGACGGAGAATGGGATGGAGCATCCTGGAAGAGGGCCTGGCAGGGTGGAGAGGAATCGCTTTTCACTGCAAAGCTCTGTTGCAGGGCCTGTTCGTTCCCACGAACTACCATTCTATAGATGCTATTCTTCTCACTGTAAATAAATACATAATTTCATGGATAAATAGCATAGATCTTTGTTTTCTTCCAGTGTCTTTGCTTAAACATATGTGGAAACTGTCAGTGTGATATCTCAAGTCCTCTTGAGATCCACACACAGACACACAGACACACACACACACACACACACCAATCTTCTGTCTAAGGAGCAGTTCATGAATTTGCTTCACGTATTACCCAAGGCAACATCAAATGACAGTCAAAAGATTGACAGGACCACTACTAATACACACACACACACACACACACACACACACAAGGAAATCTCACCAGTACTTATTTAAATTTCCTTGGCCTTCCCTAGAAACTCCTCAGATGTGACATATGAGGAGGAACCCCAAAATCTGCTTCAGATTTTGTTCGAGGCTGTATTTCAATAGCATCCCCCCATCCCACCCCCACCCCCCCGGGCCAAGTAACATTAGTTCTTCTCATCTGTTCCTCTCATCTGTTCCTATGTGAAACTAATCACTCAGCAATCCAAAATTGGAAGCAAGGCAGATGGGAGCGGGAGAGAGATAAAAAGTGGCCATTAATCAACCCTCTAATAAGTGGAGAATCCCTGTGCCAAAATATTTAGCAAAGAATGTTTGTGGGGGTTTTAGAGTAGCTGTTTTATTAAAATCCCATCTTCTGAGAAGGTTGCAAAGAGCCATGCCGTACTTGGGACCGGGGATTTTTCGGCTGCACTTCTGACTCTCAGCTTTAAGAACCCAAATTTCCTTGCGATGACAACAGCCACCAAAAGATGAAATGCATCGCCAAAAAAGAAGGACAAGTGAGGACACAGATTCACATACAGTTTATTTATGCTAATGTATATAGTGAGAGATATATTTGAAAATAATGGCTATAACTGAAATAGAAACATATTTCACCACGGTGGGCAAGAGAGGGAAGAGACAATGACATGCATGCATGTGGAATCTTCAAGTATAACTTTATTCTTCTGTGTTCATGTTCTTCTCTGTTTCACTGTTTTACTGGCTGACACAGTACTATCATATTGCCGTTTACCAGTTTTGAACACAGCTTTGAGGTGATTCTATAGTGAAATCAATTGTATTAATAAAGAATGGTGGGTGTACTCCTGCAGAGAGAAGGCTGTTCTTTGCACGGGGGTCTTGCTAAAGTACCATTGCTGAATCCACAGCAGTCTCCAAGACGCAGCCAAGTGGGATCCTTTGGAGCAATGAACAGGCCTGGGTAACGGTCCCCGTCTGTTGGGGCAAAACGCTTTTGCAAGGGTTTTTACAAGGTTTTTGCAAGGACAAAATGGAGGTAGAGATGCAAATATCACATCAACCATCCTGATGGGAGGAAAATGTAAGGAATTAGGAGAGGCAAAATAATAGAGAGGATACACACCATTTCCTTCACGAATGTACATGATATCCATGTAGGAAATTAGACAAAAGGCAATATCTAGTAGCGTCATTCTATTAATACAAATAATGTTGTGCCTGACGAAACTGAAGGCTAAGGAAGAAGCAGCCAGCTGATGCTACATTTGTACAAGTGCAATTGGCCAAGCAGCTGTGCAACACCCATTCTGGGAAGGGTTGTGTGTCCAGCTTGTGCAACAGCTTGCGCAACTGGTTACACAAGCATCGTGAGCAATGACTTGCACAATTAAAGACTCAACAGAGCAGGACTAGTGCTGTTTGAGTTTGCGGAATGACACTGTTGGATACTGCCAAAGACAGCTACCCTATACACTCTTATATGGAAGTAAATCTCATTTTGCTCACTGAGGCTTGCTTCTGAGCAGATCTGTACAGAATTGCACTCAAAGGAAGTAAAGTGACCTTCCAAAACTTGGCTGCCCTCCAGATCATCTTGAACCACAACTCTTCCTGAAAAGGTGGAACCCTATCTGAAACAGGTGCAAAATAGAAACCACATTCAGTGGATACAGTTTTTAAAAACCCATTAGGCATGTTTCAGTAAAATCCATAGAAACTAAAAGTGTCAATTACAATCATTAGAAACAAAACATTCTTTTGTCCTGATGATTTGCCATGCAGTCCAGGGCTGATGGACACCGACGTCCAAAATGAACGGAGGGATACCAGTTTGGAGAGGATGGGTGCAAACCTACCATTAGCCCCCATGAGACAACTGGAAAGATCCGATTGTCGTTCTGGAGCTAGGAAACCAGGTACACACTCCAGCATCTGCTTTTCAGCCTGTCTTTCCATTCCATTCTGCTTTTTTCGTCTCGCAATGATAGGCACAAATATCTCGTAGCTCCCTGTTTTGTACATGGGTAGGCTGGGATCAGTACATTGTTTTCTTTACTGGAATTGGAAGTGACATGGATAGCAGTTACCAGAGTTCTCTACCCTCATTAATCTGAAATATTCTTATGAGCTTCGCAAGCAATGAAGGTTGCAGTCCAGTAACGACATGTCTAGACAGCGGACGCTGAGAAGCCTAAACAAAAAAGTCTGAATGGATGACCCCGAGTGTTTGATCTGCTTGCCCAGCCTTACCTCCAGCAAACAATTCTTTCAAAATCCACCACCTTGCTGATGGCACATCCTTTAAATTGAATTATGCACTGAGAGGTTTACATTTTTCATCCCCATATTTTTACAAGCAGTTTTGTTCCATCATTCCTGCCTTCTGTGCTTTGAAACATGAAAAATAGGGATGGGTACGTTTAGTTTAATTAAATTCCACACAAGACTGATTCACCAGCGCAGCCCTCCCTACCAGCCAAGGCCTGGTTAAAATATTCCAAACATTCATCAGAAAGTCCAAATAGATCTACTCCTGGGAGGGCACGCCAATGGCCCCTGAAAATGTCAAGTTGGGGTATTTTTGAAAGTCTTGAATTTCCATGGTTTAAACCTTCCATGGAGGAGACGCATAAGCTGGAGTTCTCTCCCAGGAGTCCACCTACTTCAAAATAGTTACCCATGCCTGCTGTTTCAAGCAGCAAGCTGGAAATATTACTCATGAGTCGATGTTCCATGTTCAGAACTATCTACATTTATTAAATTTACAGGCTCTTTGGATTGGAGCCTTCCAGCACAGTGCAATTTCAGCAATATAGGGGCTAAGCGCCTCTGTGAAAAGGACACTAGAAATGTGCCCTTGGTTTGCAAGGTCGGGCTACTTGTAATCCACCTTAAAAGGATTTAATTGGATGATTGACTGACTGACTGACTGACTGACTGACTGATTAAATCACTCTAGAAATGGTTGTTGCTGTTGCCACTATCCTTATTTCTACTTCTACCATATACCCAGTGTTCCGTTTCCAGCAGAGCACAACAGCACATGAAAGCAGTTCTCTACTGTTTAGCATTCTTCCTGTAATCGGTATTCAGTGGTAAACTGCCTCTCAACACTGAAGGTTTGCAGCTAATAGCAACTGACAAATCTCTCCCCTATAAATTTATCTAAAACCCTAATAAAACTAGAGCTGAAATTTTGCAGGATGCATTTTTGACAGGAGTGATTTTCCCTTTCCTTACCCCTTCTAGAAAAACATTGCTTTGCAGAGGGTCCCCCCCCCACACACACACACACCAAAAAATCTTCCTCATTATCTTCTGTAGGGCTGCCATTTGTCCACAGAGAGAGAGAGAGAGAGAGAGAGGGAGAAGCTCTATTTATCGGAGTGTGTCTGTATGCTCTGACCAAGGTCTGGGACACACTGAAGGATTTGGAGTGGTGGCCAGTTTCTGTAAGCGCTCGGAGTGACGGGGAAAGCGAAAAGGTGCATCAAGGTCTCCCACTGCCAATTTGTCTGCCCACAAATAAAGTAGACAATTTTGAGAGACCGTTTTACACGCCACTCTAATAAAGCCACTGAAGCTGGTGCTTATCTCCCTGTCTTGTGGCAGGGAAAGCGACAAGTCAATTAAGTGTGGAGGGAAGGCGCCTGCTCTTTTGTCTGTCCTGCACCTGTGAGTCTATTTGTAAAGCAGTTCTAAAGCTGAAACGCCTTCCCATACGGCAGGGATGCAATCGCGCTCTCAGACTGAACCAATTCTGGAAATCACACCAATCCATTCTGCAGTAATGAAGACTTATCAGAAATCTCAGACACAGAGCTTCTTAAGATCACCACTCTGATGGGTGAGGGGGAAAGGACACCGTGTACTTCATGGCAGTTCCTTGAAACAAATGCTCGAGACAAATGGCCCCCAATAGGAGCAAACCTTTATTAGAACGCAGATAGCCGGGAAAGCAGGGGAATGTAAACAGCGTTCTCTGCTTTTATCCACAAGGGTGAAGGGGAATATTTGTTTATTTACTAATTCGCATAGTTATTGATTTAATTCTGAATATACTCTGGTATATCCTGGAAGAATGAAACCCTACTAAAGATATGCTATCCAATTAGGTCACAGCACCACTTCGAGGCTATGGAGTGGAATATGCACAGGGACAGAGAAAGGACAAAACACAGGGGAAAGCATGTGTAAAGAACCCAATCTTAATCCCACGAATTTTCTGGAAGCAGAAGCCTTGGTCAAGTGGTGGGTTAAAAGCCTTGTGTAGAAAAGCCTATAGAGTATGGATTAGAAAATATTTAACAATGTATTTTAACAATGTGGTGCAATGCAATGTCATGAGAGGAGCTGGTGGGAGCCGGGGGTCAGAGACCCCTTCTGACTCGCTCTGTTTCTGTGCTTCTGTTCCCAAGAGCTCACATTTTGAGGTTGTTGGTGTGCAGCTTGCACAAGTGGCACAGCGGTTTTTCCTAACCTGGTGCCCTCCCAATATTTTGGACTAGAATTCTTAGGTTTGCAGCCATTAGATATATGGGCTAGGATGATGGGCACTGGAGTCCAACAGCATCTTGCAGGTGAGAGATTCCTCACTCCTGCTATGCACACTTGCTTAGAAATGAGCCTCATCAAACTTACTGGACTGGTGTCTGTGTACTTACGTCAGAATCATCCATAGGTGTGATCACTGCAAAATAATGCAGATAAGTGTTCCTGCACATCTGTAAAATGCCATTGTGAAGTCCTTCTTCACAATGTGCCATGCATAATGTAAGGCTCTTGCCATAATTGATCATATGATCCCATCAAAGTAGCTTTATTGCACTGATCTTTCAGGGCAGACAAGTGGATTTGTGCATTGATAAAATCCCCAAGGAGAAGAATCCCAATGCAGTCATCTATACAACTGCCTCAGGCTTTTTTGGAGTGCTTTAGCAGTGTGATTGTGAGTACCCTTGATGAAGAAAGGAAAAGATGCAAATGAACTGGAGCCAAATAGTGCACACATGGCACTGTTTACACATTTTGGAAATAAAAGAAAAATGAGGGATTTATGATGCGCTTGTTGGTTCACCTTCAGGAACAACACCAAGTAATTTGAAACTAGGAAAAAGAAAAATATTTGGGTAGAAATTCGGAGTGGAAAACTTTCAGATGCTTATGTAGTTATAGGCAAATGATATTTGTTAGAATAGCCTTAATCAAAAGAACCAAATATCCTGTCTGCTTACTAAGCTGCCCCAGAGGATGGTCTGAAGGCGCATAATGCAGCCGCCTTGTTGAAGCTAAGCAAGTCTGGGGAAGGACTGAGCTTGGAGGGGGGACCCTCAGGGAACTTGAGTTCCACAATGGGAGAAAGGTGGGATATAAATGTAATAAATCAATAACAATCATAAACTCATGGTGAGTTGTTGCCACACAAAACAGTAGTACATAGTTTCCCTTCCCCTCTAGATTACCAGCAACCCACAGTAAATGTGCTTGGGGAAGCAAGTAGAATCATTGTGGTAGAAAGCATTCCTAAGTTGTTCTTGTTTTTGTTTTGATCCATTATAGAAACACAGAAACAGAGTAAGTCAGAAGGGGTCTCCCAGGCCATCTAGTCTGATCCTGGCTCCAGCCAGCTCTGCTCATGACATGCCTACCATGTGCATGTCTAGCCTTGAACACCCTCACCAATGGGGCTTCAGCCAGCTCCTTTTGAAGCCCATTCCATACCGTCGGGGTTCTAACCATCAGGATGCACTTCCTAGCATCCAAATTGAACCTTGGTTCCTTGAGCTCTGCTCCACTGGAGTGCGTCCTGCCCTCCTCTGCAGGGGAGAACAGGTCTTTACCCACCTCCGTGTGACACCCCCTCACATACCTATGTGTTGCCAACATATCCCCTCGGAGTCTCCTCTTCTCCAGGCTGAAGAGACCCAGTTCCCTCAGTCTCACTTCATATGGCATCCCCTGAAAACCGACCACAAACCTTGCGGCCCTACGCTGCCCTGACTCTAACCTGGCTATATCCTTCCTGTAATGAAGGGCCCTCATGGATCACTGCCTTGTCGTGGCAAAGGGGCTTGTGTAGCTCAATGAAGCTATGAGCTATGCCGTGCAGGGTCACCCAAGATGGACACGTCATAGCAGAGAGCTCTGACAAAACGTGATCCACTGGAGAAGGAAATGGCAACCCACTCCAGTATCTTTGCCATGAAAACCCCATGGACAGTACCAAAAGGCAAAACGATATGACACCGGAAGATGAGCCCCTCAGGTCGGAAGGTGTCCAATATGCTACTGGGGAAGAGCGGAGGGCTAGTACTAGTAGCGCCAGAAAGAATGAAGCAACTGGGTCAAAGCCAAAAAGACACTCAGTTGCTGATGTATCTGGAGGTGAAAGGAAAGTCCAATGACGCAAAGATCTTTACTCCATAGGAACCTGGAATATCAGATCCATGAATCAAGGCAAGCTGGATGTGGTCAAACAAGAGATGACAAGACTGAACATCGACATCTTAGGAATCAGTGAACTAAAATGGACAGGCATGGGTGAATTTAGTTCAGATGACCATCAGGTATACTACTGCGGGCAAGAATCCCTCAGAAGAAATGGAGTAGCCTTCATAGTCAATAAAAGAGTAGGAAAAGCAGTACTGGGATACATTCTCCAAAATGACAGAATGATCTCAGTTCGAATCCAAGGAAAACCATTCAACATCACAATAGTCCAAGTCTATGCCCCAACCACTGGTGCTGAAGAGGCTGAAGTTGACCAGTTCTATGAAGGCCTACAACACCTTCTAGAATTAACTCCAAAAAATGATGTTCGTATCATCATAGGGGATTGGAATGCTAAAGTAGGAAGCCAAAAGATAACCGGAATAACAGGCAAGTTTGGCCTTGGAGTACAAAATGAAGCAGGGCACAAGCTGGTGGAATTTTGTCAAGAGAATACAATGGTCATAGCAAACACTCTTTTCCAACAACCCAAGAGACAACTCTACACATGGACATCACCAGACGGTCAACACAGAAATCAGATTGACTATGTGCTCTGCAGCCAAAGATGGAGAAGTTCTATACAGTCAGTAAAAACTAGACCAGGAGCTGACTGTGGCTCAGATCATGAGCTTCTGGTGGCAAAATTTAGGCTTAAGTTGAAGAAAGTAAGGAAAAGCACTAGGCCACTCAGGTATGACATAAATCATATCCCTGATGAATATACAGTAGAGGTGACAAATAGATTTAAGGAATTAGATCTGATAGACAGAGTGCCTGAAGAACTATGGACGGAGGTTCGCAACATTGTACAAGAGGCAGCAACTAAAACCATCCCAAAGAAAAAGAAATGCAAGAAAGCAAAATGGCTGTCTGAGGAAGCTTTACAAATAGCTGAGGAAAGAAGGGAAGCGAAAGGCAAGGGAGAAAGAGAAAGATACAAACAATTGAATGCAGAATTCCAGAGAACAGCTAGAAGAGATAAGAATGCCTTCCTAAATGAACAGTGCAAAGAAATAGAAGAAAACAATAGAATAGGGAGGACCAGAGATCTCTTCAAGAAAATTAGAGATATGAAGGGAACATTTCATGCGAAGATGGGCATAATAAAGGACCAAAATGGCAGGGACCTAACAGAGGCAGAAGACATTAAGAAGAGGTGGCAAGATTACACAGAAGAACTATACAAGAGCTTAATGTCCCTGATAACCATGATGGGGTGGTCACTAACCTCGAGCCAGACATCCTGGAATGTGAAGTCAAATGGGCCTTAGGAAGTCTGAGCAACAACAAAGCTAGTGGAGGTGACAGCATTCCAGCTGAGCTATTCAAAATCTTAAAAGACGATGCAGTTAAAGTGCTACACTCAATATGCCAGCAAATTTGGAAAACTCAATAGTGGCCACAGGATTGGAAAAGGTCAGTTTACATTCCGATCCCCAAGAAGGGCAATGCCAAAGAATGTTCAAACTACCACACCATTGCACTCATTTCACATGCTAGCAAAGTGATGCTCAAAATCCTACAAGCTAGGCTCCAGCAGTATGTGGACCGAGAACTACCAGAAGTACAGGCAGGGTTTCGAAGAGGGAGAGGAACTAGAGATCAAATTGCCAACATACGCTGGATCATGGAGAAAGCTAGGGAGTTCCAGAAAAACATCTACTTCTGCTTCATTGACTACGCTAAAGCCTTTGATTGTGTGGATCACAACAAATTGTGGCACGTTCTTAAAGAGATGGGAGTACCAGACCATCTTATTTGTCTCTTGAGAAACCTATATGCAGGTCAAGAAGCAACAGTGAGAACTGGACACGGAACCACTGATTGGTTCAAAATTGAGAAAGGAGTTCGGCAAGGCTGTATACTGTCACCCTGCCTATTTAACTTATATGCAGAGCACATCATGAGAAAGGCAGGGCTAGATGAATCACCAGTTGGAATCAAGATTGCTGGGAGAAATATCAACAACCTCAGATATGCAGATGATACCACTCTCATGGCAGAAAGTGAAGAGGAACTAAAGAGCCTCTTGATGCGGGTGAAGGAGGAGAGTGCAAAAGTTGGCTTGAAACTCAACATTAAGAAAACTAAGATCATGGCATCCAGTCCTCTCACTTCCTGGCAAATAGATGGGGAAGAAATGGAGGTAGTGACAGATTTTATTTTCCTGGGCTCCAAGATCACCGCAGACGGGGACTGCAGCCAAGAAATTAAAAGACGGTTGCTCCTGGGGAGGAAGCTATGGCAAATCTAGATAGCATACTAAAAAGCAGAGACATCGTCCTGCCAACAAAAGTGCGTATAGTCAAGGCTATGGTTTTCCCAGTTGCAATGTATGGCTGTGAAAGCTGGACCATAAGGAAGGCCGAGCACAAAAGGATTGAGGCCTTTGAGTTGTGGTGTTGGAGAAGACTCCTGCGAGTCCCTTAGACCGCAAGGCGATCAAACTGGTCAGTCCTAGAGGAGATCAACCCTGACTGCTCTTTAGAAGGCCAGATAGTGAAGATGAAACTCAAATACTTTGGCCACCTAATGAGAAGGAAGGACTCCCTGGAGAAGAGTCTAATGCTGGGAACAATAGATGGCAAAAGAAGAAGGGGACGGCAGAGGATGAGGTGGCTGGATGGAGTCACTGAGGCGGTTGGTGTGAGCTTGAGTGGACTCCGGGGGATGGTGGAGGACAGGAGGGCCTGGAGGAATGTTGTCCATGGGGTCGTGATGGGTCAGACACGACTTTGCGACTAACAACAAATGAAGGGCCCAGAACTGAGCACAATACTCCAGTTGCGGGCGCACCAGAGTCGTATAGAGTGGTAGTAATACCTTTCTCAATCTAGAAGTCACACTTTTGGCTATGCAACCAAGGGTGGTGTTCACCCTCTTGACCATTATAGCAGGAAATATATAGGATATAGCAGTGGAAGAGAAACACCAGCAATATATTTGCACTGGGAACAGAAAGAAATTCCAGAAATTGGGAGCAGAATTAAAATTCCATGGGGCTGATTGGCAGTAGATTTTGGAAAAACAAAAGGAGGTACTTCTTCACACTGTGTAGTGCATAATGTAAGGAAGGAAGTCCATTCCCATAAAATAAACTGACGGTCACTATCTTAGATAGCTTTAAAATAAGATTAATGGAGGATAAGTCTATCAAAAGCCATTAATCAAGCTAGCTAAATGGAAGTTCTGTGTTCAGAGACTGAATGCAAATGAATATCAATCCATGTGGAGCAAAGGGAGGGTGGGGGGGGCTGCAGTCCTGCCTTCAGAAGTCTACCGTCTGTTTATCTCTTCTACCATGTACGTGGGGCTGTGCTTGAAGAAAGGTCCGAAGCTGCAACTGGCACAAAATGCAGCAGCCAGACTAACAACCACGACCAGATGGTCAAACCCTGGTTCTTGCCCACTTGCAACAGCTGCCTGTGTGCTTCCGAGCCTGATTCAAGGTGCTGGCCTTAGCCTATAAAGTCCTGCATGGCTTGGGGCCACAATACCTGACAGAACACCTTTTCCAACCACAACTTACCTGGACATTACACTCAGCATCCAAGGCCTTCTTCCCAAAGCAGCCTCTAGAAGACGATCAACTGGAGGCAGCAAGGTGGAGTGCCTCCTTTGTGATAGCCCCCAGATTATGGAGTTGGTCCACGTGGTGCCAACTTTACTATCTTTTCGGCCTCAGGTTGGGATTGGTTGGTATTACCAGCTATTTTCTAGCAGGCCTAGTGATATGGTTTGGGTTGTTTAGCTGCTAAAATGTGGTTTAAATGTTAACATAACCACATGCTGTTTTTGTTGTGGTTTAATTTTTATATTGTATGTTATTGTAAGTAACATTTATTGGTGCTCACCACAGAAACAGCTTCAGCTACTGGGCAGTACAGAAATATAATAAATCGTCAGGTCTCCAGTGATGTGATGGAGTCAGGGCTTCCATGGTTCATAAGTGGGGCTGATATCAACTAGCAGCCCCCACCCCCAAATTCTCCCTTCCCTCCAAACTTGGCTGGAATCCTCACAGGAGCTGGGGGACGAAGAAATTTCCCAGCAATGTGACCCCCCGAGGGGTGCCAAGAAAGGTGAGGGGCTTGGCCCAGAGTGGTCCTGTGAGCCTTACAAAACCCATCATGGGCTTGTTGCAGGTGGAAACAAAAATGGCAACGGCAGCTCTGTCGTTCCGGCCAGCAGTCCCTCCTGAATTTCTGGACATTTATCTTGGGAAGTGCCTATGGGCACTGTCAGTAGAAGCATCTGCATATCCAGATTTACCAGAACAGTAGTTCTGGCCACAATTAAAAATGGGAATGTGGGACAAGAAGACAAGAGGTCTGGAGAAGAGTATGAGGGGCAGAATATGGCAATGCATTAGGAGAAAAGTCCAGTTGCCAGGAGCAATTTGATGGTGGAACGGCCTGCCATGGGGAGTGGTGGATTCTCCTTCACTGGAGATATTTTGAAGAGAAGTTGGATGGATGCTGTAGCTGCTTGGTTCCACCAGAATGGGGACTGGGCTGGATGACCTCCAAGGTCCCATTCAACCCTCACCTTGTAGGATTCTGTGGTCTGTGGACAGGGACAGACACTTCCACAGCGATCTCTGTTTGACCACTGTGTCCCCATTTTTATGGGAAAAGTTTGGAGTGTTTGCATTAAGGGTCCTGTCTCGTCTGCCCCTTTCCCCAGAATTCCAGATGCTTACACACCAAACCAGCTTCTGTCCTCGTAGCCCCTTCTCCATGTGTTCTTAGACACACAAAAGAGTGACATGAAATGCCGGCGACTGGTCAAGAGAGAAAGAGGGGCAGAGAGAGAGCTGCAGAGCTCATCAATGGATAAAGCATTAATCACCTCCATCATGCAGCCAGTGCAATTTTTCCCCCTAAATTGATTCCCTCCCTCCTCTCGCCTTTGACCTAAAACACCTGGAACTCCTTGCTTCTCCTCATTTTTGTCTACTTCTCTTCTATTAGCTTTGTAAACGGAAGAATATTTCACAGTTGTGTTACAGTCAGTAAATTCAAGGATAGCTGAGGCAGTGTTTTCTCTCTCTTGCATTTCTGCATTTCAATTGCAGATAAATGTTAAATCAGTTATACTCCCCAGGGGCCGCACACAGCATAATCAGTTGAGACTTGTAACGGCGTGCGGGAGATGCGTCCTGTTCTGGTTTCGTCCCCTTGCTCCCTTCCCGGCAAATTGTGCATGAGTGCCGAAACGTTTCTAGAGTACAGCCTTCTGAAGTGAAGGGGCTGGAATTATATCCTCATTTTCACACCAAACGGTTTTGAGGAGTAGGAGGAGACTGTATTTGAACGGTGCGTGCACCATGGCCCCTCTCCTAGAGGACTAAGCAAGTTTTTCTGCACACATATCCCGAAGCTGTGTGGGGGACTGAGTGCACACACAAGTGGGTGCTGAGCACATGTTTCCATTGGCCTGTTGACTTAGTGTATTTACATCCCATGCTGAAGTGCTGGGAGTCCTCCATCAGAATGGGTTGGACTAGATGACCTCTGAGATCCCTCTGAAAAGATTTGCTATCTGGGCAGAGCAGCAAATGATGCCACACACCCCACAACTCAAGGTGTATAGGACCCAAAGCCAGGTGAATTATTATGGAACGTGAGGCAGCATACCCTGTAAACACCTCTTTAGGAAAAGGACAAAATCAAGAACTAACAGTTTGCGGCTCTTTCATGACATTGCAAAGCTGCTTCCTATAAGCCACACTCAGCATTCTGCTACCCATACATAGTTCTGCATGTCAGCTGACTTGCTTTCTTCTTGAGCGCAAGCCCAATTCAGAATACGATGATGGTAATTTGAGGGGGGGGGAAATCAGCTCCCCTCCCATTTGCATCCCCAAATTCTACCCCCTGTACAGCATGAGGAATCCAGTGGAGAGTTTCTTCTCGATCTGAACCAGCCACATGCACAATCACATGAAGCTAAGTAACCTTTACTTCCCCCGCCCCCCCCCCACAAAAAAACTAATTTGACATGAGCAAAGACCATTCTGTGACTCTGAGCGCCAAGACCTGGAGTTAGCCTTTAGGCTGCATGGAGTTCTGCGATTCTTCTTTCCAACAGGTTGGTTAAGCAACACACAGTGGTGCTGGGTGGCCTTGAGGCTGAGGGAGTGGGTGGAAGGGTGGGGTTGCTTGGCCGTTTCCTTGCCCGTCCTCTGTCTGCTCGAAATCTCTTACTCCTGTAAACTGCTTTCCCCTTTGCAGAAAGAAAACAAGGAAGAATCCATACCATTCATCCTATGTGGAGAAAAGCCTGTGTGCGTTAGTCACACATACACACTGCCACTGTGCCGGCCCCTTCCATGCCGATTTGGAGCTTACTTCTGGTTTGGCCCCCTCCATCAAGGCATTCCAAACACCAAGAATCCATGAACACCGCTAACAGCACCCAAGCGGAAGTCTACTGTATTCAACAGTTGGCAACATCCTGTAATTAACAGAGGGAAAACTACACTGCCGTGTAGTTCAGTGATTCTCCTCAGCCCAGGTGCCCATTATTAAAAGCAATCGTCAGTATTAATAGAACACATGTATTCCTTAAAGGAAAGAAAAAAGCAATAAAGGCAGATTGGGATCTTCCTTCCAGGAAAAAGGGGTGCTCTGCTCCAGAGAGGAAGTCCCTCTGCCCAATTTTCGGGGTTCTTGCATGTAGGGAGCCCAAGATTTGAGACTAGTTCCTAGGCTAAATCTCTATGAAAAGATCGGTAGAAATACATCCTTAGAAGAAGCAATAGCCGTATTAGGTCATTTTCCTTTGCACAGTGAACGACCATCCATGGAAAGAGGCACATGCTTGGAGAAATAGGCATGAATGGATGGATGAATTCTCTCTCTCTCTCTCTCTCCCCTGAGTATCTAGACAGCTGCTTCTGCTCAAGTAGACAATTCTGAAGCAGCTAAATGGCTTGTCCAATTTTAGTTTAAGGCTGCTTCAAACATCCAAAGGAATGAGGTGGACGCACACGAAGAACAGCTTTCCCCTAAAGAAGCCAGCCTCCCAGGAACCTCTCGCGAAGGTGCCGAGCAGCCCCTGTGGCCTTGCTCCTTGTTTGTGCTGATAAGGCATGGCTGCATTCCTTCGGCATGGAGGACACTGAGCAGCCAAATCTTTCCCTAAGACCAAGGCTGCGATCATCTGGCAGCACGTAGCTGCAAGAAGGGTGAGCAAGGAGAACTCTCAAAACCTTGAGCAAGAAGTAGGGATTAGGTCCAGGGAGAAAGACGGATTTCAGCCAGAAGTTGGGGGAAGGATTCAGTAATTCGAGGAGCAAGCAGCCTGTGTCCTCAGCACGGTTTCTTCAGGCTATTCTGCTCAACACCAAGGGGCTCAGAAACAGATCCAGCCTAGCATTCGGCAGGGGAAGTGGCTCTTTCAGGGAGCAGAAGCTGTGGGGTTGACAGTGGGGCAATGAAGGAAGACAATGCAGTGATGTTGGCCATCCAAGGAACATTCAACTGTGTGTGTGTGTGGCTGGTTTCCTTCTGTCCACAGAATCTAAAGAGCATGTAGTTACACAACGGCAAAGACCCTGGAAGGGTTCAGCTGTTGAGTGCTTTAAGGGGACAGTGGGTGATCGCTACCAATGAGCACCTCCTCCTCCCTGCAGATCCCCACAATGCCCCCTGAATTTGCTCCAGAGCATCTCTCCACCTGCCAGAACAGATTCTCTATACCACTCTAGTGGTGCAGAGCTTTCTGTATTACTCAAGGCTTTCTAAACACAAAAATGTCTACCGATGAGAGATAGTCCTGGGATGAGTGAGCAGATAATCTCAGCAGTTCATACACTGCCACGAAGCTAGTTTAGTAAGTTAGTTCTATTTACAGTCCATGCTTCATGTTAAAAAAATGACAGGACAGGTTAACAATAATTTGAAAAACAATGCAAAATACAAAACAAGAAATAAGTATCTTGCAAACCAATAGACAACCAGCAGGAATAGCAAGTATTCTGGGTTAGATCCAGTGCTATTCAGTGTAATAGAAACCAACCATTCAGTGGTGAGTAAGTGGGCAAATGGGTTTTAGCCAGGTGCCAAAATGGGAGCCACCACAGAGAAAGCCCCGTCTCAGATCACCAACCAGTGGGGGAATGAAAGAAACCTCTCCAGCAGACCTAAGCACAAACAGGCACAAGGCGACGTGCCTTCCAGAACATGTCCTTCATCTGCAAACCTACTGTATATTGGTTTTGTCCCAATGATATCGCTTCCCCCAAAGAGTCCTGGGAACTGTAGTTTGCTGAGGGTGCTGAGAATTCTGCTAAAAGTCCATAGCCCTCACCCCAACCCAATTCCTGTTCTGTCAAGGGAAGTGGAGCAAGGGAAACGTCATTCAATTGCTGTCTGCTCGACACCTTGACTAACTGTGCCGCGTGATAAGCAAGGCCTTGAGATGCATAACAGACCTTTAGAACGCCTGCTCTTGTTCCTTTCCCTATGGAAGCAGCATTTTGCTCTTGAGATAGTTGGAGATAAAATGACCTTCTCAGTTTATATAAATTCTACCTAGTATTTGCCTGAGGTGATTTCAGGAAAACAGGTTTTTGTCAAAATGCATAAAGAGAAACAAAGCCGGAAGCCATCCTGCTGCCACTCACTGCACAGACTCCTGCAGTTCACCAACAAAAAATTAGCTGCCCTTAAGCTTCACCACGAGCTTTTTCAACAGGAAGGAAGGTGGTGGTGTGTTCGCTCGTGTGTGCAAGTTTTTCCAACATGCTGCGGGAATCAGAAGAAATCATTTTAGTTCTGAGTTGCCCACTGCATGATATTCGGGCACAGTGAGCTGTGCATTATTAAAGTATCTTTATTTCTCATATTTATATCCTGCCTTTTTTCCTTTCTAGGAAGTCAAGGCAGCTTATCTATTTCTCCTCCTCCTCCTGATTGTATCCTCACAACAACAACCCTGTGAGGTAGGCAGGACTGAGGGTCAGTGGCTGGCCCAAGGTCAGCCAATTCGCTCCATGGCTGAATGGGGATTTGAATCCAGATCTCCCGAGTCCCAATTCTGCATTACACTACATCGTTGCCTCTTGTTGATTCTAATCAGGGGGCTGTCTAGTCCAGCCTGGCCTATTCTGAATGGATGAGCTCAAGCAAACCAAAGTCTTTTGCCTCTTTCCACCTGAAACTTTTAAGTAGAGGGGCAGCAAAGAAAGAACTAGGGGTAACCTGCATGCAAAACACACGTCTTCCATTGACGGATGTCTCCTCTGTTCTCTTGTAAACACAATCTAATTTCCAGATCTGCTTCCTCTTATTTTTCCCTTAACTAGTGTGTGTCGGGGACGGTTACGAGGTGGAATCTTACCAGCAGGCATGGTTTTAGTCTCACTAAGGAGCTGAATTTATTTTTGCCTCATAGTGTGCAACTTTGCAGCTTGGAATGCTACAACGGTGTTGAGATGAGAATGTTTTTGGTGTGCTGTCTGAATCTGCCTCCGCTAAGATGAGAAAGGTGGCTTTATGCACAGTTGTCATAAAGACATTTGCACACAAAAAGGACAAGGGCGGAGGTGGAGAAGATGTCTGTGGAATTATAGTGATGGTCCAGGAAGGCTATAGCTGCATTGCTCAGGAGTGCAGAATGAGTAGAACGTGAACCGCTTGTGTAGTCAGTGAAAAGCGTGCCTGAACCTTCAACATAGCTGTGTGTACGCCTGTTACGTCTGTTACGCCTGTTACGCCTGCATCATAACTCAGATGAACGTGTGTTTAAACTCCGTGCTTGCTGCTATTTGCCATTTGCGAGAGAGAGAGAAAACTAGCATTTCCTCTCTTATTTCTATTTCTATTTATTACTTCTATATTGGCCTCTTTTCCTCTAAGGAAGTCAAGGAAGCTTTCATAATCCTCTTCTTCTTCATGTTATCCTCACAACAATCCTTTGAGGCAGGTTAGGCCAAGAGACAGTGGCTGGCCCCAAATCACCCAGTGAGCTTTGTGGCCAAGGAGGGACTGGAACCCCAAAAAACCAAGCCCCAGACCAAGACTCTAACCACTGCACCACATGGGTTTCCAGCATTTCTTGCTCTTATTTCTACTGTGACATCTTGGACCACTGCCAGTAATTCTCTGGCTGGAAGATCTGTGGGATTGCTTCAAATTGCACATTTGGATTGTATGGTTGTATTGAAATACAATACAATATTATATATTGTATTATAATAATAATGATTAATGCTAATAAATATTAGCAACAGCTAACCAACCTCACTGTGTACAAAATTGTACAACCCCTACTTCCATTCTTCATGTCTTTTTAATAAAGTATATCTAGGAGCTTGCACTGTTGGGAATGTTTTGTGAATCAGAAGAGGGAGAAAAGGCCATGCACATTGCTCTGAATAATCTTTTCCTAACACTTGCCACCAAGGTGAGCGGTCAAGATAAGCTACTGAGCTGCAGTCTAGCGTCTTGTTTATTATTTATTATTTGCCTCTTTTTGCAAAGTTCTCAACATCCAATAATCATTATAGGATAAGTGTCACTGCTCAGGAAATTGGCTCTTCCTGGCTGAAAGGAGAATAACCTCTATACTCAGGATGAATCACAAATGGCACTTTGTTTCTTGGGCTGAAATTCTGGCTGGGATTCTGTCAACACTGCATTTCTACCAATGCAGACTGAATTGCATTGCTGTTGATAAGAGGGGTATCAGGTTGCTGCAGAACATTCTGAAACATATCGCCAAATGGACAGAGTGGACAGAAATGATTTCTGAGTTGGAGAAATGTAAATGACTGTCAAAGGTTCAATGCTGCATTCTTGAGAGCCAGCGCCAGGCAGGGGAGAGAAAAGAAAACTCTGCTAGAAGCCGAGAGATAAAGAAGGCCCTTTTGAGGGGGAAAATGAAGGCTGTTCTTTCCCCTTACCTTGTCTACTTATCTATATATCAGCCACAACACTGATAAGGACATGCATGTTCTGGATGCCATGCGGACCAGTAATTCCTAAACTCTGTGCTGCAAGAGAACAGCTTGTGTGCTGTAAGGGGTGCATCACTGAAATACTGAACGACTCCTGTGAGCCCCAAAAAGCCAGGCTACCTGATGTGCATCTGCATGAGTCATTGCTCTGGCCTGGAGCTGGCTCCACCTTGCCCTACGCCAGCCTCGGGCAGCTGATTTGCCATGTCATGAAAGGGCAGTGAATTATGAGTTACTCAGGTCACAATCATGTGCATGGTGAGACAGAAAGAAAGGACTATAGTTCCCTGGTAGGCCGTTTTTCCTGTCTCACCATGCATACGATTGTACCTGCAATTTGTTATAGAAACACAGAAAAAGCGTGAGTCAGAAGGAGTCTTGTGGGCCATCTAGTCTGACCACTGGCTCTAGCCGGCTCTGCTCATGACGTGCCTACCGTGTGCATGCCTAGCCTGTCCTTGAACACCCTCACTGATGGGGCTTCAACCACCTCTCATGGAGGCCCATTCCATATGCAAATAAGGGCTGAGTGAAATAATCGTTATTATTTTTACATTTTATACTGCCCATAGCCAAAGCTCTCTAGGCAGTTTACAACAATAACCATAGAATCATACACTCAAGTCACCCATCCAGTTCTGACCAGGCCTGACCCTGCTTAGCTTCCAAGATTAGGCAGGATCAGGCACTTCAGGCTACATGGAAGGCTAAATTCTTGTATATCTAATGACAGGGAGGAAGATAATTGGGACTTTTTCTGGCTACTTTGCTAAGGGTTGGGCCCTGGAGGAAAGCTATCAGTCTTGAAGAGACTTTTGGGAAAAAGAAGGTATAATCCAGCCAGGCAATGGGCACAGGTGGCCACCAATTAGGGCCAGTAAACAGTGAGACAACAGCAGGGCAGCATTTACGAGTAGAAAGGAATCGGGGGAAAACAAAACTGGGGAAAATCCAGAATGATCTGAGAGCATAAAGAAGCGAAGTCTCAGGATTCAAAAGCAGATGTGGCTTTATTCTAAAAAGTAACCTTAAGCCTTTCCTCTCTGGGAATCAGCTCCCTTCAGAGGACAGTTTTCATATACAGAGGGTGCCAAAAATGTATACACATTTTAACAAAGGAAAAAAATGCATTAAAACTGTTGCATGGTGACTCTAGCATGCATTAGATTAATGCCATCATTGAGAGAACATCATACTACACATTGCTACCACAATTCAATTTAATTCAACTTTGAAAAGTAATACATAGGTAATCTCTCTTAAAAACGTGTATACATTTTTAACACTCCCTGTATATAAAGAGAATCATAGGATTCATCTTGGAGAGTTCTTTGCAGGCAAATATATATGGATATGCATAAGCATTAACCTGACCCTTTAAGTAGCCCTATATATTTCAGGACGGAAACACTTTGGCCTACTTCTTGGAATAAAAGCATTTTTCCCCACCATTCTTAGTTCTTGTCTGGGGTCACATGACATGACAACTCATGATGGGGGGGGCGGTTTACCATGTTTGCCTGCCTTCATCAGTATCATCATCATCATCATCATCATCACATTACATTACATTCATATTTTCACTTTTTTTTCCTCTAGTGAGGAACCCAAAACAGCTTCCATAACTGCACTTAATCTTCACAGCAAATCCCTGTGAGACAGGCTGGGTCTGTGACTGGGCCAAAGTCACCCAGTGAGTTTCGTGGCCGAGGGAGAACTAGAACTCCCAAGTCCACAGTTCAACACTTTCACCATCTCACCACAGCATCTTCTCTGAAGCTGGTCATGGTATTTCAGCATGGTGTGTTTGGTCCTTGGAAACCATGATAAGACACAATGATTTGTTTGATGATTCTTCCATACCACAATGGTTTCTTATGACAAGCAAACCCACCCTTTGTCTATTTGTTCTGTCAGAGGTTACTATGGACAACAGGTAGCTGATGATGAGGTAGTTCCTTATGGAAAGAAGCTGTTGTTTCAGAAAGGTGCTAATGGGCAATTGAGGACCTTGGCAGACTGGTCAGGTCAGATCTATCACCCCTCTTGAACTAGGTTTGCCCCTCCGTTCTTTCAAAGAATCAGGCTCTTCTTTGGCAAAAAACACTTTATTCTCCAATGCGCTTCCAGTATGCACAAGCGACAAAGAATGAGCCTCTGAACACACACACAGAGGATTCATTGAATCCAATCTAGCAACTACTTCCAAGAATCGTCCTTCTGAGTAACCTTGGCCCCCCTCCCTCTGAGAGGGCCCTTCTGGAAATGACAGGCCTCATCTCTGTCCATCACCCCCTAGCTAGCTGGCCCATCACTCCCAAGGTCATGCAATGGGGTCAAGCGTCGTACAAAGCTTGGCTATCTGAGGAGTCCAAATTTACCTGACTTTGGAACACGCACCTAAAATAACTGCCCTGTTCATTCGCAGCACTCAGAGGCTTTGCTTCCCAGCAGGTACAGAGCAGAGCTTTAACAGGCCCCCTTGCACCTCGCAAACTGAAGCTCCTATGGAGCTGACAGACCAAGAGGCTTTGAGACAGCTGCTTATGGAGAATGAGGCTGATTGGAGCCCATCTCCTTGGGTTGGGAAAGCACCAGTGATTCCTGGAGGCCCTTCTGGGGTGGGATGACTGAATGAGTAAGTGGACAGACTGAGTCCACAAGTCTCCAAGTCCCCGTCTTCCACACTATGGTGAGATGTACTGCATTTCTACTTCAATTATAATAATGATGTTTAAAATGCGCCTATTCATATAAATGAGCATGTGCAAATCTCATGCAAATTGGTGCCCTCTTGTGGGGTGATGCATGGCCTCTTGGGGTGATGCACAGCCACTTCTGGTGATTCACCAGTGGCCTCCCCAGTGGAAGGCGAGGAGTGCCCCTGCCAGCTGGCACCCGTCAGCCTAGGACAGCCCTGAGAGGGTGCCCGTGACTAAGAAGACAAGAACAGACCTGCAAACCTGGGATGGTGTAACGTGGTGTCCTGCAGCAGCAGGAGGTTGGACTCGATGGCCTTCATGGCCCCTTCCGACTCTACTATTCTATCATTCTATCATTCTAAGCCATCCCATTTCAATGAAATCTCCAGTTCTTAATCAGGTGACCTGAAGCCTCACCTGGAACTGGGATCATGGCATCTTGCCAGGAAGATTCCAATCTCAGAAGAGGAAACTTCTTCCCATTCATGGGAAAGAGAAAACACCCACATGAAACCCATGAAACACTTTGGTGTTTAGAAAGAAAGGAGTAGGAAGAGAAGGGAGAAAGCTGGGGCTTCACTCATTTGTTTTACTGATATCCCACCTTTATTCCTGCAATGAACCCAGGGCAATTTACGCAGTCCCTCCATTTTATCTTCACAACCACCCTGGGTAGTAGGTTAGGCTGAGAGTCCAAAGTCACCTATTGAGCTTCATGGCTGAGTGGGGACTAGATCCCAGATCTCCCAGGTCCCAGTCCAGCACTCTAACCACCACACCGCACTGTCTCTCCAGTGTTCTGAAACAGCATCATCCCTGGGGTGTGTTTCTTCTCCTTGGGGATCACACCTGTGCTGCTCCAGGCTCTGCTGCTGCTAAAGGAGGCCATTAATCTTCACTATGTTAATCTCTGCATACTTGCAAGACACTAATCCCCTGGGCTCCCTATTCCCCCGGGGCTCAGCTCTGGGACCAGTTCTGTTCAACCTTTTTATCAGTGACCTGGCGGAGGGGATAGCCAGTCTGCTGACTAAATTCATGGACGATACCAACGTAGGGGCAGTGGCCAACACTGAGGAGCAGGTGATCCAGATCCAGAAGGATCTGAACAGGCTGTGGAAGTGAGCAGGGGACAACAGGATGGCATCAATGTGGACAAGTGCAAGACCTTGCACTTGGGACACAGGGATAGGTGTCACACGTACAGGATGGGGGACAAGTGGCTGGAGAGCAGCACTTGTGAAAGGGATCTTGGGGTACTTGTCAACAGCAGGCTGAACATGAGCCAGCAGTGTGATGAGGCTGTTAAGAAGGCAAACACCACCCTTGGATGTCTAGCGAGAAGCTTTTGACTAGTTTTGTTCCTATGTTTCTTAAATGTCAACCAGCCGCCTTGTGTTCTCTTTCACCCAAATGAAACTGAGTCTCTCAGACTGCCCTGTTGGGGAAAAGGTAGCACAAACAGCGCCTTTCCAACTGCCATCTCCTGAATATAGAGCTAATGGTCCATTCTGAGTCCTTAACAAAGCAGGAAGGAGATACTTCAAATTTATGCTTGAGGAACTGTGAAAGGACCAAGGTGTTTTGAACTCTCACCTACTGCTGCCCCGACTTTGAAAAAATGGACAGTTCTCATACCTGGACAGAAGGATGATGTTGATTGTTTCCCCAACCCCCACAGGTCGCTGGAAAAGAACTCATTCGGAAAACACTGGAGTGGTTTTGGGAACCGCCTCTCTCAGCGTGAAAGGTTTTCATTCTAGCTTTTGTACTTCATAGCAATGGGGGTGTGCAGTGACGACAAATGGATCTCAAGATGTTGAGAGTTCATTTGCCAAGGTCAAGTGCCAAGAAAGGTGTTCTGGCTGCCAATGCTCTGGATTTCCAAAATGCTCAGCCACCAAGAGAACTTTGCTGTGGCGTATTTTCTTAGAGAAGGGTGTTTGCACCAGTTACCGAGGTTAATGTGTTGGCCAGCATACGTCTCCTCATTTGTCGGAAATAATAGGGTAGCTACTATTTATTTATTTATTTATTATTTATTAAGATATTTCTATGCCGCCCCATCGCAACAAAGCCTCGGGGCGGCTTACAACATATAAAATTATCACAATACATTTAAAACTTTTCCACCTCCACCCCCCCCCCCCCCGGTGCATCTCAGCAAACCCTAAAAAATACCATTCAAAATTAAATATAAACAAATTATAAACAATTAACTAAACAATTAAATAAATACACACAATTAAACTATAAACGAATTGACGAATTAACAATTAAAATACGATTTAAATAAAAAGGTCTTTGCCTGGCGCCGAAAAACAAATAACGACGGTGGGAGGCAGACCTCTCTGGGGAGCGCATTCCATAAGATGAGGTGACCCGGTTCCTCTATTCTTATTTCTCAAACAGAGATTCAGCAGGCAGAAACTCATGAGTAGTCAAACATTCATGACAATAAAGTTGAACACTGTGTGTCAGTAAGAGCTTCCCAACTACGACTTTGCATTCAAATAATGTATTTCTATACTGCATATGCATCACAAAAGGAAGATGTAGCGTTAGCGTGTGGAACGCCTCTCTTTCTTTCCAATTGGCAAGCTTCTTTTCTCTATGCGTTAAATCGGAGGCTGGCTTTTTATCAAATACTGTTTTCAGTTCCTTATGGCCATTACCCTATCCACGGAGAGGCGACCTCAAATGCACTGAAAATTTGGCATGAAAAGAAAGCATAAAAGATTGCTTTATACCTTTCTGCTAAATTTCCATGCCTTTGAAGAAGAGTCACAAGATCTGAAATGCATTACAGCGAGTAACAGTTTTTCAGTACAACTTTGAGCGGTGGTTTTCAACCACAGATCCATGGACCAGAGCCGGTATGCAGGAGATTTCCTGCCAATCTGTGAGAGGGCCACATCCTGCTCACTGTGGACCACCACCTCTTCCTCGGTTGGCATCGCATTTACAGGGGGTGCGCCTGTGCCACCGGGGGGCCAAGGAGGGGAGAGACAGCTCACTGGGAACCTATTTCAGTATTTCGTTCTTCTGTTGGCATTCTTTTGTTGTTGTTGTTGCTGTTGCTCAGTTTCTGGTTGTTTTTGAAATTTTCATTTTTTGGTATTGTGTTTGGAAACAGAAAACTACATTATGTGTACAGTGCTTTTTGTTTCTGCCTCAGAAGTTCCCGAGGTGGTTTTCCTGTTTTCGCTGCTGTCTGGCTGTGGAATGGTTGAAAACCACAGCCTTAGAGACTCTTCCCTAGGGATGTGCCAACATAGGATAGTCCAGCCTGTCCGAGCACAACCAATTTCCTACCCCCCCCCCCAATGATCAGTGGTGGGCCAAGTTGGGCTTCTTTATTTTGCAGGCTCGCATCCCTAAGATAGAGCATAGTGTGTGCATTTTCTAGAAAAAAACACTAATGGCATCTGAGCAATCAGGATATTGGTACAGTATCATCAGCTTTTGGTTTCGGCAAATCAGAAGCTGAAAACTGTCATTCTTTCTAGTGTGATTTGCGTGAAATGCCGAAATGTACAAACTGTGGCTTTTCTTAGAAGTTGATGTCCACAGGCTGCTCAGCCCACACCATATCAGCTCCAGAACCAGGCTGGCAAGCCAGAACCCAGGGGTCCAAATCATGAATATCCTTCGGATTTCAGTCCACCACTGGATGCTTCACAGATTCCTGCTCCTCTCTGTCTGTGGTCTTTCACTGGTGCCCTCTGCCCAGGACCGGTGTAGCTGTTAGCCCATTAGCCATCTCGAACACATGGCAGTGGCCATGATCCAGCGCAGCAGGGAACACTCTGAACTATAAACACGCCTCCATTTACGGAGAGGATAAGTGAAATCAGAACCAGAATCTCTTGGATATGTCATTCAGCACCCAGGTAAATCTGAAACGCCAAGAGGAAAAAACTACCATTGTCTTTATTGCCAGAAATATGTGGGGGTACAAAAGACTAGAAACATAGAAACAGAGCAAGTCCGAGGGGGCCTCCCATCTAGTCTGACCCCTGGCTCCAGCCAGTCCCACTCATGGCATACCTACCAAGTGCATGTCCAGCCTATCCTTCAGCACGCTCACCAATGGGGCTTCAACCACCTCCTGTGGAAGCCCCTTCCATGCCCTCGGGTTCTAACTGTCAGGGGTTACTTCCAGACATCTACCTTAATCTTAGTCCCTTGAACTTTGCTCCATTGGAACGTGTCCTGCCCTCATCCTCAGGGGTAAAAAGGACCTTTTGTCAAAGGCCTTGCTGAAATCCAGGTAAACCACATGCACCGCCTCCCCGCTGTCTAGCCACCTCAACACCTTGTCATAGAATTCCACAAAGTTCCTCTGGCAGGACCTGTTTTTGTGGAAGCCATGTTGCATGGCCACCAACCTCCGCTCCCTATCTACCTGTGAGGTAGGTTCCGCTGAGAGTCTGTGACTAACTCAAAGTCACCCACTGGGACTGAGGCCCAGTCCCACGCTCCTCACCACTACACCACCCTGGCTCTCCTGCCTAAATGGCAACAGAAATTATTCTGAGCGATGGTATGCACGCAAGTGTGATGATACTGAATTCACATGAGCTCAGGGGAAGTGTTCACCTATTTCACAACTGTGCCGAGGGTGTGACTGCAGTTTGGGGCACCAAACTACCCGATGGTTTGGATCTTTATGTATTTATCTATGCCCACCTTTCTTCCATCATGGAATACAGGTGGGCTCCCCCCCAAGGCCAAATCAGACACAGACCTGCTTAGTTTCAGCGAAGTGGCAGTCTTACGTGCCTCCAGACAAAAGCTAGTCCACTGTGGTTGGACCACTCTTGCTATAGCAGAGGCTGATGCATATGCTTGCACAGCATTCTGGGAGCAAGTGCTGAGAGAATGGTCTATAAAGCCTTCAACTGATTGATTGATTAATTAATTAATAATAAATAAAATTTTATATGTCCTACATCTAAGTGTTAGGACCACTTTTCTTTTGTGGTTGCCAATTCCAAGTAAAATCTTCTAAACTGTCCATAGGCATCCCATTTCTGTAGCAGAATGTTCCAGTTCTCTTGAATTTAAATTGAGAAGAGACTTCCACTATTATGAACAGAAAAGTCTCTCTCTCTCTATCTCTATCCTCCATCCTCTCCCCCAACCTCTCTTTTCTAAGAACATGTAATTCCAAGCACACTTTTACAAATCATTTAGAAATATTACTGATGGAGTCATTTTATTCTGCTTGATATGTTCATCTGCATTATGTGCAAGGGAAGCATTCATGTTGCATAATGGCTAAAAGACTGGGAGAAAGAAAGAAAGAAAGAAAGAAAGAAAGGAAGTCCTTCTTGCTGGAATGCTACCTTTGCCCCCTTTTGCCAAAATACTTCTCCATCTATCATAAGGACAATGACAGTGCCTAACTACTTTGCACAATTTTTTAAGGATAATGAAGCTAATTTGGGGGGTATTCCCAACTGGGCAAAGAATGATGGTCTGAGCTGAGCTGTTTTATGAACCTAAAGCACTGTCCTCAATTTTTAAATCAGGTGGTAATTTGCGATTTTATGAACCAAGAACATCATCCTGAATTTTTAAAGGAGTCAGTAATATGCCATTTTTATCCTGGTGTAGCATATGATGGCGTTCCACAAGCCGGGACCTTCCAGATATGTTGGACTGCAATTCCCATTGGCCATGGTGTCTTGGAATGATGGGACTTTCACAACATATCTGAAAGATGCTAGGTTGGGGAAGGCTGTTCTAGGTAGACTGGGCCTTTGGAATATGAAATAGGGCTTGTGTAGCATTGTTTTGCCTCCTCTGAGAAGTCCAAGCACTCCTAGCTGGAACAGAGGGCACTGAGCTAGGCTGAAATAAATAATGGGATGGCCTGGTCAACAGGAAACACTGTTACATTAGCATTACTTCTCTGTGCCCAGCCTCACCCCATGAGTGAGAAGTTAGGGAGCTGATGAATTATCATCATACTACTTTCAAATTCCACCTGTTTTCCTCTTGTGAGTCACCCAAGATAACTTACGTAGCTCAATTTAATTCTTGCAATGTCAACCCTGTAAGGTAGGTAAGGCTGAGAGTGAGGACTGGCACAAAGTCACCCAGTGAGCTTCATGGTCGAGTGGGGACTAAAAGCTGGATCTCCCAAGTCCCAGCGCAGCATTTGAACCACTGTACCATGCTGGCTCTCAGTTCTGTTAGAGATGGATCTGATGGCCAGGCCATCAAGGAACACAACCCCATGAGAATCTTTCAGGTGTGCCCAGCCTAGTGAATTCTGGAACTGTTGCTTAGGTATCCAAGAGGGTTCAAACTGATGCATTTTCTACTGCCTGAATCACAGCAATGGTCCAGTACAATGGAACCAGACAATGGAACTGGTGATGGAATTTGGTCCTCCTTACAATCATACTAGGGAAAGTGGAATGCAAAGGAAGAGAAGGAAAGCCAAGCACAAGATGGATTGATTGCATAAGGGAAGCCATGGGCTTGAGTTTGCAAGAGCTGAGCTGGGCTGTCCAGGACAGGATGTTATGGAGGGCTTTCATTTATAGAGCCTCCATAAGTCAAGAGACAACTTGCTGGCACATCACCACCACCACCATCTGAGTCTCTTGCGAACTCATGAGCAATGCAGCCTGCTTTATTTGATTCTGCATACAAGGAGCTCTCAGAGACAGTCAGGGCTCAAGGAAAAGTTCCTCATCACTATGCCCCCTCCCCTTCTGATGAGCTGTGGGAAGGGCTGCAGGCCCTGGGGACAAGCTGTTAAGAGACCAGAGTCAAGAGTTAGCCATGGCGGTTGTGCGACAAATTGCATTCTCCAAAGAGGCATTGTCCTCAAAGCAGCTCACAGAAAAGAAAGTGACAATATCACAATAGCCAAAATACAACATCGAAAATAATATGCTACAAAACTTCACAGTACCTTTCAAGCATGTCAGAAGTCCGAAGAAGCATAAAAATACCAATTAACAACATCAAATATATCAACAATATGCCTGCATTAAGCTATTCATATTCAGGCAGACCGGGCCACGCTTTACCTGCAAGGAAGTCCCACTGAGCACAGCATAGCTTACTTCTGAGTAAATGTGGATTAGCTTGCACTGCCCAGCAGTAACAAGTAGCCCAAATTAGATTCATAGTAAAAGCAGGAATGTTACAGCTAACAAAATTAGCAGCATCCTCCAACCAAATCAGACCAAGTCTCCTATTCTCCAGGGTGGGGAAACTGTAGTTCTCCAGATGCTGCTGGACTCCATTTCCCATAAGCCCCAGTCATGGCCAATAGATAGGGATGATGGCAAGTACAGTCCAACCACATTGGTAGGGCTACAGGTTTCCTTCTGTGAAGAAAAACAGACAAAATACATGGCTGATGCCCCCCCCACCCATCCAGTCCACCTGTTTCTTCTGCAGGGTGCACGCCATTTCCCATGCTGAAGAGCAGCTCATCAGAGTTAAGTATGTAGGAAATGGGTCCTGGCCTGGCCTGGGGAAGAAGTCACTCAATTATTTGGCCCCACTTACTTCCGAGTCTTACCCTTCATTGTTGTGAGCAGATACACAGTCTTGCCCTGCCTGTTTATGAGTAGCCAAACCATTCCTGCTAATTTTTGATTCACATAGAGAGGCACTGGGCCCAGAGTATGGTCTGAAGGCACATAAGGGATCCACCATCTGGAAGCTAAGCAGGCACGGGGCTGGCTGAACTTGGAGGGGAGACCACCTGGGAACCGCATGTGATCCCCTTGAGTTCCACAATGAGAGAATGGGGAATATAAATATGATAAGCAAACAATAGTGCCGGTGGCTATTTAGGCTTAAAAGCAGGAATAATCACATTCTGAGCCCACCCAGGCAGTTTTATTTGCCTTTGGCCCATCAAAAGCATGTGCGTAGTCCCCAAGACCTTTCCTAGATTGGAATGTGGCTCCAGACCTGATAAAGCAGCCCAGCCCTGCTCTGCACAGCAAAGCACTGGGAGAGACAAGATGGAAAATTTCTCTCTCCAGACAGATGTCTGCACTGCCTACTATCATTAAAGAATAGTGTGGTATAGACCGTGAAATGAAGCCACTTTCTCTGAAGTTCCTAAATTCACCAAAGTGCAGTGGTGTAGTGGCAAATGTTGCAGAGCAGACGCTAGAGTTGCAGCCGTCCTTCTGGGAATCTGACCCTCTTCTGTTCATTCGCCTTCTTCGGAAGTGAGGCAAGCCAAGCTGAGAAGGAGTCCACAAAGGCTTGCAGAACTCTGGCTGTGCAAACCACAACCTTCTTCCATGTCACAAGCAGCACAAACACATGCTCTAAGTCCCATGCGTGGAAGAGGACAACACTTGCACAGCATTCACACAGGACTCCGTTCCTGGCCAGCACCACATGAACAATGGGCCAGGAAGTTGGATTTACAGCTGCAAGAAAGTGGACTGGAATCTGGACAGCCAAGCCCAGGGAATCCAGTGGATTCTCACCCCAAAATGGATTCCTCTTGTCAGTTCCCATAGGAACACACCTCCAAGAGCAGTCAAAAGGTCCATATCAATGAAACAGCTCAAGGTATTTGCATGTTTGCCAGAAGCAGGTCTGTTGTAAAATGAATGGATCGTGCTTGCCCATTCAAGACCAAGCCACCCCAAAATACTTTGTGTTACAGCTGGGAACAATATACTGCTGCTGGGAAAATTCATTTCCCCCACTGACAGTGAGAGCTGCAGCCAAGCTCAGAGGAAGTGGGAGTTCAGAGAAGAGGTGGCAAATGGAATCGGGATTCCTGCTCGCAGAACAGGACCAGGCCCGCATCCCTGTGAGCCCAGACTTGGCTACATCACTGCCAAAGTGCCTCACGTGCATTTTCCAGAGCACAATCCATTCGGCAGTGCAACTTTTGACAGATGGAGATACACCACTTTGAGAATCCTTTAAAATATGTGTGTGCATTAGTCCTCATTTCTGCAACAAACTTTCTCTTCCTTAAGGGAAATTAAAAACAAACTCTTGCAATGCATGAGCTCTATTCAGACTGGTGGTGCTTGAAAAAGTATCTCTGACTTTATTTTAACTGCCCACATTTGCGGCCTTGAGCACAGGATAACTCAAGTGGAGCAGTTCTGTGCAGAGAGCGATTATAAAAAAACCAGTGAATTCTTTGTCATGACATCTTTTTCTTCTCTATTTTGAGAGTATCAGTGTTGAGACTGAGAGCTTTATGTTTTGGTGACTAACTCATAATGCTGAAGGGCATGTTTCTCTCAATGTTTTGTGTTGTCCTAGATTTCACCAGAGGTGCCAGTACAATGTTCTGCTCTTATTTCTGTCTCTTTCACTCTTTTAACAATTCCGGCTCTTGTGAAATCACAGTGATGGATAGGAAACCTCTGCATTTCAAGGATTTGGGGGCAGGGGAGGGAAGCTGCAGGGCGCGTTTGCATGTTCTTCACACAGAGATGTGTTGCATCACCCAACTCTAGTCCCCGAGTGATTTCTCTATCAGTAACGGGACTGGAGGACAGATTTTGGGCTCACTGGAAGACCCACAGAATGAAGCATTTTACCTGTTCTCCATTCTCTTATTTGAGGAAAGCGTAAAAGGGTGCACTTAGGGACTCCACCGAGACAGGCCCAGAACCAGCCCTAGATGCAAAGGCACCTTCAGCAAGCACCATCTGTGGCAACTCACCCTCCAGTTGTTCAATTTCGGAATACCCTATTTCCTTTTCATTGCATTGATAGTTTTCTGATAATATAGTCAGAAAGGACCTGGGAAGTCATTTCATCCAACCCCCTACTTATTGCAGGATCTGCAGCACATGATGCAGCTATAGCATCCCTGTCAAAAGACTGTTCAGCCTCTGCTTTCACCCTGCATCAGTCTAAAACCTAGCATTAGTCACAGCTGGGGTAATTATATGACCCCAAACAAAGCGCCACAGGTAAGGCAAACACTGCATATGAACCGCCTTTGTTGGACAGAATGTTCCCCCCAGGACTTCTGAATCAGTGTAAGAATGGATTTCAGCCAGTCAGCTAATACATGTCATTAGTCTTTCCTAGCAGCCAGGAATGTCTGTTGGGAGCCAGTGTGGTAGAGTGGTTTGAATGCTGGACTATGATGCAGGAGCTCCAGGTTCTGGTCCCCACTCAAACATGAAGCTCACTGGGTGACTTTTGGCCAGTCAGCCTAACCTACCTCATAGGATTGCTGTGAGGAAAATATGAAGGGGAGGAGGAGAAAGATCATGCAAGCCATAATCTTTGAGTTCCTTGAAGGAAAATGGTGGAATACAATTGTAATAATAAATAAATACATGTGCGCATGCACACAAAATATAATGGCATTGCTTCCAATGCCCCCTTCCCTTTTCTCAGCCTCCAAATGTGTTGGATTATAATTTCCATCACTCTGGCTAGTGATGCCATTGTCCAACACATTTAAGGATTATTCAAACCCATGGCATCAGCAGCTCAGCTAGAATGTATACTGCAGGTTAGGAAACAAAGCACCTCGTCCAAAGGTTACCAGCAAAGTTAATAAGAAGGGTAACCCATCAAGGCTACTGTAAAAGGGGATTTGATACATTTGTGGAGGGTAACGCTATGGCAGCTACTAGTTTGCTGGCCATAGGCTACTTCCAGGATCAGAGGCGGACTGCCTAGGCACATGAGTTGCTGGAAAACATGGCTGCATTTGGTCCCCGTCCTGCTTCTGAGTTCCTCTGGCCAGCTGGCTGCCTATGGGGGGAACTATGGAGGGCTATGGAGGGAGGCTATGGAGCTGCCTATGGAGGGAACACAACGCTGGGTCCCCAGTTTGATCCAGCAGAGTTCTTCCTATGGAGGCATCAAGTTGTGGAAGGCCGCCTGAGGAAATTAAACCCCCAGCAAATATCTGCTTCCGACAAAATACACATTGCCTTAGAGGATTAGAACTTGATAACATCATACTATTACTTCCAAGATGAAAGCAAAAATGTTCTTCAAAATCCTTTCATGGTTATTGCTTTGGAACAGAGACTAGTGATTAGGATTACGGGGGCCATATCTCGCTGAGGTTTTAATTAAAAAAAAACAAACTTCATTGCGGTACTCCACATAAGTTATACTGTTTAAAAGAGGTGATACAATCAGGATAATATCATGACTTTGCATTTTTGTGAGCAAAAGGGAATAATTTGACAATGCACACTTCCTGATTAATGCTGTGTAACTTTCAAATGGCTGAGATGAATGAGTTTGAGAAAGCATTTTGCAAAGATGTACACAAAATTTGGCAATGTGAGCCATGGATCAGAGTTGCCATGCTAGTACAACGGATGGCCTCATTTCCTAAGTTCTTCGATAATGGAACAGGCTCCACAGGGAAAAGGTGTCCAAAACACCTGCAGGGCATGTGTGCATGGACTCTGTTACAGGTGCAGCTGGTCAGGAACCCCTGGCTGGGAGTCGTCCCCCAAAAGCTTCCAGCAAAAACTCGGACTGGTTATGAATTTCAACACACATCCTTGCCTTTCTCATGCAACTTGGAGGATGGCAACAGGAGAGAGGGCTTTTTAAGTAGTAGGCCCAATCCTAAAATATTCTCCCAGGGGAAGCTCACCTAACACCCAAACAGCTATCTATTCTGTGCCAGATTCGGACTTTCTCTTCTCCTGGGCTTATTAAGTATTTTTGCATTTTCAATATTCAGTACTCTTTCTTCTTTTAACTAAGAAGTGAATTCCACTGTGTTCACCGGTGTTTACTCTCTAGCAAGTTTTAGCACACTGTGCTTTTAGCATCTGTGTTTTAACAGTCACCTTTCAAAACTATTAAGGTTTTACCTTTGTGTTAGCCTCCTTGAGTTCTTGAAACAAAAGGATGAATGAATGCAATTTACCACTAACTAAACAATGGTCCCCTCCCAAAGGGGAGACCTTTTTGTGTGTGGATCTAAGTAGGAAGCACATTTCAGATGTAACCTATTATGTACCAACACAAAAATAATTCTAAAGAAGGAGGAGGGAGTCAGGTGGAAATAGAATCTGGTGGCTCCATTCAGCATCCCAAAGCTCTTAATGGATACCAGCTGCCTGCAATCCTATGCTTCATAACTGACTTTCCTTTCAGCCCAGTCCCAACCAGGCTATCAGAAACCTCTTTTTTCCGAGGTCTACCTGAAGAAAAGATAAAAGAGGCACTATCGGTTAAATGTGTTTGCATCTATCACAACTCCTTTCTCGGCCCTCTATTGGAAGGCATTCTGTACTTGAAGGACTGACCAGTTCAACTCCATTTAAAAATAATCTCTGAGCAGAGAAAGCAGGGAGTTTTAGAGCTGCCCAACAGTGGCCTGGGTCAGTACACCAGTCACCTGATCAGTGTCTTCCTCACTGTGGTCTGGTGAGATGTACTGTACTTCTATTTAAATTAGTGACATTATTTCTCAATTTCCCTGTCTTCATAAAAATCAGCATATGCAGATCTAAGTCCTCTTCTGTCCTTTACAATTATATTTTCTCTGGTTTGGTGATACCACAGTGATAAAGGACCATGAAGGGAAGGAAAATGTTTGAAAGAGCCAGTTGGAGAGAAATACAAAGGCAGTCCCGGATGTCCATGGAAAATCTTTGATTCTTGCACAATGTGTTTTGGGATTGCTAGTTTCCTTCATCAGGGTCACCTATCTTCTGTCTAATGTCGCACTGAATTTATTTTTTCTCCCATTGGTTCATCTCTAATGATGAGTGAGAGTTGTTTGTGAAAACCATACAGCAGGGTAGAAAGAAATATCTTTTGTTTCCAGCCTCCTGGAGGATGTCAGAGGCAGAGACAAAGGGAATCCGCATTCATGTCTGCTGGGTAACGAAGTTTTTCAGTCCTTTAATGCAGAATTTGAATTCTGGTCCGTGAAAATGGTTCAAATCAAGAATCACGTCTCATGTAATGTCCGCGATTAGAGTAGCCAGAAGGAAAGGGGAGCCCACAAAGAAGCAGGGGAGAGGGGAGACTGCAGAGGCAACCATTAATATTTATTACCAGCTGAGACCATATACATTTTGTGTTGTGCACCTTGGGTAAAATAAATAATACATATGAGATGAATAATAACTATATATCTGTTGCTAGAAATTGCCCCAGGTATCTTAAGACATTACCTGCAGCATGTGGCTTTGTTTCCTTCGGAGGAGATCCAAGTTGCATGAGAAAATGAAAGGATTAGCCTAAATCTCAGGGCATTAAGCGGCTGTTCAGCCGCAAAGCCAGGTAGAAGGACCGGGGCCGCACTGGCAAAAGGTTGCATCCTGTCGACTGGTATCCAGTGTGCCTCTAACTCAAGCTCTGTTCATGTCAATGAGCCCAATCTAAGCAGGACTGGTATTCGATGCAACCCTGTAAACTGCCAGGTATTAGAGGAGGAGTGTGATCGGCTACTAAGAAGACATGGATAAGGGGGGATGCATACATCTCGCCCTGCTCACAGCTCTTCCCTCTTGGAAGCTTGCTGCCTGATGACCCATTGCTGCTGCTGCTGCTGCTTTCCCTTTGCAGGGGCTCCAGGCATTCACTTGCCCTGTTGCAGGGGGGGGGGGGGGAGGCCAAGAATAACCGGCAGGCTGTGGAGTTGCTAAGTTCTTGCTGCCACTGCCGCTTCGTTGCAGCCTTTCTACTACCGCTTTACAGCCTCTCCGCAGTGCCTCAGATCTCCAGATCTAAGACTTTTCTCAAAAGTTTCATTTGAGAAAGCGCTGCAAAGTAAATCAGAGAAACCCACACACAGCTTGGAGACCGCAGGTGCCCCTGTCTTTTCTTGTGGCCCCCGTTACCCCACTGATTGCCAAAATCACCACCACCAAATTGCAACCGAAATTTGCAGCAGCAAAACAGCTGCATTTTTACTTTAAAACCAGCAAGGACTTTGTGTTATTCCAGGCAGGAATTGTAGCAGTGGCAGAAGCTGAAAATTGGTCCCTGCAGCCTGTGAAACCGTCTAAAAGCATGTCCTGTTACCATGAAACTTCATAATCTTTGATATTTATGAGTGCCCATTCACTTTTAAATTATATTCCTATAACATGAGGCCTGACAGAAGGAAAGTGATAGTGATTCCTGAGAGCTGCAAGCTCCAAAGCAAGAAGACCTGCCTTCTTTAATTCAAGGGACTGGAGATCTTCCATATTTCTCTGCATTGAACACATATCCTGCAGCCAACGGTTGTAGTCAATACAGACTGTTTGTGCTTATCTAAGATATTTGCATTAAAATTTTGATCAGTTTTGAACTAAACATACAAACATAGAAACAAAGCAAGTCAGAAGGGGGCTCCTGGGCCATCTAGCCTGACCCTTGGCTCCAGCCAGCTCTGTGCATATAATTCTCAACACATGGTTGTCCAACTAAGAATCAACACTGTTTCTTTCTCCTTTTTTTTTTTTCTGTTTCTATCCGATCACAAATTAAAAATACACATTTTGTAAAAAGTGAGCTTTAAAAACCCACTTGGAACTTGTTAAAGAAGACGTTTGTTTGTTTGTTTGTTTATTCACATCTTTATATGTCACCCATAACTGCCAGAGTAGCCTCCCTAAGTGACTCACACAATCAAGTAGCATAAAACAGTTCAAAGAATAAAATCATAAAACATGAAAAATGGTACAATATACTAAAACCAATAAAGGTCCATCAGCGCTTACTAAAGGGCTTAGATATTAAAGAATTTCTTTTAGAAGCAAGCTTACGCCTGGTGCCAAAAAGAAAGCAAAGATGGCGCCAGGCGAATTTCCCTAGGGAGGGGGGTCCAGAGATGGGGGGCAGCAGCAGAAAAGGCCCTTCATCTATTTGCCATGCCTCTTATTTCCCCAAGGGGTGGTTCTCGTAGAAGGGCCTCCTAAGCTGATCTTAAGGAGCAGGTAGGTATATACAATAACAAGTTCCTTACTTGGTAATTCAAACTTGACCCTCTCCTTTAACAGTGTTGATTCTGTGAGATATTTAACATGGCTGCAGAACACATTTCAACACAGATATATAGCCTACTAACACAAAAATACAGGACCTTCCATTCTGAAAGTAAATACACAAGCTGCACCCATCAGAGTAGATGCCTCAGATTTGCTCCACTGGTGGCAGAAGACACTGCTAGAAAATAGAGTTCAAAGATTGCAGGCATGATCCGTAAAATTATGCAGCAGATAGCAACAAGTTCACATTTCAGTCGCCGCACAGAGGCTTAAGCATGGGATGGATGGAAAAGCAAGAGAAAGGGGAATTTTAAAACAATATTGAAAAGAAGAGTTGATTCACCATTGCTATTAGGAAAGAAATTGGTGTTCTGAGGAGATAAAAGTGAAGATGCATCTATCAGCTCAGACTGCTGAGACAAGAAGGGCAATAATTCAAGAAACAATTAACTGTCACTCCTAAGCAGAAGCAGAGTGTGAGAGGTGGCTTGATGTTGATATGATCTTGGTATTATTAGTGGCTTTGCAGGGAAATTCTCAGTTCTGGAGGCAAGAAGATCAAGAGACAAACCTCCATAAATACCCAATAATATGGTCATTTTCAGTGGTCAGGGTTCATTTGTTGTCCTTGCAGATCATGGGATGGAAAACTTGGGTGCTTGTTTCCACTTGTGCCTCCTACTCAAATGTTTCTGAATGTGCTTATAAATATGGTGTTTACATGTAAACATTGCCAATTATCCATTTCTCCAAGCTGAGAACTCTAGTTAGTGCAAAGTATGGTTTAGGGAAGCAACTCAAGATTGTAGACTGTGATACAAGATTGGCTTATTTCCTTAAACCAGTCTAACTGAACCTTCACAGGATTGCAACTTCCATTATTTCCATTCCATTGGGAATGCTGGGCACTGTAGTCTAACACATCCAGAGCATACCAGGTTGGAAAAGGGTAGGGAAGACTGTCTTAAACCATCATTAACACTAAGCACAGTCTTGGTTCAAACAAATCAAGTAACTGCGGTTAGTTGAAAAGAGAAGTAAAAGCTTCTCATCTTATACTCTCTGCAGCACCAAAGGAGGGGAAGAGTTATGGGAGCACAGAAGTTCATGCACACATTGTGAACCATACATCAGTGATACCTATGAACTAGGCTGATGAGCTTTGTTGTCCTGGATCCATCGCAAAACTAGTACACAAGATGGGGAGGTCAATTCTACCAAACCCCCTCGAGTCACAAAGACACATCCCCACAATGAACTCATACCAGTGGACATGGTTCTGTGACCCACTGTGATTTGTGGGGCACAAGATGTGAGTCAAAGGTGGCATAATGCAGTGGTTTGATTGGCAGACTAGGGGGATTCATATAGGCCCCACAATGCTTGCTGAGAGGTCTTGGATCAGTTGCTATCTCTGCCTATTTCAAAGGACGGTTGTGAGGAAGGAATCATGGGAAGGAGGTATGTAGACCACTTTAATCTCCTTGATGGAAGGGTAGCATAATAATGTAGGAAATTTATATTTCATTAACGTGCAACCAGAATGACCTGTAACTTTTAGCTTATGGGAGACACAAATGCTTCTTGGAGACCAAAGACCTCTTTGTTGTTGCTTTTTTCTGTATCATCCTATGCATATACCCAACGTACAATATCATGCAGGAAAGGGCTCTTTTAAATTTTAAATTTTAATAATGCCAAATCCTCACATAAATCAGGACAGTTGATTTGGATAGGATTGGCTTCTTCAGATCAAAGCATGGCTTCTTCAAAATGGAACAAACCCAAATCTGAACATCCCTGAAAATTTGGAGGAGTTTGGAAGTGCAGAAACATACATGGTGTCTCCAAAAATTGATACCAAGCTCTCAATTTAAGGAAAGGGAGAGAAGAGGGGTGCCTCCCTCTAGTCAGCTCTAGTCTTGAATCACAGTTAATTATGATCCCAGCACTTTGGAAGAGGGATGTTGAAGTAATATAGACTTATCCAGCATTCAGTTCACATTTCTAGCCCTTTCACCAAGATGTAGAGCCATTAAAAGATGTATGGGATCATCAGTAGGACCTGGGAGGGCGTAGCATGAGGTGCTTGCTTGGAAAATGCTGGATTTTCAAATCTTTCTGGCTCTGCCACTTTGTATTGGACATACCATCTTCTACTGCTTTCCAATTGCTCTTTCTGGGATGGATGCAAATTGAGCAGAAAACAATTCATTATAATTCCCCAGCCACTGCACCTATCCTTTGGAAACTTTGCAGGGTTTTTTCCTAGGGACAGCTCTATGGCATAGCCCATTTTTGTACAAATTACCAAATAACAAAACCAAAAGCTCAATGGGGGATAAGGGGCAATCACTTCCCCCTGCAAACACACACAATTGGAACTTTAACCCTTTAACAAAAACAAAACAAAAATTCCACCATACCTTGTGTGGGGATGTACATTTCACTGCTAGGGCCATCTCTCTGCTGTGTGCCATCTTGTTAACAATTGCCCATGAAAACATAGGGGAATAATCACATCCTTCTTTGGATCCCTCCCATCAATGTAAAGGCTGATTTTGTACAAAGTTCTTGGCACCTATTTGTCTGAAACCTGACAGGTTTGATGCCCTCAGGAGAAGCAACTAACCATGTAAACCCCTGGATCCCAGTTATCCAGGTAGGATCAGATTGGGAGAAGCAGTCTGTCAGGTATCTGAGTTGAGTAAGGTTTTATAGGTTAAAACCAGTCTTTATAGGTTAAAAGTAACTGTGTATTTAGCTCAGTGTTATCTATATGCCTGGAAGCAGGGTTCCTGACAAGCTTTAGCTGGCGATTCCAGGAACTGAGTCTGGAACACTCTGCATGCAAAGCATATGCTCTGCCATGGAGCTTTGCCCCTTCCTTCTCATTGCTGCGAGTGAATGCATAGCATCCAAGACCCTTCTTGCAGGTAAGCCGTCTCCAACCAAGCAGATGGTAGGAGGTAGCATAACAGCAGTGCCAAATGTGCCACTTTGATTTTGCATCAGGCTTATCAGATTGACATCATCATGGAGACCTAAGAGGCAGCAATTCCGACCTGACGTAGCTCCACTCAAAGAAAGTAGACTGGCATGAAAACAAATGCATTTATTTTGAGTTGTGGGTTTCCTTGGCATGGAATGCCCATGTTTTGTCCAAACTGTGAGCCAAAACTAATTGTTTATTATGCTAAATACATACAATATGCATTTTCCTTCTGCTTTCAGGATATTTTTCCTCACCAAAGTAAGAATCATCCCTAAAGGAGCTTTCTCTGGATTTTCTGAAGTGGAAAAAATGTATGTACCTCCATTTTCACTCAGTATTTCTATTTTATACAAGGTTTTCTATGGCTCTTGCCTTGGTTGTGGTTATTTTTTCTCTCTCTGAGGCCTGCCCAGTGCTTTAATTAAGCTATCAGATTCATCGGTCCCATAGGAACATGCTCTTTCACAGCTAAAGATCTGTGAAAATGTGAAATAAAGTGAGGGTCTGGGGAACCAATATTCCAAAACAAGGTTTTTGCCATTATGTCTGTACAAACTAGGTTGTTCAATAACAGAGCTGATCAGAAAGCACTTACAAGCAGGTACAGTAGAGCATCATAATGGAACTGAATGTTAATGTGAGCTGCAAAAGGGATAACTCACTTCCACAGCTGGACATTGTTCTTTCATTCATTTGTTCGTGAAAGGGAGCCAGGTCAGCTCCAGGTTTGAGGAGGCCAAGCTCACACAAGCCTTCTTGCTGCTCTATCCTGTACCAGTTGCACTTTCAGACTTACTTTCAATAAGGGTTGGGGATTCTGCATTATGGCACTCTAACCTGCAGGTAACCAAGGCATGTGTCACGGGTTAGGTCAGCTTTCCCTAGACAGGGCTACAGCTGCTGAACCAGCCCATGCTGCTAAAACCTGATTCCACCTTGACCTCCACAGACAGTCCAAGAGGGTTATTTTACAGTGTCCTCCAGCTGGTGCATCTTGGGATTCCAGTGAAACAAAAAGGCAACTCCCAACGTGATGCTTGCCCATCCCTGGTGCAACAAGACCAGTGCAACCCCAAGCCCTTTTTTGCCAAGGAAAACCTCGAAATGCTTGCTGGCAAAACATGTGCAACCAGCCAGCCTAAGCCGTCCTCTGGTTCAGCAAGCCACTGACCCTTCCAAAGTGTCTCCTCCACAGAGCAACCAGACAACAGCTATCCTAAAGTGCAGCTGAAAGGATATTTCCTTTATTTTCAGCAATAAGAGACAGCACAGTTATTCAGCTCCGCAGCCCCCAGAGTTCCAGAAACCAGGCTGGCTCCCCTCTAGTCAGCTTTCCTGAACGACTGACCTGCAGGTCTAAACCACCCAGTTCACGGGGACTGCGTGGTTCCACATTCCTCCCATGACCCCACTCACATGTGCATGGAATCCATTTTGGGGGCGAGTCCATTGGATTCCCTGGGGTCAGTTCCCAAAGTCTGAGCACACCCAGGTTTCACACAATGCTCATCAGGAATCAAGCCCTGCTTGAACGCCACACAAGCCACATCCCTCTTCCACGCCACACGGATCAGCCTTCGTTTGCACATGAGATGCAGGAAGGCTCCAAATTGCACAACTTTCATTCCAGGAGCATTCGCAGACTTCTCAGCTCACTCAGACTGAGCAGGTGAGGAAGTCTGCGAATGCTAGAAGGATGAACTCCATGGACCTTCAACACATCCCTACTCGGGGGCCCCTGGGAGGATCGGCAGCGATGTTCGTTCCGATATTAACACTTTTCCTCCATGGAAAAGAGATTTCCCTCGCGCACAGGGAAGTTTTCTATCAATTGCTCCTACACAAAGCACAGCAAATGAGTCCATGAGAGCATATCTGAAGCCAACCTTTCCTCTCACAGACATGGAATTTTTAATTCACTAAAACTCTGCAGCCGAATGAAACCATTGTGGGAATATATATAGCAGTTCAGCTCTGTGCTAACGCAGTGCACGGTATGTGTATTGAAGTAGCTAATTTGTATACTCTAGGCAGATGCATTTTACCACATGGAGGCATCACATTATTAATAGCCGCTTTCTTGAAATAGCCTACCGTTGACTTTAATCTTGTGCGGGGGGGTTGGTTGTGCAGGATCTTATGGGGCGGAGAGAAGAAGCTCACACAAGGGGTCTCTCCTGTTTTATATGCAAATATATCACTTGATTATATAGTTTGTGTTCCTACATCATCATGAATATTTCCAATGAATGTTTTATGGGTTATAGGTTTGATTTGTGAGCTATTTCACATTTCATTGCTACTCCTCATCTGCAGATGCTGCCGATGCTGATTGGTCTCATTTGCATATTCATCACACATACGCCCCATTTTCAAAGCTGCCATATTCAAAACTGTTTCCCCACGGAGTTGCCACCATTCGGCGCAATATTTTCAAATGAAAGTCACTTCTGCTGTTTAACGTTCGGTTTGCCTTTTCGTCTGCTGGTTAATGGCATTTGTCAGGTTTGTCACAAGTGGCCTCCCCAGCTTCCCTCTGCCTCCCTCTCTTTCACGCGTTATACAAGGCAGACATATGGTTTCCAGGTAATGAAAGGCAAAATAAATCATCCACAGGTGTGCTCAGCAAACTCCCTCACACTCGTCAGCCTTGAAGTCGGTGGGCCAGCCTTTTGGCTGCCTCAGGCAAGAGAGTAGCTGCTCTGCTTCCGCAGCCAAGATCAGGAGCACTACTCATCTCCTCCAACCTTGCTTCCTCCTCAAATTTAGAGGGAGACACAGAACTGGGGAGGCACCACTGGGGGGACATTGTCCCCTGCTTCTGTAACTTCCTCAGCCTGTTGCTGAGGAAGCACATTTTCTTCCAATGTGGGACACGCACGGGCCAGCCCATGCCACGGGGCTCCGTCTGCAGGTCCATTTGGCTCTATCTTGGCGAACGTAACTTCTTATAACCCTCCCCATACGTGCTGCAAATCTGCCCCACCAGCAGTGCCTCTGGAGATGCAAGTCCCCCTCAGGCTCGGACACGACCGGACGGGACAAAACCCAAGGCCGGCCAAGTGATTTAGGTACCTGAGGCAGAATATTCCCTCCTCCCTGACAGTAAAAATAGAACAACATAAATTAAAGACAGGAGTCTTTTCTGCCCCTTCCTGATTCCCAGAATAAATTGCCTGAAAGCCATTTTGCTCTGCATAACGGCAATTTTATGAGACTAGCTTATGAAGCTCTCTGTTGTCCCTCCAGTGCCCAAAGGAGTGCTATTGGTAGGCAACATGGCGCATTTCATGCTCCCATGAGCTGATCTGGTTTGCATCCAGTCTTCCAAGCAGAGGAGCAGCCGGCAACACAGAGCTAAAAATGCAGGCATGGAGGAACATAGTCAGCCTCATTCATGTGCATCTGCAAATTCCTGACGGAGCTGAAAGTACTTTTGGGGATCTTTTGCAGAGCTGTGGTGTACACATCCTGGATGCTACATGACACTTCCAGAAAATGCAGAAATTAGCTCAAGGACATTGGTAGCCAAAACATGGATGTTTGGTTTTACTGTCTTTGATTGCACAAAAGAAAATGATGTATTAGTAGATCCATCCCCTTCTACTGGGCTAGGGTGACTGTGTCCAACTTTAGAGGGGACAGTTCTCTGTTTGAAGGCCTCCTCTACAAGATAAAGAAACATAAGAAGGACGTGTAGGGTCCTTGAAGTGGCCCATCAACCACAGTTAGGCCCAGAAAACCAGACTGGAGAGCAAGAACTGACTATATTTACATTTGAATTAGAATCTTTCTGTCTAAATTTGCATTTATACAAATAATGTAGGGTACAGTCTGATCGAGCTGCCTGTAGGCATCCAAATTGGGAGGGTTATGGATATACAATGCAGAGCACAAGAAGCATGGAGGTGGTGCTGCTAGGTGGCCCAGTGGGGCTTTCTAATTGTGGTGATGCGAGTCTCTTCCCAAGCCCTAAACACCTTCTCCAAAATTGCTATATAGTTTCAAAGAGGCAACTGGTAAACTGGCTGCAGGGAAATCCGATTGCAGATCCAAGGTCAGCATTCTTTTCCCGCCCTGGATCTGGGAATCTGAAAAATCCTATGGCCCTTGACATATTGCCAAAGGACTGTAGGATTGCTCCGTTTCTATTTAAATAGATTGTGTACACCTGTGTCCTCTTTGGCCCCTTGTTTAGTGTTGCATTGCCTCTTTGGGGGCAAGAGGTAAGTGGCCATTCTGCACTGGACTGGCAGGATGTTCCTAACAGTTTTGGTAGAGTAAGAAAAGATGGCAGTGGGGAGTTAAGATGCAGCGCATAAAAGTCAAGGTTGGTGCAAAGAAAATGGCAGGGCAGGGCTGGAGGAGCTACAAGAAAGCAAGGGTTCCTCGTGCTTCAGGGATCATGACTGAGCCACGCAATGGGCAGAATGGATAAAGAGACATTTCAGCAGCAGCAGCAGCAGCAGCAGCAGCAGCAGGAAACAGGAAAAGTAATATAGTTACCCTAATTAAGAGAAATAGAACCACAAGGGAATTCACTTGGGCACAAGCACCACTGCCATCGGTCAGCTTTTGGACATAAACTTTGGCCTCAGTCCAGATGGAAGTCTAATGAACCTCAAGAGGGCTAGATGGACTTAGGCAGGTCATAAACTAAAATCTTGGCATAGCCCTCATCTCAAGTTCAGGTTTTCATTTATTAAAACAAAACCAGAGCGGGTTTGTTCACACAATCATGGAGGGTGAAACAAGCCACTAGGGGATTTGCATAACTGCATTCACTGGTACAACTTGCCATGTCATGTGAACCCAGCCAGGGTGGCTTCTTGCTGTGGTTAACAAGCCACCCCAGAACTTTACAACAGTCCAAGGGTTGACTTACTTCTCCCCCTGTGACTGTGCAAACTTGGTCCATGCAATTCTACAAAGCATATGCAAAGCCAAGTTCTCTGACTCCGCCTTTTCCATTCCCACGAAAGATCAAACAGCTTTGTTGTTGTTGTTAGTCGCGAAGTCGAGTCCGACCCATCGCGACCCCATGGACAACATTCCTCCAGGCTCTCCTGTCCTCCACCATCCCCAGGAGTCCACTCAAGCTCACACCAACTGCTTCAGTGACTCCATCCAGCCACCTCATCCTCTGCCGTCCCCTTCTTCTTTTGCCATCTATTGTTCCCAGCATTAGACTCTTCTCTAGGGAGTCCTTCCTTCTCATTAGGTGGCCAAAGTATTTGAGTTTCATCTTCACTATCTGGCCTTCTAAAGAGCAGTCAGGGTTGATCTCCTCTAGGACTGACCGGTTTGATCGCCTTGCGGTCCAAGGGACTTGCAGGAGTCTCCTCCAGCACCACAACTCAAAGGCCTCAATCCTTTTGCGCTCAGCCTTCCTTATTGTCCAGCTTTCACAGCCATACATTGCAACTGGGAAAACCATAGCCTTGACTATACGCACTTTTGTTGGCAGAATGATGTCTCTGCTTTTTAGTATGCTATCTAGATTTGCCATAGCTTTCCTCCCCAGAAGCAAGCGTCTTTTAATTTCTTGGCTGCAGTCCCCGTCTGCGGTGATCTTGGAGCCCAGGAAAATAAAATCTGTCACTACCTCCATTTCTTCCCCATCTATTTGCCAGGAAGTGAGAGGACCAGATGCCATGATCTTAGTTTTCTTAATGTTGAGTTTCAAGCCAACTTTTGCGCTCTCCCCCTTCACCCGCATCAAGAGGCTCTTTAGTTCCTCTTCACTTTCTGCCATGAGAGTGGTATCATCTGCATATCTGAGGTTGTTGATATTTCTCCCAGCAATCTTGATTCCAACTGGTGATTCATCTAGCCCTGCCTTTCTCATGATGTGCTCTGCATATAAGTTAAATAGGCAGGGTGACAGTATACAGCCTTGCCGAACTCCTTTCTCAATTTTGAACCAATCAGTGGTTCCGTGTCCAGTTCTCACTGTTGCTTCTTGACCTGCATATAGGTTTCTCAAGAGACAAATAAGATGGTCTGGTACTCCCATCTCTTTAAGAACTTGCCACAATTTGTTGTGATCCACACAATCAAAGGCTTTAGCGTAGTCAATGAAGCAGAAGTAGATCTTTTTCTGGAACTCCCTGGCTTTCTCCATGATCCAGCGTATGTTGGCAATTTGATCTCTAGTTCCTCTCCCTCTTCGAAATCCTGCCTGTACTTCTGGTAGTTCTCGGTCCACATACTGCTGGAGCCTAGCTTGTAGGATTTTGAGCATCACTTTGCTAGCATGTGAAATGAGTGCAATGGTGCGGTAGTTTGAACATTCTTTGGCATTGCCCTTCTTGGGGATCGGAATGTAAACTGACCTTTTCCAATCCTGTGGCCACTGTTGAGTTTTCCAAATTTGCTGGCATATTGAGTGTAGCACTTTAACTGCATCGTCTTTCAGGATTTTGAATAGCTCACCTGGAATGCTGTCACCTCCACTAGCTTTGTTGTTGCTCAGACTTCCTAAGGCCCATTTCACTTCACATTCCAGGATGTCTGGCTCGAGGTCAGGGACCACCCCATCATGGTTATCAGGGACGTTAAGCTCTTTCTTGTATAGTTCTTCTGTGTAATCTTGCCACCTCTTCTTAATCTCTTCTGCCTCTGTTAGGTCCCTGCCATTTTGGTCCTTTATTATGCCCATCTTTGCATGAAATGTTCCCTTCATATCTCTAATTTTCTTGAAGAGATCTCTGGTCCTCCCTATTCTATTGTTTTCTTCTATTTCTTTGCACTGTTCATTTAGGAAGGCATTCTTATCTCTTCTAGCTGTTCTCTGGAATTCTGCATTCAATTGTTTGTATCTTTCTCTTTCTCCCTTGCCTTTCGCTTCCCTTCTTTCCTCAGCTATTTGTAAAGCTGCCTCAGACAGCCATTTTGCTTTCTTGCATTTCTTTTTCTTTGGGATGGTTTTAGTTGCTGCCTCTTGTACAATGTTGCAAACCTCCGTCCATAGTTCTTCAGGCACTCTGTCTATCAGGTCTAATTCCTTAAATCTATTTGTCACCTCTACTGTATATTCATCAGGGATATGATTTAGGTCATACCTGAGTGGCCTAGTGCTTTTCCCTACTTTCTTCAACTTAAGCCTAAATTTTGCCACCAGAAGCTCATGATCTGAGCCACAGTCAGCTCCTGGTCTAGTTTTTACTGACTGTATAGAACTTCTCCATCTTTGGCTGCAGAGAACATAGTCAATCTGATTTCTGTGTTGACCGTCTGGTGATGTCCATGTGTAGAGACGTCTCTTGGGTTGTTGGAAAAGAGTGTTTGTTATGACCATCGTATTCTCTTGACAAAATTCTACCAGCCTGTGTCCTGCTTCATTTTGTACTCCAAGGCCAAACTTGCCTGTTATTCCGGTTATCTTTTGGTTTCCTACTTTAGCATTCCAATCCCCCATGATGATAAGGACATCATTTTTTGGAGTTAATTCTAGCAGGTGTTGTAGGCCTTCATAGAACCGGTCAACTTCAGCCTCTTCAGCACCAGTGGTTGGGGCATAGACTTGGACTATTGTGATGTTGAATGGTTTGCCTTGGATTCGAACTGAGATCATTCTGTCATTTTGGAGATTGTATCCCAGTACTGCTTTCCCTACTCTTTTATTGACTATGAAGGCTACTCCATTTCTTCTGAGGGATACTTGCCCGCAGTAGTATACCTGATGGTCATCTGAACTAAATTCACCCATGCCTGTCCATTTTAGTTCACTGATTCCTAAGATGTCGATGTTCAGTCTTGTCATCTCTTGTTTGACCACATCCAGCTTGCCTTGATTCATGGATCTTACATTCCAGGTTCCTATGGAGTAAAGATCTTTGCAGCATCGGACTTTCCTTTCACCTCCAGATACATCGGCAACTGAGTGTCCTTTCGGCTTTGACCCAGTCGCTTCATTCTTTCTGGCGCTACTAGTACTAGCCCTCCGCTCTTCCCCAGTAGCATATTGGACACCTTCCGACCTGAGGGGCTCATCTTCCGGTGTCATATCGTTTTGCCTTTTGGTTTTCATGTCCATGGGGTTTTCATGGCAAAGATACCGGAGTGGGTTGCCAACAGCTTACTCTCCTTAATTCCCTGATCTAATTCCTTTGATTTTTTTTTATCCCTGTCCTTTCCAGTTTCAGGGAACTCAAATGAACTAGCTTTCTACCCATGGGAAAGTCATGCAGACCAATAGCTGAGCTGCATCATCATTTGTTTGTTTTTAAATGAGACCCTTTAACCTGAATGGTTGCAGCAGCATTTAGGGTAAGATAGTCACACCTATATTTATTTATTTTATTTATTTATTAAAACATTTCTATGCCACCCCATCGCAATAAAGCCTCGGGGCGGCTTACAACAATAAATTAAAACATACAAATTCATTTAAAAACCTTCTCACCCCCCTCCCCCGTGGTGCATCTCGGCAAAAACCCTTTAAAATACAATCCAAATTAATATATTAACAATAAACAAATTGTTTATTGAATTTGAATATATGAGAATTCATATATTTGAATATATGAGAAGGCGGCTTTCCAGGGAGCCTCAGAGATGAAGTGACCAAGTTAAACAGAAGTCAAGTGTACATGTAGGTTAAGGACCTGTGCAAGGAGAAGGTAGGGAATCTTACCAATAATTATCTAAACCCACAAATCATCTGCAAGACCCCAAACAAAGGCACGGCAAAGAGCAATAACTCTCAGATGGGTGACTCTCTGCAAATTTGTAAAGTTTAAAAAATACCTTTGCCTCCGTAAAATTAAAGACACCAGTTTGCCTGCTGTTTTCAAGAAAAGATGAAGTTCTCAATGCTATTAACAAACTCAAAGCTGATAAATCAAACCCAAATGGTCTCCATCTTAGAGTGCTTCAGTCCTATGCCAACTGGGGCATGCTGGTAGTTGTAGGCCATTTTTCTGTCTAAAAGTGTATAGGATTGTGCCTTAAAAAAACTGAAATGTGAATATGCTGATCCTCTGAACAAAAAAGTATTTCACATGTCGGTAAGATCAGCTTCTGTACCCAAGGACTAAGGAATGGCTGGCGTATAGCCGGTGCTTTGCCTCCATGCCTTCATCAAATAGCCCTTTCTGTTCCGTTTTAAGAAATTATTTTAGTTGGATCATACATATTTCATTAGACTAGAATTCAGAAACTGCTTCTTCAAGAATGCGGCAAATGTGATCCAAATATTACAATGCAGAGTGAAGCACATGTAGATTATGTAATTGCATGCATCCAAAAAGAAATAACTCATGTGTTACAGTCTCCACATTGCTAGAAATGATGCACAGCTCCCTTTCTTGACTTTTCATGGCTCTGAATATGCATTTTACCCCAAGCAAAAGAGGACAACCTTTTAATGTTTGTAGGTCTTCTAAAATTTAAGATAGCATCCCCAAAAAGGGGTGGCTTGCAAGGAGAAAAGACAGTGAGGGTGCCAGTGACTAAACACACTGTGCCGTGAATAATTAGGTGGTCAGCTGGCATTCAGAGATGTGCAGGGGGGTCACCACGCTCTGTGTCCCCCACTGAATTAAAGGGCCCTTCCTCAAAGCCCACCGGTACCACAGCTGCCACTTTGCTGAGATGGCAGGAACACTGTTTCAGCCCCATGTGCTGTCTCCGAGGCCGCCTCACCCACAAGGCCTCCCTCTGGAGGATGCTGCCACTGCCGACGCTACAGCAAAACAGATCCAACTCAGGGCAACATGGGAGAGAAAGGCCCGCCGTATCTTGCCCACCCAAGGAGGAGCAACACCTTGCAGCAGCCCTGCAGGGCCAGCAACTACTCCTGAAGGAAGCAAAGTGAGCAGTGCGACTTCATGTGCGTTTCGCCACAAAGAAGTGGGAGAGCCTCTTGTGAGAGGTTTTCCAGAATAACTTCACTGGGTTTAGGTGCTGCACGCCTTGACTTGAGATGGGAGAGTTACCATTTGCTGTTCCACCTCGACCAGACAATAGTCTCCTTGCAGGTGGGCAGCTCTTCTCTTACTCCTTCCTAGGACCAACCCTCCAAACCTTCTGTGATGAGACAAGCAGGGCAGAGCTGGCCAGCTCCAATTTCATTGGCTGCAGACGCCCTGCCCTGATTGCAGTAGACGCTGGGCTCAGTTTGCTTCCTTCAGGAGTAGTTGCTGGCCCTGCAGGGCTGCTGCAAGGTGTTGCTCCTCCTTGGGTGGGCAAGATACGGCGGGCCTTTCTCTCCCATGTTGCCCTGAGTTGGATCTGTTTTGCTGTAGCGTCGGCAGTGGCAGCATCCTCCAGAGGGAGGCCTTGTGGGTGAGGCGGCCTCGGAGGCAGCACATGGGGCTGAAACAGTGTTCCTGCCAATAGTGGCCAGCCGGGCCACTATTTTGGTCACATCCTCAGGGCTTGGCAAGATGGCGCCTAGCCTGATATCTAGCAAGCTTCAAAGGTGTGGGGGGTTGCCAAGGATAGTCCACCCTTTCCAAAAATTTGGCCATGGAAATAATTGTCTCGCGAGTCCTCTGTGGGAGCACAGGTGGTGAAGTTCTGCAGCAAAGGAGCTGGAACTTGGCAGTGCTGCTCAAGGCAGTTTCTGGGTGTGTGAGCAGTGGCTCAGCAACAGAGCAAGCTGGTCTGTTTGTTTTGCTCCTTGCAGCCTACAAATGGAGCACCTGGCAGTGAGCTTTTTATCACCAAGGCCAATCGATGGGAGCGGCCTTGACCATTGTGCTATTCTTACCACTCTTCAAAAAAGTTACAAGAGCCAATCACTCCCGCAAGTAACTCACAGCTGCTGTGACAGAGCAAGCCTTTGCCTACCCTTGTTTCACAACTTGGGGCATGATCAGACCAAGAGTGACGGACTGCAGAAATGGAGCTTGTAAATTTAGCCAGGTCAGCCAGCATGTTTTGGCCCGAGTCTCTGCCACATCGGTCCCCCAGGCCAAGTGAGACATCTGTTGCTCAGGCGGGTGACCTGGGTGCCACAGAAAGGCAGCAAATCTTTCTTTAATTTAACCACTGTGGCTGAAACTTCCCACATCTGTTTCTTACCAAAAGCAGGAGTCTGGATTAGGACCGTGACCCAGGGAGAGGGTGTGTTCCCTGTGCCATTTGCCTGCCAGGGGGAAAAAAGACACACACATCCAAGATACGCTGCACAAAGCACTTTGGGGGTGACAAAGCATGTTAAAAGATTTTCTGCCAGAAAAGGATGCAAAGGGGAAAGGATTGACCCCTTCCCGCTGTGCTGTGGTTTTGAAATGGATCGTCCTCTAAGCTTCTTTTTGTTAAAAGACATGGCAGATGATTATCCTTTATTTATTTGAATAGCATGCCATATGTAGTACGGCCATGAACTTACGGTTTGAACCAGAGATCATAATCCTATAAAATGTCTAACAGATGTCAACATTCTAAAAATTCTACAGCATCCATACTGAGAAACATCTGAGTGACCACAGCAAATCTGGCCATTTCTCCCAGTTTATTTATTAATTATATTCATATTCTGCCTTTTCTTCCTTCCAAGGAACTCAAGGCAGTGCACATAATTCACTTCCTCTCAATTGCATCCTCATAACAACAACCCTGTGAGGTAGGTAGGTAGGACTAAGGGTCTGTGATTGGCCCATCACCCAATAGGCTCTATGGGCAAGTGGGGACTAGAACTCGGATCGCTTGAAGTCCCAGTTCCATGCCCTGAACCGCTACCCCACTCCTAGTTCAATGTTCAATGCATGTGAGTCACGAGCAATCAATGAATGCTCTTATCCCCATCTCAGGGGTGCCTATAAGCCACTTTACATGTTCCCATATATAATATATGCAGTATCTTATATAATGTGTGTGTGAAGCTACCTCCCTACTCTGCCATTAATATTATTGGGATGGGTCTGGCCTGGCAATTCCTTTGCCTTGTCCCTTTCTGTTGGGAAAAGAAAAGTCGGGATTGTAAGACACCTTAGCATCCTTTTACTGGAAGGAGTTGGTGGGAAAAACTCCCCAGCTACAGGGATTACCTGGCCGTCCAGATGCCCAGTGAATATGGGAGCTCTCACCTTGCCTTACTGAAAGTAAAGCCCATTGAAGGTGAGCTGCTGCTTGCCCAGTGAGGCAGGATAAGCTTGGAAAGCTTCTGCACATTCAATCATAACTTCTAGGGATTGTTCACCCTTTGAGGTCTCTGATGACAATTAGAAGAGATTTCAGGTTTCTGAGCTTGCAAGGCAACACTCTCGCCATCGCCCCAACGGTGTCCAAATTGCCACCCACTTCATTCCATAGTACTCAATGGGAGCCATGGGGAGCTGAACCAGCTAGTGTCACACTAAAACCACGGGAGCCCTGGCACCAGCCATTCTCTGGATGGATGCTGCTGATTGCAGGAACCCTGATTTGCACGCCGATGCAGAGAAAGAGCTACATCACTGAAAGCACGGGTCTTTTCCTCAACAAGGGTTGCCATCTGTATATTGCTATGACAGTATTAGTAATGATGCATGTTTTGATTTGTGCATTTTTAAAAGCGAGAGACCGCTTTTGTGCCCAAGAAGAAAATTATTCAATTGTCCGCTCCCTTTTCTTCCTATTCCTGATTTGCCATAGCCTTTTAACAAAATCCATACTATTTGTTCTGCAGCTGACCTTGTCTAATCATATCGATTGTGAGCAGCTGAAGGCTAATTGGGAGACCAGTTGCTATGGTAATTCTTGGGTCATGCACCAAAGGAGACAATACTGGGTATTTTTAAAACTGTTTATGGAGAGGGGCTGCAAGTATGTCAAGGCTTTCAAAATTAACAGATAATTCATTCAAATTAATTCTAGAATGTGACTAAGGGTACAGTGTGCAACTGGGAAGCTTCCCTCCTCCCTTTTTTGTTTCTTTCATTTTTCCCATTCTCTCAATTCTGCACAACTTCAGAGCTAGTGAACTGATGAAAATAAAAAACTGCATGAGCTCTTTTAAAAAATAAATCCTTCTTTCTGGTAGAGCAGGGCTTGAGTAGTTGCAGAACAAGCATGACCAAGAACCAGCGCCGATTCCAACCCATTGGCTGCTGTAAAACTGCAAGCAAAGGCATAAGGAGATGTATGTTGCTTGCATTGTGTGGTGTGGCGCACAGAGGGGAAGTGAGGCAGTCACAGAATCATAGAATGGAAGAGTTGGAAGGGGCCATGAAGGCCATCCAGTCTAACCCCCTGTTGTGGCAGGACACCACATTACACCATCCCACCCAGATGGCTGTCCAATTTCTTCTTGAATGTCCCTAGTGTGGGAGAGCCACCACCTCTCTAGGCAGCTGGTTCCACTGTCGCATTGCTCTGATAGTGAGGAAGCTTTTCCAGATCTCCAGCTTGAATCTGGGTTGCTGCAACTTGAATTGATCATTCTGTATTCTGCACTCTGGCATCAGCAAGAAGAGAACCTGAACTTCCTCTTTGTGACAGCCTTTGAGGTACTTCTAGAGGGATATCATGTCCGCCCTCAGTCTTCTCTCCTCAAGGCTGAACATGCCCATTTCTCTCAGTCTCTCCTCACAGGACAGTGTTTCCAAACCCTGGATCATTTTTCTTGCCCTCCACTGGACCCTTTCTAATTTCCTGCATCTTTCTTAAATCTTGGTGCCCAGAACTGGGCACAGTATTCCAGGTGAGGTCTGACTAGTGGGGAGTATAGAGGAACTGCTACTTCTCGTGATTTGGAAATAATACATTCTGTTAATGCATCCCAAAATAGCATTTGCCCTTTTGGCAGCTGCATTGCATTGTTGGTTCATGTTTAGCTTATTGTCCACAATTACTCCAAGATCTTTTTCTTGTTCAGTTGTGTTTGGCCACATATTCCCCATAAAGTTCATAGACCATTTATTTCTTGATATCCCACCTTTCTGCCACACTGGAATTCAAGGTGGTGCCACGCAGCTTCCAGGGGTCTCCCCTCCAAGCTCAGACCCACCCCAGGCCTGCTCAGCTTCCCCATGGCAGATTCCTTGCATGCCTTCAGACCATACTCCAGGCTGGACCATAACTAGACCATGGGGACTAGTAAACACTGGAGGAGGAGGGAAACAAGAGGGGTTAATGCTGAATTTGTAGGGTGGCTGTTAACATATTGCCAAAAAGAGGACAAAAAGGGAAACAGATTTGCATTAGAATGCCATAGGCTCATTAATTACGGTGACATATCCCACCTCTTTTCCTCTTGCAAGGAGCCAAGGCAGCTTGTGTGGTTCTCCTTTCCATTTATCCTCACACCAACCCTGTGAGGTAGGTCAGGCTGAGAGGCAGTGACTGCCCCAAAGTCTCCCAATGGACTTTATGGACAAGTGGCAACTAGAACCCGGCTGCCCACAATCCCAGTCCAAGACTCTCACCGTAACACCGCACTGGCTCTCAAATAATATTTATATATGGAAATTCAGAAATAGCTGCTATGCTGTAAATGGAAATGCATTATGTCTCACCACAGGGTGTGGGGACAGGCCAGAAAGGCGACCGATGCGCCGTCTCAGACAAGCTGTTGAAGGATAGCTCAGGGTCCCTGATCGCTTTTCTTTAGGCCCCCCAGTTTCTCGGCCCTTCTGCATCTCTCCCCACCCGCTGCACCTCTGGAGTGCAGGGCTTGTCATTCTCTCCTTCCACTCTACTCCCTTCCCCCTGCAGGTAAATTACAAGGTAAAGCTGATAATTACTTGAAATCTAGCATGGTCTGAAATAAAAATGATTCCTTTACGAGGGCTTGGCATTCAGGGAAGTGGGAGCTGCATCCCTTGGTTCTGCCTTCAGGAATTGCAGGAGATGGCTCATAAACTGAAAAGACACATTTTTTAGAGGAGATGAGCTGTTGTCTCTTTTTTAAAGTTTTGTTTAATTTACCATTGATGGGTTGCTGCTTTTTTTAAAGCACTGAAATATTCCGTGTTGCTGTGAAGCACCTGCTGTTCCCAGCTTCATCATAACACGTAATGTAGTGGAATTAGCAATACAGCCAGCCCTTAATGGCATCTCTTGGTGTGAGTGGGCCATTTATATACAGGGTGGTGCTCGGTTTTGTTTTGCTTTTGCATTTCTGCTCACCCTTTATGTTGTTTATAAGGTTACTTAAAATGTGTTCCTTCTCCCCGTCTCCTTCAGCCAGACAAAAAAAGCTTATCAAGCTCACTCTTTGGGGCTGCTAGCGTGCCACAGCCGCTCACCCAGGCTTAATTTAAAACAAGCCCTATCCAATCCCCGGAGAACCATTGTTCTATGGTTTGTTCAGCCATAGAACAAACTATGGCTGGCTGGGTGCAGAAATGGGACCTTGCAGGCACGTGGCACAACGCAACCGCGAAACCATGTTCAGCACTTTCGGTGCTGTTGCAAACCGCCCGAAGAGCTCTGGCTATTGGGCAGTATTGCAATAAGATAAATAAATCAAACCTACATGGAAAGGCAAAGGGGGTAACAATTAAAATGGCCAGAGAAGGGGATGTGGTGCCGAAAAAGAAAAGTATCCCGTGCTAATTAATAAACAGAGCGGCAAATGAAGAAACAATTGCTTTAGTTTATATAGAAAGGCAATGCATCTCACTGTGACCAGGTAATCTGTGTGCCTGCTCACTTGTTTGTTAGGGACTAACAGCTGATGGGCAATTTGAAGGCCTTTCTCTGCTCTCTTTCTTACTGTTATCTCTAAGTGGACATGGACTGGTGAGCCCTTCAGACAGAGGATGCAGTCAAATGAGAAGACTGTCCTCCAAAGAGTAGGACACCTGGACATACATGACATGGCTGAGCCCTGATCTGTGTTCAGCCAAGCACCGGAAGAGTCTCCAGACACCTGAGAACTAGCTTCATGACCCCCTCATGGGCCAATCTTGGCTTTTAAAGAAATCTGTCCAGCATCTCCACTAAAAGCCATCTGGAAAAGATGGCTTTTAACAGCCTGTAGGATGGAGCCAGCTGTGGAAAGGAAGGAGGGAGTTCCAGAAATTTGGTGACAGAAGCCTCTCCAGCCAGCCAGCCAGCCAGTCAGGTTGCTCACTGATGCGCTGGAGCTCTGCTGTTTTCACTCCGATTAAATTGCTAAACCACATTCATTCAAGACTGCTTCTGGCCTGTGAGGTGCTTAAAATGGCTGGTAATATTAATGGTGGTATTAATTGGAAGCTTTGTGATTTAATTTTACCTTTCATTTCTACATAAGCCACCTCATGGAAGTTCTGCCCCAAAGGGCATCCCAAAACTCTTCAAATAACTAAATAATGTTGGGCTTCTCATGTCATGGAGGACTTTATTGTTTGCATTCAGAGAGGTGTTCTTCTGGGAATACACAGTGCCAACCACAAGCACAAACGTGCTCATACTGCAGTCACTCCCTCATCCTAATCTTGAAATTCAGTACTTCTTCACACCAAATTTGGATTAAGTTGGTGCAATAAATAAATACATACATTCATATGCATGCATTTGAAATTTTAAAAACACAGAATAAAACTCTGATATGAGTAGATAGGCATGGGGTTTCTAATGAAGAGAGAGCCAAAACCTTGGGGCAGTGTCAGCTCCAAGTTTCAGAAGACCCGTGGGCAAGGCACATCGCATGGGCCCCTTCCTCTTTGAGCCTGCCCTCTCAGCTCATGGTCACCTGCCATGTTTGGCCATCAGCCTCTTGCTCATCAAGGCAGAGATCTGGTGAGCAAGATGGCAGCAGCATCTCCTCAGCATCATTGTTGGTGTTGCCCAGGCCAGAGCAAGAGGCTGGAGAATGAGCAGGTAACCATGGAAAGAGGGGGGCAACTCCAGGGGACTCATGCCGGTGGGTCCTTGTCAGGGTTATGGGCCTTGGCCGGTGCCCAGTCATGCCTACTCATGACACCAGCCCTGGCTTGGGAGCAGAACACATGCTTTCAGATGTATCCCGATTCCATTCCCAGAATCCCAGCGGAAGGGTTTGGCATTATCAGGTTTGGCTTTACACAGGTAGCTTAAGACACTGATGGAGCCTGTCAGAGCCTGTTAGAGCCGGCCACACTGGATGGCAACTCTGGTGCGGAAAAATTAAGCCATCTCCTGCCCTTCCTCCAATTTAAATGAATTAGCGTATTAGCAAATAAGCAGTACAAGTGCCTTTTGAAATAGTGAAGCAAAGCTAGCATCAGCACAGCCTTGCCAATTGGACAATGCTTCCAAAAAGTGAGAAATGAATAAACCAAGCAAGTTCAAACATAGTAAAACCAAGCTTCCATTCATGGTACAATGTTTGTGGAACTTACTGCTCCAAGAAGCTACATGAGCTTTCTTTCTTTCTTGTCTTTGGAGGACAGCCGAAGGCCTCTCTGTTTCAGCATGTTTTGTTCTGCCCCTCTGAATTCATTTTTCCTTTTTTTTTTTTTTTTTTTGGCAGATTATATGGTCATTATCCCTGAGTTTTTATGTGTGCTTAACATATTTGCATTGCTTTTATATATTATGAATTGCTTTGTGAAGGGCTCAGCTGTAAAAAGTAGGACATAAATAACTGGAGAAATATCATTAAATTATGGAAAAGAAAGGAAAAGCCATCTTTAATATACTTTACCCTTCAGTCATTTCTCTTTATGCTAAGACAGTAACATATCTGAGCCCTTCTTTCATAGTTTCTGTTGTTGTTGTTTTTTTAATGTGGGTGCACAAACCCATCTGTTAATCAACAAATGGTACAAACCCATGCACATTTTGACAGATGAAAGGCCTACATCTCCCAGCATTTCCCAGCCAGGCTGGGGATGCTGGGAGATGGAGGCCTTTTTCTGTCTAAATATGCACCCTCTGGCGGCAACCTTCTGTTCGTCTCCTGAATGCCATTAGGCTTACTGCCAAGTAAACTGTAAGGCCATGCTATCAGAATATATAATATATTTTATCTGAAGTCTATAAAACTGGATAATTTGTGAAATGTACTTCACAACAGTACAATTCCAGTTGCATAAGATGGTATGCTGCACACAACAGAAAGATTGCACTTGATTTGTGGAAGAGAAATAAAGTAAGAAAACTCTGCAAAACGCTTTTGGAATGTTTGGCTCCATACAAGTTGTCTTCTTCCACGCAGCAATACTAAAGAGGGATTCCCCTGCAGGAACTGCTACTTGGGCTTGTAAAATTAGGGACCGTCTCAGTCCTTCCCTGGCCACAGGCCTTCTCCCTTCTGGAGACTTTCCCCTGTTCCTGGCCGGGCTGACGAATTTGCCCCCCAACCCCCGCCCAGCCCATGATTTCAGAGAAGCGGCTTCAGCGGGTTTACTGTAACTGAACCTCTGCAAGCCCAAAGATGGGAGCCACACTTCAACTATATTTTTAGAGCTTTCATACAGGAGCGGGCAATGTGTGGCTGTGCAGACACGGTTGAATTGTAGCTCCCACGATCCCTGGCCATTGGCTTGGCTGTCTGGGCCTCATGGGAGTGTCAGTCCAACAACATCTAGAGGACCGGAAGTTGCCCCTCCTTGCTTTACTGTCAGCTGCAGCCTTCCCAAACCGGATGCCATCCAGAAGCTTCTGGGCTGCAGCTTCCAGGATTCCTGCTCCCTGCTCGTGCTGGCTAGGTCTCATGGGAGTTGCTGTCCAAACTTCTCGGAGGGCCCACATTGGGGAAGGCCAGCCTAAAGTGCAGTGCTGTGCCTCTTTACCTAGAAGTCGATTAATCTCTCCCACTTCAGTCATTCGCTGGAGAATGTTGCCTACAAGAGCAAAGCCAGAATGAATGCACAGGCCTGTCTTTACACAGGCAGCAGACTGCAGCAGCGGCGCCAAAGGGAGAGTAACACGTGGCGATGCATCAAGGAACTCTGTGCAAATATTAAACTAACACACCAGGGAGAACAGTTTGAGCCAAGAGAGCCTTCTGCTGTGCTCATGTTCTGCTCCGTAGGGAAGCTTTAACATAGGAGAGCACTGAAAATGTGATTCCCCACTTGCAGTGGAATGAACTGGTGTGGTCCCTTTTGCAGCCTCCCTCTCTTGCATGCCTGGCTTGGACCTTCAGATCCAAGACAGATTCCCCTAATCTGATGCAGATGGGCTGGGCTGGGTCTGGTTCAGAGATCTTGGGCTTACCTTACTCTGAGACGGCCGAGGGAGGTGTGGAGGTTCCCAGCTTTTCATTGTGCAAGCGTCTTTCTGACAGCCCGGAAAGCGGATCCTCCTGTCCCCACACTTCAGTGACACTCTGGAAGACAGCAAGAGGCTCCCATGGGGCTTTTCTCAGATTAGAAAGCCTGGGGATTTGGGAAGGTTGCAGAGTGACTGAGAGCCATGTAATAGAAATAACAACCCACAGAACCCTCGTAGTGATTGATCAACATCAAAGCACCTGAAGGAAATTCAAAATAACATGCAAAATCCCCTGGGAATGAAGCAGAGAAGAAATAGAAACCCAGAAATGAATTAGATGTGGGACATTGGCAAGGATGTGGAACGGGGGCCGGGTTGCCAACACAATTGGCAAGGCCAGTGCAAAAAGGAGGAAAAAAGACAGGAGCTTGTTACGACCCTCACCAACGGTGAGCCCGACCGATGCAAAATGGTTGCTGGATTCCCTTCCCCCTGGAGATTCTCAGTGCAATGGTTCTCCCACCACTCAATTTATCTGCCCACAAACACAGCGGAGCGCTTCAAGAGGAGACGTCAGCACAGCTCTGAGATCGCTTCTGATAAATAGTGAGGCCAACTTGGCTTACAGTTTCCATTTTCTTGACAGAGAAATTTCTCAGAATGACGCCCTGGAAAGTGTAGAGTCGGATGTTTTCTCCAATCTTCCTAAACTCTATGAAATGTGAGTAAATTGGATCAGCAATAAATTGGTGCATTCTCTGTGCTTATCATGCCGCAAATGTATTTGTGCAGGGGAGAAAAATGGAAAGGGGGGGGGCAAAAAGATGACAAAATCGGGCAAACTCTGTCTTGCATGTGTGAGCTGTTAGGACACTGTCCCTCTAGAGAATACTCTAGTAATACATCCTTCGGCAAAGATGTAAATTAGTACCAAGCTCATAAAGTGCACAGGAAAACTTAAATCTGAGTAGGCACATACAGCTTTGCAGGAAAAGTTGCTTTTCCTTTTCACGGAATCAAGGGTGCAGCCCTCATGGTTCAGCTTCCAATGAATGTTTTCTTTTTTTCCACAGAAGAATTGAAAAAGCAAACAATCTTGTGTATATCGACAGATATGCCTTCCAGACTCTCCCAAATCTCAGATACTTGTAAGTAATGTGTCATTGAACAGTGGTATCCGACAAAAAGGTACTTTCATGGAATCTTCTTTTTTCCCCTTTAACATATGAATCATGCAGCTCCTTTCTTGCACAGAATTTAGACATCTTCCTTTAAGATTGCTCCGGCTGAGGAGAAACCTCATATTCCTGAAGCTGAAGCAATACTCTTTGCTTCCTGGTAAAATGAGTTTGAAAATAAAAGAAATCAGATCTGCAGCTAGTCATCCATCACTGTTTGTGAGCATTTTTGGAACATCATTGCATGAATATGTCAGGTGCTTTTCTTAGATTTGCGCCTGTGATGTCCCTGGTGAAATGTGACTTGTCTGTAATAGTTATGATGTTGAAAACATTTCCACCTGTTTTAGGGTTGCAGCCATCCCATGCTATGAGCAGAACTGAAGCTAACAAGGAGCTTGGAGGTATTGCCGGAAAGGAACATGAGCTCCTTTTTCAAAACTGGCAAAGAGCAAGCCTGGCCTCCCCAGTCCCAGTACCTGAGGAACTTCCCAGGTTTTAAACAGCCTATAACATGCATGAGTCCACTGAAAGCTACGTTTTCTCTTTCTGCCCTGCTGGAGTGGACATTTGTCCAGCTTTTGATTGCACTATGAGCAAACTGCTTGCAGCAAAAAATAGCTCCTCTTTTTACTGCGCAAACCGTGGCCACCACTGCCCAGCTGCTGGGATGGGGGAGCTCACCTTCCCTATGTGGAAGCACCTGAGAAGCACCTGCTCCAGCAGCCTCATTCGGCACATCCCATGGTGCCTAAATGGGCATCGTGATGAGGTTGGAGGTGCACTCAGAGCTGCACTGAATGCCTCAAGGTCTGATTTTCAGCTCCGCTGTGGGGATCCTGTGGTCCACATGTAGAAGGTCCAAGGTTAACTCCTTGACATCTGCACAAGCATAACCCCGGTAAGGCATGGAAAGGGTTCCCACAACCCACGAGCCTAAGCCGGCCCACACAGGTTCCCCATCTGCCATGGGGTCCTTTGTGGATTTCTCCAATTGAGGACAATTCCCAGTGAGGAAGCCAGGGTCACGGGGGACGTCCATAGTGACTTGGGGCATTGGTTGGTCACCAAATGACCCAGTGCGCATGGCTCCACCCCCTGCCATCCCATGAAGCTCTGGCCTCCAGCCCAATGCGACTGCACACCTGATGGATGACCACTGCCTATGCTTCTTATGTTCCTTCCTCGTGTGGACCACCCTTGGTAGTTCAGCACACAAATCCGGATTGGATGTTACACCATCGTTAGATCAGGAGTCTAAACTACTGTGCAAACAGTAAAACTAATAATTTGTTCATTAATAATTTGGGAAGTGATTTCATCCCATTCACTGTTTCATCTCTCACCTGCACAGTGAATGTCCAAACTCCACATCCTGTCATTTGCCGTGGCTTCCATTTCCATGCAGTGCTGGGAGACGAGATGGCGTTTAATCAGAATGCATCTGATGATCAAGCTTAGTTCCGCATTCGTTTAAATAGTGTTCTCCCCAGTGGATGTAGGTCTCACGATATGTCTGCCGCATCAGCTCCCGTGGGGTTTCCATCATAATGCATGGATAATTAAACCCATCCTCTGAATAAAGTATTACCCAAAAATAGGCAAGCCACTGTTAGCATCTGACCTAAATCTGACTGATAATATATCTTCAGTTGTGATTAAACAAAGAAAATCTAATGAAATCCAGGAGACTCTTTTAAAAGAAGAAATGCAGGCTTAAGGCCTTTCCAGGCTAATCTACTCTGATTTTATTCTTAGCCCTCTACTAGCTGCCCAAGCACAAGTTATGTTAATCACAATGCATGTAGCTGAGTCCTGTCCCTCTTTATACGTGGGGGTAAGTCTGTGTGGCCCAATTCAGAATGAGAGCACCACATACCTAAAAAGGAGGATTCATATGCATGCAGGCACTCCACTTGCTTCCCTAAATTCTACCTGCATACATAGTGCTTAAAAAGCGAGGTCTCCTCTGACATCAATGAAGGCTCTTAAAATTTTGTTAACAGCAACACAGGAGCAGGATCTCAGTCCCTCATTTGTAATGCACCTGGTCTTGATCTGAATCAGAGCTGTGTCCTGTTACTGAACAGTGAGAAAAGCTTCCAATGATCAGTTAGCGTAATGTGCACTCCGATTCTAGTGCTAGCCCCAGTTCAGAACTTCCAGCCAGTATGAATGATGTGCACGCCAGCATCAGGGAGGGAAAATGTTCAGCCTATGTGTGCATTGCTAGGGTTCAAGAAGCGAAAGGCACAAACATGGCAGAGCAGATCTCCACAAAGCCATGTGCAGGCAGGAAATGTAGCCAGTTCCTGGAAGCGCTGCACCCAAAGGACTGATTTCCACTGCAGTTTGGGGGCAGGTGGGAAGAGTGCGTGGGTTTGCACAGCTGGGGACTGCCCTGCATTTGCCCGTTGCTCAGGGCCTCCTTTCCATAATTGCCCGCACCTTGCACGGGCTGCCCTTTTGTCTGAACCCAGCAAGGCGTGCAGCAGGGGTGGCTTGGAGCCCATCCCCACCACCCACCCTCACTGGGTCTGGATGGCACCTTGGTCTGTACAGGGAACGAGTGATTCTGGAAACGAGGCAAAGCCACCTCGCTCGAGCTGTGCACAGCAAGAGAAGCTCCCTCTTTTTCTTTTCTTTATGCATACTCTGCAGAAACAGAGATGACCTTGCCTCTCTCCCAAGCCCTCTCGATGCTACAGCAACGGTGTTGGGGTCTGTTTGGAAGCAGAGTCACTCAGAGGTTCCTGGGGGGGGGGGGAGGAGCGGGTTTGCAGCTTCTGCTCTCAAAGCAAGCCACAATTTGATTTTTTAAGTCGGGGAAAGCTGCATAAATTCCAGCTGTGATGTGCATAAAAGGCATAAATCGCAGCTGTGATTTGCACAAATGGAATAAATTCAGACTGCAATTTATGCAACTATCCCTGGCTTAAAGTGTGTGGGTGTACGCGCATGCGCACACATGCACATACAAATTGTGGCCCACTTTAAAACTGTGTGCTAGCTTGACCCACTTCAGAAAAGTCAGCACCAGTGCTAGGTTGCTGCCCTGGCATCTGGGAGGCCAAGCTGGCCTCCGTAGCAGATCCTTGTGGATCCCTGAATGGAAGCCTGAGAAGCGCATGGGGCGGGGGGGGGGGGACTAGCTCTCTGTAAAGTATGTCTTTAATGAGTAGATCCTGATCTTCAAAGCATTTGAGGGTAGATCATAGTCTCATCGTAAGCCTACACATACTACCTTTCCTGTTAAAGACGGGAAAGCAAGCTTCAAGCCCTTGTGATCCAAAGAGGCATGAAGATGTGATGGCAGCCGATTTCTACTGCCATCTCTAATGCAGAAGGCGATTCTCTCCCCCTGCTCTGATCTGTTCCAGGGGCACAAGAGCTAAAACATAGTGATCTGTGGATTTTGATAAATCTGTTCAGTCTGCAGTGTGAGTTGCCGGGTATCTTTTGCTGCATTGTCCATTCATTGATGGAATAAGATTGTGTGCAAACACATTTTCTATTTCTATTATTTCCATTTATTATTTCTGTACAATCCCTCAGCCAAAGCTCTCTCATTTGTAGGCACTTACTCAAATTCACACTTGTGCAAATTTGCACCTTTGAAAATATGTAAATCTTCCCCCAAATGCACATTTGCACACTCTAGTCTATAGGTAGAAATGTGCATTTTCAGTCAGTCTTGTTTTATTTTTCATATTTTTCTCTAACTAAATTTATGCACAATTAGGAAAAGTTGGGAAAAACCTTCCTGGATGTCCGTGGAATCTCTGCAGCTCAGGAAAAGCCAATGTGCTGCAGAATCTGCCATTCAGGTTCAAAGAAATTCACACATTTGAATCCGTTGTGTATTTCTCCAACATCCCCCTTAGAATGGCCTTGGGGACGCCACTTGGTTTTTAGAAGCTGTGACAAAGAGCCATTCGTCATTTCAGCTCTGAGAAGCTGGGCTCCACATCAGGTGCAAACTCCGCTGTGCAATTCTGTATTATTTTTCATTTTGGCATAGTAATGTATTTACAAACATTGCACCAGGCTGGCTCTGTCCCTGGCATTATTTCACACCAATCATCCGAAGGGATGGAAAGCAGAAGCAGAGGAACCTGTGGATTTCATTACAACCCTGAACACTCCGGGGAGAACCCTTGAGTGGCTTTTAAAAAATCATGAATGAAGACAAGGCACTTATGCCGCAGAAACAACTGTACATTTGGTGAGCGGGTTTTTCTGTTTCTCCTCCAAACAGCACATTGTTTAGCATGCACTTTAGCTTAACCTTCGACCCCTCCCACTGGGCGTACAACTGGGAGGAAGAAGGCAGATTATTTACAAAACCCTTGAATAGCTCTTTGAACAGCTCCTACTCTTCTTTCCAGCTGCAGCAATTGCAAATCCAATAAGGTTTTTCCAGTTTCCATTTATTCCCTCAACTGTAGTTCAGCTGCAGCAGATCTTGCTGTCTTCCATGGTAATCCCTGCCCCCTGACAGCTGCAATATCCTAATTCTAATTTTGCTGCTTTATCTTTCTTTATTCAGCTAGTCAGTTAGTCTATCAAACTACTTTGATCTATAGACGTTCCAGGGGACCTGGAGGGCTGGGGCCCGTGCACCCAACATCTGCAACAAACATCTGCCTCGCTTTCTCACAGAACTTCCATAGCTTGCCCCATTTGCAGGGTTTTGATCATGCCCTTGACTGTGTTCACAGTGATCCTGGACTGCAGTACGGCTCTGTTCTCATTATGGGAAGCATTTCTGGGTCACCCATCAACAAAGCTAAAACCATGGAGTAGAAAAGCAAGATCTATACTTAAAATCCTAAACAGCATTGATAGAACGGCACTGGCATAAAATGAGAAACAGAAAGCAACATAAAGCATTCCTTCTAAAAAGCAGGGGAAATTAAAAAGAGCTTTATCTGGCACCGGAAGAGACGATACAGGCTCCTGGCAAGCCTTTCGAGGAAGCCCATTCCACAGCCGTGGCACCACCACAAAGAAAGCCCTCACCTTAATAACCATGAAGCTCACCTCGTGTGGCAGGAGAACTTTAAGAAGGGCTTCAAGCAATGCTCTTAAGGTCCAGACAGGGGGATATGGCAGGAGGCAATTTTTCAGGTGCCCTAAATCATTTAGGAGCTAGGCAATTGATCCCAGTCTTTCAGAGGGACCTTTAGAAAATGCTTCCTTTGTGTGATTGGATTTGCAGGTACTGACCTGTAAAGCACAGAAGCACACAGCTTCTCTGTGCAAGGTATTTATTGTATGCTCATCATTCCCTACTCATGGTGGTTCATGAGTTCTTCAGATATTATTATTATTATTATTATTATTACTATTATTTATTTCATTTCTATACCACCCTGTAGCCAAAGCTCTCAGGGCTACAGAGTTTTACAACAATGTATAAAACAAAGGCAATATAGTAGAACTACCATAAAAATAACAGTGTTAAAATGAATTTTACTTCAGTTTCACTCCTGCATTTGAAAGAGAACTTCCAGCAAGATGGTGGTGATGTTGGCGGTGCTTTTTAGAGCAGGGGAAAATGCATTATTTTGGAAAGTAAAAGAAAATACCTTTGCAGTCGCATTTTTGCACTAGTCCAGGATACCACAGCCCCACCTAGAGGTCATGTAGCAGAAAAGCAGGAAAGGGAGTACTCCCTGCACAGGCTCAGATCTCAGTTTCGCAACAAAATCAAAAGCAGAGTAGCAGCCTTGTGCAGAAGAGCCCACGATGGCTCTGTTGAAGAGGCCACCATGAGGACAAGACTTGGGACGTCTCACTGACATTCATCTCTAAAATCAACAGATAACCTCCCACCACGTCCTGTTGTTTGGAGCTTGCTCACGTTGCTTGGATACACCTTGCCCCCTTTCCACTATGCTGATTCCCTTTTGCAAATGATGAGTCCTGCCGGTTCCATTACACCAATGGGACTTGGGATTTATGCAAGGGGGATCTGGCAATTCCTAGGGGAAGCCCTGAAATGAACAAAAGCGATAATCTCTGCAAGAATAGGTTGGTTGAGCTCCCTCAAATGAGCTTGCTAACCTGCCTCTTCCCAGAGACAGAGCAGAGCCCAGCCACAGCTGCAGCAGAATCGGTGGGGCAGAATAGGATCCGCATGGGCAGAAGCTTCCCTTCAGATTCTGCCCTAAAGGCCTAATTAATAAAGCATGCATGTCAATGAATCAAGCATTCAAACTGAGAACTTGGCCGAGAAATACTTTATGCATCCTTTCCTAAGCCATAAATGTGAATAAACATGATTAGAGTCCAATTATGTTTGTTGGGGGGCTGTTTTTAAAGAGGGGGAAGGGGAGGAAAGTACACCCTTGATGTGCTTCCAAAGGTTTTTCAACCGAAGGATAAGATTGTTAATTGCTCCTCTTGAGTACATGCCAAATGGACAATCTGTTTCCAAGTGGTAACTTGTTGCCCTTTTCAGCACATACAAGCCTCATTAGAGGAGACAAGGAAGTACAGGCGTTGTTTGCTGGATAATATGTCTTTGTTTTCTGTTTTTTAATCAGATCACACCACCGGGCTCTTTTATTTCCCGAATTAGTTTTCATTTGCAATCTAGATACTCAAAAGCTTCATCAAAACAGGTGCCTCTTTTCCACCCTCACCCAGGTACAATTCAAAATGAAATAGGAAAGAAATCTAAAATACAATGTCTTCCAGAGCAGTGGCACTCCTGTTGGCATTTCACAAATGCAAACAAGGATGCTCTTGTGCATTTATCAACACCTCTGTTCTTGAGCTGAGGATCATGTCCATAGCGTCCCCCTGCCTACCTGGCCTGCTATTACATGGGCTTGCTTCATCCTTTCCTTTGCAATACTCATTTGGGAAGAAGAGTCTTAAAAAGCTGTTTTATTTTTCCTAAAACACAGAATGCTGAACTGTTCACTTGTTATAGAAGCCTTCCCCCTACCCCATCCCTCTGCCCTCCAGATCGGTTGGACCACAACTGCATGACTCTCCAAGCAGCACAGCCAAGTGGTAGTTCAGCCCATCTGGACAGCAGCAGGATAGGGAGTACTATGAGATGGCACAGCTAGCAAGTCCAGGTGGCCGGCCAGGTTCACCTAGGATGACACACACAGAAGAAAGAGTCTTCTGCCACCTTAGGAGGAAGCCTTATGCCCAGCCAGACTATTGGTCTCTCTCGCCAAGTATTATCCACCGCCATTGGCAGAGGGCCTCTTGCATCTCAGGATAAAGTCTTTCACTTTACCTGCTACACGAGCTTTTTGATGGCTTTGTTAAACCCCCACATTTGGTAGGCTGTCAAAAAACGATATCAACGTGTTGTGTTGCTGCACATGAATGCAGAGGCAGATGATGAATGCCCTCTAGATGTGTTGGACAACAACTCCCAATATCCCTGACCACTGGCCCTTCAGGCTGTGGCAGATGGTAGTTGTATTTCAGACATCTGGAAGGCACTCACATATACTGATCTAGGCAATCAGGGTCCCTAGTAAATACCCCCCCCCCAAAAAAAACAACTTTGGCACAGGGTCTGTGTGAGTAAATATGGCAAAGTTTTGTGCTACCAGCCCTGACTTTGGTCTGCCATTCCCAAGTATGTCACAAATATGTCCAGGGTTCCCGATGAACAACACAAAGCCTAGATTGCCCAACCCCTCAAAACCAATGGCAAGATGTTTACCAGTTTTGTGCGCAGCCCCCTGATTGTGTACTGCCACCTCTTAATATGCAATGAAATAGCATCTCTAGATTCCTAAGTGACAGTGCAAAACCTTCTACTCTATGAGTGGTGAGTAGAGCTGAATGAAGACCTAGTTAAGAGCAGCCAGTTTGCACTCGTGTTTTACGATGAGGAACACGGGCTCACCAGTAAGCAATGGGAACGAAGCCAGTCATGGCGGAAATGAGGCATTTTTCTAAAGCTTTCTGCAAATGCCTTCTTGAGATCCTCCACCCTATTTGTGGATGGAGACACTATGGGGACCATTTTGCCACATTTCTCCAAGGAGAGCAAAAATCTTCCAATTGTTTTTCTGCATTAGGGAGCAGGATTAAAAGCGGCTGTTGCACAGTTTCTTTCTTCGTTTAAGTTTGGTTTCATGTAGTGCCACCATTTTGATTGTGTTTTTGAGCTTATTAGGATGTGGCTGTGAATGCTGTTTGAATTTGACACTCTGCAACCTTCCTGGCTCCCCACATCTCCTCATCTAGAACAGGCCCATAGGGCAGTGGTGGCAAACCTCTGGCACATGTGCTGCAGTGGCACACAGAGCCCTCTGTCGGCACACGAGCCAAGTCGCCCCAGCAGCCAAGCATCAGATAACAGCGCACATAGGGGCCATGCGCATGCTTGGAAAGGAGTAGCGGTGCCAGGCAATGACGTCACGAGCCGCGACTCATTAGCCATGAATCATCTGAGCTTTCGCATGGCCGGTGAGTGCGCTGCCAAGGAGATATATAGATATAGATATAGATATATGGATATATAGCTATGTCACAAAGGCAGCAAGTTATGTGCATGGAAGAGAGACGCCATTCTATTCTAGAATAGAATAGAATAGAATAGAATAATGGGTGTTCAAAGGATGGGGCCAAGGGAAGGATGAGTGGAAATATAGGGAGCCCTGGAGGGCCTGATTGGGACCCCAAGCAATCCAGTTTTGGCCAGAGGCCTGTAGTTCTAAAAGAAGATGGAAGAATGTACATGAATTGTAACTAGGGTTCCCACAATCCCATGGGGCAACCAAGGTCAGCCGTATCCTGCCATACCAAAGAAGACATAGGCAGGGAAAGTTGGGGTCTCCTTATCCATTGCTGCTTTCATTTTGAGCTTTATAGGAACTATCCAAGGTGTTGAACCCCATCCCCCAAATAGGTGCATCACCATGGAACCCTCCTATGTAAATCAGAATAAAAGCTGCAATGGATACAGAACCGCACTGCCACAGGAGCCTCTCCTGGCCATGAAGGTTCCTTCCATCTGGGATGCAACAATTTCAGAAATGCATCTGCTTTCATCATTTGCTTGCAGCCACAGCAATCTCAACCCCTCCTTCACATGCTGGTTTGCTGAAAAGCAAAGGATATGAAGGATATGAAACGAGGCAGATAATAAACCCTTATTTGAATGTGAATGGCCAACCCGAAACACCATGGAAGACTTTGATACTTATATTTAGATACCTTATTTGAGAGCTCACTTTGGAATGGAAATGGCTGTTCCATTCATCCTGATGTCAGTTAGCATGCCCACCTGAATGGCTGATGTGCTGCCTGGAAGCTCACATTGGCAGGTGAATACCTGACGATGCTCCCTTGGGCTGTCAGAAGCGCTTTGAGACCAGAGCAAGAGCACAGCTGGGAAGGCGTCTCCTGCTTCCTCGCCGCCGTGCCGTGCTTGACCCCTGCGTGGCACAACGGTGCCAAATAGCGCATCTGAAGCAGGGGCTGGAAAATGAGTGGGGTTAGGGCACTATTGAATTACCTAGGCAGGTAACTCCCCTGTGTGCAAAAGGCCATAGCAACAGTGTGGTTTATTTTATCTGGACACTTCTATTGGGACGCCCACAAAATTATTTTCATTCCAGCTCAGAAGTGTCACCTGACATCATCATCATCATCATCACATTGCATTATATCCTTCCTTTTTCCTCACCCAAGGCAGCTCACAAAGCTCTCCTCTTCATTTTATCCTCATGACAACGACCCTGTGAGGTAGGTTAGGTTAAGAGCAGCAGCTGGCCCAAAGTTTTCATGGCCAAGTCAGGGCTAGAACGTAGATGTACTGAACCCTGGTCCAGGACCCTTAACCACTGCACCACACTCTCAATAGCTCGATCTTCTCTTTAGAGGAGGCCTGTGACCTCGCAACCTTTGGCCTGGGGCTCCCATCATCCCCTTACCAGGAATCATGCTGGTTGGGACTAGGAGTTGTTGAAGTCCAACCGCATCTGGAGTACCACAATTTCCCTGCTGACTTTGAAGCCAGGCCCATGTCGGAAGCTTTATAAAACTGGAAGAATCGCTTTGAGCCTCTTGTCTCACCCAGAGGTCATTGAGTCAACCAGCTGCTATGCTTTTTCCAACCAGCTGTTTTGGGGGCATCTGGACTCCACTCATCTGGGAACTTGTAGAGCATGGCAACAAATTGGACACGTTTGTGTGGTTGCTAGAAACCTCACATGGAGAATCCTCTGTGTTGCATATGCCCTATTGCCTCTGGGTTGCCTATTACCCCATGGAAAGCCCCCACAGATAGAGGAGGTTGCCCTCTTCAGCCAGCTGCCCTCCATGTGTATGGGGCACTGATAGATGGGGAGAAGACTGGAGTTTTCCGCCTCCTCACAACCTTAATCAACATGCTTCCAAATGCCTGAAGAGCACTACAAATACACTTGATTCCGGTTGATTGAGGAATTCAGACTTTGAGAATTCTGATGTGAACTGATCTGATCCCAGACTAATGCAAGCGAGAATATAAATATCTTTCCAAATTCTCACTTTCCCAAATTTTGTGATGCAGTTGTTGGCTTTAAAAAATTACAAAAGTGTGTTTTAAAATATGTGTCTTGAGATACACTGCATTTTAACGTGCATATTTTGTGTGTTAAATACATTTTGGAAAGCTGCAATTAGAGAGAAAAGATGTTCAAAAATGATGTATTTAGATATGTATTTAAATGCAAATTTTTGAGTGACTTGTTCAAAGAATTGCAGATTAATGTGGAAGCAGGAGGGAACAGACCTATAAATGAACATATTTGAAAGTGGCTTGGACTGGAATAAACTGATCCATCCCACATCAGACAATGCCCAGAATCCAGAATATGGCAAGAGAGAATCAAAGTAAGATAATGAAACTTAAAATTTCTCAGGCTAACGGCTTTGAGTGATAGTTGCTTCCTCATATGTATTTCAGGCAACTGTCAAGAAATTTTGTTCTGGCATTTCTTCTTTTCCCTTGAACCAAAGCTAATTATACATATTTATTTCCCTCTCCTTTTAGGTTGATATCAAACACTGCCATCAGGTTTTTACCTGCTGTTAACCAGGTACACTCTTTGCAGAAGGTTGTGCTGTAAGTTTTTACTGAATTCTTCTGACATTTTTGGTGTTTGAATGTATTACATGGGAGCAAAAGAGGGAAACAAAGAGTGGAGACATGATTTAAAGTGGAACTAATCCAAACTAGAGCTGAAACAAAAGCCTGGGAGGGGTAGAATCTCACTGAAATTCTGATACTTCATATGTGCATTTTTTAAAAAAACTGATAAATGTATTATATATGCATGAATGGGATGATTACAAAAATTTGAAAGAGCAATTATGGCTTCAGAACCAAAAGGAAATGAAATGAAATAATCTAGTATATTTTAAAATCATTTCTGAAGATATAAAATATTCTTGATTTAAACTTAGTAAAATGATTTTGTGCATGGAGAAAACATAGTCTGAAGGCAGGGTGTCCTTTCAGAACAAACCTGGGTCAGGGAGGAGAACCTTGCGCGAAGGTGTTCTGGTGCAAGGGGGCCTTTTTCACCCTTCCAGGGACCTTCCCTCTGCAAAGTGGGAATCGTGCTAACCCTGCAGTTTCCGTAATTATGGCAAGAGGCCCCAGGGTTACAGCCTCGGCTAATCTTGCTTCATTGATTGCTACAGGTTGCTTATCCTTTTTATGTTATTGTATTGATATTGCATGAAGTGCCATGCACAAGAGAGGGAGACAGATTCTTGTCTGCTGCCTTGTATGCCAACAGCACATTGTATGGGGATTTTTTTAATTTTTTCTTTTCTTAAATCTCAGAGATATCCAAGACAACATCAATATCCACAAAATTGAAATAAATTCTTTCCTGGGCTTAAGCTCTGATCGTGTTGATATGTAAGTAATATCTGGTCCATATATTTGGGGTGGTGGGGAGAGGGAGAAAGAGAGAGAGTTTGTGCATGTGCTTGGTAGTCTAGTTTTAACTTTAAGCAGAGGTTATAAAAGTCAGCTTCACAAACTGGTATGCTGAAGCATTGTTACTCCAGTGCTCCAAACATGGAGGAGAAGGTTCGAGTGTCCCATCCCCTCCCAGCCACTGATGGGAACTCCATGGCAGCTCCACCTCTTGCAGTCAGGGGGCCCCAGGCAGTGCAGAAGAGGGTGTGTTGGGCCCGACGGTGCTTGAGGAGGGAGAGCCCATGGATTTCCCTGATCCAAAAGTTTCTCAGTCTTTAATCCTGTCCCCAGAAGAACGAGCGAGGTAGAAGTCCTGCCTGATGAAAAGCATTCTGAAAGAGGATGAGGAAGCTAAAAATCCTCCTTCACGACTCCCTCTTTGCTAGGATGGGCAGAGTGCCTCCAAACCTCGGATCCCCCCATCCTCTGGCTCATAGGACTCTGTTCTAACGGGTGTTTTCCAGTTGGAACAAAAGCCATTGCTCCTTTTCCAGCTTTAGCTTTGCACATGGCTGAGATATTGCTCCATTTTTAGCATCCTCCTTCTTCCCTAAGCCTATACTGTTTATCCTGCTCTTACAAAACAAAAATGTTGCTGCTTTGGTGGGAGCTGCCTCCACCACGGCTTTCCAACTGATTAGGCTTTGCAGACAGGAAAACAGGCCTGAGTGCCAAACACACGGGATTGCCTCTCACTTTTCCCATTCAGCAAATTTCTCTTTTCTGTCTCTCTTGAAAGCATCGCGACATGGAGCAAATTTAAAAAATAATGATAGCCAGGATAGGCTCCCTTTACTTTTGGCACGATCGTCCCATGTTGTTCAAGTGGAAGTTCTGAAGGACAGCAGGACAGCTTCGTGTTTCCAGTTGGCTGCAGGCATTCCATTACTCCGGCAAACAATGGACAGAGCGGAGAATAATCTGATACACTTGCACATCGTATTACTATATCGTTACAGGCTACTTCACAGTGTAGGATCACGCTGTGTGCTTAGAAGCTTTCATGTGGCGTGGGAAGAATCATGTTTCTTAATGAGCCTTTAATTCTTCTCTCTTTCTTTCTGGTTGTGTGGGATGGACATGGCTGGTTTGTGCTAAAAGAAATACCTGCTCCCCTTTCCTGCTTTCAGGATAGTGGCATCATTGCTTTGCGTCATTGTAGAAGCTTCCACAAGCCTCATTCACAGATGGCAGTTCTGCCCAGAGATGTGTTGAGTACAGAGTTCTCTGAATTAAGCAGCACAGTTTAGATCCTCTGGCAAGCTCCTCTCTCCTGCTGAAGTGCATCACAGAATCAGAGAGGTGGAAGGTAACCCAGAGGTCATCTAGTCCATCCCACTAGTCTGTGCAAGCTCTGCACTGCTGGGTGCAGCCACAACATGGGTGGCCATCCAGCAAAGGAGAACCTGGCCCCTCCTAACAACAACACAGCCTGAGTGGTGCGTCTTCATGGCTGGGGTGATGAGGTGATGCCGGGAGGTGATATTTTAGAGGTGTACAAATCTGTGAACAGGGTGGAGAAAATGAAGCAAGACTAGTGAGAGGGTGGCTTTGGGTGAAAGGACTCCTTGGCTCTCCAAGTACGTGCCGCATTGAGGGAACACACGGCTTACAACCTGTGGCCACTTCCACAGCCTGGCACCCTTCAGGGGTTTTGAACTGCAGTTCCCATGTCATCCCTGCCCACTGGCCATGCTGGCTGGGGCTAATAGGAGTTGGAGTCTAGAAGATCTGGAGGGCAGCAGAATGAGCAAGGCTAGGCTGCTGGCTGCGGGTTTTACCAGAAACCTGGACAATAGAGCTAACAGGGGGCCACTAACAAGAATGCCCTGCACCTTGTTCACCTGCCTCTCACTCTGGCCCAGGTAGTGGTGGTGGTGAGGCAGAGAAACAGCAGAGGCTGCTGCCTGCTTGCTCCGAGACTCTCTGCTGTTAAGTAGCAATGATCAGAAACAGGATCAGCGGGTGACAGTGGTGGAAAGAAGACAGATCCACTGAGGGAGGGGGGCAACGGTGGCCTACAGAGCCCCCAGACTCTTGGCTCTGCCCTGTTCCTGATTCAATAATGATCAGGTGTCTCCCTCCACGCCAAAATTAAAATGAAACCACAGATGAGCTGACTAAAATGCACAGGATCCTTCCTACGAATCACTCAGCAAAGCAGCTTTCAGGGAAGGGATGGTCGCACTCGCCCCGGGACTCCAGGCATCAGTTCAGCCAATGTGGGCTCTTTGCCACCCCCATGAAGGCAATGGGGGCCACAGGCAGAGGTCTTCCTTTGGCAACTGGGCAGCTGGCGGAAAGCTGACTGGTCTACTGCCTGGGCAGTTCCTCTCTAATGCAAGCAGAGCCATTGGCATGGGGTGGTGACCCAGTTGTCTCTGCGTGACTGTCCAGAGGCAATTCGACTGAAGCACGGCTGAGGGATTCTTCACAGGAGCCCAATGCACAACCCGTGGGGACTCCACTTGTCAGTTCCCAGTGCACAACACTGTGGGACCCCGGGAGTCTTAGACAAGAACCGCTTGGGCTTGGAGCAGCCGCCAGTCCTCTCAGAAAGCTGGGGCTTGCGGTGGAATGACTGTCCTGTCGGCATCTTTCCTCCCTGGCTGGAATCAAGACCTGTGGGATTCCGCACCGTGACTGCGTCTCCCTGCTGCATCCCTCCGTTGCCTTCCCTTGGCGCTTAAGCCAGGGGCCTCGCTGTGAGGCCATTTCTGCCCGGTTTGTCCCCTCCAAAGGCGTCATGGACGGCTTCCCAGCAAGCCCTGATCGGCTCTGACATCCATCGGAGTGGTGACACGGCAGGGCACGTGCCTTTCACAGTCAAAAGGGTAATCTCTCCGACCATGACCGTAATCGATTTCCGTGTCAACCTCAGCACGCCCCTCTCGGACCTTAGATAAGCGTATCGCTTGAATGGGCAGCTTTCGCTCTGGATTAGTGGCTGAGCGTGGAGGCTTTCTGACAGTTTCATTAAATGATTCATTGTCGACCCATCACTCAGACCTGCCACTCCGGGTTAAGAGTGGATGAGCCTTACCCTGTCACAAAGGGAGCAGAGAAGACGCCAAATGATGCAGCAGGAGGGATAAATACCACTGGTGGATTGTCTGAGACTAAGCAAGGAGGGACTAGCAAGAAGGCACATTAACTGACATTGTGCCTGGGCAGGGGGGGAATCTGAGCACCCCTGGAATTATTCCATCATTTTATGGAGCACTTTGAGTCTAAAGAAACTGTTATGTCTTAGCACATGAAATGCTTCCCTGCCTCACCTTGAGCCAGACTGTGAAGGAGGGGTTTGCTTGCTTGCTTATTTATTTATTTATTTAAAGCTTTTATATCCTGCCCTTTACAGTGTCTCAGGTCGGTGATACAATAAAATGGTCGTCATTTGCATTTTTATTCTGTGGAAGCTGGGACTGCTACATGGTATTTTTGAACTGTTGTTGTTGTTTACAACTAGGATAACAAACAAAAAAACAAAAATGTGGAGAACTGTGAAAGAGCGTGGGGTCAGAAGGGGGAATAAGAAAGAACCTTTCATTAAATGTATCCATGCAAAACGATTATGGATGGTGCCTATGTGAAAAAAGGATTTAATTTAACTTTGATTTTAAAGATATATGTTAATATAAACCACCTACCTACCTAAATAAATATCCATATGAAGCTGAGATGTGACCACATGTAGAAAGAACGGTTAGATCTTCAGTCCAGTGAATGATGGGAGATGGGCTACCCTGAGAGGCATTCACTGAGAAAGAAGCTTACTAATAATCATTTTAACCGTAATCATGTACCATCAATATTCATGCTGCTTTATAAAACAGAAAGAGAACAGGGCCCTGACCCTTGTTGTTGTTATATGTCATCAAGACATCAACTTATGCCAACCCCGTGAATGAAAGCCCTCCAAAAAGTCCTGTCCATTCAGCTCCATTCATTCTCCCAAGTTCAAGGCCATAGCTTCCTTTACGGATTCAATCCAACTCATCTTTGGTCTTCCTTTTTGTCTTCTGCCTTCAGCTTACTATCTAAAATTTGATACATGGAAAGGGGAAATAAAACTGTGTTTAAATCAGTTGTATCTACTCAGGTTTAATTACAGGACAGTGGGACTGATGATGACCTGGGAGACAGCCTTTTCTGTGGGAGCCCCACACCTCTGAAATAAATCTCCATTAGTGGTTCATCAGGTCCTTTATTTGCAGGTGCCAAGAAACAGTGAACACAAAGATGCTGGAGGTGTACAATCAAAAGAATATTACAGTTTATTCAGAAATACATTCAACATGTAGGTAGCCCCAAAAGGGACCACCAAGAAGGATTCTGTTCAGGAAGCTTTTGGAAGATGGTGAGAGATCTGGTGGGCAGTTTGTTAGAGGCACATGAGAGTGGAAACGAAGGAGCTGAATGGGTCAAGACAAGGGACAACAAAAGGAAGATGTTTCAGAACAGGCCAATGTTAGCATCTCTAAGGGGTACCTAGGAAGCAAGACTTGCAACATGGATTCCTGATCAGATTGGGAATCCCACCTTAAGTCTAAAAGTCAAGCTTTCTGCAACCATCGCATGGTAAAGTTTTCATTCATTTAGTCCTGACACAGGGTTTTAGGGGAAATGGTCTTTCAAAAGCAAATGATTTGCTGGTTTTATTAACAGCCACTGTTTCCATTGGACCTTTACAGTTTGCATTGTCGGTCTTCTCTTGTGAACCACACTAGGAGGTGGCCTAAAGATAAATACATACATAAATAATCACAATGAGCATGTGAACTAGGTGTTATGTCAATCAAACCAGAAACACACAAAGGTAGGAGTAAGCAGGGAAAAAATAGACTTCACTTTTCTTTAAATCAGAGGCTGATCAGATTTCCCTTGGGAAATTCAAATGCAAGACATACTTCTGAAAAACCTAAGTAATAATTTTCACTGATAGATTTCAAGACAATCAAAGCATCTCTCAAGCTGATAAATGCAATATTGTCACGGTTTTTAAAAAAAACTCTTCTAAAAACCCAACAATTTCAGTAACTAGAAATGCTCAAAATTCTAACTGGAGGATTAGAATCCTTGCAAGTAAAGCGGAGTCTCTCTCTATTTGAACGAGATGTCCATTGGAGAGAGTCCTTCTTGCTCACACGCAGCACTAAGAAATGACTGTTGTGGGGCAAGCATCTCTGGATAACTTTCTTACCTGTCCCTTCCTTTTCTTTCTGGCCACTACGATTGCTTCAGCGCAAACTGAGTGCCTCTAGTCGTTGCCACTGGCAGTCTCCATGAAGGCCTCTGGGCCACATGTCTCTGGGCTCAGAGACAAATTTAGGCAACGAAGATGACGGGCAGTGCCTGCCAATGTTTCCTTCTGCTGCATGCCCAGCTACAGGAGGGAAAAATAGGAGACGAGAAAAGGGGAGCCCAGTCTTTTGAGCACCGCTTGTTCTTTGTGCCGAGACACATCTGCCTTGGCAGCCATTTTGTCCTATTGCCCAAGACAATTTTTCAAATTGTTGAATGTGTCCCCAGGCCCAGAATGTTTGCCTCCTGCTGAGCTAATTTCAGGTGGGTGTGTCTTTCTACGAAGCAAAGGAGTTTGTGGTTACATCCCTGTATGGATCTGATTTGATGTGGCAAATTTGCTGCCTCGTCTGAGATTGCCTGCAATCTCCACCTATGTGTGCTCATATAATTTTAAATGAGGAAAATACTTTAGCTTGCTGCTTTAAAGGTAGAAATCCCAATGAGATTGAAGGAATCTCATTTTTAAAACCTGGATTTCTAAAAGTAAGGTCATCTTCCCATGCAGTGCTTGGGATGTTGGGTTTTGCTTAAGGAGACCCAAGTTCAACCCACTCCCTCAACTAGTCATGAGACTCATTTGAACCGTTGACTCACTTGAACCATTCCCTGGCAGGGGTTCCCAACCATCTTGTGCTGGTGGGTACATTTGGAGTTTTGAGAGCACTCTCACAAAATGGCTGTCAGGAATGGGCCTCCCACTGAGGCAGTAGGTATAGCCAGTCACAAAACACCCATTTCCCAGAAGGCAAAATGAAAATGAGGCTAAATGAAAATGAACTTGCACAGGAACCTAAGTACAAGGGACAGCTGACTTGCCATGTCAAAACACACAACCATTCTTGTGGGTCCACGTTTGTGCTTCAGCACTTATTTTATGGAAGGCACCCTTCAAACCAAACCACTGGGCTAGCCTTCCACCATAGTTATTCTTCCAATGGTGCTTTAATTTTGAAAATTAGGAAGGACTTGCTCTGGGGGTTAGCATGTCCTTTTGCAGCATGCTGTCTCCAGTTTATTTATTTTATTTTTTAACATTTAAAGGAATCAGGAGGATAGGGAGCTTGTAAGACACCACATTGAAGAATCAGCACTGATTCATTTCAATGGGTCTACTCTAAGTAGGGCTAACCGGATACAACCTTAATTCTACAATGCCTTTGGAAAAAAGGTAGCATATAAGTGAAATTTGTTTTTCCTTCCATATAACTTTGTTACATGTTGATCATCCTCTCTTTTTATTGCAGAAAAGTGTACAAGGCAAATTCTTTGTACAGTTTATAGAAAAATGCAGCTCAATTAAGTTGAATTATTGTATCAGGGACTGAATTCCCTGGCTTTCTAGGAGTGGGTTCCAGAAGTAAAATTTATATATCTGTATATGTGTTTCTCAAAGCCTCTTTTCAAAGTTGTGTTAAATATGTTTTTAAGAGAATTCTAACAGTCATTGTCTCTATATTGCAGAAGGCTGAATAAAAATGGAATTCGGGAGATTGAAAACCATGCCTTCAATGGGACCATCTTGTCAGAGCTGTGAGTATCCCTGCTTCATCTCACAGACTGGAGGACATTTTGTGAGAAATATTTACTGCAACAAAGACATCCATTCAGTTTTTCTTGCCGGCATTGCTCTTGCTCTGGCTCCATGCCTCTTCTGTCAGCTGATCTCAGCTGAAAAGACTTGCTTTTAAATCGGGACCACTGTCCCAACAGTTTAGGGCTTTTTTGCTGTCTAAATGCACAGAGGACTGTACCCTGAAACCATGAACATACTTCCAAACATGATGCATCTGCATGTGGATAACTGAGAATACAGGTTGACGTATTCAGTAATGCCAGCAGATGCTCCCTGAAACAGACCGATAACTTTATACAGAATCAGTATAGCTGTCATCTATGGATGAGCACTTTTTATTATTCTTCTTGCAACTTCTGCGACAGAGAGGCTTTCTATTCAAAGCTATGCTTTTACACTTATCTGAGAGGAAGATGGGGAGAAATAAGAGACAGGAGCACAAGGCATTCTGGAAGTTTCCTGCCATATTGCATTGTTTCTTGCAAATCTTCGAAACAGATGCTCTATATAGGCTTTCCAAAGGTGTAGCCAGGTTAGTCCGGTTGCAGCAAACCCAAAAAAATTGTGCCATGCCTAAATATGAGCACAGATATTTATAGCAAGAGTGGAAAAAATGAGGCATTCCATTCCCGCCCCACACACGCCCCCACGCACACACACACACATATTCACACAAGCCCTGTCTGGTGGCTCCTGGAGACCTTCAGAAAAGAAACAGAGGGAAAATGTAAAAAGCTGTAGGAATGGGCTTTCTGGTTTCTGCAAAGAGGCCTCATTTCATGGGGCATCCCAGAGCATCCCCGGGAGGACCCTTCTGACTCGCTCTGTTTCTATGTTTCTGTTTCATCTTAGGAAGTGTGCATGAGGTTGCTGTTGGCTTCCAAGGATGCTTGCAGAACAAAGCTTTTACAGCAGGAACCTAGCACATGTTCCTAGAGTGTGATCCTCTTTCTGTTCTGCAAAATTCTAGGTTACATGGTGGTGTGATGCCAGGTCCCTTCAGCAAAGAGTCGATTAGAGAAGAGATTGCTAGATAGCTGGCTGGATTGAGAACCAAGGTTTCCAGGAGGAGTTTTGGTTTTATCTGATTAAAGCAGGACACATGCCCCTGAAAATTCTTGGGAAGCAGTTGCAGTTGAATGAGTGGCTGAGGCTGCACGATCACCAGGAAAGCCTTCTTCTCCATGCCTCTGTTTGTGCCAGTCCCATGCTATGTAATTGGCCTACTTACCTTCACAGCATAAAGGTTGCCATGTTGAGCAAACCCTACAACAAACCACAGGTCAGAGAAATGCCATGGGGGTAATTAGTCAAATCAGACAGCACACAGTTGGTATGTGCAGGGTGAGGTAAAGAATTTAATATTGAACTGGAAAGGGTTCAGAGGAGGGCAGCAAGAGTGATCTGAGGACTGGGAACAAGGCCCTGTGAGGAGAGATTGGGGGACTAGGCATGTTTAGCCTGGAGAACATTGCAGGGAGATATGATTTAACTCTACAAGTACTTGAAGGGTTGTCACAAAGAGGAAGTCCAGGATCTCTTCTCTGTCATCCCAGAGTGCAGGATCCAGGATAATGGGCTCAAGTTACAGGAAGCCAGGTTCTGGCTAAACATCAGGAAGAACTTCCTAGCTATTAGAGCAGTAGGACAATGGACCCAGTGACATAGGGAGGTGGTGGGCTCTCCCACACTGGAGGCATCCAAGATGCAGCTGGGCAGCCATCTGAGCAGGATGGTGTAACTTGGAGTCTGTGCTGAGCAGGAGGGTGGACCTGATGCCCCCCAGCCCCCTTCCAGCTCTACTATTCTATGATTCTGTCTGCAGTGGCTCCTCACATTTGGGGCTTTCTCCCCAGGGAGGTATATATGATCTCACATTTATTTCAGTCTGCATTTGGTACCCTAAGATCATTTATTTCTTTGGCTACTGCAATGCATGTGCACGTGTGTGTGTGTGTGTGTGTGTGTGTTGTGTGTGTTTGCTTAATTCTTATTTGCATGCTCATTTTTTATTCAATATTGTGAACCACCTTGTGAGGCCACTACATCCTGAAAGGTCAGTTTAAAATCTTTAAAACTGATAAGTAATATTTTTAATTAGTTGGTTTTTTTTAAGTATGCTTAAATATATTGGGTTTGATCCAACCACACTTAAGCATTTTAAAGTTTTATTCATTTAAAAAATAATAACGTGGATTATAGCCAAAGCACATGCTCAGTATTTTAATTTTCTTTTGAAAGGACTGAGTGACATAATTGCTTTTGTTTTCAGTTTCCTCTAAGGAAGTACACAGGTGTTTGAAATGCATTAGGAGATAAGAGAATATTAAAAAGTATGTCAATTAGAATTAAGCCATTTTTTATAAATTAGTATGGAAATGATATATGACACTGGTTAAATTATTTTGTATGGATAATAAATATTCTAATTTATGTTGGAAATGTGGATGAAATACAGGTACTATTTGCATATGTAGTGGGAATGTGAAAATATTAAGAAATTTGGGATAATGATTTTTAAGGAGATTAGTAAGGTACTGAACTTAAACATTGAAGTGGATCCTGAAACAGCATTGTTGCTAATATTTTGTGAAAAGAAATGGAAATGGAATATTAAAGAATTAATAATTTTGTGAATCAGCAGCAAAGTTGATAACAGCAAAGAGTTGGAATAAGAAATGGGATCTCCAATTAATTGAATGGTATAAAGAAGTTTGGAATATAGGAGTTAATAACAAGTTGACATGAGAGATAAAGGTGAAAAAAGGTCTGGTAAAGAAGAATGATTTTAACAATATACGGGGTTTGTTTATTGAACATGTATTAATAAAAGGGGAGAGAACTAAACCTCCAATAGATGTATTGCAATTTTGGATGGAAAGGGGTATTTCAGAAACAGCAGAAAAATGAAAGGAAAAAAACCCCTTCTAGGCAGCCATGGTCCCAGTGGAGGGGTGCACAAAGGGTGACTTTTTAATTTTAAAAATATATAGTGTGTGTATTTTTTCTTTATTATATGATGTTTGTATTTGTATCTTTTAAAAAACAAAAATATAAAAAATGAAATGCATTAGGAATTTGGCAGCAGGGGAATAATTTTTCCAAAAAGATTGCTTGCCTGCTGTTTCTTTTCACCCTTTTGTCATTTCTCTCCTTTGACCTATGGCCCTACATTTTGGCTATATCTGTGAAAGTAGAATATTTGATCTACCCTCCATGGCCATGTGTCCTACTCTGCAGTCCTCTGTTCAAAGGGCTGCCATTAGATACCCCCTAGCTGAAGGCCATCCCCCATTTGAAGGCATGTCCAATGTCATATGAAGATAAAGAGCCATTGGAAGGGGAACAGGTCTTTGGATTTGCCCATCAAAAGTTAAAACCTAGACAGCAAATGGAGCAGCACTTTCCCTCATTGGGTGAGATGTACTATATGCCTATTTAAATTAGGGTCATTCTGTGCACTTATGCAAATTTTATGCAAACTCTGTGCAAATTTGCCCGTGTCATCTTTCATCCTCTTTTTTTTTTAATAAGCATCTCCTTCAATATCTTTTTCCCCAAAAAGGACTTTGAATAAGGTTTTAATCATTTGATCAAAACAATCCTGCAAAATCACATTCTTTTCAAAGCCCATTTAAAAGCATCGGGGATATGGGCCACCATGGTTATTCAGCAAATTAAGATTAATTGATGAATAATATCATTTGTATCAAGATCATCTAATATTTCTTTTATATCATGGATTGATTAAAAGATATCCATCCCAGCAACCCATTAAGTAATTGGGGTTCAACACCGACCATGGTAACTTTTTTATTTATTCATTCATTCCTAACAGAAATCTAAGTGGCAACTATCACCTAGAAAAATTACCCAATGAAGTTTTCCAAGGAGCTGATGGACCCGGGTATTTGTAAGTACTGAGCTTCATTTTTTGTTCGTTACTATATTACCATGTCAGAAAAGGTGCTCACATCATGCAAGGCTGTCTCTCAGCGGATGACTGAGAGAAGGGTGGAATTGATTTTTAAAAGCAAGTGTCTCACTGCCTGCATCTCCCAGCTCTAAACTGTATGCATGTATATCTATTTTTGACATCCCACTCCCTCCAAAGAGCCCACAAAAATGTACACTTGGTTCCCAACACATGATTAATTTATAGAACTTCAGCTGCAGGCTTCTAAAAAAGTTCAGAATAGGAGTGGACAAATCTGTCAATTTTAGTTTCTTTCCATTTTCCATTTTTCCAGTCTTAAGTGGATTTCATCCCATTCCTGCATTAGTTTGCAATGTTTTTTTTACAAAAACTGTACTTTTTGTTCATGGTTCTCCTGATATATGCATATTGGAAGCAAAGTTCCCCAGTGTAATGCATTTTTCATACCTTTTCCCATGAGTGTACACATTATGGGGCATACTCTGTTCCCTTAATATATTCATGTTTATGTATATATATTTTTACTGTGCATCGCAAAGTTTAGAAGACTGAATACTAAAGCATTGCTGTGTTTCCATCCATGCATTGGTTCACAAGTAAGAATTTCTGCTCCCCCTCCCCACTTAAGAAACTCTTATATCCTTCCTTGAACCGAAGAATATAAGAGCCCGGCTGGATCAGACCAAGGATCCTTGTGGTCCAGTACACATTCAAACAGTGGCTAACCCTCTGCCCATGGGAAGCCTATAGGCCAGTGTGTAGGGAAACAGATAGCCAGCAGGGCTGGTAGCCACCGATAGCCTTGTCTTCTATGGATATGTCCAACCCTGCTTAAAGTCACCCAAAGTGGTGACCATCACTACATCTTGTGGAAACAAGTTAGTTGAATGATACACCGTGTGAAGAGGTCCTTCCTATTATCTGTCCTGAATCCCCCACCAATCAGCTTTATGGGAAGACTCCTTGTCTGCTATGATGCTAGAGCGAGAGAGAGGTCTCTGTATCTGCTTTTTCCACATCACGCATAATTTGTACACTCTCTTATCTCTGCTTACTTGCCTTTCCTCTGAGCTAAACAGTCCCAGATGTTGTAACTTTTCTTTCTGGGGGAGCTGCAATGTGGCAACAGGCTTAAGTGTTGATCAGTGTCAAGTCTCAAGCCCATGGAACAGATGCCACCATGGCAGGTCCCAACCTGCCCTCCCCGCTCCCTCATGGTTTCCCAGGTTTCCCATGGTTTTCCACAGCTCCCAGCCATTTCCCCAGCTGCCAGCATTTGATGGTTTACTAACTTTTGCATGGTTTCCCCTCACCCACTAAAATGCTAATAGGGGTGGTATTTTTGCTCCTTCTCTTTTGTCTTTGGCCCCACCAAGACTGAAATATAGCCTCAGGGCATCTCTGGAATGGAGTTAGGCTGAGAGACTGAAAGTGCTTCAACGGCCTGCTTAAAAGGAGACAAATTCAGAGGCAGGCCTATCAAGTAGGAACAGCTGTCATGTGGCTAAATGCATTAAGAACAGGGAAACCACTGCCATGCTGGCCGGGGTGTGTTTGCACCCTCGTTGTTTTGGGAAGAGAACCAACTTGCCCAGTTCTGGTGGTTTGGGGCTTTGTCTTCCACCTCTCTTGCCAAACCTCAGAGGCAATTTTTTCCACCTGTAGAGTTCTGTTAGCCCAGACATGGGGATTCCGTCTTCACCCTGTAGCAGTGATAGGCTGCCTGGCATGTCAATGCTTAGAAGCATGCCTATGCTCAGATCCCAACATGCCGGCTGGCCTGCTGCTGGAGAGAGCTGGCAGCCGCCTCAAGCAGCAGAAGCTTTGAGCATGGGGGAAGCAGTGGTGAGATCCTGGAGCCAGATCTGTGTCTTTGGTCTTGCCAGGGTTGAAGTAAAGCTAAACTGCCCTTCCAGAAGGTTCTACATGTGAAATGAGAGGGGGCATCCCTTTGCCTTTCACCCCAAGCAGCCCAAAGCCTTGGAGCAGCCCTGCCAATAAGTGCGCCATTTTGAAAATTAAGCAAGTTCCCAACACCTTAGAGCTGAACTACTCAGTCTCTAGAATGACTTGTTGGGCCATTTCTGGGTGGAACCACTGCAAAATTTGATTGCAAATTGAGAAGATATAATATAAAAATCTCCTGTACATAGAGAACTGGAATGTCAGACAAGAAGGCTCGGTTAGGAGCATGAGTTATGTCACCTACACAAACAACTCTTCGAGTTGGTGCGTAAGCCCAAATTTGTGCCAATGCTGGCCCCATATTCTATTGAATAAGCACAAATTACCCATCACTGCTAATTGTCACTCAAATACAGGCTCAGGAAAGCAATGACTTCAGACAGTCTGTTATGCTGTATAATAAAATATCATTCACTGTGCTGCAAAAGAAGAAAAAAGGAAGAAGAAAAGAATTGATTTAGGCAATTCTGTTTTTACCAAGCAAAGATGTTATTACAGGTCAATCATTCTTGTAAGGCAAAGTACATTTGGGTGTACACTCTGGTGACAGATGACTAGAAGAACTCACTTTCATGATCTCAGCCAGGATAAAAAAAGGCAATTTACCGTCCACAGAATGGTGTAATAGAACAGAATAATTCTTATAAAAATAACTCAGTGTTTGAATTTGAACTATCGAATGAATCTGAACTGCAGTGAAATCAATTTGATAACCCGTCAGAACATGGATTGTATTTGGTTGCTGCTTACAAAAGCATCCTGTTAACTTTTCAGTACACGAAATGATGGCGTGGGGGATGAGTTTCCCTTCTCAAAGAAATGTTTGTTATTTGTCTGCTCAAAGAAGCTTCAGCAGCAGCCTTAGCCAAATGAGAAAATCATGGATAAAGCCAAATTGGTGTCCTGTGTAAGAATAAAGTGCCAGGGGGTTGCATAAATATTATTAGGAACAGGGGGACAAATTGGAGAGATAGTGATTTACCATATTTTTCGCTCTATAAGACGCCCCTGACCATAAGACGCACCTAGTTTTTAGAGGAGGAAAACAAGAAAAAAAATATTCTGAATCAAATGGGCACATAATCACAGGCACATTCCCCATCACTTCCCCATGGGCTGCACATCTGACAGACTTACTGCACACACATATTCGCTCTATAAGACACACAGACATTTCCCCTTACTTTTGAGGGGGGAAAAAGTGAGTCTTATAGAGCAAAAAATACGGTATGTAAGGTTCGTGATGGTGTGAGACACCAAACCTTTTTCCCACACATGGAAATGCAGGGATCTGTTTCAAACAAGCCCTGTACGTGTGAATGCCTGATCAAACCCAAGAGGCAGCATGGCCTGATGAAATGTAGGATGCAGATCTTGCTGACCTGTACATCAAACAGCAGATCAAAAAGTCCCGCGTTTAGATTTTTTTTCATAAAAAACAAAACAATACCTGTTTTCCATAAAAAAGGATAGGCACTGGGGAAAGTGTTTTTGTTTTTAAATTTCAAATTATCTTTGTAATTTCTTTCTCTTGTAAAACCTATTCCAATTGAGTTCATTTGGATTTCATTCATTTCTCAGATTTCATTTCGTATGTTGGAAATTCGTATTGTTCATAGGAAACCTATTTTGTCTTCTGCTGCCCATTGTGTTATACATTTTCCATATAAATGATGTGAGATGTGCAGCTTTTTAGTTATCTCTGGGCATCATGGCTTCAGATTGGCAAGAGGACTGGACAGCTGGTCCCAATTTTAGAGCAAAATAAAACAGGGGTGTTGTAGCTGTTACGTGCCGCCAAGTTGTCTATGACTTCTGGCAACCCTACACATGGATGCCCTCCCAAGTGTCTGTCCTTGACAGCCCTCCTCAGCTCCTGGAAATGCAAAACCATGGTTTCCTTTGTAGAATCCATCCATCTCATAAGTTCCTGTGGTCTACTCCTCCCCCTCCCCCCCCCCCCAACACCTTTCCCTAACTCCAACTTCTCCAGTGAGACGATAATACATGGTGATTAGGAATACAATAGTGTGAATTATCAAAATTAGGGGTATTGTCCAATAAACTTTCAGTTATAAACAATGGGGATATGGTGCTGGGAATACAGCTCAGTAGCAAAACATTTAACTACTGCTGAGGACCAAAAAACCCTTCACTTTCGAGAACCAGTGTGGTGCTGTGTTCAGGGCGCAGGACTGGGACTCAGGTCATCTGGGTTCTGGTCCCCACTCGGCCATGGAGATCACTGGGAGGCTTTTGACCAGTCACAGACTCTCAGCCCAGACTACCCTGTTGCGAGGATAGGACTGAGAGGAGAAGGAGAATGGCATAAGCCACCCTGAGTTCCTTGAAAGAGAAAAGGCAGGATACCAATATGATACATATAAATAAATAATGTGTCTTCTCGCACCTGTGCATTTGCTGTTTGAAATTTGAATTACATGGCCTCTGCTGGCTTCACAGAAGTTTGCAAAGGCTTCATTCTTGCCAGATTTCAAGATCAACCTTTGGGTTTAGAACTGTTGTGATTGAGTATAGGCAGGAGCAAATTAAAACAGTTCTCCGGATTCCATCCCAAAACTTGTCCCAGTGTAAGTCTGTATTCAGCTGCTGTTCTGCTTGCAGTTTTGCATGAAAATCCTGCATATTTTGTGTGTATCAATTGCATGCATTTCTGAATTGCATGCATTCTTCTTCTAGAGTAAAGCATATTTGTGCACATGTTCCCAAAGGTACTCATTTTTCAAATATACACATGCGATTCCACACACTTTGGCAGTGGGGTCTGCAAATTGCATTGAGACTTTGACCACGAATTGTGCCTGTCCGTCTTTGGTCTGAAAGATGTAAACTGCATAAATCCTGATCAAAAACGAACTGAAAATAATTTCTCCCACATCCCTGCCAGTGGGGGGTCCTGGCCATAAATGCAGCCCCTGAGACCTTCTGATTTATGTTGAATGAAGCCTTGGTTTAAAGCTATATTATAAAGCTGTGTCCTCAGCTAAGAGAATGTGGACCAGGCATGGTTCTTGAGGAACCATGAGTTTTCCAAAATCTGGGAGGAACACAGGAGAAAGGCCTTTCACATGGGCCCTAACCAGCCCCCTGTGGGTAATGCTGCCCTCAAGAAGGCTTCTCCTGCAGATCTTAATACCCAGCCATGTTCCTGATGAGGCCAGTAGCCCCTTAGATGGCCAGAGGGCCTTATGTGGTCAAACCAATACATTGCATTGATACCAGGATGCAAATGTGGACCAGGGGAGGGCCTTCCAAGACAGGTGGAATCTGGCCCCAGTTGCACGCACCTGTTAGCCATCTAGCTGCCATATTCCAGATGCTCTTATGGAGTATCCCAGTGTAGACCAAATTACAACCATCTAAATGCAACATGACCAAGGCATGGATACCTGCTGCTGGCAAATCAGTTGGAATCAGGTCTGACAACAATGGTTCCAGCCAGGAATTGCACTGTGAATCCCCACCTGTTTACTTCTCGGGCCCTTACAGGTCCTCTGAATCTTGTCAATGGAATGTCTTACCAGATCAACTTTGGATGCCTCCGGCCAAAAATCCAAGTCGTATTTCCATTATGGCAACCTGTGTTGGAAATCAGCCGGTGCCTTTTAGTAGCACCTCAGAACCTGCCCCTTGAACTGGGCCGCCTTCTGTGTAGGGCTTTCCTGAGATGGGCCTCCCCTGTGGCAACGAGGGTGGTGAAGAAACCAGACTTCTCTGCCACAGTTGTGTCTGATCAGTGTCACGTGGGAGCTTTTGCAGGAGGTCAGAGACCAGTTCTGTGCTCACCCACAAGAAAAGAGGAGGTCCGCTCAATCGTGTCCAGTCTTCACAAAACTCTGTGGATAAAGCTCAGTGTTTCTGTGCTCACCTTGATGCCATATTGATACAGTTCAGGGAGGTGGAAGGTTGGCTCCTGCTTGAACAGTCTTAATGGATACTCCTCAATCTGTGCAATTCAAGGGTGCGGATAGGATCCCCGGAAAAGTGAGGCCTACCACTTGAGCCCTTGACCTTCCTGGCTTAGAAAGGCAGCTGGGGGGAGGGGACTGCCCGGGTGGGCAAAGGGTGAACACTTCTTCATGGAAAGCTAAAGACGGCAGTGGCACGTCCATTAAGGCAAAAAAATCTCACTGATAAGAAGCCACGTTTTCCCCCAGTCATTTTTAGCATCGCTTTGATACCCACCCCAATGCTTGATCCAGAGCCTTCAAAGCCTCAGACATGGAACTCTCGGGCCCTCAGCGTAACTGCGTCTTTCCCTGCCTTTTGCTCTCTTGCAAATCCAGTCCCAGTTGTACTTTCTCTGCAAGGAACGCAGGCACTGGAGCTTTATCCTACTCACGTCTTTTTAGCTGCATCCTCTTCCTTCAGTGAGCCTCCTGCACTTGATCAGTGCCATCATCAAAGTCTCTCTCTCTCTCTGGGTTCTTCTCTCCTTCAGGCCACTAATGAAAAGTGAAAGCAGTGCTGAACCAAAATGCCAATCCGCTTGAATTTTCTGTGTGACATTTTCCTCACACACTGATTTGTATCCATTTATCGTTGCCTGTCAACCTAACTGATTCATTTAAAAAAAAAAAAAACCATAGAACTTTGGTGTTACTATCCAACTGCTAATGCGAAAGGGAGTTGCTTTTTCTTACTAGTGCAGAATCCAAATCCTCCTCTTTGTCAGTTCTTACTTCTGTATTCTTGCACAAAGGAATCACGGTTGTCTGGACTGGCTTCCCTCCTGGAAAGCTGGACGCCTGGGCAATCGTAGCATCCTTACCTCCATGCAAGTCTCACCAAAAAGCTGAATTCTAGCTATTCAGAGAACCATAGAATAGTAGAGTCGGAAGGGGCCATGAAGGCCATCGAGTCCAACCCCCTGCTGTGGCAGGACACCACGTTACACCATCCCACTCAGAGGGCTGTCCAGTTTCTTTTTGAATGTCTCTCCACCTCTCTAGGCATCTGGTTCCACTGTTGTAGTGCTCTGACAGTGAGGAAGCTTTTCCTGATGTCCAGCCTGCATCTGGGTTGTCGCAGCTCGAATTGATTATTCCTTGTCCTACACTCTGGAATCAGCCAGAAGAGATCTTGACCTTCCTCTGTGTGACAGCCTTTGAGGTACTTCTAGAGGGATATCATGTCCCCCTTCAGTCTTCTCTTCTCAAGGCTGAACATGCCCTGTTCTCTCAGTTCCTCCTCATAGGGCAGTGTTTCCAAACCCTGGATCATTTTTGTTGCCCTCCACTGGACCCTTTCTAATTTACCTGCATCTTTTTAAAATCTTGGTGGCCAGAACTGGACACAGTATTCCAGGTAAGTTCTGACTAGCGGGAATTATAGAGGAACTACTACTTCTCATGATTTGGAAGTAATACTTCTGTTAATGCATCTCAAAATAGCATTTGCCCTTTTGGAGGCTGCATCACATTGTTGGCTCATGTTTAGCCTATCGTCCACAATTACTCCAAGATCTTTTCCTTGTTCAGTACTACTGAGCCATGTATTCCCCATCTTGTATCGATGCATTTGGTTTCTTTTTCCTGGGTGGAGAACTTGGCACTTGTCTCATTCTGTTGCTTTGGACCCAGTGTTCAAGTTTATCAAGATCACCCTGGATCTTCATTCTCTCTTCTAGGATGTTTGCTCTTGCCTATCTCCTGCAAGCCATTTATTCATTCATCTGTAGATTGGCTGTGATGTGGAATGTTCAGAAATAGTCTAAGGAAACCAGGATCAGTGCAGTAGAATTTTGGTAAACTGTACATTAGCTTGTCAAATCAGCCAATTGTATTCAATTGAGAGGTTAGCTGAGTTTCATCAAGGCGGAACTGGATGCAATATTTTTAAAAGAATAACCTGGGGTCATTTTATGAAGCTGATTGCTGGGAGATTCATGAAGGACTTCTTCACACAGTGCATAATGGCTCTACTATGGAATTCACTGACATGGGAAGAAGTGGTAGCCATGAATCTGTGTGGCTCAAATTCATGGTGGAGAAGGCTATCGGTGGCTACTAGCCTTGCTGACTCTGTGCTACCTATGTTATCAGAGACACTACACCCATGTACATCAGTTGCTTGGAAGGTTGGACAGGAGGGAATTCTTGTTCTTATCCTGTTTGAGGGATCCTGCAAGCTGCTGAGTGAATGGGATGCTGGACTGGATGTGCCATGGGTTTGATCCAGCATGGCTTTCCTTATGTCCTTAAGTCAAGTGTTGGAGGCTGGGTTAGAAGCCCTGGATCAAGGCACTCATACCTGTCAGTGCCTCACAATATCCAACCAAATGTTAGGCTGTGGATTCCTAGTAATTTAGCACAAAGATCAGTCTTGATCAATGAGAAAGTTTGTATCCAACTCAAGTCCCAAATAACCACTGAATTCAGTGACTCCCAATATAACTGACATGGAACCATCACTCCCGCTTTTAGCATGTTTTGCTAGACTTTTAAGTTTAACTTGCTAATGAAGGAAATTCTGGAGTGTGTGCAGCTGTCCAGGTATGCAGCTAACTGGATTGTTTAGATTCTGAAATGCTCACATGTCTTTTTCAAGGGATATTTCTGAGACGAGGATCTCCCAGCTGCCCAACATCGGGCTTGAGAACATTAACAAGCTGATCGCAAAATCTACCTACCAATTGAAAAAGCTGCCTCCCCTGGACAAGTTCCGTGCCTTGATAGAGGCAAACCTCACCTACCCGAGCCACTGCTGTGCTTTTGCAAACTGGACCAAACAAAAGTGAGTCACTTCCTTTGTTCTGCTTTGAGAATGTGAATATGTTTGTAAACCTTTCTTGATTTAGGGGGCTCAGCTGGGCCCTGTGCAGTTTCTCCATCATGCATATTTGACCACCTGTAGGGGGGGACGCACAGAAACTAGTGGGCTAGTTTTGAATGCCACCAGCAAAATTCTGGATTTTTGCAACTGACTGAAATGGAGCAGCTTTGGGGCAGAGAAATAAAATGGCTGTTTGCTTTGAGGAGCAGATGTGGCTTTAAAGACCATCACAGTCTCTCTGTACATACAGCTGCCCACTTCTCCCATGTGCAGAATAGATGTAAATGAACAGATATCACCACAACACACACACTGGTACTTTCCTCACAGAAGAAAACAGTGCCCCCACGAAAACTGCTTCTAGAACTTTGTGTCTCCTCAGTAAGTGGAGAAAGTAAAACAGGGTTAGACATTTGGGCACCTTGCAGGCAGGAGAAGAATGGGCACAATGAATGGATACCCACTGCATACACTTATGGCCGTGATTTTTAGAAAGGTTCATTAGCACGACCCCTGCAGAGCCTCACTGGAGCTAATTACAGGGTCCTTTCAGCCTCTTAAATCAGTCTTCCTTACAACTGATTTGCCACCACTGGGCCTTCAAGCATCAAGGGTCCTTCTCGTACCCTTCTTCTTTTCAAGTATTCTTTGAGATTTGCACATTGATTGATTTAATTAACCCCTAAAATCCAGTGGTTTTCTGCTTTACAGTTGAATGTTTCACAGCAGAGGTAGGCTGGCTTCATTCTGGGATAATCTATTTTTGTGTGAAAGAGAACCTACACACACGCGCGCAGTGAAGACATAAGCAGTCTGCTTTAAGTAAGCCTGAGTTTGCGTAAGAAGTGCTTTTGCTCCTGCCAGATAGTAGGTAGCCCACCAGACATTGGCCCAGGACCCCCCTATACTGGGGGGCAACAGAAATATCCCTGAACCCTTTGGGTTTGTTTCTGGCCTTCCATGTGAGGAGCTGACACACATTACACAAATGGGCACGTGTGCAGTGCATAGATATGTGTGAGACTTGTTGCTGTTGAGGGCCATCAAGTTAACTCTAACTTATGGTGACCCTATGGATGGAAGCCCTCCAAAATTCCTTATCCAAGACAGCCCTGCTCAGCTCTTGTAATATAAGATATTTGGGAGGGAGACATTAATCCAGGATTGGGTAGCATGTAGACCTCCAGATCTTCTGGGCTACATTTCCTATCAGCCCTAGTCAATAAAGCTAATAGCAAGAGATGGTGGAAGTTGTATGCCAAGACATGCGGGGGCTGCAAGAGGCCTATCCCTGTTTTAAATCTACTGTTATCAAGAGTTCCCTTCACCACCCCGTCTTGATTCAGTCCTGCATTTCCTGCTCACTCAGTGGTTTCCCCATTCCCTACCAGTCAAAGCCAGTTATCCCAGCTGGGATCAGGAGCCACTAATTCCATAACTGTAGATTGAACGCTGAATTAGACAGGCCTCTGGTCTGTTCCAGCACAGCTCTTCTTAGGTCTTACCAAGTCATGTGGTGTTTCAACCATTATTACAGAGATGCAGGGCAGCAGTCGCCACAAATCCACCTGTATCGTCCCACTTAAGCCTTGGTGGCCATTCTTAGTGGCCTTCTCCAACCTGGTGCTCCACAAACATTCTGGACTTCAGCTTTGGCCAGATTGGTCAAGAATAGTGGGAGCTGTCATTTAGTTATTTTATTTATTTATTTAGGAAGCTTCTATGCCCCCCCATTTGCTGAAGCCTCGGGGCGGCTCACAACAATAAATAAATAATCACAATATAAAAACAATATAATTTGAGTCAACCTGGCCAAAGAATAAAATAAATAAATAATATTAACAATTAAAATAATGCTTAAATAGAAAGGTCTTTGCCTGGCGCCGAAAAACAAATAATGACAGCGCCAGGTGGACCTCTCTGGGGAGCGCATTCCATAGATTGGGCGCCACCGCAGAGAAAGCCCTCCTCCGGGTACTCACCCTCCTAATTTCCTTCACGGAGGGTTCCCAGAGAAGGACCTCTCCCGCTGATCTCAAGGGGCAGGTGGGCACATATGGACACAAGCGCTCCTTCAGGTAACCAGGACCCAAGCCATTTCTGCCCTGCCTTCTTTCCTTCAAGGAACTCAAGAGAGCTTACATAATCTTAATCTTCTCACAGCAGTCCTGTGAGGTAGGCTAGTCAGTTAACCCACTGAGCTTTGTGACTGAGTGGGGCTCAGAAGTCCCTTGGGTCCCTGTCTAGCACTCTGACCAGGACTCCCTTAGCGGGGTAAGTTCAAAATAGGTAAAGGACACCAGGCTGGAGAAGGCATCTTAGACCACGAGGAGGCTGTTTTAGGGTTGCCTGAGGACCTTCATGGATCAACCTGATCTGTATCTGGAGACTGATGTGTAAACCTGATTGCAATTCTCCTTCAGATTCAACACATCACTGAATTTCATGATAACAGTTCAAAATCTCCAAATCAAAAAGCTAAAATATGCTTTGAGATGTGCATTTTGTAAGAAACAATATTTTAAAATGTGCGTTTAAATATATATTTTTTCAGATTTTGTAAAGACCCCAGAATAATACAGGGGTGGGATGGGATGGGGTGGGACAGACAAATGGACATGTGTCAGGTCACAGGAATGGGAAATAGAGCTGTTTACCCCTAAAATGTTCACCCCCATAAATATGCATCACAAAAGCACAGGATTACTTCAGATGTTGGGTAGTAGAGAAAATAATAAGTAAAGTCCATTTTTACATGGAAACAGATATTACCATTTTTCTCCTGCTATGAAAATATTGCTACAACCCAGGGAAATTTTCTCTGATAAAGGCCAAATAAGTGGTGGGGAAACACCGGGGGTGGGGGGGTCCCAGTTTTTGTGCCCCCTGAAAAAATGCCATGCATCAGCCAAGGCTACCTCAGGACGAAACCTTCCCCTGGAAACTCCATGGTCTTGCATAGATCCAATCAAGGCCCTTCAGATCATGCATCTTCCTTCTTTACTCCCATAAAATCTTTCCTTGAGGTATCTCCCCTGACAGCTATTAATGTATTATTATTTATATCCTATCCTCAGGGTTGAGCAGAGTGTAAAAACATGAAATCACGAAGTCAGATGCTGTTGCTGCCACTAGCTAGGAACACCTCAGTGCAGTTATTCTCTTTCTGTTAAATTCCAAGACGGTCTCGGACACCTCACAATGGACAGAATTTGCTTCATAATCCTTGTGGAGATAAATGAGGCAAATACACAGGAGGGAGCAGAAGAGAAAGGAAAGAGGTTGCGGGAAGTCTCTTTCAGCTGCTGCCCTCTGCAGGCTTTGCCCTTGTCCATGCAAAAGATCTCAGCGTCAAGTAACATTTTCTTCCTTGGCTTCAGCAAAAGGGATACCTGCTCGCACTGACAAAGTCCCATGCCAAGAACAGTTGGTGCTGAGAACATACCTTTTTCTTAGGCTAAGAAGAAAAATGATATTTGACACGGAGAGGCTTTTGCATGGGCGGTGGCCACCGGGTGATGGTAGTTATCTGATTGGCATCAAAATGCAATATCCTTATCCCAGCCTCGGGTTCAGTCATCCAAAAGGTAGCTTTGTTCTTTTGCTCCGAGGTTTTGATGAAACAAATCAAAGTAAGAAAGGCGATCATTCTTTCCTTGCTTCACATTCAACCAGAGACTCTGCTCAGGTTTTGGGTTCAGAACACGGTTTGCTTTCCCCCAGAAGGGTTGGCTGGGGTTGCTGTGCCTCTCTGGAAAGAGATAGTCAAGAAAAACCTTTATTTTCTTCACCAGCCAGTTTAAAACAGTGAATTATTGTTATTTTTAGAAACTTAATACTACAAAATGACATAGAAGAATATAAAACACAATCAAACAACAGTGAGTAGCATAAAGAGAATGAACAAAGCTATAGTTTTTTGCTTTTGTAGTTTTTTGGTGGTTTTTGTTGTTGTTTGTTTGTTTGTTTTTGTTCCCAGCTCCCACCTTACTAGAATTTGTGGTCCAAACAACACAAGAAGAGCCATGTTGGGTCAGAGAAGGTCCATCTAGTCCAGACAAGGTCCATCTGTTCCCACAACAGGCTAGCAGGAGATGGGTGCAATGCCACCCTTTGCCCACATTCCCCAGGAAGCTGTGTGTACAGATAGACTGCCGCTGGTCCTGGAAGGAGCAAATAGCCTTCAGAGCCAGCAGACATGGGTAGCTTCCTCCCCTGGAATGTTTTGAAAATGATGACGATCAATAGACCACAAAATACATAAAGCATCCAGCACACCAGAATCCAAATATAAAATAAATGCAATTCTGCAACCTTCCAGTAGATGCCTAAATGTGATCCTGGCAGTTTCAAATGGAGAGTCGTGGTGCTGTGAGTGGGTCTCTTGTTCTCGTTGTTATGGATGCCTCCAGCAAGCTGTCCAAACCCATCCAAATTGGTGGCACTCACAGTGAGTTGCATCACTTACGCACTGAAGGAAGAAGCGCTTCCTTCTCTCTGTCCTGCAGCTCCCACCAGCCAGCTTACTGGGATGGCCCTCTTGGTTCTAGAATTATGAGGGAGGGAGGGAAATGTCTCCCCGTCCAGTTTCTCCATACCATTCTACTTTTGGCCATCCCTCCTTGTGTCACCCCTTATTTCCCTCTTTTCTAAGCTAAATAATCCCAGATGTTATTAACCTTTCATGAGTTTCACTAACCCCTCGACCATTTTAGTTGCTCCTTTTTGTATTGTTTCCAACTCTATAATAGCCCGTTTTTCGATGCAGTGACCAGAACTGTACACAGTGTTCTAAGCACTGCACACCATAGATTTGAATACAGATAGGATGGCCTTGGCTGTTTTTGGTTCCGTTCCTTTTCTAATTATAGCTAACCTGGAATCTCACAGCAGCCACACAGTGAGTTGGCCTTGTCATCAGGCTGTCCACCACAACCCCAAGAACCGTTCTTGCTCAGTCACTGCTGCCTCAGATCCCTTCAGCTGACACCTGAAGTGGGGGTTTTCTGCCCAAGGAGCACTGCTTTACACTTGCTTGCGTGAATTACACTGGCCATTTTGATGCCCGTTCTCCCAGTTTAGGGAATTCCTTTAGGAACTTTCCACAGGCACAGAACAGTGTCAGGTTCCACTTCCAGAACCTTTCTAAGAGGGCAAAGAGCCATGTTGGAAATGAGGTCAGATTCTCCCCAGATGCCCACATGGGGTGGATGAGAAAAGGGGGGCCCATTACAAGGGGTAGAGCACCACCCCTCATGTCACTGGGTCGTGCCCAAAGTGCATGCTGGATCTCCTCCCATCTGGCACCTTGGTCAAGGAGCTTCGTCACTCCAAGTCTTCCATGGCTGGGCTACCAGGGCTGCCTCTGCGGGGGATACAGGAGAGGAACAAACTGGTTTCAGCTGGTCCCTCAAAGCAGCACCTGCATGTGTGGCTGCCTTGGTGTCTCCTTCACCTTCCCTGCATGAGGAAGATGGAGGAGGGAAGAGACAGAGAAGAATCCGGAAGGGGCTGGCCAGTTGGAGTCCCTGTGGCACATTCCTAGCCAGTTCTCAGGGTCAGGATCATAACATTGTCAATGTAACTCTCTCCAAAAATGCTTTCCACCCACAAAAAACTAGCAAATTGAGCCTGACCTAAGCAAAACAGAGTAGCCAGTCTGGGGGGTCATTTCTTCTCAGCCTAATTTCTGTTTCCTTTGCCAAAGCATTCTTGCTGGTGTGGTCCCATGCGCAGCACTGTTTGACTCCAGACGGTCCTTGTTGTGTTGCAGAACAATTTCAACCAGCTTCGATGACAGTCTGATCAAGGATTCTGCATGGAAAGTGGCAAAGCTTTTTTTTTTAATCTCCAGAGGGCTTCTCATGTTCCTTAGCCTTGTTGCCTATTATTCCATAACACCCCTCAGGAAATTTCAGGTGCAGATAGAAAGACGAGCACTTTCAGGCAAGCGACCTGTATGCAGCTTGAAATTCTTTGAAGTGACCTCAAGGAACATCTGGAAATTTAGAACTGAGATCTGTTCATCTTGTTCTAAATCCTCTCTTCCCTCCCTCCCTGGAAAGTTGCTAGTTTGAGGGTGTTTGGGCATTCCAAGTGATCAGTTAAGGTTTACACGAATGGCTCTAGCAAGATGAAAGCCAAATACAGTGCAAAGTTAGCTTCTCTCCAAGCTACTAAAAACAGTTTAAACAAAACCTGGGTGGAAATAAGCTTCCCTAATCCTAAAGTGACGTATGTAGCTCCAGTCTTAGGTCCCTTTAAACATAACTTGCAATATGACTGTCACTCTTCTGGTCCACCAAACAGAAAAAGCTATAAAACCAAAGCCAGAATAATGAAAGTAACAGGATGATAAAAATAAAAAGAAGAATAGAACAAACACAGGGAGGGAGGGATGATGCATGATTATTTGCAGCTAAGTATGAGTGGGAAGCCAAGTCACTGCAGAAATGGCCACAATTGGATTTGTGTCCCCCATCCATGTCCCCTTCAGCTGCTTTTAACTTTAAACCGCTTCAGAGCAAGGGCAGCCAATATTGCACCCTCCAGATGTTTTAGACTACAAATCCCATCAGCTCCAGCCAGCACATTGCCTACCCCTGCTCTAGAATGATGGCAAACATGTGCTTATTGTACAGCACTGAATAAGGGACCCTGTGCCTTTACCACCACCTGCTGGCAGTTCCTAGTAGGAGTCCCAGCTTAGCAAGACTTAACTCTGCGCAAGCATGTGTAGAACCAGGTTGGAAAGGACAGATAGGGAAAAGTCTGAAGGCCCAGAAGACAGGGACTGATGTAAGATCCCATTTGTATAAGGTATCCCTTTAAATATTGGGACAGCATCTGGAGGCCTTCATCTTCAGAGACCTCCAGAGAAACATTTGGGAGCCTCTGTCAACAGTTTTCCCTGTTTTTATTGAATCCACATCATAGTTCTTCTAGCAAGTCTGAGGACACGTGCTCTCAGGCAGCTCTGTAATCCAGTCACCTGCTCTGTACGATCATCGCAGTTAAGCCAAGCCAGCAGGCCAGGGGTTATTTGAGGGTTGTTCAGCCTTCAGACAAGCCAGGCTGCCTGGATTGGGAAGACAAAGCAAGCCGTGCCCAGGCTGAAAACCAGGAAAAGGGCACTCAGTACACACAGTGGCTTAAAGAAGGGGCCACTGACTTGTTTAGCCATGGCAATTCTACAAGCAAGACCACTATAAAAAAGACTGTGTTTAATTCTGCATCTAGAGACAATAATGCAATGAAACAGCTGTGCACAGTCAGGAATAATAAAAACAGTTAACCAAAGCATCTCTAAATGGAAAGACCTCTGGCCTTGCTAGCTGGGGATTGTTGGAGGTGCAATCCATCGTGGACTGGGGGTGGGGGGGCAGGGAGGGAGAATCTAGTTAAAAGTGTGGGCCAATAACAGTGTGAGAAGCTCTTGTTTTATCTGCCCTGGTCATGAGTGGCTGATTACCTTTTGTCCTCTCCCCTGTGGTGGGCAGGCTACATGTTAAAGGTCTAACATTGCCAGTCTGCTATTTCACCCGGTCTGATGGAAAGATCTTCTTTGCATCTTCAGCAATCGTGTCACTGTGACTTGGCTGCGTGTGTCCGAGCCCTTTTGCCCTTTGCAGGGCTGTCAGTATGGAAGCATCTTCTGTAAATAATGAGGCACCATCAGCAGGCCTCCATCTTGGGAGAGATCAGCATTGGGGGGCCTCCATCAATGGCTTTTCCTATGTTGATTTAATTCCAGTCATAGTCTATCTAGCAAGCCTTAGCACAAGCACTCCCAAGGCAGCCTGTAACCTGATGCGAAGAAGGTGACCTACGAGAAGTCAAAGAGCCAATTAAAGCTGGGAAAACATAGATAACACTTAACAGCAGGCCCGTCTAACCACAAAGTCCTAAGGCAGTCTAGAAAAAAGGTCTATTGCCCCTTTGAAATAAGGAGCTCCACATGGGAGGTGCAATTGCTATTCTTAGCAGCCCAGCCTTAGAGCAGCACAAGAGCGGAAAGCCACATGCTTTTCTTCAACTGTCATTGAGGCCAGCGGATTAAGACTTTAAGGGGACATCCAGCCTGTGCTTAGAAAAGAGAGGGACTACAAATCCTGAAACAGCCAGGCCCAGAATCAGAATTCTTGAATTCTGTTTGGAAACATAGCTGGAAACCATGGAGTTTGCTGAGAACAGAACCAGCACTCGGTTGGTCACTGCAGGATGGAGCAGCTGAAGTTTCAAGACCTAATTGTCCTCAAGGAAGAGTGAAACAGAATAATGCCATTGCTGAAGCTATATATGTGTATATGTAAGCATTGCCCACCATAAGCATGCATTCTTTGCACAGGCATTTATTTTAACACATTTTATACCACTTTCATCAGTTCAGATTTCAGGAAAATATACAGCAAGACCAAAAGCACAAAAAAGTTGCAGCTAAGGCTGGAAAACAGATTTGCTCAGTTTAAACCCATGCAAACTCAGAAAATGTCCAGATCAATTAAAATGTTTTTGCCTGACACCTAAATGAGATTAGGTCCAGCAGACTCCCTGGTACCAAGCATCCTTCTTTGCGGTAGAAGGTCCCTTAACAGAATCCTGGTCCCGTCATACTTCATAGATGGGCTTCATTCTTCTAGTAGGGAATGTATATGGAGCAGAGCCTCAGCATAACAAGAAAGGGGTGGCTCCTTCAGGTGTTTGAATTGCATGCTGTCTAGAGCAGGGACGGGAAACCAGTGGCCTTCCAGGATTGCTGAACTACAATTCCCATTATCCCCACAATAGTCAGGGATGATATGAGTGGCAGTACAACATCTGCATTTTCCCCAGCCCTAGTTTTAATGGTAAGTACCAAGCGTGATTGTGACATAGAACCTTATATAAAAAGAATCACAAGGGTTGTGTGTAGAATGTGATTTACATAAGGTTGTATTTCTACATTTCCATAATGTAGAAATACAGTCTTTCTGTTATGCTATAAACCTGCCACATTTCCTAGGCTCTAACTATATTATGTTTCACCTATTCCAGTTCTATCTTGCACCCCATCTGCAATAAGTCGGTTATCAGGCAAGAATTTGATGGGATGGATTTTGACCTGGAGGAAGATGATTACTATCACACCTTGTGTAAAGAAGAGGTGCAAGTCACTTGCTTCCCTGAGCCCGATGCCTTCAACCCATGCGAAGATATCATGGGCTACAATGTTCTCCGAGTTCTCATATGGTTCATCAACATTCTAGCCATCATGGGGAATCTTGTTGTGCTCATCATTTTGGTCAGCAGCCAGTACAAGTTCACCGTTCCCCGATTCCTAATGTGCAATCTGGCATTTGCAGATCTGTGCACAGGCATCTATTTATTGCTGATTGCAATCAAAGACATACAGACCAAAAGCCAGTATTACAACTATGCCATCGACTGGCAGACCGGTGCTGGCTGCAACACGGCAGGCTTTTTCACAGTCTTTGCCAGTGAGCTTTCTATATACACACTGACTGTCATCACATTGGAGCGATGGCACACCATCACCTATGCCATGGAACTGGACCGCAAAGTCCGCTTCCGACACGCGATGGCCATCATGCTTGTGGGATGGGTCTTTTCCTTCACTGTGGCCCTCCTTCCTATTTTTGAAGTCAGCAGCTACATGAAAGTTAGCATCTGCCTACCCATGGATATAGAAACTCCCCTTGCCCAAGCATATATCATGTTTCTGTTGGTACTGAATATCCTGGCCTTTGTCATCATCTGCACATGCTACATCAGCATCTACTTCACTGTGAGAAACCCCAACGTCTTCTCATCTAACAGCGACACCAAAATTGCCAAACGTATGGCCATACTGATCTTCACCGACTTCCTCTGCATGGCTCCCATCTCCTTTTTTGCCATATCAGCATCACTCAAGGTCCCGCTCATCACCGTGTCCAACTCAAAGATCCTTCTTGTTTTGTTCTACCCCATCAACTCATGTGCGAACCCGTTCCTGTATGCCATCTTCACCAAGACTTTCCGCAGGGATTTCTTCATTTTGCTGAGCAAGTTTGGCTGTTGTGAAATGCATGCCCAGATTTACAGAACTGAGACCTCCTCCTCTGTTCATACTTCCCATATGAAGAATGGACATTATACATCAGCTGCTAAACCCAGTGATGGAACAATTTATTCATTAGTCCCTCTGAATCATGTTAACTAAAAGTGATATCCATAGGTTTATGCCAAGGATTTTCAAAGAGTGATTCATGCTTCCCCAAAGGAGATGGGGCAATTACAAAATAATGCAGAACTTCTCCAGGATTTCATCCAACCACTACATGTCCAGATGTGCCAAACAATCCCAAAATTAAGTGTTCTTCGCTTCAGTTAATTAAGCATGCTGATCTTTGTGTTGGATTGTGGCCTGAGTGTCTTGATTTACCCAAATGCTAAAATATGTTGGGATGGAACCAGACCCAAGCATACGTGGAGAAGGCCCACTGAAATCCCATTGATTTCAATGAGTCTATATATGGTTAAATGTGGCTTCAACCCATTGCATGTCCCAATACATGGATGCCAAAAATACAAAACAGCTCCAGACTGTACTGATTTTCAGTATTAGACAATATTCTGTTTTTGTTTCCATGGTGCCCAGCCCCACAAACTGCAAGCTGAGGAAAATTTCATTGCAGTTTGCATTTTCATGCAAACATACCATCTTTTGCACTTCCAGACCAATATGTGCAATGAAATAAAGCTATCCTTTGAAATTTCACTTCTTTCATTTTGCAATGGAGTTTTCCAAACAAACATGTACAGTGGTGTGTATGTTAGAGAAACATGCACATAGCTATACATATATTAGTGAAAATGTCGTTTTAAAAGAATGTTGTTAGAAAAAAATGCTTTCAGAAAATGAGTAACCTGGGCAAAACCAACTTAAAAAGGCATGCGTTGGAGAAGAAATGTGCAGAAAAGTGTGTACAACTATTCATGGGATCTTCAAAAAGAAACTCAACATTCAGGACAAACTGAATTTAAGATTGGAAAACTTCTCAAAATCTGGGACAAAGTCAAACTTGGGACTGCAAAGCTGAGAAGCTGGAGGGAAACTGGAATTCACAGATTTTTCCATTCCTACTACAGGCTTCTTTAGTGAATATGTATGAAACTGCTTTAGGGCTACCACAGGTATTTCTTGCCCGGTATCCTCTGCTAATGTCTCCACTAGTAATATCTATTACAACTGGAAGTAGAAACATAGAAACAGAGCAAGTCAGAAGGGGTCTCCCGGGCCATCTAGTCTGACCCCCAGCTCCAGCCGGCTCCACTCACGACATGCCCACCATGTTGCTCTCCAAAATCCCCAATGACTGTCTTTCCCAGACTGTTTTCTCCTACCTGAAATCTCTTATTTGTGTGTGTGGGTGGGATTTAAAGGAAGAAGGAACTGAGAAGCATGAGGGGTGTCAAATAGATCTGCAATGGATTCAAATGAGTCCTGATTTCTATCCACTTGGACATGAGGATCGAGTTTTGCTTTAGGTTTTGATTGATTATTTTCAACTTTCTGGAATTGTATGTATATTTAGTCATAAGAAACTATGAAAAATAAACATTGCCACCCAAAATGTGCATTTACCCCAAAAGCTAAGGTGTGGAAATGAATATTTGAGGGAGAATTTCAGATTTTGGAGGGATTTGCATATTCGGGGGGTTGCAAAGTGTGAATGGATGCAAACTCAGGATTTTTTTAAAAAAAGATTCCATTAATAAACAGACCATGGAATGAAATGTGCCAGACAATTGGCAGAACACAAAAAGAGTGGATTTAACAAAATCCATACATTTCAGGTCTGCATATAACTCTGTGCTCTTAATGAAGGCATAATGGCGTCTCTACATATTTGCCTTGGCCATCATTGTGAGGCATTGCAGATGGCCAATACCTTGCAGTACAAATTCCTTACTCCAGGCATGACTGAGATTTCTGCTTCCCCCACTTTCGTTTCCCCCCACCTGCTGCTCCATATCTGTCAAAACAAGTACAAAAGCAATCAGTCCCACGCAAGCTGTCCAGTCTGTATAATGCAGGACGGGGATCCCCCAAGTCATGGACCAAATGCAGACTTCCACATCTCGCTCCAGCCCTGTGTACTCAGCCATGCAGGGCCTTCTCACCTGCTCCAGGTGCTTCATTTTAATTACTATAACTGCAGCCACAAAGCTGGTGGAGGAAGCCTTGCATAATTTGGAGAAACAGGATGGTTGAGCTGAAGCATCTTTTTTTATTGCATACCAAACTAAGCTAAAAGTCACATTTGTAATCCTGCCCACTTTGAGCTATGGCCAAACCACAAGGGAGAAAAGATTCTCCCCATGGTATCATGTCTTGGATTTGTTTGGGGAGATTGAGGGTTATACCTTGCTAGATGGAATATGGAACATCTCTGATCGGATCTCTTTCGTTTTTTTAAAGCTGAATGCAGGCATGGAGAGAAACTGGACTGAGGTGCTGGGGTACGATTTCTCCCTGTGCCGTTTTCTTGATTTAAATGTTCCTTAGGCACTATTTGCCCATTGGTAGCATATAGGTACCTATGGGACAAATAGCAGCATTGGTTGCAGGGAGAAGGATTCAGATTCCAAAAATGGTGTAGGAATTTAGCATTAACTTCTTCTCCCTGACACTAACAGCCTAAAGCAAAGGCCTGACAAGACAGGTGCTTTTAACTTTAAAGAAAGGAAGTGGGAAATCCTGGTGGCAGATCTCCCATGTCTAATCTGCTTACACGCCTCCTTGTTCTCTTCAGTTGTGAGAATCGAGAGAACAAAGTCCACAACCACTGATTTAACCTGATGGGCACAAAGACTTTTATTCAATTGTGAATTTATGAATCCATTTTAGTGGATGCATATTTTTAATTTTCTGCTGTGGGTTTTTATTTTCATACATTTATTTTCCAGCATTAATGTCATGCCAAAGAAAAACTTAGTTATGGAATGTCCTGAAGACAAGATTAGGTTTTTGCTTTCTGAAACAGAAAAGGGAAATTGGGTTCCTTAAGTTTTTCTAAACCTCAGTTTTTCATTGTGAAGACGAAGAAGTCTTGACCCCACAAAAGTCATGAAAGTCTCAATTCAACACCACTTCACACTAAAGTGGGAATAGATCAAGGCCCGTGTAAAACAGGATTAGAACAGCAGTAGCTTTCCAGGAGTTTTGGCCTACAATGCCTATCATCCCTCACCATTGGCTATTCTGGTTAGGGCTCATAGGAGTCATGGACTGAGATTTCAGAAGAGCTGCTTGAAGCCCAGCCCTGGTGTGAGGTGTTGCACACATCAGCAAAAAGAACCTAGTGGAAACTGGAGACTAGCCAGGGTTGGCCCAAGACAACCTGCGGCCTGAAGCAAAAGATAAAATGGAAACTCCTTATTCCACATACAGATGTTGCACAAAGTGGAAGCTGGATTTTGCTTCAATTCTGGTAAGGTGAGACGAGCTTTAAGTGCACCTGTGGACAGCAGGTGAGTTGGCATGAGACAGCTTGCATGCCACACACAGCTGCTCCCCAGTGCATCAGCGTTCCACCACACCCACCAGCATCTGCTGCATAATGGTAAGACTGGTCCTGGGAAGATCCAGGTAAGTAAAAGCACGTCCAGTGATGCTGGAGGGGTTCCCATGCATAACAAGCCGGGCATCCTGGTACAGTTTATTTTGAAATTCTCTTCATCCAAAACTCCCTCCATGCTGCAATTCCAAATTCCCTTGCCTTGTTTCCAAAGTAAAAGCAGCGTATTAGCAAATCTTTTTCTGTTTTTAATAACTAAGAGTAAACTTTCTCAGAAGACAGTTTGCTGATAAAATGTATGAGGGATTTTTTTTTTAATACCTCAATGCCTCTAAAAATACGGTTATTTTTGCAACGTATTTTCCTAACTATTTCCCACATTTTTTTAGCTCTGAGTGCCATCATTTCCTTGTCACACAGGACTAGAGTTATGGTAGGTCTTGGTTGTTGCAGAAGATGACGACATTGTGGCTCCTACTGCCAGAAGCAGAGACAGCAAGGGGGAAATGTAGGGAAATAGGCAGCCAAGCTCCTGCCTCTTTTAACAGGGAGTTCCTCTCCCCAGAAATAGTTAGAGAATTAATTTGAGAAACTCAGCTTGTTAAACTTGAATTTGGTAGGAATAGAAAGCATGCTCCAGAGCAAATACACAGTATAATAAGGGAACAGAAATTAAGAGATCCACTCACCACAACTCAGGAGTACTTAATTCCCATATATCTCTTGCTCACAAGCATGAATACACTCATGAGCAGGGGTCAAGGCCTTGATCCAGACCTGGTCACCATGGCTCATTTATGCATTCAAGTCACTGCAGAGCAACCATGGACTTTTGAACAGGCAAATGGAGTGCCCTGTTCTTGGAATGGGTTGCAAGCGAGCCAGTGCCACAAACACCCAATGGCCTGTTGCATGATTGAGGCTGGGGGAATGAGGCACAGTGGCTTGTTTCCCCCACCAGCTCTGCCGGTTGCATAACAGAGGGATCTGCGGATTTCCCCGAGGCAGCACAGCTTGTTGGGCTGTGCAGATTCAGCCAGGTTGGCGTGTTTCATTGGTTAACAAACCACCCCAGAACCTTACAACAGCCTATGGGTTAATGACCTTGCATGTGCCAATCGGTTGTTGGGGAAAGGTATAATATGCCCCTTGGAAACCTCACAGCCTCTCCCCCACCCACACCCCACCCCAGGGCAAAACATTTTGACACAGTGGACTCTCTAGGTGTTTGCCAGGGTGGCAAAAGGGCACCTTCATCTTCCTCCTTCCTTCCATAAAATGTCCATAACCCTCCAAGTCCAGAGAGCCATGGGCAGCCTTATGGGATTCTACTGCCCATCATCAATCATAATTTCATATTATTTGAGAGAAAAAGATTAGGGGTGTCCAACCTTTTGGCTTCTCTGGGACACACTGGAAGAAGAAAAATTGTCTTGGGCCACACTTTAAATGCACAAATACTAACAAAAGCTGATGAGCAAAAAGAAGGTCTGTGCATAATTTTCATGATATCTGCACCACCATGCGTACAAATAGCAGGAGCATATGTACATTTATTTCACATGATGTTGTGACACAACATTGTCGTCTACGAGGTTCACACTGAAGAAATGAGCAATCAAGTTACAATAAAAAAAATCTCAATGTTTTAAGTAAGTTTACGATTGTATGTTTGGCCGCATTCATAGCCATCCTGGGCTGTCTGTGGCCCGCATGGGCCGTGGGTTGGACACCCCTGATTTATATGAATGATTCTAAAGAGACTTAAGTGTACATAAAGATCTTTGTTTAAGCATTTTGGAATCAATTCAACCAATTCAACTTGTGACTCACAAGTGGCTCTTTGGGTTGCAAGCACTCGGTGCACGGAGTAATTGGGGTAATCTGTCTGACACCCCTGTATTTCAGGGGCGTGTGTCAGCTTGTGCCAGGCCCAGGGAGAATACGATCTGCCCAAGGCCACCTAGCTGCACTCCCAGAGCTTCTCAGCTCACCCCCATCTGGGCAACGCTCCACCCATCTCTACCGCAGCTCCCCACTGGCATTCCCTCACATATCTGTGGAGCACTCCTTTCAGCTGGGGTGGATGGGAAAACCCACATGAAAGTGGGAGATATTTTATTTATTATCAGAATGAATCTGTTGCCTTATTTGCTTCAAATGCTCCCCAAGAGCTTCAAAATGGAATTCGACACTTAGGCTGGAAGTGGTAACAGCTCTGCCTTAACACATCCAGTATTTGGAGGCCAAGTTCATCAGCTGAGTGAGAAATGCCTCCTCATTCAGATGGAATGTTAGCATGGAAATGGAAAATTCAAAGGCAGTGCTTTTATTCACAAAATAAAGGCTGCGAACCTTCTCTGAAGCTGCCAATGGCCATGGCAAAGGCCCGCATCAATGCCTCCAGCCCCTCCTAACAGCCTTATTGATACGGATTGCCTTTTGCTACATTACATTGCTCTCATATTTCTCCAATCTCTCCTTGCCCAAACTAATATCAGAGAAATAATAAATAGCCGTCGAGGACACGTCTATGGCTGAGGAGGGAGTTTGTTGATGATGCTTGCAATAAATGTTATCCCTTATCTGCAATTCTATTTATCTGGCACATCCTCTGCCGCTCGGGTCAAGGTGACCTCTGAGAGCAACTGGCCTACTGCAAATCAGAAAAGCAGAACTGAAGAAAAGCACAAGGCAGTCACTGGACAACAGACACAACCAAAGTGTGCAGCAGGGGCAACAATGTTCACTCTGCACGTGATGATCCTGCAGCAGAGGGGGAGAAAGTCAGGCCTGGGGGCAAATCCAGCCCACCCGGGATCCCAGAGGGCTATGCCCCCATCCCCTGGCCCTCTCCCTTCCTCCAGCAGCCAATCATCCTGGGGTTTCCCAGCTGTGGCACTGCTTTGCCCCTTTCTAGAGGGTTGAAATGCCTCCCCTAAGATTTAGCCATTTGCACTAAGCTAATGGCAACAGATATTTTTTGTACTTTCTATACCCTCACCTTGTTTTGCCAGTGGTGCCAGTCTGCAGGTGAAGGCTTCCACAAGCACTTCCCTGAGGCTGAATTTGGCTGAAAGAAGATCAACACCACGGGAGTTTAGCACCTGTTCCTCTCTGCTCCTCCTTTCCCTGTCCTGCCAGCCCCAGCCTGCCGGATGTCCCAAGGTGAGCCACCTGTTGGGTCTGAGGCAAAAAAAGTGAGCGAAAAGCTTAACCTCCTGTAAAGTCAGCTTGTTTTGTGCAAAGCATCCTCCCTGGACGTGTTATAATATCTCAGTTGGGAAGCAGACGGCTAACGTCCCTCCCTCTCCCCACTCCCCGCTGCCGCCACACTAATTCCATGCTGGAGAACTGCTTCTACATTCTTAATGCGTTTGGGGAAAACGCAAAGAAAAATACCTTGCCAACCCTGATATTTTTAAAAAGTACTCTGAACATCTGCAGTTTTGCATTTGAAATGTACTTAAATCATTGCACCTTCATGACTATGGGATAAAGTAGTGTTCCACAGATACTAAATGTATTTGCTGCGGAATAGACACTATTTTCCAGTACAAAAGTAAAAAATAAATGTAGTAATGATGAAATTCAGATAGCTCCTCATCCCAGGGATGCAAATGGTTCTAGAGGAAAGAAGAAAGAGCCTAAGAAGAGCCTTGCGTCAAGCCGAGGCTCAGCTAGTCCAGTGTTCACAGGAGCCCAGCAAGTGCCTGGAGGAACCCACAAGCACAGACTGAGCGCATAGCCACTTTCCTGCCTCTTTTTCCTTGTAACGCAGGTACATGGGCATATTGGACTTAGCATATGGGCCGTTAGGACTACTAGCCATTGTCTTTGGAGTGGCCCAAGTCAATGGCTATCTCTGCACCTCATGCAAGAGACACCTGCGGTTTAAATAGGCAGTTGTGTAACTAAGTCCTTCCTTTCATCTGTGCGGACTCTCCCAACAATCCGCTTCATGGGCTGACCACACTGGGTTCTAGGACTATGAGAGGGACGGCAAGACGTCTCCCCTCCACTTTCTCTGCACCCTGCACAGTTTTATACAAGCTGATCGTGCCTCACCTTATTCAGCCTTCTTTCTAAGCAAACTCCAGATATCACAACCTTTCCTCATGGTGGAGCTGTGACAACCCTTGGTCATGTTAGATGTCCCTTTCCTCCAACACCACAATAGCCTAGTTTCAGGTGCAGTGGCCAGAACCATACACAGTGTCCTACGTGGGTCACAACATAGATTTGTGTAAGGCATTCCTAATTATGCCTAACATGGAGTTTACCTTTTTCCCAGCAGCCGTACACAAGGTTGCTATTTCCCTTGAGCTGTGCACCACAACCCCAAAATCTCTTTCTTGGCCAGTCGCCCCGGTTCAGATCCCATCAGTTTGTATTAGAAGTTGGGATCCCCACCCCACCCCCCAGTGCACAAAACCTGCTTACAATGAGCTCCATTTGTCATTTTGAGCCCCAGTCTCCCAGTTTGGAGACATCCTTTTGGAGCTCCTGATAATCCCCTTTTCTTTTAACCACCCAAATTAATGGGATGTCCTCAGCAAACTTGGTCACTTCACTGTTCACTCCTAATTCACCTCTGACTGGCTCACACTGGCTCTCTGTATGAATATGCTATGTCCCCCCCTCCTTTTTTTTTTTTTTTGCCTCGCAATCCCATCTGCAGAGAGTGGGTCGCTTCACGCAGAGCCCCCACATCCACCGAAAACGGCCCCCTGAAGGCCTCGAAGGCCTTCCAGAAGCAAGCTGATTCAAATGCATTCTCTCACACCATTGTGCCTCCCTCGTTCTCTTAATCAGGGCCAGCCCATTCATCTTCAAGAAAAATGTGCCAGGGGTGCAGGGAGTCCAGCAGTTAATTTCTCTGCTTGTGAAATCATAATGGAGGTAGGCAGGAATCCTGCTTGCTTGATGTGGAAAAAACACCCAAGTGCGTGACAGGGGCACTTTTAAAAGGTAAGGCGTTGCTCGTTGGCGGTCTTCCCAACCTGGTACCCTCCAGATGGATGGAGCTATAACACCCATCGCAAGCAGCCGGGTCATGCTGGTCTCCCATAGGCATGATTTCAACTCTGCACCCAGACTTCTGCACCTTGCCAGTAGCCCAAGTAACACACACACTGTCCCTGCCTAGAAAGTTGTGATTGTCGGACCTATAGAATATAAAAATTAAATGTCTCTTGGAGGCTTACCTTCAAGCAGTGCCAAGGGCCTGCAAAGACTTCAATCCTGCCCTGAACTGCTTAAGGTTTTTGTGCGTTCCCACTTTTAGCCACATGTATGAATTTCCTGTAGTTTTAATTTCTTGTGACAGCCGCCCTGAATGCTGTGATTGCAATAGAAGGATGGGGCATTCATTATCTTGATGGATTGATTAATTCATAGTGCAAAGTGTCACAGTCAGAGCCATCACCTTCTGATGCTCATTACAAGAATCTGATGTTGTGTAGAGCAGAGTAGTCTATGTATGACTGAGGACAGCAGAGCTGGGCTCAATTGTATCTTTGAATCCGTGCATATTCAGTCATGCTTGTGAGGCTGGATTGGGGATGCCACCATTCTCCCTCTCCCTCTCTCTCATTCTCTCTCTCCTTATAGGCCTGTGGTGGCGAACCTATGGCACATGTGCCTCAGCAGGCACACAGACCCCTCTCTGTTGGCACACGAGCCAAGTTGCCCCAGCATCACCCAAGCAGCTGAGCATTGGATGACAGCACACATAGGGGCCATGCGCATGCTCGGAAAGGAGTAGCAGCGCCAGGCAATGACTTCATGAGTTGCGACTCATTAGCTGTGACTTGTCTGAGCTTTCCCATGGCCAGTCAGTGCGCTGCCAAGGATGGATGGATAGACAGACAGACAGACAGACAGACAGACAGACATATTTGCTTGGACTGGCTGTGAGTTGCTTTCTCTAAACTAAGACCTCAGTATTCAGGTTTTATTGCAGTGTTGGCACTTTGTGATAAATAAGTGGGTTTTGGGTTGCAGTTTGGGCACTAGGTCTCTAAAAGGTTCGCCATCACTGTTATAGGCTCTTCATCAGTGGCATGAATATCAGGGATGAGGTCCTCTCCCTCTTAGCAATAGCTGTTCCTGCTAAAGGCAGCTATTGCAATTGGATGAGAATCTTCTTTCAATATATTTTTGAAAACATTGCACCCAAATTTGCTGCCCGTGTCATACATATTGAATAAAATTGAATAATTAAATAGGAAGAACCTGCGATTTCAACACATAGATGTGAAGAAAAGTGAAGCTCATCCATCCCTTTCTCGCTCTGATGTCGGGTTGTACCCAATGTTAGCCCTACTTGGAACAGACAGGCCAACTCAACGGCATTTGAGTTAAGCAGCCGCTGGATGCAGCCCATCGCGTTGTGTTGGAGTGAACCTGCGCTGTGTGTTTTCTTGGAAAGGAGAGCCTCCTTCGCTTAACTAATAGTTTTCTCAGCAGTACAGTTGCTGCCAATCCAGGGAGGGAGTCGCTCAAAGAACGAGCTCGACACAGGCTTCTCCCACACACAGCTGCAGAGTCCGCTATGTTTAGCTACCCAGGACTGGCAGAGTACAGACAGTTCAGCCTCATTGCTGCCGGCTACACAAAGCATGCCAAGAACAGCAGTTCATGTACTCAGGGACACTTCAGCAAGAGGGCAACGACGTTCTTCATGCATTCATTCCAGAGTTTCTCTGAAAGGCAAGGTTACCTACAATCCCCATTGAACTCGCCTTCCAAAGAGCCACAAAGGGTGTGCGGGTGGCCTAGAGATGTGAAGGCCTGGGAAGCGGGGGGAATGAGGAGCAGGGCTTTCCCATTTCTTCCCTGGGGATTTTTGGAAAACATGCGGAAAAACACATGCATGCTCAGTTTTCCCTCCAAATCTGCAATGTCTCCATCTTTCTGAAGGGAAAAAGAGGCCGGAGGGGGAGGGAGAGGGAGAGAGGTTCTCGAGTGCTCAGGTCTAAGTCCTGGCATCATGGAGAGGCAAGCAGTGGTTGTGGCAAGCAAGGAACCTTCTGAGGCTGAGCCCAAACCACTGGTCTCCTTTTGTTGCCCCAACTAAGGGTATTTAGCACATCTGAGGCTTTTATAGTGCACAGAGACGCCACAGTGGAGTTCTGGGGCTGCCTCATTCTAAGGACCAAGACCAGGCCTGGTCTAGAGCATTAGAAGCCCAGCATTGACCGCTTCCAATCCCCTCCTCTAATCCCAGTAATATTCAGCATATGAATCGGTACCTGAGCCACCTTGCAGCACCTGGCACAACGTTGGCCTTGGAGGCCCATTTGCTGATAGCCTTGATCTGAATGCTCCAGTATATTTCCAGACCATAACAACAGATCGTCATTCAACCCACTGGCAGAAGATTTTTTAAACATGCCAAGTCCTGATTTATGTCACCCCATCACTGAAGTTCTCTGGGCGAGGTACACAAGACATTCAAGATGCAATAAATATGACAGAACCAATAAAACATAATTGCTATATAAAACGTGATCACATTCCAAGGTGTTGGCATTGGCTTAGAAAGCTCTAATTATAGCCTGAATGCAGGACACCATAGGTACCAATTTATGTTCTATTCGTATTTTTAAGATAGGTCATAGATACTACCTTAAATCTTTTTCTGCAATGACCCAGTTCAAAATGACAAAAACATGCAGGCAAGTGCATATGATTGCTGTCCCTGTGAAATTCACTTCTCTTGCCACATAGCCATGGCCACTTCAGATATCAGAGCCACTAAGTAGAAGTGGATCCAAATTTTCCCATGAGGCAGCTACAATATCATCTGGCGAAGCCATCAAGGAGAATCTGATCATCTGAAAAAAATGTAAGATGTTCTTTATTTCCCTTGGCTGTACTGACAGCCAGAGAGAACAGGTGATATGGAGAGCTTTAATAAGTCTAAATGGTTTCCTAGAAAGTTACTACCTGGTATAAGAGCTTGGAGTGGGAAAGGCAGATCCACTCAGACCTATTCTAAGTACAGAGGTGACCTGTACACACAGGTTAACATTAAAGTTAGCATTGATCTCACATATAATGGAGCTGGAAAGATGGCTCACTGAGGCCCACACTCAGTCCCAGGCCTGACTCACATATGCATGTTCCACTGCCGTGTCGAGTGGCCATATGCATGTGTGTAAGAGCTAACATGGGTCACAGAACACAAAGGCAGGATTTCCTTGCCGCCTCACCTGGACTCAGGCACAACACTTTTCCATAAAACCCACCTGGCAGATGGAGCGTTCAGTGATCAAGTGGTGGTCCTCTCATCAGTGAGGGCTCTTATTCATCAGCACCATCTTTTAGCTCACTGTAAGGGCCAAATTAGACAAGAGAACACAATGGGAACCACATGAAAATCTGAGGAGAGACTGTGCTGAGGGCACCATTACCTAATTTCCAGGCACAGAGGGAATGGCCAGGCCATCAAAGGTAAGCATGGTTGGGTACCTGTTGATGGCCACACACTACTAGGTGGCCATTGACAAAACCCTCCTGGAGTTGCTGCTCCTCTTCAGCATTGCAACCTGTATGCTCACCTGCCTCTTCCTCGCTTTGGTGCGAAGAACACAGCAGCAGGTGTCCCTGCGTCCTTGTCCACTGGCTCTCTTCCTGCCGAGCAAGCAAGGGGTTGCCCCAGTGAGAAAGAGGATGAGCAGCAAGAGGCCCAGGGACGAGAAGGTCGACCCAACGCTGAGGGCCCGTTCAGGGGAACCTCCCCAAGGGCACCCCAGAGGGCTTTCTGCTGCCTCACTCGCACTGTGGAAAGCACCCCCTCAAGAACCACGACTGCCCTTTCTCCCACTCTCCTGGTGTTTGGAAAGTGTGAAGAGACACTTCTGTCTTTTAAATGATCTAGTTGTTTCAGTGCTTTCCTGCTTAAAATGACCTGCTTGCTCATTTTTTCTTCTAATTGTGTTGCTGTTTTATAGTTTAAAATTGTTGTACCCTGCCTGATAGCATTTTCCTTGTATCAAATAAGGCAGTATAGAGATGTTCATATGTACATAAATCCCTCCCAACCAAATCGCATGCAAAGTGGCAGGGGAGGGGGGAGACATTTAAGCCAAAGGGTGCCTAGATTGGGGGAACTGAACTCCGTGCACCTGCCACTTATTCTCCCTGGCCTCTTTTCCTCCTCCCCCCACCCCCCGGGGTGCCAAAGAGGAAGACAGTCAATGGGAAAGTAAGTGGCAGCTGCGTGAAGAGTCCTTTTCCCCCAGCGAAGCTCACTTTCAGCATCAGAGCTTAGCTGAAGAGAAAACTGTCAGGAAGAGAACAAATGGTAGGAAGATGAGCTGCATGCGGACAGGGAACCTCCTGCCTTCTCCCACTCTAAAAACTCGGTTCCGGATTCTTATGCCCACTGCTTTGTATACGACCCGGCAGCACCCAGTTCAGGTGCCTCTCCCTGCTTTCCTCCTGTCTAATTCTGAGATAGTAACATTTGTATGGGGTTTCAAGTGTTCAAAGTGCTTTACAGGAATTCTCCAGTGAGGGATCTGTACAACCACAGTGTTTCTTGGCCTTTGATCAAAGATCAGGGGAGTGCCAGTTCATAGAAACAGAGCAAGTCTGAAGGGGCCTCCCAGGCCATCTAGTCTGACCTCCAGCTCTAGCCGGCTCCACTCACAACATGCCAGCCATGCGTATGTCTAGTCTATCCTTGAACACCCTCACTGATGGGTCCTCAACCACCTCCCATGGAAGCCCATTCCATACCCTCGGGGTCCTAACCATCAGGAATTACTTCCTGGCATCCAAATTGAACCTTGGTTCCTTGAGCTTGGTTCCATTAGAGTGCATCCTGCCCTCCTCTGCAGGGAAGAACAGGTCTCTACCCATCTCTATGTGACATCCCCTCATGTACCTATATGTCACCAACAGATCCCCTCTGAGTTTCCTCTTCTCCAGGCTGAAAAGACCCAGTTCCCTCAGTCTCGCCCCATATGGCGTTCCCTGCAAACCAGCCACCAACCTTGTGGCCCTACGCTGCACTGACTCTAACCTGGCTATATCCTTTCTGTAATGAGGGGCCCAAAACTGAGCACAATACTCCAGTTGCGGGTGCACCAGAGTCATATAGAGTGGTAGTAATGCCTCTCTTGATCTAGAAGCCACACTTCTGGCTATGCAACCAAGGGTGGTGTTCGCCCTCTTGACCACCGCATCACACTGCTGACTCATGTTTAGCCTGCAGTCAACCAGTACCCCGAGGTCCCTTTCACAAGTGTAGCTCTCCAGCCACTTGACCCCTAACCTGTACTTATGACACCCGTTTCTATACCCCAAGTGCAAGACCTTGCACTTATCCACATTGAATGCCAATGATAAGTTCTTATCAGTTTAAGCTGGTAAGGCCAGGGTGCAAAGCCTCAGGTCTGGAGGTCAAATCTGGAAAATGCACCTGGCTTTCTGGATCCCTCTGTAAGCTGAGGTTTATATCACTTTGTCCCCTGTTGTAGGCAGAAGTTGGGGGAACGAGGCTAGTAGCAAGTGGTTTGCTGAGGGCAGCTACTGAATTCATGGGAGGGGAGAGATTTAATCCAGAATCTTCCAATTTGTAGCTCAGTTTCTCCGACACTACAGTGCACCAAGAATCAAGTCAAGGGCTTTGGAGCCTTTGTACATGGAGGATGTGTTTTGTGTTCATGTTTCCTAACACAGAGAAGTTTGCAAGTGCTTTATACAATTTCATCATCCTGTGGAATCTTCTCAGTTCTTTGCAGCCATTTCCACAGGTTTCTTTTTTCCTTAAGGAAGCATGATATTAGCTGGAAATGGCGGCATGAAACGCTTATGCATTTATGCAATTCCACCATAGTGTAGTGCCACCCAGTGGTTGTGCAATAGAACACACAGAAAGGCAGAAAAAGAAAAACCCTGGTGGGGGAGCATGTGTAAAGGAGCCACAAGGAAACTAAGACCCAAAGCCTCAGTAAGGCAGTGAGTTAACATCCTGATGTGCAAAAGCCCTTGGCCAAGAAAGTAAAACAAGCGGGAACAATTTCTGCACAGTCAAGCAAAAAAACAATAGAGGAAGGGGCATGTGGGTGGTATCACCAATGTAGAAAATAGCCTAGCCGGCAAACCAAGGGGTGGGCGGGATGCCATCATGTTCTCGGAGCTAACATGTTATCTCTGGATCGAACACTTTTTAAATTGGGAAATTGTAGGGTGGATATATCATCAGGCCTCTTTTTGAGAGCTAACCAGGAGGGAACAGGGGAAGGGAAACAGAGTTAGATTATAGGTAACTGGACATTCAGCAAGAGAGAAATGGGCCATGTGCTATAAAATATGCTGTTGGCTTGGGGTAATCATGAATGTCTTGATAAAATATCTGTGGACTTTGACAGCCAGAAAAGTTAGCCTCTGAAATAGTGCCGCTATTTCACCACTACCTGCAGAAGCAACCGTTTCCAGGCAATCTTGTCCATTATTTAGAGTTACAAACTCTTCTCTCTCTTGCACCATACTAAAATTGGAAATGTGGTACCTGAAACTTTCCCCCACAAAGAAATATGAGCTTTGGGACTGAGAGGTTAATTACAAACATGGTGTACTGAGGAAGATTAGTGTTCCCCAATCTAATCTCCCTGACACCAGCTCCCATCATTTTTTACATGTAAGAACAATTCTGTAGGTTCAGACCAAGAGCCTGTTCATGCAGTGGCCAAATTGATGCCACAGGGCAAAGTCTGGAAGCAGGACGTGAACGCAACAGCCTCCTCTGCCCATCATCTGCTAACTTCTCTTTATCTGCATTGGCTGCCTGGATGCTTTAGGGACCAATTTAAGGTGCTAGGTTTAACCTATAAAGCCTTACACAGCTTGGGACAGCAGTACCTTCCAGAGCCCCTCTCTCAGCTGTGATCTGCTTAGATGCTTTGCTCAAGCTCTGGGCTGAGAGAGGCATTAAGGGTGGCAACAAAGGGAAGGGCTTTCTCTGTGGTGGCCCCCATCTTTGGAAGAACTTCCCCACTGCAGCCTGCCTGGTGCCAAACCTGCCACATTTTCAGCTCCAGCTTAAGGTAGCCCTTTGTGTTGAGGCCTTTAAAAATCTCCTTGGTGACCCAGCAGCCTTAGGGCGTTATTCAGGTGGTTCTTTCCTTTTGCAGGTCATTACTGTATGTTTTAAATTAATGTAAATGTCACTTTGTTTTTAAGATATCTGTATTATATTTCATTGTTCTGTTTTATTCACTGTTGTAAACTGCCCAGAGAGGTTTGGCTATGAGATAGTCTAGAAATGCAAATCACCACCCACCACCAACACCACCACCATCTACTTTACCTCTAAATCAGTGACATAAATAGAAGGCAAATTATAGTTATTGCAACCCCGTGTAGACCGTTTAGGCCCTGATCCCGCTCTAGACAAGCCCAAACAGGTTCTCTGTCAGCAACCCCTATGCCCTTACCTGGAAATCAGTTTCATTAAACTTGCTGGGAATTACTTGTGAGTAGACACGACAAGGATAGAAGGTACAAAGCTACGTGTTCAAGAGCACAGGTGGAGTTGCATGTGTGAATGTGAACCTCATTCAGTGATACAGTGCAGGTTATGTTTTACTTTGCAAGAGGTTTATTAACGATGGCTCCCCAAACCTCAAACCTGTGCTCAAAATCTTAGGTGCTCAAAATCACAGTTTGGTGCCCAGACTGTGATCACCGCAACCACCAGTCTGAGTCCAAGGTTTATGACAGTTCTATCCCAGAAACCCCCTTTTTTGCTGCTTTCCAAAAAATGAAAATGCATTCTGGACTGCTAATTTCGCTTTACTCTCATCTCCCCTCCAAACAAACAAACTTTTACATCAAATTCTTTTTCAGCTTTTGGTTGCCACGTGTGTGTGTGTTGCATGTGTGTGTGTGCTTGTGCATGCACGCACTATGGCCCAGGTGTGGAAGAGACACCGCATCTGGGGGTTTCTAGTCCACACACCTCTTTGGTTGTGCATTTGGATTTATGTATATTTGGGGACACCAGTCCAGCAAGCTACTTGTGTGCCTATCAGCACGATCCTACGTATGTTTCGTGTTGTGCTGTTCATGGAGGGGAAGGCTGTCCAAGGCTCCCCAACAGGATGGGCATGTGCTGGCTCCAATATCAGAGGCAGTCTGCCTGCGTGCAGCATTTTCTCCATCCCGAATTGTTGTAATGCCTCTCCTAAGGTTTAGTTATTGGAAATAACAGTGATAAGCTAAAATATGCTGGTGTGTTTGAGGTATTTTGGCCCTGCCTGCTTTGCCTTTGGTCTCTGCCTCTCTCCCCTCAGCCCCTCCCACCTCAGGGATGTGACCCCCAAGAGCTTATCCAAAATGGAATTTGGCCCTTGGGCCAAAGAGCTTGTGCACTCCTGCATCAAAGCAGGGATGTGTGGCATTCACATGGACACACCCCAAATGTGTTCCTTGAATGCATTTGAGAGCTCCCCATTCTTAAAATGGCAAAAGTAACTTTTTTGAAAACCAACATTTCCACATTATGGATAACTAGGGAAATGTTTTTCAGGTAAGCAGTTGGTCCCAGAACACCTGGGAAGCAGAAGAGCCAATTCAGAGAACCTAAAATATATTCTTGCATGTTCCTCACTTCCAAATGGTAAAAATTCTGAAATGGGACTACTAAGTCTATTTTTCTTTGGTTGAGACAGTGTTGGATTCCTGTAGTGTCTTTGAAACATTTGCTTAATTTACAAATATACAAATACAATATGAGTGGAAGCAGGCAGCAATTCTCAGCAGACTAATCGGTTTAAGCATCTACTTAGATATGTTCTGCATACGGACACCATCAGATTTGGCTTCCCATAATCCTCCAAGCTCACAGGAATGTGGGCATACAATGGAAAGCAGGTGGAGTGCCTCTGTGGTCCTTTGCCTATTTCAACAGACTAAATGTTTTTCCTCTCCTTGTAAGAAGGAGTGGCTGGGGAAGCATTGAATTTCTTCAGAGCATGGCAATGCCTTGCTCCTCTCCCACCCACCCACATGAATGACCCTCCACGCCAGCTAAAAAATGATCTTTGGCCTTCAGAGCTCAGCCAGAGCAGAAGGAGCTGCACCAGCTGCAAGAGCAGAAGGAAGACCTTCCAAAGTCGGAGTCCTAGGAGTGTTTTTGCAGGTCGAATCTTGGAATCTGACCTATTCTAGGCCTCCCATACACTGTTGGAATACTATAGAATTGCACCTTAAAACAGCTACAAACCAAAAAAAGCATCCCAGAAAACAACCACAGAAGCAGTAAGGGAAGCAACTGAACTATTACGAGAGAAAGAGAACAAAATTCTGCTCTCCATTTTTCTGCTTGCCACCTTAGCATAAATTAATACATCTCTGTCATGTCCTCCCTTCAGGCTAAAGTGAATGCTGTGTTAAACACACAGCATGCAGATAAGCCCAACTTTTTCTTTACCTCCATGGGGCCTTTTGCAAGAGCAGAACCGGCCTGTGTGAGTCCGGGAGATGTCCCACCAAGCTATTTCTCCATGCACATTAAATTCACACGCACACGCTACCATCACACAGGGTCTAAAAGAGAGAGAAGCCCTTCATTGGTTCTAGACTGAGAAGAGAAACCCAAGTCAGATGGATAAGAAAACACTTTTCATGTACCGAAGTATTTCTCATACAAAAGATGGCCACATCCTGTTTTCTACCATCCAAGGCTCCAGGACATAAAATAACAGGCTTGTTACAAGAAGGCTGAATATCAGGAAAAACTTCCTAAAGGTCAGAGAAGTGGAACCAAATGCCTAGGAAGGTAGTGGGTTCTCCATTCCTGGAGGTATTCAAGTAAAGCTGGGCAGCCATCTGCTAGGGATGATTTAAATGACATTCCTGCACCAAGCAGAGGTTGGACTTGATGGCCAAAATGGCACCTTCCATGTCTGAAATTCTGTAATTCTAAATAAGCAAGTTAGGATCATCTGCACCTCGCTAGTTTAGTCCTGTCATGTCTTTAAGAAAACAGCAGGCCCCAAAGCCTTCATGCACTAGGAAAGTGGTCCAAAGCTTCGACCGTTTTAGTAGCCCTTGCCTGGGAGTTTGGAGTTTTCCCCATTTAGAATATACTTCCGGAAAAGGGCACAGAACTCCAAATGAGTATTTGCCAGTCAAAGAAGTGCCTGGGCCTAATGTCAGAGCCTGATGGATGCTGAGAGAAGCTAGGCCACGAACTGTAGAAAGAGGCCTCAATCAGGTGCATCATTTGGATCTATCGCATTTTCAACTTGCTCATCACTCTCCTATCTGCTATTTATTTATCCCCAAAAGCACAAACATACATTCAAAACAAGAGAAGTGCGAAGAAACATTCATCTGTGAGTAATAGGCAGGTTTATGAGACATGCAGATAAAAGAGAAAGAGAGAGAGATCCTCTGATGAAAATTTAACAGCTACATATCTGCCAAAAGTGGGTAATTTTAAAGTATCCGAGAGCACTTTGAGAACATGCATTATTCAAGGAGCACAATCTTTATTTTGATCACATTCACGTGGGGAAAACACACGGCTTGGTTGTGGTGTATCACAGCAAGTGCAGCAAGTCCCCGTTTGCCTCGCTATGCTAACATTGTGTGATAATGTCGCCATCATAATGGACCAACACACCTTCATAATGCCCTTCTGCTAGCAGCCTGTCATAAGAGGCATGTAGCAGGATAGGACATGAGGGACCTTCTTCTAATGGAAGCTGTATTTTTCATATCCCACTTCAATTCCTTTCAAAAATAAACATGTGGGGGGTGGCATCTTGTTCTTTTGTATCAATTGGTCCTCCACTGCAAATTTCTATCAAGTGTTAGGTGCACAAAAGCTTAGATATCTGTGGCAACCTATTTAGGCATGGGGGAATCCCAATTCTGCCCTTTCATAGAGGATAATGCTCTCAATGACTACTGGTCCTTTTGCCAGCATGATACCTCCAGTGTCAGAAACAAAATGCCTGCATATACCAGTGCCTGGGAACACGGGAAGAAAGGGGCTGCTGCAGTCAAGTCCCATTTATGGGTTTCAGGGACAGCTGCCTGGCCACTGAGAGAATAGAAAGCTGGATTAGATACACCTTGGTCTGATCCAGCATGGCTTTTCTAAGGTACTGTGTATTGCCATACTGCCGATAAGAAGCTCTTATCCTCACAGTACAGCAATATGTTTATTAGAACCAACTGGAATACATTAAGAAAACAACATAAAAGAACCCTAATGGATCATGCTTAAGGCAACATCCAATATCATGCAATCTTGTGCAATCTGACTTCCCCCTGGACCAGTGCATGCACCTTAGATCTGCTTTGGGAGTTTTCCCCACCCAGCAGAAGAGAATTTGGGGATAGATTTTGGAGCTCAGGAGGGGGGATCCCCTAGAGGACAGAGACTGTTGGATTTCAAACTAAGGATCCCAAGACTTCCTTCAAAAAGAATTCTGCTTCTGCTTCTGAGCAATCAAACTAGGAGCTGTGGACTCTCTGGGACAGTGAATCCCATCACTCAATTATGCTTTGTGCAATGAAGCCCCATTCTTGTCTTTTAAAAAAACAGCAACAACATAGTGTTCCATGTTTTCTTTGGACTTTTCTTGAGGGAGGTAACAGTGAATCTGCCAAATGGCACCTCCTGAGCCCAACCTTGGTAAAGAAAAGGACTTTTTAATATAAGGTGCTTCCATAGCCAGTCCAAAGCGAGGCAATGGATCACTGGGAAATGCCCTTTTTGTGAGCAGCACATAAACATTTGATTGCAAACAAACTTGGCAATTTTCACTTCATGCCGAATGCTATGTGAGACAGGAGGGGGTTTAGAGTTTTCATAAATGAGCATTTGGGAAAGAAAATCGGAAAGCATGCATTGGGGAGCCAAACAGTTTCTTATTGTGTCAAAGCAATACCACAAGTTTTTTCAGAACTTGACAAGAAACACAGAAACAAAACCATCAATGTTGTCTTACTCCTTTGTGTACAACAAAAGAAGGGAGAATTAACCATGTGTATGCCAGAAAGCAGAAGCAAACTGACAACCCACATAGCTTTCAGCTCTTCACGCGGATGGCAAAGAGCATACCAAATGTTTAGAGTGCCTGAAGACCAATTTGTTCACTGATTGTCAGTTTGTTTATGTGCACAATGCAAAGTGTTCTTACCCAGTAGAGTAGGGGTATATTTTGCAAATAGGCGTGCATTATAATAGTCCCCATAGGTGTGTCTGCATGGTGAGGCCAACATTCAGATATGTGTTGATCTAAAAGATTTCTAGTAGCTATTATATCCACCAGAAACAGGACTTTGGTGAAGCTAAAAGGGGGTAGGTTGCAATCCTCTGCAAGTTTAGGCAGAAAAAAGACCCACAACTCCCAGCATGCTCCAGTCCTGGCTTGTGCCATTAATTACCCACTCAAGACCAAGCTCCTCCAAATGCATTCCACTGCAACAGAAAACAACGGTTTGTTGCTTGGGAAACTCCTTTTCCTACAGCTCCAGTGGGGATTTCAGCCAAGTTCTGGAGGAACAGGGATAATTGTGGGAGTTCGATGCAAGATGGACAAGACCTCTCCACCCCTCTTAATCAAAAAATGGAGGTATTCTGTTCTTGTCAGACCAGGCTCTGCCACTGTTCTTACTTTTCAATCCAGTTTTCCCCAGTCTGGCTCCTCCCTGGTTGCCATTGGCCAGGCTGGCTGGGGATGATGGGAGTTGTGGTCTAAAGCCTCTGATGGGTACCAACTTGCTAACCTATCACATGGGAAAGGGCTCTTCTCTCTAACCCTGCTCAGAGTTCCTCATATAATCATGCACTTATTTTTGAAGGAATAAAGTTGGCCCACCCCAGGAGCAGTGCTAAGCCTGGACCCACAGACTCCCAGGGCCTTGGTTCGACTCCCTTCGGTGACAATGGAGGGAAGGTATTTTTCACAGATCCATTTCTATGCAGACAGCAATTTTGAGAGGATTCCTGCTAAAAAGGGATAGGTTAAATTCCCCTCCCCACATCCCACAATAAAAATATAAATATAAAAATAGAACTACCCTTACACAGAAATTAAGTTGAAAGAAAAACCCAACAGTAATAATAGAAACCTTTTTCCTAAGCTTGGTTGCGTGAGGGAGGTGCAATTTTCTTCCAAGAGGGGGAGCAGGGGCAGAGAAATGGGGGTCACTTTGGAGCCCATCAGGGTGGGGGCCCGTCAGGCCATCTGCCATGATGCATATGCAACTCCCATGTCATGGAAACCTGGCCAGGGAGGGTTATTCAAGGTCTAAACAACCCTCACATATCCCTCAATATATTTAGGGTTTTGTGAGGATCCATTACACACCAGTGGCCCTCTCTGACCGGGTGCACATGACGAAACAAACCCCAGTCAGGGGTTGCCCATTCATAACGGTGGGTGCATCTCAGACCCTCAGTAACTAATAAAGTCACAATGGCAGTTGGGTCATCCAACCCAGGTCAAAGCACTTATTGATCTCCTAAGAGATTAAACACCATGGCTATTCTGCTGACACAGCCCTCTTCCCAAGCTAGCATGCACCAAGTCCACGGAAAGAGCTGTGAGCTCATCACCATAGAGCAGTGGTGGCGAATCTATGGCATGCGTGCCGCAGTGGGCGCACAGAGCCCTCTCTGTTGGCACGTGAGCCAAGTGGCCCAGCATCACCCAGCAGCTTAGCATCGGATACCAGCGCACATGGGACCATGTGCACCAGGTGATGACATCACGAGCCACGACTCATTGGCTGCCACTCGTCCAAGCTTTCGTATGGCCGGTCAGTGTGCTGTCAAGGATATATATATTTGCTTGGACTGGCTGTGAGTTTCAATACATTCATTTTTATTAACATGAGATTTTAGCTTTGAGTTTTCTTATGAAAAATTGAAATTTAATATCTGAGATTTAGCGAAGAGATGTTCTAATTAAGAGACTGAGATTCTTTTAATGTTGTGCTGTCCCCCTGACATATTTGAATCTGCAGTGTTGGCACTTTCCAATGAATAAGCAGGTTTTAGGTTGAAGTTTGGGCACTCGGTCTCTAAAAGTTTCGCCATAACTGCCATAGAGGTACAGCCCCTGCCTCAACGCAAAGTTAGAATATTATAACTTTGCTAACTTTCTTTTGGGGGAGAATAAACCCGGGAGGATAATTAAGTGTTGTCACCACGACACAAAGCTCTTTCCCTGGAAATGGGGCCAGGCAGACTGAGAGAGGCCCCCCCGCCGGGCCCCCCAGCATGCTGCGCTGCCGGCTCCCTCAGTGCCCCGACACGTACGCACCAATTTATAAAGACACGGCCACAGACAAAGCACAGGCAGAGCAGGCCCTGTTTTGAAAACAGAGCCTGCCACAGGGGAGGGGTTCTTGCAGCATTTCTCTCTCTTGCTGGAGATTCTGGCTAGAGAAGCACTAAATATGTTTGCTGTTTCAGTTGTTGGGCTGAAAATAGCGCTTTCAAGGAGAGGAAGATTTCACACACAGAGAGATTACTCCACTTCCGTTGTGAAAATATTCTCTTGTTTCCCAATAATATTTGCTGTCAGCATTTCTCCCTCTTTGCTATTCCCCTGAAGCCATTTTTGCTCACAGGCCTTGTAGCTTTTTGTCTTTTGCAGCAATTTGTTGGATTGCTGTCCCCAACCACTCAGGGATCCTGTCCCAAGTGGAATGGCACCGCACAACACAATGCAAACATCAGATTTGGCTGTGATTTATCTTAATTATATTTATATCCAGCTTTTATTTTCCTTTCGAGGAACTCAAGGCAGGTTACACAATTCTTTTCCTCCTCTTCTCAGTCTTATCCTCACAACAACAATCCTGTGAGGTAGGCTGGGCTGAGAGTCTGTGACTGGCCCACAGTCACCCAGTGGGCTCCATGGTTGAGCAGGGACTAGAACCCAATCACCTGGGTCCCAGTCCTGTGCTTTAACCAATGCACCACACTGGCTCTCTGATGTCAGTGTGGATAGATGGTATTCATGGAAAACACAGACAATGCCTCCTTGATCAGCCACATGGGTAATTCCAGACAACTGGGATCAGGTAATAAAGGGAAGGATATAAAGGGAAGCGTGAGGAAGTCAATCACATTTGCATGACTCAATGAGAGCAAACAAAGCCGAGTGAGAGTAAAAGAGCTCTCTAAAGCAATACAGGACCATTTTTCGTAGCCACTGTTGTATGAAATAACTGAAGATGCTCATGAATTGCGGTGATTTGTATCTGTTCATCCCTAACTTGGACTTGCAGATGGCATGGCATGGACTAGACAGTACAGCCAAACAAGGCAATTAGCGGAATGCATGGGGTGCACCGAATTCCCGTGCAAAAAAGCTGATTCTGTCAGTGAGCACCCAAGAGAACTAGAGATGCCTGATCATCTTCAAAGCCCGGACAGAAAGGGTCTTACAAAATCCATAGATACCTCCAGATGTGGGGGACTTTTTGTGTCTGAAGATGCACAGGACCATAACCTTCAAGACTTATGGCACCTGAAGACATGACGTGACTCTCATTGAGTTCACTGAGCCTTGCATTCAGACATGTATAGCAGCTTTCCCCGGGCTTCTGCCCTCCAGAACTTCCCTCCAGCCAGCCAGCATGGGCATTGTCCACAACATCTGGAGGGCACCAAGCTGGGGAAGGCTGAACTCTGCCCTTGCAGCCTTCAGTGATTCCACTGGACATTCCTTGTGCATGTGGATGATGACAGGGGAACGGTAAGATTTGACATTTTAGATCAATAGAAGTGTTTTAAGACAAAGGCAATCGTATCTGAGTGTGTTGATCAATGGAAGGCTGCTCTAAATTGCTTTTGTGGCTGCCCACAAAGAAAATAAAATCTCTTAACAATGCAAAGAAGAAATGATAGAAATTCTGTCATCATAAAGCTGACTTCATCCATTAAAAGCGCCATGAAATCTAACCTTATCCCCTTTAATCCTATTCCTATTTGTGCTTATTTGACCATTGAAGTGCTATTCTGAGCCATGCCAATTTTGAGATAAGCAGCCATTTCTTAAAGGCAGCTAAGTATCAGTGGCTCACATGTGTCAGCCTTCTAAATACTTTCTGCTGTGCAACAGACTAACAATGGTGGGAAAGCGCCATGGTTTGTTGTATGGTCTGAACCCAGCCACTAGCTGGGTTCGCAGGTCACCCTGCACCAGACTGCTGCAATCTGGCTGGCATGTGAGCAGCCGCTGCAGCCCCGGTGCACCTTGCCTCCCGCTCCTTCCTCCTCAGTCCTCCTCAGGTATGCCATGGGGCACCATGGACGCTCCACGGTTCCCCTTTTTCCTGCTGCCCATTTTCTGCAGTGGTGGAGAGAAGCAGCTGGGAAGTAGACTGAACATCCCTCCATCCAGTGCTGCTGCTGCCACTGAGCAGCCACAGGGCCTGCTGGGCATGGGTGAGCCACTCTCCTCTTGTTCTGCCTTAAACTAACACTGCTCCGCCAAGCTTATAGCAAGCCATGGCCTGTCGGGGTGGCTTAAAGCTTCCACTGATGGCTTTATAAGCCACGGTACAGTCACGTGACACAACAAGCCCTCTGGCTTATAGAAACACAGAAACAGAGCAAGTCAGAAGGGGCCTCCCAGACCATCTAGTCTGACCCTGGCTCCAGCCGGCTCTGCTCATGACATGCCTACCATGTGCATGTCTAGCCTTGAACACCCTCACCGATGGGGCTTCAACCAGCTCCTTTTGAAGCCCATTCCATACCCTCAGGGTCCTAACTGTCAGGAAATGCTTCCTGGCATCCAAATTGAACCTTGGTTCCTTGAGCTTGGCTCCGTTGGAGCACGTCTTGCTCTCCTCTGCAGGGGAAAACAGTATCTACTCACCTCCGTGTGACACCCCCTCACATACCTATGTGTTGCCAGCAGATCCCCTCGGAGTCTCCTCCAGACTGAAAAGACCCAGTTTCCTCAGTCTTGCCTCATATGGCTTTCCCTGCAATCCGGCCCCCATCCTTGTGGCCCTGCGCTGCACTGATTCCAACACAAATCTGGGTGGAGCAGTGGAGGGGAGGAGTTGTCATGTCATGTGAATCCAGTCACTGAGTTTCCAAAACACAAGCATCTAAGCAAATCACAAGGCGTCCCAAGGGACATGGGCTCTGCATCACACCACTAAGTCGAATTAATATATGTCTTAGAGCATGTGGGCACAACATCTGTTCTGTTGCACTAACTCATGTTCTTCTATTGTACATTTTCTTTTGTTTTGCTTTATCTGATGCTGGGTGCAGTCGGATGAACTCCCAAAGTCATCTGAGGGGTTGTGGGATTTTTCTGAGTTCTGTGATCCCAGAGTGGGACTCCAAAGGCTGTCTGCCCACCCTGCCCAGTATAAAACCCACAGAAAACAAGACCTGCAAACAGTAAAAGCAAGCGGCAACCATTTTAAAATTATTAATTTAAAATACAGAGCTAGTTTGGAATTCATCAGGAACACCTGATGTAAACAGCCTGGCCTTTAAAATCAAATTACGCACACACACGTGAAAACAACCCAATGATAGGCAGTTCCACAGAAATGGGCCTCCACAGAAAAGGCCCTGTCTCTGGAGCCCATTTGCTGGATGATGTCACCAGTCAGCCAGTTGTTGGTGTTCCTTGGACATTGCCTGTGGGCCTTTGGTACTAAATATGCCTCCTGACTAGTACCTCTTGAGGGTCCAACCCTTCTTACTCCAATCCATAAACACTTTTGTAATAGACACACATACCATGAACAGTTAACTTTAAAGCAAAAGCAAAGGGTGGTATACAAGCCCCATTGATTCCAATGAGGGGACTTTAAATACGACCAACCAGGGGTGGAAACCACTAAGACATGTATTTTAATGGGATTGTCTTTGAGGAAATGCAGTGTGAAATACCCGCATGCAACTATTGCTAGGATGAAGATCCTGGACATGCACAAACAAGCAGGGCAAAGATGGCGGCTCCTTTGGAAGAAGGTGGTAGTTCCATGGTAGAGCGCTTGCATTGCGTGCAAAATTTCTGGATTCAGTTCCTGGGGACTAAGGCTGGAAAAGACCCCTGAACACTTGGAGAGTCACTTTCGCTTTTCATAGACCAGGGGTGCAGAACCTCAGGACCAGCTGCCCAATCCTGCCTCCCCGGGCTGCAAGCTGGCCCCCCGGGGTCCTCAGCGGACCACCCCCACTTCTGCTTGCCACACCCCTTCTCCTGGCCAGTGATCTGTTCACGGATTCCTGGCATGCTTTTGCAGTTTCTCCCTCTTTCAGAAAGATTGAAATGGCACCTCTAAAGCTCAGGAACTGGCCGTAAGAGCTTAAGATAAAATATGCTGATATTGGGGTATTTTGCACCTGTACTTTTTATCCGCGGTGCCTCCCGCCACTGGAATGCATCCCCGAGAGCTTCTGCAGAATGGCTTTTGGCTCTTTGCTAAAAGAATTCCAGCAGCCCTGGTGCAGGCAATGCTGACCTACGCAGACCCATAGCCTGCCTCGGTGCATGGCCCTTTCCTTGATGTTCAGAGCAGGGGCTGCAAGTGTAACCCAGCCCAAAACGCGTCAGTGTTCTGGCACTGCAACGAGCAACACGGTCTGTGGCATGGGATGGACAGCCCAACAGGGGTGGCCGTCCCTTGCAAGAATATCAGCATCGGCCAGAGCACGGTGCCAGCCATGTCCAACTGTCACATGAGATTTCTGTGACAGACAGGCGTGAAATCCAAAATGATGGCCAGCTATTGCCTTCCACTCTACCGGCAAATGGCTGGCACTCGCGCGTGTCGGTGCTGCAGGCCATCTCAGTCATTTAATGTGACCTGACAGAGAAACCTACCACAGCGGCACCACCAAACCCTGGAAGCCAGGCCTTCAGCTAGGAAATACCAGGATCAATTATTAGCATCTCTTTTGGGTGAGACTCTTGCTTGGAAAGGTTCTTTTCAGCCCTCCTCTTACCCACTCTTTCAGCAAACTGGGGAATAACAAAATGAAGGTCATATAGAGATCCCAGGGCCAGACCTGGGCTTATTTATCTCTGTTTTGAACTACCATCAACTAACTATAAGCAAGAGCAAGAAACTTTTCTGAGCAAGTTCTTCTCATTCTAACACGTTTGTAAAACGAAAACAAAACTCAGCATTTATTGGGTATGTCCAACTTGTTGGAAGAGAAGCAGAATGTCGGTGTCAGTTCTAGGAGTTAACACATAAGATTGCATCCAGGTTCAGTCACATTTCTAGTCCGATTGAACTCATGCCTTTCTTAAGTCTGACTGATTTTAAAGGGTCTGTTCAAATATGGCTAAATCTGCATCCAGTCCACAGTCTTACAGCACTGCACAGAAATCAATTCATAGAGGAGTTTGGTAGATTCTCAGGTAGCTGGGGGCAGTTTTAATGTTCTGCTTTAATGTTCTCCACAGACAATTAACATGAGGCCTAGAATCATGCTCAAACCTAAGGTCCATCTAGTCCGGCATCGTACTCACACAGGAAATCCACAAGCAGAAATCTGACTGCAACAGTACCCTCTAACCCACATTCACCAGCAACTGGTAAAGCTTGCAAACTGGAGGTAACGTACAACCATCAGAACTAGTAGCCATGAATAGCGTTCTCCTCCATGAATGTGTCCAAGCCTCTTTTAAAGCCCTCCTAATTGTTCACCATCACTTCATCTTATAGAAGGGAATTCCAGAGTTTATCACACTATGTGAAGAAGCACTTCCCTTGATCTGTCCTGAAACTGTGATGGAATGACTCCAAGGTCCATGATTCCAGGAGAGAGAGAAAAATGTCTCCAGATGTCATTTTCCCCACACTTGCATCAGTGTAGTTGGTTTCTTTTTCCTAGGTGGAGGACTTGTCCTTCATCCCTGCTGAATTTCATTTTCTTGCTTGCAGTCCAGCATTCAAGTTTATCAAGATCACGCTGGATCTTCACTCTGTCTTCCAGGGTGTTTGCTGTTCCACCCAGTTTTGTATTGTCTGCAAATGTGATTACCATGCCTTGTATTTCCACATCTAAATCATTAATAAAGATTTTGAAGAGCACTGGGCCTAGAACCAAACTCTGCGGTACCGCGCTAGTTATCTCCCTCTATTTTGAAAAGGTGCCATTGATGAGCACTCTTTGTGTCCAGTTTACCAGCCAATGTTGCAGCTACCTAACAGTTTTTCTATCTAGTACACTTTTTGCTAATTTGCTTATTGGGATGTTATGGGGCACTGTGTCAAAAGCTGTGCCAAAGTCAAGGTTGGTTGTGTCCATTTGGGAGGTTACCCAGTCAAAGAGTGAGATTAAATTAGTCTGACAGAATTTATTTTTGATTCCTTCATCCCATGGAGGTTTTGGTCCACTACTCTGTCCCTGAAACATCTGTGTGATTACAGTAGGAGCACTACACAAAGCAGCAATTCTTTCTCCATTCTGGACAGTTTCAAGATTACATGTAAGGGGGAGAACTAATGTAAGATTCTTAACAGCCAACACAAAAGGTTTTTCACTATGCACACCCAGTTTTGCAGCAGACTTTATAAGCACACAGACGACACACAAATGATGACTCTAAGGTTTGCCCTATGGATGTACTTTGTCCCCTGTTGTAGGCAGAAGTTGGGGGAACGAGGCTAGTAGCAAGTGGTTTGCTGAGGGCAGCTACTGAATTCATGGGAGGGGAGAGATTTAATCCAGAATCTTCCAATTTGTAGCTCAGTTTCTCCGACACTACAGTGCACCAGAGAACTAATGTAAGGGGGAGAACTAATGTAAGATTCTTAACAGCCAACACAAAAGGTTTTTCACTATGCACACCCAGTTTTGCAGCAGACTTTATAAGCACACAGACGACACACAAATGATGACTCTAAGGTTTGCCCTATGGATGTACTTCAGATTAGAGTGAAAATAAACCCTCATGCCTCTTTCCTTTTATAAAGAAGGCCAAAGAGATCTCAACAAAGTTGTGAAATTGCCCCATAGTGGAGATATAGATCTATAATGTTAAGGGTACTAGCCAATCAGTGCTTACCACTGCCATTTTCCCCTTTGAATGCTTCAACCTTGATAACCACGCTTTTCCCCAGTTTCCTTCTGATCAGAAGGCATGTTCGTAAGGACAAGCCAGGGTGCCCTAGCCCTAACCCTCTCTGTAACCAGTACAGACTGGTGGATCTGGTGTCAGTGGGCCGGTGCATCCATTCAGTGTTTTAGTCTGAAATTTACAAGAACCAGACATGGTGCTGAACCTCATTCCCTATCCCAAAACAGGGATACCTCCTGAAAGGTTCAAAGCTTACAGGAGTGGACAACCAGACTCCACTCTGCCACACGGAAAGCATTGTGCCTGCCTTCATCCAGTACATCCATGTTTGCCACCTTACCTGACATGGCCTCCTTCAGCCTTGATCTAGGAAGGGCTGCAGTGGAGCCATAACTCAAGGGGGCTCAGAATTACCTCCTGAGCTCAGTTGCAACCCTTAAAAAAGCTGGAGGCAAAAAATACATATATATGATTTTTTCCAGCAACAAGATATTGTTTCCTGATGCAATGCCAAATTCAGGTGGCCTGATCTTGAATCAGCAATTAAGACTCATGAGGGTTAAAAAAGCCTAGATCCTGGGGAAGATGAAAACTCGTTTGCTGAGATGGCTCCTCGAGGGAATGGTTATGTGGATGGGGCCATAAAGAACAACTGCAGTTCAAAATTTGGGCTACACCACTGGATCTCGGACTGGTTCTGGCTGTGTGAAACTACACTCTGCAAACTGATTTCCATGACCATATTGCCCCTTTCTTCAAGAATGCCTTTTTTAAAAGCAGTGGTAGGTCCTGACAGATCCTGAACCTTCACCAACAGTTTCATGGCTAACTTATTTCCTCCCTTGCTGGACATGTGGAAAATCCAGAACGTTTCAAGCCCTCCTTCAGGCCTCATGGACAGGATTTTGCTATAGGATGCAATATTCCAGGTGCAGCTTATGGTGAGCAAGTTTAAAGAAAGGAAGGAAAGAAAGAAACCCACTCTTTTCTGTGCTTCATGGAAAATTGCGATGGACAGCAATGAAGCTGCAGAGTCCACAAGAAAAAAGGCACTCATGTTTGCTGCAGCTGAGACTGATTGCCGTGATAGGCAATGTCTGAGCTTGCTAATCCTTGGCATTTTCATCCTGACAGGTAGAAAAATGACTCTCCTAAGGGGACAAGAGGACTACCAGAAACTGAAAGACATCTTAAGGTTTTAAAAGTGCAAACTGCATCATTGTGACACTCTTTCACCCACTGCCGAGCTAAAAAGAGCTATATCCTTTCTTCTGTCACACAAACATACACACACAAACTCAGTCTTTGATTCTCTAAATACACACTAGAGGATTTTCTACAGAAGGTTTTTAACCCAGCTTTTTACAGAAGCTTCAGTTTGCCTTCCCACCCACCTTTTTTGCAGAATTAATGTGCCTTCCTTTACATTTGTATTTCCCAGGGGGTTTTTCCTCTGCCTTTCCACTGCACAATCACTAGGTGGCACTGCAGCGTAGTGGAATTGCACAAGTACATGAAGGTCTCATTCCAGTTCATTCTGACATTGCCAAATAACACCACATTTTCTTTGAGCTAAAAAAAGAGAAGCTGTGGGGATGCTTACAAAGAATAAGAGAGGCAACGCAAGATGAGTTAGGAACCATGAGCACACGATAACTGTGTTCTCTAGAAAAGCCATAGCATGAGCCAGAGACAAGTCTTGTTATATTAGCAGGCTCTCTGGTAGCGCCCTGATTTTTAATGCTCTCATTTGCTATTTAGGACTGGAGGGGATACGCAGAAGGAACAACTGAGCACATTAGAAGCAATAACCCAAATATCCCCACCACTTGTCCAGGAATTTCCTATACATATTTACCTTGACATAAGTAAAAGGTTTCCTTCCACCAATCTAAAATTCATTTCTTTATTTGCCTCATCTGAAGCAGCAGCTTCTGGCTTCAATTATTTCCATTTTATGTTACATCTGTAATGTATTTAGCCAAATCAAATGAGGATTAGAATCTACATTTCCCCAGAACAAGCAGTATAAGAAAGTCCTCAACCATCTTATTGCAAGCTCAGCTGCTGAAAATTCATATCATGCAATCAGATTAGCTCCTACTGGGCTGTGGACAGGAGGGTGAAGAGGGAAGAAATGGGCTCCAAGGCAGCATTACCAGGCAGAGATTCAAAAACTAGCAGAGCAATTTAAAATCCAGTCAAACCTAATTTCTTTTAATTGTGATTGGTTTGGCCAGGCCAGATTTAAGTCATTAGGGATGCAATCCTTTGAGCTCCTGATATTGTCTGGATGGGGATTTAGGGTTGTTTGGACTTCCAGTCCGGTTAAGGAAGTGTGCCAACTACTCCCACCCAGGACTGCCAGCATCCCAGTCTCCTTCCCCCTACCCTGCAGTGCTTCATCTGAAAATTGCTTGCATGCATAGATAGCAGGGGCACTGGGGTGTGCCCTCTCACACAGTTCCAATGCCCCCCTAGACAATATCTCAGCCATAGGATTCTTGGAATTCCCAGTACCAAGGTTAGAAATAGAACTCCAACCTCAGAGCTGCCTCCTGATCCACCCTGTTCCTGCAGCTAGTATGAAAAGAGCCCATAAAAGCGGTGCTCCATATCCTGGTGGTGTTCCAGGTTCCCCACCCCCCACCCCCGTCCAAAGCACCACAGATAGACAGTCGAATGGGCCATTCAGCTGAGTCTTTAATGGTATGTCACTTTTCCCAGGTAAAACCACACTTAAAGCACCTTACTGCAGCATCAGAAACAAAATACACATTCAATGCAGCATTTCCCAATAATTTACTAGCAATGGCAAATATCACGAGAATGACGTTGCCATCTATTCGTTTGATTTCTACCCCACCCATTACCCTGGATGACTCTGCATGAGTCAAACATCTCACATTAATAAATGTGCAGGAAGATTAAACAATCCAATAAAGAGTCATACTAGGGCCGAACAGAAGAAAAAGAGAAATCTGTATTGCAATGCAGGGAAATGTTGTCCCAGTCAGAAATGCGGAACAAGGAACCAACGTCAGGAGCAAGCTCTGTGGCTAGAGTCAGGCAGGAATCTGCCCACCTAGGCCAGATGGAAGTGGAACAGGGGTTGGTCTGGCGAATGTATGACTAGATGGTCTCCAGGCATAAAGAGGAGGAGCAGCTTTTGTAGCTGGAATCAGCAATCTTAGGCCTGCTCACTCCAGAGTAACTCCCATCAAGTCCACTGGACCTATGTTTATCCTATGTTAATATCAGAATTTCTCTCAACCAAAACAAAAGCATGCTTCACACACATAAGCAACAAGCATGAACTATCTTCCTTCAGACATTCTGCCCAACAGTTTGGCGAATTTACACTAATCAGAGGTCATCTGTAATTTCATGTGATTTGACATAAGAAAAGTAATTTGTTGGCCTTAGAAGCCCAATTCCAAGGGCTTCCATTCAAAACAGAAAGGTCAAAGAGGCTCATCTGTCATGACATCAGAGTAAACAAGTCAATAGCAACAAGACTGGCCCACCAAGTCCTGCTGTGACAGTATAACAAATTAGCCAAAGTCACCAAAAGATGTACAAGAGGCAAACGGGTCAGAGATCAGGAGGCAATTTAAGGATGCAAACATCAGGTGGTGCTGGTGATGATGATAAAGCTAAGAAAACACCCCAAAACCAAAACAGGCACAAATGAAAAAGAATCCAAAAGAGGAAATAGTTCCCAAGGATACATGTATAGGTATTTAAAATAATGAAATCATTTTTAAAATACAAATATTAGTGCACATGGGTGGAAGGGGCAACAACAAAATATATCAGCCTGCAAAGGAAGGAAGGAAGGAAGGAAGGAAGGTGCTTTCCATTTCTATTTCTGCTTGTATTTTTAATGTGTTTTGATTAATTGGAATGATTCTGCATAGATCTCGGTCTGAACTCTTGACAGTAATCTTGAGGATTATCCTCAAGGAAGGAGCCTTACTGCCCTGAAAAGCACGGGGCTACCATTGCAATTGTCCGTATCACATTCTTTCTGGGATAAAAAAGGAAAAGTGGAAGCCTGGTAAAAGAGACCCTCAATCGACTCCTCTTGAATTTCAGGATGTTGGCATGACTGTATCTACTGAATAAGCCAATTTCACATCAGACACTGGCATAAATGTATTTTCTGTCACTCGGGATTCCTTGCGAACTGAAGCAAATCTGTCATGTGCATGCCAAGGAAGATGCCTGCTTCCACTCCAATAGTTCAGAGCTGAAGAATTCCTTTCAAAGGATTTCTGGGGCTTCTATGCCTACTCCGCCTTTAGCTCATCACTGCCTGTTCCAGGGACCTGCAGGTGAGAAATCCTGCACCCTCCTCACCATCTCCTTGCTTACTGCCCATATGCAGTCCGCTCACACCTCTTGTAAGCAGCAATCATTCTTTCTGCACTCTGCAAGGCTGTCATCTCTTCCACCAGCGAGGCTTCTTGTGGACATCAGAAATTCATGGTTCCCAAAGCATATTGGTTTTCCTCCCAATAGCCCTGTAGGGGCTGGGAGCTTCCTGCCAAGATGCTCCATCATATGCAAAGTCAGCTTCAAGGCACTGATGTGGAAGTTACTTTCCCGTCTCATCTTCCCTCGCCCTGCAGGGGAAGGGGCTGCCTTTTGCTGCATCTGCCCTTGTCGGTCCACGTAGCACAGAATCACCAATACTGCCAGTCCTCTGGTAGTCCTTCCAAGGGATGGCTATGCTCTGTTTAAAAGGACAAGGGCCACTCTGTGTGCAAGTGAGAATATGTGTTGGCAGTTAGGTCCCCTTGCAGCTGTTGGGAAAGTTCAGCTAAATCCTGGCAGAAAAGGGATGCTTATGTGTCTGTGTTACAAAATGGCTGCACTCCTTTCTCAAGGAAGCTCCCAAACATTCCAAGCCAGGTCACTGTTTGGCACTTGCTGTTACTTTAAGAAGTGGGTCCTGATGGCTTCCCCAAGAAGCTGCCAGGGCTGTTGTTTTCAGGATCAGTAAGAACTGGTCAGGCTGCCAGGTTAACAGCATTGCAAGCACCCTCATTTGCATGCCAAGACTCACAATAATCCCATGATCATTGTGTTACTATCCTGCAATCAAATGGTTGTATTGAGCCCCCTCTAAAGACCTCTCACCTTCTTCTGGCTGCATTCACCTTATTTCGTCATCAACTGCCCAACTGCTGGGCCCCTGTGACTCAGCGACTATAAAATACTCTGTATATGTTCTAAAAGCTTGTAGTTGGTGGTGCAGACCACTACCCGGTCACACGCTGTCATAAGTAACTGCAGGGGGCCTGGGAGACCTTTCAATCAAACTGCGGAGGTTCAAGGCGAAAGGGGGCTTTCCTGACTGAACCTGGTTTGCTTTGTTGGGGCTGCCATTGAGGCTCTCCTGACACAGCCAACAGTGCTTGCTCCAAGGAGCCCTGAGCAGCACTGCAGCCCTGTGCACCTGCATGGCCTGCTGGTGGTGCCAAAGACTGAGCCTGGTGTTTGCCACGCGTGTGCTCTTCCTCTCCAGTCTCCCCGCACATTCAGAAGCCCAGCAAGCCTGAAGGCTTCCCAGTGGTAGAAGGCAGCTCAATGCTGGGAGCCGAGGCTCCTCCTTCGAGCATTTAACAGCCACGGACAGGTTTTCCTTGCAAAGCTTTCTTTATTGAGCCAAAAGCACAAATCACCCAGACTGAATCTCTGAGCACGCACAGAGCAGTTTGTTGAACCCAATCTGGGATTCACCTCCAGAAGCTCCTTATGAACACGACTGGGCCCCATCCATGTGGGAGGGGCCTTCTGAAAGTGAGTACACCTCCTCCCTTCATGCCACTAATTGGGCCACCCTTCTCTGCTGATGCCACGTCAAGGGGTCAAGAACTGGGACTTCTAGTCCTTCCTCTGAGAAGCTTTATACTCAGAGTCTCCTCTTCCTGCTGTACATCATGCATATCATCAGGGGCCGCCTTCCCAGCCGAGGGGCCTGGCCTTGAGATAAGTGCCTACCCTTCTTCCATCTCCGGGTCTTGGCACAGCCATTCTGCTCTCGCTCCCTCCCATTCTATTTCGCATTCCGATTCGGATTCTTCTGAAGTCCTTGAGTATGAACACAAGGGGTACCTCCAATCTAGAATCTAACCTTGCTGTTCTCACAGGCAGTGCATCATGAAGTAAGGGAAAGTCTAGGATGCAGAGAGAGCGCGATCATTTTTCTATGAGACATAATCCCCTTTTTTATTCCTGTGGATTTGTGGACACTGGCACTCTCCGGTGGCACTGGAAGACGGGGCAAAGATGACACGATCCCACCAATCAGGGATGAGGAGGTGAACAGAGTCTGCCACCTGTGGTTGATCACACCTTCCACACTGGTGGTATGACGGGACACACCAGGGAAACGGGCTGTTGACACCTTCCTAGGATCAAAGCTGTGGGGGAGAAGAAACGTTGTGAATGGAACGGAGTGTTCCAATCCCTTCCTGACAGAGGGGGAAAGTAACAGTCCTGATAGGATCATGCCAGAATTTTTATGTGCAAGGGACAGGGCCCTTTTTCCGGAGGATGCTAAGCCATTGTACCAAACACATTGAGTTTCCAAAGAGAGAGATGGTTTATTCTCAAACCTTTTCTCTGCTGCTAATATGCATGAGGATCTTTTCTACTAGCAAGGAGATCAACCCAGTTCACACCACCATGGAAGGAAAATAAACCACAGGGACTGATTAGCATAAGTAGCCACCTGATTAGCATACTTGCTCTTGATGGACATGGGCTATTGTGACGTCCAAACCCAGCCACACTGGGCTGATTTACAAACCACCCTGTAACCCATGGTTTGTTCTAGGGTTTTAAGAGGGGTTGTAAACCACACCAATCACTGACCCTTACTAAGTCTGGACTTCACAACAACCCACACCCAGCGAGGACAATTATGCAAATTAGGTAGCTCATGACTGGCATGGATGGGGAGAGAAATTAAGCCATGGTGACTTATTTTCCTTCTGTTAATCATGCAAACCTGTCCATATTCTGTGGTGCTTGGTTTCAAAGCGCCAGTTGCCTGTTCAGGAGGAATGGACCTACATACCATCTCTGACATTGACTAAAGTCATGCATCCTTTTTCCCACCCGGGGATACTGAAGAGGTGGAAGCTGCAGATGGGAGATCACGTTCAGATGTGTGTTTCTCACGCTTAATTTTTGTCTCCACTGTCTGGTGCAAATCACAATCAGCCATGTGCCCAGCCAACCCCTGCCAAGCATTGGGCGGCGCGTCCTGCACGGAATGTTTCTTTGCTTGCCTGACCAAGGGCACAAGGTAACAGGCCTGGTAGGTGTCTACTCAGAAGCAAGCCACTTTGCATTCAGCACTGCTTTCCTCCAGGAAACAACGCAGAAAACTGCAGCCTTATTCGCTAACAGGAAGCATTGTATTGAGAAAAGTGGCCCCTTTTGGTCAAGCAAGTTCATTGTCAGTGTCTATATATTCTGCTAGGAAGTCATCCACAAAATACTTTCCCCAGAAGGCAGAATATTGCTTGCGACACAAACTTGCTGCTCAGTAATTGAAACTTCTCTTCCTGCTGACTGTTTGTGCCTAAACTGAAACCTTAAAAACCCTTGAATAGATGCTATCTGGGAAATGCCGTTTTCGTAACATCTCTACAGCAAGCAGATGGCCAATTTCCTAAGAGTCCATAATCTCTCAGAACGAGTTCCTGAAGAGAAGGGATGATTTCTGAATGTTGAAATGGTGTGGAGGGGGGCTTATTTGTAACAATAAAAAATCTCCTAAGTAAGCAGTGCCTGCTTTGCCCGTCTTACTCAAAATACACCTTAACAAGATGTTTTGTTTGTGAGTATTTTTGCAGAAGCGAGGCAAAAGCCCTCATTGCTTGGAATAGGAACAATTTCTCCCAATCATTTGCAATTAATTAGACATTGTGTAGCAGAGCAACCATTTATCCTGACCGTTTGCAATTAATTAGTGTTAAAATTGATCCCTTCCTCAGGTTTTATTCTGGAAGCTTCACAAATGCACTATTTGAATCTCGTACAAATGAGCTTTCATATTCTTCCCATCTCTCATCCTCTCTTCCTCTCGCCCACTTCCCCACCCCAGTTTCAAGGCCTCCCATGCTTCCTATAAGGCTACCTTAGCATCTCTCCGAGGCTTTTCAGCTGTGGAAATTGCCCTCCAGCATTTGACATCATGCTCTGATTCTGATGGATTTCACAAACTCGGATCAGAGTGGTTCATTGTGGGGATGATGTGCACAGAAGGACACGTCAACCCTGCCAGGAGATTTCAGGATGGGAGCTAAATCCTGACACTCATTCCCCCTCCCCCTCCCCAAAAAGCAGAGCTTAATAGAGCAAATCACTAGCTCTGTGGGCACTTTCTGGGACTTTACTAGCTGCAGAAAGCCTCTGAGCATCTACAGAGTACAGATCTACTCTGGAATGAACCCCCACTCCTCCAGCATCCAGGAATAAGAGTGGTTCCTTACTCCTGGCAGATTCGAATCCAAGCCAGAACCGCTCGTGTTGCTGTTCAAGTGCCGATCCTTGAGCCAGCAAATAGCACAAAGCCAGGAAGGTAATTTAAAGGTGCTGTTAAGATATTAAAGCAAAGTTGGTTTCAGCCTTGTCCATTTGCAGAGATCCATATGAGCCACTCAGAGATTACCCCAAGGAAGAACAAAATGTATCCATGCCATAGACAGATATGCAGGCAAGTTTCTCCCAAGCCAGGCTCAGGGTTTAACTCCAGGCGCTTGTGACAGCTCACTTCCAACAAGAAGGGAGCTTTGAAAAGCCCCCAAGCCGGAGAAGAAGCCTTGCCTTCCTATCAGCCTTCGCTAGCCACACAAGTCTTCCTGCCAGCGCCCAGCACCCCAAACCTTCTTTTCCGTGGCCTTACCTGCAAAGCTGAGTCACATTCAGTAGCACAGGAGAGTCAGAACTCCCTGGGAAGTGGTGCTGGAACAGTTTGATTAGCAGGACACTGCCCACTAATCAGTTTCCCTGTTTGTTTGTCTGAGCTGAGCTGCAAGCCTCACAGCAGCTGGGCAAAGTAACTGTTCGCCACAACTGCGATCCAGTATGCACTGTGGCATAAGCTATGGTGGCTTGTGAAGTGCGCTGGCACATACCAGGCAGTTTCTTAGCATTAAGTCACAACTTAATCAAATGGATTCACCTTGATTTCTTAACCACGCCAACAAGCCTCCCTCCCTGTGTTTGGATGACATGCAGCTAAGAAACCTGGGCTGTGTTATGGTTGGAGGTGGCTTACTAGCCATGCCACCAACCCACACGCACTGGGTTCAGGTGAAGCAGGGGATGCTAGTACTTCATTGCATCCAAGATGGCTGCCCACCCACCATAGCTAGGGCACAGTGGGCTGGCCGAGCACACGAAATGGCGCATCATGCTGACCACGGTGCAACACACAGTGTATTTTGGGGTGGCTTGGCTTTGCATGGCCATTACAAAAATCTTGTTCCTGATGGAGCTCAAGAAAGCTACCACCAGTTTGTCGATTTAGATCAGCTCAGGGACCTGACTGCTCAGAGTCTCCCTGGCAGCACAGCAATGAGGACTGCCTGCACCAGTGAATGGACTATGGGATGAATGACCCCATTACCGGCACAAGGAATACCGATAATACCACTGGACAATACTGCTGAGTTGTTGTAGGTGGGTTGCAGTATTCAGTATGAGTTACCCCACAGGGATGTTGTAAAGTCACACTCTCCCACCCGCAACATCCTGAAAAAGGCAGATTACTCACCAGCAACTGTCGTTCTTCTAGTAGCCATCTGTGCATTCACACATATGGGTTAGGACTGCTCTGTACAGAGCATCCTTAAAAGATGAATTCGCTACCACAAGATGCCATGATTTTGGCCACTAATTTGGATGGCTCCAAAGGGGGATTGGGCAAGGTGCATGGAGGAGAAGGCTATCAATGGCTATTAGTCCTAGTGTGTGTGTGTGGCGGGGGGGAGAACCCATGGTTTGTTTCTGGATTGTGAACTGTGGGTTGCTCACCATGCCTTGCTATCTTGGCTGTGTTTACACAGTGCAGTAACCCATGACTGAATGACAGCCTATGGTTCAACAACAAGCCACGCTCAGCCCTTGAGTATGGATCATTGTGTTGTGTCTGAGCCCTGCCGAAAATCTTTGTGCTTTTCTCTTTGTTACCAAATGCAGTCACAACAATAGAGATTATTATTATTTTATATTACATTGATGGTCCACCTTTTCTCCTTTCAAGGCTATCAAGGCACCTTACGTAATTCTCCTCCAGCTCTCAATCTTATCCCTTCAACAACACCCTGGCAAGGTAGGTTGGGCTGCAAGTCTGTGACTGGCCCAAAGTCACACAGTGAGCTTCAGGGCTGAGTGGGGACAAGAACCTGGCTCTCCCAGGTTCCCAGTCCAGTACTCTAACCTCTTTTGTTGTCTGATTATCAACCTGACAGTGAAATACAGAGTCTAGCAAATGTATGGCTGGCTTCTTCACATTTTATAATGGCAGTAACATGGATTGCTAAAGAATATTGCCAAAATAATATAGATAATGGAAACATAGCATCTATCCTAAGACGTCTTATTTGACTTTCAAATTGGGCCCAGAACTTCTTGCTTTCTGTCAACACTGGGCAAACAAACATCAACCATATTTTATGAGCCCAGCTATTCCCGCCTACCATGGTCTTCCTGACAAAATAATAATATAGATCAATTTTATGCATCTCAGCAGTGGACTCAGCCACTCAGAATAGTTACATGTATTTATTTGAAAGCAGACAGGACAGATATTAACAAAATAAAGTTTTACAACTCAGCTGGGGTAGATTTCTGGGAAATCACACCGTGTCAGAGTGATGACCAGGCTGGAAGACAAGTAAGCAATAACAAGTTGTATTCCACAGGGCCTCGAGTTCAGCACTTTTCAGTATTTTTGAGAGTGAAGTGCGGAATTGCTCATCAATTTTGCATGAAAAGCTAAATCTTAAAATTGAAGGGGACTTGGGTGTTTTTGAAAATGTGCCACCCAGAACTGCTTCTTGGGGTAAATCAGTGACCAATCCACTTAAGGTTTCCCTGCGCAAGGCATCAGTCATGATCCTTCAATTACAGGAATTTGTGGGTGTTTCCCATGACATTGTCCTCTTCCAGGGCCTTTCCTGTCCTTTCCAAGCATATCTGTGGCTTTTTTACAGTGAGGAGAGTCTGGCATTGACTGAAAATGGCTGCAAGAAAAGCTCCTGCATTTTATTTATTTATTTTATTTATTTATTTATTTAGACAACTTATATGCCACCCCATCGCATGAGCCTCTGTGTTGATCTGTGCTTTTGTGCCATCATGTGGTCATGTCCAGGAGCTTACGGAAAGGCAGAGAACGATGAAATGCAGGGGGGAAGTGTGTAAAGGGGCCGATTTTAATCCTGCAAAGAATCCAGAAGCAGAAGCCTCGGTGAAGTGGCAGGATAGTACCCTCATGTAGAAAAGTGCTTAATGTTACAGACAAGCTTCTTAGACTACTTGCAGTGTGGATGTTAGAGAGATCTGACTAAACATGGACATTTGAGCCTTGGTTAATTCATTGATTCTTCCACCATCTGGATCATTTATACAGGGCTCCCTCTGCCCACAGGCCCAATTCCAAATCTCAAAAGTGCTCTTGGAAATTTCAGAGCTGGCTGCTTTAATTCAGCAAAGGATTCGAGGTTCCACAAGCACTGGTTCACACAACACAATATCACTCATGCAAGGAGTAGAACATTGCCAGATACTGCCCCTTGCATGGAAGGACTACAAACCCATTTTTTTGTTCAGACAAACAGGGACCTCTGCTGATCCCCAAATGATTCTGACTGCTTCTGCTTGCAGCATCTTCCTTTAGGTTGTGCACACTCAGCCCACATCCTTTCAGGAGCACAGAGGTTCTAGATTGCTTCTATGTGTCTGTTGAAGGTCAGTAAACAGATGAGCACCCACTAGGCAATGCTTCCTTAGGTCACTAAGCCAAGAGCCCCTCTGAGAAAGTGCTGCCCAAACACAGAGGCAAAGGGCAAGAAGCGCTCCCTTGGGCTCTCCTGCAACCCTTCCATCAGCAACCCTTCCGTCATGCCAGAACAGAGGACGAGAAAGGAAGGAGGGCCATTCCATCAGCCCTCCTGGAAGAGCAGCTTGAGAACTCCAATCTAACCTCAAGAAGTGGTGCCTTAGTCCTCTTCTTTTTTTCTTCCTTCCCCATCACTTCTCCCTTCCATGTTTCTTAAATTGCAGCCCATGGATGTGGACAGACTTGCTGGGTTGGTAGCATGTAAACCACTTTGGGAGTGTTTTTTGGCAGAAAGGCTGCCTGGGCATGTTTTTATAAACCCTCGAATGATGGACGTGTGCGCAGGCAGGACTGTGGGGAGTGCAGCACAGCACATAAGTCGGGCCTTCTGTCTCCCAAAGGCAGGGCTGGAAAAATCGCTGCTTCCACTCCTGTTATGTAACCGACCGGCTAGCACAGGTCGCTGGTTTGTTTAGAAGGTTTACTCAGGTGGCTTTAAAAGCGTAAAGTTGCTTCAAGGGAAAACATGTCCAAGTGCATTTTATCAGAAAGTTATAAAAAAGAAAAACTTGCAACATGTACTCAGCAGCAATATGATTCCAGTTTCCAGAGAATACACCATAGGGGAAAGGGCAGGACCGAAGCTGATAGACTGAATGGGAAATTCGCCTAGGCTGTGCATTCAGCCAGTCGTCTAGAATAAGGCTGGGAAGAAGCTCCTCAGAATCCATCCCTCCAATATTTGTAGACTTCCTCTTGTGCTCGGTCCAGCCTTGGAAAGCGAGCCGAGCCAAGAAGTCCACAAACACTTGAAGAGTGTAGATGGCGCAATGAGCAACCTTCTTCTGCTGCACATGGAACGGAAGAGGGACGCGGCTTACCCAGAGCTTGGGGCTCAATTCCTGATGAGGACCCTGCAAACAGTAGACATGCTCACCAGGAACTGAAACTCAAGAATGCAACACAGTGGACCAGAGTCCAGGGAGTGGAGCCCAGGGAATCAAAGGGATCCCTGCCCCCAAAACAGGTTCTTCATGCATCCCTAGTCTATAAGCCCCTAATACTTGCTCTAGAGGAAGGAGGGACTGCAACGTGATCTAAGGAGAAAAGGTATTTCCTTCTCCAACTCCCTCCCCACCACCCAGCTCTCAACTCAACAGGCTAAGGCTGAAGCACCAGCAGAGAAATCCTTCAGAAGCATAGGCAGTGGAACCAGCTGCTCTTCAATCATCTTCCTTCATTGCCTGGGTTCCCGAGGAAATGTCCTTAAGCATGTTGCTAGGAGACTTTGAAAAAGAACTTTAGCTTTTGGACAACAAGATTATAGAAAATTTGCTAGCAAGGCAGTGTAATGAGGGCAGTGCGAAACAGAAGCAGGTTTATTCGATGTAGGGAGCAGTTAATCTGTCTGGACAAAAAACATTGCAACTGTGCCTCTGCTCATAAAATGACTTCCGCCCAACAGTTCCCTTGTATTATTTTAACTGCTATAGTTAAGGCACAACTTTATCGCTTCCGAATGATGGGGGTACCTTGCTAGGTTCCTAGAGGGAGCGTCAGTTATTAAGCTTTTTTAAGTGTGAGTTTATGTTCTCATTCTTTTCATGTTGAGTGATACAGAGAAGCTAAACTCCAGAGAGTCTGACAAGGCAGCCAAGACATAGGAGAATATTTTTATATTGTGTACGGAGGGGAGGTAGATCATCTTGTATGCCACGGTGAATTATTTGCATTAGACAAATGCTTTATAGATTCTGTAAATTAGAGGAGGGAAATGGACACTGTTATGACTGTGGGATAACAATTCTTTTCTTTTCTCCGATGAATTGCAGCCTACCTGTCTAGGGTGTCTGTGTGATGCCTCTTATCTAAGTAAGATACAGGTTTGGAGATGCTCCGCTGATAGCTAGGAATCAGTGTTTCTGCGTGAGATTCCCATCAATGCTTAAAGAAGAGGGGAGGGACTGTCAGACAGCTGAAACCCCCAGTTTCCTCCACTGGAACCCAGTGAAAAACCAGTTTCATCAAGCTCTCCACCAGAACTCCCAGGATCTTGTCCTGTTCAGATCCCACCTGTGAATCTAGGAATATGCATCAAATGTTGGTTTCAAATGTTTGTTCTCAGTGCATTCTGGTCCATGAAACATGGTTGGAGGCTGGACTCTGGGGCTGGAGAGCTTTATTGTGCTCACTGTATGAGAAGCCACAGTCAGGCTTTTCCAAGCCGAAAAAAATGAAGTCACACTCCGTGCACCTCGTTTTCAAAATCAGGTAATTCTGAAACTTCGGGAGCTTTCTCCACCCACCTCCAAAGCAACCAAAAATGCTTCTACAAACTCACAACTGCAGGGGGGATTTTAGTCCACCTTCATGTAAATCTAGGCCAGAAATCCCCAGAGAGTCATCTTAACTAATGGGCAATATAGAAATTAAAGGACAGGAAACATGGGGCCCTCCAGATGTGATCGGAGTTCAGCTCCCATCAGCCCCATCCAGCATGGCCCCTGATCAGGAAGGATGGGAGTTGCGGGGCTGCAATATGTAAATGCCCTTAGGTCTGCAGGCCTGGGCAGGGTTTTCATTGTCAGGGCTGGAGCAAGATCATTTGCTGCCTGAAGCAAAGGGCTGGATGTGCTCTCCTCCCGCTCCATTCACAAGGACTGGACGGCAGCTGAATAGTTCTTCACCTTCTTTGCTGCATCAGAAGGTGGCGGGATGCTTAGAGGTGCAGAGCAGGCTACACAGTCCACAGCTGTCGCACCACCCTTTGCTACCACCTCCCAGCAACTGCAGCCTAACACAACTGCCTCACCGTGCCTAACAGGAGGGCCGCTATCATTTTTTTTATTTTTGTGGGCTAATGATTCCTCATGAACAATTCTTCCAAGTCTCTTTAGATGATAATGTGAACCTCCAGTTTTGTTTTGTGTGGTTTTTTGCATTGCTTTGCTTTGTTCAGAGCACTTTCCTGGACTTTTTTAATAGTGGGGGAAATGGATTATTATTTTGGAACAGGGGAAGCAGTACTGGATCTCCTGGTCTATGTGAGCTATTCCACTGCAGCACAGCTCCATCTAGAGGTTATGGAGTGGAAATGCAGGAAAGGAAGAGTTCTTTCTGCAGAGCTTGGCTCTCAAGGCTTTGACAAAACTGAAAGTAGATGAAGTGCAGGAAAAGCCCACAGAGTCAGGGCAATTACTGAAGGGCAATCTCCCCTTCTCCCCCACCCACCCTTCAGGCAAGCCCAAGCACTCATGTCAGGTGCAACCCTCTGAGCTCAGTTTCTATAGGATGATTCTCCAAAGCGAGTTGCTGAAGCACAACCTGATCTGCACAACTCTGATCCCTCCTACTTGGGGCACAGGGGTATATTTTGTAAATTCAAAGCTATTTCATTTGTCTTCCATTTGTCTTCCAAGGAGCTCAAGACCATATACGTAATTCTTCGCATGCACACCCCCCACTTCCCCATTTTATCCTCACAACCACTTTCTGGCCCAGCCCACATGTTTCAGCCCAGCTTAAACAAGCTGCCATCGGCCAGGCAGATTTCCCCAAGGAGCAACACCCGTCTCGCTCGCTGTGCCATCTGCAGGTGTCATGGCTTATGTGACAAGGACAGCAGCCCTCAAATGACCCGTGGCTGCTGTGGAGTTACTCCAGGCAATGAGCCCTGCCATCCCAGACTGACACAGCAAGCAGCATATGTGGCTATGAGGAAATCCAGCCAACATGCGTGCTGGCTTGTTTCAGCTGCCAGGATCACCGGACTGGGTTTGTGAGACAGGTCCGGTTAGACCAAACCATAATGACTGGCCCAAGTTCATCCAACGAACTTCATGACCTGCATGGAGAATGGAACCCAGGTCTGCTTAATTCAAGCCTGTCTCTGTAAATACCAGCTATGTGGGAGAACATCAGGGTGGGTTGTGGTCCACTTTCGGAGGGAGGAATTGTGCTGCCCTTGATCCAATAGCATTTACTTGGGGTACTTTTCTTTTTCTCTCTCTAGAAAAAATAGGTGACATGGCAGAACTTTCTCCGAATACAGTGGTACCTTGGCTCATGAACTTAATCCGTTCCAGGACTCTGGTCTTGACCCAAATGGGTTGTGAGCCAAGTTAAATTTCCCCATAAGGTTCAATGTAAATAAGGTTAATCCATTCTGTAACTTTTTTTTTTTAACCACAAAAATTTGAAGTAAAGTGACAAAGAACAACAAAGATCACAGCCATCTCCCCCGCCCCACCCCGAACACAAGCGCGGCCATCTCCCCACCCCCCCACCCCAGCATGCTCACAATCGTGCCCATCATCCCTGTGCACGCCTGTCATCCCGGCATGCTGTGGGTGGGGGGAGAGATGGGCACGAACACAGGCGCACTGGGGGGGAGAGACGGGCACAAACGGGGCGCGCTGGGGGTGGGGGAGATGGCCAAGATTGCAATTGCGCTCCTGCAGGAAAGACGGATGCGATCTCAGTCATCTCCCCACCCCACGCCCATCACAATTGCGGCCATCTCCCCCACGGGGAGTGGGGGAGATGGTAGTAATCGTGGTCGCCACCCAATGCAGAGTTCGTGACCTGGGTCAAAATTTTCATGAAATTTTTGTTTGCGACCCGATTTGGTTGTGAATTGAGGTGTTTGTGAGCCAAGAAACCACTGTAGTAACCACCATGTTTTTTTATGATGACTACCCTTTTTCCCACAATACCTGGAAGGGCCCAGGAGGATGCAAAGAGGAGGCCAGCTGGGCATACTGCTGCTAGGCTGCTGCCGTTGGTATTAAAGATGCTTCTCCCTCAAGCAAGCAAGAAAACCAAAATACTTGCGGGGCGGGGAGCTCCCATACGTCCCACAAATGCCCTTAGCGGGTATCCCTGACCATGAGCCCGGCTGGGAGAAACCCCGTGAATTGACACCTCCAATTCCACTGTCTAGCGACAGGGCGAGGGAAGCAGAAGGCCCATTTGCACACGGTTTTAGCAACTACTTCCACCCTGGTCCTGTCATCATTTGATTTGCTTGCTGGCTTTTTTAAACCAGAACACAAAGAACAGGAGAATCTTTGTTTCACGGCCCTTCAAACAAACCATCTGGTGCCATCATTTTTTTAAGAACACAACCAAAGAGTCGTCCATTGCTTTCATATTCCCATCTCAGCATCCTTTATATATGCAGCCTGGGCTAAATGCATCATAAAAGGTGACATTTTATACTAGCAGTTTGTAAATTTTACAGAAGCAGACTGCCTGTAAATCATCCAAGCTTGTTCCTGCACTGCCTTTATTACAGCAAACTCAACCATGGCTAAACGCTGTGCCAATTTCCTGGAAATTTATGTTTTCTTAATGTGGGCTGAACAAAGTCCTTCAAATCTGCCTTTTCCTCCCTCCTCCTGCTCCCACTCATGACAGCACCATTCTGACAACCTTAACTGTTGTTTGTTCTTCCAAGGGACACTTATGTACGGAACCTGCTTCCTGACTTACTTCCTAACCAGGGCTGAATCTCTCTCTCTCTCTCTCTCTCTGGGAAGATCGCAGCAGAGAAGGGATTTTTTAAACAAAAGCCGCCCTGATCCCCAATATCAGAGAGTGATCATCAACAGTAGCTTCCCAACCTGGAAAGAAGTTATAAGTAGGGTACCACAGGGCTCAGTCCTGGGACCAGTACTCTTTAACAACTTTATTAAGGATCTTGATCAGGCAATTCAGGGAATGATAATTAAATTTGCAGACAACATGAAACTGAGTGGAATAGCTAACACCCTGGAAAACAAAAAGAAGATCCAGGGAATCCTAGTCAAGTTTGAATGCTGGCCGGAAAACAACAGAATGACTTTCAACAGGGACAAATGCCAAGTTCTCTCCCTAGGCAAAATAAATGAATGAATCAGCGGCATCTATACAAGATGAGGAATACTTAGCTCAACCTACCAAGAGTGAAAGGCACCTTGGAGCTGTCATAGACAACAAGCTAACTATGAGCCAGCAGTGTAATGCAGCCGCAAAAAGGGTAAACACTGTTTTGGGATGCATAAATAGAGGTATCACTTTCAGAAATAACTACTCATTCCCTTCTGCTCTGCACTGGGGTTAGTCAGCCCTCATCTGGAATGCAGATTCTGTTTTGGGCACCCTGGTTTAAAGGATGCTGGAGAGGGTTCAGAGGAGGGCAACAAAGATGATACAGGGCCTGGAAAATAAGTCTTATGACGAGAGACTGAACGATCTGGGCCTGTTCAGCCTGGAGAAAAGTCGACTACAAGGTGACACGATAACACTCTACAGGTATCTCAAAGGTTGTCACAAAGAAGGAAAGACGTCTTCTCCATCATCCCAGATTGCAGAACACGGAGCAGTGAGCTTAAACTACAGTACACCAGGTGCAGGCGAGACACAAGGAAGAATCTCCTGACTGTGAGAGCAGTACAACAGTGGAACCAGCTGCTGAGAGAGGTTGGGGGCTCTCCCACACTGGAGGCATTCAAGAAGAAGCCTCAGTAAAGCAGCAGGTTAAACCCTCATGAAGAGAAGCCCTACTGGATAATTGCAACACTTGCATATGGTTGTTCTCCAGTTTACTGCTACCTCTTTTCCCCTACCCTTCCCATGTAATTTCCCTTGTGTTATTTTCCAAATTGTAAGCTCCTTGAAGCAGGGACCAGCTCTGTCATTCTCTGGAAAGTGCCATGTTAATGGATGACAAGATACTCAGTGCCCAAGTTTTTCTTCTGCTCCTTTTTTCTACCTCCCTTCCAATCCCTTTTCCTTTTGTGTCGTGTCTTTTCTATTATTAACTATTCTATTATTCTTCTATTCTATCATTGCAACTGTCTTATTATCAGTCTTTGTAAGCACCACGGGGGGCATTTGGGGCTGAAGAATAGAGTAAAGATGTTGAAAATAAAGAATGCTCAGTTAAGAGAACCTTTCTCATAACCTTCCAAGCGTTTAAACTTTATTCTCTAGATCACTATGACTAGTACAAAATTTAAGTTCTTTGGATGGGCAGAGAAAGCAAGAATTGTCAACTGAGCTATTTCTCAATCCATAAACAGAGTAAGGACTAAATTCAGATGGGAGCCATCCATCACCACTTCCTTATGAAATGGGGATTTCTCAAATGCAGCCCCTGCAGCTGCTGAAGATGGGACACTGAATCATTTGAGGGGAACGTTTGAGATAATTTCATAATCTGAGGGGGAATCGCATCAGGTAAGACAACGAACTTTTAAAAACCATTACCTCTTCTGCATACCATGGACAATTTTTAGTTTAATTAGGCTTTTATAGCACCATTGTCATTTAGTAATGGCTAATTTAAAGTGGTAATTACCTAATTACACATTTACGGTGTAAATATGTGATTATGTGGATTTGCACCGAATTTGCATTATACTTAATTATGCCATTTGCCTCCATCTGAACTAATATGCAGCTCCTCCTGTCAACACACACGCACACAAGTGCACATCAGAGGAACCAAAGTTACAATCAAATAACACTGAAAGCCGTATTTCCTTTCTGTAAGAAAATAAACACTCATCAATGGCAAACTGACTTCTCGGTGTAGAAACAAGAGAATGGAAGCCCGAGACTGTGTGAAATGAGATATTTTTCACCTTGCCAGGCTCACCCTATTTTTTTCTTGGAATTGTTGCACCAACAGGTCTAAGAATAGAACCGAGGGGTTAAGTCTGGTGAGCTAACAAGATCTCAAGGGGCAGGTTTTCAAATGACGTGATGCCAGCATAAAGCATTTCTAGCACTGAAGCAATTCCACCTGCTGGCCCAGCGTATTTCCCTGGAGAACAAGCTGCACCTAGACGAGTTACTGGCATTGTGCGGACACTGGTTTACCTTCACATGACAGCATATGCATTTGTGCCCAGACACAACTGGATCCTGACCTATTGGAATGGGGCCGTCTCCAGGTGTAGGAGACCCTGGGCTTCCTCCCAGCATCAAGCAAAGCGAAGATGCTTTGGGCTTGACCAAACCAGGTAGAGACACAGGAAATCTAGGTGGATTGTCTTCATCTATGGAGCAATCTTCTTGGTGCCTGGCCTCCAGGCTTGAATATGAGCCTCCGTCTTCCTTGCACTGCAGCTTCTGCTCTCCCTGCGTTCTTTCTTGCAGGACCATTTGCCTTCCCCAGTTCCACATCCCGTCTGCCTTGCCCACCCGCCTCATTTCCATTCCTTCACTGCTGGGATGTCTTCTTTGGCACTTGGTTTTCATCTCTGTCCCTTGATCTCTCCTAGTTAGCACAGCTCTCCTGAACAATTTTCTCCTTCTTCTTATCAACTCAGACGAACAGTTCCCATACTCCCTTTCTGGTGCTGCAGGAAGTTTAACGGCAAACATAGAGATATGAAGCCAGTTTCATTGTCACAATTTCTCACTAAGGAATGGTGGGATTCTGGCTGTTGGAGGCCACTGCGATTTCTCTGTGTTGCCCATTGGTGCCATCACACCAAGACTATGTAACCGAGAGTTACCTGTTGACATATGTAGGGACACCTTCACCAACTGGGGCAGCCTTTGCAGTCCAAACAGTCTGAGATTCATTAAGATCTGTGTCTGCCTCTCCAGTGGGACAGCTCCTACAGGGAAACTGGTGCCGTGAGAGCCAGGGTGGTATAGTGCTTAAGGGTATGGGTCTGGGACTCAGGCGATCTGGGCTCTACTCCCCACTCAGCCAACTGGGTGACTTTGGGCCAGTAACAACCTCTCAGCCCAGCCTACCTCACAGGGTTGTTGTTGTTGTGCATATAAGATTGAGAGCAGGAGAACGATGGAAGCAGTCGTTAATTCTTCAAAAGAAAAGGTCCGGCTATAAATCTAGCAAACAAACCAACAAGTGGACAGATCTGGGGAAAGCCCAGCAAAACAATCAAGTCTTATCTGAGAACATTACCCCCCAGGGCTTCCTTCCCTCAGAGCCACATGCTTGTGCTAGAAGAGGCCAAAGCCAGCAGAGGGAGTGCCAGAGCCAAGGGCGAGCCGCCCCGAGGCTGTTGCAAGGGGCGGCATATAAATATTTAAATAAATAAATAAATAAATAAATAAATAAATAAAAAGGGCGGTTGAAACCATGCCTCCTCCTGCTTTTTCTTTCTTTGTAGCATCACCCTTTCCTGCTTCTCTCTCCTCCTCCTCTCTTTTTTTCTTCCCTCCCTTAAGGAGAGAGACAGATCAGTCTTTCTGTAGTAATTGTAATTGCATTGCTTTGTTTATTTGTTGATGTGAGCCATCCCGAGGCTGTGTAGCAATGGGGACGGCATAGAAAAACTTTAAATAAATAAATAAATAAAAATATAGGTTCAAACTGATTGCTTGCAGACATATTTACACTCAAGTCATGGGGCACAGAACATTGTCCAGGGCTACATGCAGCCCGAAGGCTACAGGTTGTGCGGCCCTGTTGTCCAGCAGAGCTGGTCGAATGACCCGCCAGCTTAAGGAGGGGATTTATTTCGGGTGCCAAAGCAACAGGAGACGAGTCCCTTGCCATGCTGCCGCTGCAGTGCGCCAATGGGAGTTGATCTCCCAGTGCAAGGCTCATGGTGTAACTTTTCTGGAGTGAACAATACTTTTCCTGACTGTATTAAAGATGGATAATGTCATGCATGAATGTAATTCAACTTCTTAACTAATTAGTGCCCTATTTTTCCATCAGATACTTATCCTGTCCCCAGGGAGGACTTCAATCACAGAAGTACCCAGTGCTTTTCACACACTTTCAGTAATTAAATCTCTTCTTACATATTTATATACATTTTCTTCCTGTGACAGCAGGACGGGGTGGTTGGTGGAGAGAACAGCCACAAAGAGGGAGAAAGAACCCTGAGATAACTGATGGAACATTAGAGACACAAACAGCGGTAGATAGATCCCTATCATTTTTATCATTGCAATTAAATATATTACAGCTTTGCCGCTCCCTGGTGGGAAGGAACAGCCATTAATAAAAGAATGTCGTGTGCTCTCAGGCAACACCATCCTGAGTTAAATGAACAGAGACTTTGCGTGCACTTTACTGCCTTGGGGTGCAGGGCGTCACGATCCGTTGATGCTAATAACACTATAGCACAAGGCGGCTTCTCCGTGCAACTCAGAAATAATGTGTCTGCATGGAGCTGTGGGCACATTTGCCCATGATGCTGAGCTATTTGGGAGCACAGACCAAATTCCCAGCAAAGGAGCAGCTCTCTAGATATATATAGAATACACAGAAACATAGAAACAGAGAGAGTCAGAAGGGGTCTCCCGGGCCATCTAGTCTGACCTCTGGCACCAGCCAGCTCCTCTCACGACATGCCCATATATCTCTGGTATATCTCTCGTATTTGCAGGCTTCCTATTATGTTCAGCACAGTCTTGCAAAGCAAGCCGAGCCAAGTCATGAGGAAATCCACAAATACTCATGGAAGGAAGGTTGCATAACCTGCAACACGGGCTGCTGCAGGTGGTACAAGAGAGAGAGAGAGAGAGATGCAGCTTACACAACAATCATGTGAGGCTCCATTCCTGGCAGGCACCACATGACCAACCTTCAGATGCAGCAGCCCAAGCAACTGCCCAGGAGACACGAAAGAGGGGCACGGCTGGCAGTCGCATGGGGCTCCCCAGGGATGAATGCACACACCCACAGCAGCGATTGTTTTACTCCTAAGCTCCAAAAGCAGCTGGGAAGAAATGTGACTTTTCTTTTAAGCCAGCAATGATAAGAGACAGTTCTAAATGTGTCAGGCCACCACACGGAATACCCTCTCCCTAGTATCCACTGACTGATGCACTGTGTGATCTTATAGCCTCCTAATATGGACCAAGGGGCTGGAAGTTCAACCATGGATGGGCTCCAAAGATGGGAGATCCTCTTCAGAACTGGCACAGGAGGAAAGAAGGAAGGAAGGAAGGAAGGAAGGAAGGAAGGAAGGAAGGAAGGAAGGAGGGAAGGAGGGAAGGAGGGAAGGAGGGAAGGAGGGAAGGAGGGAAGGGGAAGAGCAAGCCAACACCATCCTCCAGAGAATCCTGTTTCAGCTTCTCTTCCTCACAAGGAGATGGAAAACATTTAGATGGCAGAAAACAGCTGACATTTATCTATCTATCTATCTATCTAGCAATCAATCAATCAATCATATGGCACATTCACATCACACTTCAATAAAAAACACAGGCATAAAAATGTGACATACAAAATATAAAATCCAAAACATTATAAATGCATATCTAAATTACGGATATAATGTTTTGCTTCATTTGTCACAACCAGGAAATCAACAAATTCTCCTTTTTAAGTTCTATTTTAGAACAAAATAGAACAGCTGATGAAATGTTTTGGTAGGGGAGGGAAGCATGGAGACAATCTCTGTCTGGTGCTCCTCCCATCTTCCACTGGATGCCCAGGATCCTCAGAGGGCTCAGAGGGCTACGAGAGCCATATTGGATTGCTGCCTGAGTGAATGGAGAGTTGCACAGTGACTGGGTTCACACGTCATGGCAAGCAACCCTGCATGGCTTCCATGGTGCACAGTTTTGTCCCTGGATATACTTGACAGATGATAAAATGGTTTCTTCACTAGTGTGGCTTCCACCCTCCTCACTCAGTCCTCCCACTGTTGGCGCATATCCCATCAGCCTCCATGCCTGAAATTCATCCCACACTGGATGCCTGGAGCAGCTCTTGCAGCTACTGCTGCTCTTTCCAGGGATTCCAGGAGACTCTGTGGTAGCTCACGTGGAAACCATTGTGCTGCGTCCAAATGACTAGAGAAACCATGGTGAAGGAAGGAAACCATAGAATAGACTGTTGCTTCTTACTGTGGTTTCTAAAAAGGCCAAGCATACCATGCCAAAATACCATGACAGAGTTCAGAGAACATGACAGACCATCCCATACAGGAAACCATCTTTGCTTGTTGTGTTGCGCAAACTTGCCCATTTACTTGAGCATCTTGTACTGCAAAGACATAGTAGTTCTGATCAGAATTAGAAACATAGCAAGTGAGACAGGGTATCTCTGGCCATCTAGTCTGACCCCAACTGACTCCACTCATGTAAAACCCAGCGTGTGCTTGTCCCATCTTTCCTTGAACATCCTCACTAATGGGCCCCCCACCACCTCCCATGGAGCCCATTCCATATCCTAGGGGTCCTAATCACCAGAAAGTTCTTCCTGACATCCAACCTGCAGCCCAGTTCCTTGAGTTTTGCCTCACTGGATCACATCCTTTCCTCCACTGCAGGGGAGAACAGATCATGACTCTTCACCATGTGACTCCTCTTCACAAACCTATATGTCACTTTAAGATCCCTTCTGGGACTCCTCTTCAACCTAGAGAAGAGGAGACCCAGCTCCCTCAATCTCATCTTATATGGCACCCACTGCACCCCCTGCAATCTGGCTACCATCCTTGTGATCCTACACTGAATTGAACTCATAATGTGGAGCCCAGAATTGAACACAGTACTCCAGTTGTAGCTGCACCAGAGTCTGATAGAGTGGAGCCAACATCTCTCTCAATCTAGAACCCACATCTCTGACTATACATCCAAGAGTGATGTTTGCCTTCTTAACCACCGCATCACACTGCTGGCTCATGTTTAGCCTGCTATCAACAAGTACCCCAAGATCCCTTTCACAAGTGCAACTCTCCAGCCACTTGTCCCCAACCCTGTACCCATGGCACCTATTCCTGAGTCTCAAGTGCAAGACCTGCACTTAACCTCATTGAACTCCATCCTGTTGTCTCCTGTCCAGATCCTTTTGGAACTGGAGTAGCTGCTCCCCAGTTGTGGTTACCACTTCACTTTGGTATCATCTGTGAATTTGGTCAGCAGACTGGTTACTCCCATCCTCCAGATCATTGATAAAGGTTCTAGTTCTTATGGTTAGCTATAAAGCTACCATATTTTTAAAATCTACAAATATCCTATTAATTTTTAGAGCAGAAGGAGTTCTTTTCTCCTTGAGATTACCAAAATATTCCTTTCCTTTTCAAGAAAAACTGGTTTTATTTCCAAGGACCTCTGTTGTTTCCCCCCCTTTTTTTTTAACAACAGAGAAAACAACTTCTGTAATGGAGAAATTTCACCAGTCCTAATTAAAACTCCTATAGAATTAATGGAGTGGGAGGGGCATAACCAAATTTATTTTCTAGCAGGCATGCTCTAATTAAGTGTGAGTTGAAAGCATTTTTTTAATCAAAGGAAATCCAAACTCCCAAAAAATGAGGTCAAAGGAAGAGAATATGAAAGACTCCAATTCCAACTTAATTTACAACAGGCTAAATCACCATAGCCCGAAGACTGAGCAGCTTCCAAGAGGACTGGATGATATTCCTTTTGGGGTGTTCTGTCAGGGTGGAATTAAGTACTGGAAAGATATAGGGCTGCCACCAAAATTGGCTGCCTTTTTTTCTCTACATCCCTTTTGCTGGCATCCAGTGATGTGGCCCAGGGCCAGCAAAACCTGCTGTGCATCCAAGAACAACTCCATCAAGGCCTGGGATGGCTTCCACCAGAACTGGGTGAGTGAGGAATTCCACACGGGGCTGCCCTTCTCAGCAGAAGTCCTGCATCTTTCACAGTACCCCCCTCAAGTGACCAATTTTAATTCCTCACTGGCAGGGCAAGCACCTCTTCAAGGGTGGTCTATTCTGCATTCCACCGTTATAGTCACACTGTGAAACCAATGAGCCAGCATGACAATTATGCAGTGGCGGGGCTGTCACAAGTGAGCTTACCGGGATTCCGTCCTTCTTCAGTTCATCAGACCTTCTCTCATGCTTGGCCCTGTCTTGGGAAGCAAGCTGAGCTGACAGGAAGACTGCAGATGCAAATTCTCAGCACACTCTCTGGGAAGTTCGACGCACAGCTGCAAGAAAGCACTCTCTCCGACTATGAGCGTCTGGACAGTCCTGTAGATGGGATGATGTAACTTAGTGTCCTACAATAGCAGGGGGTTGGACTCGATGGCCTTCTGGGCTGTTCCGCTATTCTATGAGTCTAAATCCAGGAACTTGTAAACAAAACTGTGTCAACTCTCAGAATGCGGAGAAGGACAATGCCAGCATTCACACAACTGGAAAAGCAACCTGTGTCTTTACTTTGTGTCATGGTTTTTTACCATGATCTACCCAACAGATGTTCAAATGGTTTCTATGTTATCATGCCTTCCACCGTCCCCACACAGTCCTCCCTGTGTTGTGCCTGAAGTTCAGTCCCACAGTGCATTGCTCCCAGCCTATGCTGTCTGCCTCTTCCTCATTGGTCCACACATAGAGGCTGGATTGTGGAGTGGTTCCTACAGTTGCCACTCTTTCCAAAGGACTCTGTGGTAGATGCATAGCAGGACCATGTAAAACGTGATCCGGGGTTCAGAGAACATGACAAGCCATGGTGATATGCAGAAACCAAAGAATAAACCAGTTCTCTGGCCACTTACCCAACCCTACTCAAGATTAGCAGAAGCAAATTGTGTAATTAGCATTCCAAATTATGCAAAAAGAGCATAAATAAGCACCATAGCTGGGTAGCCTTTCTCTCCCCGCATCCTCTGCTTTACTTTTTTGCAAGCTGGAGAGTTTTCCTGATACAGAATTTGGGTCACCTTGATGCAAAATCTGGATTCTGAGCTAGCAGCAAGGCTAGGGCGACATGATCAGGACATCCAAGGGATATAAGCAAGGGAAAGACTCACTAAACAGAAACCAATAAATAACTACTAGAGATCTGAACATGGTTGAAAGCAAAGGAGGCAGAGGTGGAGGGCCAGAATTGGCTGCGGATGAAGAAAAGGGACAAACAAAATGGTTGGAAGGTGAATTTATGCCTGATGTCATTGAACTATGTTAGGGTTTTTAACAATTCATTATTTATATTGAGTACCAGACTGACATCTCACGTGACAAAAGGTGCATACAAAAGAGTTAAATAAGAAATAAGATATGGGCACACAAAGGATGACGCAACCTCTGCAAATCATGGTAGAGGTCTCCAAGTCCAACCCAGGTTTCCTCTACCCGGTGCCTTCCAGAAGTTTTTGTCTACAGCTCGCAACACTCCTGACCATTGGCCACACTGGCCAAATCTGATGGGAGCTGAAGTCCAAAACACCCCAAGGCCTTCCCTGTCCTCAACCTAAAATGGTCACAGATGGGTGTCAGGCTGTGGACGCCACTACTTATACTGCATCGGGCGTTGCTGGGGGCCTTGGGAGCTACATGTTCCCATGGCTCCAGATGTCCCTGGGTGTGGCTGTGCTTGCCACCACATTTGAGGACATTTGGAGAAACATCGAGTTCAGTAGAAATGTGTTTTGCATTCAGAAGGTCTGAGCTTGATGTGAAAGATTTCTGCCACAGGCTTTCAGTCCCAATAAACAAGGTGTTCCTTGATAATAGGCAACTCTGCCCTCCTTCCTGATGGTTCTGTGGCTTCATGGCCAGCTTCAGACAACCCAATAACTCCCACTCAAGGGCTGCTGCTGAGTCATGGGTTGAAATGCGGGTTATCCTGTTGTCTGAACCTAGCTGCACTAATGAGCCAGGGTGTGTTGACCATGGAAATCTCTGAAAAGAAACCAGGGTTTCTTGCTGGGTTGTGTGCTGAGGAATGTTCACCATGTTTGGTGTCTCAGCTGGGGTCAGACAACACAATAGCCTACAATTCAGCAAGGACCCATAATTCAACAACAACCCATGCTCAGCCCTCAGGTGTTGCTGATCATGTTCTCTGAGCCCAGCCTCTGGTTCTTTGACTTAAGCCAGACATGATCCGAACACCTCTTCAAACACAGGGTAGTCCTCTGCCTGTGCTCCTTAATAGAGGACTGTGTTCCATAATGTAGGTCACATTGCCACTCCAAAGAAGTCCCTCTAAAGGCAAATTAGGGGCAGCTCAACTAGGCAGAGTTTATTGGGGGAGCAAGAGCTGTATAGTTTGACTCAGCCCTGTGCTTCTGCTTCCATTTAGTTCCTTTTATTAAACTGTCTCCCTACCTGTGGCGTGAGCATCCTCTGTCATCCGGATACACAGCATCACCCTCTCCCTTGGCTCACTCTAAATGAAAACAGAGCCACTCAGCTTCTGCTGATATTAAGCCACGTGTCTTTCCCCATTGGATTATGAATGACTAAGCTGCTCTTAAAGCTCGTCTGTAAAAGTTGCTGAGGGTTAACTTCAAGGGACTGATATGCAGGAGGAAGACATGCTCTGAAAACTGAAAAGATAGTGAAGGATCCTGTCTCAAAACTGTACCCAGAAAACAATTAAATGGACTTTGGAGGAATTGCTCCCTTTTGCTATGAATTGCTGGCTTATACTGAAGGCCTTCCGCACCAGGGTGCAAGTCAGAATGAGGCCATCCTCAATCATCTCGGGGTAGAGGTGGCCTCATTGTGCAATTACAGAAAGCAATAGAAATAGATAGAAAATTGGATTGCACTGTTGCACTCCATCTGTAAAATGGGTACCTTTTTCCTGACCTTTCTTCTAAGATAGGCTAGAAAAAGCAATGTGTGTTACCAGTGCTTAACTCCTTGATAATACACAGTATGCATGCACATAACATGATGTGTGGCTTCATGGGTTTAAAACAGCACTGCCTGCCCCACACCCTGGTTGCTTCTCTGCCACTGCACCTTGGGGCAGGCACCTGTCCTGGCTGGCTCAAGCCATCGTCCTGCCTGAGGCAAAAAAGCAAGGGGAACTGGCTCTCCCCCATGTCAAGACACATCACATCCAAGGCTGGACAAGTTATTCTGGACCAGAGGCAGGAAAGCCCACAACACCTGTCCCCAGGTGTAGGCATCCACTAACAACAATTTTAGGATACAAAGAAGCTTGCTCCTTCGGAGGAAAGCTATGGCAAATCTAGACAGCATACTAAAAAGCAGAGACATCAATCTGCCAACAAAAGTTTGTATAGTCAAGGCTATGGTTTTCCCAGTTGCAATGTATGGCTGTGAAAACTGGACCATAAGGAAGGCTGAGCGCCGAAGGGTTGAGGCCTTTGAATTGTGGTGCTGGAGGAGACTCCTGCAAGTCCCTTGGACCACAAGACGATCAAACCGGTCAGTCCTAGAGGAGATCAACCCTGACTGCTCTTTAGAAGGTCAGATACTGAAGATGAAACTGAAATACTTTGGCCACCTAATGAGAAGGAACAACTCACTGGGGAAGACCCTGATGCTGGAAACGATTGACAGCCAAAGGGGAAGGGGGCGGCAGAGGAGGAGGTGGCTGGATGGAGTCACTGAGGCAGTGGGTGTGGGCTTGGGTGGATTCTGAGGGATGGTGGAGGACAGGAGAGCCTGGAGGAATGTTGTCTGTGGGGTTGTGAAGCGTTGGGCAACAACTTTGGGACTAACAACAACAACAGCATTGCCTGGGGGGGTGAGGGCATAGGATTTTTTGTATCCCTGAGGTCCTGCAAACCTGGAGCTGGGCCTCTGAGTGCAGAGCCCCCATCCAGCCTGGCCCTCCAGCCGGTGTGCTAAGAACCATCCTGTCCGCCTCTCCAAGGCTGGAAATCAGTCCTGGAGAGGGCGAAAGGGGCAGAGGCTGGGGCCAGTGGCACACACGATGTCCGGACAATGCCCTGCCTTCCATCCCTCCGCCTCCACGCATTCTACCTAAATAGCGGAGAATGTCAATCTGATGAAATGCTGGGCTTGAAGGTGGAAAAGACTGCCATTTCATGGCACCCCAAAACAGCAGCCTGCAACAGGCACCTCCATCCAGCTGGCTGGATCAAGCCCCACACTACTGGTTCCCTGGAGAGGAGTCCAGGGGCCAGAAGCAGAACTTGGCAGCATGAATTGCTGCTTGCCTCTCTTGAGTCATCTGGCCCCATAACTAAGTTGCTACCCTTTCAAGATAACAATGCACAGGTAGCCAGATTAAACCGGAGCATTACCTCCAGAAGAAGAGAGGTCATGTGAAAGTGTGGAGATAGAGAGAGAATGTGCTTGCCAGATTGCTTTCCCAGGCTCAGCCCTGGCCAGGAAGCAAGCGAAACTGAGTCAAGCCTTGGGAACACTGGCAGCTTCTTTGCGCTAAGAATGCAAAGTATGGAATTTGTTGTGCACACGTGCAAAAGCAGGACTCGGCGTGCACAGCAGGAGTGCTGGCAGCACAGGCACAAGCCAGCCTCACGGAGTCACCTGCTTCCCACTGGACACCCACACAAATGCTCAGGGTGAGTGGGACTTAGAGCACAGAGAAAACAGCCAGAGTCCGGGCAGCTCAGCTGGGGGAATGCAGTGGATTTCCAGATCCCTGCACATTGCTATCTGTATACACATCCCAAACATTCCTGAAAGTAACTTCAGAAATAAAATAAAATAAAACAAAACAAAACAAAACAAAAATAGTAAGATTCTGAAAAAATCTGCTGCCAAAGGGGATCTGTGGTTCAGCTAAAATGTAAGCAGCCTGTACCAAGTCCAAAGGGCTGCTCTCAGGATGTCCACACTTACAGGTAACACACCTGCACCAGGTCTGTGTCCATTAGATTTGGTTAGATTGTCTCTGGGTTTGTTTCCTATTTGAGCATAATTGCTGCTTCGGTGCACTTTGTATGAAGCCTGATGGATGGATCATGGTTGCTAAATCAATGTTTTACAGAGGGAATATGTTGGTCTTCTTCTCCACCTTCACCTCCTTTCTCTTCTTCTCCCAGCTTGGACTGCATTCCTGGGCTCTGTTTCTTTATGGCACTTCGAGTGGGCACATGCGCATGTGCACACGCGCACTCACACACACACACACACACACTGAGATGCACAGCAGGTGCCAAGCTCCAGTCCTGTTCATTTTGCTTAGCTTAGCAGATCATCCATAATCGCTACAAGGAAGCTACTGCCCATCAAACCTTCTGAACCTGAACTCCAATCAGCAAGAACTTACCTTAAGATTTATGTGAATCGCTTCCCACTGAGAGGCGGAGGCTTTTCACAGAAGATACACGGAGTTTAGCAGGAAGATTTGAAATGACTGATTTACTCCGATTTTCTTGTTTACTAGTTGGCCACTGCTATAATTTATACTTCTTGCTGTCATCCCTTGTCTGGCCACAGTCCATAAGCAAAAGCAGCAAGCAAAGGCAAGCGGAGTCTTTCTATTTTGTAACACCAGCACCACCAAAAGGCTTTCTTGTGTTTCAAGTCTGCTTCTTAATTCATGCTCTTAGGGAAAAATTTCCCCAACATTTTTTGTATTTAAAAAGGGCCTCTGGTTTATCGTTAAGCAAAGGTCCTGTTGGTATTCCAGAACATCGCATAAAGAGAGGACAAATGGGGCAAGCACCTCAGTTAAGAACAATGCATACCTGCAGTACTGAGGGTTAATCAACAGCAAGCCATGCACTCATGAATGGGATGAAATTAATGCTGCAGGTCCAAAAGGTGAAGCAGTGATATAACTCCGATTTCCCCACATACAAGGAATAGCAGCCAATCATGATGGAAATCAAATCAAAACTACTTCATAATCAGAAACGCCAGAGGCGCCGTAAGAGCAAGGGCTGGTTAGAGTTGCTGATGCACAACTGCCCCCAGAAACGGCAACCATCTTCTAGCCTTCCCTGTGCTCCCTTCGCTTCCTGGTTCTCCGCCACGGCTTCCTCTTTCCCTGTGGTTTTCCTGGCAGCAGTTTTCAAGCTGTGAGCACCTTGGAGCCAAGAACTGGTCTCGTGTTCTGTGAAACACTTGCACACACTGCTGCTCCACTTACAAAAGGACGGGTGAAGGCCATGCGATGAGATAAAAATGGGAAACAAGGCGTTGGATCCAGGATCTGACTTATGCAAGAGGAAAGGACCTACTGCAAGGGGAAGGACTCCACTGCCCTCCACCCGGTCTGGGGGGCTCCTGCTTCCCACACTCTTCACAGTTGACCCTACTCAGTATGGTCTCTCTCTGGCATTTCTAGGGGACTGGAAGGGCTGCTGTGGGAAGGAGGGAGCAGAGGAGTCCTCTTGGAGCCCTAGATCCAACCCAAGGGCTGAAAGATGGGGTGGAGAAAGCCCACAGAGAATTTCAAAAGTAAGGAGAAAGGATTGCGAACTCCCGAACACCCAACCACTATTTTGAACTCCCTGTTTTCTGCTGCAACTCTCACTCTACAAAAGGCAAACCGATGAGGCTCAGAGACAAGCACTCAGCCAAGAGACAAGCACAAAGCTGAGGAGCTGAGCCTGGAATGTCAATTCACACATTGGCCTCACAAAGGCCGCCAAAATGCCCGTTGCGCAAAAGGCATGTTGGCACTGCTTCGAGAGATACAAACACCCACCCACAGGTAAAACGCTCACCTGTATCACACACCCACAGGAAAAGACAAACAAGCCAACACTGCAGGAAAGCATGTTCCATTCCACCAGTTGCCCAGGAGATACTTCGCCATGCAGTTTTCGACGCGTGTCCTAGACTGTGCTGGGGAATCCTTAGACTTGTGTACTGATGCCTCAGATGACGTGATCCTGCACTTTCCTGTCCCGTTTTCTAGGCACGACAGGAGTGCAGCAGCCCCTCCAGGCCCTGTTCCCAGCAATGGCGTACCATGGCAGACTGCCCCTGAAATCAGGGCAACCTGTAGCCATCAGGACTAGGAGCCACTGACTGGCTTCTCCTCCATAAACTCGGCCAATCCCCTTGTAAAGCCATCCATATGGGTGGCTGTCACTACGCCTCATGGAAGTGCTGTGTGAAGAAGTGCTTCCATTCATCTTTCCTGAAGCTTCATGGGATAATTCTGCTTTGAGAGAGAGAGAGAGAGATCCCTCTCCACCTTCTCTATGGCATGAATAATTTTAAGTACCTCTTTCATGTCTTCCCTTCTCGCCTTTTTCTAAGCCAAACAGTCCTAGTTGTATCCACTTCTCATGGGGGAGCTTCTCCAGCCCCTGATCACTTTTGCTGCCCTTGTCTGTAATGTTCCAGCTCAATGATGTCCATTTTTGGTAAGGTGATCAGAAGTGAACACAATATTCCAAGTGCAGTCACACCAAAGATCTACATAAGGAAATTACAATCTTGGCAGTTTTATTTTCACTTCCTTTCCTAATTATTCCTTACATGGAGTTTTCATCAAGCTGTCCACTACAATGTCCCCAAGATCTCCTTCTTGCTCAGTCACTGCTGGCTCAGATCCCATCAGCTGGTTCTTGAGGTTGGGCGTTCTTGCCCACCTGGGCAAAACAGGCCTTACCTTATTGATGCCCGCAGTCTGCATCTTCTCCAGGAAGACCATCTGCTATGCACTTACAAGGTACAGGCTGCAGCAGCTCCCGCCATCTCTGTTGCCTCCAGGTACCAAAACGTCAAGGCCAGCCAACCCTCTTCTCACTGCCCCATGGCCAGCACCCACACCAGTGGCTGAAGCGGCTGCTTCCTGTTCCCTCATGATGGACTCCACCCAGCAAGACAATAAAGCGGATGTGCAGAGTATCTTTCAGCCCAAGGCCTGCATTCCATTGCAGAGAAGTTTCCCAGGACTGCCTTCCAGGGCCAAAGACTGAAGGGTTGGGTTAAAAGGAGAGAAGCCAAAAAAGCAACCGTTAAAAGTGCAGAAAAATCAGGAGATTCCAAATGATTAGAAACTGGAGAAAAACAGTAGAGAATGGGGCAATCTGCATGCAGGAACCTGAAGAAAAGAATAGGAATCCTGGGTGGGCCATCTTTGCACCTCTGCAATAAGACACAGACATGTCTTATTGGGAAGTACATGTGGGAAGTGCACTCTTGTTTCATTGCTGCTTCCCCTGTGCTGAGCAGAGGGATCTCATGCCCCATGTTTTTGTCAGGTAAACTTACAATCTCTCCTGGTTTGAAACCACAGCTCTTCCCAACTTCTTCCAAGCGGGAGAGGGGTTGGACTTATTTAAAACAGGGGTCTTCTTTGCCCCCTTTCCTGTGGCTCCCATCCAAGGAATGTGGATCAGATTGAGTGCCTCTTTACATGGTGCTCTTAATTTGCTGTATCCCCTTTCAGATTCATCAGGGAACTGAACTCTGAACATGACACCATTCCCGCTTCCTGCTGCCAAAACTCCATAGGTAGAAAAATTGTGTTCCAAAAGTACAAATATAGCAGAAAAATCACACATTCTTTTGCTAACAGAATTAATGAGCTTTTCCATGCAAGGGATTCATTGTATGCTTATTATTCCCCACTCACATTTGTTTATTGGTTCTTTAGATTATGTCATGACCCTTCAGTTTCACCTCTATGTCTACCAGCACTTTCTACAAGGATTTTAAAAAATGAACAGGGAAAAGATTACATTTAATTGAGAATAGGAAAGAAAGGAATAGGAAACACTTTCCTCTCACGTATTTACGCTCTTCCATTATACCACAGTGCCACCTAGAGGTTAAGTATTGGGAAAGCAGGAAAAGAAAGACTTATGTCCAAATTCTGTGACAAAACCAAATTAGATGCAGTCACAGAAACATAGAAACAGAGCGAGTCAGAAGGGGTCTCCCGGGCAATCTAGTCTGACCCCCGGCTCCAGCCAGCTCCACTCACAACATGCCCATCATGTGCATGTCCAGCCTATCTTTGAACACCCTCACCTATGGGGCCTCAACCACCGCCTGTGGAAGCCCATGCCATACCCTCTGGTCCAAACTGTCAGGAAGTTCTTCCTGGCATCCACATTGAACCTTGGTTCCTTGAGCTTGGCTCCTTTGGAGCGCGTCCTGCCTTCCTCTGCAGGGGAGAACAGGTCTCTACCCACCTCCATGTGACACCCCCTCACATACCTATATGTCACCACCACTCCCCTCGAAGTTTCCTCTTCTCCAGGCTGAAGAGACCCAGTTCCCTCAGTCTCACCTCATATTAACAACCGTATGTACAAAAGCAGAATACCCTATTTTCCCTACTCTTAAAAAAACCAGAAAGTGCTATTTACCAACAGAAATGAACATGAAAGTTCACCATGTCATATGAAGAACTCAAGCAACGATGAACACAGAATAACAAGTGTAGAATAATTGTCTCATATAGAAAATCTCTGACTAACTGGGTACAGATAACACAATAACCCAGACTCAGAGGCTGAGTATGGGTTGTCACCGAACTGTGGGTTGTTCTTGAAAGGTGGGTTATCGTGTTGTCCAAACCCAGCTGCGATCATAAGCAATGGCTTATTAACCACAGACAACCTATGAAGGAAACCCTTGTGCAGTTGTGAGCTGCAAATGGTTCCATGTGGCTTGTTAGCTAGGCAGAGTTCAGACAACACTCAAACCTAGAATGTGAGTTATCCTGTTTTCTGAACCTAGTCAGAGTCTTCTCTAGAGCAAGGTCCTGAAGTCTTCAGCAAGAACAGGCAGCTGACAGATAGGTACCTAGCTCCAGCTCTCCAGGCCGAGTTTTATGGATTTCCAACACAGGCAGAAGGTAAATGAGAGCTCTTGAGAAAACAGGGAGCTAATCAGGTTAGTGACCCTACAGCCACCTTTGTTCAACTTCTTTGCCCCACTGGTCCTGGCAAGACAAGAAAAGAAATGCTAACAAATACATTAACCTTCCCATTTGTCTCCCTCAAGCCCTTTGGAAAGACCTGCCATTAACATCCCATTTTTATTCTTCCACCGTATTTTGTACATTTGCTTGCTTTCCTCCAAGTATCCATTAAAACACTGGGGAGGGGAACCTGCTTTTGCAGGTAGTTAATTTAAACAACAAAAAACAGCCTTCAGCTGAAAGATTATGTATCACCCCTTACTCGTTTTTTGAGGATGAAAAAGAGTTAAGGAAAGAAGACAAGAAAACTGAGGTAATGGATGGCAAGCCAAGCAGCTTTATATTATGTCGATGCCATATTTATACCCACATCTGAACAGTTATGCTAAACACACATGCACACATGCATGCATAGAAATCAGAATTCCTTCAGGGACATAAAAATAAAAAGGTCTGCACTGCTTAAAAAACACCTTGCACACAAATCCTACAGAACTGCAATAGTTGTGCTCGTAGCAACCTTCCCAAATTCCAGGTGAGTTGGACTGTAACCCATCCCTTCATGCCTGACCAGCCATGCTGGGAGGCACCCTGTTGAGGAAGGTTGCATTGTAGTATCCCAGGCAACAGCTTGTGTGGTCACAAGGTCATGCCATCCTCTGCAGATCAGATGGAGCCCAAAATACTGAAAGGCATGGCCATGTGGAAGAGCATAATTAGATCAAAGGAGCGAAGGCAGCAGCCCTGCCTAGCTTCGGTTCTTCAGCAATGAAAAACACTATCCGGGTTCAGACAATGTGACAACCCTCTCTCTAAGGTTGAGCATGCATTGCTGCTGAAACATAGGTTATCATGTTATCTGAACCCAGCTGAAATAACAAGCCATGGTTTGTTAGCCATGATCAGCCCATGAAGAGAACCCATGGTTTGTTGTTTTGTGAGCTGTGATTTGTTTATAAATAGGTTCTGATGACATAACTGGCATTTTGACACATACCCGTGATTCGACAAAAGCCAGCACTGTACACCAGAGTGCAGATCTCACATTGGCTGTACACAGTGCCTCAGAACATTGGGTTTATATTAACCAGCACTGAGCTTATTGACATATCTAACCTCCATAGCAGCCCAGCTTTTAAAAATCAATAATATTTCCAATTTATTTGTACTTATTTATTTTATTCATATACTGCCCAATAGCCAGATCTCTCTGGTTGGTTCACAACTACTCATAAAATTACAAGCCACAAATACAAGCGGTATAATTCCACATGAGATTTCAATATACAAAATGTAAAAAGCTGAAACAATTACACTGAATATAGGAGATGTGTTAAAACTTCAGCTGAACTAAGTGCCAGCAGGTGGTCTTAAAATGGCACTGAAGAAAAATGACAGCATTGTTGCCAGGCAGACTTCAGTAGGGAAATGTCTGCAAAACCAGGGCCACCACTGAAAATGCCCTTCCACTTGTTGTCGCTCTTTCAGCCTCCCTTTTATTATAAAATTATAATGAAACTATATTGAAATCACCCACATGTTGTGGCTTAGCATACCTTATGCAAAGTAAGCAGAACTTTACATACCCAAAAATATTGCATGGAAATAATAAACTCAAAACCCCAATTTTTTTATTTATTCATTTATTTATTCAAAACTTTTATATGCCGTCACCACATGCCTCGGCATCTCAGGATGGCTCACAGCACGTACCATTAAAACCATTTGTTACCAGCACGTAACAAATTCCATAAAATTATATAAAATTATATAAAAACAAAAAAGCAACTGTTAATGATGAAATATTATTTTTTAAAATAGCAGTTATATAACAAGGTTTTAACCTGGTGCTGAAAATAATATAAACTCAGCGCCAGGTGCACCTCTCCAGGGAGTGCATTCCATAATCTGGGCACCAATGCAGAGAAGGCCCTGCTCCAGGTAGATGTTCTTTTTCTCTCCTTTAAAGAGGGCTCCCGGAGCAGAGCCTCTCCCGCAGACCTTAAGGGGTGTGAGGGCATGTAAGGGAAGAGGCGCTCCTTCAGGTATCCTGGTCCCAAGCCGTTCAGGGCTTCATAGGTTAAAACCAGCACCTTGAATTGCACTATATGGAGAAAGCAAAGGTGCAACATTTTACAAAAACAAAATTACTTATTCAGCATCTCATGTTATTACCAACACCATCCAGCAAAATCATTCATTAAAAAGTTAACTAAGTGTGGTGCTGCCAACTATTTCATGTAAAGCAAACCAGATGAGCTTTGGATTGAAAAGTCACCAGTGTCCTTCAGTAGCCAAAGTACAAGTGTGTCGATTATGCATTGTTACAGATGGAAATGAACAGATTCCAGCTCTTAGAATAGGAACACTGATATTTCTGACTGCATGTCGTCCGACCAGTAGGTTGAAACCCATCTGGTGAGTGTGTTATTTTTGTACACTTTCATTTAGGGCTGGCGTGTAATGAGCTCTGGTTTGGAAATCCAGATTTGATCTAGTTATAATGAGCATGCAAGTAATTGCAATGCAATAACAGAGGCCTGATCGTTTTAACCAAGGTTTCCAGCTTGTGTGTATTTGCAGATCTCAAGAGTGGTTTCTTTCAGGGGAGGGGGAGTCCTGTAGCCCCTGACAGGAAAAGGAGCCAAAGGTGGGCACTGCCTATGCATGCCAAGTTCAGAGCCACAAGAGGAGTCAAAATCCATCATCCCACCACTTCATTAACCACTCAAGGCTGTTACAGACTGTGTTTGCCTGCAGGCTACATGAAAATACTGGGTGAAACAGCTTCTTCTAGATCCCAGCTACTTTCAGCTGGGGCAAGGGTGGGCCGGCCGACCACGTGCTCCCTGCTCTGCAGGCCCTGCCCTGTTTCCTGGGCATTTATGAGCCCAGGAAACAGGGAAACAGAGTATTTATTTATGTATTTATTTATAGGCCACTTTTCTATCCCATCCCCTACAGAATGTCTTGGGATGGCTTACAACAAATAAATAGAACAGAACAGCCCCACAGCATCCAACCATTAATATACTAAAACCCCAGTTAAGATCAATTAAACATTAAAATAGTGGGAAAATAAAAAGGGGTTTGCCTGATGCCGAAAAGAATATAACATTGGCTCCAGGCGAACCTCTCTGAGGAGCATATTCCAGAGGAGAGGAGAGGAGAGGAGAGGAGAGAAGAGAAGAGAAGAGAAGAGAAGAGAAGAGAAGAGAAGAGAAGAGAAGAGATATGGAGGCTGCGCTGTTTTCCAACACCCATCCTGATCAAGGTTGCTGGGGCTGTGGTGCAAATGCTTTCAGCTTCACACACATGTGTACACACATGCGCACACTCACACAAACACACACAGAGCAATCCTGATCTCTTGGGACCGTCTAAAGCCTTTCTCCCCACCTTCAGTGATCCTTGGGTGTGTGCCAGGGCTTCATCCACAGGCTCCACAGCTCCCAAAGGGTCCCCAGGAGTCAATGCAGGCCCCTCATCCTTTTTTTTAAATCAAATTTTATTATTTTCTCTATAAATACAACACTAAAACAACAATTATTCAGGACATCGGACATACTGGGTTGACATCTTATTCTTCTTTACGTTCAATAATCATATTCAATTCTACGCATAGTCCCGTTTCTCTAACCAATAATAAAAAGTGTTCCAAGTTCGACAGAAATATGTATCTTCCTTTTCCTTCAAAGACAAGGTCAATCTGTGCATCTCCACACAGCCCAAAATCTTTTTTAAAATCAACTCTTCAGCAGGTGGCTCTTCGCTTCTCCAGTGTTGGGCAAATGCAATCCTCGCCGCAGTAATTATATGTAAAGTCAAATATATAGCTTGTTTATCGAAATCATCAGGAATAATACCTAATAGAAAAACTTCAGGTTTAAATGTTAAAGGTTTTTGCAGCATTTCCTCGAGCCATTTGTGTATTTTAGCCCAATATTTTTTTGCCTTAAAACAAGTCCAGCACAAATGATAAAAAGTACCGGGTTTATGCAGGCCTCTCATCCTGAGCCTGAGCCTGAGTCTTTGGCACTCGGAAGGCCTGCTTTGCTATTTAGGAGCTTGGCTGCAGGCCCAGCCTTGCCATGAGGCAGTGCAATATGACTGGCAGCGGACGCTGACGGGTGGCTGGGGTGGCAGGGCGTGGGAGGACACCACCAGCTGGGTTCTGGTAAGATGACCAACCACACTCAAGGGTTGAGAAAGGGTTGTTGTTGCACTGTGGTTGTTGTTGAAATGTAGGTTGTTGTGATGGCTCATTAACGCACCTGGATTCAGACATGGTTATTAACCGCAAATGACCCATGAAGAGAACCCATAGTTTGTTACTGGGTTGTGAGCTGTAGGTTGTTCACCATGGTTTGCTATCTCAGCTGGGTTCAGACAACATGATTATTATAGTTTAAAAAATCAAGCCACATTCCAGTGACAACCCACACTCAGCCCATACTCAACTGACATGTAGTGGCAACAACTCCATGAAACACCTTCAGGCTCTGGACTGATTCTGCCTACCCAAGTTGGCCTTTGGACCCTTCTCAACTGGAAGAAATATAAGAGGGTTTCCTGAACAGCAGATGTTGGTGTGCTATGCCATCAAGTAGTCTCCAATTTATGGTGATCCTATGAATGAAGAACTTCCAAAATGTCTTGTCCTTCACAACCCTGTTCAGCTCTTCTGCCTTCTACTTTCCCTTGTACTATTGTTTTCATCAGTGAGTTAAAGTACGACAGCTTCAGTTTTGTCCTTTTTGCTTCCATAGAAAGTCCTGGCTTGATTTGATCTCAGATCTACTTGTTTCTGCACCATTCTTTGAGCATGACTTCTGCACTTGAATCCTGCAGCTCTCAGGGTGGCCAGTTGTGAATTCCTGAAAAAGAGACCATGCATCATACAAAGAAGACACCCATTTGCATAGGCTAATTGTATGCATAGATGCAAGTTCACAAAACAATAGTTATCATTTGAATAGAAACACCGTGCATCTCAGTGTAGCATGGAAGACTTTGGCCAGTTGGCCTGTCTACTTTTGCTCAGTGTGCTGTGCACCTGCCGTTGATAGGCATCAACAAGGCCAGCTCTTCTTCCTGATGGTTCTTTATCTTTAAACCAGACCTAGAGTGGACAGTCAAGAAGTTTGCTTCAAGAAAGCAGAGAGCTCCCTGGCAGTCCTCCACACAGAGAACCAACCTCTAGAAGAGGACCTGGCTCTCCAGCCCACAACCTCATTCCCTAGTTGATTCTGCTGCATCCACAGACCATGCCTCAGTGTATCCCCCTGCAGAGCATAGCAGCCTTTCATGCCATTTAAAGAAATATATATTAAGGTCACACCTTGTGTTCCCTTCAAGGACAATGGATGTTCAGATGAGTCGCTCCCTTTAGCTGGGGTGTACTTTTGTTCCAAGCAATCACATGATAGGATAAATATAACTGTATAATCCATTCCTGAAATTCTTATCCTTTTGCAAAACCTTGGAGTCAGCTCAGTCTAAGAATCACATCTGCTTGATTTCCCTTTCAGCTCATTTATCATAAGACATTTTTTAATGCTTTAACCCAACTGGTAAAGATTGTGAGCTTTATCCAACCAGTGAACCGAACAAAGTAATAAGGTATCAGTGCCGTGCATAATCTTTCTTGCACAAAATAAGCAGCAGGCAGGGAGAGGGAGAAACAAACCCAGTTTTTTAACAGTAATAGCAGTAAAGTGTAGAGGACAATTTTACAAAATTAAACCCCATGGATTCTTTATACGTTATGGCAGATTCAGTGTGTTTTTCCTGCCTGCAAATTATCATTTTATCTAATAAATACATAACCTTATTAAAGGCTACAGATATACACTTAGGCCAGTTTACAGGACGTACAAGAAAGCATAATAATTTCTACTTAGGAGTTCTGCAGAACTGAATTTCACCATTTGTGTTCTCAAAAACCAGAAAAAAAGAACTTTCCTGAAAGAGACTGCTGGAAACATATACTTTCTGGACACAATCCCCAGGGAAAGTGTCCTACTGGAGGGGCATAGGTCAACGTTCAGTAACAGAACCCATGGGGGTTCAGTAACAGAGCATGGGGGTTCTGGATGCCATTCCTGCAATGTCCAATTAATTGCCCAATTTGACTTCAGCTCTGCTCCAACCACTGCTGGAAAGAGGACCACATCAACTGTTAATGCGACCTTCAATGGGAAAATATTGTTCTCTGGCCCTAGGTTAAAAGAGATGATGAGGCTTGGAAAGACCCTGGCTTTCCCCAACCCCGTCTGGGTTCAGTGCCAGCTCCATGTTTCTGAGGGCTGCTGGGCAAGACATCTTCAGTGGAGCCCTCCCTCCAGGAATCTACCTTCTCCATGGCACCTGCTGCTATGGCTTCTCATCCTCTTTCCAATGTTGGCTCCCACTCGCTTGCTTGACAGGTGGAAAGCCAGTGAGCAAAGAGGGGAAGGCAACCAAAGTTATTCTTTCTCTCTGCCTTCCTTGACAGGGGCAGATTGAGAGGCAGGTGAACAAGCAGGTTGCAGGGATGAGGAGGTGGAGAAAGAAGTCCATAGGTTCCTATTGGGGTGCAGGCCCTGGACCAGTGCCCAGTCATTCCTACCGTTGGTGCAGCCTTGTCTAAGTTCCTCCTCATCACACAACATTCTTCATTGCCAGAACATTGGCTAAGTGTGTCAGTTGAGTGCAACTTCAGCTCCCACCTAAAATAAACAACAATAAGCAACTAGAGACTCAGCTGATTTTTGGTGCATTGCAGAATCATCTGATTGCATGGTTGCTGGATCGGGATCATTTCCTATGTAAAGAAGTGCAGGATGATGCAGAATGCTCTGGGGGCTACACTAAGTATCTTCAGGATCAGGCTGAACACTCAGTGAGTGTGGAAGGAGCAGCAGGACCTGGATGAATGCTGGTCGGTAGCTGCAGGATCTGCGACTGCCTACCACATAATGTAACCCATCTGTGAATAGTTGTAGGGCTAAGACTCCCTGTTACTGAGTTTGCTGCAAAAGCAGGTGCTGTTGCTGCATGCTGCCCAGTCATCTCCAACTTAGCAGGACCCTGCAAGTAAATGCCCTCCAAAAATGCCACTCCTTGGCAGTCCTGCTCAGCTCTTACAACCTCGAGGCAGTGGCTTCTTTTATGGAATTGATCCGTCTCATAGTTGGTCTTCCCTTCTTCTGCCTTTGACTTCCCCTAGCATTGTGGTCTTCTCCACTACGTCTTGTCTTCTCATGATAGGCCCAAAATACGAAAGCCTCAGTTTCATCATTTTTGCTACCAAGAAAACTTCTGGCTTGGCTTGACCTAGGACCTACTTGTTCATCTTTCTGTGGGTCCAGGGGCTTTGCAATGCTTTCCTTCAGTACCGTGTTTTGAACACATCCATTTTCTCCCTGTCTGCTTTCTTCTCTGTCCAGCTTTCATACCCACACATAGTGATCAGGAATACAACAGTGTGGATGAACTTGACCTTGGTCTCCAGTGAAATGTTTCTACCCTTGACGTACTTTTCCAGTTCCTTCATAGCTGCCTGTCCAGGCATCCATCTTCCTCTAACTTCTTGATTGCAGTCTTTATTATCCACTTCTTTTGTTGCTTTCAGAACCAGAAGATCTGTGCTAGAAACCAGTCATCTACACCAGTTTTCTTGACCTTCCCATGGGCCACCAGGAGGTCTCCCAGCTCTTACCCCCTTTTTGTGTCTTCTGGTCTTTATTTCTTTTGGGCAGCTCCTTCCAGCTGCTTCTTCTGGGTTCCCCACCACCTCAGTGTCTTGACTTCCTTCTCCCTGCCCTTCCTGCATTAACACTTGGATCCTGCACTTCTGTCCTTCTTCCTTCTGACTCAGATTCCATTAGACATGTAAAAAGCCCTTGTCTGGATTTCCTTTTGTTCTGTTTAATGAACCTTAACTGTTGTAAGCTCTTGGTAACGAGGAGGCCTTTGTGAGCTGCACAGCAACCCTCCCATGGGCTCCTCACAAATTCCAGTATTTTATCAAAGAATCCCAGTTCTTCCAATACTGGCCTATTTCTTTTAAATGCCAAGTAGAGAAAGCTCGCCCCTGTTTAATTCCTGATAAGCAGTTGTGGTGCTTTGTGTGCATTTTGTCTTGCCATAGTTAATAATGCAATCATTTTGTACATTCATGAAATCATTAGAAGGCCTTTTATTAAATTTATTACATTTCTTGATTTGTTTTAGTGTCTGCTCATTTCCCTGTTATTGTTTTAAATTCACTGGGGATAATTTTAAACTAATCTCCTCATCATATTGCTGCAAAGCCCTCATCAATAAGCACCAAAAGGATGATTAAAATATCACTCCATGTAAAACAAATGAAGTCAAAATTACTATGGGGAATAAATTGCCCTTGCACAGGCATAATGTCAATGCCTTCATTTAAGCAAGATTTGTTATTGAAAAACAAAACTCTCTCGGAGTCCTAAGCAGGTACTGGCTAAAACAATTACCATAGTTTTGAAAAAATACAAAGAGAAATGGTTGGCACTTTCTTGTAGGCAGCATCCTCTTCAAACCCCTTCACTGGTTACTACCTTATTCCACATCTAGAACAGAATTCCATGTCCGTTCCTTGAGGTCAGAAAGAGCTCTCAACTCTACCTAAACACTACGCAGTGTTCAGAAGAAGTCCAAAATCCGGAACTAAAACAAGCTGTTTCAGAATGGTTTGGACTTGGGCCTATTGAGCTGCTCCTGAAGTTTGGACCTGCTTTGAAGAACTGGGAAGACACAGGTGCCTCAGGCAAAGGTGTTTCCTGGTGAGGCTTTAATATTTTTCCTTCCTGCAAAGAGCCAAAGGCAGCTCGGGTGTCTTCCTCTCCTTTTTATCCTCATAACAATCTGGAGGGCAGGTTAAGCTCAGAGTCAGTGAAATAAAGTCACCCAGTGAGCTTCATGGCCAATGGAGATCAGAACCCAGGTCTGTCAAATCTCAACCCAAACTCTAACCACTACACCACATGGTGCAATAGCATCACCTCATTCACAGACAGTTGCAGGGTATCTGAATGGTGAGGTCTTCCATTGGTAGCTCTCCAATGTTTTCCCACAGCTTCTCCTGCCTTTGGTCTTACCAGGGGTTCAAGTATGTTAAGGGGAAAAGGGGTGAATGCCTATTGAGTACTAACACTGGGGAAATAACTGTGCCAGGATTCCCTTTTTTACCTTGCATTAATGCTTCGTGCATATCACAGAATCATGGAATCATAGAATAGCAGGAAGGGTCTAGGAAGGACATTGGGCCCAGCCCCTTGCTCAGTGCAGGATTGCAAGGCAAACCATCCCTCTCAGGTGGCTGTCCTGCTGCATCTTGAATTCCTCCAGTGTAGGAGTGCCCAGAACCTCCGTAGGGAATTGTTTCCATGTTCATACCATTCTAACAGTCAGGAAGTTCTTCCAGATGTCCAGCCAGAATCTGGCTTCCTGTAACTTGAGCCCATTACACTCTGTCCTGCACTCTGGGGTTCCCAAGAAGAGATCATGGGCTTTCACTTTATGACAACCTTTCAAGCACTTAAAGAGAGAGCTGTTCCAGGGATGTCACTGCATTCTGCAACTGTGTGTTTGTCGTGATGGCAGCAGCATCATGCAGGGCTTCCAGGGATGGCCTGAGAGCCAGCACAAACTGGGAGATGCACTTGTCTGTTGGGCTGCCACCACTCCCCAAAGAGGTACATGGAGATCCACCAGTCCCCCAAGCCTGAGCGACATTCCCCAGCACTTTCTCCCTGGCTGCCTGGTCCAGTGGAGAGCAGGGTGCCCCATCCTTCTAAAGGTAGTGGCTTCCAGCAACTTACAGAGGCCACCAGCTCCAAGCATCCAGGCAGCCAGGACTGCTGCACTGGGAAGGTGTAGAGAGGGAAAATGACATTTCCAACTCTGCTATTTCCTTCTCCACTGCTCTTAATGCAAAGCCACAGAGTTGAACAGAAACAACCACCAAAGAAGAGTAGTTGGTGCACCTCCTCTCTGCCTGAAGCAGTGGCACTCAGATGCTCTGGGGGCTTCACAAACAGGTAGGGTCTTTGCACCAAGCCCCAGACTCATTTTGTGACCTGGTCCACATGTAACAACCCAGAGTGTTGCTTAAATACAGATTGAGTATGGGTTGTCAGCAAATCGTGGGTTATTTTTAGATCATGGATTGCCATTACATGTGAATTATGCACTCTGGTTTAACTATGGGTTGTAAACCATAAACAATCCAGGATGAGAATCCATGGTTTGTTGTTAGGTTGGAAACTCTGGGCTGTTTGTGGTTTATAATCCATACTTAAGCCATGGTGCAGGGTTTGCACATAGCAACAATCCACGATTCAACAACAATTCATGCTCAGTTTGTAGTGGTGGCCTGCCCAGCTTTCAAGATCCTCAGAAGATGTTGATCTCACTGTCCTGCCACCATCAGAGGCAATTTTGGCAGGAGTGCAAAAGATAGTCTTCTCCGTGGCTGCTCCCTGGCTCCAAAACTCCTTTCCAAATGGTCCCAGGGTACCTCCATCTTTGTTGCCCTTTTACCAGTAAGCAAAGACATGTTCATTCTGGAAGGATTTTTGCTTTTAAGCAGATGTTGAAGTTTTAACTAATGGGAAGTGTTTCTTTCTTTTTCATTGATGTGCTTTCTTAATTGATTTAATGGACTTTCTCCAAGTCCAGTTCCATGTTGACCTAGCTTAGTAAATTAATCACATATGACGATAGCCAGTCAGAGGAGGAAAAAACCTTCATGACTCATAGCGCACAAGAGTGAAAAGAACAGCAAACTACACAAACCACATTCCCAAGATGCACTTTGGTGACATGCATGCACAAAATACTTCAACATCTCTTAATTTCTGAGAAAATGGATTTATAATTCTGTGAGAAAACCATGGCAAAGAAAGGCTTGTTTCTCCTATCACTACTTACATCACCTTCTAGCAATGGCACACATTTGTTCCTTTTCACAGGCTGCATCTCCATGGCAAATGCAAACCTCTTTGGTTGTTACAGCATGCCCCAAGGAATCCTGGGAATGATAAGCTTTTGGCAAGACTAGGCTCAGAGACAGCAGGCCAGGGATGCGGAATCTCTTGCAGCCTGATGCTGAATTCATTTCTTCTGGGGACCACATGGAGCAGGAAGCAAAAGGGGTGGAGCAAGGGCCGTTCTTAGTGCCCGTAATTTAGGGGAGCCATTTGATCCTTTTGGAAAGGTGGCAAAGCAACAAACCTTGAGCCTTCACAGGAAATGGGGTGCGTCCAGGAAGATCTGGGACCCTCGGTGGGCTGCATTTTTCCTGCAAGCTTACAGTCCTTCACATCTGCCCCCCCCCCCACTGGCTTGAAGAGAGTCCTGCAGCAAAAGGTTCTAAGGTATTGAAGCGATGCCTCCGTGACCTGGTGGGCTCACCTCCTCAGGAAGGGCGTAACCGCTTTCTGTTTGGGCTGAAGCTTTGCTCAAGCTGGGACACAGTCTTGGTGCCTTCTGATCCCAGGCCAGGCTGCAGCTTGACAGCCACCCCCACTGAACCTGGACCCCAGCAGTACTTCAGGCCAACCCAGTGCGGGAAGAGATTGTGATACACGGCAAGAGGGGGAGGGAACTGGGAAACCTTCTGTCACTCCTCACCGATGCCTCCACAGCGGCTGTATCAGGCGCCGGCATTGGTGGGCTGCAGAAAATCCATCCCACTGGGCAAGGCATGTCATAATGAACCAGTTGGATGTGCTCAGCCAAACAGCCAGGCTGGTGAACAGACTTCCAGCCATCGAATTGCACCTTGCTGCTGGACGCCTTGATAGAAAAGTCACTGGGCTGCACGGGCCATGCAGCTTGTAGAGGGGATGAAACGGGTGCAGGGAGGATTCGGTGAAAAAGAGGAGAGATGCTTCAAAGCATGGAAAGAGCGATTTCCTCCTCTCCTGCTGTAATTAATTACCATGTGGCTCATGAATGCTCCTCGCGCCACATAGGCCCTTTTCACAAATGTGTGTGTGTGTGTGTGTGTCCCCAAACTTTATTTCTAAAGAATATGAATCATTAATCTCCCTGCCTTGGCTGCTGCCGTAGCGAGTTGCTATGGCTACCCATTTTTATTCTGCTCCAGCACTCTAGGTGTACTGTAACCCAGGGCTTTGCAGGTGTTGAGCAACACGCATTGAGCACCTGGTGAGAACAGCAAAGAATTCCAGCACATGGATTCCATATGGAGCCCGTTATGGACAGTCTCCCATTTCGCTTCTTCATCCTGTCACTTCAGAAGCAATACATTCCTCCCCAGGTAGAACTGACAGCAGCTTCCACTGGCTTCCTCAAAGCGTGCTCATTTTGACTGTCTTCACTGGCTGTATTCACAGAACAGGACAGCCCGTTCAGGTTGTTACCCATTGTGCGTGAACTTGGACCGATTTCCCCAGGGTAGCTTGTTTGTGAGCAACAAGCTGCCTCAATAACCCATGGACTGGAGTAAGGGTTGTTATACCCATGATGGGTTCTTGTGTTATTTGGATCTGGGCCACAGAGCCTATGCTGCTTGCAGGAAATGCTACAGAGCTCCTTGGCAAGATGAGCAAAAAGCCCTGGCTGCTTTTGCCAAGCACCTCCTGGGCAACTGCCAGTGCCAGCCAGCCCAAAGTGCCCAAGTGGTATGTTGGGACAGCTGGCACTGGGTTCTCCCTCTGCCCTGCCCAACAGCTGGCTTTTCAGATCCCCGCTTTGACAGCACTGGGCAGCCCCTTCAAAATGCCCAAGCAGCACCTTTGGATGGGCTGTCTGTGGCCAGCAAGACCCTTTTTTTTTTAATGCACAAAAATCCATGCAATTTCATTTTAAGCACAAAGGAGAGGCTGCCATGAAAAACCAAAGACATGTGTGATCGTTGCCCATGAAATGGGGGCGGTGTGAGTTGCACCCATTTGATGGAAGATCCTCGTCTCCTTCTGCTTTCTTTGTCTCTCCAGATCCGTTCGCCCTGAGCCGGTGTCCTCTATTCCTGCAGGCACAAAGGTGTTTCCATAGACAGCAGTTCCCCTAGGCAGGGGTGGGCACCCTCCTTAACCCTGAGAGCCACATTCATTTCTGGCGGGGGGGGGCATGGGTACACAGGCACCCCCGTGCATCTCGCTGGCGGGGTGAGATCCGAGGATGCAATACAGCAGCTGATCAGACCACTGGTCCATTGCCAGTACTGGCAGCAAAGAGCCTCACACCAGCTCTTCACCCATCTCCATTCCTTCTCAGTTTGACCAGCAAAAGCGTCCGTGATCTACCCGCCTCCATGATGATAAAATTCTCCCTCTTCCATCTGGCTGCCTCACCAAACAGCACCCTTGGGAGCAAAAAACATTAAAACAAGGATAGATAAACTCTGCCCTCTAGATCTTTTGGACTACATCTCCCATACTCCCTGATCAGTGGCCCTGACTGGGGCTGATGGGAGTTGTAGTCCACAGTGTAGTACCTGTCCCGCTATGAACCTGCCCAGGTATTAAGATCTGCAGGAGAGGGCCTTTTGAGAGCACCATGAGACCCAGAGTCAAGCAAACACATACACAATCTGGGGGTTTTTTCCCCCCTCTTCACATCTCTGCCCACAATTCTGAGATGACGTCATATCCTAAGAGGGCAAACAACACTTTGTGTTGCTCACTGCAGAGAGAAGAGATGGCTGGGACTGTGTAACCACAGGCCTGTAGCTACCCTAAACACTTGGGGTGTTGGAGCTGCCAAACTGTAGGGAGAACAGTTCGTCCGGTTTGCAGGACTTTTTATTTATCAGTTATTTTATTTATTTCATTTTTATACCACTCAATAGCCTAAGCTGTTCCGGGCAGTTAATGAAAGTTAAAAGTTAAAAATCATATCAACAAGAACGACAAGAACATATGAACAATAAAACCACAGCAATTACAATCAAATCAGTGTAGAAGCAGAGCAGCAGTGCAGAATAAAATGTATCCTTAAAACAGATTTAAAAGTTCACTGTTGAAATGCTGGGAAAATAGAAAAGTTTTCACCTAGCACTCAAAAGAATACAGAGCAGGCATCAGGTACACCTCTTTGTGGAGCTCAATCCAAAGTTGGGGCGCTGCAGCCAAAAAGGCCCTTTCCCTGGTACCACCCTTTTTACTTCCTTTGGAGGGGGCTCCTAGAGAAGGACCCCAGAAATGACCTTAGGGCCCAGGTAGGAGCACAAGGAGCAGATAACCTGGCCCCAAGTCGTGAATGTTCATCCTAGCACTTTGAATCGGCTCAGATTTCAGCTGGAAACTGAAGGAAGACCAGCATAGTATGTTCTCATGAGCCAGTCCGCCTTCACAACCTCACTGCCCTGTCTTGAATCAGTTGAAGTTCCTGGACCGTTTTCAAAGGCAGCTCCATGTACAGCACATTGAAGTAGTCCAAACGAGAGGTTCCGGAGCATAGTTTACTGTAGCTAGGTTCTTTTAAAGACAAAATTTACAACTTTTTAAATTAGGTATTTGAAATAAAATTAAGACAGAGAACATTTAGGGGACCAGCCACCAGTCCACATCAATCAACTACAACCATGACATCAACACGGGGTGCTCAGGGGAGCTTATGTTATGTTATATTATTCACAAAGTCGTGTCCGACCCATCACAACCCCATGGACAACATTCCTGTGGGCTCTCCTGTCCTTCACCATCTCCCAGGGTCCACTTATGCTCACACCGACTGCTTCAGTGACTCCATCTAGCCACCTCATCCTCTGCCATCCCCTTCTTCCTTTGCCCTCAATTGTTCCCAGCATTAGGCTCTTCTCCAGTGAACCCTTACTTCTCGTTAGGTGGCCAAAGTATGTGAGTTTCATCTTCAGGATCTGGCCTCCTAGAGAGCAGTCTGGGTTGATCTCCTCTAAGACTGACTGGTGTGATTGCCTTGCAGTCCAAGGGACTCACAGGAGTCTCCTCCAACACCTTCCCATAAACTAGCCCAGTTCATTGGCTGGCTTTCACCACTTCAGTTTGTGGGGGACGGGCCATCTGACATGCACATAAGTTCACCTGTCTGGCAATGAACCTGCCCAAGTATTCAGATCTGCAGCAGAGGGCCTTTTGAAGGGGCTGGCTTTGTTGGACTTTTTCTCCTGGTTGCCTCCAATATGCACCCTCAAGAAGTAGGAGGGCATCCACTCCCTTACCACCTGCTGTTGTTACATGCTGGCAAATCATCTCCAGTGTATGGAGACCCCATGAAGGAACACCCTGCACAGTGCCCTGTCCTTCTTGACCTTGTTCATCTCTTATAAACCTCTTCACCTTTAAAAAGGATGTAAATATGACTTTTTCCATTTAGCCTTTTGAAATGTGTCATTTAATTTTAATGGTTTTGCCATTTTTAATGTTCTCACTTTTATGATGCTGTTTTAGTGTTTCCAGGCATTATGCTCTGCATTGATGGATGTTTAGATGATAAAGCAATATAAAAAAGCTAACAATAAATAAGTGAATCTGGAGGGCACAAATTAGCATGCCCCAGAATTAAAAGGCCCGTAGGACTACCAATTTTAAATTAAAGGGACCATATCTAACAAGGGTTATGTCTGCTCTGCGAATAGTACAATGGATGCGGTTGCACAGTTTGAGCGAAAGACCCACCCAGCCCCCAACACTTCCCCCGTTAACAATCAACCCACCTTTTTCTGCATCTTAAGGACCCACATTTTTGCCAGCACCGGTTCTGCTGGTCAGCTAGCAGAGTGTTGGCCCTGGAAAGATGCCGCCCTTCTCTTTATTGACGAAGAGGTCCAAGAGGTCCCAGTGGGAAGGATTTTTATTAGGTCGGGTTGACAGGAAATAGCTAACCTAATGGTGCTTTAGGACTATGTCTTTAAGCAACAGAAGAACTGCAGAGGTGAGGGCTGCATTTCTGAAGGAACTGGCGATACAGTGACACTGTGTGAGTCTTCGGTTGCCATCAGAGGGTGTTCACGGAGGAGTCGGGATGAGAACAAATCAGCATTCAATGGGAAAAAAGCCATGGGACTTTTAGCATCTGCTAGAAGAGAGCTTGGCTTGTTCCACAAACCATAACTGAAGTGAATGATGGCTTAGCATTGTGACCTCACGTAGTCATGGTGGGAGAGCCATGGTTTGGTCATCCATGTCAGTATTCGTGTTGCTTTAATAGCAAATGTGGCCAGTTATTGATTTGAAAAGAGTAGCAGTGCATCCGCCCAGAAAGCATCAGTCATCGCATTTTGTGAATGGGTATTTTGGACTCCCAGGAGTCTATGATTCCTTCATGCTTTTTCTGGCATACTGGCATTTACCTTGTGGCACACCATTACATACAGACATGACCTAAGAAGAAACCTAGGAATCAGATCAAAGTCCTGCCTGGTCCAAGCTTCTGCTCTCCCGGTGGCCACCAAGATCCCTGCAGGCACCTTGAACAAGGAGGGTGTGAGCTGATTGTTCCAAGGAGGTTATAAGTTCATCCTTGAGAGAGGGGAAGTGATGCCAGGCACTGCATAAGTGGCACTAATCAGGATGCTCCTGAAGAAAGCCTACCTGGTCCCAGAAATGGTGGTCAACCATGAAGCAGTTCTAGCATCCCCTTCTTGGGCAAGGTGCCTGAGTGAGTGGTTGCTGATCAACTCCACGCATTCTAGGATAAAGTCGAATTTCTAGATCTATTTCACTCCATCTTCAGAGCTGATTTGGGAACACTGCCTTGGCCACTCTCTGGGATGACCTTTGCATAAAGAGAGTTGGGGGGGAAGCAACCCTGTTGGTTCTCTTGGACCTCTCACTGACCAAGAGATCCTTCTGAATGGCTGTCTGGGTTGGGGGATTTAAGGCACTAGCTTGTAATGGTTCAGTTCCTACTGGGCTGCTATCACTACATTCTGTTGCAGCAAATTCCAGAGATTCATTATGCAATGTAAAAAGAAGGCTGCCCTCAATCTCTCAGCAATCTGCTTCACTGGATGGCCCCAGGCTCTAGTACTATGAGGGAAGGAGCAAAACTGATCTCTGCACATTTTCTGCCCTCTGTGAGTGATTTTATGAACCTCTATCATGCCCTCACTTACTCACCTGTGTTTTCTAAACTAGAAAGCTCCAGCTAGATGTATAAACGCCTCATGGTTGCTCCCCAACCATTTCCAAGAACACCTGGAGCTTCCATCCATGGGGTTACATTGGATGGGATGCTGATGTTCCATGGACTGCTGCCCGACTTAATAGCCCTGCATTAGAGACCTAAATAGGCTTCTGGGAAGGTGGGGGTGTTCATTTAGTGGCACAGTATTGTAACTCCTCATGAGCCCTCATGTTCTGCCAGATAAAAATCTAAATAAAGCCAAGAACTTTCCCCCTTTCCACCATCACCAGCCCCTTTCTCTTTTTGCTCTGGCCGGTGTCAAATCCTCTTTATAATGTCATAATCCTCCTATTTTGGATGGTTAAAACAGATTCCAGCAGAGAATGATTAGTGTAAAGGTGGAGTGTTTCTTCTATGGCAGAGAAAATGGTCGATCTTTCTTAGAATGATAAGAGTATAACCCACCCACCTCTGGGTGTGGGAAAGCTGGCAAAGTGCTTGTATCTTCACCAGGTGGGAGGGGAAAATGCAAAGGGTCTCTTGCTGAGATGCTTTACAAAGTGCCAAACAACTTTTTATCTTGGAGGTCAAAATGACCTAGCACTGCTCTGTTCCTTCCCTCAGGTTAGACAGTGATAATTACAGGTATGCTCCACTTTTATCTTGAATACTAAGAAAATAGCACTTGGTAATAACCACATCCTTAGTGCCAGATAATCACACTTACTAATCACTCACCTGCAGCCATTCACAGAGCTGTTTTATTGCATCTAAACTGACTTATCTCCTCTTTATGTGAAGTTAAGGCAGCTGGTGTGGTCTAACCCTCTCCCTTCCAACCTCCCACAAAGAGACACACAGACACATGTGCACAAAAACTTTCCAGCCCTCCCCATTTCCCTGAAATAATTTCATCATGGTGCCATTTGCCACTGAGTTGGTTCTGGGCCAATCGGCTTTTAAAAGCTCTTTCCCCAAATGTGGCCACTCATGCTTTTCTGTGCCATGGATTGCGAACACACCAAGTGCAGCACAAGCTTCCAAAAACATTTTCCATTTCATGTCCTACACATACACACACGCACAGTGTGCTCCAGCCCTCCCCGCTGGCACTTGTGAATGGCTTTTAGCGGAGTCAGCATGCGCAAATGCTAGGCATCATATCAAGCATGCGGGGAACAGATGTAATGCATCACACACTGATGCAGGTGCATGCGCGAACCAGTCCCGAGAGCCAGGAAAACAAAAAGTGGTGTCTGTCTGGCATTGCAACCAATTGTGGGAAGCAGGGGCATCTCTTTCAGACCAAGGGCCAAATTCGATTTCAGGGAATTTGAATATGACTCTCAGCAGGGTCGTATTCCAGGGCTGGCAGGCCACAGGTGAGAAGGGCAACATTACCAGCTGATTGAGCTGCAGCCTTTCACTCTCAGCCAGCCTTATGAGACATTGGAGGATGGTGGTTCTCCACAGCGGGCCTTCGTAGGAGCTGGTCGTGGTGCTGAATCCATTAGGTTCAGCACCATGGACAACACTTTTAAAGTGTGATGGATGCCACCAGTCGCTGCTGTTGGAAAAGGCGTTTCAACTCTTTCTAATGGGGCAAAAACACACAAAAGGGGGGACACCACATGCAAGGTGGACAGGGGAAAGGGACTTAGCCAGTTGGTGGAGCCCGAGTCAATTGGATTTGACCCAAGGGTCTGAATGGAAAGGATAAAGCAGAATCACATCTGCATAGACACATGATGGATCCAGAGTAAGCAAGCATGGTCAGCTGAGGTTGGCAGGCATGATTCTGAGTTTGCTTTTCACATTCCAGCGCTTTGCACTCCAACCCCCAGCATATATCACAGCAGGCAAAATCCCTTTGCTCCTGTTCATTAATTCATTGATTCAACTTGCGAATCACCGTATAGCCAAAGTTCTCAGACCAACGTAAGTAATTACAAAATAAAGTACAATAAAATTCAGTTAAAGTAAGTGCAATGACAAATCCGGTTTAAAATGGGAAAGACTAAATTTTCAAAAACAGTTAATACAAGAAGAGTTTTGTAACAATCCACAAAGACTGAAAAAGCAGGTTGAAGACACAACCTTGAGATACTTTTTTAGCTACACAGTACAGTGCATAGGAGGTTAAAAGGCCCGCAGAAATAACAAGACATTTGCCTGGTTCTGAAAAATCCACAGAGGAAGAGTCAGGGAGATATCTTGGGAGAGGGCATTGCATGAGCAGCGGGGCTACCACTCAAAAGGCCCGGTCGGAATTACCCACCCATTGACTCGCAGCATATGGAGTAACTTGATTCAGCAAGGCCATTCATAATGTTCTGAGAGCACAAGGAGGGATGTATGGGAAGCATGAACTGGCCGAAGTGAGGAACAGAGTCCAGGTTTTTGAAAGGCACAGATGAAGAAGTGAGAGAGAACCCAAGTCACCTGGTCCTATTTGGAAACCAAGAAGCAGTTTATCCATCCCTTAAAGCACTTCTAGAAAGCCTTGTTGGCTCCCATCCTTGGCTTTTCGTGGGCCACAGAGCCTGTATAAGGATCCTCAGTCTTTGAAGTTATATTGACCGGTGAATCACGACAGGCGGCCTGGGGCACTCCTACTCCACCCCACTTTTCCTTGACCTCAATTCTGTCTTCTCTGCCTGCCTCTCTGATTTGCTCAGACATTTTTACGTCTGTCTCTTCAGTCATCAGAATGGAAACTTGCTGGTTGTCAGGGAGGGGCACTTAATGAATGCTGAAATTCTCATGCTTTTGGTATTCAGTGCCAAATTATACATTCACATGCTGCAATGGCAGAATTTCATCAGACTTGCACCCCTGTTTGATTATCAAACATACTTTAAAAAATGCTGGCGTTGTGTTTTCTGTAAAATGAAAAATCCTTTTATTTCATGACTACTAATAAAATCTAATGTGATTTAGTTGGCTTGTTTCAATGCAAAGGTGGTGCATTCCTGCACTGACTACCTTGAATTCTGTCATTCTCGCCGATTTATCTATTCCAAAGCCTTTCCCTTCCCATCAATCATCCCCCTCCATCACCGCTCCTCTCTCAGGCCAAGGGTACCAAAGAGTGCTTCCGTTCATCTTGGTCCACTCTCCCACCAAGGTTGACATGTTTCCAGACCTGCTTAGATACTCCCTTAATGTCCCTTGTCCTGAAGGGGGTGACTAAATCACAAGAACACCTGCCAGGACATAACAGAGCCCCGGACAGGTTTATGGGGATCCTAGGCAAGGCCCACCGAGTGCCCACCTCCAGTGCCCCCCAAGGGCCATAAGAGCATAAGAGGAGCCCAAGGGTCCATCTCGTGCAATCGTCAGTGCACATGCTGCCCATGGAAAGCCAGCTGCCCCCAGAAAACCCTTGGATAGCACATGATCTAGCTGCCTGAGTTCCAGCAATAGGTGTTCATAGGCAGGCTGCCTCTGCTGGGAGTTAACAAGTCACCAGCAGGACTAGTAGCCTGTAAGAGCCTCCTCCTCCTCCCTGAGTTTCTCCAAGGCCCCTTTAAAGCCAATGGATGGCCATCCCTGCATTGCATGGAGCTGAATTCTGTGGTTTCAGTGTTTGCTGTGTGCACTGCTAAAAGGTGGGATTCACTTCCCCAACCAGTAGTGATGGCCGCCCAGCTGGACAGCTTCAAAGGGGGACTAGACAAACTCAGGAAGGGGACGGGCAGATGGGGAAGGGTCGGTGGTGGCAGCAGGTGCTAACGGAGGACGGCAGCAGTGCTGAAATCGCATCACTCCCATCACCTGCTCCTCCATCAGCCTGGCCTGCCGCTGCCACTCCCGTTATTTGCAGTGCTTCTAGGCTGTGCCCCCACTGGAGCTTACTTGGGTGTGGGATACAGAAGCACTGCAGACAGAAAAGATGGGGTGGCTGCAGCTGCTCTGCCTAGCATTTCATAGTTCTGAATAAATGATGATGATGATGATGATGATGATGATACCAACAACATTTATTACATTACATCTCTATGCTGCTCATAACCAAAGCTCTCTGAGCAGTTCACAACATTTCAGTCACCCATCCAGATGTCAGCTTAGCTTCCAAGATTAGTCAGGGCCAGGCACTTCAGGCTGTTACATGGCATTTCTATCCTGCCTTTCTTCTACTTGCAAGGAACCCTTAGAAGTGTCTGTCCCGCTCAGCCTGGCACTCACAGCAACCCAGTGAGCTGGGTCAGACTGAGAGTCGCTGGCTGGAGTCATTGGTCTAACGTCACCCAGTGAGCTTCCTGCCAAGTAGGGACAAGGACCCGGCTTGCCTACACACTCACCCCTATGTCGCATTGCCCCCCAGATGATCATGTTCCATACGGGGGGGTCCCACCAGCTTTGGTGGGCCCTGCAGGGCCCATCAGCTCCAGCACTGGTCTCATCATGCCATGTGCAACCCTGAACTGAGCGGGGCCATCTCAGGGTATCATCTGGAATGGCAGACAAACAGAGAGCAGCCACTCAAGTGGACAAAAAGATTGGTAGATTGGAACCAGAAACCCACTTAAACAGAGAGCTGGGAAGACCAAATATGCTGTCAAGCGATTTGCTGAGATATGGCCTTAATCAGAGGAGGTCCAGAAAACTTACACTAAAAATTATATATTATTTGCCAAGTAAGATTGATGTTTTAAGTATTTAAGACAAGAGCCATTTGAGCAGGAACAGATTTATGAACTATGGAGGTTTTTTCCTTCTTTCTTTCTATGTACCCAACTTTTCTTGAAGCCAGAGTTTTGGATTCACTGCCTCAGGAACCAGAAGAAATTTAGATATTAATAATGCCTTCTTTTTGCTGCCCTTAATGTTAGCAGAAAGCTAACTAATTTGATTTTGTGCTGGTTTCCAAATGCTACATTTCTGCCACTGGGAAATGGCTTTTGCTAGGGGATAATGCTACCTTGGACTTTCCATATTTGCTTTGTCTGACCTTTCAGTTTGAGATATTAAAAACAAAATTGAGTTATTATCTCTATTTATTAGACTAGCAGAAGCAGAAATCCCTTGTTCTTTCCTCCACATTTCCTCAGCCAAACACGCACCATTGCAAGGCCATTCAGAAAAGGATGGTGTCGAATTATGAGGCGTTAGGCAATTTTATTGGGATAATGTAAAACCCAGTGTTATCCTCGTGTTACAGGTATCTGCAGCATGGAGGGCTAGGGAGGATAAGACTTATAATTGTGACTTTCTGTCGGAGTTCATGGCTGAGCTGAGATTTAATCATCGAGATTCACAGCTCAAAACCAGTTACATATGAGGCAACCAGTGTCTCCGAGGTTCTACTTGGTCGACTTCCCTATGGCCCTCGGACGAATTTCAGAAGAGATCCGCAAACAATCCATTCAGGCGTCCAGAAAGAATGACCTGTCTATCCTCACAACAGAGGTGCAGGAATCTCTGAAGAAGCCCGAGATGCTTCAGGTGAGCTCTGGAGAAGCCCGAGATGCTTCAGGTGAGGAGGGGCTATACTCCAGGGTAGGGAGCAGGGAAATCTAAGTGCTATTAAGAGAAGCACATGAGTTTAAAGAAGTGGGACAAAGTAACCAATGGCTGAAAATCAAGGACCTGAACCAACAGTAAGCTTTTCCAGCGAGCAAAAAGCAGACAGGAGGACTCTGCGCAGCCAGAGGGCCACTAAAGCAAATGCAAATGGCCCAGAAACTTACAGCAAGGGAGATGCCTGATAACCTTCCTGGTTTTCTCTCTCTTTTGTGTGGGACCGCAAAATAAGACTTGTGGGTCACATTCTGCATAGCTCACAGGTTGCACACAAGCCGGGCTTGGATGATTCAGCGGAAACCACCATCTGTGTCATTATGTTTAAAGGGCATCTATACATGAGTCACGTGTTTATGCGGTTTGTGCCTGAAATCCAGTTTTGAGAGGGAGGGAGATCCCAAGTGTAACTTTATCAAGCCTTATACTGAAGAGCAACACAGTAATTATTTAGTCTTAAATAAGTAATTACTTTTTCCTGCTTCAGTTTTCAGAGAATAATTATATTACTCATGGTTCATTAATTGCTTTCAGCAAAATACCTGATTTTATTTAATTAACTAGACCAGGCTCTTGAGTTTCTTTCTTCCTTTACATTGTTGATTAAGCGTTACTTTCAGAAGAGCAGCAACTCCTAAAAGAAGAAGATGAAGAGGGCATTACAAGCTTTATTTTAACAAATTCTTTTTCCTTCCCCCAAAACAAATAGATGCCAAAATAGGAATATTGCAGGTGGAGCTGTTCTATGTACATGTACAATTTGGCTCATCTAAAGCAGAGGTGCAGGACCTCTTTCAACTGGAGGGTCACATTTCATTTCCAAAAAGTCCCCAGGGGGGCTGCATTTCACTGATACTTGGAGCTGCTGGCAAAAAGATGGGGCAAAACATGCCTGCACATACCTGCTTAAAGTTCTTCATGCCAGTAACTGGCCATAACTCCCCAGGATCCAAGGATCCTCACTCTAAATTCAAGGATACAAAACCACCTGGGTCAAAGATGATATTCTGTGTATTGCATGCAGTGATGAAATACAGATGCAGAGTCTAAACATGTGAATGAATATATGCTCCCCTCTTCTGCGGCCATATTGGTTCTCTGAATAGGCCAAGGATGCTCTTGTGGGACACAAGGGGCCTAGGTGTGTCCATTCTTCTCCCAAAAAAACAAAAGATAATACCTCTTGCCATGGCCTGTTGGAGGGTTCTTAGAGGGTTCTTTCCATCCCACAAGCCATGCCACCTGAGAACGGGCAGCACGGCAAGCCATGGCAAGCCCCCGCTGGGATCTGGTTGTGGGCACCTCCAACCACACTTCGTGGCTTAAAAAAACCACACTGGGGTGGGCAATTGTGTGAACATGAAAGGAAGACTGCCTCACCGCCACCACAGCCAGCAGCTGCCCTTGGGCCCCTTTCTCAGAATTCCTATCACTTGCTTGGCAGGCAAATATCTAGGAATACTTGGAGTTGCGACCAGCATCAAATGTGCTTTGTATCTACCATGGAACTAATCTTTGGAAAATGAACCTTTGTGCGCATCATCACTGGATCTTTGTCTCGCTTAAGTGGCTTACCTGATTCTGTGAGGGCATTTGGGCCCCGCAAAGTATATCGAAAAGAAAGAGGAGGATTTTTCTTCTCTGGGCCATGAACCCAACTTTTGCCATTGTCCTCCATTAGATATGCTCTTCAGAGGGCAAACATCAGCAAGCCCCCAAACTGAAACAGGAGCAGTTCACTGAACACTGTACTGTGCAGACAGAAATTTTTAATTTCTATAACTCCCATATACCTGAAGAAATGTTGATTTCACTGCCATTCGAGTGAGGAGCTGCTTGCTGTTAAAAAACCCACTTGGTTTTCCCTTCCTCTCCATTCCAATAACAATTGATTTAAAACTTTCACGGACCATTTGAATGAAGCCTTGCAACAGAGCTGCACTGCATTGTGAAGGTTTCAGGTTTTACTTTCACTGCTGCCCGAAGTTACCGATTTTTTCCCCTTCCTTTTATCTGCTCCATCTGCGAAATGTAATGAATTCTTGTTCCTCTTTATAGGGGCTGTCCTAACTTAAATCTTTCCCAAGAACCTGTTTACTAGCACTTACGATTCAGCCGTGTGGGTCATAAATTGCCTCTTATGAACTGAAGATTTGGGACTCTAAAAAAAACATACATACACACAGGAGATGCTGACCAAGGAAACTGCTCGATAGATATGAAAATTCTGCTAAATTGCATTACACACACTCACAAAACCCACTCCAAAACCTGTAAGACACACTCTGGAAATTTATCGGCCCTTTTATTATACAGAATGCAATTTCACATTCAGACAGGCTTTGTTTTCTAAAGATTTAAGATGCAGGCTGCCCCTCCTTAGCTGGGTGTGGTCATGAGCCCCTTTTTCACTCAATATAAGCACATTGATTTCAATCATGATTCCCTCTCCAGGGCAGCTCCAGACAACCATTGATCCCATAAACTGAATTACAGTGACGGCAGTGGTTGTACCAATTAGAGCATCCAGGAGGCTGCTTCTTTCTCTCTCTTCCTTTCAACCAGTGGTTAACTTCTGGAAAAAAAAAAAAAGATTGGCAGGACTCAGGCTATCAGTAGGGCACCTGCTTTGCATGTAGAAGATTGCAGGTCCAATGCACGGCATCTCCAGGTAGCACTAGGAAAGAAACCTTTTGGGAACCCTCCAGCCTGGCTGCCAGCCCGTGTTGACAATACTGGGCTAGAAGGACCCATAGTCTGCCTCAATGTAAGACAGCTCCCTCTGTTGCTGTGCCTCCAGCACAGGCTTCCAGAGCCCACAGCACTCTTTCCTTTGCTTCCTGAGCTCACACATGAGGGCTGGAGAAGAGAGCATTCCCAGGCCACTGATGAGACATGCTTGCCTTTCAGAAGAGCCTTCCAAAGAACCTGCCTCTCCCTGAAGAAACATGCTGGTTCAAGAAGAGTGAAGGAAAGACATCTGTGCTCACTAGTTATCAAGATGGAGTGATGGATGTCACTTCACTTTAGGGGTGTTTAGTTAAATAGAAAGCACCTCGAATGAGGCCATGGATGCTGTCGGGTTTTCCTTCCTGATCTTTGCAAAGGGACATTTCTGCGTTCTGTGCCTGCGCACAGCTAGATCCCAGCCTTTCTGGAGCTAGGGCAGCATTCCAATAGGAAGCCCAGCCTCTCCCAGGGATGGCTTGAAGCAAAGCACTAGCTAGTGCCCCTTGCCCTCCCATGGACAGGAGCCAGCTGGAGTGGCGGCTGGAGTTATGTTGGCGCTAGGAGTGGGAAAGAATCCTTCACTGCTCCCAAGGCCAGCTGAGGGGCTCTGGAACAGGCCACGTGGCAAATATGGTCATCCGGCCGAGGGCAATAGCCAGGGGTCTCAGGAGAAACTCGTGCTCTGCAGCTTTTGCCACCATGCACCATCTCCTGCTCAAAAGGTCGCTCTGCTTTGCCTCACAGCTAGACTGGCACCAGTCTCTCCATCGCACACACAGACTGGATTCAATAGCGTAACCCACACAAGGATTGAGCATAGGATGACACTGAGCCATGGGCTGTGGTTGAAATGTGGCTTATTGTGTTGTCTGAACCCAGCCACACTAACAAGTCGTGGCTTGTTCACCATGACTAAGCCAGAAAGAGAATGCCCAGTTTACTGTTGGTTTGTGAACTGTGGGTTGTTGCACCATGGCTTGCTAACTCAGTCAACACAACACAACCCAGGGTTCCACACCAACCCAGGCTCAGCCCATACACAGCCTGTGAAGGCGGATTATGTTGTCTGAACCCACTCAGTGTCAATATAACCCCTACTTAAACACATATTGTGTGGCAAAATGTATTTGTCCTTGTACATAATACAGAATTCAGATGGTCCTTCCCTTCTCCCTAAATGGAGAAGACAGAGATAGAGAAGAAGGAGCAAGACAGGGAGATGTTAAATGGCTGGCAATGGAAAAACCCCACTGATGGAAGCCAGCAGGAACACACAAAACACAGAGTACATGGAAAAGTTCACTGGGTGCCAGCAAAGGTCCACCCACAATCATTCAAAAGAAGCAAGCAACCAGCTTTCGGCACTCCTTTCCACAATGTTCATTCATCCAGGCTAACCAAAAACTCCGGATTGGCCCATGGAATTGAGCTCAGAACTCCTGGACCTTCCCCAGTCAACCACTACTCTGCTGGGTCTCCTTTTACCCCCTTAGTGTGCTGGAAAAGATTGTGCTTTTCCTCACCAAGCTCCAAACCAAACTAAATTTTCACATACACACACACATGTGAAATTACAGCAAATAATATGCTGTTCCTGGAGCTTTCTATGTAGGTATTAACATCTGCTGGAAAGATAACACTGTCGCCACTGGAGAATAATACACCAAGCAGAGACATGTCTAAGTGATAGGGAGAGGATCTGTGAGATTGTTAGAGAAACTTTGAAGACTGAATTGCATAAAATTACTGTCATATCTAGACAAGCAATTGGTTATGCGGCCTAACTTATATTCTGTATGGAAATGAGCTGCATTGTGGCTAAATGGTGATGTTATCCTGTACTTGGGAGGGCTCCTTGCTCTGAGATAGTCGAGTGACTGGCAGTGCATCACAACAAGGATGCAGAATTAAATGCGCACCCCTCACTCACCCCGCTTCACGTCTGTCGTTGGATCTTGCCAGTCGTACTGGAGAGATAGAATCACAAGGTACCGACTTTGCAAAACTCAAAAGGAGGCAAGGAGATGATGGATAGAATTAGGTCAGGATGATCCCAGCCAACAAAGAGATGCACAAAAGGGTAGGCAAGCATTGAAATATTCCACGTGGGAAAGCAGGTATCCTGCAGGTTGAGAAGGAACTGGTTGGAAGGAATGAGACTGGAGCAGGCCCCTGTTCCAGCTTTGGAGGGCCCCTGAGCAGTGCTGTGAGTCTCTCAAAGGACCCCTCTCTGGCTGTGAGTCTCCTTCATCAGTGTTGCTCTCAACTGGTGCTGCTCCTCTTCATCATCATTGCAGCAGCCTGCAGGTAATCCCACCTGAGGACACAAATTTCGGGCAGTGGTGCCCACTGGTACCAGCTTCCATCACCAAGAGTACAAACCCAGTTTCTGCCAGTCTCAAGTGCTCCCAGTCCCTTGGGAATGGCTGACCAAGTTTCCTCCTGGGATCCTTTGTGTTGGGCTTCCTTGCAGTCCACCTTAGCCCTTAGGAGACCAAAGCTAAATGTGTGACCCCCAAAATGTTGCATGCCTCTTGTGAGCCTCCCCACTTTCACCCCCAAAGCCCATGATCTGGTTTTGATGCAAACAGAAAGACAGATTGTTAACTGTTGGGTGTGTGCACAACATTAAAGATTCAGGAAAAAGTGGGAAAAGGGATGATCAGATTTTGGGCTTACAGCAATAAGTAATTTGAAGAGGCGAAACATTTCCAGTGAATGAGCAGTGTGCCGTTCAAAGCAGGTAATCAGTGGCAAAGAACAAACAAAATGGGAAAGTATTGTCTAGCTAGCACAAGCTAGCACTCTAAGCTGCCTACCTGGTTCCTTGAAGACCCACCATGCCCATGGCAAAGTGTTTCTGGTACCTGTGTTAGGGCTTCCTTCCCAGGAGACTTGCTCCTGGCACCCAGGAGGGAAGAGGAAGGCCCCAACTTCCTTTTCTCATGGAGCATGTCTCCTTCAGTCCTTCCCTCCTTGCCTGGGTGGAGATGGCAGATAGCTCTCTTCTTTGTGCCTCTGCTGAGTGTCCAGCAAAGGATCACCCCCAGCTCTGAGGTGGATTCCAGGAGATTCCTATTGCTCAGGCAACTGAACAGTTTCCTGTTGATTGTGTTGGCCAAGTGGTGGTGCTTGTCCTCCCAGTAGCCTCAGCCAGGTCCTCTGTGTTGCAACACCAGCATCAGTGGAGCTGGCCTTTCCTTAAGGAGAGCCTGGCAGGTGATTGCAAAGGGAGGATTCTGTCTCTTGCTCCTGGTAAGGTGGGGTCAGCATGATCTGACTGAGTGGACCACTGCTTGCCTGCTTACTTGCTTGCATGGGTAGGTGTCACCTGGATTATCCGGAAACAGTATGTGAACTACTGAAAACCTGCAACCTTTTCCACAACTCAGTCCTCCATTCCTGGGGAAGACAAAAGGCTAAACTACATGCTGTGTTGGCCACATCCCTTTGGAGTTCTCTAACTCCAAATAGAAGCCACTGGAGCCCCTGTTTGGTGCACAGAGAGGTGGGCTTCAACTTTTGTTCCTTCATGGCAGGCCTGATAAATCGCACACACAGCACTGAAGCAGCAGTTGGCACAGCAAGAAACTTCCCACGGCCGTTGGCTGTGTCGTCTGCCCCTTAGCCAAGTTATTGTGTCACAGTGAGAGGGCTTCCCATCTCTGGAACGCTCTCCCTGGAGAGGACAACCTGCTGCCATCACTTACCTCTTTTCCCAGGACCAGAGGGACACCTTTATATTTCCTCCAGGCCTCTTGAATGTCAACTGAGTTTGCTTTTTATTTTATCTATGGTAGGTGAGATCTTAATAGCTTCTATTACTGTTTCTGCTGATTCATTTGACATGCCTGTTTTATTCTCATTCCCTTCTTTGCTGCATCCACACATCAGGTTAAACCATGGGTTAGGGCAGGGATGAGGACCTTGGGGGCAGACAAAGCTCAGTGGGGTCTGTCTCTCTGGTATTTGCAGGCTTCTTGTCATGCTCAGCCTCATCTGTGAAAGTGAGCTGAGCTGAGAGGAAGTCCACAAATGCTTCCAAAATGAAGGTTGCGTCACCAGCAACCTTCTTCTGCATCAGATGCAATTGTACAAAAGCTGCTGTAGATGGCATGGAAGAGGGATGCTGATTGCACAACTGTTGTGCTGGGCTCCATCCCTGGCAAGCCCCCATATGAACAACCTTGCTCCATGTCAGGTGCAGCAGCCCAAATGGCCCACATGGAAGGCAGATGCTGCTGGCAGTCATATGGGGCTCCATTCCTGGGCTCACTCCCCGGAAACTCAACCCAGGGCTGCAGCAAAGCAGACCAGTGTCCCAGGAGAGAAGCCCAGGGAATCCAGTAGATTCCCACCCCAAAGACACTGCATTTAGAGTTTTTCTACACAAGCTATTTATGGTGCACCTGTAATTCCTTACTTGCAGTTGCTCACAGCATCTTTAAATGATGACGTGATCCTCCAGTTTGGAGCCTATTTTTAAGGGCACTTTCCTGGAGGAGGGTTAAAGTAGGAAAATGAAGTGTTGTTTCTAAAAAAGAAAGAACCATTTTTCCTAGTTGTGTAATTGTAATATTCTGTGATAGCACACTGCTATAGAGGTGATGTTGCAGAAAACCAGGAATGGAAAAGATCCTTTTGTAGAGCTCTCTATACTATAATTAAAGTTAGCAATTAACAGCCCCATGTAGAAAAGCTCTTAGACTGAACTTTAGAGCAATAGATGCACTTGAGCTGTAACAAGCCTTACACCTGCCTGTTCTGTTTTCCTGCACAGCCAGGAGGAAGACTCTGCTCTTGGTTAACGGTTAATGGTGGTTGCTCATGTTATGTGGCGTGACAAACTGTAGTAAACTTAGAGTAGATAGTTCTAAACGAACCACCTTCAAAACATAGTTTATAAAGCTAATGTTCAAAGTAACCACAGTCAGTTACTGCAGCTAATGTTAACCACAGTGCTGGGTGTGAATGACACATGGCAAACAGGTTTGCAGAAAGGGGGACTGTTTGACCCAGAGACTCACTGTGGCTTGATGCTTTGCAGACTCCTCCACATGAATATCATACTAAACAATGGATTTGTGTGATGTATGAGCACAGTCATCACATCTAGTTAAAAGATAAAGCTTCCCCCACATATGTGTGCTAGTCTTGTCAGACTCTGGGGTTCATTTCCATTTGTAAGCCAAAGAGCCAGCATTGTCTGAAGATGCTTCTGTGGTCATGAGGCCGGCATGACTGTCTTTCCCACCAAAGTGGTACCTACTATTTATCTACTCACGTTTGCATACTTTTGAATTGCTAGGTAGGCAAGAGCTGAGACTCACCCTGTTTTGCAGATTTGAACTGCCGACCTTCAGATCAACCGCCCAGTGGCTCAACCATTTAATCCACTCCGCCACCTGTGTCGTGTCCCCCATCATATGTAGTTTGTTATATTTTACTGTTGTTAGACTTTTGAAATTTACAGACAGGCTGAATATTTTTACTGTTGTTATTCAATAAATCAATCAATGTATTAAGCTGTGACTATCTCACTGATTAGTGTGGGACTTACTTGGTAGTAAGTGATGGGAAGGCGAGATCCATTCCAGGAATGCCTACTGTGTTAGAGAAAAGCGATACATCTAATCAGCTCCCCATTAAGTGCACTTTCTTAATGACGCCCATACGTTCTCACTTATCAGCATGCATGTGTTAAACAAACTCCTCCAGTGTCTAATAAATCCAATGCATCCAGCCAACGCTCCCTCTGATGGGTTCTTCTCCCAGCCCATTTGAGTTATGAATAAAACAATAAAGGCAAGCAGGGCGAGTCACTACGGGGTCAAGTGAGCTTTTAGGAAAGCAGCATGTATCTTGTGGAGGGGCATCAGCCACTGTGTTTTGGGGACACATGCTCATTCTTGGCTGGCTGAAGTCATGAATCTCGCACTGGCAGTCCTTGAAATGAGCCCTCTTGCCTTACATCAGCTCCTGGATGAAGTGTGCAAGGAACGCAGCTGAGACCATCTTAAAGCTTAATTGCCAAGGCCTGCAGAATTCCCCATCAAATGCCAGGATGGAACATGTCGGTCACCCTAGTATGTTGCTACTCACTGGTGACGGGAATCCAGTCTACTTCTCTCGTTTGTTACATTTTTATCCTGCCTCTTCCACCAGGCAGCCCAAAGAGGCATACACAATCCACCTTTGTTCCATTTTATCCTCACAGCAACCCTGCGAGGTAGGTTAGGGTGAAAGTCAGCCATGGACTAAGGTCAGCCAGTGAGCTTCATGGCTGAGTGGGGAATAGAACCTGCATTGCTGGAGTCCCTCCCCAACCCCAAGCGTGGAGGGGAGTAGATCACTACGTTTAGCAATTCGTTCTAAATGTGTGAGCAGGCAGGTGGATTAGCACAGGCACCATCTATGCAAGCGTGTCCCCTTTTGAGGGCAATGCATAAGCAGCCGTGCTATGGCCATTCTCGCTGAGGAGTGGGGCAAGATCAGAGCAGGGAGCGCCTGACTCTGCCCAGGTTAGACAAGTCCAGAGTCTGTCCAGCCCACTTCTCAAAGCAGGGACTCAACTGCAAAGCAAGAGAAGTGCCTCAACACCTTGCTGCTCCGCACCTGTGCAGAATGGGATTAAGAAGCCCTTTACCTGCACCTGGAAGGATGCAGATGAAGAAGGTGCAGTCGGGGTAGGACACATGGGCAAGCAGGAGGGCCCCAGGTGAACCCAGGCTGCTTGTCAACTTTTGGAATAGGAGGCCCGGACTGGTGTGAGGGTTGGGCATGGCTGACCATTTGCCAATCCTGCAATTCCAGCAGGGTCCTACTGGCAAGACCCCCTGGAGTCGCCTCTCCCCTTTGCTGCCTCACACTGCTGGGTCCACTGGTTCAGTGGTTCTCTGGCTGCTGAAACTGAAAATGAGTGAGAACAATCTTGGGAGAGTCAGAGAGGAGCAATATCAGCGAGTGACTAAAGTGATAAGATGATGCACCCTGCAGGAGGGGGCCTGTTGAGGGTGTCTTGCCAACCTGGATCCTCCCCCATGAAAGCCAGTAATTCTGGATCTTCTAGAGATTCTGGAGTCTAAAAGTCCCACTAACCCTGTTAAAAAGCAACAGCCCGTTATTGCTGAATAGGGTCAAGGTTTCTCCAGCAGGGTTCCCCTATTTGCTAGCCATGTGCTGTGGGCCTCTGGCCACGTGCCGTGCCATTCCTTTTTGGGGGGAGTCTTCGCGCCTCCAGCCATGCAGCTGACAGCGGGCATCACTTTGCCCTACATATAACGCCGCTTTCATATTCACTGAAATGCTGCGGATTTCAAAAGGAAAATAGAATCAAGACCGAAAGGCCACGCTAACTGGAATTACGCAGGACATCCATCAGATTAGCAGCAGGGACGGGGTGGAGTGGGGGGAACACACCAAGCAGAACAGAACAAAGTGACTGCATTGCAGATCACAACCCTTGCAAGGTCAGACAAAAGTTAATTTCTGTGCTTATTAAAACAGAGTGGGCGACTCAGAGAAACGGGGGTGGAAATGATTGTGTGCAAGCTCAGGAACAGCATGGCGTTTGCTAATGTGGTCTTTCTGAGCTGCTGCTTCAAGTTATGACTAACCTACATAGTTGGTGACCTGAAAGAGCAAAGATGGCCCGAAGGATTCATGGAACCCGCTCCTGGGCCGTTGTACGGGTAGAGTGACCGGCGGCACAAAAAGAGAGAGCGGGGAGTAGCACAATAAATGCGCAGGCGCATTTATAGAGAGATGCATATTTGGAAAGCACGGCTATTGTGGAAATAGCCACGCAACTCATCTCCCCGAAGGAAGGGCGGCTGGGGCCAGCTGGCCTGAACGTGCGCTACTTGGCCCGCTCCAAGAGCCAGCCTCTCCCTCCTCAGGATTCTTGGAATTTAAACTGGACTTGGAGGAGAGAGCCCATAAGATAGAGAACACCTCAAAACAAAAAACTGTCCTCCGGTGGGTCTCCAAAAGAGAGGACCGGCTTCTGTAAAATGGGTCACTTGGCCACCCTACCTCTGAGGCCCATGGCCCCTGCACCGCTTGGCAAGTTGCTTAGGAGTGAGTGACAAGAAGAGAGTGCCAGGACCTGAGCCCAGGTCTTCCCATAAGCCTCAGATACATTGTGACTGTTTGTGGATACTCAGCAGGGATGGAAAAGCCTTCTGCACATGTTCAGAGGGACCAGTGTTCTCACTCATTCAAAGAGAAGAACATGGTGGGAGAGCAGTACCCAAAACCAAGAAAAACAAAGCAAAGAGCTTGAAAACATCACCACTATCAAATGTGATTGCAGCCTGAGGCATTTGTGGCTCATGAAAAGTTTTGTTTTCAGGGCAATGCACACATAAATGAATGAGTGCACATAAACATATATAGTATAATAAGCAACCTATAACTTAAAAAAGAAAACCCTCGATTATACACCAGAACTACTAAAGAGACGCCGCACAAAAGCTACATGCATTGCAGAAATAGGATAAATTAAATTACAGGTTATGTATTAGCAACATTAGGGTGGTGCAAATCTTTTCCTATGCACCCTTTAAAAAATAATTACTAGAAACTAATTTTACAGTGCAGTCATCTGCATATCTACTCAGAAGGAAGCCTCATTGAATTCAATAGGACTTACTACCAGGAAAGTGTTTATAGAATTGGTAGCCTTAATCTATGAACCTTTTGTAGATGGAAAAAGAAAAGGGAATTCAAAAGATTGAGAGAACTACAAATAGTATTCTAAATCCTGAACCATAATTTGCACACAAAAATAAGTGTATGTGTGTATGTGCGTGTGTGTTTCCCCTCTCCCTCCCAATCCCCTTTCCTTTTAGATCATGTCTTTTAATTGTAAGCCTGCTGGGTATCTGATTTCTTATTGTAAGTTGCTCTGAGCACCTCTTTGTCCAAAGTGCAAGTTAAAAGAGCTATAAATAAGTATGTAAAACTAAAAATGTATGGGACTATTAAACACTCCACTACTGATCTTAGCTTCTGCTATTAAGGCAAGATCTCTCTAAAGCAGGGGACATGGAACCTGTGGCCCACCAGCTGTTCTTGGACTCCAACTTCCATCATCCACAGCCAGCATGGCAGTTGTAGGCCAGCATCATCTAGGTTTACCAGCGTTGCTAGAAAGTGATTATTCCTAACTATGGTTTTGTGTGTATGTTCTAGCATATTTCACATGTAAGCCAAAGTATTTCAGTCTTAAAAGTGAGCTGCAATTAAAGCAAAGGCAACCGTGCCAAATGAGCCCTTAAAATCAATTTTAATTAATTAAAATTAAAGTTAATTTTAATTTTACCACTGAGAGCCAGTGTGGTAGTAGGATGGTAACTCACATGATCTGGGTTCTAGTCCCCGCTCAGCCATGGAGCCCACTGGGTGACTGTGGGCCAGTCACAGGCTCTCAGCCCAGCCTCCCTCACAGGGTTGTTGTTGTGGGGAGGATCGAGAGCGAGAGGAGGAGAATGACGGAAGCCATTCTGAGTTCTTTAAAAAAGAAAAAAGGTGGGATAGCAATCTAATAAATAAATAAAATGCCGGCACTGAGCTACAAATAGAGAAGTTTGATGGAACTGGTAAGGTGATGGATTTCGTTTCCCTGGGGGTGGATTTAGTTAGAGGGCTGTTTCTCAGTGCCATCTCTCTCGTGTTCTGCTGAGTGACAAGGAGGCATAACAGGGGGGCCTCTGGGGTGGGGGACAGTGAAGGTACTTTAGAGGACAGCCAGGAAAATGTAAGTGTGCTTAGCTCACAGGAAAAGCATGCTGGGACAGCTCGGCCTTCCCTTCACGCACTGACCAAGCAGCTGCCTCCCGTACAAGCCAGACCCGAGTGCAACCACTCTCCCACCCATGTTCCCCAGCAACTGGTGTACGCAGGCGTGCTGCCTTGAATGCCAGGGGCACCAGTTAGCCATCCAAGCTTGTAGCCATAGTAGCCTTCTCCCCAATTTTTGTCTTCATCCCCTTTCAACCCTCCGTCTTGTGCGGCAGCAAATTCCACAGACAAAAGGAAATATTTCCTTTTATGTGTCCTGAATCTCCCATGAATCGGCATGTTGTGATGATCTCGGGCTGTAGAATTAGGGGAAATGAAGAAAAAATTGTATTTATTTATTTATTTATTTATTTAAAACATTTTTTTTTTTTTTTAATGCCGCCCCATCGCAACAAAGCCTCAGGGCGGCTTACAACAAATATTGATTGGAATTTAAGTAAAATATTATCATTCCTCTAAAAATAAAGTGTTTTCCCTCCAGTGACAGAAGGCTCCTTCATCCTGCTGGGGCTTCCATGCCAAACTGAGGAGGAGGGTGGTTTTTGCCATTACTTCATCCCCGTAAAATATCTCCTCCACCCTCTGCTAATTCCCAGCAGGTCCCTTCCTTGCAAGTTCTGTCAAGGATGTTGTTACCCTTATACTTCAGAATTGCAGGAGACATCACAGAGGTGGGCAATCAATCAGATGTTGCCTGGGTTGCGGTGAAAGAGGCAGGACACCTGTAGACCAATGGCCTGCCTGGAAGCACCCTGAGCGGGGAAGAGAAATAAAGCCAATTGCTTGGGCCAAGTGGCAAAACAAGAAATGGAAGCCATCACTCCATGATGGAAGCCTCATGCCGTGCATCTTGCATGGTTGAAGATGGTCTGTCTTTCGGGAGGGACTTTTCAATGTGCAAGGACCCATGAGTTCAGCTACACACAGTGGTACCTCGGCTCATGAACACCTCAGTTCACAACCAAATCAGGTCGCGAACAAAAATGTAAGAAACAAAATTTATTCAGGTCACAAACTCTGCATTGGGTGACGATTGTGATCACCCCCATCCCCCTGTCCTCCAAGCCCACCCACGATCGCACCCGTCCATGGCACAATTGCAGTCTCACTCATGCAGGGAACACGGGCGCGATCGCGGTCATGCTGGGGGTGGGGGAGATGGCCGTGATCTTTGTTGTTCTTTGTCACTTTGCTTCAAATTTTTGTGATTTAAAAAAAAAAGTTAGAGAACAGAGTAACCTTATTTACATTGCACCTTATGGGGAAATTTGAGTTGGCTCACAACGAATTTGGGTCGCGACCAGAGTCCTGGAACGGATTAAGTTCATGAGCCAAGGTGCCACTGTATTAAGATCGTCTTTCTTCAATAATATAAATGTTCACTATTCATTTTCTCCAAGAATCCTCAAACACAGTTTTAAATGTCTCATCAGCCAGCAGCTTCCTGACCAGACTGCAAGACAGCATGTCAAACCTTTCAAGAGGAGATTTGGGATGTCATTTGTCTTGGTTAGGTGAGTGTACAGTTGGGTTTCTCTGCAGATCACCCTAAAATACGCCATTCTCCTTGGGTAAACAAGTAAGTGTGATGCATTGCCATTTTTCCACTTGCCCTGCAATTTAAAAACTGTTCAGATGGAGCAGTAAAGAAAGGTGTTGGAAGATCAAACTGATGCTCAGAACTTGTAGGAATATTCTAAAACAGAATCAGCTAACTTCAAACTGTGAGCCTATACAGGGTTGTTAATCCGCTCTATTTAATGTCAGTTTCTTCGTGTAATTGAGGTCAATTTTCTTTCCTGCTTTTCTACAACATCACCTCTAGGTGGCACTTTGGGATAGTAGAATCAAAACAAGAGGAAATCCTATCTTCTTTCACTTTCTTTATTATTATTTGCTTCTGTTTGTCCATTGCATTTGTATGCTGCATCTATAGCCATGAGGCTCTCTGAGCAGCTTACAAGTACAAGTACAATTACATTAAAATGACAATAAAATAAATCAATGCAACAATGAATAAAAAGTAATAACAAGATAGACAATGAAAATGAATATGCTCATAATAATATTAAAAATCAAATAATCAAATTTAAAACAATCCCAGTGTGTAAAAGTGTCTGGTAACTAAAAATTCTTTTCTTAATATAGCAGTAGCACAATAAAACACAAACAACCCAAATCAAACCACTTCTTTCATTTCCATGCTGGTTTTTCTCTGGTGTTTAAAAAAAACCTCATGGATAGTGCACAGCAGCAAAACTACAGGGTTGCAAAACCATCAAACGAACACCTTTAGAAGTAAATAGGTAAATACTCACTTCTAAAAATATCTCATGTAGAAAAGCCCCATGAGTTGAAGACAACCAACAACTGTCACACCTGACCTCTGGCAGCCTCTGCCCTGATGCCAAAGAAAAATAAATTGCTTTCAACCAGCCTTCTCCCACCTCGTGAAAGGGGTGATGGCAGATGCAGTCAGACACATCTGCAGGTCACCAGGACAGGGAAGAAATTGTAGGAGGTGTGAGAAAGTTGGCTCACCAGTGTTATGTTCTGAACATCCTGACAGCCTGCTATTTTGGTAGTCTGTGCCTGGAAAAGGCAGCTTCCTTCCACCTTGACAAAAGCACAGAAGTCTGCAATCTTAATAGCCACGGCTGATGCTCAGAGCAGACGCAAAGCCGTTACCCAGCCCTGCCTGCTCCTCTCCGGCTCTGATCTTGTGCCCAGTTCCCACTTCCAGAACTGCAAGATGGTGAGTGCATTCAGGAGCCAACTAATTTTGAACTTCCCTCCCGAGCAAACACATCTTCAACATCCATCCACTGGTGGCTGGGTTCTGCCTTTGTTCTGAATGATCATAATTAACCTCAGGTTTGGGGCATAAAAGCAGCATCTAGTCAGCACAAAGGATGGGTCTCTACTAGCCCCAAAGCCTCCTTTCTCTCTCAAGAGGGGAAACTCGGGGAAGCCCTCCTTCTCCACAGCCCATGCCAACTGCATTCCACCGCCTCTAATTCCACAGCATTCCAAACTGTAGGAAAAAGAATAGCCTATATCCCTTTACTAACCACCACTGGTTCAATCATTTCCCAGCTTTTGCAAAGTTTCTCCCCAGTCCCAGAGGTTGAAAAGCTGCTCCTGAGGTTTAGTAACTGGTGGGAAAAGGTTTAAAGTAAAATAGGCTGGTTTTGGAGTCCCTCCCCTTTTGCTTTGGGCCTCACCTTTTCTGCTTTCAGTCTTGCCCTCCATGGGAGCTTCTCTAGAATAGAATTTGGTGCTTGGGCTGAGAGCTGTTATACACCCCTGTGAACTAAAGCCAGCAATCTGACTCAGCCTAAGGCAAATTCCTAAATATGCAATTCCTCCATGCTTTGACAAACTCCTGCATAGTGAGCTTCTGTTGAAGCATGGATTGGGGCCCACGGGCCTCTAGTTGTTGCTGGACCATCAGCTCCTGACAGGCAGTTTTGGCTGGAACCAAGAAGATTCCAGCCACTTCTGTGTGACTGCAAGTTAACTGTCTTTGTCTGAACAGGAAAGGAACGAGCAGAGTTGCTTTCTCCCCTCCAGTGAACCTTACCTGACACACCGCAAAACAGCCCTGCTGTGTTCCAATAGTTGTTTTTTAAATAAAAAGAGATAATGCCTTATGCCACAAGAACTATTAGCCCCATGCTCTGCTTTAATTCCAAAACTATCTCATTGCTTGCAGCTGAAATGTTTCCCTCAGGAATTCCTACAATTTTTACTTACCCTTGTTACTCCCATCATGTTACAATTTCTGTTAAGGAAATCTTCAACAATTAGACTTTGGCTGCATGAAGAACAGTGTGTGTTATACGTACCAGAATGGATCCTGGGGGAATCCACCCTGACCCTCTGCTCCCCCTTTGCAGCTCAGATTGTTACTTCTGAGTTTGTGCAACCAATTAGACACTCCAATGTCCTGAAATTCCCGGATCGCACTTGGCAACAGTGGGCCATTTTAGGTGTGTTAGATGCTCCTGGGGAAGGCAGAGTATTCAGCACATTCAATATGAGCCAAATGCCCAGCATTGCAGCAACATTTGCGTTCCGAAGATTGATTGACACAACTGGGCCATCCTTGATTCACGTGTTGTTCTTCTCCCAAGGGTTGGAATCCAGGCATATTTCAATTTATCCTGATAGAAAATGGCATTCGTTTTTGTTTTGTTTTTTACATGAAGTGTCAATCACTTTCTTCTCACCCTTGGTACTCAACCTGTTTGGAAGCTTGGGTGAACCCATTGGCACATTGCATAGTTCCTTCAAAGTTCAGGCTGAAGCCTGGAGTGGATATGCCACCCCACCAAAACTGGAGCCATCAGTTTCCATGGGTGGCTTTTTTTAGATGGAAGGCCAAAAGGTCCTTGAGGGTCACTCCAAAGGTTCAGAGGGGAGCCAAGCAAGGTGATACTCACCACCATCCCCAAATTACTGTTGTCTGAACTGATGGAAGCCAGCCGCTGAGTTGCACAGAACGTTTCTTCAAGACCAGGTGCTTAATTGGACTCAGGGGAGGGAGAATCATAGAAGAATGGCATGTGTGAGACTCTAAATCCAATAACCTCGAATACTTTTTCAAATAAAAGATGTGGATGGTTGAAAAAGGAACCCAATAAATAGATGGCTGAAATAAATAAAGAAATTGAACAAGTGTGGGATGGGTCATGATACACAATTCATGCGAGCCAAGCCAGCAAACAGGATGTCTAGCTAATAATTTAAGCCAGGGAGTAGAAAGCAATTGGTCTGCAAGGACCTTTCCCATTTCCAGCACCTTCAGGACTCCAATGAGGCAGTGAGACTGGAGGTCCCATTAAGAACATGGTACCATCCGGACCCACATGCTTTTCTTTGCACTGGGCTTGTATGACAATGAGTGCAGCCAGGTACCATGCTTGATATGCGTGCAGCATATTTTTCTAAATAGATTTCCTCTTCTGCATACACACACGTGTGCAAATGTGCACACACAAAAAACCGCAAACTCACAGATCACCTATGTCACCTTAATTTCCAAAACACACTTTTTAAAAGCCCTCATAATGTGAGCAAACAGGCTGGCATGTGTTTTTCCCCCTCTGTTGAGTGCCATTAATTATCACAAATGATTGTGTCAGTGAGCATAAAAATAGTTATGTGCTAACATTGCAGAAAGCATTTAAGGGAAAGATTCCCCTGACTTTTCATTCCAGTGAAAACTGCCAGCACGTATCTCTGGAAGAGAGAGATGCTAGCACCACAATCCTCTTTGCTTGTCTGAAATGCAAAGACCCCAAATAGGCATCTTCTTTTAGACTCAGTGCGAAGTAGGAGCCATGCAAAGAGGAAGAGGAGCAGTTCATGCAATGCCTGTGTGAGCGTGTGCCATGCGCCTCTCTGATTTGTCCCAGTCACTTTATGCGCATTGCAACATTATCTAACAAGCTTTAGGGCGCAACTCACTCCAGATGCCCACAACTCAGCAAACCCAGAAATTTACAAGCATCCTATGCAGGACAGGAATGGAAACAAAGGTGATCTCTGTGTTCTTTTTGCTCGCAAAACATTTAGACGGCTCAGTTCTGTAAAGCCTATTCTTAGCATCTATGTGAAAATGCCCTCAGTAATAAAATACAAATGTTTAAAACCCCTACTGTAATAATTGCAAGTGTAGCTAAGTTTTAATTTCGCTGTCATGGCATATTATATAAAAACCCATGAAAACACAGTTAATATGAGCTCTTGTTATCGCATGCTGTTATTAAGCCTCCACTGAAAATTCTGCAAAGGGATATCTAATCAGGTTGTTGAGTATCGTGTGCTGATTAAACTTGTAATTATTTTCATTCTTCACAGACATAAAAGAACCTGCTTATGGGACATGGAGCATTTAAAAACCTGCTAAGTCCTAAAAAAAACTTGTAAAGATTTTTTTTTCTGTATTTCTATCTTCTTAAGAGACACCGAAAGTTGTTTCTATATAAAATCACCTGGTAATTAGTTGTTTAGAATAAAGGGGAAAGACCAGGAAATCCACCATAAGGGAAAATACACTGAATTTATCAGCACCCTTTAAAATTAGGAACTTTCCTCACAAGGATGCATGGAATGCCTTTTTGCACCCTGCACCATTTTGCACGCACACTACTTGGGGATGATGGGGGTTGCAGTCCAGCACAACCAGACAGCACCAAGTGAAGGAAGACTATAACAGAGGAAAACAGAGAGAGACGCACAGAGAGACAAACCAATTTTGCCATTTGTGGTGAAGAAAATGGTAACCGTTTGAACCAGGGGAGGGGAGGTTTGTGCTCCCTGGTCAACAAGAGCTGATGACTAAAAGCTCTAGCCAGTATCTTGCAAATAAATGAGAGAGAGAGAGAGAGAGAGAGAGAGAGAGAGAGCAACCTGAGCATTGTTTTTTTGGCTTGATAACTCTTTTCCATCAGTGTAATAAGTAACAGCCAAATGTATTTTCTTAATTTCACTTTCCTTAAAATGTAAAGCTTAATGAATCTCCCTGTTTATTGCAATGAGCACTTTCTGTCTTAATTGTCTTTATTGCCTCTTGATGACATTATTCTGTGCCAAGAGTATTTGTATGGGTATCCATGAATTTCTGGGCAATACAAAAGCTCTCATCCTCGGAAATCACGTTCAGTTTGTAAGAACACCCCCAACAAATGCTGTTATGTGGCACCAGTGCAGTGCAGTGGTTCAGAGTGTGGGGTTACAGCTGGGGCAGTCCGGGTTCTAGGTCCCACTCAGCTGTGGATCCAACATTGGGTCATTCACAACTCTCAGCCCAACCTACCTCACAGGGTTGTTCTTGTGGGGATAAGGCTGAGAGCAGGAAGAGGAGAATGATGAAAGATGCTTTGAGTTCCTTGTAAGAAAAAAGTAGAATATAAATCAAAGCAAAGCAGTCAATCAATGTGACTGTTATCCAGGTTCATTGACCTCTGTCATTTGTGTGTGGATGTGTGTACTTTGAAAATAGATAAAGGATTGTCATCAGTTTTTTCAGAAACATGCAGGTGTACTAAATTAAGACAAGGTATCATTCATCTAGCCAGAAACTGCTAACTTGATGAGTGAGAAAAGTGCCAGCCCGTGGGCAGGTTCCAAACTGTGGAGCTTGCAGCTCCGGTTTCCAGAGAAGGGGGCCTTTGGGGGAACCTCAGAAAGGTGGACCAGCAGGGACTGTGTCCTGTCCCACCAAAAGGTAGGGCAGTTTTTAGAAGGAGGGAGGAGATGATGGGGTTGGGTGAAAAGCAGAACAGTTATAATCTGGGAAAGGAAGCATTCTGCCCTGCAGCAATGTGTAAATCCTAAGACATACATACGTGTGGCTGTGTGTGCATGTATGTCTCACATGTACTGGATATCAGCTCCACTTTCCATAGCAACTCTAATGAAAATATAGATTTTATTTTGTCACTTAAAACCAAATGTGGGTTTTGTTCATCAAACATCCCCAAGCCTTTATTTGCAAATACCCCCATAATCTCATTACAATGTTATTACATTTTCAGTTTTGATTGTAATTTTCCAGCTAAATCAGCCCGGAAGCCTACAAACCTGCTTGCGGAAGAAATTAGCGAGCAATTCCTTTCAAATCCACCATGATGCATAGTGTTGATACGCTCGCAGTTTATAGCTGCAGAAATTAGTGGGGCGCCTGGCATGGACTTGCCGGAGAACGCATTGACACTTCTGTAGATAACATAATGGAACATGTCCTTAATGCCGGAATACAAATGCCTTCGGAACGTAAATCAGGGATAATTACGCCTCCATTGATTTCTCAACTGGGAACTTAAAAAGTTTTAATGCCACCTTTAAGGAACTGCCAATATGATCACTGTCTTGTATGTGATAAACCTTCCGCACTAGCAGCTCCAGTGGAACCAGCTACCTTTCTGCATCAGGAATATCAAAATGCTGTAGCAAGAGGAACGTGGATTCTGCATTCAGACTAGCAGGAAAGATTGGGAGTGGCTTTTGGCCATTGGACCAGCAGCAATTATCAAAGTTTTCACTGCAGACTTTCTCAGCCCTACCTGTGCTAACCTGCCAGGGTTAGAACCTGGAACCTTCCTAATGGCTTGTTCCACAGTCAGGCACCAATGCTGGGCACAGGACGTGCTCCTGGCCTTCCACAGCTCTGCAGCCAAAACCTCGTCTGAAGCTCGGAGTAGTTATGGCACTCCATCAAACTAGAGCCATCGGGTTGCTTCCTTCAGATGGACAGTGGCCTTGAACGTTGTTCCAATGCTTCCAAAGAAAGGCATGCTTATGTGCATGCGTGCACATGTGCAGGGTGTGGCACTGACTCTTTTTGATTAGCAGAAATGCCGACCACCTCGGATTTCCCCTTCTCCTCAGAGCTTGGTTGCGGTCCTCACAGACGACGGAAAATTAATTTTCCCAGCAATTATATGTAGTCCCCCCCCCCTTGAAATGCTAAGCATGTGGAAGTGTCTTGATTCTGATTAGGCAGGGAAGATCTCTTAGCTTTACAAAAGACCTGTTCCTGGTGGAATTGGTTTGTTGGCATCGCACCACAGAGATGCCTGGATCATTGGACTCTCCTTGAGGGCCTGGCGGCATGGATGGCCATGATGAGCGCCTGAACATCAAACATTTACCAGCGCATCACTGATGTGCATTATGTGCATCAAAACCATCTCTATTAGCCACAGAATTTAATGATAAGTGGAAACTATACTCTGCCCAACATACTTTATAAGGGGAATAAGAACAATAGGTATGTACATACAAACTGATAGTGGTTTTTGGAAATATTGTCAGAGATCAATGTTTATAGTAATGCTTCACTGTTATAGCAAGCAGAGTTATATAAACGGAACAGAACTTTTGAAAATATTGTAGAGATCAACTCTTGTACTTATCTTTTGCTGTAATAGTAGAGTTAAGACAAATAGAACTATTTAAGGACACGATAATTGCAGCTAGAGTTAAAATTGCCTTAAAAGGGAAGTTAGTTGAATATGCAGTAACAGTAAGACTAACTATGTAAAAAGATAACCAGTCAAAGAAATTAATGATAAGTGGAAATCACATTGCATATAATTTACTTTTTAATGGGAATACTGACAGTAGAGAGTGTGTGTGTGTGTGTGTGTGTGTGTGTAGGGAATGGAATTTTGCAGAAAAGTGTTGGAGATTGATGTTTGTACCAATGCTTCATTGTATTAGTTGTGAATAGAGAATAAGATGAGGATAATGATTACTGACTTACAGCAAAATCCTTTATACTTGATGTTCTGTGTAGTATTTGTTTGAGATCCCTTAGTGTTTTCCACATTTTTAAAATTATATATATTTTCTTTCTCTCTAGCTTTTTCAAACTTTACTGCTATTATTTTTTTAAATCCCTGTTATTTCTAAATTTGCATCTACGGGTATGTTAGCAGATGCAAAATTTGCCCTCTTCCAGGGCTATGCATTTCCTCTTCTTTGGCAATGTGTAAGACGTCTACATCTAGAGTAGACGGTACCCTAAGGCTAGCTAGATACTGTTTTAATGAGCACAAAGTGACTGGGACAAAGCAGAGACTAGGCACACGCATACATTTAGGGATCCTAAATCACTTTGTCAAAGTCCATTGGCACATCTAAGGTACCATTTCATTTAGCACCCTGCTATTAGTATTTGGGAAATGGATCTACCCTTGTGCTGTTCACTCACTTGGATGCTGTCATTAATGGCTCTTCGCCGCCGTGGCAACAGGAACTAAGTTAGAAGCCTTTTCACCAACATCAAGCTGCTCTGAACAGGAAATAATTACCACAGCACACTCTTTACTGACTCCACTGGACCCAACTGTGATTTGATTCACCATCTCTCCCCTGAGACCAGTTAGCATGTTAAACATAGATGCAACTTTATGAAGAAATTCTTCATTTTCCTGTTCTCTCTCCCTCACCCTCCTTTTTTCCTTTGCCATAAATGTCTACTAAGCTTGTGACAAAAGACCACTATCTCTCTCACAAGCACTTTGTAGGAGTCAAAGTGGTACAAGGCATTTCTACCTTTCAGTGGAAAAATTATGGCTGCAAGTTAGGGAGGCAATACAGAATTCACAGGACTGCAACAGGCTGACATCTTGTAAGGGATCAAGGGATCAAGGAAACAGTTTTACACTAAAATGTTGCTTGTTCTGTATTGAGTTTGATTTTTTTCACTCTTAGACCAATGCCAATTATTTAAAAACTGGCAGAAATGCAAATCTTGCCGAGCATTGAAACTTTTAAAAGTTTTCAAGGCTAGAAATTACAGATTTTTGCTCTAAATGGCAAAATGCAGATATCATTTGAAGAAACCCGGCCAGCTTTAAATGTGTGACATTCCAAAAGTAATAATGCACCAAATATCCAATGCAAAAGACAAATCTATTCATGCTGGGACACGCTCGTGCTTGTTGACATGATTCTGGCCTTGAAGATGCACATCTGCATTGTAATGAGATGCGGCAGGTTATTTCCTTCCCCACATGTCCCATCCTTCCGTAGACATGTATAAAAATGGATTTGAAGATATTCACAGTCATGCATTCAATAGGATTGAACTGGCTCGATTTATGAGGCTCTGTTTCTGTAAATCATTAATTGAAGGCAGGGTGGGAGTTGCAATCATTCTACATATGTCCTAAATACATGCCTGCATTTGAAAGCAGCAGATCTTGCCTTGCTCAAGGCAAATTTCTTCATGCAGTAAAGCAAGATTTTTTCTGGAAGGGTGTTGAAAATACGCATCCTGGAGCCCAGAACATGATTTAATTCATGTGAAATGGTCATTTTGCAAGAAGTTCCTCTGCTTTCTGATCTGGTTCATTCGTGGCCTTCAGCTCTTTGGTCAGCTTGGACGTAGGACAAGCTGGCTGGGAGAGGCTCATTGGTGACTTCTCCTTCATGCATTTCTGCATGAGTTTATGAACGCGTTTGCTTTCTGGATCCAATGACATAGGGCACCATCCCATTGGCTAGGAAACAGGATAGGGCCCTTCAGAGGCTATACTACAACACCCATCATCCAGCCCTGTGAAGCCAAAGGCAAGAGCTGATGGGAACTGTAGCCCAACAACATCTGGAAGGCCCCAGTTCCCCATCCCTGAAGTAAATGCTGGCACCACTGGCTCACGCCGTCTCTGGGATTGACATCGCCAACGATCATGGTGCTTCTTGTCCTTTCCACCAGCTCTCCTTTGCTCCTGCTTAAGTGTGAGGAACACTGGGACAGGCACTGGTTGCAAGAGCCTCTCCTCCAGGGGAGGACAGCACCTTCTCCCTTGGGTCAACAACCGCCTGCTCTCATTCACGAGCGCACACTTGTCTGTATTGTTCCAATTTTAGTGTACAAGCTGCCCAAGCCAGCAAGGAAAAATTGAAAGGAAAAAAAAATGCTAGGCACCCACAGTCCCAGTGGAGGGGTGCACTAAGGGTGACTTTTTAAAATTTTGTGTATTGTTTGGTTTTTCTTTATTATATGGTTTTTGTATTGGCATTTGTATCTTTTTAAAAAGAAAAAAGAAAAAAACAAGCACACACTCGTTTCTTGAGGATGACCAGCAAGCCACTGCTTGGAAAGTTCATTGCTCTGCTCAGTTTCTGACTGGCTGCCACAACCAGGCAAAAACTACACAAAAGGGGGAAAGTAGCCATAAATACCTTCAGTTTATGAACTACATTCTCCCACCTCCTCATACTACTGGAAATTGGGATGACCCAATGAAGATGAAGGGCAGGAGAGGCCAGACCAACAGAAGGATGTGTGGGACAGACTCCCACAAGATGTGGCAACGACAACTAACCGAGGGCGCATTCCTTTCTATGTTTAAGATATGGGAAAGTCCTACAATTGCTGGGAGTGTCAGGTTTTTCTGCCTCAAATATGCATGGGATTGTGGCCTTTGTTGTTGTTAGTTGTGAAGTCATGTCCAACCCATCACGACCCCATGGACAACATTCCTCCAGGCCTTCCTGTCCTCCACCATCCCCTGGAGTCCACTCAAGCTGACACCAACTGCTTCAGTGACTCCATCTAGCCACCTCATCCTCCGCTGTCCCCTTCTTCTTTTGCCATCTATTGTTCCCAGCATTAGGCTTTTCTCCAGGGAGTCCTTTCTCTCATTAGGTGGCCAAAGTATGTGAGCTTCAGTAGGTTGATCTCCTCTAGGACTGACTGGTTTGATCGCCTTGTGGGTCCAAGGGACTTGCAGGCGTCTCCTCCAGCACCACAATTCAAGGGCCTCAATTCTTCGGTGCTCAGTCTTCCTTATGGTCCAACTTAGACGACTCCAAAAGGGAGCTAGACAAATTCCTGCAGAGAGGGCTGCCAAGGGCTATTTGACATGAGGGCTATGAATGTGCTCCTGGGGGAACAATGCAGGAGGGGCTGCTGTGCTGAAGTCCTCTTGTGGCTTCCATGTGGTGCCATGGTCAGGACTGCTGGGCTGGACCCAGGAGATCTGGGCACTAGTGTCCACCCGGCCATGGAACTCACTGCGCAGCTTTGGGACAGCCAATCACTGACTCTCAGCCCAACCTACCCCACAGGTTGTTGCAAGGAAAAAGTAGAGAGCAGGGGAACCTTGGAAGCTGTTTCCTTGCAAGGGGAAGAAAGGCAGGGCAGGCAATAACAACCTAGTTGGTTCCCGCAGGAAGCTGGATGAGGAAGGTTTTGCTCAGGTTCAGCAGAGCTCTCCGTGTTCTTAGCTCTCGCCGTCCTCCACTTCGGCCATTCCTGGTGGCCTGGTGGCAGCTCTGGCTAAAGCAGAACGGCCCTCCATGACTTCAGCTGGAGGACTTTTGGGTGTGGGGGAAACCAGAGGGTTTGGCCAAGTGTAAGGTCCTTTGCTGACTTTCCTCTAAGATCCAGGGCTGCCTGCACAAAAGTTCCCCTCCACATATGTGATCATTTGTGACCTTACTGAGCTTTCTGCTTATGCAATTCTTTGCAAGATGAAGAAAATCTCTTATACTTTTTTTTTTTTTTTTTTGGGGGGGGGTTCTTTCCCTGCCTTGTTAGAGGTTCCATTACACAACCACTAGGTGGCACTGTGGTCTTGAAGAACTGCAGAAATACATAGGCCATAATGCTGGATTTTCCTCCATTTACAAGAAAGTTGCAGCAGCGGTTTTAAGAGGCCTGGAGGGTAAAAAGAAGCTACCAAGAGAGAGGAATCATGAACACTTAAGAAGAGCCTCATGTAAAAAGGGTCAGAAATCCAGAGAAACGAAAGTGAGCAGGTAACTTTGGTCAATGCACAGTAATTATTAAGTTTTGTTTTCACATGGTTACATTCTTTGTTCATGTGACATTTCCTTTCTCATTCTGCATTTTTGAATATAGGAATTTCAGCATCTTCTTACTGAACATTTCAATACATAGTATATTTTCTACTATTACAGCAGCACAGGTATTTCTGGAAGTTTCACCATTCCGCATCTCCAATGGCTTTGGAAAAAACATAGTCCTTTCCTGCAAAGCACATCACGCCATCCTTCAGGTAGAACTTCCATCTGTTCTTACTTCTCTGAACCTATCATAGAAAAAAGGCCGGATCTGTCAAGAATTGCTCACAACAGCCTTTAAATCCTGCTGCTCGGAAAGTCCACTAAGAAAAAGGTTGCTTTCCTCTTTAAGTAATAAAAATAAGTAATTATTTAAAAGCAAAATACGGCACATTGGAAGTATAGCTACAGTGCACACTTAATGGGCTGTATCCAGTGTTAGACTTGAGTCCAGCTCATTTCAGTGAGTCTAGACTAAGTAGGTCTCATGCTGGATAAAGCTAGAGTGGTTCATTGAGAGATCCTATGCATGCTTAGACAGAAAAAGTCTTCCAGCTCCCAGCATTCCCAGATCAGCCACATCGACTGGGGGATGCTGCAAGTGGAAGGACACGTTTCTGTCTAAAGGTGCATAAGATTGTGCTCTTAGAAGCAGTGCCAGCCAGCCAGCCAGCCAGCCAGCCAGCACTGCTCTTTTCAGGGTGCTCCATTCCAACCCATTCCACAAGAATCGGGACATGACCACTGGGAATTTTCCATCCTCACTGAGATCTTTCAGGTTCCTCCCTCCCTTTGGGCATTGTTTTTCCTGAAAGAGTTTTGCAAACTTTGGGGCTTCCCTAAGCCTACTGCTATTCAAAGAATCCTGGAAATTTTATTTTGGAAAAACAGCTGAGATGTCACTGCTTAGTTCCCAGCCTCCTCTAAATGACCCTTCCCATGGTTCCCTGGAGAGCAGAAACACATTAGATCAGCTTAAGCTTGCTGTATAGCTACACTCCTGGAGGTGCTCAGTCTTACCAGGTTGCGTATTCAGAAGCATCTAGGGAGTGACCAACATGAGTTCTACTTACAGTAGGCCCATTAAACTGAATGGGACTTCGGTTAGCCATGTCTAACTTAAGTCCTGTTCATTTCACTTGGTCTTTTCCACACAGAGCCTTGGATGTGCGCTCTGTGTCCAAAGACATTTCTCCACCTTTCCTGCGTGTAGGTTTCACTGGCAGCACTGGAGCGAAGAGAAATCAAGCTATTGTTCTGCACATTCAGCTTTCCATTCACACCCTCTTCAAAAACATCCCTTTCTGCTTGTTATAAAAAGAAAAAGGAAAAAACCTACATCTTTATTTATTTTTATTTATTTTTCAAATTTATATGCCGCCCTCTTGCAAACAAGCCTCCTAATCTAAAGGCTCGTTCCCATGACCTGAAAGACCCAAGTCAGTTCATTCCACGTTGAATATTTTCCCTTAACACCCAAGAAGGAACAGATTGTGTGAAAGCAACCAGCTGGGTCGATGCAGGAGCAGGTCCCCAGAAATTTGGCCACATCACACAGCAAGCCCTTTCCTCTCCCCGTGCTGCTTTCCAAAAGCTCGGCGTATCAGGGATTTCAACTGCGTCGCTGCCTTGCCACAGGTGCAAGAAATCTAATCAAAATCCCCTCATTCCATAGTGCTCTTTCCCTCACTTTCCGGCTTCTTCAGCCTCTTAGTAGCCCATGGAGCCCGGAGCAAATCAGCACCTGATACAAGAGAGTGAGTTTGGAGTGCAGCTGAAGTGCCAATTCTCCCAGGATAATGGATTCTGTAAATATACTGGAATTCATATTCCTGTCTTAGAACTCTTTCCCAAATGACTATTTTATATAGACATCATCATCATCATCATCATCATCCATTAACAAGGCACTGCACTTTATTATATTAGTACTAGCATTTACACTCCACCTTCCTTTCTCGTGTAAAGAACCCACGATGGCTTTCGGGGTGTTCCGCCTTTCCTGTGAGGCGGGTTAGGCTGAGAGTCTGCAACTGGCCCAAAGTCACCCAGCGAGTGCCATGGCCGAACAGAGACGAGAACCCGGATCTCCCGAGTCCCCGTCCAGCTCCCAGACCACTGCATCTCCCTTAGACGTGCACCTTTGAAAAGGGAAAGTGTGACGGGATCGTCCAGGTGCACTGAAAACAAGCAGCAACTGTTGGATTGCCTCCGTAATGTGTGAAATGAGTTGCAACAAATTCAGTTTTCATGCTTCCAACCAAACTAGAGACACTTTACAGTGGCACCTAATTAGCGAACGTGCTTGCCTGTACCTTGTCATACTGGCAGACGATGATATTATCAGTGTCAAACACATCGGGGGTCTCCTGCTCACTGACATCGTCACCAGAATTTAAAGGGTCCTGCAGAAGAGAGAACACGAAGCTGACACAAGCGGCCTCCCCACCAGCATCTCACTCTCGGGGTAAAAACAAACCGAGGCGTCTCTCTCATGCATCCTACCTAACATGTTACCAGAAATACAAAGGGTAAAGATCGGGGAAGGGCAGGCCAAGCCACCAGGCTGGCTTTCAGTTCCCATACTCCTTGACCACTGGCCATTTGGGCTGGGGCTTATGGCAGCTGTAGTTCAAAGCACTGGGCGGGCACCAGTGTTCTCTCCATGTCGTCATCTGCAACTGGCCCAAAGTCACTGAGTGTCGAGCACACACATTCTGGCAAACTCCCAAGACACACGCCAGAAGCCGTCCATTTCGGCTGGACTGACAGCTCAAATTAGGAGAGTGAGCTGTGTGTAGGGGAACTGGCCAATCCCGGCAGGGCTGCCAGCTCAGGCTCTGATAACAAGATGGCTGCTGAAACGGACTCAGCTCCAGCTGCAGTCCCAGGCCCTGGGTACCCAGCTGTGCCGGCTAGGGAAGAGTGTTCAAGGGCAGCTGAGGGGCCAGTCAACTCATCCATGGGAACAAGGAAGAGCAGCAACATCCTCTGGGGGCAGATTTAGAGATGGGGATCTATCAAATGGAGAACTCCAGCCTCCTGAGGAGGTGGACCCAAGAGTCCATCGTCCCAGTTGGAGGGTGGCCCAACTGGGGTCCCAGAGGGAACAGCACAGGTGTGCCGGGTTCCACAGCACTCTTCCCCCCAAGGGCAGGCACAGGAGGACTCATAAACAAACCTTGCGTGAAGAGGGCCAGAGAGGGTTCGATATTTCGCTTTGGGCATGCTCAGAGACTTACAAGCAAAAAAAGACTCCTGGCAAGAAGCACTGGTGAGTCTGTTACTGCTACAAGGGAGAATCAGCCCACAACCCCTAGTGAGTTTCCTGACTGAGCGGGACAAGGACCCCGTTCTCCGGAGGACCCTGGCACCACTCTGGAGGGTGGTGGGAGGAGCTGGTATCTTTAACTCAGGAAAGTGGCGATTAAGGCCTGATACAGCAGCCATCTTCCAGGATCTCAGAGTCTCTCGCAGAGCCAATCCCTCCCTTGCTGCTCCACAGAGCAGGCCCCAAACCAAATTGCAAGGGCAGGGAGCTTCATGAAAGCTTTCGAAAGCGCTTCCGACAGGGCAAGCTGGGGGGCTCTCGCTCACTAGCCTTTCTCTGTAAGCAGAGCTCGGGCGGCAGCCAGCTGCTGGGGGTGCTGCAGCGGCAGCGCCTTGCCTGCGCTGGCGGGGATCGGACTGGAGCCCCGGGATCCCTTCCTCTGGCTCAGTGATGCTGTGTGTCGCCTGAGCCTGGCCAAGGCAGGCAGGCAGGGAGAACAGAGGGGCTCACCTCCTCCGTGATGTCCACCGTGGGGTCATCAGTATCGCCAGTGCTGCTCAGAGACTGATTGTCCGAGGTGCTGTTCTCGCCGTCTTCCTCCGCCTGCTCCTCATCTAAGACTTTCAGATCTTCGGCATCGATGATTCCAACGAGCTCCTCATCATCCCCACCTCTTGGACTTTCCGTCTCAACCTTGCAAGACACATCACTCGTTCCATCGAGCTGAATGATCTGCTCAAGGTCATTGGCCATATCCGGCGAGTGCAGATCAGACTTGATCTGCACATTGGTATCTAGCTGGAAGGAAAGCAGAGAGGGAGGAAGGGTTGGTGCACCTGAAAGACACAGGGGTGTTTCTTCCTCAAGCCGTGCTGCCTCTGCGGCCTCACCCACATATGGGAGATGCTCCCAGTAGCACTTCTGCAGAAGAGCTGCATTGTAACATTTACTCATTTTGGTTTTCCAGGGCCGAGTCAAAGAGCAGAGCGTATGACGATTTTAGGGGTCCTGATCCCAGTTTTCAAGCCTGGAAAGTTGACAAGCATTGCACAAGCAGGCATCCAAATGATACCGCTTCAGAAAGTGATCCTTTAAAAAAGGGGGAAAGAGAAAACGATCGGTGCAATGCAGATCCCTTATTATCAACAGGTGCCTGTATATTAACTTTAAATGGGATGGCCAGGACTTGAAGTGTAGAAGTCATGATGAAAGAAATCATCTACATGAAAAGCAGAATAGAAACACTGGAGTTACCTCTTCAGAGAAGGACAGGTTGGGTACACCAGGCAGGAGGCCACTGTCGTTCAACTCGTTGCCCATAATTATCAGCTCGATTATATCATCAGGGTCCAGTGACTGCTCAAGACTCACAGGCAATTCTCCCCCCATGGACAAGCTGCCTGCCATGGCTTCTGTGGGCACTGCAGAGCAGTCTGCTTCAGTCGGCTTTGGGGCAGGAACAGCCTCGTGGACATCCGCACTCTGGGGAGTCACCGGGGAACTAGGTGTCTTCTGGTTGACCAGGGCCCCCACTGCCGGTTTCCCCTGGCTCCCAGTGGCCTCCTGCATGATGGCACTCCTGGGCAAGGGCTTCTCTTCCGTCTCCACTGGCTCAGGGGCTGCACTCTTGGGTGCCTGCAGGCTTTCGCTTCTGAGTGCTCGAAGAGATGAGGCCTTTGCTTGCATGGTGGAGGGTGGCACTAAGAGCTGCTGGCCCACCTGCTGAAACATGTGTGGAACTGGATTCTGGAGGACCGTTCCACCTCCTGAGGTCTGGGCGACCACAACTGGCATGTTGACTTTATACAGGTGTCCTAAGGAGGAGAAATCAGGAGTCATGAAGATGGCTGTCTCCATCAGTGGCCAGAAGGAACTGCTGCAACGAAGAAGACTGTGAAAAAGATGGAAATCCTCCTCCTACCCACTGCACAACCACCAAGCTCCGTCCATCATCAGCTGATTGAACCTTGAGAGAAAGGTGGACTAGCCTGTCCATGGGAAACAAGGAAGGAGTGACCTCAGCATAGGAAGTGGGAAGCCATTCATGTATAGAGTTATATAATATTATTGTATCTTTATGTATTTGGGATGGGTCTTAATCGGTGGTGCAGAAACTCAGGCCGATCTGGATGATCCTCCAGATTGCCACATCCCCTTCTTCTACCTGCAGCACCGATTACTGGGTGGCTTCCTGGCTTTGGCGCACTTCCCCCACTCCAGTTCTGTTTTAAACCACTCAGAGGGCCTTGGATATTGGGCAGGATAAAAATGAAATAATATGGATCATAATTTTAGCAATATCAATAAATTCTAAAAATAATTAGGATGAAATGTCTTTCCCGAGGCTTAATTAGCTTTAGGTTAAATTTAGCTTTAGGTTAAATATGATGGTGCCCTGCCCTTTGGCCTTCAGCTCCTCCCACCCCTGGGGGTTCCATTCAGAAGGGCCCCCATTCAAGAGTCCCTCTGGATGGAACCAGGCCCTTGAGCTGAAAGAGGTTCTGCACCCCTGCTCTAAATGATCTTTCAGGCCCTCTCAGCCCAGGACCAGAATGGCAGAGATTCAATGTCTCTCCAGAAATGGTAACACCCAATTCAAAGGCTTCCGGAAGCACGGATGCCCAAAGCATGATGGTGAGATTTTACTGGCAGCTGCAGCAGGTCAAGCAGAAACTGGTGATGGGACAGGAGACAGACCACCCATTTGTCCCACAAGGCCCAGGAGTGGAGGAGGCAAGCGAGAGGAGCAGGAAGGCAGCCTGGGAGCAGCCCGGAAAAGGAGGCAGAACGATTTCCCTGCAGCGCTGCAATCGCAACCTGGGCACCTGGCACGAATGAGACACCTCTCTCGAGCGTAGCAAGGAACATCCAACCCAGCTGAGTGACCTGCTGCCCTGAAGGATTTCCGAACAATTTTGGGTGCAATCCCATGTGTATTTAGTCAGAAGAAGTCTTGCAACTCACAGCATTCCCCTGCCAGCCAGGCTGGGAAAGCAAACATGCACAGGATGGCGCCCCGATCTCCTTTCTGCTTTCATTACTGCTCCCGACTGTCAGTATTTGCGTCCCCACACACCCCCCCCACAGCCCTCCAATTTCCCTGTCTCCTGTCAAGGCCTTTCTATGCACAACAAACAGTTTGAACTGTCATCCCCTCTCCACAGGGAAGCCTGGGAACTGTAGTTCTCGGGGGCTCGGGTTAGGGAACTATGAGAATGCACTCTGTAAATTGCCATTGCCAGCATCCTTTAGGGGCAGACCCTAACGACTGAGCCAGCAGCACAAAACCGCCTGCAAGCCGTCATCGCCGGAGCACAAATGCAGCTTTCCTCAGCGTCGCCACCGCCCGGGGATGCCTGTGGAAGTGCTTACCAGAGGCTGTCTGCAGCGTCACCCCAGCAGGTATTTGGATAGGATAGGCGAGGCCTGAGGGCAGGGTAAGGATCGCACCTGCAGGTCTGGAAGTGCTCTGGAGGAAACCAAAAAGCCAGTTAGACTTTAGGGCACAGTTATTATGGAAAGCCGCATTTTGAAATCCCCTCGAACCCATGAAAAGGACCCAGCCTCAGGGGATTTGTATCATGCCCTGATCCCTTCTGGCTCTCAGGCAGTCGAGAAGTGTAACGCCTGCGCGGTGAAGTGGCCCATGCTGAAGCACAGAGCGCATTATGAGGGTGCCAAAAGCAACACCCCCAAAGACAGCCCTAAAGGGCAGGCAGCTGTCAGGATCCATCCTTCCCATAATGCTGTGAACCAGCGGGGCCATTCCATGAGGCTGATCAGTGGGCGATTTGGGACGTGGGAAAGGAAGGATTTCTTCGCACGGTGCAGAGTCAAGCTATGAAATTCAGCTCCACAGAATGTTGTGCTGGCCACCATTTTCAGTGGTTTAAAACTGGACTGGACAAATGTAAGGAAGGAAAACCTACCAGTGGCTACCTGTCCTGATAGTTTTATTCGCCTTCCAGGATTAGAGGCAGTGCACCCATATTTATTTATTTATTTGGGTATTTTTATCCCATCCAATTACAACATGTCTCTGGACAGCTTACAAACGGAACACCCAATAAATACATATAATAACCTATAATAATCCATGACTAAGAATAAAACATAATTATATTATTTAAGCTGTAAAATTATGGGACAATAGAAAGGTCTTGACCTGGCGCAGAAAAGCATACAATGTCAGCGCCAGGTGGACCTCTCTGGAGAGTGCATTCCATAGCCAGGGGGCCACCACAGAGAAGGCCCTCCTTCGAGTATCCTCTCTCCTAACCTCCTTCAAGGAGGATTCCCGGAGCAGGGCCTCTGCTGCAGATCTTAAGGGGTGGGGGGGGGGGCCATATAGGGAAAAAGACATTCCTTCAGATATCCTGATCCCAAGCCTTTTAGGGCTTTAAAAGTTAATACCAGCACCTTAAATTGGGCCTGGGCTCATATACACCAGTTGCTGTGGAACATAGGCAGGAGGGTGCTGCTGCAGCCATGCCCCATCTGTGGGTCTTCAGCAGGTTAGCAGCTGGTTGGCAGCTTCATGAAGAGAATGCTGGCCTCGTCGGGCCCTGGCCCTGATGCAGCCTGGCCCTTTTGAGGTTCTTAACCAATTCTCACCAGGCTCATTTCTGCCGGGAGCAGGTGTTCTGTAAAGGGGGTGAGCCTCCCTTGCCCGTTGCAGACCAAGTATCTCCAAAATACAACACAACAATTGCTGGGAAGAAGAACTCCAGTTTAGCTTAGTTTAGCTGAGCTCAGAGGGAAAAGGGAAGTCTAAGGGGAATTAACTAATAATTGTTAATAAAGAAGGCCCAGCACAGCATCCTTGTGAGGCCTGGCCCCACTACACCGCTGATGGGAAGGACTTCCGCACGAGATCCTGGAAAGCTGTATGAGAAGGCCAGGTTTACAGTGGCTTTCCAGTTTACTTTAAGGAAACTCACAGCTTCACAGCTGCATCACTCTTGTAAGCTGGCCTTCCCCACTCTGGTGCCCCCCGAATTTGGGCTTCCACTCACATCACCCCCAGCCACTGTGGCCAGGGGTTATGCATGCTGAGAGCAACAGCCCAAACCATCTGGAGGGGCTAAGGAGACTACTGGGAGACGCTTTTTAAGTGCTTAGCAATGCCCAGAGAAATCTCAAGCGTGCCATGAGCTTTACAGCTCCTTAAGCCCCAGCAGACGTCATAGAATCATAGAAATAGAGCGAGTCAGAAGGGGCCTCCCGGGCCATCTAGTCTGACCCCCAGCTCCAGCCGGCTCCACTCACGACACGCCCACCACATGCACGTCCAGCCTATCTTTGAACACCCTCACCGATGGGGCCTCAACAACCTCCCGTGGAAGCCCATTCCACACCCTGGGGGTCCTAACTGTCAGGAAGTGCTTCCTGGCATCCAAATGGAACCTCGGTTCCCTGAGCTTTGCTCCATTGGAGCCTGTCCTGCCTTCCTTTGCAGGGGAGAACAGGTCTCTGCCCATCTCCGTGTGACACCCCCTCACATACTTCAATGAAACTTGTCTCAATGATTGTGCTTAAAATGGGAGACTGAAGTAATACAACTCTAAATCGATCCCGAACTGTTGAAACACGACTGCCGTTACTGGGTGCTTGCCATACAAGTGTGTTTGATTTTCATAGGCATTTTACAAAGATTTTGATAATTCTTGAATGACAAGCGCCTGTCAATGGCTGAGCCTGCAAATTTTTTGATCCCGATTAAAAACTTAGTCTTTTGGCTTCCTGTGACATAATGGAGATTACTGGGTGATTTGAAAGCTACCTACCAATTCAGCAATGGGTGCTTGCGTGGTTGTAGAAGTAAACTGTCGAATTCCTCTGCCAGCAGCAACACCTAATGGGAAAGTGTTTCGATAAAGGGTGAACATCAGGACACCGTTTGCAAAAGAACCAAATCCACTGGATGCAAGTTCTCACACTGCCGTTTGGCACCAGCAACAGTCAGTCCCTAGGGCCAACCAACGCCTGAGGCACATGCTCAGCCTCTGATGCGGACGCCACAGCAAATGCTCTCTTCGTCCAGTCTCTCATCAGCAAGCCTGCCCACCTCTTTGACTACATCGCTTTCCGGGACTGCACTTCATTCCGAATTTCGTGATCAAAGAGCACCAGACAGCTGCCAACTAGACCGATGCACTTGCCGCTGCGATGCAGGGTAGCCGGAAGTCCCATCCATCTCAGGGGGGTTCTGGATGCTCGCTGAAGAGCCGTCCACTTAGGGTTCTCCCCCTCCCCACCATACTCCGGCTCACTCCATTCAGCAGGGTCTGCTGATGCTCTGTGGAGCATTTTCAGAGAACTGGGAGGTCCGCCATGGACCGAAGGTGGGTGGAGAAAGCCACCTGCACCACACAGCCAGTCCAGCTCAAATCTATACCTTAGGTCAATACTGCTTTTGCAGCACTGCTTCTCACAATACATAAAGTATGGATCGATCTCTCTCCTACACACACTCAAACAGAGAGAGAGAGTTTTAAATGCCTCTGTATACACATATGGGGACTCTGATCCAATTTATTTATTAATTTAAAATTTTTCTATGCCGTCCATTACTAAAAAAAAGTCTCTGGACAGCTTACACCTTTAAACACCAGTGAGGTGTTTAAAGATGCCTATTGTGAATAAGCATGTATGGCTGTGCAAAAAGCCTAAGCGTGAAGGCAGCACACAGCCCAGTTACAAAGAGTTCCTCTCAACTTGGCTAAATCTAACAAGCATCACGGCAGGGGCAGACATCTGGTCGCCCCCCCCCCCCCGAAGTTCTGGACTACAACTCCCACCCAGTATAACGAAGGGTACTGAAAGTTCTAGGCCACTGGAAAGGAAAAAGGAAAGCAGCAGAATTAGAAAATCTGTTGATGTATAGAATAATTTTTTTTCTTTTTGCAAACTCTCATAGAGCGTGGGAAGATATGAAGAGAGTCAGTTTTGGGGGCTGCAATATATGGGCTGCATTTGTTTATAATTCCCTTGGCAATTTTGTTTATTCTGTTCACTTTAGTCTGTTCTGTTTATATTAGTTTTTCTTTTATTCAACATTTTCTTCTATGTTTTTGTATATGTTAAGTGTGTGTGTATATTTTAAAGGAAAGTTCTAGGCTGAAACCTTGGAAAGGCAAAATGTTGTCCATCCATCATTAGGGCAGCTACAGAGTCCATGCCTGGAGTGTTGCCAACTGAGCAAGGGATATTTAGGGTAAACATGGGACCACCTGGAGGACCGCAGGTCAGGGGGAGGCTGACGTAGGTGAATGGACAACTTTTTACACCAGTCTCCAGAGCCAGCTTTGCCCTAGCTTGCTGGAACGCTGACCATATTCAAGCTCCACCCGCTGCTCCAAAAGGGGATGGGGCCAGAGCCCAGGACTGCAGCTTTGACGATTATTATTTCAAGGGTAGGAAGGGAAACCGTTGTGCTCAACAGAGGTGGAAGCCCACCAAGCCTGGAGCGACTAGTCTCTCATCTGGAGTCCTGCATCTCTGGAAGGCCATCTGCACCACTGCTCTGCTGTCCGTGGACACTTGCTAAAATACAGGCACAGAGGCCCCGATGGTCTCTGTGGCATCTGATCCGTTGGATTAGCTGGCTTTTTGCCCACAATCTTTCTGCCTGAGTGTTTTCTGAAATCAAATGCTCTCCCCTTCCCTGCCCATGCATCTGTTTACAAACAGAGGTGCCCTTAAAAATACTTCCTTTAAAGACACACCCAGATTTTAGATTATATATACATTAGGATATAAAAATCGGTACATGGTTTTGTTCTAGCAGTGCTTAAATGAAGCCACCAACCCTGGATTGCAGCCGACCAAGGGATGAATGGGGGACAGAACGGCCTCATTCTCAAGGGGAAAGCAGACATTTTCAATGCTCCCCGACCGCCACCTGTGCTCCACCTAGACCAGAATTGTCTACTCTGCCAGGCCTTTTAGGTCTCAAACCCCCAAAAGGCTTTTCCTCCATTATTTGCTGCCCTTTAAGGTAGAAATGCCAGAGACCAAACCTGGGTCCTACCACAAACAAAATACGTGTATATGGTTTAGCACGAAGATGCTTCCCGCAAAATACACAGACACACACACTGAACTTAATATAAACAGTCACACAGCTTTGGTCCCTCCCAGCTGACAGACTTTGCTGAGAGAAACCAGCCATCGACCTGTTGATGTCTGCAGAGCTGGGTTGAAGCTGGGTGGCAGATGCAACGTGAACGGGGGCGAAATGTGACTGTGTCGGAAGAATCCTTCCGTCGCTTTAGACTGCGTCACTTTTGTTTCCCAGCGCTGCAAGAAAGAGATTCAACACACACATGGACACACATGAGAAAAGCAGTCATCTTACATTAACTCACTGGATGGATGGATGGATGGATATGTGTGTGTGTGTGTGTGTGTGTGTGTGTGCGCAATTGGATTAGCTCTGCAGGTGTGAGCAGGCCGATCACTATGGTCATCCTGAAAGAACAGGCCAATGTGTGATCAGGGACTTAACAGAAGGGCAGAACGTTTCCCTGATGGGAAATTTACTCGCAAGGTGGAAGCTTACAGCAATCTTCTGCAGGATGCAGGTGGGACTATAAAGCCATCAGCTGCAGTTGGGGTACAGGGGCAAAGATCTCAGGTTTGTAGATAGCCATCTGCTTAGCACATGGGGCACAATCTTCTGGATTTATATTAGTTACTTCTGAGGAATCTGATACAGGGTTAGTGAGTGCACTGCCTGCTTATAAGGCTCTGTTTGTGTCTATTATGCTAGTAACGTCATCATTGGATATCCTACTTTTTCCCTCTATTAAGGAATCCAAGTGGCTTATGTAGTTTTTTCCCTCTCTGATTTATCCTCACAACAACCACCCTGTGAAGCAGGTTAGGCTGAGAGTCAGCGATTGACTGGCCCAGAGTCACTCAGAGACTTCATGACTCCATGGATTTCTTAAGTCCTACTCCAACACGCTAAGCACGGCACTGCAATGATAAGTTTGTGCATAAATATTCTGAAGACTGGGAAGACACTCTTGGTGTCTTCTGCGCATTTGTGTACACGTATGTGTGTCATACCTGTAGGAAACTGAGCCTGATTAAACAACCCCTGAACTTTTCGCTTCTGAGGGAAGCACCTAACAATGAGGCAGCCATTCCAAAAGAGCTTGAGTGACATATTCGAAAGCAACTATGTGAAAGAGAAAGGTATAACAACCCAATACACAACATTTTGGTGGTTGCAAAAGCTGGGAATTCAAATACTCTGACACGACTCATTTCTGGACTCTCCCCCATGTATAACCGAAGAGGGAAAGGTGCTGTCAGTCACTAATGATGAACTGAACCAGCGCTCCGCACTGAAAGCCAGTGGTGTTGTGGTTAGGAGTGCAGGACTGGCGCTTAGGTGATCTGGATCTAGTCCCCGTCAGCCTTGGAACCAGCTGGATGACTTTGGGCCAGTCGCAGGCTCTCAGCCCAGCCCAGGGTTGTCATTGTGAGGATAAGCGTGAGAGGAGGAGGAGAATTATGTAAGCTGCCTCAAGTTCCTTGAAAGAAAAATGGTGGGCTGTCAAGGGGGGGCCCTTCAGGTGTGTTGGACTACAGCTCCATCACCCCAAGGCAGCACACTGCCTGGGGATTATGGAAGTTGCAATCCCATCTGGAAGGTACCAGGTTGTGAAATGCTGGACCAAACTGTCAAGGAATGAGAATGGAGTAATAGTTTGGACAATGCTGCAGGAGACGGGCTTTGAAGTGACTCACTCCCAATTAGGAATATAAAGTGTGAGGGGCAGAGGAACTATGAAATAGAGGCTATGAAGCAGAACCATTCCACAAACCCGCTTCAGCTCTTTCAGGACCTGCTCATCCACGCCTTCTTCCACGAACACATCCCGGACGCAATCAATCACATCATCAATGACCGATTTGTAGAACTTGGGCTGCAGAACACATGAATTGCAGGATGAGAGTTAAGGGTTCTCTCCCCATGCTGCAACTCCAAGGGAGAACAGAAGCAGCATCTGAAGGTAGAATCAAGCATCCTGGGCATCTCAGGTTCTCCTCGTCAAAATAATCAAGTTTCTGGTCCTCATGCTATGCTTAAACACAGGTGGGCAAGGACAGCTGAAAGTTCAGAAGCCACAGGAGCGGCCTGAATAAGGTGTGCCATGCCAGTGGGGCTAAAGTTATTAAACTCTGTGCTATTCATTTAGCTACAATCTTATAAAAATGCAGTTACTCTGAAGTAGTAATCCTGCACAGCAAACATGGACTGCCTGTGGCTTTCCTAAAGTATTCACCTACAGGCCTGATCATAGGCCAAAATAGCTGAAGGACACCAAGCTGCCTGTCCAGACTCAACAAATAAAATATGCAATAAGTAATCCCATTGAGTTCAGCAGAGCTTTCCTTTCCAGTAAGCGAGTGTGAAGATCACAGCCTTAGTCCAGCAAGCAAACCTTACTCACAAGCGCACACTGATATTATTGATGTACAGAATCAAAACTCACAATTAAAAGACACAAAATCCCCACTGAGATCAAATCAGATTAAATCAAAAATCAAATGACTCATGCAGCTGCAGCTTTCTAGAGAAGGCGGCTTTGCCTTCTTCCAGAAAGGGGAGCTGATCTTTTATAAACGCCAAGGAAAACCATTGCTACTGGACCCATGCCTGCACATGCCCTCGTTCAAACTTGGCATGTAATACAGTAAAGACAGCTCTCTTGGGCTGCGACCCGCTCCACACTGACCTGGGAGTAAATGCAGCTGAACTCAATGGGACTTGTTCCTGAGTAGACACTCTCAGGACTGCAGTGTCAGCTGCTCTTCATTAGTACAAAATGAGAGATGGCCTCAGAGATGAAAACGCTCCCACAGGTGGCCCAGGAGACAACAGGTTGTGAGTGCAGAGCCTGAGCTGAGTTTCCTGGGACTCAGCCCAACCAGGAGGGGAAGGCTGCAGTCCACGCGGCCAAAGCCTTGGCTATTTTCCAGTCTGTTCTACCGGTCAGAATGACAAAAACCTGGAGCAACTTCTTTGAACTAGCTAAAGGGATCGGTTGTTCTACCTAAAAAGAGCGGAAACCCGGAGAAGGAGGATTGTGTTTTCTTGTTAAGATTTAATAAAGTGGGCAGCTGGGAGCTGGCATCCCTGGGAATCTGCCCAAGCACACCCCCTGAAAGGTGTCTACCACCTTTCCTTGCTGCTGCGATCTTCATCTGTTCCCTCCAGGTGAGTAGGCATAGATAGGAGACCAGAGAGCCCCACCACGCCCTTCTCTCTGGGAGGTGGGTGGATTGGGCCCAGAGGGAGGAGGAAGCAAATGGCCATTGGCAAAGAAGCTGAACTGGTTTTGAAGGCCCCTCAGCTTTAATGGAACATTTTTTTCTTGGCGTAAACATGGAATAAAGGAAGATAAAGGCTAGCTGGGAAATGCTGTGAGCTATAGGATTTCCCCCTGCCTCATTTAAGCAAGCATAGGACTGCACCCCAAATATGATTCCTCCATTCTGACTTTTGTTCACATCTGTGAATATATAAAATCATGCCTAAACATCATCACAGGTTACCTAAACTAATAAGAACACAAGCCAATGCATGTTTGGACAGGAAACTGTGTGTCACCCAGAGAGCTTTGACTATGGGTGGTGTAGAAATGAAATTAATAATAATGATATAACTGCATTTCCCATGGTGGCTAAGAAACACTGGCAGTTGTAGGGGGTTTATTCTGTCCAAATACCTTTAGGATTGTGACTTTAAGGAACTCAATTGGCCACGTGGCCTACCAGTTCAGAGGCTGCTCAAGTTTTTTCTTGTAAGTGTATTGCTTTAACTAAAAAGATAAAAGGGGTCTTTGGGGGATCTTTCCCACCTGGATCTCAATATAAATTAGCAGTTTAATCCTACATATTTCCATCTGCTATGTCAATAGGCTGCATTTTGTTTCTTAATCTCCTAAAGAGGTATCCCATAGGAAAGTTCAAATGAGGTATACATACTGGAGCATCTGCTGAAACCACAAAATATGTTTTAGGTGTCCCTGAGTAATTGCTTTCGTGATGGGGTCTCCGCAACGGTTGCTGCAGTTGCCCCCTGGAAGGTGGATGGAGAAGAGCCCAGCTGGGGCACCCCAAGCCCTGCTAGTCCAGCATCCAGTTTCCAACTTCTAGGAATCACAGTACTGGGGCATGAAGCTAATGCGCCCCCCACACGCACACACCCCCTAAGCTGGTATTCAGAGGGGCACTTCCCCTAAACAAGGAAGTTTCATTAAACTACCAAGGTTAATGGGCGTTGCCTGACATACACACCCCTCTTCTCCCCCAAGGGCGAACCAGTTTGGCTAAAGTAGCCTTCTTCCAGACGTGCTAACAACTTCTGGAGGGCACCAGAAGGGACTTCTTGTGGCAGTGAATTGCATAAACTAAGTATGAACTGCCAGAAGCCAAGGAGAGGCCCGGGGAGAAAGAAAGATGCAGCACGGGCTGTTTTAACTTGCACCTCTGGGGCAGAGACAGTTAATAACCAGCACTTAATATCTAGGATTACTCTACAGCCCTTAAAATGTAGGGTTGCTCTTCACGTGAGAGAACCAAGCCGTTCCTCGGAGCCTCACTGATCCCCACGCCCAGAAAGGTCTGCTCCGGCCGGGCCCTCGTCCTCCTCGCCCCACGCCTCACCACTGGGTTGCCATGAGCCATCCCTCCTCGCTCCTCCGGCAGTAGACCGGGCCTCTGTCCCGAGCGCTCACGCCGCCGCGGTGCCCAACGCCCGTCCTCGCGCGCCCCCTGGCGGTTCCCGGGGCAACTGCCGAGCCCCTGCGCCGCCCGCGGTTCTGCAAGCGGCTGGCGAGGCGGCGGAAGGTGCCGGCCGACTGGGGCCGCGGAAGCGGATGAGGTGCTGGCCAGCGAAGAGCCCGGAGATGAGAGGGCGGGGGCGAGGCGCAGCATCGGCTCTTGCTGACCTTATCAGAGCCCGTCCCAAACTAATTGGGATTACAAGGAAGGGCTGTGCGGCCTCTGCAAATGTCAGAGTGCGTCCTTCATTTTACGGTGATCGCGGGGATGAACCACGCGCAACTCTCCCTCTGAGACACGGGAATGCTTCTCCACGTTTTCCAGAGCAAGCCTGGGTCTTTTCCCCTTTGGAAATTAATGCAGAAGGCTGTTCTTTATCAGCAGCAGAGTTGCGCATGTCTGTTGGATCGGACTGTTTATTGCTAGTTCTCATCCCCGGGAATCCTGGCCTTGGTTAAGCATAAAGCCCGAGGAGCAAAGCCGCCTTCAATTCTTCCAAGCAAGCGTGGGAGCAGAGCTAGTTTACTTAAGAACTCATCCAAACACGTTTCCCAAGACACCCCACCCCCATATTTGTTTCTATTTATTTCAAATCGGAATAGACCTACAGAATTTCTGGACTACAACTCTGGTTAATGTCAGAGGATTATGAGAGAGAGAGTTCAAAAGATCTGGTGGACATTCCTGCTGTAAAGCATTTTCAAGGTGGCTTTTCTGGGCTACACATCCTCACAGAGTGAGGTGCAAATAAATATCAAAGGTAAGAAACAGAGGATGGAATTGCCACATGAAAACAAGCCTTGCCCAGGCACAGAATGGGGAAAGGTGTGTCAAATGAATTCCCCAGTTCTGGAGGCCACCATGAAGAAGACCTTACCTCTTGAGCACGTCAGCCTGCATTTGAAAGGGAGACCTTAAGAGATAGGTAGGTTTGTATGGGTGCTGCTGTTCAGTACAAAGGATTTCAGTCTTGAACTTGTCCTTACTCAGAAGTAAACAACAATGGGTTTTACTGCCCGGAATGGACACTGCAGCCATTTCAGGCCAGCAGTCATGTGGGGTGCTCCTAACCAAGCTCTGGAAAATGTGGGTTGTGAAATACCTTTTGCTGTGTTATGGGCTAGCACTGACAACTTTTTGGATGGGTGCCTGTGCCTGTACCATGGAGAAAGGCGGAACAATGCGCTGCTTGCCTGTACCGAAGGCCAACAGGGGGAGCTGGAGCCCAGGAGATTGCTGAAGCTGGTGGGTGATTCCAGGGGAGCCACTGACTCTCAGCCTGACCTACCTCACAGGGTTGGTGTGAGGATAAAGCAGAAAGGATGCTCATGCAAGGCTCGCCTGGCGCCGTCGTTATTTGTTTTTCGGCACCAGGCAAAGACCTTTTTATTTAGACAGTATTTTAAATGTTAATTTATTCTAATTTAAGATTATTATTTATTAATGGATTGATTTATTTATGTTATATGTTTTAAATTTGACCTAGAGATGGGCCAGTTTTTAATATTGTATATGTTTTAAGTTGTTGTGAGCCGCCCCGAGGCTGCTGCGAGGGGCGGCATACAAATATGTATATAAATAAATAAAATAAATGCAAACCGCCTTGGATTCCTTGCAGAAAAAAGGCTGACTACAAAAATAATAAACAGCTTATCTCCACTTAAAAGAGATTTTAAATGGGAAGGGGACATAATATTTCCCCTTGAGGCTTGTGGCAAGGGGCGGCCTATAAATTTCCAAATAAATTTCCAAATAAATAAATATTTGAATGATCAGAAAGGTGTTCCAGCAGAGTGACCAAGTGCCAGGAAGCAGGTTGTTCTACCTTGCTGTACAGGTGAATGGGAAAGTCCTGCTTCTCTCACACCTGAGCTGGTACATTATTCACAGGAGATGCTTGCTATGAAGATATTAACATGCAATGCCCTTGATGGCCAGTTTTTCTTTAAAGGGAAAGGTCAGGCCACTACAGCATGGTGTACACCAGCCTTCCTCAGTTTGGGGCCTCCAGATGTGTTGAACTGCTATGCGTATCACCCCCCAATCAGCATCTGGAGGGACCTAGATTTGGGGAGACTGGTCTGTCCTGGCCAGCAGCTTCTCTCCAGGGTTTCAGAGCAGGGTCTTTATTGAGCCCCCTGGAGATGGAACCTGGGTACCGCATGCGTGCTGAGTTTGTGGTCCTTTTGCCACAGTGGTGCAGCCCTTCCCCCAAATTCACCTCCTGCAGCTTCAGGATAAAATACTCACAATGCAGCTAACAGGGCATATATTAGAAACAACACAGCTAAGGTGCAATCCTATGCATGTTTAGGCAGAGAAAAGGCCTACAAAGCCCATGTGGCTGGGCATGGTGGGAGTTTTAGGATGGTTTTCTATCCAGGATTGCAGCCTTTGGGTGAGGCCAGCATGGATGCCCCTAATCCCCAAACTCGGAGGCTTCCAGGCACCCAATGCAAGGCAATAGATGCTATTTCTCCTCCCTGCTTCTCCCATCTTACAAATCAGCCAAATGACCCATTTTGACCACCTAGCTGAGACTCTTCAGATGAGGCGAGAGGGAGGCCGGAGCACTATCCTGATGGGCTGCCCCCTCCCTTCCTGTCCCCCGAAACGCTCTCTTCATCCCTTCCCTGAGGTCACTTTCATGAGATGCAGCCAGCGTGGTCCTTTCTGCACTGGCTCCAATGAGGGAGGGCACCGTGTGAGCAGATCCCCAAGTCCACAACCAGGGCTGCATCTGTGCTGTGAGCCTGACCCTTGAAGCCCCAACTGTGAAGGATAGGCTGGGCATGCACATGGCGGGCATGTCATGAGTGGAGCCAGCTGGAGCTGGGGGTCGGACTAGATGGCCCAGGATGCCCCTTCTGACTCACTCTGTTTCTGTGTTTCTATGTTTTGAAAATTGCCAAATACACTATCAGGAAGACGCAATCCATTCAGTGTGCGCATTTCTCTTTAAAGAAGGAAATCTTTTCACTCGGGCTCTCGCAGTAGCATTTCCCTTACACTGTGTTTGCATGAATCGCAGATCGGGCTCTTTTTCGCAGCCGTCGGTCCCATAGCGCCATCTGCCTGCTGCTGGGGGCAAAGCATCCCTCTGCGCAAAGCATCCAGTGCAGTGGATTTCAGCCATTATGCATCCTTTAAAAGGAAGGGATTTTAATGAAAAATCCCAACAGTTCCGTAATTATATGGGCAGAAGCGCTGTAAATGCTTCTGTAATAATATGGTAAAACTCTAACCTCCTGAATGGGAGAGAGGCATTTTTTTTTCAAAGCAGTTCTGTGTGACAACGGAATTCAATGACATGGGCTTATTCAGCAGTAGAAGGGAGTTCCTTAGGTACAGCTATTGAAATTCATTTGAAATGTTGTCCATGCAAGCCATTAGGGAGGGGAAGACACACTCACAGTCCCAAGGATACATTTGATTTATTTATTTCATTGAAGTGCCACCCAACAGCCGAAGCTCTCTCATTCTTCTAAACGAGAATTTTATGGACTATGAAAATGTGATACAATTGCAAGGAACTGCACTGAATGGATCTTTCAAGTCCCCAAATGCTGTTTTGGCAGACAAAATACTAAGGAAAAGACTGACCTGCTGTTACAAGCTCTGGGAGGCCTCCTGCCTCCCCGGACAGCATTCTCATGCTTGCTTGCTTCTTGAGCGCCAGGTGTTTCTGCATGCAACAGATCATGCGGATCTTTTGGGCGTAGCATCGGCTTTGATGACCCTGGTGTGCCTGGCAACTCTCTTCTTGGATTCTGCAGGAAGATTTGATTTTTAAGCATACATCAATCAATTGGCTAAAGAAGGCATATGCTACTTAGGGCTCTCCAGAAGTTTTGGCTACAACCTCCATCAGCCTTAACTAGCATAGCTAAAGTTTCAAAGAAATTGGAGGCAACATCATTTAAGGCCACTGCAATAGTCCAGCCTTGCAGATACACTGGACTGACCGGGAGATGAACAAGCAGGTCCCAGAACAATCATGTGAGAACTTGCCCTGGAAGCAAAAATGATTAAGCTAATGAAACTAAGGCTATAGGGCACATCACAGAATCATGGAATAGTAGAGTTGAAAGAGGCCTATAGGCCATCAAGTCCAACTCCCTGCTCAGTACTCCAAGTGAAAGTATTCATGGCAGAGGGCTAACTCTTTGAATGCCTCCAGTGTGGGAGAGCCAACAACCTCCCTAGGTCATGGGTTCCATTGTCCTACTGCTTCAACAGGGCATTTTTCCCAATATCCAGCCAGAATCTGACTTCCTGTAACTTAAGCTCATGATTCATTTATTCATTTATTTATTTATTTAAAACATTTCTATGCTGCCCCATCGCAACAAAGCCTCAGGGCGGCTCACAACAGAGGAACAATACAAAAAAATTACATTAAAATTTCATTAACCCACCCCCCCAGTGCATCTCGGCTATGATCTTTAAAATTCAATAAATAATTTAGCAATTAAAATAGGTTTTAAATAAAAAGCTCTTGGCCTGGTGCCGAAAAACAAATAATGACAGTGCCAGGCGGATCTCTCTGGGGAGCGCACTCCATGAATGGGGCGCCACCGCCGAGAAAGCCCTCCTCCGGGTACTCACCCTCTTAATCTCATTCACTGAGGGTTCCCGGAGGAGGGCCTCCGTTGCTGATCTCAGAGGGTGGGAGGGCATATATGAGCATAAGCGTTCCATTAGGTAGCCAGGTCCCAAGCCATTTAAGGGCTTTATAGGTCAAAACCAACACCTTGAATTGGGCCCGGACTTCAATCGGGAGCCAGTGGAGCTGACGGAGAACTGGGGTTATATGAGAACCACGCCCAGTCCCCGTCAGCAGCCTGGCAGCTCTGTTCTGCACCAACTGAAGTATCTGGACTGTCTTCAAGGGTAGCCCCACGTAGAGCGCATTACAGAAATCTAATCGGGAAGTCACCAACACGTGTGTCTGTGCCCTGCATTCAGGGCATCAGAAGAAGGCAAGACTAACTGGAGAAGACAATCATGTTATGGAAAGATGAGGGTAGAAGAAGAAAAGGAAGGACAAACATGGGATGGATCAACTTCATTTAAAAAGCTTTGGCTGTGAGTCTGTAAAAGCTGAGGGGGGCTGTCATAGGCAGGGCATTTTGGAGGCTACCCGTTCCTGGGATCACCTTAAGTCAGAGGTGACTTGATGGCATGTAACAGGGGCTTGGCGTGAAAGATGTCTGCCAGATCTGAGCCTGCAAATGTGCAGCAGGATAGAAACACCGCATGAGGAGACATGGGGTGGGCTTCTGTTTTTTTTAAGGTTTTTGGTGCTTCCAGATGAGGATTTTAATGTGCAGTCCTGCTACCCACTCATGGAATTGGGAATTTCATAGGGAGCTCCAAACAATTTCACCTTTGCCTTGTAGCCCTCCTGTGTGCTCCACTGCTGTTGCTTATCAGGAGAAGTCTGTAGAAGGAAGAAAAGACTGAGCAGTTTCACATTGTCTTTGGATGGTTAGCTATAGGGGCCTTCTACCTATTCGGTCATCACTACACCCACACCCACACACAAATTGCACACACGCCCTTCAGTGCCAGCCCTAAGATTGTCAGGGGGAGCAGGGAGTTCAAGCAGGCCAGCTTTGTTACTAGCATCCAAGACTAGGAAGATGCGGGATGCACCGATCAAGAATGCTCTCACACCTGATGGTGGCACTTATGGGGCAAAGCCCTTTGTCAGCCCCAAACACAGCGACGTTGAAAGCCAGCACACTCCAGAAACGGCACGAGCCGAACTCACCCCATTCAAACTGGAGGTCAGCTACTGACTCAAACAGAGAGAGAGAGCCGTAAGTCCAGCTCTTGGCCTTTGGTTTGTGCTAACGCAACCAGGCGCATTTTAAAAAATTGTCCTTTACCTAACAGTGTCATTGAACTTAAAAGAATAAGGAAAAGCTTTATAGACTGATAATGCCCACTTTTAATTATTCATACTTTCTCTGTGCTTGATAGCTAATGATGATTTATATTTAATGTCAGATTTTACCACAATAAAGGAGAGACTGGATTGCTTTTAAGGGCTGTGATCCATTGCCTGTGTTGTGTGTTCATGTTCATGATAGGTACATAATGCCCTCTGCTGTTTTAGATGAATATTGCTTAAAAAGCAGAAGGCTGGCAAAAGCCCTTCATGATCAGCTTTGCACTTAAACTTTACAAACAGCCTGACCAACATAATTCTTGGGGCTGATCTGTTTTTCTTGTCACACACCTTTTGCAGACCCTAGATGATGCTTTTGTGATGGGAATGGTGGGGTGCCTTCTTCCCTATCCGTTGTGTCCAAATCAGGATTCCAGCATCTGTGTTTGGTATATCAGGTGGGAGAAACATAGAAACAGAGCGAGTCAGAAGGGGTCTCCCGGGCCAGTCTCCTAGTCCGACCTCTGGCACCAGCCGGCTCCACTCATGACATGCCCACCATGTGCATGTCAAACAGCCAGTAAGGGAACACCCTCCCACATTCATACCTTTGCAGGCTCCATGGAAAGACAGGTAACATTCCATTGGCTTACACAGCTTGCCAGCATCCCGCCCTACCTCTCTGGCTTTCTTAGTGTACCATCCTTTGTGTGGCTAGAGAGAAAACAGTTGAAATTGCATCACATTTATAACCCCACCTTTCTTCCTCTTACACGAAACCAAGATGCCTTGAAAGGCTCTCCTCTCCATTTTATCTTCACAACAACAACCCTGTGAGGTAGGTTAAGCTGAGAGGTAATGACTGGTCCAGTGAGCTCCATGGCTGAGTGAGGACCAGAACCTGGATCTCCTGAGTTCTAGTTCAGCACGCTTAACCACTGCACCACACTAGCTCTGCTCTTCAACTTGCTTGTGTATTTTACAAGGAGTCCTATCTCAGAAGGGTATGGGTAAGATTGAATTTTTTATGATGTATTCCCTGATTTGTCAGGAATGTCTTTTCAGCCAAGCAAAAGAGTTTTAAGACAGAATCCTACAAATGTCTAAACAGAAAAAAAGCTATGCTGGTTGGGGAATACTGGGAGTTCAAAGAGGTTTTTCCAGTATAAACATGCACAGGTTGTGCATAGTCTTTTTCATCCCTCCCCATCAGACTGAAATTTGTATTGTCTGCCTTCACCTGGACAACTAGCTTAAAGCATCGATAGATTGTGAGGAGGGCAGATCTACCGGTAATTTTGCAACATTCAGGAGACTTAAGATCATATATACCTCAGAGTTCCAATGGAAACCCATCATCTGATCATCCCAGACACTGGCTGAGTTTTGCTTTGAGCCAGGTGGGGTACAAGTGACCCTCCAGCTGAGGTTGGACAGCAACTCCCATCATTCCTGACCATTGGCCTTGCTGGCTGGAACCCATGGGGCTTCTACTATCCAACTGGTTCCCATCCCAGCCTTAAAGCGATAATCCCATGAATAGAAATAGGAGTGATCCTTATTATACCAAGACACAGGTAGAAACAGTTCTAAAGTTAGGTCAGCTAGACCCATAGGGCAGTTTAAGCACCATTGAATTCGCCCTGAAAACTAGGTGTTAATCAATGAAACTAATACCATATCAAAGTGGTACGATCTGTAGGTTTTACCCCATCAAATAGGCCTGCAGGTGCATTTTAACTTGGTTCTGAAATTTTTTCAAGCACACAGAAAGCCTTGGATGACGCCAGACAAACTAACTGGGAAAAGTAAACAGGTGAAAAGAAGCCTGGCTGGGGAAGCACGGATATAGGCGGGATCTATAGGGCCTTATTAGGAAAGCCGGAGGAAGAGTGCTGACAGAAGTGTCTTCCCTTGACTAGCCTTTGGAGTCGTGTCTGCTTAAAGGACAGAACCGTGATCCATGCAGGAAGTTAGAAAACCTAAGAGCTGAAGAAGAGCCCATTGGGAGCTGGCCAGCTATCCAGCATTCTGTTCGTGCAGTGGCTGGCCAGCCGCCTCTGGGAAACCCACAACCAGAAACCAGTGGCCAGGATTTTAGCCAGCCCGACTTCCGTCTCCCACATTCACGGATTGCTGCTCATCCGCTGGATGAGTAGAAATCAGCCACCGTGCCCATGTGGCATGCAGGTGTCCGACACATGGAACCCGTCCACCCAGCGCCGCATGTGGCAAGTTCGAGTGTAATTCTTCATTCATTCAGCCTATTTCTCTTTTGTCTTCTCATAATCCAGAATTTACATACTGAAGCCTGTCAGTATCATACTGTATGCAGTGCAACAATAAGCTGGAACAGAAAGATTACAGTCTTTATATAGGGCTGAATAAAAACATGCAATCACGCAATTGCAGATGTCAGTGATGGGCATTCACTGTGCCAGCTCTCTCAGTCAGCAGGCAGCAAGTGTTCGGCAGTCGCTGCACCAGCAAGTAATGGATTGGAGTTTGGTAACCCAGACTGTAGAACCTAACAGAAACTGAAATATAGAGTCTGAATTTCAGGTGAGGCTGGGGAAGGTTCGAGGTTCCCCACTTGATCCAAATGAGGAATTCAGAGTTTGTTTATTTAGCTCCTGCCTGCCCACTCCAAGGATCCCAACAGACTTTTCTTCTCGGGAGCTTGCCCACCCTCATCTCCAGTAGAAATAGCCATTCTTTGGTGCTGGAGGAGAGCTTTGTCATGAATATCCCGGACTGACAGAAAGACAAACCAGAACTTGCCCTGGAAGCAAAAATGACGAAACTGAGGCTGATGTATTTTAGGCACATCATGAAAAAGCAGGAGTCAATGGAGAGGACAGTTAGGCTATGGGAAGTCAGAAGCAGGAGAGGAGGAGGAGGAAGGCCAGCCATGAGATGGATCAATTCCTCAAAGGAAGCCACAGTCTTGTGTTCACAAGAGTCAAGGCAGGGCTGTCAAGGACAGGAATTTTTTTTGGGCGGGGGGGTTCATTCATCAGTCAGGGATGACTTGTCAGTACATAACATCATTTAGCTATATGTAGGCTACCGTATAGGAATTCTTTGGCAGCTTGCAACATTAAAAAAAGAACTTAAAGTAATCAGGCGTACAATCAAAATTCAGCAAATGAAATAACACAGAGAGGGGACAAACTTGGTTTCTGCTGTACCCAAAGGCAGGACACAGAGCAACACATTCAAATTATGGCAAAGGGGATTTTGACTGATCATTAAATGGTGGTGTTGCTGTTCAGCAGAGGGCCAGACTGACTTGGAAGGTGGGCTCTCCTCCATTACAGCTTTTAAGCAGTGTCTGGATGACCACCCCTCAGAGGTGTTGCAGTAATGGATCTCCTGCATCAACAGAGGGTTAGGGATGGCCCCTGAAGTCCCCCAATACTATGATTCAAGAATAATCAATAATGCAACAATATAAGCCAGAAAATGCCCCAGAGAATAATTTTAGCATGGCACATAAAAGGACAGCAAGGTTGGAGCCAACAAAATGTTAAAGCCAGCATGGTGCACTGGTGAAGAGCATGGGACTGGGACTCAGGTGTTCTGGGTTCTAGTCCCTGCTTGGCCACGGAGCCAACTGGATGACTTTGGCCAGTCACAGGCTCTCAGCCCAACCTACCTCACAGGGTTGTTGTTGTGGGGATAAGACTGAGAGGAGGCAGCAGTAAATGATGTAAGTCGCTTTGTTCTTTAATAAGAAAAAGGCAACTAAATCTAGGAATGAATAATATAAATAAATAAATAAATTTCTGGGAAGGGTATTTCCTAAATGGGATACCACCACAGAAGAGGCCTTTTCCCCAGTTGTCATCCTCTTACCTGTGGAAGGCAGAGGGACCCAAAGAAAGGCCTCTGAAGATAACTTCAGAAGTGTGTGTGAGAAGATAGCAGGTCAGGTCCCCCGTTTCCAGGCCATATCAAGATTCAGAGCTCCAAACCAGTACTTTGATTGTGCTCAGAAACAAATTAAAATGTACTCAATCCAACAGCTGCTGGTTAGCATCCTTGCCATCAAAATTGAACCAATGGAAGTATTTAAATGGTTTAGAGGCTTAAAAGTGTTTCAGTAATGTACACCTTATTAGTATAAACTAGAATTTATGCCACTGGTTAGGAACAATAGCTCCAAGTTCCACCATCCTTAACAAGCAGAAGCTGGGGCACACAGGGCGGGGGGGAGGAGTGTCCTTTAGCAATTGAAGTCAAATAACAAGGCAAGGGAGCGCAAACTTGCACAAACATAAAAGTGGACAAGAGATGTAAAAAAGCATTTTGCAGAACATATCACTAACACTTTCAGGGATAATATTTTTAAAATATATATCAGGAAGCCAGCTAAGGAGGCAGTTGGATCATTGGATGAGGACCAAGTTAAAAGAGTAATAAAGCAGGATTAGATTTTGGAGAAAGTGAATGAATTTTCATTTGTCTTCACTGCAGAAGAGATAGCTGTGTCAGAACTGGTATTTTCAGAAGGGAATCTGAGGAACTGAAGCAAATAGTGGTGAGAGAAGATTAAGTTACCAATCTTATTGACAAATTGAAAGTTAACACATCTTCCAGGCCCAGTTGGTATCCACCCTAAAATTCTTAAAGAATTCAATTCTGAATGGGCTGACCTTCTAACAAAAATATGTAACATATCCAGAAGATTAGAGAATAGCCAATGTAACACAATGTAGCAAGTAGAATAGATTCTTATAAAATTATGCAGGACATGGATGAAATACATACTAGAGTCTGTGGTCATCCAAAGAAGCTGCAGGGTGGGAGACTCAGGGCAGAGGAAAGGAAGCACTGCAGAGCATTAGGAGCCAAAGGCCTGTCAGATCCAGCATTGTTTCCACGTTGACCCACCAGCTTCCTATGGGAAATCCACAGCAGGGCACGAGTCGTATAGCACCATCCCTACACGTGTGTCCCCAGCGCATGGTACTCAGGGTCACAGGAGGATTCTCTGCACGAGTTAACGATTGCTCACTTTGGTTCCTTAACTCACAGTAGTTTGCAGGAATTTTGCATGCCATCATTCTCGAAGGCAGGGGTCCTCGAAACTTTTTGAATAGGGGGCCGGTTGAAAGGTGCCAGGGATGGGCATGGGCCGCCAAGGCGTTGCGAGCGGAGGGTGAAGGCCGGGGAGGAGGGCACACGCGTGTGCACACGCAGAAAGGCAGGGGCGTGGCGTGCACAGAGATCATTTCTCCCAACGAGTCCAAAATGATCTCCTGGCGAGCAAGCCAGCGCCTTGGGGCTGGCTTGCTCACAAGATCGTTTTGGACTCGCTTGGAGAAAAGGATCTCCCGGCAAGGCGCCGGCTTGCTCACAAGGAGATCCTTTTCTCCAAACGAGTCCAAACCTTGCGAGCAAGCCGGCACCTCATGGAGATCGTTTTGGAGATCGTTTTGGACTCGCTCGCAGGCACGTGGCAAGCTACAGCAGGCGGGATTAATGGGCATGGCAGACCGGCTCCAGCCCGCAGGCCACAGTTTGAGGGCCCATGCGCTAAGGCTTTCCAAGCATTTCCACCCTTTTGTACGAGTGAGGAAAGTGTTATCTGGGTATCAGACTAAACATGCTAAGACAAAACACATGCATGTCCATTACTGCCCTATACCACAGGGCCACCTTGTGGTTGTACAATGGAACATGCAGGAAGGCAGCTGAAGAAAACCTCCATTAACAAAGCACATGTAAAGGAGCTGATTTCAAAGAATTCACAAGCAAAAGCCCTGATAAAGTGGCAACTTAAAAGCCTCATGTACAAGCCCCTTGTTTTCAACACTGGAATAATATATACACAAAATGACTAGTAGCGATGAGTAGCCATATCAACACCAATTCACCTAATCCCCTTTTAAAGCCTTCCAAGCTGGTGGTCATCAGCACATACTGTGGGAGCAAAGTTCATCATGCCCAAGGCTCTCCCCTTTTCCCAACTGGTACAAAGATCCTAATAATGCATATCTGCAAATAAGTACACAGCATAAGAGATATAATATGCACAGTAATAAGGCCTCTTCCTTCAGGTTTGTGTTGCTGGTGGCTGCTTTAATATGCATTATGATTTTCATTGAGATGCTCCGCTGGGAAAAAAAACACCCACAAAATATTTTTTTAATATGCAACTTTAATTTTTAATAAACAAATCTGTAAAAGACTAAGATTTAGTTTTAGAATTTACACAGAAGTCTTCTTATATTAAGCATATTTCTCTTTTTAAAAAAGCTCGAGTCAATACAATACTACCGATCTGAGTAGTTATGTGCTTAGATGTACTCCTATGAAAACTATACATGGAAACTGGTATTGTAAGGTTACAATACACTGCTCCAATGCTAGCATTCCAGAAATCATCAGAGTAGCACTTGAAAGCCAATATATCCAAGTGTGGTCATTTTTTGATGGTACTGAACAATAGGTTGGGTCCCAAATTAGCCACTGTTAGAATACACTGGCTGAAATCAAAGGAACAAGCAAGGCATGACTAACTTAAATCCCACTGATTTCAAAAGGTATACTCTTAGTCTAACTATATCTAGATCCAACCAATAGCATTGCATGTTTAGACAGCAAAAATGCTGCAACTCCCATTTGGGCCTCTCTGTGCAAGGCATTTATTCTGCACTTGTGATCTCTCATCATGGAAGTTTGAGGTTTCTTTTCATGTCCTCCACTTCCAGAAACTCTCCCATGTTTTCCACCCGTTTTCACAGGTTTTTAGCACAGAAGTCAGTTATATTCAGACTTGGAACAAAAGGAATTAAATTCCCTATCATGATTCTGATATATACTGCAACTATGCCACAGCACCAACTTGTGTGGTTGCTAAGTGAACACATATTATTTGTCATTATTTTTTTAAAAATATAAACCATACTGATAGTCCTATATAGGACTCTCTGGATATAGAAAGGCAGACAAAAACAAGCCCCAGGAAAAAAACCCCTTGCAACAGACACATTCCCTTCTACAAAAGAAAAATAGAAGAAGCCTCAGTGAAGTGGAAGGTTAAACAACTCATGTGCAGAAGCCCTTAGTCTACATTGGTGTGTAGGTGACATTGCAACAATACACCAGTGACTCTTCCTCCACTGTTCAGGCCTTTGCCCATTCCCAACTGACTAATAGGCTCAGATGTGCAAAGCACAGCTTGCCCCCTCAACGTCTACTCTTTCCTTTGTCTGTCTTCACCATCACACAAGGAAATACCAGCAAGAAAAGTAAATTTCCTGCCTGTTCTTGCTAATAATTCTTTCTTGGAGGAAAAAGAAATGTGGATTTAAAATTCTGACATTTACCATTTCCATGTATACTTCGTCAGGTAATAATTCCAGATAGATGCTTCTGAAGGGAAAAATCACACTAATCTTTGCACAGTAAGAAATAAATAGGTATGTATAGGCAGCTAAGCCTCACCATTTTGCACAATCGTTCTCAATTTCTCCCCCCACTCCAGCCATTTCACACTTTCGATGGGATACAAACATCTTTCTAGCTTAACTCGGCAAAGTTCATATTTAAGGTGTCTCCATCTCTCATTTCAGCAATTCAGACCCTTTCATATTTGAAGTTGCCAGCAATGTAGAATAAACCCAGGCCAAATATTTTGAGAACTCCGAAATAAATACTGCTACTAAGTTATGCCCATACATTTTAGAGCATCGTGTAAGACAACATCTTGCTAGGAACTGACCATTGTTGCCGTTAAAGACCCAATTCTCTTCTGATAATAATCTAAAGGAAGAGTTAAGATTCCTGGAATGCTGCATTGGCACCAGGATCACTCCCTTCCTCTACCACCTCCAAAATACACTTCCAAAGCTTCATGTTTGAACTGTGTGCACATGTGCATTTTAAGGCACCTGTCTCTTAAGGTACTTAAAAGCAGAATGTGTCATGCCTTCCACAACTGCAAACAAAAAAAATCTTATTAAAATAAGCTAGTCTGCAGAGAGGAGTTTCCCACCAGGTGAGTCTGCAAACAGCTGAAATGTAAAAGGCAAAATTTTGAAACCAGTATGACCTAAAGCAAGTAGCAGTGTTTTACTCTGTTCCTGCCCAGTATCTCCAACGCCCTCCCTGCCAAAATTAATAGTGGAAGCCGTATATAAGCAAGGCTGTTTTCACTGAAAGGCTCTTTTGACATTTCAAGAAAATTTACTAATGAAATGAGATTAGGGAAGCTACGGTATCTTTTGAATTAACTGTTGGGACAAAACTACATAAAGAACTTCAAACATAACTTAATATCTACTTGTACTATTTGCAGAACTAGAATTGTGTGTTCTTCTGAATTAATAACTTTTTCTAAGTCATTTTCCTTTGGGGCAAATTAACTTAAATGTTACGGTTTATGTCTAATATCTGTAGTCAGGACAAAAATATTGAAGTGAGGTAAAATATGCTATTGCAGCTTTATTCCAAAGACTTACGTGCAATTACGATAACAATGATCTATAGCAGCTGCAAAAAAGCAAATGCCATCAATGTGAAGGGGGAAAACAGGCATTCATGTGGCCTCCAGAGTATGAAACAGAGGCCTCAAAAAGGAAAGGATTAAGAAGATGCCTCCTGCAAGAAGACAAACTGATCTGACCAATAAGCTCAAAAATCAACATCCAAAAGGTCAAGGTAATCATGGTTGTCCAAGCCCTTAGTTACATTTTTTCCCTTCAGAGTCAAGAATGTTCTGCCACACACCCCTTAAGCAAACTCCAGCTCAGCTGCCAGTACAAGGGAACATCCTGCTTTCCACGTTCATCTGGCTATCCTGGATTTACAGTTTCTCTGACTACCAGTTCAGGACATATTTTTATGCCAAATCTGACATCTGTTCTTGTTGTATATCCAAAGCACTTTGTAATAGTTGGCAATCTATTAATAAAAACTCTGTTCCATCCAAGACACTGACATGAAAACTTTGCATCCCCTTTTCAGGGCAAGAATTTCTGCTACCACAAATTACTTTTTCTTTTTGCACAAAAGCTCAGGTAAACCTCCCTTCCAATGGGGAGGCCAAAGGTGAACTAAGAGACCAAATGTGAAGAATGCTGAGATTTTTGCTCTGGAAAAAAATCTGAAAGATGCTGAATGGGTAATGATTTTCAAGGAAAGATCTCCATGCAATGAACTTGATTCTCAACAGCTCTTGCCAACTGAACTATTGTGAAATGTGCATGTACATTTTGCATTCTGATGTAAGATTTTCCACATGGATATTCCTCTGTAAAGAAATAACATATTAGAGGAACCATTTCAAACCTACAAAGTGATTCAGTTTATGAGCTATTAAAGGTACTAAGCACATTGCCAAATGACGTCTCTTGAAAAAATATTTGGGACCTGCATTCTATGTTGGAAAGAACTGGGAAGTAGAATGCGTGGGATTATATGAACAAATTACATATAAATATACATAACTTAATCTTTATCCTTCTGGAAAATTCCAAAACCAAAACTTTTTGATGTTATCAGTTAAAGTATCAACCAATGCACAAAATGTTCATATCAAGTGCCATTAATTCGCAAGATGGTATATAAAATCAATCTACAATATTAGTTTTTGGAAAACATTGCAGATAAGCTAAAAGGTTAGAAGTGCAAGCTCCCAACTGTAGATGAAGTCTTCCAACATGACAAAATCAACTGCTTTGCTTCAATTAAAACTCTTGTGTGCAACATATAACACATTTCCCAACACACAACATTATTTCTTCCTTCTTCTTTCTATTGCATCTGACAACTCCCACACTTATTGGGATCTTCACCGTCAAGCCTGATCCATTTCTTCTCAATTTCAACCTACAATATGAAAGCAGAATGAGTTTAATTAGGAAACAATTACATTAGAGAAACTCTTGACATTATCCTCACTGAAGTAATTAAGCACCATCTCAACCCTAATACAAATAATTAAGGGCTGTCTCAATTAAATGCTACCAGGAAAGCACAAAAGTTTGTATTATTCCACGAGTGGTTACATGATTTGCTACCATTTACACAAAACACCCAGTACAACCAGAACCTAGTGTAAGCTATGACAAGTTTTGAAACTGCTTCAACAAGTAAAATCAAGCACGGGATTTGACATTCCTGCAAGGATAAAAACTGACTTCCACAACTGGTAGAAGCTTTGTGGTAGCTAAAGATACAGCCCTGTAGGACACAACATGTGCTAATAACATACCAAGAACTGTGGATCTAACAACTGCTTGGTCTGAGCCAATTGTAAAAGAGTAGCCATGAATGTTCGTTGTGCCAGAACAGGAGGATTCCTATAGGATAACATGTTAGCATTACAAGAGGTTTAACAGAAAAAAGTCTACTTCATCAAATATATTCCCTGAGCAGAAAGCTGAAGAAATTTGGGCTATGGGGAAAAGTGACACATCACTAGCTAAAACAAAGGCACAAGATTACCTGGCAGTTATAACACACTTTCCGAAGCACGTGCTTCTGAGGTTGAATGTCACTCTCAATGCCCAATGATTTCACCTCGGTTCCAGAAGCACACGTGTCGGGGACAACAAACTGCACTGTAGCAAAGGGATGCCAGTCACAGGGGATTTCCTGATCCGACCCGAGCTCTAGTTTGTAAGACAAACTGTGTGGATGATCTGGACCTTGGGAAGAGGAATAAAGGGAGAAATGTCATAAAGAAGCTCAACAAAGACAAGCGGTTGAGTGCGCAATCAAACAACAGGAGGATTTTGCTAAGTAATGATTAATTACTGCAACCCAATGAAAGCAATTTGGCAGGACACAAGCATCACTAATCCCCATTGACAAGATCTCAGAGACATTTGCTCCATGGCTTCAATCTTCATAACTTGGAAATCTAGAAATCCTTAAATAACTTAATATTCACATGTAGTTGTGTGCTGCATTATATAGTTCACTTTTTCAGTATGCTCCCTTCCAGGAGGAACGCACCTCCAAATTTCTTCATCATAGCACATTTTAAATCCCTTTGTCAGGTATGGAAACAATCAGAAGTGGATAGCTATATGTTTAGAAATACAATGAAGCAAAGTATGCATCATTCAATTTACATCTTTCTCCTGATGCAGTATTTATACTTCAGTGCTTTAAAAAATAAGGAAAGGACACATAAAACAATCCTTGTCCCCATACTGCTGTTTAGAATTTGGGTCAGTTCACATAGAAGACTAAACTTACTGCAGCCACAACTCAATGAATTCAAACAAAACTGGACGGGTTTTGGCCTTGGCTTTGAACTGTGAACTGTCTAAACATGCACACTGAAGCACACATATAGACAGAAGTGCACTGTATTTCTCATAATACAGCTAAGGCAGGGAACAGAAACACCTTTCCCAGTGGCAACCCTTTAAGAAATGGCCATGATTAAACTCAGGGCTGTAGGGTTGAGAAACGTGGAGTTGAGTCAGAGTGGGTAAAAATGTACCAACTCCAACTTTTAATCCATTTAAATTGTAATATAAATTAGATGTTAACATTTCCTGTTTCACAAATAAAACTTTGAGTAACCTATTTTTTCAGGTTATATTTTCGAGATATATTTTAACAGGCTAGGGGACTAAAAAGTTGCCTGGTGATTCACACTGGCAGTGAAGAAGTGCCTTGTATGTTGAGTGTTTTCACTCAATATAGGAAATAATTAGTTTTATATATAATACATACATACATATGTATGAGTCAGAATTGGAGTCCAAGGTAGCATAAACTGAGAAGTCAAAGGTTTTATGCATCAACTCCACAGCCCTGATTAAACCATGTGGATTACATTTATCTCCATTTACAGCAAGAGAGGATTGGTGGGGGGGGGTGAGGAAGGAAACCTTCAAAGCAATTACTCTCTTAGTGTTCCAGCTCAGAAGAATGAAAAGCAGCCCACCAAATAACTTCACTGAGAGCTATTTAAAGCCTTATGAAGTCTTACTCATCCCAAGTCATTGCCAGTATATGTACATTCTTGCCAAGAAGCCTGAAGATCTGAGACTTTAAATTAACGTAACTGGATTTGACATCAACAATCATCAAGTGCTTCTGCAAAAAGCCTGTGGCAGGAATTCAGTGAAGAAGCTCATGAATTCAGCTGAATCCGGTGGGATTTACTCAATAGTGTTTGTTAAGGATTACATCCAACATTTATGTAGTTACCAGAAATCCAAAACCAGACTAAAATTAAAATATGTAGGCAGCAACATGAAGCGTAAACTGGGCTGCCTTTATTACTGTGTTATTAATGAGCATGGCACCCATTTTCTTGGTAATGCTCCGTCACCACTTGGCAGGGTAGAAAAAAAATCAATGATTTTTTTTTTAAATAATCAGACTGTTTTGATTTAAATCGGATATTTTAATTGGATTTTCTTAAAATAAAATGCTTCTTGAGGAAAAAAAAATCTATCTAAAGTCAGTTTCCTATTTAAGATATATTATAGTCCAAACGTTATTCATTGTGAAATAAGAATTTGTTTTTAATTATATAGTGTGAGGCTGTATAGCCATGCAATGTTTAAATTTTTTGGTAAATGGATCCCATTAATCCATTCACAATATCACGTTCTTCCAGAAGTTTCTGTAAGATTACTGGGCAATCTTTCCACCTAGAAGATATTATCACAGATGCTTGGTTTTACAGTTCTCAAAAATGTGAATGTGTGTCTACAGAGATCGCATGCCTCTTCTTCACAGCAAAAAAAGTTATAACATAAGCATCAGTGCTTTTTTTGTCATAGAACGCACCGGAACAGAGTTCCGGCACCTTTTTTTCAACAGATTTTCCAAGTTTTAAAAGTAACTTTTGAAAATTTGATGTTTGGTCCATGTGGATTTGAATCGCCCTGTTGAGCGTAGCAGGTTGGCAGCAAAATCATTAAAATGGTGCATGCAGGCTGCTTGTGTGTTGAGTCCGATGCATGCGTACTTCATCAGCACTGGTTGTGATGGCACAGCTCGGCTTGTGATTGGTCGTGTGGTTGTGTGCCGAGTGCTTACTGCCGTTATGTTTCATTACACAACTGACGTGTGTGGGTGTGTGTACAGTGTACGTGTGAAAGGTAAATAATTTCATGAGTTCCGGTACCTTTTTTCTTATAAAAAAAGCACTGATAAGCATACATAATTGAGAAAAAAACCTTAATCGCATTTCCTTTGCAAATCAATCCCTTACCTCTTAAAACTGACAAGTTTCAAAAAGTTCAATGAATAGAAAATTGCTGGGGGTGGAACAGATCTGCACAAGCTAAGTGTGAGGATGGGAGGGCAAGCAGTGAAAATTAAAGTGAAACCTTTTGACCACTGTGCTCTACAAGTCTTTGGATCTTTTCATGTATAGCTAGAGGTTTATCACAGAAAACCTGTAATGGCAGCAGGCTGTAAAGGAGACCCAGTTTGGGAATATTTTAAAGAAGTTCCTCTACCTACAGGTAAGGCAGACATGCGTGAAAATTGTGTGAATTTTGTGAATGTGCAGAGGAAGGCAGGACGCACTCCAATGGAGCAAAGCTCAGGGAACCCAGGTTCAATTTGGATGCCAGGAAGCACTTCCTGACAGTTAGGACCCCGAGGGCGTGGAATGGGCTTCCACGGGTGGTCGTTGAGGCCCCATCGGTGAGGGTGTTCAAAGACAGGCTGGACATACACATGGTGGGCATGTCGTGAGCGGAGCCGGCTGGTGCCGGAGGTCAGACTAGATGGCCTGGGAGGCCCCTTCTGACTCGCTCTGTTTCTATGTTTCTAAAATCACGACTTAATTTTGGTCTTACTGACTAGTGATTTAAATCATGGATCACAAATCAAATCCACCCTGCCAGTTGGCCATGGACAGGGTCCAGCAAACACTGACTTCTGTTTGGCCATGTTCCCATCAACACCTTACGCACGACAAGAATTTCTTTATTAAGGGACAAACTATAAAATGACCAAAAGATAAAATGTAGACAAATGGTCACAGCAAGACCAACATTATTCCACAGCATCACAGTCATATGAACAGGCCCTGGTTGCAGTAATTTTTAATAGGGTTTATTCAAATGACTGAATTATCAATAAAAGCCACAACCACCTTTTCAAGTTCCATTCTTGAAAAGGCAGTTGCACGCTGAAACACACACCATGGGATCACATATACCCTCAGAATACCACACAAACCCAAGTTCAACTAAATTAGGTTACTTCTCTCGTCACTGGGGGGGAAAGTAATTGCATACTTAGCTATGCTAAAAAGCTTAAGTGCTTCTGCTACACTGGGTATTCCTTTAATGAAACATCAGTGGAGCAGAAGCGTAACTGGAGGCTTTCTCTGTCAGCGTGGATATTCCAGCACTGATGCAGACGGAATGCGTTAGCTAGTCCACCAGCAGAGCACTAGAGGATATTCGTTCCCAAGCAGAGCTAGTACGTCAAGTGCAGTAGCCTTAGCAGAAACCCAGAATCACAAGGCAGGTTTGGCAATGCAGCCATCTAGCTGTATCATGCTGCTCTCTTTTGGTGGAGAGGGGTTGTGTCAGTTGCTTGGGCAGTGAAAGAGGCTAGTTGTGTTTCTCCTTTGTATCTCCAAACATATATTTACATGTTCTGAACTGGAAGTGCCTCAAATATTTCATGGAAATCTTATTTTGCATCATACATATGTCTATTATTTTATGCATAGTATATTCTTTCTTTGGGATGCTGCTCAGACCAGAGGCGAGCGCTAATGAAGTCTACCCTTTCTTATACCCTTCTTCAACAATACTGATTACTCCCAGATTTATGAGGAAAGTTCATAATATGAAGTAGGGTGTGGGGCTTCATGGCCATACATAGTTCTTTTTTCTCTTCTGTGCTTCTAGCAAGAATATAACTGTGCAACAAATTTACACAGCTCACAGAATCTGCATTTCCTTGACATTGGGGGGGGGGGGGTGTTTTTAGTGCCAGAATACAAAAGCCCTTTATCTGAGCATGTAACTGGACACCAAGCCAAGGATGATATATTGCTACCTATCAACCCCTCAAAATAGGGAAAAAGACCAGTTGGAGAAAGTCCTCTGCATTCCCTTCTCCAAGAGTAACAGAGTTACTTCCTGCAATAAAAAGTTCTTTATTCCGGTTTTGCATACATTTGAAGACACAGATGCACTTGATATCTGGAGAGGTGATAACTAATGGACTGTGAAAACTGGAAAGAACATACACTTCCAGAGCAATTTGAGGATTCTTAATGTATGCAGATCCCCTTTTTCCAAGTTTAATGCTTTATAGTTCCAAAACAGCATTTAAAAAATTTAACTGCCATCACCAAGGAAGAACGTTATCCCTGATCTAAAAGACCCAGGATATAAGTTAACAAAATAGAGGTTTTCAAACATGAAGCTGTGTTTCAAGGAGGAAATAGTTGCATCTTCTGAATGAAATGTGCAAATTCAGCCTAATGGTATCACATCATTATCGAAGCTGGTTTGTCAGGCTGGTTTAGAGCCTTCTAAACTCAGAAACTTCTAAAGCACAGGGGAATGTTACCTGCGAAGAGTGACCTTTGCTTTTTCCCAAATGAATAGGCCAGTTCAACATCTGTAGCTGGACAAACAGGTGCAAATGTGCAATAATGCCAACAGATACTCAAATACATAGAAGCTCTACATGATGTGTTTTAATCAGTTGGTCACTGGCCCTTCTGCTAACATCACTGGCATGCCAAATTGTTAACTCGATATGAGAAAATGTAATCCCCCATCAGCACAATGGTATACTATCAAAGAAAGCATTTATGTAAACCAAGTATTTACTTGAGTTTTTATCTGGAAGCCTGTCGATCTTCCACACAATTGCTCTGTAGGCACTTTCATATTTGGCTGTTCCAACTGAAACCTGTATGACAGTGTCTGATTCAATCTCTGTTAAGGAGCCAAGGCAAGTTCTTCTGTTCATTTTTGCTTTCAGGGACTTCTGTCTTTGGAGGTTCATGGTCCAAAGAGTTTTGATCCACTGTGGAGGAACAGGAAAGTGGACCATAATATTTTCGCAGTATTTCATGGAATGTGATTGCATTGAAGCCAGAGCAAAAGGGGACATGTTTATGAAAGCCTGCAGTTCGACATAAGCACCCTGAATTACTACCAAGGCTTTGACAGAAAATGGCAGATCAGATCCATTATACAGAGTTCTAAATCGCATAAGCTCTATCTTACAGCCTTCCGGTGGTTTAAATTTGATTACCCTTGTCTGCTCAAATTCCTGTTTTTTCACACATTGGTGGAAGTGATAGTCAAGAATTTCAATCCATTTCTTCTCAGTGTCCTTCTCAAAGTAATCATCACCTCTACCCTGAAGTTCCAGGTCATTTAGTGTCAAAAAACAATCAGAATTTCCATTCACAAAGCTCAAGCAATAAATGTGTGTGATGACAGCACTTTCAACTAGTTTCCCTTTTGCCTTAGTGGTCCTCCCCCAAAAGTTGTCCACTATCTCCAGAATCATTTCCTGTTCTTCATAATGTTTCTTTGGCTTGGAAAGAGCAGGAAGCTTCATTAATTCTTCCTCAACGATTACCAGGAATTCTGTAAAGTCATTATAATCAGTTGTCCCCAGCTTCAGCATCTGTTCTATTTCTGGTTCATGAACTACTTCAGCTTTGGGATATTTCTTTTTCTCCATGTAAGACACATGCTCAATCTTTACAGTATGGATTTTCCCAGAAATGCTGCAGTTCTCCAGCTTAGGTTCTGAAAGCTTGCAAAATGGGTGCAACTGGAATTCTTTGAAAGGCTTCTCAAGGCCCTTTTCATAGTACATTTGTAGGATTCCTCCAGGTAAGACCCTAAGGTATATAGGCCCCCACTGCCTGGATGACATCATGTTCTTCTTTTCAGGAATCCTCAACATGAAAGGCCAGCCATCTTTTCTCTGGCTGGTGAAGAGGCTGTGTGGAATGAATGACGAGAAGCCATCTCCAGCACACATGCACGGCATGGCTGTCAAAGTCCTTTCATCATCTGCAGAAACAGTTTGCAAGTGCTCAAGCCTATCACAAAAATAGCTGAACGATCCCTGGTTGAGGCTTTTCTGATCAGGAAAGATTTCCCTTTTTTTGGAAGGACAACAATTCTTTTCAAAGCTACTAGAAGATACACAAGGTGAATCTTCTGACCAAAATGGACTAGAAAAAGCACAGTCATTCTGAACATATTGGAAAAAAGTTTGTGATTCTATGGAATCGTCCAGTTCCCTTGTGTTGTCTCGATGAGTGGTATTTGCACCATCTGTTGGGTTTGGGGCAGAAACCTCTGAGCAATGGTCAATCTGGAAGGTACTAGATGTTTTCTGGGTCAACGGGAGAACACAGGCGTTGGATGACAGTTCTGGGATAGGGCAAAGGTGACCTGATTTGGGAAAGCAAGGACTTACAGGATATTCCTTGGTGGGTGTACAGAGAGGAGAATTACTAGGAGGGCCTGGGCTAAAGTAGTAGTCCACTACAGGAGAGGAGAGAGAAATACTGCTGGATGAAGACGACCGGCTCGACAAATCATGCATCTTAGGCAGAAGGAGTTTAAGCCCATTGGATTTGCAAGCACTGTGACTTTCTTCTGCCTTCTGAGGAGACTGGAAGAGAGGGTCATCTTCAAACGTAACCCAGTTTGCAGGTTTTGTGGTAAACATTTTGTTGGAATAAGCTGGAGAAACTCAGAAGAATTTTAACTTGTGAATCATCTGTTTAAAGAGAGAAAAATAGATCAAGTAAGAACAGGCCCATTGTTATTCATAATAAAATTGATGTACATTCCTCTCATTAATTTAAAAATATCTCTAAGCACTTTACAAGTTTTAAATACTTTAGGATACATTGTACGATAATGGGGGGGGCAGTCTTGCTCAATGGAAGAGCCACATATGATAAATGTCAGATGTTTGAGAACCACAAATGGTCACCCATGGGCAGCGGCAGCCAGCCACAAAATAAACTTAAAGAGCCACTTGTGGCTTCCAACCTCGTTTGGCCACTCCTGTAATATACATAAGACACAACTAAAACATATCATGACTAAAACAATGATAAAAACTATTCTAAGCTACAAATTTAGATCAATCATCCAGGAAACTGTGTTTGGGTAGAACTGGAAGTCTTTGAGGCAAAATGCCTACAGGCCTACAACTCCCAGGATTATATTGCTGTATCAGTGAAACTTGTTTACTTACGTGGCTTCCACATCTGTATTGACTCTGATCTGTTCCAGCTTTGGTACAGGTCAGACCTACCATTGATTGGCAAAGTAATGGAAGCAACACAAAAGGAAGAGGCAAATTCCAAGCAGTCAGTTAAAAACACCTAGGGACTTGTCATATCTAAAACATGTATACAATATGCATACATGTTTTAGATATGGAGAGCCAGTGTGGTGCAGTGGTTAAGAGCATGGGACTGGGACTCAGGCGACCTGGGTTCAAGTCCCCGCTCGGCCATGGAGCCAACTGGGTGACTTTGGGCCAGTCACAGACTCTCAGTCCAACCTACCTCAAAGGGTTGTTGTTGTGGGGATAAGATGGAGGAGGAGAATGATGTAAGCTGCCTTGAGCCCTTTGAGGAAAAAGGCAGGATATAAATTGACAAATAAATAAATAAATATGCTTCATATTGCAACAATTTACAACAATCACTAGACAAGAAGAGAGCAAGGAGGAAGGTTCTATTTAAGTTACCTGTATTTTAAGTGATAGCTGGAGATATGATACCAATGCTCATTGTTCTGTTAAGCATACAACCACAGCCTACTTGTTCTCAGCATTTCTACGATGGCGAGTAATTTTATCCATAACAACTGTTGTTTCTGTCAATGATTTTTTAATAAAGTGTTTTTTTTTCCATCAGCACTTTTTACGGGACAAGATTTTCCTTAATAAGATGCAGGATATATTGAGTCAAAAGATAATATGCACAAAAGTTGTTCTAGTAAGGCTAACATTATTCCACAGTCTTACAATTTGTCCTCAAAAACAAGACAAAGAATTTCAAGAGTATCTGCTATTTTTATAAGATTTTTTTTCTTCTGTCTGTCTTAAGTAAATCAGTTCTCAGGTAACAGCAGAAGTGCTGTTGAAGCCTTGTTAATGCAAACACACTTAATCACTACAGTACCTATTATCATTTTTATCACTGATGTATTTATATACCACACTTCATTATCAAATCACAGGATGGAATACTAAATGCATTTAAACAATTAAAATAGGATAGAATGATAATATATTATCTTTGGAATGTATTGCGATGATCATATACCACAAAGATAATATTACATAGGAAGATTGAGATGTCTTACATTTCTTAATTATCAAGAACTCATTCAGATTTACAATTATGTTTTGCTTGTACAATTTTGAAATAAGGCTCACACGGTCTACTCTCATGGACAGTATAAAAGCAAGAACCCAAAAACAATTTTAATACTATTTAATATATTAAAGGAGTGGGTGAAGAAGTAGAAGGAATAGTTTAGTTTTAGTTTAGGACTGCTTACAATATAACTTGGGGTATCCCCAATGTTTTCAATCACAATATTCTGGAGCAAACAGTTTGAGAATTCTGTTTTGTAATTAATTCCAGTTTTTTTGCAACTTGCCAAGTCTTTACATTTCAGTCAATAAACATAGGAAGGCAGACTTTTCTGGATCAAATCCCCTCATATGGTGTTGATAATACTATTACTATGGCTGTCAACAGAACTACAGTAATCAGGTATTACTTTGCCAGTTGTTACATTAAAACATACACAGTCATTGATCGAGTTTGTATATCACAATAACCCACATTTTTCAAAACTGAATTATCATGAATAGGACAGTATGCTTACGTATGCTGGTCACTTGCTGCTGCTGCTACTAATGGAAGTATCTGACCGTTCCATGCTTTGTCCATCCAGGGTTTACTGTACTTGTACATGAAATGCAAACAAGGAATTCTGGCTTCCCTCCCTCTTGGCTTACCTCTCCCTTGACAAGCCAGAATAAAAAATGGACAAGAAACCACTGGTATCAACTCTAGCCAAAGTTCAAAGGTTTGTTTGGCAGCATATGCTACGTTGTTCTTGAGAAGACACATTTTTTAAAAAACCCACTAAGTTATCATGACATGTAAAATGGGCCACTGAATATTTTTTAGACAAGACATAGTGCTGAACACTTTATATGCACTGCAAAAGTAGACTGATTCTTACCCTAATCTACAGATTCTCCCTCAAATGTCCAGTACCCACACATTCTATAAACCATTCACTTGTGTGCCTGTTCCTGCAAACAACTTAGGAAAAAGATAACCAAGAAAGGAATCAATCCTATGTATGTTTAGCCAGGAAAAAAAATCCTACATCTCCCAGCATTCCCAAGCCAGCCATGTTTATTGAAGCATGCTGGGAGTTGTAGGATGTTTTTGCTATCTAAACATGCAGGGGATTGCACTCAAGGCACAATGGCTATAAAACTAAATCTCACCCTTTCCCACTGTCCAGTTCAAGGAATCCTCTTTTCATCTACAGTAGCACTTAACTACCTACTTTACAGGACTTTTTCTAACAATCAGAGGCAATGTATGCAAATTTAAAGACTTGGGACAAGGCTGGATACCCTTGGATAAACCAGTTTCTCTCATTCTCCAACTTCAAGGATTTTTCTCAAGTTTTCCCAGTAGCAGTAAACTGCATTATGTGGAAACACTAATTCTTCTACTATTTGTATATATTGGAATATTTACCAATCCTGAAAATGTAGCTAAAATTATACTAGCTGTAATTTTGTTTTATAATGTCTAACAATATACAAATATTAAAATGATACAGGGAAGCCTTCTGCCAATACTCTCTTAGCTATCAAAACTTCTCAAAGATAGGATCCAGGTGCAGAGTCCCTTTGTGCGATACACAGAGACTACAATGAAGAATTCAAGTTTCCAATGCAAGAATACTGTTGACAATACAATTCTGTTGCATTTATTTGAATTACATTTTTTAAAAACAGCAACACTCTTTGGAACATTTTTAAAACATCCAGGGCTCAATATCATACACATTCACTAAGAAGCATGTACCCTTAACAGTGGCCACTGTTTCTTTAATTGGTGTTTGAAAAATCCAAAGCTTTGACTTGACTCTTCAATTTGCATTTTATGGTCCTTTTCATTCCTTCTGAGTCCATGACCAATTTTAAGTTCCATAACAGATATAAGCAACTCTGTCTGTACTTTTACTAACTGCTCCTCTATTAGAATGGCATCTTATGTTGCCATTAAGTGTATTGATCTAAAGCAAAATGGAAGCAGACTTATAGAAGCAGGAGCACACCCAAAGCTTCTGATTTCTGGGTATCACCAAGCTGTTTAGCACCATCAAGTCTGCTAAACAACAAACAGAAAACAAAGTATCAGGTAGCAGCAGAGAGGCTAAGTTTTTCACTGCCCTCTATAAATTACATCCAGAATTGTCTGTGTAGAAGCAGAAAGACATCCATTCGTGAAAATGACTCCCCCACCTTAGAGCCCCACCACCACCACACACACCAAAAATCAGCCCAAGAGTTTGCAGTACCCTCCAGATCAGATGTTGAAATGGCAAAGGAAAGTCCAGTTTTGCAAGCAGAAGTTCAGTTGTGTAATGGTGGATATAGTGCTAGGCTTTCAGATACTTGGGATGTTGAAAGATACAGAACAGTGAACTGGTACTGCGTGATAAATGCTTAATTTGGCCTAATTCTAATATAACATGGTATGCTCAATTACTCTGTGACAACTCACACACCCATAGATTTTTTAAAGTGTTAAGCCAATGCATACAACCAAAGATTAATCTATGTATGTTTGCACTGTTTGCATGTATTTTGAAAGAATTTGTGCAATTATTGCTTACAGTTCCACAGAACAAAAGAGACAGCTCAGTCTCTTGCTGGAGACTTAACCCTGGGGATAGCAACACAGAAGAATCAACAGAACTGTCCAATCAAGAGCTTCAACAAGATGTCTGGCTGATTTCTGGACATCGGGAATTATCAGAATTGTACTATCACTTTTCAAAAGGGAGAAAGAACAAAGGTTGAAAGTAAGATTTGGCTTTCAAGTTACCCACATCCACAAAAGGGATGATGGCTTGGATTTCTCAGACTAGAATGTTCATCATTTTTATCCAATGCAGCCTGAAACGGAAATGAAGCCAGTTTTGAAAGAAGCCTGTTCCCCTCATGCAGACACATTCTCAGCAGGTAAGAGCACAGCATTTCATGAGGAAAGGCTTCCACTTCACACAGCTGAGATTGGGGGTACACACTATGACATCTGTAGCAGCAACACATAGATTTTTCCTTCATGTAGCAAACAGCTACAGTTTGCTATAGATTACTGGCAGATAATTTTGTCTTCATTTGTACAGATGAGGCATCCAGGAACTCCACAATTATGGTAAACCACCCAGTGCGGCATAATGGTTAGATGGTGGACAGGGGCTCAGGAAATTGGATTCTAGTCCCCACTCAGCCATGAAGCTCACTCTGAGACTTTGGGCCAGTCACAGACTCTTAGCCTGAACCAACACACAGTGTTCTTGTTGCGAGGATAAAATGGATAGAAGAAATGTATAAGTGGCCATGAGTTCTTTGATAGAGAAAAAAAGGTGGGGTTTAAATGTAATGTGCTGGTGGTGCTAGTGATATAACAATAATAACTCAGCCTTTCCCAACCTTGTACCCTGCAGGTGCTTTGATTTTCAACACTTATCAACACCAACAGGTATGGCCAATAATCAAGCATGCCGAGAGTTGTGGTTCCAAACCAGAGTATCAGGTTCAGAAAGGCCGCTGTAATGCATGAAACTTTCCTTAGGTACTTCACGTTTCTGTAGATCAAGTAAATTTACTATGTCAGAAGGCGGACATCTGACCAACTCCTCAAGATGTTTGCAGAGGAAGTACCACTGCTCACAACTGACCCAATGTTATGTGGAACTAGCAAACTGAAAAATAAACCCAATTTCAATCCAACTATGCAAAGAATTACTAAAGAAAAATTAGCATTTGCTATAGATTCTCATGACTGCTCTTCACTCTTTTCCTCTGATCAGTGTTCCCAAGTTGAGGACAAGAGGGTCTAAGTGATCAATGCTGTTAATACACAGCAGATTATTATTTTAATTCATCAGATGATGACTGAATGCGAGAAGCCCGTGTAAAATAAACTGTATCCTTTTGCTGGCTATGACGCCATTCCACACATACAATCATGCCCTACTGATTTAAATCTATGCCTGATTTAGAGCACAGGAAAACAATGGCTACAAGTTAGCCATTTGCCCACTAGTATGGTATGTAAGGCAGAAGACCTCCCATCTTCTGAGAACTCAACACAAACAACCTTCAAACTCAGGGAGTAATGAATCAGAAACAGACTACCCTATTACAGTGATGGTGAATCTTTTAGAGACTGAGTGCCCAAACTACAACTCAGAACCCACTTATTTATCGCAAAGTGCCAACACTGCAACAAAACCTGAATTTGCTGACCACCAGCACAAGGGGGCAACGTTCCACTGACCACCAGCTTTTGGTTGGCCCTGAAAAAGGCATCTGCGTGTATTCCTATCTGAATGTATTTCCTACCTTTCCTACCTTCTGCTAAAATCACAGTCCAAGAAAATCCCTGGCAGCTCACTGACCAGCCATGCAAAAGCTCCATGAGTCGGCTAGTGAGTGACATCATTGCCTGGTGCCCTTAATCTTTCCGAATATGCATGTGGCTGCTGGGGCAATCGCATGCCACCAGAGAGGGCTCTGCGTGCCCATTTGGGCACGCATGCCATAGGTTCGCCATCACCATCCTATTAGAAAGATAGCTGTGCACCCAATCTACAACTTGCAACATGTTCCAATTTGAAAAATTACACTTAGGAGCAGGCTCTGAAAACAAATCCATGATCAGATCACCACAACAGTGCTACAAGTTGGCTTTCTGTGATTTTGCCAAATTGAAGTTCAATTTCCTATGATCAGACTGCACTGATTTACTAGAGTAAATCCAAACAGCAGATCCTAGGTCTGTGTAACACTCTCAGCTCCACTACTAGAGTTCTGTACTTTGAGATGCTGGGGATTAATTCGAGTTTCTCCTGTATGCAAAGCAACGGCCACTCTTTTAGGATTAGCCTGTTGGGTTCTAGCTGCTCACAAGAACTTTAAGAGTAACACAGATCTCTGGTTTCTATCCAAGAAAAGATACAAACATGAACATTTCTATGTTAAATAAGGACAAAGTGCCAGTCTTAACTTGGAATTTCCTGCTAGCTTGATTAATATTCCAAATACTACTTAAGTTCAACTCCTGGCTATGTTCTGCAATGGCAGACAAACTATTTTTATCCTCTCTCCTAACCACAACTATTTATGCTGAATAATAATACCCTCTTTTCCATCACAACATACAAACCAGAAAACACTTCAAAACTTTTATGCACTAAAACCACAGTCAAATGCCTCACTGACTCATTTATTTGCAAATACTGTTGTCCTTCAACTTTAAGCAAAACTTTCAATTCATCTTAACAGTGTCTGGACTTTTCAGATAAGCAGAATGTACAGTCTTGGTCGGAGGAATGGAGAAGAAAATCTGCTAGTAAATAGTATGCTGAGATACTAGCATGTCTGTGTACTGTACATGAATTTTGGATATGACACAAGTAGATGAGAACAATCCTGTTTTATTATATTACTTGTATAAAGTTTTAATGTAATCACAAAGACCCCTGGTTCAGATAGGAGCCATGCTCCCTGGAGGAGGATTTAACCTTGCCACACAAACCGTATTTCTGTATTTTGAAAAAGCCCTCCTGAAGTTTCCATTTGGCATACAGGGACAATGTGCCTGCATGCTTCCCCACACAGGAGAGGCTGCACAATGCCTCAGTCTGAAGCAGCCTTAGTGCTATTACTAAAAGTAGGTGCACAAAAGGCCAAGTGAGATCCTGACAGTTCAAGGAGGAGAGAACTTTCGGGAAGGGGGCTTCAGGACCAGAGTTCAATTTGTCCCCATGACTGGAAGAAGAATTGTTGTTGTTGTTAGTCGCGAAGTCGCATCCGACCCATTGCGACCCCATGGACAACATTCCTCCAGGCCTTCCTCTCCTCCACCATCCCCCGGAGTCCACTCAAGCTCACACCAACTGCCTCTGTGACTCCATCCAGCCACCTCATCCTCTGCCGTCCCCTTCTTCTTTTGCCATCTATTGTACCCAGCATTAGGCTCTTCTCCAGGGAGTCCTTCCTTCTCATTAGGTGGCCAAAGTATTTGAGTTTCATCTTCACTATCTGGCCTTCTAAAGAGCAGTCAGGGTTGATCTCCTCTAGGACTGACCAGTTTGATCGTCTTGCGGTCCAAGGGACTCGCAGGAGTCTTCTCCAGCACCACAACTCAAAGGCCTCAATCCTTTTGTGTTCGGCCTTCCTTATGGTCCAGCTTTCACAGCCATACATTGCAACTGGGAAAACCATAGCCTTGACTATACGCACTTTTGTTGGGAGGGTGATGTCTCTGCTTTTTAGTATGCCGTCTAGATTTGCCATAGCTTTCCTCCCCAGGAGCAAGCGTCTTTTAATTTCTTGGCTGCAGTCCCCATCTGCGGTGATCTTGGAGCCCAGGAAAATAAAATCTGTCACTACCTCCATTTCTTCCCCATCTATTTGCCAGGAAGTGAGAGGACCGGATGCCATGATCTTAGTTTTCTTAATGTTGAGTTTCAAGCCAACTTTTGCACTCTCCTCCTTCACCTGCATCAAGAGGCTCTTTAGTTCCTCTTCACTTTCTGCCATGAGAGTGGTATCATCTGCATATCTGAGGTTGTTGATATTTCTCCCAGCAATCTTGATTCCAACTGGCGATTCATCTAGCCCTGCCTTTCTCATGATGTGCTCTGCATATAAGTTAAATAGGCAGGGTGACAGTATACAGCCTTGCCGAACTCCTTTCTCAATTTTGAACCAATCAGTGGTTCCATGTCCAGTTCTCACTGTTGCTTCTTGACCTGCATATAGGTTTCTCAAGAGACAAATAAGATGGTCTGGTACTCCCATCTCTTTAAGAACTTGCCACAATTTGTTGTGATCCACACAATCAAAGGCTTTAGCATAGTCAATGAAGCAGAAGTAGATGTTTTTCTGGAACTCCCTAGCTTTCTCCATGATCCAGCGTATGTTGGCAATTTGGTCTCTAGTTCCTCTCCCTCTTCGAAATCCTGCCTGTACTTCTGCTAGTTCTCGGTCCACATACTGCTGGAGCCTAGCTTGTAGGATTTTGAGCATCACTTTGCTAGCATGTGAAATGAGTGCAATGGTGCGGTAGTTTGAACATTCTTTGGCATTGCCCTTCTTGGGGATCGGAATGTAAACTGATCTTTTCCAATCCTGTGGCCACTGTTGAGTTTTCCAAATTTGCTGGCATATTGAGTGTAACACTTTAACTGCATCGTCTTTCAGGATTTTGAATAGCTCAGCTGGAATGCTGTCACCTCCACTAGCTTTGTTGTTGCTCAGACTTCCTAAGGCCCATTTGACTTCACATTCCAGGATGTCTGGCTCGAGGTCAGTGACCACCCCATCGTGGTTATCAGGGATGTTAAGCTCTTTCTTGTATAGTTCTTCTGTGTAATCTTGCCACCTCTTCTTAATCTCTTCTGCCTCTGTTAGGTCCCTGCCATTTTGGTCCTTTATTATGCCCATCTTTACATGAAATGTTCCCTTCATATCTCCAATTTTCTTGAAGAGATCTCTGGTCCTCCCTATTCTATTGTTTTCTTCTATTTCTTTGCACTGTTCATTTAGGAAGGCATCCTTATCTCTTCTAGCTGTTCTCTGGAATTCTGCATTCAATTGTTTGTATCTTTCTCTTTCTCCCTTGCCTTTCGCTTCCCTTCTTTCCTCAGCTATTTGTAAAGCTTCCTCAGACAGCCATTTTGCTTTCTTGCATTTCTTTTTCTTTGGGATGGTTTTAGTTGCTGCCTCTTGTACAATGTTGCGAACCTCCGTCCATAGTTCTTCAGGCACTCTGTCTATCAGATCTAATTCCTTAAATCTATTTGTCACCTCTACTGTATATTCATCAGGGATATGATTTATGTCATACCTGAGTGGCCTAGTGCTTTTCCCTACTTTCTTCAATTTAAGCCTAAATTTTGCCACCAGAAGCTCATGGTCGGAGCCACAGTCAGCTCCTGGTCTAGTTTTTACTGACTGTATAGAACTTCTCCATCTTTGGCTGCAGAGCACATAGTCAATCTGATTTCTGTGTTGACCGTCTGGTGAAGTCCATGTGTAGAGTTGTCTCTTGGGTTGTTGGAAAAGAGTGTTTGCTATGACCATTGTATTCTCTTGACAAAATTCCACCAGCTTGTGCCCTGCTTCATTTTGTACTCCAAGGCCAAACTTGCCTGTTATTCCAGTTATCTTTTGGCTTCCTACTTTAGCATTCCAATCCCCTATGATGATAAGGACATCATTTTTGGAGTTAATTCTAGAAGGTGTTGTAGGCCTTCATAGAACTGGTCAACTTCAGCCTCTTCAGCACCAGTGGTTGGGGCATAGACTTGGACTATTGTGATATTGAATGGTTTTCCTTGGATTCGAACTGAGATCATTCTGTCATTTTGGAAATTGTATCCCAGTACTGCTTTTCCTACTCTTTTATTGACTATGAAGGCTACTCCATTTCTTCTGAGGGATTCTTGCCCGCAGTAGTATACCTGATGGTCATCTGAACTAAATTCACCCATTCCTGTCCATTTTAGTTCACTGATTCCTAAGATGTCGATGTTCAGTCTTGTCATCTCTTGTTTGACCACATCCAGCTTGCCTTGATTCATGGATCTGACATTCCAGGTTCCTATGGAGTAAAGATCTTTGCAGCATCGGACTTTCCTTTCACCTCCAGATACATCGGCAACTGAGTGTCCTTTCGGCTTTGACCCAGTCGCTTCATTCTTTCTGGCGCTACTAGTACTAGCCCTCCGCTCTTCCCCAGTAGCATATTGGACACCTTCCGACCTGAGGGGATCATCTTCCGGTGTCATATCATTTTGTCTTTTGGTACTGTCCATGGAGTTTTCATGGCAAAGATACTGGAGTGGGTTGCCATTTCCTTCTCCAGTGGATCACGTTTTGTCAGAGCTCTCTGCTATGACCTGTCCGTCTTGGGTGACCCTGCACAGCATAGCTCATAGCTTCATTGAGCTACGCAAGCCCCTTCGCCATGACAAGGCAGTGATCCATGAAGGAGGAAGAAGAATACTTTATATGAAATAATTAATGTGAGTGCATTGCTTAATTTGCGTAACAGCACCAGATCATCATTTTTCTTGGTGCACAGAGTACACATTACTGGAGATCTAGGGGGTGTGCTGTATGCTGCAACCCCATTATCATGAGGAATAAAACTGAGGCGAAGTTGTAGATAATTGAAAATATTCACAGAAACTTAGTCCTCCTGCATCCATGCATCTGCTATGTAGATCTTGTATATGGTTACTGAACCAAATTGAAACAAATATTCTGAAAAGAGAGATGGACAAAACATCATAATAATCAGGGACAGGATGTGGGTGCAGACATGTGATACAAGTTTGTATTACTCTCTTTCCTCCCTTCAAAATAGAAGAAGATGCTTGGGCCCTCATAGTCTGGGCTACTTTGCAGATACTTGATTTTATTTAGCACAAAGTTCAGAGCACCCTGGCTATTGGGACAAAAATGACTGGAATGCATTTGCCTTTCACAACAAAGGAGGGCTGGCTTTAGGTTTCAGCTTGCCTGAAATCTAAAGTACTCAAAACAGAACAGCTGTGCTAATTGATAGCACAGTACTGGTCAGTGAAGACAAGAAAAAATTAACTGTGGAAATTATACTGCAAGAAGCTTTAAGAGCTACAATCTGAACATTTCTTGGCTCCTGCCACCAGTCTCACACAGTAAGTACTGAAGTGGAAAAATTACTAACAGCTCTACCCCTCTTCCTTCAAACCTACACATCAAGTCCTGGTGGAGTGACAAGAAAATCTTGAACTTGCCACTGAAAAGCTAAAAGCAGGAGTGACACAAACACTGAAAAATAGAGAAAGAAACATAATAACTGACAGGTTGCATATACCCAATCATTACCTAATAGAATTATGGAATCATAAATAAATAAGGTGGGCTTTAAAAGAAGCTAATAGGCAACTCCGTAGGAATGACTGGTCAGGAAGCAATGCAGTCCAGTCATATTTCTCAGGCTTTCTGACTGCATTTTAACCACCGTGAATCTTGGTCAGCAACAAAAAATGCTGACAGCTTCAATCACAACCACAAGCACAAACAATCCTGCCTCAAAGACTGCCCTTCCAGAAATCAGCAGAGCAGAAATGGTCTTAAGCAACCTTGTCATGTGATCCACCGTTCTGCAAATGTGTTAGTGGGATGCAGAAGTTCCAAAATCATTCCCTTCCCTAGAATTTTGCACAGCCACTCTGGCAACTTTTCAGAGAAAACTTTCAAATGGCATCAGCCACAGCAAGCATTGGGGCTTGGAGCCAGCGAAGAATTTAGCCTCAAGATTTGTAGGTTGGCAGTCAGAAACTGACTTCATGGAGAACCATGAGCCAAGTGTTTGTTTTGTGCCACATAACCCTGGCACTGTAGCATAGCTTGGTGCTTTATCCAGCTGCATAAAACTAGGGTCATTTTAAAGCTTCTAAACAGCAGTATATAACCGAGGTAAATATTAAGCATGAGCATGGAATGTAGCATAACTTGGGAACAGCACTGCATTTAGAGTACAGGATTCAATCATCATCAACAACATTTATTTCATTTCATTTCTATGCCACCTCATAACCCGGAGGTTCTCTTTAGTCTTGTCTGTGGTTTAATCATGCATTATTATTTAGCTATGGTGGCATGAAACTTCCTCATTGCTTCTGGAACATCATCTCTTCTGCCTCTGTTGGGGGATGATCATGTTAATCATCATTTTAGAACAGATGTACTAATGGTAGCTAGTTGTCCTACCCAAACTACTATTTTATAAGCTAATGAGCCCTTATTAAGAATGTTAAACTCTAATCGTGGGCAGTGCTTAATCACATGCAGAGAATTTGATGGACAGTCAGATACATGATTGATCCTGATTCAGGTGGAGAGTAGTCTATACAATGTTAGTTCCTTCCACTGTATGAAAGCAGCTTATGCTTTATATAACCTGTTATTACAAAATTCTGAACCGCACAATACCTCAGATTGTCTGAGTATACCACTCCCAAACCAGAGGTGCAGAATCTCAAGCTGAGGGGCCAACGCCAGTCATTTGAAGGGCCAAATCTGGCTCTGGATTCCTCTAGGAGGCCAAATCATTTGATGGCATCCAACTTTTCTGCCATTTTTCCCATTCTACAAGCATAAAAAGCATCCTCCAAGGCTAAGTACTGGTGGTAAGAATTTTAAATTAAAATATACTTTACCTCCTCCCATTTTGCATCTAGTCCCTTCCACCACCAGAATGCACAGCCTCTATGAGATTCTCCAACATTTATTTTGGCCCTTAGGCTGAAAGCAATTCTACATCCCTAATGTATTTTCGATTACCTAGATGGGCTTCAAAGCCTATGAATTAGCTAAGAAATTCAGCTTCAAACTAAAAATACTTGCAAGGTGAAAACAAGTGCAAGCAGAAAATTATGTCAGTGTACAACTCAGGCACACTAATTCTCCCACCTTGGAGATTATCATACGAAAGAAAAAACACATGCCCCAGAGCCAACAGCTGGAAAAAAGCCACAACAACAATTAGTGCCACTCTCAGCCAGGGGCAGCTTTTGCTTCCAGTAACTGCTATACAAGTCCAACCCATTCAACCAAGCAACTTCTCTTTGTTTCGCCATCCCAAAGCTTCTTTTCTTGCTTTACTCCAACTTCTTCCATGAAAGTCACTCCTATCTGCTATGTTAGTTAAATAGAACCTCCATGAACAGAGATAGCATAGCACTGAGTATCAGATGCTAGAAAAAGGCCTTCATGGAGAAAAAAAATGCTGCCTTCATGCTTGTTCGCTTTCCAGAGGAATTTGGCCAGCTATGCTTGGAAATGCAGAGTGTAGCATGAGAGGGACATACATGAAGTGTCCAAGGCAACCAATTGTCAACAAGGCAAAGATGGGATCTGAACTTCAAACCAAATTCCAAGAATATTTCCTGACAATCAGCCTTCCCCAGAACATTTCACACAAAACAATTCCGCCCAATAAATAAATAAATAAATAAATACCAATTTCCTTTCCAAAATTTGATTTCATGACAGATCCGGAACCATTTCCCACATTTGTTCTTAGGTCCCCTCCCTTCATGCCACTTCTCACCATGGAGTTACCTTTGCTGCTTCATACAGAATACATCTGATATATGGCCTTATCCAGGACAATGCAGAACAAAAGATGCAAAATGTAAGGTAAGGGGTAGCCTTGAATATATAGACAGCCACCAGCAGTCTAAAGAGACAGTCTGCTTATACTATTCACTCTCTTTCACTAGTTAGGACCACAACAAATGTAACATTGCTGGAAATTTTGAAATAATGCTTATTTCCCAGGGAATTGGGGCAGTTGTGGAGGAACCTCACATTTTGAAGAAAACTGGAAAAAATCCTGAGATGCTATGCATAAGGGATGGCATACAAAAGTTTTAAATGAAAAAAATGAATGAATAATCAATGCTCTTTTTAAAAACATTCTTTACAGATTAAATCACTTTGTTATTTCAGAAATATAACCTTTTTTGCTCATAACATTATCATTAAAATTTAAAATACTTAAAAGTAGACTTACTAAATTGATAGCTATCTGAATAAATAATAATTCAATATACCAATTATGACAATGTTATGAGCAAAACAATTCATGCATACAGCATTTTAGGTTCCTATTTTATGTCTGAGCAGGGAAAATGTTAGTGAGCAGTCCCTAAAGTATCAGAATTATCCTAAAAGTCAGAATGTAGGGCAGGTAGGTATATCTGACTCCTTGTCTTAAGCATTTTAATAATCATTCTTTAAGAAAATATTTCATAATTTTAAATGGTTCACAGATTGAGGAAGAAAGGCCCTGAGGAAAAAATAGGAAAAACTTCCCCGACTGGGAAAAAAAAATCCTTTCTATTCCTTCTAGGCATTCATATCCCCATAAATGTCTTTGAAGCATTCAGTGCATCTCCTTAGAAGCAGGCAGTCTTAATTCTTAAGTAGCAGTTTCTAAACACTTGAGGTGGTTGCTGTAAGTAGCCATAACAGACAGAACAAACCTCAGGGTATTGAGCTACAGTGGTACCTCAGCTCACGAATGCCTCAGTTCACGACCCAATCGGGTCGCAAACAGAAATTTCCAAAAAATTTTGACTCAGGTCGCAAACTCTGCATTGGGTGACGATCGTGATCGTGCCCATCTTCCCTGCATGATTGTGCTCAGGGGGATGAGGGGGGAAGATGGGCACGATCATGGTCATGCTCGGAGGGGGGGAGATGTGCTTGACCGCGGTCGTACTCGGAGGGGGGTAGATGTGCGCAATCGTGCCCGTCTCCCCCCCCCAGTGCGCCTGCGATTGCGCCAGTCTTCCCTGCAAGAGCATGCCTGCAATCACAGGCATCTCCCCCACTGAGCACGATCACAGCCATCTCTCCCCCCAGCATGATCGCTCTCACACAATTATGGTTTGGACTCTCCCTCCAAACAATAACCTCCCGGCTACCTAGCTTAGTATTCGCTACTGTACTTTGTTACATTGTTGGTCTTTGTTACTTTGTTTCAAATTTTTGTGATTAAAAACATATGTACAGAATGGATTAACCTCGTTTACATTGAACCTTACAGGAAAATTTGACTTGGCTCGCAACCAAAATCAGCTTGCGACCACATTTGTAGGGGTCGGAACGGATTAACCTTATTTACATTGAACCTTACGGGGACTTTGACTTGGCTTGTGACCAATTCAGGTAGTGACTAGAGTACTGGAACGGATTAAGTTCATGAGCTGAGGTACCATTGTACTTCCAAAGAGAAATACTTTAAATTTGACACTATGACAATTTGACACTATGACACTTCTGGGGCCCTCCCTCCAAATGCCAACTCCTCAAGAGGCTTGGAGGGTGGCAACTAGAGGGAGGACCTTTTCTGCGGTGGCCCCCCATCTTTGGCATAACCTCCCTGCTGCAGCCAACCTGGCACCAAATTTGCCACCTTTTTGGTGTCAAATTAAGGCAGCCCTCTTTGCAGAGGCCTTTAAAGACCTCCCTGGACACTCTGGGAGCTGAAACAATTTCCAGGTGATTTTCTTTTATTCTTGACTGGCTCTTTTTATTGTCTTTTTGTCTTTTAATGTTTTGTATGCTATTTTAAATTGTTTTCTAATTCTTGTTAATGTTTCTATCTATTGTACTTCATTGTTTTTATATTTTGTTATAAACCACCCAGAGAGCTTCAGCTACGGGACTCCTCAACTCCTGTCTCTAGAACGTGAAAGCAGGATATGCTTGTCCTAAGCAATTCCTCATAAACACATAACAATACTGCTTACAAACAGTATTTTAATGTTCACATAAGCATTTTCATAGCTGCACTATTTAATATGCAAATATTTCTGCTGTGTAGAAAACAGGCAGAAAATGTAAGATAATGAACAGATCTGGTCAGCTTTAATTCCATAAGCAGTCAATGGCACAAACCACACAAACACTCAGACAGTAACAGCAGCCCAAGCCTTGCATAACTATGGCAGTATCTCTATTCTATTGAATAAAGGGTGAACTTTTACCTCTCCAGATAGTTTACTTCCTGCAGTTCCACCTCCAAGTATCATGATGCACTCTACATGGGGCTGCCTTTGAAGACTGTTCAGAAGCTGCAGCTTCTGCGAAATGCAGCAGCCAGATAACTGGGAGAAGAACCTCTGAACGTGTAACACTGACTCAGGCCCTCTGGCATTAACTGCTACCAAGCCCAACTGAAGGTGCTTGTTTTAACCCAGAAAGCCTTACATGACTTGGGGCAGCAATATTTGACGTAACTCCTCTTGCAACCACAATTTACCCATATGCTGCTACAGCCAACATGAGGTCCTCCTCCAAGTGCAGCCCCCAAAGAGAGGTTCAGAGGGCAGCCACAAGAGGGAAGACATCTCATTAGCAGCCCCCACCCTCCCCGACTGTTGAATAATCTCCCCACCGCGACTTGCCTGGCACCCAATTCATCATCTTTTCAGCATCCAGTTAAGGCAGCCCCTGTGCTGAGGCATTTTAAGACATCTAAGGTTATCTAATGGCTCTGTCTGGTGTTTTTTTAAAGGTCTGTTCTGTATTAAATACTGGATTTCACTGATAAATTATACCAAAATTATTAAACTAATATTGTAGAAAAATGTTTACAGATGTTTTTATTTTATCATGCTCCTGTAAAGTTACTTCTATATTCAGCTATTGGGTGGTATAGAAGTTAAATCAATGAAGTAACACAGCTTCTCCACCTGTTCATCCTAACCAGGTGCCTAAAATGGGACACAGGAAGGGACACATCTACCCTTGCAATGTGAGCCTATTAACGTTCATTAAATTATGCAGGCAAATCTTGCACTCACAGTTACTAACACAACTGTCAAAACATGATTCTGGCTGAAATTAATACATACTGACAAACTTAAAAGTCTTCAACTTTACTAAGTAAATAGCTTTTTAGCACTGTAATAACAGGAAAAAGGGATGGCAGTGATCCAGACAAATTAACTGAGGCAAAAAAGGGAGGGTGATTTGCAATGTTGTTCATCCAGGAAAGTTATGAAATGAAAAAGAGCTCCTACCAATTATGGAGAAAAAAGGCATGGAAGAGACAGTTCCTCAAGTAATTCCTCAAGTAAGGGAGAATGACAACTCCAGTTCAACAGCATGAGAGAGAGGGGGGGGGAGAGAATGAATTTTGAGACAAGAACAAGTTGACATTTAATGGACATATTTTTAATGAAATAAATTATAAACCCTGAGAACAGTAGAACTGCTTTTATAAACTCAGAAGTGAGAACCCAATCATACCCTTTTTCAACATTTGGAACTAAGCTTCAGTGTGTCGAGGTGGCTTAGTGCTCTTTAAGTGCACAATTTATTTATTTAAACGATCTGCAAGATTCAGACTACAGGTTTCAGGGGGACGTTTACAAAAAGAAAACATTCCGCACGGATAGAAAAGGACCCCCAAGCGTCGGTAGAATAAAAATGAAAATAGTTAAAGCTATTGCAATCAGCAAATACAGATTTAAACCTGCAATTTAAAAAGCGTCTGGGCGGATCTTCCGCATGAAAACATTCCGAAGTTAGGGCACTATCGCAGAGCAGCCTCTCTATTTTGTAAATGAGACTTGTATTCACCTTTATAAAGGGAACATAGAGAAAGGCCTCCTCCAATTATTTGAGCACGCCAACAAAAGCAACGAAGAGTCTTGCAGGAACTTTAATGCCAACACATCAGCCTAGCAGGTCAGATGCAGAGTGCTCTATCCGCAGCTGGCGGGTGCGTGTGCATAGCAGAAAAAAATGGCAAATTCAGATCCAAGAGTAACGACATGCAAGATGCGCATTAGCGATAAACCAATTAAAGCTTAAAAGCATGCAAACCCTCCGCTGTGATGGCAATAAAGAAAACTCTCCCTGCTCGCTTGAGGGGCAGGCGTTGCTTCTGCCTCCACCATCCCCTGTCCTCTTGCATCTACCCCTCGTCTCCTGGTCTGCAAAGTTACTTGCCTCCCCTTTCCTCCATGCGCACGGAAAAGAGGAGGCTTGTGCCGCCCGGAACCTCGCGCGCCCCTTTCCGCAGCGAAGCGGCCCCTCCTTACCGGTGCGCCCCGAGCCAGACGAGAGGCAGGCTGCGGCTGCGGGGACGCAGACAGGACGGCGGGAAAGGAAGGAAGCGGCTCCCTCCGTCGGCTCCTTCTCTCCCCCGCTGGCCGCAACCCGGCTCCAGCCGCGCTTGGCCCCGAGCCAGAGCCGAGCGGCACCGGCGAAGCAGCCGCACTCTCCGCCCCTCAGTGCAAGACTGGCGGCGGCTGCGGCGGCTACCGCAAGACTCCGCCCCGCCCTCGCCACGCCCACTCCCCGCCGCCGCCTCGCGCCTCGCTCAACAGTCCCGCAAGCCCGCTCGCGCGGAAAGAGCGAAGCAGCGCATGCGCAGACCCCTCCCCCGTGGCAAGTGCGGGCGCGTTCCGTTGCCTCACGAGCAGCCTCCTCAAGCGGCGGGAGATTCGCTGGAGGGGGAGGCGAGTCCGGCGCGTTCTCCTGAGGAAAATGTGAAAGGAAATTAAAAAACGGTAATCAGTGCAGTCAGGTCGTCTCCGACTAAGGGCGACCCTCAGAATGACCCCCCTCCAAAATGCCCTGTCCTTCCCAAGGTGGCCTCTTGTCAGCTTAAAGTTGTGGCTGCCTTGATGGAGACATCTCGACTTGGTCTTCCTTTTCTTCTGCCTTCGGGTACTTCTGGCCATCCTTTTTCCCACTCCCACCAGGTTGGACTCTGAGCCAGGGTCATCCAAGGCTGAATGGACAAAGTGGAGACACCAGACTGAGATGCAACCACCCTCTTCAGGAGTAAGGCCACATCAGGAGAAGAAAATGGATATTTCTAATGGTGATGGGGGAAACAAACTCCTGAAAGGTAGCTACTGAGCAGCAGCCATAGCTGAAAGTAAAGCTGGTGGAGAATCTTCACAGACAGTGGCAGTGACGTTCAAATGAACGCTGGTTCGTACTGCACAGAAGGCAACTACTCAATATTTCTAGTCTTGTCAACCCTATAATGAAATGATCCTAAATGAAGATTGTAGAGGAAGAAATAGGAACATAAGGAGAGTCTTCAAGGTCCACCCCATCCAGCATTCTGTTCACACAGTGGCCAAGCAGCTGCCCACAGGATCCCACAAGTAGAATATGGGTTCAGCTGCCCACAGGATCCCACAAGTAGGATATGGATTCAGCAATATCCCAGGGCACGGAACCACTGATTGGTTCAAAATTGAGAAAGGAGTTCGGCAAGGCTGTATACTGTCGCCCTGCCTATTTAACTTATATGCAGAGCACATCATGAGAAAGGCAGGCCTAGATGAATCACCAGTTGGAATCAAGATTGCTGGAAGAAATATCAACAACCTCAGATATGCAGATGATACCACTCTCATGGCAGAAAGTGAAGCGGAACTAAAGAGCCTCTTCATGCGGGTGAAGGAGGAGAGTGCAAAAGTTGGCCTGAAACTCAACATTAAGAAAACTAAGATCATGGCATCCTGTCCTCTCACTTCCTGGCAAATAGATGGGGAAGAAATGGTGGTAGTGACAGATTTTATTTTCCTGGACTTCAAGATCACTGCAGATGGGGACTGCAGCCAAGAAATTAAAAGATGCTTGCTCCTGGGGAGGAAAGCTATAGCAAATCTAGATAGCATACTAAAAAGCAGAGACATCACCCTGCCAACAAACGTGTGTATAGTCAAGGCTATGGTTTTCCCAGTTGCAATGTATGGCTGTGAAAGTTGGACCTTAAGGAAGGCTGAGTGCCGAAGAATTGAAGCCTTTGTATTGTGGTGCTGGCGGAGACTCCTGCAAGTACCTTGGACAACAAGACGATCAAACTGGTCAGTCCTAGAGGAGATCAACCCTGACTGCTCTTTAGAAGGCCAGATCCTGAAGATGAAACTCAAGTACTTTGGCCACCTAATGAGAAGGAAGGACTCCCTGGAGAAGAGCCTAATGCTGGGAACAATAGATGGCAAAAGAAGAAGGGGACGGCAGAGGATGAGGTGGCTGGATGGAGTCACTGAAGCAGTTGGTGTGAGCTTGAGTGAACTCTGGGGGATGGTGGAGGACAGAAAGGCCTGGAGGAGTGTTGTCCATGGGGTCACGATGGGTCGGATGTGACTTTGTGACTAACAACAATATTCCAGCAACTGGTATACACTGGCATGCAGCGACTGCTGCTGGAGGTGGCATAGAGCCACTTATCAGGGACCATTCCAAAATGGAATACCTCTGACACAGATGCAATGCTCCGCCATTTGCAATGATACAGCCAAGAATTCTGCTGCTTCATCTTGCATAATGCAAACACCTCTACACATGGATGATGGACCACACCATTTCACACAGGGTTAACGAACTTTAAAGCAATCTCTTTACCTTAAAATGTTGTCACAAATAGTAAACTTAGTAACAAATGGCTAGGACTACAGCTACCCTAGATTTCTAGTTGCAGGAAGTTATGGATGTGTGTTGCTTTTTAACCAGGAGAATCATCCAACAACGGTGTCCTCACTACCCTTGAAGAGCAGCTCTGGAATACTACTAAAATCATGAAGGGGTGGGTCCTCTTGTTATGCTCCAGAACATTTGACTGCTGCATAATTAAGAATAGGCAGAAATGTGAAGGTGCAGTCCTATGCATGTTTAGACAAACAAAAGGCCTGCAATCCTGGGAGTTGTAGGCCTTTTATCCTGTCCAAAATTGCATAGGTTTCATCCTAAGAGATTTTTTTTCCTGACGATTGAGATGCAGTTGCTGAGGAAAGTGCCATTAACTGGAGGGAACCAAGGAGCAAAAGCCACAACTAAGTAACACAATGAGAAGTATGTCACCCCACAAACACCCCAACTGTGCTGTAATGGGAGCAGGACATGCAGGATAGAAACACTAGATGTTTTGATTAGTGGGGTGGTAATGTTATCTGCCACTGCCTGCCCACTTTTCTGTTTGGTCTGAATTTATCTGCAATCCTTGGAGTACTTGATGGGAATTTTCCAGTAGTATATAGCTTTAAAAAAGTAATTCATATGAACAGCCAACCTGAATCAGACCAAATGCCTAATCCAGCATTCTGTTGACATTATAACTAATAATAAGGACTTCTTCTTTTCTGTCTGAATCTCCCACCCATTGTCTTAATGGGGTGACCCCTTAGGGTTCGAATAATATGTAGTAGCTTTATATCCCACCTTTCCACTTTTAAAGAACTCAAGGCAGCTTACACAATTCTCCTCCTGCTCTCCATCTTATCTCCACAACAACCCTGCGAGGCAGGCTGGACTGTGAGTCTGTGGCTGGTCCAAAGTCACCCAGTGGGCTCCATGGCTGAGTGGGGACGAGAACCTAAATCGCCTGAGTCCCATTCCCACGTTCTTCAACACACTGGCTTATTAGGGGGAAGACGATTTCCCTACCAATCTTTTCCATCCTAGCCCTAACTTTGGACACGTCTATCCTAGCGTGCCTACCCTCTCCTCCTAGGGGAGTTGCCCCAGCCCCTTGGTTCTTTTGGTTGCCCCTTTCCGACACCCTTCCTTAGCCTCAGGCCCTCGGCTGCCGCCCCCAACCCTCCATTTCTCCCATCATGCCCCGCTTTGGAGGGGCTCAAACCAAGCAGGAGCAGAACAGTTGGAAGCTCCCTTCTCTCCCCCGTCTAATAGAACTCAGACTCAAAATATTTTCAAGTGGCTTCCTTTTGAACGGGTAATTAGCTTCCAATAGCTTTACAAAAAACCCATTCCTGTTGAAGAGGAAAACTGCCAGAACTGTGTTACTATGCACAATCTGATTTCTGTAGCACCTATCACTGACTCATTCAGTCAGTTGCAATTTCTACTTTGAGAATGGTTCTGTCTAAATTGCAGACCTCATAGCTACCACATCAAGTCAAATTTTTGGACTTTTCTGCTTTTTCCCTACTCGCTGCTTTTCTACTGTCTAGGCTGATGAAGAATTTCAGAATTCAAAAGCTTGCACATTTTTGTGGAAGTTTGCTAGGTCCTAATAAAGGTATTGTCCAAATGTGGATTTGGGATTTAGAACTTGATGATAAACTTTGAGATCAAATATTTATTATTAGTACCAGGAGGTGGATGGAAGAACTGTTAGCCTGGTGGTCTTATGCTGTTAGGGAGAAGAGATAAAGCATATGCCTTTCTCATGCAGTTACAGGTGTCTCCAGCTAAAGCCCAACATGCTACCCAATACATTGATCTTTGTTAGATGATTATTTTATGACTGTCAGCTGATCCTAATAAATTGGGTGTTATGAGATGTATTTGAAGGAGACAGGTTGCTTTTCGGATGGGCCTGGGGAGCCATAATCTTCAGGTGTGCAGGCCACATACAAACCGATAAGGGAGGCTGAGGTAATAAGAAGCTCCAAGTGACAATCGTAGTTTTAACTGAAAAAGGTAGGAGCGTCAGCAAATTTTAATTGGTAGAAATAGTTATGAGCAGGTGTATTAAGACGACCTGTACTGTGGCAAATTATAGCCAACCAAAGTAGAGCTTCTGACATCCTTTGTGCAGGAAGGTATATAAATTATGTGAGAGTAAATGGTGTGAGAATGGGGCTCTCTGTGATTGTGAGGTGCAGGGGACCTTACTTTGCAAAATAAATCTTTTTTTAAAACCCTTATTCCCTTGTCATGTGTGATTGGGCTGGCACACCAAGACAATTGTGGCAAACATTGCTAACACACATACACAGTTGCCTGCATTTTTTGGCCCTTATGGGTGGTACAGCTATGGGGATTGTCACATGACCATCTGCATTTCAACATTTGCTAGTACACCATTGAGAGCTTCCTCATGGCGGCCACCACACACACACACCATACTAATGTGTTGTCTATCTTAGGCCACAGCACACAAGCCCTATTATTGGGACCTTGTAACAGTCCCCATCCCTTTCAAGATTCTGTTAGACTTTTGGATATAAGCTTCATCCAGTTCAACAGGCCTTGATGTAAGGGAAATAGTGGTAGGACAACAACTCATTGAGGCCACACAGCTTTGTACATTGACAACATGAAATCTTAACTGAGCCACAGTTAAATTATATCACTTAACTTCCCCCCCCCCCCTTCCCCAAAAAAGCAGGTTTGCTGTAAAGAGCTATGATCAAACAGCTCAGCTCATGCTCAGTTTTAACCACAGGCTGAAATGCTTCACACATAAGTTAGGGAGACTTAAGTAAACAGGCCTAGATTTTAACTGTTCCCACAGCCCAGTTTCTCACCTCAAAGTTGGGGTTGGCCAAAACTGTTTTTCTACAAATTTTTAACTGCAGACTTTACCACATTTCTTGTTGTGTGAACCTACTTTTGCCTTGTTCCAGGTTATGCTGTACCTCTAAATCAGTTCTGCCAAGATTTCCAATCCTGCCAAATTCAGATGGCCTATATAATTAGCCATGGGACACAATCCTATGTATGTTTAGACAGAAAAACAGCCCTAGAACTTTGCTCAGCATGCTGGACGGGGAATCCTGGGAGTTGTAGAACTTCTATCAAAAGAGCATGACAAGGATTGCAATCTAATCATTTAGTTTTCTCCTCCAAGGAAGTAAGAGTTTTTTAAATTTAATCACACACACACACACACAAAGCCAACTCCTTCAGAATGGATGTGCATAGCTGGGTTACTACATTGACATATTTCTGTCCTCAAGGCTCCAACACATAAAACGCAGAACACAAAAAACAAATCTATTTTTTCTCCCACTGCTATTCAGCACTGCCCACAAAGGTCAAGTCTTTCATAGGTAAAAGATAATAATGGTGTTCTCTTGCACCACCCCCATCCATCCCAGAGATTCTTTCAAACAATTACTTCTTGTCCTGGAACTTAAACAGGCAGAGAACCCAGCTTCTAAAGTTAAAAGCTGCAGGGCCATTAATCTGCCATTACAACCTAATCTTGTTTCATTTCCTGCCCTTTCTCCAGTTTACATTAAAGCACTGAAGCATCAAAACACTTAAAGCCTTATGGATTTATGAATGTGTTTGGGGCAAAAGTGCAGTTCTATTCTGTTTAAGGCCCTATATGTAACTTTTTTCTCCAAACATTGTAACACCCCTTCCAGTGTCTTCATATAGAACTCCACACACAAAATAAGACACATCCATTTGGTATCTGTTCATTTTTGTCCTGTGAAGCCAAACCAGGGGCAAATGTAATGGGGCAAATGGCATGATCAGCATTTAATAATGTTTGAACGGGGGTCATATTTCAAACTAAACAATGACTGGAAGATCAGCAACACTAGCTTAGACCACTGACTCACTATGGCATGAACCAAGATTTGTGCAAAGGCCTCTTTCTCAAGAGTAAATGGTAACAGAAATAATTATTTATATGCATCAGCTTTTTACTGCCTATATGTTGGCTTGTTTGCAGAGAGGAGCAGCTGAGGTGCATGAAGTAGGAATGCAAGGGAAACTTGTCCAGTTTACACCTTAATGTGTAATTTGCCTAATTTTTGCACTTCCACACAATCTAAGCAAACTCAGTCACCTTTTGAAATTTGCACCTCTGTGAATGTTGCAATGGAGTTCTTCCATCACAAAATATGTGCAGACTTGTATATTAGCAGGAAATGCACAACAAAAATATCCACATTCATGAAATGAAATGTTCAAAATGCATTATATTGGAGAAGTTACATGCAGAAACTGTACATTAGGTAAAATTGCACTCACCCTAATCTGGCCTTTTGTTTCTGTTGCAGAGTTTGCAGGTGAAAACCAAGCCAGACATGATGCAGGTTGGTGTTCTTTCGATCTCGAAAGTAGTGCACAGGGATGAGGCATTTAATTCCTCCAAAAGCTGCTATTATCCACTCAAGCAGCAGCAGACATAAGATTTTATTCAAACAAAGTCCTTTAGAGGTTTGACAAACTCTGATGTCTATACTAAGACAACTTCAATATTGCAATCCTGAAAAAAGGGTTTGGGAGAGTCGATGTGGTATAGTGATTAAAAGTGTGGGACAGGGACTCAGGAGATCTGAATTCTAATTCCCACTCAGCCATAGAGTCAACTGAGTGACATTGGCCAATCACAGACTCTCAGGGTTGTTGGAAAAGACTGAGAGGAGGAGAATCATGTAAGCCACCTTATGTTCCTTAAAAAATGTTAATAAATGTAACAAATAAATAAATATTCTTGGATTAATGGCATTTAAGTCTGAGCCCAGCATATTTGTGGATTCAGGGAAGCTGGTAATGCCCAGCAAACTTATATTCCAAACCAGATAACACTGAAGCTTCCAGAAACCTTTCCCCATTCAAAATACAGTTGCATAAGAGTCAGATGCCTGCTGTATGCTGCTTCTTGGAAGCAAATGCTGCAATGACATTTCCTTAGACACAAGTATTTCACCCTGCACAAAATTCCTTGAGATTGAAGAATGTGCTCCTCCTACACACTTAGATAAAGATGGAGTGCTGCTTCTTTCAGCCACAAATGCCCTTATGGTCTTGCAAAACAGCCTGGATTATCAAGGGCTAGTGTGGTGTAGTGGTTATAAGTGTGTATCCACTCAGCCCTGGAGCTAACTGGGTGACTGGGCCAGCCACAGACTCTCAAGGTGGTTGTTGTGAGGATAAGATTGAGAGAAGGAGAATTATGTAAACTGCCTTGAGTTCCATGGTGGGATATACATTTAATTAACAAATGGGGATAAAGCTTTAGTTACATGATGTCCCTAAATTCTGGAACCAAAACAGAGTGAACAAAAGACAGAAGAGAGAAAAAATGTGCATACATAATTCAGATGTTCCAGTCTAACAATCTCTAACAACAAAGAATCTTGTGCTTTGACTGCCCAAGTCAAAGCACAAGATTCTTCAAGTTCACCATAACAATGTAAATGTAAATCCTGTTTGGGTTACCCCGTTCCAGTCCTACTCCAACCCTGTTTTCTGCATCCCCACCTACAGGAAACACCCAGCATCCTGTAGCCACTAAGCAGATTCCGTTTTCACTGTGCTGTTTTCAAGGTTTTCAAAAAAATATTTTTTTTCCAATTCTGCAAAACATGGGGCTTCCTCACGTCTGCTGATACTTTCATCTTATGCATAGAAGGTACTGTTGTGGTACATAAGGACTGGCACTTAAATAATTGAAATTGATATTGTTTATGCAAAACTTTGGTTATCCTGAACATCCATTTCATCAACTGGCTAGACCAAAGGCTCTCAACCTTTCTACCCCCAGGACTTGCTTGAGAGAGAAGAAATGACTGATGCCAACCAATCACAAAATTATAACAACCAGATGCAGAATTTGATACAGTCTGCTGACAATTACTGGTATGTTTTTATTGATATCTAATCTCCCTTTAAAAATAGCTAAATTCTTTGCCACACCTATTTCCTTATAGCTCAGTGTTCCATGATTCAGCTTTTCTCAAATAAAGCATAGGTCCTGTCCTCAAATTATTATTAGTCTCTGTATTTTAGGAAAATTTTCTTGGCTTTCAATATGGTGCCCATGGGATGTATATACAAACACCTCTAACAGTTTCCCTGCTATTGCCTTTACAATCACTTCCCCTCTTATCCTCTTAGCTTTATTCCCAGATGATTAATGATGCCATTCTGACCCATGCAGTGTACGTGGTACAGCCAAAGCATAGGATGGTTAAGGAAAAAAGATAAACTATCTGCAGTTCTGAGACCCTTCTGGAGGTTGGCTGAGACCCAGTGGTAGATCCTGAACCACAATTTGAGAAACACTGGACAAGACTACTTGTGGGTTTCAGACTTCTTACCAAGAAGCACCCCTTTTCACAACAGCTTTTCCAATAAGGAAGCCTTATTCAGGGTGGGCCAAAAGAAGGTATACAGTACTGATCAGGTCATGTTTAGTTTCTTGGCTGCTCAAAATGTCCTCCAGCATTGCAACATTCCTGGAACCTGTCCCTGACACTGTGACACAAATTCCAGTTAGCACTAATATCGATAAATGCTTCTGAGATTAACTCCTTCAATTTGTCCACTGTGTGAGGTCTTCCATGACCTGATCAGTGCAGTATACCTACTTTTGGCCCATCCTGTATATTGCAGTCTTTACTACTGCTAATTTTGTTAAATTAAGAATGTTAACAGAATTTTTAATAGAACAGTGATCTGAATTTAGACCAATCAATCGTATCTAAACAAATCTGCATATTATTCAATGACAGTATACTTGCTCCTTTCAGATATCGGAGACAACAAATTCTGGGAAGGCAACCCTTATGTGCACTTAACTAGTCATCTCACCAGTTAAAATATGCCCCACTGATTAATTAAGCTTTGTCTAATTAACCTACCCCTTAATACTGGCAAAGCAAATTGAACTGAACTCATGCAAGCAATCAAGGGTTCTCCCACATGCATACACAACCCACACCTCTGAAAGCAGTAGCTCTATGTTAATATGAGAAGAAAATCTGCAAGGGCGAACTGTTTTGCAGAGCACTGAGTTTTTCATTTCCAGCCTCAAATTCCAAACTGAGTTCTAGGAAAAATAATGCCAAGCACAGCACACTATTTTTTCAGTCTCTTTGCCTTCCCTGACCCAGATAAGGGCAGTACAAAAGTCTTGAATAGTTGCAGGACCCTCCAATTGACAGAAAACACTTTCAACAGAATAAAAAGAGGGAGCAATGCTAACAAATGGATTAGGAAAGCATTTAGGGCTCAGAGTTTGTCCCAAACATGATATGCAAGAGGAATTCATGAAGGCAAAAGGGCATCTTCCAGTGAGTTGAGACTCTTTGATCTTTGTGATATTAAAATAGTTTGCAATCTGTGTGTTGTAGTTTAAACAGTTTAAGAATTGTGGAAAGAGCAGGGCTATTGGACTGTTGTGACAATCGTCAAGTATACATCAATACATGTGTGAATGAATGGAAGGAAATTGTCACTGATCAATATCAAGGACAACAGAATGCCCTCTGGAAATTCCACTCTCATTTTGATCACTTATCAATAAAGGATGACATTTACCATTACCTCAAGTAAAGGTCAAATACTAGTCTCACTATGCAGCTTTCTGACCAACAACATATCCTCATCCAGTGAACACTTTCAATAATGAACACTGCAAAAAGGGGGAGCGGTGTTGTATTTAAAAATACATATACCAAAGGAAACCAAAATAAAGCCACAGGCACAGCATCCAAGGCTAATGGACAAATCTGAGGCTGTCAAAACACAGCTGTTAAGTAAAATAGGGAGCAATCCTGCAAGAGGCTCCCCACATAAATATACCCTCTTCAGCACCTCTTCCTCTATTTAGCACTTCTTAATGGCTAGGCATGCTTCTTTAGAAGGGGCATCCGAGAAGGCAGATACTGTCACTAAGAAAACTTTCTTTTGGGTTCACATAGTACTTAAGAAAAGTAGTGGGGCAGGGCAGATCTTAAGACATAGACCTGCTGCTATGGGAAGATATGTGCAGCTCCTTTCATATTATCTGGTTCTGATGCTATTTGGATATTTAAAAGTTCCCAGCATCTTGAACTGGCTCCAGAAATGAATAGGCAACCACTGCGGTCCTTCTAATATTGGAGTGATATCAAGAAGCTTGGCTATATCAGTTAAATTCTGAGAGATGGATTCTGCTCTAATAGAAGCTTTCAAGTGAATTTCGGATCCAACATCTAACTAGAAAGTTTCCATGAACATTGATTACTATAGCATAGGACTGAGAACCTCTTTCATCCCAAGGGCCAAATTCAATTTTGAAATGTTTTCAAAAGCCACTCTCAAGTAGTAGCAAGGCCAAAGTGAAGCCAAAAACCAATAGCCCAGTATATTGTTGCTTAAAGTTCTGATTGCCAGTAATTAAGTCTTAGAAGCATTTCAGTTTTATAGAATGGGGAGAAACCATCAAATGATTAGTGGATGGGGTGGGAAATGTGGAACCATCTGGGTAACTCTGGAGGGCCATACTAGGACCCTAAGATTTGGCCTCCAGGCCTAAGATTCCCATTCCCTCCTTTAGCCACATGACCTCTATCCAGGAATGGCCATAGCTGACAAAGCCAAGGTCACCTGGTTGTCTAGCAACCCATCTGAAGCATTCATAAGCTGCCTAACTGTTCTTTCAGGGGAAGTGCAGTACTGTACCAGCGCCACTTCCTCCAGACACAGTGCCTCCAATTTTTCTTCTAAATTAACCTGTTTGTAACTTACAATCATCAGAGGGCCCACTATTTGTCCCACTAGCAGGAGAGATTGAGTTGACAGCTACTCAAGACAGCATCTTTTCAGTAGAAGGACCAGGCTGTGGAGCTCCCAAGAGAGGCGAGAAGGATTCTTTCGTTCTTCTGATTTAGAGCAATGTCTGTGCAGTTGGGCTTTAAACATTTAGTGCTTTTGCCAATCTTTAATTTTAATGCCAATCATACAATTTTGGATGTTTTTGTTTCTTTTTTCTGTTTGGGTTTTATGGATCTGATAGCTGTTTAGAAAATAAGGCAATATATGAATGTTAATAAATCAGTATTATTGTGCACACACACCTGCACAACCCCCAGTGACTGCTGGACAGAGGGTATAATTTTATAAATCATAGTAATTGCTACTTGGGAGTGTGGATGGATAATAATAGGGGAGGAGCAGCCTGTAAGAGTATAGCTGACACATCTGGACTGCCCCTCAAAGCCACCATATAAATATGTCCTTAGCTAACCCTGAAAAGAGAAAACAGAACCATTTCCTTTTCTAATATCAATCCTGTGTCCAAAACTAAATAAATCTGTCTCCATACATATGTTCTACATGAATTCTCCTCTGCCAGATGTTTTCTTTCTTTCCACATCACCAATTCAGCCACAGCATCACTATCTTGAACTCTGAGCAAAGATAACAAAAGACTTTGGGAACTGGCAACATAATGGGCAAATCAAACAATCATTTAAAAAAATCGTAATTACTACATTCCCCCCATTCCATCGATAGCCAGGCTGCGTAATCATTGTTCCAGACTCTGTATACTGATACACACTCTGAAGGCTAATGAACCTTGAGATAGACATGTCCAAAAGCAGTTTTGCTCAAAGCCAGATCTTCTGTGAAGTTGCATGCTGCAAACACACAACAGCAAAAACACAATCTCTGAAGGGAAGATTTAACATGTAAGCATATTTATTCTATACTCATAATGTACATTGACATGGTTGATACAGCGGAGGAACCGTTGCATGTAGGACAGCTATTATGCCTTATGGAGCAACAGAAGTAGTTCAGTGTGAAATACTCAGTAGTGGAACATCTTGTGAATCAACGGTAGAGACTATCTACTGAATACCTCACTGAGAAGTCTGCAGGTTTGTGTAAACAAGTTTCTCACAAAGAAAATGTGAAAAAGAATATATTAGAGAACCTTAAGACATCAGCTGGGCAAACTTCAAAATGCCATATGGTGCCCTTCATGTTTTTTGAACTACAGCTCCATTATGCCCAACCAGAAAAGCCAATGTAGATTATGCAAACTGTAGCCAGGATATCTGTGGGGGACCAGGTCACCTAGGACAAGCAACACAGGACTGGATCAGACTCAGACAGCGCCAAATTCAGATTCAAAGCAGCAGGACACACTGCTGGGTTTCCTATTTTGCCAATGGAGGAAGTGATGTGAGATCTGTGTGAACATGTATATGAAACTCCATATGACCCTGAAGAGAGAAATGACACTGTTTCTTGAACTAGGCAAACTGCTATGTGTAGATTGAGACAGGAGGAGCAGGCAGGATCCCAAAGTTCAGCATTGCACACCCATCTGTTCCATCCAGGCATATTTCCAGGCCCATCAACATCTGAACCAGCCCTTCTGGTGCTAATACAGTGATTTCTTGGCCTGCTTTCATATATCAGGCTTAGTCTGAAACCAGTGACTGTTCACACATACTGTCCTGCTCCTAGAAAGTAAAAGGTTTTTCTGAAATAGTCCCTTTTCAGTATTTGCTCTGTTCCTATTGTATTCTAGCTGTTGCAAGCTATTTTTCTATCAATAGATTGCATGGAAAGTAATGCCACACAAAATATGGACAAAATGGCACTTTTCTGCACAATTTTACATGAACTCCTTCTTTGGCCCAGATTTTGCACTTCATTTCAAAAAACCACTATTGTACACTTTTATATTAATCGCAATGAGCATTTAAATTTGCATTAGTCACAGCTGCATTGAATGCTTTAGTATGAACATACTGAGACTGCTTCTCCCAGGAAATCTTCTAAGCTAGTCTAGAAGAAAAGAATACCAGGATCACTTGTATATTTTACAGTAACTGCACAGGTAGACACTGCTGAAAGGTAACAGCAGCTCTGGGGTTTGTATATGTGCCTTTTTACTCACATAAAGGAATGGACAAGCAGGAATGACAATATTACCAGGAAAAGACAATTACTGCATTGATACCAGATCTGTTCATTGAAATATGCACTCAAATATACAAAAACTTTGAAGTTTGTACATGGAAATTAATAGTAGTTACAAAGTATACTGTAAAAATTCACGGTTAATCCCTATGCAAGTGATACACAGAGTGTGTATTATCCCTGTCTGCTTTACTGACCACACCATGTTTGGTTTGCATTATGCTGGCTACTAAGTTCAGTGCTGTCTCACATCCATACACAACACCAAAGCACAAATGGGTAAGTCCTCCAAAATGGCCATGTTCAGTCAAGAAACAATTTGCCAAACAGATTCCATTTTCAGCATTCATGTTTCGGGGTAGCAGCATAATCCATAAGGCAGTTGGCTGAGCAGTACTATCGACTTTTGTTCTTCTTGGAATTTCCCTAAATCAAAGAAAAAACAGAAGTAATTACCACAGAACACAGGATGCAGTGGATACCCAGTCAGATTATTTTCCCATCTGGCTCTGTTTTCCACTCTTACTGACAGTGGCTTTCTAGGAACTGAAGCAGAGGTTTTTCCTATGACCTGATTTCATGTCACCTTCCCTTTTTTTAAAACTGAAGATGCTAGAGATTGATCTTTAGTCTTTCTACATACAATGCTATGCTCTGTCATGGAACTATGGTCCTCTCTTCTTATACATACATACATCAATATGCCCAGTTATTGCTCTTCTAAGCATTTTTATTAATATGAAGTTTGAGTTCTGCACTGTGCTATTTTTTTCTTCCCTGGCAAAATATAACAGATGTAAGGGTGGCAAAGATGCAAAACCCTTATCCTACCTACCACTGACAAAAAATGTAGTAAGTCCATCTTCTCTTTTGATGGTAGTTGCAAAAGCAGAAAATTCAAAAGGAGGCACAAACCATGGAAGATGTCATGGTATAAATTTGAGCTTTATGAGGTTTCAGTGTAGACAAGCCTCAAGCATCAAATTGCTTCCAGGTTTCCATGATGAAAGCTTTTGTCTGCCAGCTCCATTAAAAAAAAATCCACTCCATTAGAAAACAGACATTAAGAAAGAAATCTTTACAGCTTCCACAACCTTCAAAAACCACAAGCATGTTGTCTTAGCTATAAGAGAAGACAGGGCTTGAGAACTTAGCCACGGCATACCAGATTTCACATGCGGCCACGACTGCCGAGAAGGCAGCTGATCTGTCAGCTTCACTTGCGTATATTGCCAATATATAGACTACATCCACCACATGATCAGAAACGATTTAAACACACACACACCCCTTCAAAAACTAAAATGACTTTTTTAAAAGAAGTATTTTAACATAAGACTGCATCATGTGACTATATTCCTGAAAGTGATCATTAAACACAACAACACTTGGAACTCAGGATTCAAGCAGCTTGATGCAAGAGCATCTTATAAGAGAAGTTCTTCCCACAGAATGGCTCACAGCAGAAAATAGATTATTTTTTAGTGTTTACCCCTTCTGCCTGAAACTCTTGCACTTTAAAATCTGCTCTGGAAGGTGGTATCCTCCGTAAGATCTGGCCCCTCAGAAGAGTAGAAGGGGTACTACCAGAAGGTAAATACATAATTGTCACCTCCCTTCATTCCCCCTGCAGGAATTGCTGCTGAATTGTAAGGCTTTCTATGTATGGAAAGAACCTTTGCTTTCACAGAAAGGAACTCATGATCCAAGCCATTCCTTTTATTAGGTTTTCCAAGCATTGCCATATACCAATTTCTAGCAGGTTGCTTGTGTATAGCTGGGGTTCTTGCAAAGAAAGAAGGCAGGCAGGCAGGCACCTTGTTCTAATCAAGCAGAGTGCTTGTGTGCCCAAGTGGTGGCACATATTTAGGATCATCGCTACAGATTAATTATCCCATCAATTTCTAACACATCTTTAGTGCCTACTCTTACTTAGTACATTTAACACACCTGAATGGACTATGAAGATTCTAGTAAAGCAGAAGCTATATCTTAATGGGAAAAACAATCATATTTCCATTTTTAAAAAATGAAATAGCTTCCAAGCAACCTTGAGCCATGGCATTTCACATTTCAGAACTTAAGCACAAAGGGTAGGTCAGTCTTACATAAGTATATTTGCAAGCCCCACTGAAACACATGATACTATATGGAGTCACATAAACAACAGAAGTAGAAAGGCAAGGGCAACATGCATAAAATGCACAAAACTACAAAACTTTGGCTTCAATTCAGTTGGAGAGGAGAAGTAAACAAGATAAGTTGAAGGATTCATGGGATAGGTAGAGCTTTGAGGAAAAAACTAAGGAAAGAGAGAGGGCTTTTTCTACCTTTTAGAGAGTGCATATACATATTTTTCCCTACAGCAGCTCATCCAAGCATCAGATCTCTCTTTTATCCTCCTGCAATCTGTTTTTCAGTGCTCTTCAGTTGGGTAAGCTAGCCATGGGCAAGGTCTTTAAAACAGCCTGCCTCTCTTCCCCACCCGCAAGTCCCATGTGACAACTCATGACTCAGGAATTGATTCTTTAACACAAGTTTGCTGTCCATCAATCTGGCTTTGGACTTTCAGGAGCAGCTGTTGCAAAACAGATACTCAAATGGGGCCTCCCCCACATCAAGCTGCCTCTGCGTCACTTCCTCCCAACCCATCTTGTCCAGAAGCTTCTCCTGACCCACACAAGACTTTTCCAGACTGTTCATCATCAGTCAAGTCTCCCATGTTAGTCCCATACTTGCTGTTCCATCTTTTGTATTGCACCTGCCTTAAGCCCTTGTGAAAGAAGACTTCTCCAGCCTGGTGCTCCCCAGATGAATTGAAATACCACTTTCATCATTCCCAGGCAGCGCAGGAATGATAACACTTGCAATCCTGAATGTCTCCAGTGTGGGAGAACCCACAACTTCCCTAGATCTTTTGTTCCACTCTTGTATTGCTTAAAAAGACATACTTTTTCTCAAGTTCAGCTGGAACTTGAATTACTATAACTCGGACCCATTATTTGGCGTCCTACACTCTGGGACAATCAAGAACTCCTGGCCCTTCTCACTGTGAAAACCTTTCAGGTACTTGAAGAGTGCTGTCTTCATCTTCTCTTCTCAAGGCTAAATATGCCCAATTCCTCCAGTCCTTCCACACAGAGTTTTGTTTCTTATCCCTGAATATCTTCAGTATAGAAGATACTCTATATACTACCTTCAACAATATAAAAATGTAATAAACAACAACAACCACCTTTATTGCCCTACTCTAAACCTTTCCAATTAAACTGTGGTGCCCAGAACTAGACTCAGTACTCAAGTTGAGGTCTAAGCAGAGAGATCCGCCTGGCGCCATCGTTATTTGTTTTTTGGCACCAGGCCAAGACCTTTTTATTCAAACAATATTTTAATAATGTTTAATATTTATAGGTTTTAATTGTGCAGCCAGTGTGTTTCTGAGTTTTAATTGTAATTGTTGTTTGTTTTGTATTTATTTATTTCTGTGAGCAGTCCTGAGGCTATATAGCAAGGGGACGGCATATAAAAACTTTAAATAAATAAAATAAAAATAAATAAGCGGTACTGAGTAGAGGGGAACTTGGACATGTGATTTGGAAGTGAGACTTCTTTTACTATAGCCCAAAATAGCATTTGCCTTTTCTTTTGCTTGCTTTTTTACAAATATTTAGCCTGTGATCTACAACAATTCCAAGATCCTTCTTGCTTACAGTATTGCTGGAACAAGTATCCCCATCTTATCAGGATAAATTGTGAGCCGCCCTGAGGCTTGTCGCAAGGGGGCGGCATACACATTTTTAAATAAATAAATAAATAAATAAATAAAATTTTGGTTTCTTTTTTCTAGATGGCACTGGTCCCCATTCAATTTTATTCTATTGTTTTCAGCCAAGCATTCCAATCTATCAAGATCACATTAGATTTTGTTTCTGCCTTCCAAACTATTAGCTATTCTACCATATTTCATGTCATCTGCAAATCTGATAAGCATTCTTTGCCTCCCCCCTCATTCATCAAAATCTTTAATAAAAGCAGTGACGAGCACTGAGCCCAGGACTAAACCCTGCAGTACCACATTCATCTCTCCCCAGTTTCAGAAAGTGCCATTCATAAGCATCTTTCAGTCCAATTCTGTAGCCAGCTATGGATCCATCTTATCTATCTTGCCCACTTTTAGCTAGTTTGCTGGTCAGGACATTGTGTGTCACTTTGTCAAAAACTTTGCTGAAGTCAAGATTTATTATGTTCATAGCATTGCCACAGTCCACCAGGGTGGCTTTCCAATCAGTCATGAGATCTGATTAGCCTGATAGGATTTGTTTCTAACAAGCCCATGTTAGTTTCTAGCACTCACTGCATTGTTTTTAAGGTGGCTATATTCTGAGTGGTTATAATCTGTTTCAGAATTTTCCCAGGAATTGATGTCAGACAGACTGGTCTGTAATTCTCAAATTCTTCTTTTTTCCCTTTGGAAGAGAATGACAACATTGGTCTTCCTCCAATCATCCAGCACTTTGCCCATCTGTGATGATTTCTCAAAGATAACAGACAGTGGCTCTGCCAGTTCCTATATAACTCTAGCATGCAGTTCATTGGGCCCAAGAAATTTGAACTTTTTCAAAGTAATGAGGTGCTTTTTGACCACTTGCCTATAAATCTCATGTTGCAGTCCTGCCTCTTTAGTTTGTACTTCACCTTTGCAAGGGAGGTCAAAGACTCTCTTTTACAAAAGGACTGATCCAAAGTAGGAACTGAGCACTTCTGTTTTTTCTTTGTCATGTGTTATCATTTTGCCATCCTCAGTGAGTAGCTGAACCTGTATCAATTACTATTCCTGAGGTAAACAGGTTTTCTTTATGTGGTATATGACTATATAAATAATGATAGGGGTGGTCTGGGATAACTCATTATGTCCTGAAGAGGTGTTGTATGATAGTAACATGCAATTTCAAACCCAAGGCTCTACTCAGTTAACAAAACTAGTTACTGCACCATTAAAATAACACTGAACCATGTTCAATAGTGTCTTTCTATCACATTCTACACTGTATTCCAGTTCCATAATCTCATTTGCCAAAAAGAAAAAAGCAACTACAGTTTTCATAATGTAGAGATACAGCCATAAAATATAAGCATAAACAAAAACAGAGACAATCAGCATGCCTGCTGCTTGACTTGTGTGAATTTATTCTCGTTTGTCTCCCACCACAACTACACATCAACACACACAGCTGCCATACTGAATCAAACTACTGGTTCTTTTCAGGTAGCTGTCATCTTTCCAAATGGAGTGCTTAAAGTCTAAACCTGAAACCTTCTTCTGCGGACCCCAGTTCAATCCGGTGGCTCATATCTACAGTGTTCAATCAAGTTCCTCAGTCATCAGTTCAAATACATTCTACAATCAGCCCTTTCTCTCTCCAGCTCCCACTAGCACTCTCTATCATGCTGCCCTCTATGGCTGAGCCCATGTCCTGCTTACCCCAGCTACTTCTGCCTTTGCCCTTTCTTCTCAAGGCCATCACTTCATTAACAAGCTTGTCTTGCCTTGCCACCCCTTAGCAGCAGCAGCTTTGCCATCCATTCTCAGATACCTTTTATCCCAGCAAGGCACCACTCCTCTAATTATTGCCTAGTTGTTAAATATATTTTATAAGCCTTCCAGGAAGGAAGGTAGTCTCTTCTACCTTCTGGTGCAGGTCTTTGGGCATGGTTAAATATTAGACAAAAGCAGAGGTGGACAAGGCAGAACCCACTCAGAAATATTTTCCTGAGTTCACAGACCAAACACTTGTACTTTGCTCTTCCCTTCCCCCAACCTATCTTTAGTCATTTAGTAAACTAAGAGGTATGAAGATTTTTGGAAAGCTTCATATGACAAGCTAAGCCACCCTGCAAATAAGGTACACAGTATGGGTTTTTCACAGAACAATTCATGATGTACCTGTCAATAGGCTCACCATAGTTTGGTCTTCCTCTCCTCAGTCCTTTCATGGAGGCAGCTGTCAGTGTCCACTAGCCTTGCTAACTATGTGCTACTTCCTTTACTAGAGATAGAATGCCTGCATACACCAGCTGCTGAGGAGCTTGGGCAGGCAGAACTCTTGCACCCATCCTGCTTGGGGGAATCTGTGTGCAGCTGGTTTGCCACCATGTGAATGGAGTGCTGGACTGGATGGACTATTGGTCTGATCCCACATGGCCTTTATGTTCATATGTCCTCCAACTAGTAGCCCAAGGGGCTTCATGGCAGAACTGTACTGCCTCCTTCCCTTCTTGCTTCAACCACTGTTAGAGTTTGCTACATTTAAAAAATAATTTTTGGAGCCTTAAAAATTAGCAGTTAGGGTCTTTTTACTTTTTGAGTCCTACACATTTGTGAAAATGTGTCAATATTTTTAAAAACCTGTCTTATCTTTTGCATATATGCACTTACAACTGTCTAATTTGTGTAGTCAATTTTCCTGTATGTTTCCAGTGTCCTTTGTAACTTTCAAGGAAATCGACATGGCAAAACAACTACATTTAGGCTAATTTGCCCAAGTTGCCAAGGATCAACTGCCAAGTTCCAAAATGGCTACCTATATGGGACAGCTGTATTGGAGTGTATTTGTGTATATACAAGAGTGTATTTGTGAAAGGTCAACCAAAACCAGATGTTACAAACACGTTTATGCAATTTTCAGTAACTAAAAAGGGGATAGAGGATCAATGATTGTCAGTCCAAAGTGTTGCTTCAAGCATCAGAGAAGAGGCTGTCACTGGCAACCGAAATGCTAAAATTACTAAAAGTAGCAAGGGGTTTGCAGCTCTTACTGAAGCACATGCCAGCAGATTCCTGAAATCCATTAAAACGCTCTCCTGGGTTCAGATGATGTAACAACTCATCATGGATTGACCAACAAGCTAGAACAAGTTATTCATTGTTGCCATAGTGCTGAAAAGTAAGACACCCAGCAGGAAGTGGCATGCTTTCACAAAATACAACAACCCATTATAGCTAGTGACCCATAAAGGGTTGTTGTCTCATGCAAGCCAGATCCTTTGTGTGGTTTTACATCTGAAAATCAATGGGGACCCTTGTGGAGACTATGAACTTAAACTATGATATGACCAAGATCTAGGATTAAAGGACAAGTTGCCATATACAGTTTCATTTATTCAGCAACTCAGTTAACAACAATCTTGTGCTTGTTTCTTTTGGCATGTCTGAGGCAATACCTTGAATTTTGTAGTTCAACATTCAAGCCACATGCACAAGAATGACCCAACACTTTTTAAAAAGCTTCTTTTGTTCATCAGTGTCCTCAAGTAAGAATAATTTTAAAAAAGGATAGGAAATGAAGGTGACTTACAACAAATCCAATGTGCAATGAACTATTTTATATACCTTATTAGCCAGCTTTAGGGTATCTATTTCTTCCCGTTGCTTAGATAATGTTTCATTCATGCTACAAAGGTGGTCACTCATCATGCTCAGCTGATCTTCATAGCTTCTCTTGGTTGTTGTCAATTCATCCTGAAATGCCAAAGACATGGTACCTTCAATCAAAAGTTACCCATGACGTAGAAGAGCAGAAGTACAGAAAATAGGAACACTGATTAAGTTCTAAAGTTTACTGCCTTTTTACTTTTCTGTTAACAAGCGGGCACATTTATTTCTTTAAAATCTCTCTTATGTCTCTTGTTACTAAGCTGAAAATGCTATAGAAGGGCCAAATGTTGCAGCATCAAAATTCAAAGAATACTTGTGAGCTCACAACCCAAGAAAATAGGCTAGGCTGAATGATTATGACATGCTCAAGCCAATGGGTTTTATAGAAGAGCAAGGATCTGAATTCAGGTTTCCCATAGTGAAATCAATGGTAGACAATGAACCAGCTGAGTGACCCACCACTGTGCCACTGCAAGGGCTACCTGCTGGACCAGCCTTTCTCCTTGAGGAGAGCCCATTCTGGGGAATGAGTAAGATTAGCTATTTAGCACCTGCACTTTGCTCTGGGTGGCAGATTCAGTGTGACTATAAGGAGATGAGAGTTCCAACTATCAAGCCTTTCCTTGGTAGTAAAGTGCTAAACAGCTGGGACATATGGTTCAAAGTATTGGTAGGACAAGAGATTTTATGGTGGAATGACATCAAGAAGGCATTTTATGATACACAAAAGTACATTTCAAGGAAAAGTCTTCAAGTTCTTATTCAGTTCATGCATGAATTTTTTTTCTGTCAAGTATGCTTAGAACAATGGTGGTTAATAGAATCCTCTCTGGCAAAAATTTATCTGAATGACACTACAGAATGCAAAAAAGACCAAATGCATCTCATTTCCTAACTAAATGTGATCATTTTGGGGCTTTGTAACCCCACAGCCCCAAATAGGTCATATTTAGCTTACAAGTAAGGTAAATGTGACCCTTCTATTTATTTTTTATTTAAAACATTTCTATGCCGCTCATTGCAACAAAGCCTCAGGGCAGCTTACAACATACACAAATTAAGTTAACATTTAACATCAACAACATTTAATACATTTAAAACTGGCCCATCTCGGTTATCTATTTAAAACAATAAATACAAAGATAATATTGGAAACGATAAAAACAAGATATAAATTAACAATTAAAATAACTTTTAAATAAAAAGGTCTTCGCCTGGCACCGAAAAACAAATAATGACAACGCCAGGCGGACCTCTCTGGGGAACACATTCCATAGGTGGGGTGCCACCGCAGAGAAAGCCCTTCTCCGGGTACTCACCCTCCTAATCTCACTCACGGATGGCTCCTGGAGAAGGGCATCTTCTGACTATGTTTCTTGGGTCAACTGTTCCCAGCAGCAGGGGAAGGGGGGGCCATAGAGCTGAAGATGTTCCCAGGCCACCCACAGTTGTCCACCTCAGCTTACAGCTAGCAAAGATAGCATAAAGCTAGTGAAGAAAAGTATAAATCTTTTCAAATGTGCTAGCAGAAGAAAGATCTGAGAAATGGGATGCCCAGCAGTTATCTGGGAATACCATAATTTCTGCTGATGTTGTTAACTCCCTGAGTGCTGGAACAGTTCTAGAGCTGGAACAGTTCTCTAGTGAATGGAGACTGCTCTAAAGTCTTTACAAATCCACATAACTTGGGTATCAGTCTGGAAATATACCTCCACGACATGGTAGTGAAACTTGCCTGTAATCTGGTGATGCTCTGTTTACTTAGTCTCATTTCTTCCAATAAGGATTCTTTGGATTTCTCTGCTAGAGAGAGTCGCTTTGCAAGTGCTCGGCACTGTCAAATTAAACACAAGTAAACCATGGTAGTCTAGTTTAGTGAGCTTTTATATTGACAGTTACTATGGGGGACGGGAGGATGGGGGTGTACTGAAGACTCTGTAAATGTACAGGTAGATGGAGACTACTTGAACTCCTGACAGTCTCATAGCCACCTATTTCAAATATTATGGCAAACAACCACGTTTTGTCTTCAAAATTTATTCCTATTCACTCTCTTCCTATCATCCCATTTGCCTTCTCCTGTTCCCTCTAGAACTGTTGCTTCCTCAGTCAGAAGGCAATATATGAACTTCTCCTTTCTCAAGATGCTCGGCCACAGTCGATCTTAGCTTTGGCTTCCCCAACAGTGCCATTGTGGCTCTACTATTCACCCATTCAGCTTGCCCTAGAGGTCCTGGCAACAGTGGTGCCAACCTTCTTTCCACTAATGAACTGAATTCTGCCAGCTGTAGCTTCTGACCATGCATCCATTCTAGTGTTCTTTCTTTGAAGTTCACTGTATTAGAATCCCCTCTCTGCATATTTCCATGACAATTCCTCTTCGCAGTGTTCAGGTTAATTATTCATCCAACCTTGCTGCCTTCCTTCTCATTGAATCAGACAATATAAAGTTGGAAGTGGGCAATAAAGCCATCAGGTCCAACCTCCCCCATGACAAACTCTTCCATGCACTTTACAATTCTCTGCTGTTGTGTTCCATTTAGCTGAGGATATCTCCTTCAGCATTACTCCCCCCCCCCTTCTGCAACTTATTCCTCCCATGAACTCTAGTCTATCAATCAACCAGCTTTTCTCTGAAGCACAACTGCAGGTGAGTGGGTGAGAAAGCAGCTCCCTATCATAGGAGATTGCCTAGGAAAAAAAGGAACCATTGCTGTAATGTCTGTATTTCACTCTCAAAGCAAACAACTGACTGCTCACACACCTCTGCATGGAAATGTACAGATTTGCTGTCAGCCAGCTGCAAATGAGATGTGAGCTCCACTATTCTTGCCATATAGTGATTTCTGATCAAGTCTTCTCGGTTGTCAGTTTCTGAAGCCTGCAAAACAAGTTCATCAAAAAATAAGCAAATGCCCATTAAACTGTGAAAAATAACACACGTGGAACAGAGAAAGCAAACATGGACTCTGATGTACTGTGAAAGCTAAATCTCAGAAAAGGATACTGTAGAGCTGAAAAGGTGAAGAAAAGGGCAACCAGACGGGTCAAGGAGCCACCTATGAGGAAATATTGCCTTTTATGCTTGGTAGTTTAGGGAAAAAACACAAAAAGAAAGCTGACAGAGTTTTATAAAATTATGCACAGTGGGGAGAAAGTGGAGAGGAGAAGTTTCTCTCCCTCTTGTAATGCTAAAATCTGAAATAATTCAATTCTCTGCACAACAACTTGCTTAGCTGTGGAATTCAGCAGACAACTTTAAAAAGGAATGTGAGAAATTCATGAAGGATAAGGCTTTCATCAGCTACAGAATAGCTTGATTCTGAATACCACCAGTTGTTCCACAATAGTAAGAAATGGCTGTGATTTTCACATTTTTTTTGCAGCTTTCTCAGAAGCATCTTGTTTGGCCCTATGAGGAACAGGACACTGTACAACACTTCTATAATTTTGCCTCCCAATTCATAGAAACAAAATAGGAAATGTCAATCTCAAAATGTCCACGAATAGGGACATTTCCAAGCTGCTCTAGAACCCTGTTTGCACCTGCCCACTGGACTTTTCCCATTGCTCATCTTTCTCTAAGGAAGAGAGCTGAGCCTGGAAGAGTCTGTGAGTGTTCACAGATCCCCAGTTGCACACCACAAACCTCCCTCCCTGCTCACTGCCATCCTGGCACACAGCGAAAAGAAGCACAGCTAGCAGGTGCCCTGTCCACCATTCCTGTGGTGCTGCTTGCACAGTGCATGGTGCTCAGTTCCTGGAATGCACCCATGAACTCTGGGCCACTCCAATGTGGACTGGTGTGCCTGGGGAGCTGTAAACCTCCCCAGGCACACCAGAGAGAGCCAGTGTGGCGTAGTGGTTAAGAGCATGGGACTGGGACTCAGAGGATCTGGGTTCTAGTCCCCGCTCGGCCATGGAGCCAACTGGGTGACTCTGGGCCAGTCAGAGACTCTCAGCCCAGCCTACCTCACAGGGTTGTTGTTGTGGGGATAAGATGGAGGAGGAGATGTAAGCTGCCTTGAGCCCTTTGTAGGAAAAAGGCAGGATATAAATCCAAAAATAAATAAATAAAATAAAATAAAATAAACCTGGAATCGAGCAGATTTTCCAGCCAAAGTGGATTTGTTGCATGTCCCTATCCCCAAGCAAGATAACTTAACACCAAAGAAGGGCTAATTAGGAAATGGTTCATCAGGCAAATTAAACTGAACACAGGTACATTAGTTTGAAAGGTGGGAAAGAGGCACAAAAGGGCAGGTTCAGCATTAGTCAATGTTTTCAGCTTAAAAATTATGCTAGCATGGCACTGCAACATTGAAATGATACCTCTTCATTTCCAGTAGTTACTGTCAGCATTCCAACCTAAAAAGAAAGTAGGGCAACAGGATCAGCTCAAAGAAATAATTTATTCTCTGGCTCTAAAAGCTATTTACTTTAGTTTATCTAAATGGTTTCAGAGAATGTTTAGCAGATTTCTGACCCAAATTTTAAAATGTTAAGCAGATTTCAGTTGCAAGGCTCTCAGTGGGAAAACTAAACATATGCTCAACTGCCTCCCATAGGAATTGTTAGGCCATCAGTTTGGGTAAACCTTAGCTACATCATGCTTGTGGCATTTTCTTCTATGAACAAAATGTATATTCAATGGAATCATCTTGCAAATGTGTTCCTTCTAAACATACACCAAATCATAACTGACTGCTGAAACAGCAATTTGCATAATTTCCAAGCTAAAGGCCTATTATCATATTATTGATGTTTAACATAATCATATTACAAATTATTTGGTATGTGGCAGACAACCAACTGTTACATTTCAACATTAAGCTTTACATTAAGCTCAGCTCTTCTACAATGTTCTCCTGATAAAAATATTTTTTGTAGAAACATAGAAACATAGAAACATAGAAACAGAGCGAGTCAGAAGGGGCCTCCTGGGCCATCTAGTCTGACCTCCGGCACCAGCCGGCTCCGCTCATGACATGCCCACCATGTGCATGTCCAGCCTATCTTTGAACACCCTCACCGATGGGGCCTCAACGACCTCCCGTGGAAGCCCATTCCACGCCCTCGGGGTCCTAACTGTCAGGAAGTGCTTCCTGGCATCCAAATTGAACCTTGGCTCCCTGAGCTTTGCTCCATTGGAGCGCGTCCTGCCTTCCTCTGCAGGGGAGAACAGGCCTCTCCCCATCTCCATGTGACACCCCCTCACATACCTGTATGTTGCCAACATATCCCCTCTGAGTCTCCTCTTCTCCAGGCTGAAGAGACCCAGTTCCCTCAGTCTCGCCTCATACCCCATCCCCTGCAAACCAGCCACCATCCTTGTGGCCCTACGCTGCACTGACTCCAACCTGGCTATATCCTTTCTGTAATGAGGGGCCCAAAACTGAACACAATACTCCAGTTGCGGGCGCACCAGAGTCATGTAGAGTGGAAGTAATACCTCTCTTGATCTAGAAGCCACACTTCTGGCTATGCAACCAAGGGTGGCATTCGCCCTCTTGACCACCGCATCACACTGCTGACTCATGTTTAGCCTGCGGTCAACCAGTACCCCGAGGTCCCTTTCACAAGTGCTGCTCTCCAGCCACTTGTCACCTAACCTGTACTTATGACAGCTATTCCTATGCCCCAAGTGCAAGACCTTGCACTTCTCCACATTGAACGCCATCCTGTTGTCTCCTGCCCACTTCCATAGTCTGTCCAGATCCTTTTGGATCTGGAGTACCTGCTTCTCAGTTGTGGCCACTGCTCCAGTTTTAGTGTCGTCTGCGAATTTGATCAGCAGACTGTTCACCCCTTCTTCCATGTCGTTAATGAAAAGATTAAACAGGATCGGCCCCAGGACAGAGCCCTGGGGGACCCCGCTTGTCACTGGCTGCCATCCCGACGATTCCCCGCTAATGGTTACCTTCTGCTTTCGGTCAGTCAGCCATGCCCTAATCCACCGGACAGTGCTTTGGTGTATCCCAAAACTCCTCAGTTTCTCCACCAGGATATCATGGGGCACTTTGTCAAAGGCCTTGCTGAAATCCAGGTATACCACATCCACTGCATCCCCTCCATCTAGCCATCTTGAAACCTTGTCATAGAATTCCACAAGGTTTGTCTGGCAGGACCTGTTTCTGCGGAAGCCGTGTTGTGTGGCTGTCAGCCTCCCTTCCCTATCTAGCATCACTAGATCTCTCTCTATTATGAGCCTTTCCATTGTTTTTCCTACAATGGACGTAAGGCTAACCGGTCTATAATTCCCCATGTCCTTCCTACTACCCTTTTTGAAAATTGGGACCACCGATGCCACCCTCCAGTCCTCTGGAACTTCACCCGTTCTCCACGAGGCCTCAAAAATGGAGGCCAGCGGGCGTGAGAGAACCCCTGCCAACTCTCCAAGTACTCTTGGGTGTAACCCGTCAGGGCCTGGCGCCTTTGTAATGTCCAATGCCCTGAGGAGCCCCTCGACTTCAAGGGGGGTGACTCTAATCTCTGCCCCTAAGTCCCCAGCCTCATCCAATCTCCTATACGGATATCCCCCGTCCTGCTTTGGGGAGAACACAGAGGCAAAATAGTCATTTAGCATCTGTGCCTGTTCCCTCATGTCAGTCACTGGATCTCCTTCCTCCTTATTTAGTGGTCCCACCACTTGTCTCCCCTTCCTTTTCCTATTTACATGCTGGAAGAAGCCCTTTTTGTTGCTCTTGATATTCTTGGCAAGTCTCAGCTCATAATCAGCCTTAGCCTTGCGAAGAATCCTTCTGCAATGGGCCTCCTCCTCCCGGTATACCCTTTTGTCTATTTCCCCCAGTACCCATTTCCTATGGAGGTTCCTCTTTCGTCTAATCCCCCTAACCACCTCCTTTCGCATCCATGGCGGCACTCTCCTCCGCCTCCCCACCTTACTGACTAGAGGTATTGTCAGGGCTTGCGCCTGCAAAACCTCCCTTTTGAGTGCCATCCACCCCTCCTCAACTCGCTTACCTTCCAGTAACCTATCCCAGGAGACTTTCCCCAGCCTGGCCTTCAGTTGGCCAAAGTTGGCCCTCTTGAAGTCCCAGCTTCTAGTGCTCGCCCTGCTGCACGGCCCCAGTCCTCTGATCTCAAAGCAAAGGATGGAGTGATCACTCGCATCCAGAGCTCCCCTAATCTGTACTTCATCTATCAGCTCCTCCCTATTGGTCAAGACCAAGTCCAGGATGTTTCCCCCCCTTGTCGCCTCTCGGACCCTCTGTGTGAAAAACCCACCCTCTAGAGCTTCTAGGAAGCGACGTGACCTGGCTGTCACCGCCGAGTGAGTCTCCCAAGTAATATCCGGGAGATTGAAAGGGAATGGGTAGAATCTGATGCAATGATACCCCAGCTGAAAGTATCTGTTTAATACAGAAAATGTTGGCATAATGCTCTCCAACATAAAGAGTTAATATGATATAAAATCCGGAGTGCCAAACCAGGAAAAGTAGGAAACCGATGTTAGGAATGTATTGCTTCTGCAAAGGATGGCTATACTGCTAGATCGAGTCATTCAAATCTTTACACACTTTATGACACACTCATCTACACATCAAACTACTATTTTCAGCCTACTGAACAAATATTATGTCCAAGTGCTAAATACTCAATTTCACACATGCAGCTGTGTTTCAAAACTGACCTGCTGAGCTAGCTAGTATTCCCAAATAAAGCTGCTCTCTCTCAAAGGCATCAACCTCAAATCTGCCAAACAGTCCTTCTGTAACATGTGTTCCCATCAGAATATTACACCACTTTACCTTTTGGTAAACAAACATTAATTTGAAAGCCAGGAATATGTACCAAAACATTCAAGGATATTAGAACCATGAAAGCATACAATTAAATCAGCTTAACACAAAACCCCCTTTTTCAGTTGAGGCTAGAAGTATATAAATACAAGCATGCTGCTCTATGCATATTTAGACAGAAGAACATCCCACAACTCCCAGCATCCCCCAGCTAGCATGAGTGGCTAGGGAATGCACAGTCATAGCACTTTTTTTCTAGACATGTTTAGGATTGTGTTCTAAATGTATCCCAAAATTTTAACAACCCCTGAATTTCAGACTGATCTGAGAACTTGGGTAAATTATATTACAAGGTATTTGTTTCATTTCTTTGTAATTAAATTGTTTACACACAGTCCACAAAGCAGGTTACAGTAGCAAAACCCAAAACAACAGAATTTAAAATAATCAAACAGTCCCTTGGATACAACTCATTGATTATAGCATGCCCCAGGGGCTATGCACATAAACATAAGTGCTTCCCAGGGAAAGTCACCTTAAAAAGTTAGTTACAATTTCAATTTTAAAAAATAACCATTATTGCATTTATGCTAGATGACCAATATGGCTGACATCAGTTCTGTGAAATTCTGCAGACTTTTGCTTTTCTGCTTTTAACAATGGTTGATTGTGTCATTGAAAACTGACACTGACCTGGTTTGCATGTAACAACAAGATGTGGTATAATTGTTGTTTCATGCGATCTGGGAACTTTCAGTTAACTACTTTTTGCTGTTGTGATACAAACTGTGGTTTGTTTAAAACATGGGCTATCATGACTGTTGAATCCAGAATCATGGGTTGTTCAGCCAGATTACAAAGGCAGCAGGAAAAAGCAGTAAAGTCAGCCTCTTTACATGCCAGTACTGCAGTGCCAAAAAACCAGTTGGTTTTAGACACCATGGATTAAACAAACCATAGGTTCATATTACATGAGAACCAAGGCAAATTATAGCCAACTCTAACTATGATTTGTTTGAAACAAGCCAACTTCCAGCTGTGGTATATGAAACTGGCTTAGAAGCAAAACCTTCCAAACTATTCATTCCTAAAGGACATGGGAAAAGTCACAAGCTCAAGGGGAAGCTGAACTTGTTCATCAAAATGTAGCCAATGTGTTCAATGCATTAAATAACTAATTAATGTAGAAATTCAATGTTTCATAACAAGTGGGAAAAATTGCCAGGGAAAAAAATACTGTGGATCAAAAAAACTCCTGGTATGTCAATGGGAATAAAACACACTTACCAGACCTGTGATTTTAACTGGTTCCTTGCAAACCTTCTCCACACCCTCCTTCTCCTGTTCACCTGCATTCAGCATGAGAGGGCTCTCCTGATTTGCCTCAATCGAGTTCTTGAGCTTATCAAGTGCTCTTTTATTCTCTTTCTCTGCCTTAATTTTGGCCAGCTGAGCCTCCAGCATCCAGTGTTCTTTTTCCTGCTCCAGTTTTGCAATCTTCTCCAAACTCTGCTGGACCTAAATAGTAGGGAGAGTTAGCCCCATGAAGCAAATGGATGAAAGCTGACAAAAACTAAAGAGTACAGTAGACTTATCTGAAAGTGAATACATAGCAAACTGAGCCATCACTAGAGCAGGCAGTATTTGGAATGGACAGAGGCAACAAAGAAACTCCTAACATTGCTCTGGTCTGCAGGTTCATGTTCAGTCTCAGCTGGTATTTAAAGATTTCTAGTCCTCTTAATGGTAAAAATGCAAACAAGATTTCCATATGAGCACTATGCTTCCGCCTCTTTAGAACAAAAAACAGAGAGAACAGAAAAGGAGAGTGCAAAGGCACCATATAAAACTAAAGCTGTGACAAACAGCTTGCATTTTTACAAAGCTTTAAACAAATGTTTACTTCATTTAAAATGTAAATATATGATAATAGTGCAATCCATAGCTGAGTACACAAATCAAGTAGGATCATCTGGAGAGAGGAAGAAACAGATGCCTGCAGTTACAGGCTAGATAAAGTTTGACAAACTGCAATATAGAGAAATATGGTTTCTTTCTAAACATCCATAAAGAATGAAGCAAATTATGATACAGGTCCATTAGTACAGTTGCTTTCCATCTGTGATAAGTCTGGTTAAATGGAGTGATCGGTTATTTTAACTGGCTAGCCCCACTGGTAAAATATTTTGTAGGAAGGACTTGAAATTCTGGATGCTCAGAAGAAAGCACCAGATCCAATATGCACAGAATCCAAATTCAAAAGGTGAGAGATATTTTGGGTTCATTCTTTGCAAACACCGACTCAGTGAAGATCTTAATTGGACTCCTACAGGTATCCTACAGGTATATCAAAAGACCAGACCACACTTTCTGATTGTTATGCTCTTTTCTTTTGTAATATACCTTAGATATGGAAAACTAAGCTGTTGTGTTTTTAGAATCCATCTGTCCAACTGCACTAGCAGAAAAGCTCAGCACAGAGCTGACAAGATCAATTAACCACCTCCTGCACAGCTGATGCCATTCTCACTCTTGAGAGGGAAGGCTTTTGGCATGCATTTGGTATGAAATCCCCCAACACTCAAAGGAGGACAGACAAGTGGCCTTGAAATTACTATAGGCTAATGGGAAAAAAGGACATATTTTTATTTTCTATGCATATTACTCAGACTTTACCACACCTATTTGTGCAATTATATTCAATAAGCAATGGGTGAGTTTTGGAATCATCTGGTGGTTAGACAATTGCTATATGGCAAGATAATTTGTGTGCACTGATTACCAGCATGCCTAGAAAGAAAGCCTGCCAACGATATATGGATATACATTCACTCTTCTTCTAAAGAATTTTTAATTGGAACTTAGACCACAGTAGCAATGCATTTGTTTTCCTATGTTTTTTCTTCATAATTTTGCACAGGACACTGATGAAGCCAAAAGCTGAAACTTGTTTGACCTATTTGTACTTTTTAAAGGTTTACATATTGTTATATGTGTCCTTTTATATTATTATAGCATTTAACACTACAATTTTTTAGGTTTTACAGTTTTATTTTGTACTGTGTGACACATTTTGATACAACGGTTTCAATATTTGCTCTTTTTAACATTAAGCTATTTAAATTGTGTATATTTTTCTCCCTTTGTTTTTTCAATTGTTTATATCATTTAAAAAACTGACAAAAATTAAACTCGAGATTTGTCACCATCACCTAAATAGACTGGATAATGTACTATAGTTATAAAAAAGAGAATATTATATTATTCTCCAAACATCCCAGAAAGAAGTCCCATTTTGTGCTTAACCCAATGTGCTTCCATCTCTTTACTAAATTTTCCTAGCACAACCCTTTTGATTCCTGAAATTCAAATCCGAAACAATGTAAGAACTAGAGCAGCGGTGGCGAACCTATGGCACGTGTGCCACAGTGGGCACACAGAGCCCTCTCTGTCAGCACGCAGGCCAAGTTGCCGCAGCATTGCCCCAGCAGCCAAGCATTGGAGAACAGCAGACATAGGGGCCATGCACATGCTCGGAAAGGATTAGCGGTGCCAGGCGATGACGTCACGAGCCCCAACTCATTAGCCACGACTTGTCTGAGCTTTCGCATGGCCGGTCAGTGCGCTGCCAAGGAGATATGCTTGGACTGGCTGTGAGTTGTTTATTCTAAACTACAACCTCAGCATTCAGGTTTTATTGCAGTGTTGGCACTTTGCGATAAATAAGTGGGTTTTGGGTTGCAGTTTGGACACTCGGCCTCTAAAGGTTCGCCATCACTGAACTAAAGCATGCACTCACAGAGATCAACTCTGGCCTTTAGCTAATAGATCAACCAGCTCTCTAGCTTGCAGCCTAATTTCTCAGTTTCTGAAGCTAGTTTTCTGGACTGGACATGTTTGTCAGCAGAGTGAATTAACAGTACCACTTATGTTTTCACTCACCTTTCCATCCAAAAATGATACAAAATATACCAAACATGCAGATACCAAATCTTTAGTTTGCCTTCTTCATCTTCTAAGCTTGGTAGCAGGGAATCTTATTAAACATGCTTTTGCCCTTCCAGATTATTTCCTTGTTTTCCATTAGACATATAAACATGTTAAGTGGGGAGGGTGGAGCAGAAATCTGATCCAAGAAGTCACCTTTACAACGGTGATCAAATGTATTTGTCTGCTTTATGCTATTTGGCTTTTTGGCAGAAACCCAGACAAATGGCATCCATCAAACAAGCACACCCAAACCAGTTCCTTTGGGGAACAGTGTATCAAAGAAGCCTGTCAGCATTAGCTCCTTAGACAATTCTTCGATGGTGTGCAAAATTCTAAAAACCACAATCCTCCCTTAGTTGCAGATTTTCATATTAGATGCATATTAGCATGTGCACTAAATGAAGATGTTCACACAATGCACCTACGGAATAAAACACCGTTTCAGTGAGCACACTGTATTATGAAATGGCTGCATGCCAAGCCACGGAATACCTGCTGTGCGAGGCCCTCTCTGCTCTCTGTGGAACTCAGAAGAACCCTGCGGTTGGCCAAGGCCTCTTCATAAGGCACTGAATCGGTACACGGCTGGAGCCAAAAGACACATGACTTTGGTGAGTCAGGTTACATATGGCAAGCGTTAAGTTTCCCCACTGCCCTCCCCCTTGCTAGCAAAAGTCTTTTTTGATGCTTTCCAGGCTTTTAAAGGAAGAAATCTGGGCCTGGGGTACTGCAGCTAGAGTGAAACAAAGAAAAATGCACAGCTGCAACATTGTTCTAAAAAGCTTACAGTGGAATGGGGCAAAAAAGCAAAAGAAGAACTGAACTAGACCTCAAAACAGTGAACAAAAAAACATCAGTGTGGCATTCTGATTACAAGCTTCTCATCTGGAACAAAATGAAGTTTTATCATCTGGTATGAAGGCACTAAATGGTTCTGTGAGAATTGGAAGTAGAATAGAGGGATTAGGACAATGTGAAAAGTAGTTAGTAGCATGAAAGGAGCTAGGAAGGGTATCAAGAAGTCTAAATTGGTGCTATAAAAGTCTATCTGCCAGCATGCATCTCAAATAAGGAGAGTTGATCCTTTTAGTAGCTCCAAGCAAGTGACTACAAATCCTTCTCATATAAACTGAAATTAGGCTGCTGTCTGTAATACCCTTTTTCTCCTTTCAGCTGAAAGCAGAGCATCTCCTACCCCTGCCCCAATGCTGTGGCATTTTAAGAACTTGTTTATAGCAACAGTAGTAGTAAGTTGTTCCTTACAACTATTTAAGTCACTCAAACCAGTTAGGTTCAAACACAGTAGAGTATACCATTTCAAACAAGTGTGAGAGGGGGATACCATGGTGCACTTTCCATGTCACAATAAGCCAGAGTTGCTTATGAGCAGCATACTTGTGTATCTTGCAATGGAAACAACTAAACAAACCTGCAATGGAAACAACTAGTGAGAGATACAAACCAGGCTCTCTGGTCTTTCTCTTCCCTGACGACTTGGAAAAATAATCCAGTTTGCTTTTGGCTTATTTCCCTGGCTTGTCACAGGGGAGATGAGCCAGAGGTCCTGATTTGCATGTCACACTAAACAAGCTATGAACGAACTGGGCCGCATTTATGAGCATGCTGCTCTTTAACTCAGGCTTACCATCATGTGCAAACTAGCCATACATGTTTGAATGTTGCTCTTTTTTTAAAGCTAAATATGTGAGGAGCTTTTCTGCTGCATAAGGTTTCTTGCCCTACTTAAAATGATTTTCTCTTGAGCATAGTTGCAATAGAGTTACTTATTTCATTCTGAAAAGCATATCCTTGTTCTCCTTCTATACTTTCCTTGCAACAATTCTCATGTCATCTGGCTTTAAAACTTCTAAATCCATTCCCTGCCTCTTAAGTGATCCTGAATCAATAAGTTACAAGTCTATGAAAGGGGCCTTTTTACTGACCGTGAAATTCATTAACTGTCTTTCAAAAAGGGTTTAGGTTTCGATTAACACAATCAATTTATCAACTGGTTCTTAAAAATGAGTGCTTGGAAAAAAGAAAGGGATGCAGGAGTCCAATCCCATATTTTGATATGTTTCTTCAAAACGAAGTAAGCCTCCATTATGAGATAGTGAGAAGTAGATAGTCCCTCTTCTCCATTTGTGTTGGTCTTAGAGGGTAAGCCTGTGGGCAGAGACTTGTCTTTTTATTATTTTTATTGAACTTCTGTAGGCAGCTCTGACCATCTTTTCAGCTGATGAGCAGGGATGAAGTGCTTCAAAGAGTTGGAGGGGATCATTCCAACTTTCAATATCACATCAGCAGTCTCATGTGGTACCATACAGCAAAAGACTTTGCTGATTATGCACTTTAGCACAGACTTTTAAAAAGTTACAGCATTGTTATTTATCTCTGCTACACAAAAACACAGCAATTCTTCCAGCAATTTACCAGCAGGCAGAAGCTTCTTGGATTGTTTTCCCATTATTTTGCAACCATGTAGTCCAACATGGCATACAGATTGACTGATTTTGGCTGGCAGCCAAGTTTGTGGTCACTAGAACCCTGTTACCCAAGAGGAGGGTTTTTCAGTTCAAGGGATACAGAGGTACTTCAAACGCTTCTGATTCCTGCTACGACAATGTGGATATGTTCCCATCGTCCCAGGTTTCTAACTGGAGTGTAGGATTTCTCCATCATACTGAGGTATGGAAAGGCAGAGAAAGTAGCAGACCTTTTCCTTGCAACGATTACACCTATACTTTTATTTATTTATAGCCTACATGTTTTTCTTCCATGGAACCCCAAGGCAGCTTTCATAATTCTCCTCTCCATTTTATCCTCACAACAACCTTTCAGGTAGTACTGTTATACATTGCCTGCACTGTTGTACATTGCCCAGGGAATTCAGCTATGGACTGTACAGAAACTAAATAAATGTAAATGAAATGAACCAACAACCCTGTGAGGTAGGTTTGGCTGTGTGTCAGCAACTGTCCCAAAGTCACCCAGTGAGCTTCAGGGCTGAGGGAGGCTAGGACTCAGATATTCCCTGTCTCAGTTCAACAGTCTGACCACTGTTGCAATTGCTTTTTGAGGTTTAGAGCAGGGGAAAGCAACACAGAGCCTCCCAGATATTTTAGACTACTCCTCCGACATCTGGAGACTAGCAAGTTGCCTGCCCATGACCTATGAAGTCCTTTGGCTCATGAGAAGGAGAGGAGTTTTTGCCAGAATCATATACATACATACATATCCCAATGACAAGGACATTCATTTACTGATGTTGAGACTGCTAGGCTATAGCAGACCTAGGGAAACCAAAACATCCTGATTTAGCCTAGGTATAAAGGAAGAAAACTGTCCTGCATTATTATGACATGTTTGGTTTTAGGATATTATGGGGTCCAATCATTTGTATTGGCTGTTTCAGTTGTCAAAAGGTTAATAGCTTAGAGGTCAGAAGTTTCCTTAAAATACAGAACTCTGTGCTTATAGGCACAGGAGATTATAAAGTGCAACTAAAGGTCGGAATGGTGGAGGTGGGAGAAAGTTCAATTCAGAAACTGTGCTTTGCGGAAATGAGCGACAAACTAACCTCCTAGTTTGTTTGAGCTGGGGAGAGAGAAAAAATTAGACAATAGAAACCAAAGCTAGCAAAGCATAAGAGAAAAAAGTGAGAAAGAGAAGCAAGGAAAGAAGTCAAAAGAAAGAGTCAGATCTCCTGCCACTGATAGAGTGAGCTGAACCAAAGGCAGTAAGATGCTGCTTGAATAAGGGGAAGATAAAGTAGGGACATAGTTTAGTTAGACAAGCTGGATGTGCTTTTCCCTGGTAGTTTTATTACCCAAGTGCCCATATGCTTTTATGTATATTGTGTAATGTCCTTTCAGTTTTTTTAAAAAAATTCCTAATGATATTTTTCTTCAGTTAAATTTAAACCTTTTTATTTGAAATTTTGTGGTCTCTTTTAGCCAACCCACTCTATCTGAAGACCTAGAATTTTGTGGTTGGTTGGTGAAGGTAGGCACAGAAATAAAGATCCCCACCCAAAGGCAGCAGAAAAGACCACAAGAGGAGAAGAGCAAAAGAAGTGGAGGCACGCTGTCTTCCCTCACTGGTCCATGACAGAGTGTAAGAGAACATCCTCACAGCCCCTACGATCCACAAGCACGGGCTCACCACTGAGCAGCTCTTCCCCATGCTGATATGAGCTAAACAGGTAAGTAATGAGCCTGCAGTGAATCTTTAGTCAAATTCTTCACCAATGCTAATAAATCAAACCCAAAATACCTCTAGCAGCAAACCCACTCTTGCTCCTTGGAGGCATACCAAAGCCATCTTGTTCTCAAAGGCCATGAACTCTACTCACCTCCTAGGCTGCAAGACTGTACTACCCAGGTTTTTCTACACAACTCCAGAATGATATTGTGCAATTCCTTCCAGCCCCAGCCCCTACTCTTTCATGAGTTGCCACTCGTCCATTTATCCAGCCATAATCATGTTTTGCAATCTTTCCTGAACTTCACCCTAAGATCAGCAACAAAAATGGTTCTGCCTACAACAAATAACCTTTCATTGGAGGAAAAGAATCCCATCCCACATCAAAAGGATTTTTAGAGCGTATCCAAGGGATTCAAGTGACTGTGCCAGGCCTATTGTAGTTCGAACAAATGCAAACCTTCCTCAGCAGTTTCATGTAGGCAGCTGCTTTCTTCTTGTACTGAAGCATGCACTCGGCAGACAAGGGGTTGATGAACTCCATTCCTCCCTTAGGCCCATAGCTCAGTGATGCAGTGAAACAGTCTAAATTATTGCTGAAGAAAGAAGCAACCTAGATATACAAAGGCAAACATGTAAAAAGCTGAGCTGCTTGGACACAATGCTAAAGCATAGTTTGACTCATATGTTTCCAACCCCATGCCCCACAATAATAAGCAATATTTAGGGTGAGGGTTAAGCAGTATTATAGAAAGTTGGCTTCTTTGCTGTGGCATTGTTAAAATTAACCACAGTTTAGGGTTTACACAACACACTAAAGTGCAGTTAATCTAAAATGAATCTCAGCAGAGGAAACATGTAGGCTCAAGGTCCACCTGGGTTCATTCTTAACCTTTTTTGAATAACTCAGTTGTATCTGGGAAGAACACTCTTATAAAGAAAGAATCCATACAAATTTCTGCAAATAAAAATGACACAATTTAGAAGGCTTCATCTTGTCTTACTCAGGCCTTTCTTAGGAAACATTCTACATTATAAACTTAACCATACAAAGTCCTCCAAAGATCTGACTTACTAGCATACTAAATTGTAGTTTAAATATTGAGAATAATTATATGTTTTTTAAAAAGCAAGTTTCTAGTTCTATGCAGTTATCTGCTTTCAGAAAACAAAGGCGAATTTGGGCAACTTACATTGGTGACACTAAACACTATTCAATGGTTTTCTCCAGGGATCAGCAAGTTGACCCCACCCCACCCCACTTCACTTTGTCTCCCTAGTTGAAACCCAAAAGGTTAAAGGAATAATCCCTGTAGCCATGGGATGTGCAGGTAGTCCACTTAGAAAGCATGCAGGCCACTCCCATCTTATCTCACTTTGAAAGGGCCTTTGAATAGCTGCAGATCAGGATCCTATGCCCTCTCCAAGATCCTACACACCTTGGCCTTTCCCACAACAAAATCCCAAGATGCAGACCCACCCTCACTCCATTTTCCAGCTACACACAAGTCAGCATGGAAATGTATGCAAGTATCACCTAAATTGACCTTACTCATAGAATTGTATATTTTGGCTGCAAAATTTTATTCCACCTGGCAGAATGTATCACAACAATTTTGTTTGAAAACTCCTGTATTCATGAGAACTGAAAATTTTTTGTACATACAACATCTCTAAGTCAGTATTAGTTTTAGAATATTGATTTAAGGCGCCACTATTACTCCGAGTAGGAAGAGAAGTTACCTTGCCTGCTCCATTAGTTAACGCTCCGACAGATGATAAAATGCAGTCATTGGTGGTGATGAGCTTTTGCGTGGCTGTGGGCAGTTCATGTTCCAAGGCAGCTTTCTGACTGTAGTGCTTGTAAATATCTACAGGAGAAATTAGCTTGCTTCAGTTGGACACACAGGCCTACCACACCCCTACGGAAGTCTTTTCAGAAGTCAGTGCTATTGCTGACAGTGCTTCAAGTGGAAGGATGTCACTGCAGAATGGAACACCAGCAAATGTGCCAACAAGGCAGCTCTTTCATTCAAACATCTGACCACTTATTTTTGAGCTCCTTGAAGATTTAACCAAATAAGGTGATGGAATGTGCACCAAGTAAATTGGCAGCTATTCCAAACCCCCAAAATTCATAGCACTGATACTCTACCATTGCTTAGGTTAACTTTAACTCAGTAGTGACCTTGAACAGGAGTGCTGAACCTCAGGCTGATGGGCCAAATCTGGCCAATTCAGGGTCCCAATCTAGCACTATGGAGTTAGTCCAGGGGCCATATGCCTTCCCTTGAGCCCACTACCTTTATCTGGATTGGCCATCTCCAGATGATTTCCTAGCTTTTGCAGCTTTCCCCACTTCTCAAAGGTTGAAATTCTTCTCCTAAAGCTTAGTTACTGGCAGTAGGATCTTTAAGCAAAGTATACTGGAGGTTTTTGTGTTTTGGCCTTGCCCATTTTGCCTTTGACCCACGCACACCTGGAATGCAGGAGAACTTCTCTGAAATGGAATTCAGCTCAAAGGCTGAAAGAGATCAACACCCTTGGCCTTGGTTGAACATGCACAATGCCCTCATGTCTATAAAGTCACCCACTATTCCCTAACCCCAGAAATTACTACATAACTAGAACATGAGCTTGTCAGTTTAATTGGATAAGCTCTGTATTGGTTGACCGCACCTTTCATGACATCATGAAATCCATGAAGAGTTGAAGCAATGTATGTGAACACCGAGATGAAATTTGTTCGAAGCAACCGATCTGGTTTTGTGCCTAGAGGTTGAATGAAGAACACTGAAATTCAATGACTAGTCTTGGGGGGGAAAAAAAGAGGAGAAAGAAATTTGCCAAAAAGATATGGTTGGACAAGCTAACAAGTATTTTCTTCAAAGCAATCCACAAGCCTGGCTTAGTCAAAAGGCAGGCAGTCCAAAAAAGAAATAGCTTGCACTCAATGATTCTCCACTTTCCCCATTCCAAATGCATATAGAGGGAAATCTATATGCATTAAATCCATGGCAGTGCTAAACTGAACTTCATAACAATTTCATTTTTCTAGTCAAGCAGGGATTTTTGTTTTGGGATGGTGGGAGAAGCAGACAAGAATCATTATTGATGCCTGTCAAATTATGAAAATGCCAATAAAATGCATTTAAAGGTCATCTTTAATATTTTCGAACCACTGTCCTATTATATGCCACTGTTTTCATTCTTATCTTCATGATACAGAAACCAAATCAAGCATTTAAGGGAATTCTGTTTAAAGGGGAAGACACACAGGGGTCTGGAAGAGCCCATAACAGGTATGCGCCCATAAAAGGCTCTCCCAACCTAAATGTTCCCAGTATAGAGCAAATTAAGCAGCAAGGATCTATCAACCAGTGTCGTTCTACATTTTGTATGAGAGGGAATTCACTCAGGATATAATCCTGAAGGCCTGTCAGCTGATGAGCTATACATTATAGAAGGCTTTTCACTTCCATTTCATGGAATATTTAGGCCAGGGCATCAAGGAGTCACCAAAGCTGGATGGAACAGTGTATGACTGCCTTGGTTCAGCTGCATTCATACCCACATGAAAAGGGGTAAAAAGGCCATCACACTCAGGCACACTGGAGCCAATCAGCAGGTAAGCTGCATGGACCATTTGCCTGGTGCCTGCTCAAGCTAACCAGCTCTTTTGCATCTCCCTCATTTTACACAAAAGGCCAATCCCAGCAGGCAAGTTTGCTCTTCAAGTGACTGCCACATAGATTCTGATGGCAGAACATAGCCCACCCCATTAAAGATCACTGACTTTAGAGAGGGATAGTACACTTTCCCTTTTCCAAACATTTTTAAAAATCTTCACAAAGTTTAAAACATTCACTTCTAAGCATCTAGGATGGGATTTCATTTGAGAAGGAACACTTGCCCCAAACCCAGCAATTTGCACTAACCTGCATAAAGTGTAATTTGTTTAGAAGAATTCCTTGCATCATAAGGTTTGCTCCAAGCTCCTCAAAAGCACATTAACCTCTGTAATATCAACCTCTCTCGGGATGTTTTATTGAGAGATTAGACAATTTTTATGTATAAAGCAGAAATGAAAGTGCTTGAGAGACCAAAATAGCCAAAACAAAAACTCACTGCAATTTGGGGAAATGGTCTCCTTTAAAAACTTTTTAAAAAACATAATGCCCATTTGAAGGAAAATTCCAATACAGCTGTAGTTTCAGACCAACCCTATGTTAAACATAACTAGAAATTCTCTCATTCAAATTGTTCACAGGACTGCATGTTCAGTAGCTTATAATTACAGTTACAGAATAATTGCAATGCTGAGGTAAGAGATAGCCTTTCAAGATCTATTTATCTGTATTACAGTTTCCCTTTTACATTTGATACATGCCTACCTTAACATCCATTTTCTGCCCTGCAAAATCAACATTTCATACATCATGCTGAACTGCCATTGCCAGCAACCAAATACTTACTGGGTAAGGCAAGGAGGCTAATATATGTGTGCAGCTTCTCAAAAACCGCTGTCAGCTTTTTCATGTCACTTTGGAGCTCCAGGTTCCTGGCTCTTAACGCAGCTGTGCAAAGAGAAGATTCACACTCTTCTTCCAAACTAGGAACATATGAATTTATGTTTTTAGGAGTGAGTATTGTAGCAGTGCTGGTGGTTTGTTTTTGTTTTTTAAAAACAACATGATTTGATTTTTGGGAAATATAAAAAAAAACCACTGTAGGACACTTTTCTACATTTCTGGAAAAGCAATGTATAAGAAGCTTACTGGGGATTCTTTGAGACCGGCAAATAATTGACTTTAAAGAACATACTTTGATTGTTCCTTTGCTGTTAGAAGTCACCTCTGGCCACAAATGATGTGCTTTCAGTACTCCAGTGTTTTGCAGCCATGAAACTGGGAACAGGGCCGGTGTTCTCTTGCTGCTCATACCTCCCCTTGACCCAGTTCAAGTGTTATGCAGCCTATTAGCATCCCAACTAATAGGAAGACTGAGGCTGTGTTTGCCAGTACTGTCCCCACACCACACCACACCACACCACACCACTGCGGGTCTGAAGCAGGCAGCCTGCTCTACAGTCTGCTGGCTCTAATTTGCCTAATAAGCCTACACCTGTAGAACACACTCCCCATTTCAGACCAGTCTCCCCAACTCATGCAGGTGGATCAGCTAGCATGGACAGAACTAACACATCTCCTGGACAAGTACAAAAGATGGCAACCCTAAATCTATATTCCAGAATCAAATGGATTGTTAATATTTATGTATTTGTTGCTCTTTCCCTCTCAACATCTTTGAAAGGAAGAGTAAGGCTTTTTAGATTGAAAGTTTCTGCTTTTTACTGATGGATTGGTAAGCTGCTCTGGGACCCTTTTTGAGCTGAAGCATAGGATACTTAAGTAAATGAATGCTGCAAATGCATTCCTGGCATTCCACACGAGTTTGCCTGCAAGCTCTCTGTACTCCAAGTAACCTTAAAAGCATGGTCTGTACAAGCCAGTAAGAAACTGGGGGTATTTGGAAGTAGATTTCTTGCACTACAGCAAATGGCAAAAGGGAGAAGCTTCCATTTGGCTGCCAACTCAGGAATGCCGTTGGAATCATCTGCTTCTGTTGGTTCTACTCAAGCTGCAGAAAACCTCAGGTCGAATAAATCGGGCTTTGACTGACACCTGCAAACTATATTTGGCTTATTAGGTGGAACTGTCATTAAAGCTGTAGTTGATGCATCAGAGGAGAGCAATCATGTTTGATGAGGCAAACTTTATATCAGTTAACCCATGATTTAAGGGTTGTTTTCAGTGTGGTATGCTTCTGTAATAAGTAATTTGGAAGAAAATATTAAAGGTTTCTTCAATGGGCCAGTTCACCTGTAATGATAGCCCACTCAGGGAGCTATGCGGCTAATGCGGCAGGTCACAAATCAAATCAAATCAAATCAATAAATAAACGCATTAAACAACCTATGGGCTGATGAGGATGAGCAGAAGAGAACTACTTCCATTTTTAAACAACTGCATATGCTTGGCCAATTCACAGGTTGCTGAGTATAACATGCAAGCTCAGATCAATGGTTAGTACAACCACAAATCTCAAGCTAGTTGATGGGTAATTGAACCCCTAAACAACCAATTGATCTGGGTGTGCATGACATGCTAATCAACCAATGAAAGGCTGATTGTAGGTTGCTAATTAAAGTAGAATTGGTAGGTTTGTAAGCAGCAATGTGTTCCCACATGAAAAGTCCATGGATTGTTTAACTCATGGGCCCTTATTTGCAATGCATTGGTCACTGAGTGGTAGCTTTTGCTTAAGTCCTCACACTTCCTTCAGCATGTCAAAAAGGAATCTAAATCAATGCTTTAGTAATATATATACTTCAATATAAATTAGTTAAATGCTGCTGCCTGATCACCTGGATTTAACTTAAGTCATTTTATAGCTCTTAAACAATGGAACACTTGGAAAGTCTCCATCACCTTGAACACTTTACAGCAGAAAGATGATTAATTCCTTTTGTAGAAGAATTTTTAAAGAAAATTATGGCTGAATTAATATTTTTACATTGGAAAGCTCTATATTTTAACTTTTCTAAGGAGATACTCAAGACAGGCATCGACAAATTCCCATGGAAAAGATGACCCATGCATATAGAGAAGCCCTCAAACACTACACAAATATAATGCAAAAAAAAAAAAAAATCCAAGTATTTAAAAGATCTTCTATCCTGCCTGTTAGGTTATTCCCCCAGCTCAAGTTAAGAGATCATGATGGGACATAGAAAAAAGGCCCTTCGGGTACATAATGACAGTTACTATAAAAACATTGAGAATGGCTACCCTAAAAGTTTTTCATGGTATAGACTCCTATGAAAATACTCAAAAGCCCATGGCATGGTTTTCAGATACTGTCAGAACTTGAACATTACATGATAAATTGTGCATCATGTTACACATCCGAATCAAGAGGTCAATAGGGGAAAATACCTTTTTAATTGATAAGGAAGAATCTTCCTGAGAAAGCAGACATAAGATGCTAAGTAGTCAGAAAAGGATTTCAATTTCACAGTTGTTTCCTTTGAAGAGAAAAAGAAACTGTTTCAGAGATTGAGTACCAACCTGTTCTGGACAAGGAGTGTGACAACAGGATAATCACATTACCAGCACTGTGACAGTGTCCTCCGTGATGCTCTCAAATACGTGTACCATTCCTTCCTCCAGAGGACGAACAAAGGAAGCATTTTCATGAAGGTACTGTGAGAACTGAATGAAGAAAGATTTGTCAGTCATTCCAGTTGATGCTGATTGCAAGGTCATCGCCACATTTGTTCCCTCGTCATGGCCACATTTGCCTTCTTGCCGGCAATCGCCGTGCCCGCCACCACCGCCTTTCAACTGGCCCCGTTGAAAAAGTTTGAGGATCCCTGCTCCAAAGGGTCATCATTGAAAAGTTTCTCTCTCCAAACCTCCATCCTGCCAGGCCTCAAAAGGGTGGAACACTTGAAGAAATTTATAATCCCAGTGAACAAGCAGACTGGTACTCAAATACTGCAATCTGTGGGAGGGGGATTGCTGGGGAATCTTGGCACTGAACATATGACATTGCTTGATACCAAGACAAACTATTCTGTCTGACAGCAGCTTTCCAGGGGCTCAGGCTGGTGTCCCTCAACCGCTTGCCACCTGACAGCAATTGAACTGGAATCTTCCATATACAAAGTGGGAGAATTGCTACTCTCACAAAACAGCTCTTCTGCTCTCATTGTTACAAAAGGGTTATTAATAGCTAAATCCTGTCCACTCTAAAAAGCTGTGGCCAGCTGACATGTAGCATTTTTATCACTGGTTCACTTTAAGCTAACTGGTTAAAGTTCATCCCAAGTCAGCTGACCTTCTGATTTAAGGGTGATATAGTGTCAGTGGCAGAATCAATCGGAAAAATCTGGACCCGCTGTTCTGTATAGGTGTGGAAATTCAGAAGGGCAGTCACCAAATCTTGAACGAAGGCCAGTGCTTGACCAGCCAGGTCACGAAGCTTCAACTGCAAGGTACAAAGAGCAGCAGCGTTACTTTGAGGGACTTCAGTTTCAGTTTTACTAGGGGCCTTTCACAACATACTCCTTACTAAATAAACTGAAATTACAAATACAACAGAGGCCCTTGCTACTGTAAAGGCTATTCAGTTGGGGAAGTGAAATATATGGCCTTCAATACAATTGTAGCCAAAGAAACGTTGGTGCTTATCAGTAATTTTGAGCAGTATTAAAGCTACACAGAGGACCATATGCAATGGTTGCAAAAATGGAGAGCAGCTCAAACAACCAGTCTTCCTTTTCCCTGCCTCAATCCCACAGCCCCTGATACTCCGGAAGAGTGGGAGCTAAGTTGTATGGGCTACAGAGCAAGGAGAGTTACCCAAAATTAAGTGGAGGGATTTTGTGCCAGCTGTGGTATTAAATGGCCCTGCCTTGTAGCAGCTCCCTTCCTGGACTCTAAATCCCAGCTCTCATTTTAAATGCAACTAAGTAGTATGTCAATACCAAAGCACATTTATTTGTTTCAATATATAAATGGCCAAAAAGGTAGCCAAGATCTGAATTCATGTATTCTTAGTCCTAGTTATATGGAAATCAACATTAGAGCTACACTAGCTCATAACTTTACACCCAAGATGCCACGAAATTTTAGACTTAGTACTGCAGTTTATTACTCACCTGTCGTCGTCTATTATGTAATGGCACATTCAGGGCATTATACTGGCTGCACCCTAAAAAATAATTTAAGGTATTCAGGTATATTACTTTCCCCTCTAATCCTCCCCCTTAATTTAATAGATGACAAGCCATTCAAGAACAGGAAAATAACATTTCCAAGCAGAACTGCCAATACCTATTCTGGATACTTGAAACCATACAGGCTAAAAGTTCAAATGAGACATTGGTAAATGGATGTGCCATACAGAAAAGACACTTTAAACATCCCATGGAGAACCTCCATCCCGTGAGGTGAAGGCAGCCATGCAGGTTTCCCATCCAGCCCATGGAGGCTTGGGTACCCTTGGCAAGTCCTGTCCCCAGGATGCTGAATGGGGAGACTAGTGGAGAGAGGATCACTGACTGGTCAGTGATAACAGCAGGAATTCACCATATGCAAGCTCACCCCACTGAGGCATGGGCTGGAAATTTCCACCTGGCACCTTGGCCAGGCAGGCTCCTGTATGTACAGCCATTCCCTGGCCAGGGAAAAACTTCATGCCCTAAAGCCAGGCCTCCAGCTGTGGTGCAAGGCAGAGAGTGCTCCTCTGCCCAGTGCCTCAGTCAAGGAGGAGAGAAGCCACCTCAGTCTCCTTCACTCCTCCAGCAGAGGGTGGTTGAGAAGCACAGGGGACTGAGCCATGTGAGGAATGCAAGGCACAAGTGAAGCTGGCATCTCAGTGGCCAGTAGAGGGGCACCTACTGTGAACACCTGCCCTTGACAATCTGATTGTAGTACAGCAGCAGGCAACCCATGATAGCCCTCCTCATGCTTTTGCTACAACTCCTAGCACCCCCAGCCACCCTAGGTGGAGACACTCAACTTCTGGAGACACTCCTGATCTCAGAGCAGCCTTCCCCAAACTGGGGCTTTCCAGATATGTTGGACAGCAGCTCTCATCCCCTCCTATCCAGCAAGGCCATCCCGCCTATGTATGATGCGGTTCATAGTTTGTCTGTTTCAGTGGTGTCCCTGTTCAATCACAAAGATCTGAAATCAAGGGCAGCTTCGGCTATTCAAACAAGAAGTGACAGCAGATAAGCAAGCGATTCAGGACTTCTGTCTGACATACACCTGGAACTGCACAAAAGGAAGGGGAGAGGAGTATGCTTTCTGGGTTACAAAAAAGGACAAAAAAGGGGACAGTATCACATTCTGCATCTACAGTGCTCACAGTCATCCTCAAGTAGTTGTACTTCCTGCATCTTCTTGCATGTGATTGTCTTAAAAGCAGCATTGCTACCTTACATATGTTCTCAAAGGACTATGCATAGGGGAAACGTGGTTATATGGAACCCAACATACATTCCATATATGGTAGCCTCCTGCCACGTGCACCATCCCTGTGGTTTTATCCCAAGTACGGTTTACCCTATCTCTTCATGCACTTAGAGTAGACTTGAACCCATGTCCTACATCACTGGTTGGTAGAGGTGGAGAAATTAATTACATCACAATATATGGTAGGATGTTCTATCCATTATGGAAAGAGGGAAATGGAAGTCAACACAGGGCTGCTGTTTTCAGTGGAAGTTCCATGTTCCTTAGCAAAAATAGCTCTGGCCCTCTGAACTGTAGTTCAAGATTGAGCAAAATTAAGTTAATCTGTGGGGAATAGGACAGAAAATTCTCATTGCTACAGTCTTCTAAATGTTGTTCCTTTAACAAAGAGCAAAATC